>OX336390.1:11601739-14001739 GCA_946902985.2 Meconema thalassinum | reverse complement strand
AGCCACCGTGGTCTCTATATAATTCAATTACGGGGGCATTCTCCTCTCACCACGTTTTAAAACAGTTGCAAATTGTTTTTAAACTCAGTGTTACAAGTACCTCAACTCTCTTGAACACGAAATTGAATTATTACTGGCTTACTCTAGGATAGTATCTTTTCAAATTTCCAGCATTGAACTTGCCGTAAATGACATTATTCTCATCATCGTAGAGTTCATAGCAGTTGTTTCCATAGGCGTTCGTAATCCTAAACGGCCCCATGAACACATTTCCAAATTTGGGGTATATTTTCATGCTCATATCAGCCTTGACAGGTCTGCGTAATAATACAAGATTTCCAACTTGTAAGGGTGCACCAAAACGTTTTCCAGCTACTCTTTTCAATCGTTTCTCTGCTGCTTTCTGGAGTTGTTCCTTCGCCTTGTCAATCCTCTGCTGCCTTCCTAGGTCGGGATCTCTAGGAATGTGGTTGAAAAGATTATCCCACGGCCTTTCTGGGTTTCTTCCTAGATGAAGTCGCATTGGCACTTCTCCTGTGCTCTCCTGCACTGTAGAGTTCAGACATTCCTAAATAAGGGGTACAAATCTCACCCAACCAGAGTGATCATTTGGACAGAAAATTCGACAGAATTTCGAAAATTCAGCCATATATCTTTCTGAGGAATTCGATTCTGGGTAACGCACGCTTGAAAATAAGTGCTTAATGCCAAGCCTTTCCATATCCGCTGCAAATTCCACGGATGTAAACTGCGTTCCATGATCTGACAGTAGATATTCTGGTTTACCAGCTTTAGGAAATACAGCATTTTCCAGTCTGCTTACTACGTTCCTCGTGTTAGCTTTCTGCATGGGACTCATTGTAACAAATTTTGAGAAAACATCCACGGTAACCAACAGGTACTGGTTACCCTGATATCCCTTCGGACAGGGGCCAAATATGTCCGTCGCCATTAGTTCGTTTGGCTTAGAAGGAATCATAGCCTTCGGTTTTCCTTTTAATAAAACAGAAGCATACTTTGCTCTTTGACATTTGTCACATGATCGAATGACCTTGGCAATGCTGGAACGCATGTTAGTCCAGATAAATCTCTCTTTAAGAGTATTAAGAGTCTTATCTAAGCCGGCATGTCCAGTTGCGTGATGAGCTACCCACACTAAATTGACAACAAGTTTAGGTGGCACGACTATTCGGAGTTTTGTATGCGCAGAATCAGCATACTTGCATACGATGTCTCCACTCAAGACAAAGTGTCGTGAATTTCTCCGTGTAGCTACATAGTCAACATCCGTATTGTCCATGTAACCCTTGAGGAACCTGTACATTTTCCTTATTGGAGCGTGTCTCTTCTGTGACACACCGATTCGGGCTAACCTCCTAACGGTTTCTTGATCTTCTTGCTCCAATTGTACATGGTGTATCTGCACATTTTTAATAGGGTTACGTGATAGAGCATCAGCCAGTAAGTTATCTTTCCCAGGCTGGTGGACGATAGTGGCGTTAAACTGTTGGGTGAACAAAGCCCAACGTGTCAATCTATCACTCGACATGTCAGTTTGCAGCATAAACTGTAGTGCTTTATGGTCAGTAATAATGATGACCTTATGTCCCAGCAGTATTTTCTTCCAGGCTTGCAATGCTGTCACAAAAGCTAACGCTTCAAGTTCTGTCGTGAAGTAGTTTTCCTCGTGTTTCTTCAACTTCCGACTAGTGAACGCAATGTAGTGCTTGTTGCCTGCCTCATCTTTCTGGTATAAGACTGCACTAATGCCTACTCTTGATGCATCAGACTCAATATAGAACACCTTCTCAAAGTCTGGGTACTCCAGTTTCACATTATTTCTGAGCATCTCTTTTGCTTTCTCAAAAGCCTCGTCTGCAGCGGTACTCCATTTCCATCTGTTATTCTTCTTGAGTAAGTCATACAGAGGAGCCATAATTTCAGAGTATCTTGGACAGTGGCTGCTAATAAATTGGCATGCGCCTACAAATTCTCTGACTTGTTTCACCTTAGTTGGCTTTGGAAATCTCGTGATCGCATCTACTTTTTTCAAGTTTGGATGATATCCATCTTTATCAATAGTATGCCCCAAGTAATTTATCTCCTGCTTCAAGAATTGACATTTTCCAAAATTGACCTTGATATTGGCCTCCCTTAAATTCTCGAACAACTTTCTCAAGTGCACTAAATGTTCTGCGGCGCTGGGTGAAGATACGATTAAATCGTCAATGTAGCAGATTACATTTTCTTTCACTTCGTCAGTAAGCTTACTATCAAGTGCTCGAATAAGTGCTGGTCCACTGTTAACCATACCAAAAGGCATTCGGACAAAGACCCATGACGTCTGGTCAAATAGGAATCCAGTGTACTGCATACTATCTTCTTCTAGCTGAACTTGATAAAATGAAGACGTCAAGTCAAGAACGCTGAAACATGCTCTCCCTTTGAATTTTCGAAGCAGATCTCTAATCTTGGGTGGTCGGTCATTTTCTGGAAGAATCTTCAAGTTGATGGTCCTGGCATCGGGACAAAGACGTATCTGACCATTACTTTTCTTCACTACTGTGATGGGGTTTATATAAGACGACGCCTGTTTTTTAATAATCCCGTCTACCTCCATTTTTCTGATTAACCCTCGTACTTCTTGATAGTATTTCTCAGGAATGGGGTATATTCTCTTCTGGTAAGGGGTTTCATCTGTCAGCCTTATCTTGTATTTATAATCCTTAATCAATCCAGGCTTTTCATCAAAAATATCTTGGAATTCCTTTATCAGATCCTCAAATTCCCCCTGAATTTCTTCAAATCCTTCAGTTTTTCTACTGGGTATTTCTGCTAAATTTTCCACTTCATTAATTATGGTATTCAAAATTTCTTCCCTAAGGTCTATTTCCAGACTGTTTTTCACGTCCTGTTTTTCTATCTCTTCTGTGATCATGTACCCATCATTAAAGCTAATACTTCTGTTCTTCATGTCAATAATAGCTCCGACCTTCGATATAAAATCGATTCCAAGCACCATATCAAAATTGATCTTGCTCACCACAATGAAGATTTGTTCATAATTCCTTCCATTGATCTCAAAGTTCAATAACACTTGAATCTTGCACTTCACTGCCTTATCTTGGAATATCCCTCTCACTTTGACGGTAGAAACAGGTAGAACTGTCATGTTCTCTCCTCTTAGCAGACTTTGGTAACATTCCTCTGAAATGATGGAGATAATTGCACCAGTATCCATCAGGGATTTATACTGTTGGCCATCTATCCGTACAGAAATAATAGGTAAGGCACATGGTCTTTCCTCTTTAACGATACCCCTCTCTTCTAGCAAATCTTCATCAGTCACTTCATATATCTCATTAATTGTAATCAGGTGTGGTGTGGCAATGTATTTACAAGTTCTCACTGACGTTGAGAAATCGGCGTTTTTTTTGGTGTTACCGACCTCAAAATTCTGCTGGCTCGTAGAAGGCCCAGGATCGATTACAACATCCTGCCTTTTCTTTTGGTTGTTGGCTTCTTTTTCCCGTAATTCTTTCAGGTATTGCTGGCTTTCCTTCTCTCTTTCCTGATACTGATCGGGTGTCATAACCTGACCTTGAGGATTCTGATTTCTGTTATGGTTCTGGTTATTCCTATTATAATTTCTGTTATAACCATTATTGTTGTAATATCTGCCTCTTCCATTGTAATTTCCTCGGTTATAGTTCCAGCCTCTTCTCTGTTGATACGGTCGGTAACCTGGCGATCTGTTATTTCGAAACTGATTATTCCTGTGAGGACCTACATTGTCAGTTTTCTCCTCATCTGGCTTGTCAGTTTGTTGGACTTGGTCCATATATACAGTATTTATTTCTTTGAAGTCATGCCTTTGACCTTTCTGTACCACGTTAGGCATTGGACTTGTGTAGTCTAATCTCCTCAGTAATTCATCCATGCTGGTTAAATCCCTGATGTTTGATGAAATAATTAGTCTCCTCACCTCCACAGGTAGCATACGAGAAATCGCATCAATTAATTGCTCCGTTGACAATGGGGTTTGCAAAAATCTCAAGCGGGATAATTGACTCGTAAAGAAATCAGCGTACCGCGTTGGAAGAGTACCTGAGTATTTTCTTGAATACACCTCCGCTCTTAACGAATTCTGCGCTTCTATGGACCAAAATCGTTTGATTAATGCCTCTGCAAACTCGTCAAAGTTACTGAATGTGTATCTAAATGCGCAAAACCATTCGAGGGGTCCTCCAATCAAATATCTCTCCACTATCTTCATCTCTCTCTCTCTGGGAATGTGAGCTTCGATGAAATAATCTTTGAGGTTCCTTACATATTCGATAGGCGTCAAACTATCAGTGTTGCTGAATTTTTGCGGTTTGTCTTCAAAATTCCTGATGACCGTCACGTTCCTCGGATATGAATCCGGGTAGTTTTTCCCACTATCTCGATAGTTCCACTCAGGTTCCATATTCCTCTCGTCATCTTCCTCCCTGAATCTGGATATACGTTCTTCAGGAGTCACGTCTCTCTCTTCTGGATCTAGGTTATATCTTCTGGCATAATTCCTACTGGTTTCGCAAGCCAAGCCTACTGTATCCTTGTTAGTGATTTCCGTTAAGACTTTCTTGATTAACTCTTCTTTGTAGGTCTCCATCAAACTAGCCTCTCCTATCTTCAAATTTTGCAGTTTGCTCGACGTTTCATTCACATCAGAGACAACTTTATGAATCTGTTCCTCTAATGCAGATTTTAATGTTTGCACATCCCGATCTAATTGTGTTCTATCTTCAACTTGTCTTTCGGATAGCGAATCCATCCTGACGCTTAAATCTTTCCTAATCTGTACTACTTCATTGTTAATATCAATTTGAGTACTGGCAAGTTTCCTTTCAATACGTTCCTGAATTTGGGTTGCATGTTCCCCACTTGACCTATTCCACTCGTCTTTCCATATTGCTACATTTGCCGTTAACATTTCTGCTATGTCTATTTCGATATCCTCTTTCAATACTTTATTATGGTCTAATACTTGGGTTCTCATGACCTCTACATCAAACTTTAAACCTTCTAAAGACGCTGTCGTTCTAACTGACTCATCAACTAGCCTAGTCGTTAATGCACTTATATTACGTGTACAAAGGGTTTTCGAATTTTCTATCTCTTCCCTGACTTTATTTACATCAGTTTGGACTTTAGCAACATCTACGAAAACTGTGTTGACCTCTACTTGAATTTTATTTATGTCACTTTGCATCATATTTACATCCGAATGAATGTTATTAATATCAACCTGAACATTGGACACATCAGTTCTAACATTTTGGATTTCTCTTTGGACTTCCTCAACCTTGTCTTGGACAGTCGCAACGTCATTTTTAACAACAACTACCTCAGCCCTAGCACAAGAAATATCACTTCGGACATTAGCTACATCTAGATTCAACATTGTAAGATCTTTATGCACATTAGACACATCTATTTTAACATTGGACATGTCTGAGCGCATGTCAGTTACAGCATTCTCGATTCCTTGGGTATTAATCTGTAAACGCGACATATTATCCTCTAAGTTAGCAGAACTGGTCTGAAGACCCTTCAAACTTTCATCCATGCTAGCTTTCAAATTAGCAGACAAATTACTAGCATTCTCCTCCATTCGACTAGTATTCCTAGCTTCCATCTCCTTCATACTACTATTCATGCTTGCTTTCAAGTTAGCAGACAAATTACTAGCATTCTCCTCCATTCTTGCTTTCAAATTACTAGCATTCTCCTCCATCATCTGCTTCATATTACTATTCATGTTAGCAGACATCTCCGCTAACATCATCTTCAAACTTTCATCTGCCATTACAATATTATTCAAAAATTAGACTGCTGTAGGGACATACATCAAAAGAGCAAAATAACAACATTTGAGCAACACTTTTCACCATATATAAATTTGATCAATTTTCTGTCTTAAATCTAACTTATAACTACCTTATAATTAACTTTCGAAGACACTTCATGTTGAAACAAACTCAAGCACATGTTCAAATTTCCCTGGCTCATTTTAAAATATCCTAACACAAATAATTTACATTTACAATCCAAATAATTTAATTTTATCTTTAATATGACTAAAATGTCATAAGCCGGTCAAATAAAATAAGATTCCAGATCATAGGCGATTTTTCTAAGTTTCCAGCCCATTTAACCTTTCTCAAGTTGTATAAGATCTGATCTTTTCTGAGTGTAATTTTCCTAATACAATACAACATTTAATTCCTATATAATCACACTCTCAAATTCTACAATTGGCCTAGACATCTAACAAAGAATCAACCTCTTTATTTGAGTCTAATCGATCCACACGTTTTAGGTTTGCCAATCCTACTGTTGACTCAGCCTCACGTTCTAGGTGTGCCAATCCTTCTATTGTTCAACCTGGTAATCCAGTGTTGTTGAACATGCCCCACACGTTGACTGCGCCAATCCTTCTGTCCCCGTTTACCCGGATAGTAGGCTGTCAGATATCCGCCCCCTCAATCGGATTGCCAACAATCAATCGCACCGGCTCAGCTACATCAATGAAAATGGCACTGACAGATACTACCGAGGTTTGAACACATAAGTTACCAAGAAAATTATTGTGGAACACACCAAAATAGACGGGGTTTCATACTTACTTTTACTTACCTCTTAAAAATTATCTCGGGGATTGGGTTGACAACAGGATCTCTAAAGTATGCTCCCACAATAACCTTCACTATGACATTTAAAAATGAACCAGAACGACGGCAAGAACTTTGAACTGTACAAAAGCTTTATTTCAAATAAAGGGTATGACTTTAACAAACTCAACAAAATAAATGTGGCTATCAGTAGCCCATGTCAATCTGACTATGTCCACTTGAAGGACTTGCAAAGTTATCATAAAACATGTTAGCTCCCATGAGCTCAAAATAACGTAACATTCAAAACACATTTGGATTGGATGAGGAAGTCAGGATGCGACACATATATATAGAGCATTTGGTTTCTTTTAATAAACATAACACTTGTATTAATAGGCGCAAGGCCAGAGTATCGACCTCACCCGCTGATAACCAGATGTCTGGCCGGCTGGTCTAGTCTTCAACCTGGCGCATGCCTGTCAAATGGGGCTCACTCGTCACGCCACACTGCGTAAGAATTCAGCTCCCTCTCACTTTTAAATGTCTACAAGACAACTCATATATATATTGACGCAAATCTTTCAAATGCTTAACTCACATACCACTGGATTATTCTGACAATCCCTAAACTTGTTAAGTTATCATCCAAATGTTTAATCAGTATAGTTTAGAGTATAAAACACACTCTTAAATGTTTATAACAAAATCACATAAATTATTTATAACAATTAGAAATTGTTTATAATATTGTCGAAAATAATTACAAAAATTTTAAACACGCCTTTAACATTACTTTCGTTCCACATTATTGTCAAAGATATATACATTTATTATTTACAATATTAACATTTAAATTATTTAAATTATTAATTTAAGAAATACATTGAACCACATGTTTTATCCGGTTGGTAATTTCATAATCGTTTCCATATAATCGACCAATGAAGGTTAGTTATACATGTAAATGTCACAATCTGGTTTAATAAAGGTTGTAATAATTATTATTATTTGTGACGGTAATCTTCATTCAAAATCTTATCTCAAATTCTTTCAAAACTCTTGTTAATTATAACAGTAAATTCACTTGATTAATTTTCAACGAACTATGACAATACACTCTAGCGGAAAATACTTCGCTTACAAAATAATGCACACATCGCATTAAAAATAGGCCCAAAATTCATCATATATTAAAATATACGGCAACAAAATCTTCCACAGAATTTACAAAAACCTCCACTAATACAATCTTTAACTTCATTAATTACTGTGGGAATCTCCTTCATTTATTTAAGGGCATTATACATCAGCGACTTTCAACATGTCCGCTGCACTATCGATTATACATTCATAGTTCCACTTAAAAATTCTTATAATCATTAATTGTTTCAAAACTGTTGTCATTTAACCTTCGTGGATTTCATTCATGAATCGTAATGAAGTAAAAATTTGCCAATCACAAACAAATTTAATAGTGAATACGCTTATATACGCCTGTCTGGTCTATCAAAATTTAAGATTAACATCTTCAAAGAATTGTAGTATAAAATACTATCATCAAACAAAGTGCGACTAACTGCAAAATAGTCGAATAGAATCCAATTAGACTGGGGAATGCAAACATCATTATATAAATCTCTAAATGAGAAAAAACTCCTAACAAAAGTACACGACTTTAATGCATTCAATAATTCATAATTAAAGTTCATCTTTCACAAGATGGTCTATGATGCAATGATCGTTCATACCTGACGATAAATGTCTGTGTTGCAATCAATTCAAATAACGACTAGTATTTCCAAGATCGTCGACAACGTACTGGATTTTAACGCTCTAAAATCATTTAAATGTTCTTCCTTCTTGATGATGACAGAAAATTGGTCAAAGTAATTAAACTGGGGTAGAATTACTTTAATAAAGTGACACGCTGTCTGAATTTAAATCTGCCATAAAAATCATTAACTTACAGTCAAATCGAGACTACAAAAAAAATTAAGCAAATTACTGAAAAATCTAAATATCAGTCTCAACTGATCCAAAATCGTTTAACTATGCCCATGACATAACAATGTCTTAATAAATCGTCGAAAAAGGCATAACACATCAAGGTGTACTGAGAATAGGAATCTCAAACAAGAATATAGGGCAAAATACATGAGGACAAAAATATGGGAAAATGGTTGCTCAAATATTGCTAAGAAACTCAAATACAATAAACATTCACGACTACCTTATCTGCCGATTGACGTTCCAGAGGAAAATTCCCCAAAGAAGACTGCTGATGGATCCATTTCACCAAGTTAAAGCTGAGCTCCATCCTCGAAACAAGAAACAGCACCCTCGGAGAATCGAACTGCTTCACGAAGACGAACGACATCCTTCCGGCAATAATCTTCTTTGTGAGTCGGGACAACCCTGACCTCTCTTGAAAAATCCCTGAAGTTCCAGTTGAAAATCGCCATGAAGTTTTTGTATAAATTTCCGCAGAAATATTCATATTCAGAGAGTATGAAATCATTTCCATTGCTGTTTGATAGTATTCAGCCTTTAATCACGAAACATGGGTGTAGATGGTTATTTACCACATGTTCGCTTGTGTGGAATAGCAATTAGCAAAGTTCCATGCTGCTATCTTACTCCGTTGAAATATGTCCCAATTGCATTAAGTCCTTTAGCCTTCCATCTTCTCTTCGGTTATAGTAATAGAAGAACAAACTGCCATAATAAACTGCTCCATAATACTGTAGCGTTGTGTCACAAAAGCAATCTGAAGTCTCCCTATTTCACTAGCCGTGTCAGCCGTAGCGTATATTCTGGCTATACAAAGGGCTTCTCATGTGGCGAGAAAATCACTTTTGTCAGTCGTCTAAAACTGCTAATATCTTCCAAATTAATTGCTCGAAATTGTTCAGCTTTTCTACAGTCCTTAATGTAGCACTGCACAATAGAATTAGCTTATAGGCGACCGCTAACTGTTCACAGCTAATCTTGTAGAAGCGTTATAATGTGCGTTTCAACTTCACCTAGATTTACACACAGTAAACCTGCACTGCTTGTCAGCTCAACTCTCGTTTAATGCAGTGGGTTCACCACGCGTTATAAAGACGACTCTTTCACTTAATCTCACTCGACGTTTCACTGAAATAACTATTTGAGATCTGACGATTGAGCTATCAGACGATTGATGATCTGAGAGAATGAGGAATGAGGCTCCTCTCTTCTGCGCAAGGCCTTTTATGAACTTCATGAGGGGCGTATCTATCCCTTCCATCGCGTGTTACTGCGTCATCGCTAGAAGTTCCAACTTCGTCAATACATGACGGATTTTCAAAATTCAAAAACTGAAAATAAATTTCACCAAAATTCCAGAACAATGCCTCTACTGCAAATGGATTTCCACAATTCTGCATTCCAAAAGTAATAAACATACCATAGTTTCAGCAATCTCCGTCTTCCTTCAGACTATCGTTCATTGGTTCAAGCCTCCCCTCCAATAGCATAATTTCTTCCTCAGCAGAATTCCACGTTTCCTGCGACTGCGTCGTACATCTTGGATCTTTCTCGAATAAATGCTGACGTCACTGAGAATCTCAGCTCAAGTAGCCTGCTGGCATAACGTCTGCGTCATCCGTGCTTACGTCATGACTACCCACGTCATAACTATGACAGCCATAACTTTCTTTATAATTTCCAATATAGCCACCGTGGTCTCTATATAATTCAATTACGGGGGCATTCTCCTCTCACCACGTTTTAAAAACAGTTGCAAATTGTTTTTAAACTCAGTGTTACAAGTACCTCAACTCTCTTGAACACGAAATTGAATTATTACTGGCTTACTCTAGGATAGTATCTTTTCAAATTTCCAGCATTGAACTTGCCGTAAATGACATTATTCTCATCATCGTAGAGTTCATAGCAGTTGTTTCCATAGGCATTCGTAATCCTAAACGGCCCCATGAACACATTTCCAAATTTGGGGTATATTTTCATGCTCATATCAGCCTTGACAGGTCTGCGTAATAATACAAGATTTCCAACTTGTAAGGGTGCACCAAAACGTTTTCCAGCTACTCTTTTCAATCGTTTCTCTGCTGCTTTCTGGAGTTGTTCCTTCGCCTTGTCGATCCTCTGCTGCCTTCCTAGGTCGGGATCTCTAGGAATGTGGTTGAAAAGATTATCCCACGGCCTTTCTGGGTTTCTTCCTAGATGAAGTCGCATTGGCACTTCTCCTGTGCTCCCCTGCACTGTAGAGTTCAGACATTCCTCAATAAGGGGTACAAATCTCACCCAACCAGAGTGATCATTTGGACAGAAAATTCGACAGAATTTCGAAAATTCAGCCATATATCTTTCTGAGGAATTCGATTCTGGGTAACGCACGCTTGAAAATAAGTGCTTAATGCCAAGCCTTTCCATATCCGCTGCAAATTCCACGGATGTAAACTGCGTTCCATGATCTGACAGTAGATATTCTGGTTTACCAGCTTTAGGAAATACAGCATTTTCCAGTCTGCTTACTACGTTCCTCGTGTTAGCTTTCTGCATGGGACTCATTGTAACAAATTTTGAGAAAACATCCACGGTAACCAACAGGTACTGGTTACCCTGATATCCCTTCGGACAGGGGCCAAATATGTCCGTCGCCATTAGTTCGTTTGGCTTAGAAGGAATCATAGCCTTCGGTTTTCCTTTTAATAAAGCAGAAGCATACTTTGCTCTTTGACATTTGTCACATGATCGAATGACCTTGGCAATGCTGGAACGCATGTTAGTCCAGATAAATCTCTCTTTAAGAGTATTAAGAGTCTTATCTAAGCCGGCATGTCCAGTTGCGTGATGAGCTACCCACACTAAATTGACAACAAGTTTAGGTGGCACGACTATTCGGAGTTTTGTATGCGCAGAATCAGCATACTTGCATACGATGTCTCCACTCAAGACAAAGTGTCGTGAATTTCTCCGTGTAGCTACATAGTCAACATCCGTATTGTCCATGTAACCCTTGAGGAACCTGTACATTTTCCTTATTGGAGCGTGTCTCTTCTGTGACACACCGATTCGGGCTAACCTCCTAACGGTTTCTTGATCTTCTTGCTCCAATTGTACATGGTGTATCTGCACATTTTTAATAGGGTTACGTGATAGAGCATCAGCCAGTAAGTTATCTTTCCCAGGCTGGTGGACGATAGTGGCGTTAAACTGTTGGGTGAACAAAGCCCAACGTGTCAATCTATCACTCGACATGTCAGTTTGCAGCATAAACTGTAGTGCTTTATGGTCAGTAATAATGATGACCTTATGTCCCAGCAGTATTTTCTTCCAGGCTTGCAATGCTGTCACAAAAGCTAACGCTTCAAGTTCTGTCGTGAAGTAGTTTTCCTCGTGTTTCTTCAACTTCCGACTAGTGAACGCAATGTAGTGCTTGTTGCCTGCCTCATCTTTCTGGTATAAGACTGCACTAATGCCTACTCTTGATGCATCAGACTCAATATAGAACACCTTCTCAAAGTCTGGGTACTCCAGTTTCACATTATTTCTGAGCATCTCTTTTGCTTTCTCAAAAGCCTCGTCTGCAGCGGTACTCCATTTCCATCTGTTATTCTTCTTGAGTAAGTCATACAGAGGAGCCATAATTTCAGAGTATCTTGGACAGTGGCTGCTAATAAATTGGCATGCGCCTACAAATTCTCTGACTTGTTTCACCTTAGTTGGCTTTGGAAATCTCGTGATCGCATCTACTTTTTTCAAGTTTGGATGATATCCATCTTTATCAATAGTATGCCCCAAGTAATTTATCTCCTGCTTCAAGAATTGACATTTTCCAAAATTGACCTTGATATTGGCCTCCCTTAAATTCTCGAACAACTTTCTCAAGTGCACTAAATGTTCTGCGGCGCTGGGTGAAGATACGATTAAATCGTCAATGTAGCAGATTACATTTTCTTTCACTTCGTCAGTAAGCTTACTATCAAGTGCTCGAATAAGTGCTGGTCCACTGTTAACCATACCAAAAGGCATTCGGACAAAGACCCATGACGTCTGGTCAAATAGGAATCCAGTGTACTGCATACTATCTTCTTCTAGCTGAACTTGATAAAATGAAGACGTCAAGTCAAGAACGCTGAAACATGCTCTCCCTTTGAATTTTCGAAGCAGATCTCTAATCTTGGGTGGTCGGTCATTTTCTGGAAGAATCTTCAAGTTGATGGTCCTGGCATCGGGACAAAGACGTATCTGACCATTACTTTTCTTCACTACTGTGATGGGGTTTATATAAGACGACGCCTGTTTTTTAATAATCCCGTCTACCTCCATTTTTCTGATTAACCCTCGTACTTCTTGATAGTATTTCTCAGGAATGGGGTATATTCTCTTCTGGTAAGGGGTTTCATCTGTCAGCCTTATCTTGTATTTATAATCCTTAATCAATCCAGGCTTTTCATCAAAAATATCTTGGAATTCCTTTATCAGATCCTCAAATTCCCCCTGAATTTCTTCAAATCCTTCAGTTTTTCTACTGGGTATTTCTGCTAAATTTTCCACTTCATTAATTATGGTATTCAAAATTTCTTCCCTAAGGTCTATTTCCAGACTGTTTTTCACGTCCTGTTTTTCTATCTCTTCTGTGATCATGTACCCATCATTAAAGCTAATACTTCTGTTCTTCATGTCAATAATAGCTCCGACCTTCGATATAAAATCGATTCCAAGCACCATATCAAAATTGATCTTGCTCACCACAATGAAGATTTGTTCATAATTCCTTCCATTGATCTCAAAGTTCAATAACACTTGAATCTTGCACTTCACTGCCTTATCTTGGAATATCCCTCTCACTTTGACGGTAGAAACAGGTAGAACTGTCATGTTCTCTCCTCTTAGCAGACTTTGGTAACATTCCTCTGAAATGATGGAGATAATTGCACCAGTATCCATCAGGGCTTTATACTGTTGGCCATCTATCCGTACAGAAATAATAGGTAAGGCACATGGTCTTTCCTCTTTAACGATACCCCTCTCTTCTAGCAAATCTTCATCAGTCACTTCATATATCTCATTAATTGTAATCAGGTGTGGTGTGGCAATGTATTTACAAGTTCTCACTGACGTTGAGAAATCGGCGTTTTTTTTGTGTTACCGACCTCAAAATTCTGCTGGCTCGTAGAAGGCCCAGGATCGATTACAACATCCTGCCTTTTCTTTTGGTTGTTGGCTTCTTTTTCCCGTAATTCTTTCAGGTATTGCTGGCTTTCCTTCTCTCTTTCCTGATACTGATCGGGTGTCATAACCTGACCTTGAGGATTCTGATTTCTGTTATGGTTCTGGTTATTCCTATTATAATTTCTGTTATAACCATTATTGTTGTAATATCTGCCTCTTCCATTGTAATTTCCTCGGTTATAGTTCCAGCCTCTTCTCTGTTGATACGGTCGGTAACCTGGCGATCTGTTATTTCGAAACTGATTATTCCTGTGAGGACCTACATTGTCAGTTTTCTCCTCATCTGGCTTGTCAGTTTGTTGGACTTGGTCCATATATACAGTATTTATTTCTTTGAAGTCATGCCTTTGACCTTTCTGTACCACGTTAGGCATTGGACTTGTGTAGTCTAATCTCCTCAGTAATTCATCCATGCTGGTTAAATCCATGATGTTTGATGAAATAATTAGTCTCCTCACCTCCACAGGTAGCATACGAGAAATCGCATCAATTAATTGCTCCGTTGACAATGGGGTTTGCAAAAATCTCAAGCGGGATAATTGACTCGTAAAGAAATCAGCGTACCGCGTTGGAAGAGTACCTGAGTATTTTCTTGAATACACCTCCGCTCTTAACGAATTCTGCGCTTCTATGGACCAAAATCGTTTGATTAATGCCTCTGCAAACTAGTCAAAGTTACTGAATGTGTATCTAAATGCGCGAAACCATTCGAGGGGTCCTCCAATCAAATATCTCTCCACTATCTTCATCTCTCTCTCTCTGGGAATGTGAGCTTCGATGAAATAATCTTTGAGGTTCCTTACATATTCGATAGGCGTCAAACTATCAGTGTTGCTGAATTTTTGCGGTTTGTCTTCAAAATTCCTGATGACCGTCACGTTCCTCGGATATGAATCCGGGTAGTTTTTCCCACTATCTCGATAGTTCCACTCAGGTTCCATATTCCTCTCGTCATCTTCCTCCCTGAATCTGGATATACGTTCTTCAGGAGTCACGTCTCTCTCTTCTGGATCTAGGTTATATCTTCTGGCATAATTCCTACTGGTTTCGCAAGCCAAGCCTACTGTATCCTTGTTAGTGATTTCCGTTAAGACTTTCTTGATTAACTCTTCTTTGTAGGTCTCCATCAAACTAGCCTCTCCTATCTTCAAATTTTGCAGTTTGCTCGACGTTTCATTCACATCAGAGACAACTTTATGAATCTGTTCCTCTAATGCAGATTTTAATGTTTGCACATCCCGATCTAATTGTGTTCTATCTTCAGCTTGTCTTTCGGATAGCGAATCCATCCTGACGCTTAAATCTTTCCTAATCTCTACTACTTCATTGTTAATATCAATTTGAGTACTGGCAAGTTTCCTTTCAATACGTTCCTGAATTTGGGTTGCATGTTCCCCACTTGACCTATTCCACTCGTCTTTCCATATTGCTACATTTGCCGTTAACATTTCTGCTATGTCTATTTCGATATCCTCTTTCAATACTTTATTATGGTCTAATACTTGGGTTCTCATGACCTCTACATCAAACTTTAAACCTTCTAAAGACGCTGTCGTTCTAACTGACTCATCAACTAGCCTAGTCGTTAATGCACTTATATTACGTGTACAAAGGGTTTTCGAATTTTCTATCTCTTCCCTGACTTTATTTACATCAGTTTGGACTTTAGCAACATCTACGAAAACTGTGTTGACCTCTACTTGAATTTTATTTATGTCACTTTGCATCATATTTACATCCGAATGAATGTTATTAATATCAACCTGAACATTGGACACATCAGTTCTAACATTTTGGATTTCTCTTTGGACTTCCTCAACCTTGTCTTGGACAGTCGCAACGTCATTTTTAACAACAACTACCTCAGCCCTAGCACAAGAAATATCACTTCGGACATTAGCTACATCTAGATTCAACATTGTAAGATCTTTATGCACATTAGACACATCTATTTTAACATTGGACATGTCTGAGCGCATGTCAGTTACAGCATTCTCGATTCCTTGGGTATTAATCTGTAAACGCGACATATTATCCTCTAAGTTAGCAGAACTGGTCTGAAGACCCTTCAAACTTTCATCCATGCTAGCTTTCAAATTAGCAGACAAATTACTAGCATTCTCCTCCATTCGACTAGTATTCCTAGCTTCCATCTCCTTCATACTACTATTCATGCTTGCTTTCAAGTTAGCAGACAAATTACTAGCATTCTCCTCCATTCTTGCTTTCAAATTACTAGCATTCTCCTCCATCATCTGCTTCATATTACTATTCATGTTAGCAGACATCTCCGCTAACATCATCTTCAAACTTTCATCTGCCATTACAATATTATTCAAAAATTAGACTGCTGTAGGGACATACATCAAAAGAGCAAAATAACAACATTTGAGCAACACTTTTCACCATATATAAATTTGATCAATTTTCTGTCTTAAATCTAACTTATAACTACCTTATAATTAACTTTCGAAGACACTTCATGTTGAAACAAACTCAAGCACATGTTCAAATTTCCCTGGCTCATTTTAAAATATCCTAACACAAATAATTTACATTTACAATCCAAATAATTTAATTTTATCTTTAATATGACTAAAATGTCATAAGCCGGTCAAATAAAATAAGATTCCAGATCATAGGCGATTTTTCTAAGTTTCCAGCCCATTTAACCTTTCTCAAGTTGTATAAGATCTGATCTTTTCTGAGTGTAATTTTCCTAATACAATACAACATTTAATTCCTATATAATCACACTCTCAAATTCTACAATTGGCCTAGACATCTAACAAAGAATCAACCTCTTTATTTGAGTCTAATCGATCCACACGTTTTAGGTTTGCCAATCCTACTGTTGACTCAGCCTCACGTTCTAGGTGTGCCAATCCTTCTATTGTTCAACCTGGTAATCCAGTGTTGTTGAACATGCCCCACACGTTGACTGCGCCAATCCTTCTGTCCCCGTTTACCCGGATAGTAGGCTGTCAGATATCCGCCCCCTCAATCGGATTGCCAACAATCAATCGCACCGGCTCAGCTACATCAATGAAAAGGGCACTGACAGATACTACCGAGGTTTGAACACAGAAGTTACCAAGAAAATTATTGTGGAACACACCAAAATAGACGGGGTTTCATACTTACTTTTACTTACCTCTTAAAAATTATCTCGGGGATTGGGTTGACAACAGGATCTCTAAAGTATGCTCCCACAATAACCTTCACTATGACATTTAAAAATGAACCAGAACGACGGCAAGAACTTTGAACTGTACAAAAGCTTTATTTCAAATAAAGGGTATGACTTTAACAAACTCAACAAAATAAATGTGGCTATCAGTAGCCCATGTCAATCTGACTATGTCCACTTGAAGGACTTGCAAAGTTATCATAAAACATGTTAGCTCCCATGAGCTCAAAATAACGTAACATTCAAAACACATTTGGATTGGATGAGGAAGTCAGGATGCGACACATATATATAGAGCATTTGGTTTCTTTTAATAAACATAACACTTGTATTAATAGGCGCAAGGCCAGAGTATCGACCTCACCCGCTGATAACCAGATGTCTGGCCGGCTGGTCTAGTCTTCAACCTGGCGCATGCCTGTCAAATGGGGCTCACTCGTCACGCCACACTGCGTAAGAATTCAGCTCCCTCTCACTTTTAAATGTCTACAAGACAACTCATATATATATTGACGCAAATCTTTCAAATGCTTAACTCACATACCACTGGATTATTCTGACAATCCCTAAACTTGTTAAGTTATCATCCAAATGTTTAATCAGTATAGTTTAGAGTATAAAACACACTCTTAAATGTTTATAACAAAATCACATAAATTATTTATAACAATTAGAAATTGTTTATAATATTGTCGAAAATAATTACAAAAATTTTAAACACGCCTTTAACATTACTTTCGTTCCACATTATTGTGAAAGATATATACATTTATTATTTACAATATTAACATTTAAATTATTTAAATTATTAATTTAAGAAATACATTGAACCACATGTTTTATCCGGTTGGTAATTTCATAATCGTTTCCATATAATCGACCAATGAAGGTTAGTTATACATGTAAATGTCACAATCTGGTTTAATAAAGGTTGTAATAATTATTATTATTTGTGACGGTAATCTTCATTCAAAATCTTATCTCAAATTCTTTCAAAACTCTTGTTAATTATAACAGTAAATTCACTTGATTAATTTTCAACGAACTATGACAATACACTCTAGCGGAAAATACTTCGCTTACAAAATAATGCACACATCGCATTAAAAATAGGCCCAAAATTCATCATATATTAAAATATACGGCAACAAAATCTTCCACAGAATTTACAAAAACCTCCACTAATACAATCTTTAACTTCATTAATTACTGTGGGAATCTCCTTCATTTATTTAAGGGCATTATACATCAGCGACTTTCAACATGTCCGCTGCACTATCGATTATACATTCATAGTTCCACTTAAAAATTCTTATAATCATTAATTGTTTCAAAACTGTTGTCATTTAACCTTCGTGGATTTCATTCATGAATCGTAATGAAGTAAAAATTTGCCAATCACAAACAAATTTAATAGTGAATACGCTTATATACGCCTGTCTGGTCTATCAAAATTTAAGATTAACATCTTCAAAGAATTGTAGTATAAAAATACTATCATCAAACAAAGTGCGACTAACTGCAAAATAGTCGAATAGAATCCAATTAGACTGGGGAATGCAAACATCATTATATAAATCTCTAAATGAGAAAAAACTCCTAACAAAAGTACACGACTTTAATGCATTCAATAATTCATAATTAAAGTTCATCTTTCACAAGATGGTCTATGATGCAATGATCGTTCATACCTGACGATAAATGTCTGTGTTGCAATCAATTCAAATAACGACTAGTATTTCCAAGATCGTCGACAACGTACTGGATTTTAACGCTCTAAAATCATTTAAATGTTCTTCCTTCTTGATGATGACAGAAAATTGGTCAAAGTAATTAAACTGGGGTAGAATTACTTTAATAAAATGACACGCTGTCTGAATTTAAATCTGCCATAAAAATCATTAACTTACAGTCAAATCGAGACTACAAAAAAAAATTAAGCAAATTACTGAAAAATCTAAATATCAGTCTCAACTGATCCAAAATCGTTTAACTATGCCCATGACATAACAATGTCTTAATAAATCGTCGAAAAAGGCATAACACATCAAGGTGTACTGAGAATAGGAATCTCAAACAAGAATATAGGGCAAAATACATGAGGACAAAAATATGGGAAAATGGTTGCTCAAATATTGCTAAGAAACTCAAATACAATAAACATTCACGACTACCTTATCTGCCGATTGACGTTCCAGAGGAAAATTCCCCAAAGAAGACTGCTGATGGATCCATTTCACCAAGTTAAAGCTGAGCTCCATCCTCGAAACAAGAAACAGCACCCTCGGAGAATCGAACTGCTTCACGAAGACGAACGACATCCTTCCGGCAATAATCTTCTTTGTGAGTCGGGACAACCCTGACCTCTCTTGAAAAATCCCTGAAGTTCCAGTTGAAAATCGCCATGAAGTTTTTGTATAAATTTCCGCAGAAATATTCATATTCAGAGAGTATGAAATCATTTCCATTGCTGTTTGATAGTATTCAGCCTTTAATCACGAAACATGGGTGTAGATGGTTATTTACCACATGTTCGCTTGTGTGGAATAGCAATTAGCAAAGTTCCATGCTGCTATCTTACTCCGTTGAAATATGTCCCAATTGCATTAAGTCCTTTAGCCTTCCATCTTCTCTTCGGTTATAGTAATAGAAGAACAAACTGCCATATTAAACTGCTCCATAATACTGTAGCGTTGTGTCACAAAAGCAATCTGAAGTCTCCCTATTTCACTAGCCGTGTCAGCCGTGGCGTATATTCTGGCTATACAAAGTGCTTCTCATGTGGCGAGAAAATCACTTTTGTCAGTCGTCTAAAACTGCTAATATCTTCCAAATTAATTACTCGAAATTGTTCAGCTTTTCTACAGTCCTTAATGTAGCACTGCACAATAGAATTAGCTTATAGGCGACCGCTAACTGTTCACAGCTAATCTTGTAGAAGCGTTATAATGTGCGTTTCAACTTCACCTAGATTTACACACAGTAAACCTGCACTGCTTGTCAGCTCAACTCTCGTTTAATGCAGTGGGTTCACCACGCGTTATAAAGACGACTCTTTCACTTAATCTCACTCGACGTTTCACTGAAATAACTATTTGAGATCTGACGATTGAGCTATCAGACGATTGATGATCTGAGAGAATGAGGAATGAGGCTCCTCTCTTCTGCGCAAGGCCTTTTATGAACTTCATGAGGGGCGTATCTATCCCTTCCATCGCGTGTTACTGCGTCATCGCTAGAAGTTCCAACTTCGTCAATACATGACGGATTTTCAAAATTCAAAAACTGAAAATAAATTTCACCAAAATTCCAGAACAATGCCTCTACTGCAAATGGATTTCCACAATTCTGCATTCCAAAAGTAATAAACATACCATAGTTTCAGCAATCTCCGTCTTCCTTCAGACTATCGTTCATTGGTTCAAGCCTCCCCTCCAATAGCATAATTTCTTCCTCAGCAGAATTCCACGTTTCCTGCGACTGCGTCGTACATCTTGGATCTTTCTCGAATAAATGCTGACGTCACTGAGAATCTCAGCTCAAGTAGCCTGCTGGCATAACGTCTGCGTCATCCGTGCTTACGTCATGACTACCCACGTCATAACTATGACAGCCATAACTTTCTTTATAATTTCCAATATAGCCACCGTGGTCTCTATATAATTCAATTACGGGGGCATTCTCCTCTCACCACGTTTTAAAAACAGTTGCAAATTGTTTTTAAACTCAGTGTTACAAGTACCTCAACTCTCTTGAACACGAAATTGAATTATTACTGGCTTACTCTAGGATAGTATCTTTTCAAATTTCCAGCATTGAACTTGCCGTAAATGACATTATTCTCATCATCGTAGAGTTCATAGCAGTTGTTTCCATAGGCGTTCGTAATCCTAAACGGCCCCATGAACACATTTCCAAATTTGGGGTATATTTTCATGCTCATATCAGCCTTGACAGGTCTGCGTAATAATACAAGATTTCCAACTTGTAAGGGTGCACCGAAACGTTTTCCAGCTACTCTTTTCAATCGTTTCTCTGCTGCTTTCTGGAGTTGTTCCTTCGCCTTGTCAATCCTCTGCTGCCTTCCTAGGTCGGGATCTCTAGGAATGTGGTTGAAAAGATTATCCCACGGCCTTTCTGGGTTTCTTCCTAGATGAAGTCGCATTGGCACTTCTCCTGTGCTCCCCTGCACTGTAGAGTTCAGACATTCCTCAATAAGGGGTACAAATCTCACCCAACCAGAGTGATCATTTGGACAGAAAATTCGACAGAATTTCGAAAATTCAGCCATATATCTTTCTGAGGAATTCGATTCTGGGTAACGCACGCTTGAAAATAAGTGCTTAATGCCAAGCCTTTCCATATCCGCTGCAAATTCCACGGATGTAAACTGCGTTCCATGATCTGACAGTAGATATTCTGGTTTACCAGCTTTAGGAAATACAGCATTTTCCAGTCTGCTTACTACGTTCCTCGTGTTAGCTTTCTGCATGGGACTCATTGTAACAAATTTTGAGAAAACATCCACGGTAACCAACAGGTACTGGTTACCCTGATATCCCTTCGGACAGGGGCCAAATATGTCCGTCGCCATTAGTTCGTTTGGCTTAGAAGGAATCATAGCCTTCGGGTTTCCTTTTAATAAAGCAGAAGCATACTTTGCTCTTTGACATTTGTCACATGATCGAATGACCTTGGCAATGCTGGAACGCATGTTAGTCCAGATAAATCTCTCTTTAAGAGTATTAAGAGTCTTATCTAAGCCGGCATGTCCAGTTGCGTGATGAGCTACCCACACTAAATTGACAACAAGTTTAGGTGGCACGACTATTCGGAGTTTTGTATGCGCAGAATCAGCATACTTGCATACGATGTCTCCACTCAAGACAAAGTGTCGTGAATTTCTCCGTGTAGCTACATAGTCAACATCCGTATTGTCCATGTAACCCTTGAGGAACCTGTACATTTTCCTTATTGGAGCGTGTCTCTTCTGTGACACACCGATTCGGGCTAACCTCCTAACGGTTTCTTGATCTTCTTGCTCCAATTGTACATGGTGTATCTGCACATTTTTAATAGGGTTACGTGATAGAGCATCAGCCAGTAAGTTATCTTTCCCAGGCTGGTGGACGATAGTGGCGTTAAACTGTTGGGTGAACAAAGCCCAACGTGTCAATCTATCACTCGACATGTCAGTTTGCAGCATAAACTGTAGTGCTTTATGGTCAGTAATAATGATGACCTTATGTCCCAGCAGTATTTTCTTCCAGGCTTGCAATGCTGTCACAAAAGCTAACGCTTCAAGTTCTGTCGTGAAGTAGTTTTCCTCGTGTTTCTTCAACTTCCGACTAGTGAACGCAATGTAGTGCTTGTTGCCTGCCTCATCTTTCTGGTATAAGACTGCACTAATGCCTACTCTTGATGCATCAGACTCAATATAGAACACCTTCTCAAAGTCTGGGTACTCCAGTTTCACATTATTTCTGAGCATCTCTTTTGCTTTCTCAAAAGCCTCGTCTGCAGCGGTACTCCATTTCCATCTGTTATTCTTCTTGAGTAAGTCATACAGAGGAGCCATAATTTCAGAGTATCTTGGACAGTGGCTGCTAATAAATTGGCATGCGCCTACAAATTCTCTGACTTGTTTCACCTTAGTTGGCTTTGGAAATCTCGTGATCGCATCTACTTTTTTCAAGTTTGGATGATATCCATCTTTATCAATAGTATGCCCCAAGTAATTTATCTCCTGCTTCAAGAATTGACATTTTCCAAAATTGACCTTGATATTGGCCTCCCTTAAATTCTCGAACAACTTTCTCAAGTGCACTAAATGTTCTGCGGCGCTGGGTGAAGATACGATTAAATCGTCAATGTAGCAGATTACATTTTCTTTCACTTCGTCAGTAAGCTTACTATCAAGTGCTCGAATAAGTGCTGGTCCACTGTTAACCATACCAAAAGGCATTCGGACAAAGACCCATGACGTCTGGTCAAATAGGAATCCAGTGTACTGCATACTATCTTCTTCTAGCTGAACTTGACAAAATGAAGACGTCAAGTCAAGAACGCTGAAACATGCCCTCCCTTTGAATTTTCGAAGCAGATCTCTAATCTTGGGTGGTCGGTCATTTTCTGGAAGAATCTTCAAGTTGATGGTCCTGGCATCGGGACAAAGACGTATCTGACCATTACTTTTCTTCACTACTGTGATGGGGTTTATATAAGACGACGCCTGTTTTTTAATAATCCCGTCTACCTCCATTTTTCTGATTAACCCTCGTACTTCTTGATAGTATTTCTCAGGAATGGGGTATATTCTCTTCTGGTAAGGGGTTTCATCTGTCAGCCTTATCTTGTATTTATAATCCTTAATCAATCCAGGCTTTTCATCAAAAATATCTTGGAATTCCTTTATCAGATCCTCAAATTCCCCCTGAATTTCTTCAAATCCTTCAGTTTTTCTACTGGGTATTTCTGCTAAATTTTCCACTTCATTAATTATGGTATTCAAAATTTCTTCCCTAAGGTCTATTTCCAGACTGTTTTTCACGTCCTGTTTTTCTATCTCTTCTGTGATCATGTACCCATCATTAAAGCTAATACTTCTGTTCTTCATGTCAATAATAGCTCCGACCTTCGATATAAAATCGATTCCAAGCACCATATCAAAATTGATCTTGCTCACCACAATGAAGATTTGTTCATAATTCCTTCCATTGATCTCAAAGTTCAATAACACTTGAATCTTGCACTTCACTGCCTTATCTTGGAATATCCCTCTCACTTTGACGGTAGAAACAGGTAGAACTGTCATGTTCTCTCCTCTTAGCAGACTTTGGTAACATTCCTCTGAAATGATGGAGATAATTGCACCAGTATCCATCAGGGCTTTATACTGTTGGCCATCTATCCGTACAGAAATAATAGGTAAGGCACATGGTCTTTCCTCTTTAACGATACCCCTCTCTTCTAGCAAATCTTCATCAGTCACTTCATATATCTCATTAATTGTAATCAGGTGTGGTGTGGCAATGTATTTACAAGTTCTCACTGACGTTGAGAAATCGGCGTTTTTTTTTGTGTTACCGACCTCAAAATTCTGCTGGCTCGTAGAAGGCCCAGGATCGATTACAACATCCTGCCTTTTCTTTTGGTTGTTGGCTTCTTTTTCCCGTAATTCTTTCAGGTATTGCTGGCTTTCCTTCTCTCTTTCCTGATACTGATCGGGTGTCATAACCTGACCTTGAGGATTCTGATTTCTGTTATGGTTCTGGTTATTCCTATTATAATTTCTGTTATAACCATTATTGTTGTAATATCTGCCTCTTCCATTGTAATTTCCTCGGTTATAGTTCCAGCCTCTTCTCTGTTGATACGGTCGGTAACCTGGCGATCTGTTATTTCGAAACTGATTATTCCTGTGAGGACCTACATTGTCAGTTTTCTCCTCATCTGGCTTGTCAGTTTGTTGGACTTGGTCCATATATACAGTATTTATTTCTTTGAAGTCATGCCTTTGACCTTTCTGTACCACGTTAGGCATTGGACTTGTGTAGTCTAATCTCCTCAGTAATTCATCCATGCTGGTTAAATCCATGATGTTTGATGAAATAATTAGTCTCCTCACCTCCACAGGTAGCATACGAGAAATCGCATCAATTAATTGCTCCGTTGACAATGGGGTTTGCAAAAATCTCAAGCGGGATAATTGACTCGTAAAGAAATCAGCGTACCGCGTTGGAAGAGTACCTGAGTATTTTCTTGAATACACCTCCGCTCTTAACGAATTCTGCGCTTCTATGGACCAAAATCGTTTGATTAATGCCTCTGCAAACTAGTCAAAGTTACTGAATGTGTATCTAAATGCGCGAAACCATTCGAGGGGTCCTCCAATCAAATATCTCTCCACTATCTTCATCTCTCTCTCTCTGGGAATGTGAGCTTCGATGAAATAATCTTTGAGGTTCCTTACATATTCGATAGGCGTCAAACTATCAGTGTTGCTGAATTTTTGCGGTTTGTCTTCAAAATTCCTGATGACCGTCACGTTCCTCGGATATGAATCCGGGTAGTTTTTCCCACTATCTCGATAGTTCCACTCAGGTTCCATATTCCTCTCGTCATCTTCCTCCCTGAATCTGGATATACGTTCTTCAGGAGTCACGTCTCTCTCTTCTGGATCTAGGTTATATCTTCTGGCATAATTCCTACTGGTTTCGCAAGCCAAGCCTACTGTATCCTTGTTAGTGATTTCCGTTAAGACTTTCTTGATTAACTCTTCTTTGTAGGTCTCCATCAAACTAGCCTCTCCTATCTTCAAATTTTGCAGTTTGCTCGACGTTTCAT
This sequence comes from Meconema thalassinum, assembly GCA_946902985.2. NCBI lineage: Eukaryota > Metazoa > Arthropoda > Insecta > Orthoptera > Tettigoniidae > Meconema > Meconema thalassinum. The sequence goes on along the minus strand of OX336390.1, from coordinate 13,976,320 downwards.
TCACATCAGAGACAACTTTATGAATCTGTTCCTCTAATGCAGATTTTAATGTTTGCACATCCCGATCTAATTGTGTTCTATCTTCAGCTTGTCTTTCGGATAGCGAATCCATCCTGACGCTTAAATCTTTCCTAATCTCTACTACTTCATTGTTAATATCAATTTGAGTACTGGCAAGTTTCCTTTCAATACGTTCCTGAATTTGGGTTGCATGTTCCCCACTTGACCTATTCCACTCGTCTTTCCATATTGCTACATTTGCCGTTAACATTTCTGCTATGTCTATTTCGATATCCTCTTTCAATACTTTATTATGGTCTAATACTTGGGTTCTCATGACCTCTACATCAAACTTTAAACCTTCTAAAGACGCTGTCGTTCTAACTGACTCATCAACTAGCCTAGTCGTTAATGCACTTATATTACGTGTACAAAGGGTTTTCGAATTTTCTATCTCTTCCCTGACTTTATTTACATCAGTTTGGACTTTAGCAACATCTACGAAAACTGTGTTGACCTCTACTTGAATTTTATTTATGTCACTTTGCATCATATTTACATCCGAATGAATGTTATTAATATCAACCTGAACATTGGACACATCAGTTCTAACATTTTGGATTTCTCTTTGGACTTCCTCAACCTTGTCTTGGACAGTCGCAACGTCATTTTTAACAACAACTACCTCAGCCCTAGCACAAGAAATATCACTTCGGACATTAGCTACATCTAGATTCAACATTGTAAGATCTTTATGCACATTAGACACATCTATTTTAACATTGGACATGTCTGAGCGCATGTCAGTTACAGCATTCTCGATTCCTTGGGTATTAATCTGTAAACGCGACATATTATCCTCTAAGTTAGCAGAACTGGTCTGAAGACCCTTCAAACTTTCATCCATGCTAGCTTTCAAATTAGCAGACAAATTACTAGCATTCTCCTCCATTCGACTAGTATTCCTAGCTTCCATCTCCTTCATACTACTATTCATGCTTGCTTTCAAGTTAGCAGACAAATTACTAGCATTCTCCTCCATTCTTGCTTTCAAATTACTAGCATTCTCCTCCATCATCTGCTTCATATTACTATTCATGTTAGCAGACATCTCCGCTAACATCATCTTCAAACTTTCATCTGCCATTACAATATTATTCAAAAATTAGACTGCTGTAGGGACATACATCAAAAGAGCAAAATAACAACATTTGAGCAACACTTTTCACCATATATAAATTTGATCAATTTTCTGTCTTAAATCTAACTTATAACTACCTTATAATTAACTTTCGAAGACACTTCATGTTGAAACAAACTCAAGCACATGTTCAAATTTCCCTGGCTCATTTTAAAATATCCTAACACAAATAATTTACATTTACAATCCAAATAATTTAATTTTATCTTTAATATGACTAAAATGTCATAAGCCGGTCAAATAAAATAAGATTCCAGATCATAGGCGATTTTTCTAAGTTTCCAGCCCATTTAACCTTTCTCAAGTTGTATAAGATCTGATCTTTTCTGAGTGTAATTTTCCTAATACAATACAACATTTAATTCCTATATAATCACACTCTCAAATTCTACAATTGGCCTAGACATCTAACAAAGAATCAACCTCTTTATTTGAGTCTAATCGATCCACACGTTTTAGGTTTGCCAATCCTACTGTTGACTCAGCCTCACGTTCTAGGTGTGCCAATCCTTCTATTGTTCAACCTGGTAATCCAGTGTTGTTGAACATGCCCCACACGTTGACTGCGCCAATCCTTCTGTCCCCGTTTACCCGGATAGTAGGCTGTCAGATATCCGCCCCCTCAATCGGATTGCCAACAATCAATCGCACCGGCTCAGCTACATCAATGAAAATGGCACTGACAGATACTACCGAGGTTTGAACACAGAAGTTACCAAGAAAATTATTGTGGAACACACCAAAATAGACGGGGTTTCATACTTACTTTTACTTACCTCTTAAAAATTATCTCGGGGATTGGGTTGACAACAGGATCTCTAAAGTATGCTCCCACAATAACCTTCACTATGACATTTAAAAATGAACCAGAACGACGGCAAGAACTTTGAACTGTACAAAAGCTTTATTTCAAATAAAGGGTATGACTTTAACAAACTCAACAAAATAAATGTGGCTATCAGCAGCCCATGTCAATCTGACTATGTCCACTTGAAGGACTTGCAAAGTTATCATAAAACATGTTAGCTCCCATGAGCTCAAAATAACGTAACATTCAAAACACATTTGGATTGGATGAGGAAGTCAGGATGCGACACATATATATAGAGCATTTGGTTTCTTTTAATAAACATAACACTTGTATTAATAGGCGCAAGGCCAGAGTATCGACCTCACCCGCTGATAACCAGATGTCTGGCCGGCTGGTCTAGTCTTCAACCTGGCGCATGCCTGTCAAATGGGGCTCACTCGTCACGCCACACTGCGTAAGAATTCAGCTCCCTCTCACTTTTAAATGTCTACAAGACAACTCATATATATATTGACGCAAATCTTTCAAATGCTTAACTCACATACCACTGGATTATTCTGACAATCCCTAAACTTGTTAAGTTATCATCCAAATGTTTAATCAGTATAGTTTAGAGTATAAAACACACTCTTAAATGTTTATAACAAAATCACATTAATTATTTATAACAATTAGAAATTGTTTATAATATTGTCGAAAATAATTACAAAAATTTTAAACACGCCTTTAACATTACTTTCGTTCCACATTATTGTGAAAGATATATACATTTATTATTTACAATATTAACATTTAAATTATTTAAATTATTAATTTAAGAAATACATTGAACCACATGTTTTATCCGGTTGGTAATTTCATAATCGTTTCCATATAATCGACCAATGAAGGTTAGTTATACATGTAAATGTCACAATCTGGTTTAATAAAGGTTGTAATAATTATTATTATTTGTGACGGTAATCTTCATTCAAAATCTTATCTCAAATTCTTTCAAAACTCTTGTTAATTATAACAGTAAATTCACTTGATTAATTTTCAACGAACTATGACAATACACTCTAGCGGAAAATACTTCGCTTACAAAATAATGCACACATCGCATTAAAAATAGGCCCAAAATTCATCATATATTAAAATATACGGCAACAAAATCTTCCACAGAATTTACAAAAACCTCCACTAATACAATCTTTAACTTCATTAATTACTGTGGGAATCTCCTTCATTTATTTAAGGGCATTATACATCAGCGACTTTCAACATGTCCGCTGCACTATCGATTATACATTCATAGTTCCACTTAAAAATTCTTATAATCATTAATTGTTTCAAAACTGTTGTCATTTAACCTTCGTGGATTTCATTCATGAATCGTAATGAAGTAAAAATTTGCCAATCACAAACAAATTTAATAGTGAATACGCTTATATACGCCTGTCTGGTCTATCAAAATTTAAGATTAACATCTTCAAAGAATTGTAGTATAAAAATACTATCATCAAACAAAGTGCGACTAACTGCAAAATAGTCGAATAGAATCCAATTAGACTGGGGAATGCAAACATCATTATATAAATCTCTAAATGAGAAAAAACTCCTAACAAAAGTACACGACTTTAATGCATTCAATAATTCATAATTAAAGTTCATCTTTCACAAGATGGTCTATGATGCAATGATCGTTCATACCTGACGATAAATGTCTGTGTTGCAATCAATTCAAATAACGACTAGTATTTCCAAGATCGTCGACAACGTACTGGATTTTAACGCTCTAAAATCATTTAAATGTTCTTCCTTCTTGATGATGACAGAAAATTGGTCAAAGTAATTAAACTGGGGTAGAATTACTTTAATAAAGTGACACGCTGTCTGAATTTAAATCTGCCATAAAAATCATTAACTTACAGTCAAATCGAGACTACAAAAAAAATTAAGCAAATTACTGAAAAATCTAAATATCAGTCTCAACTGATCCAAAATCGTTTAACTATGCCCATGACATAACAATGTCTTAATAAATCGTCGAAAAAGGCATAACACATCAAGGTGTACTGAGAATAGGAATCTCAAACAAGAATATAGGGCAAAATACATGAGGACAAAAATATGGGAAAATGGTTGTTCAAATATTGCTAAGAAACTCAAATACAATAAACATTCACGACTACCTTATCTGCCGATTGACGTTCCAGAGGAAAATTCCCCAAAGAAGACTGCTGATGGATCCATTTCACCAAGTTAAAGCTGAGCTCCATCCTCGAAACAAGAAACAGCACCCTCGGAGAATCGAACTGCTTCACGAAGACGAACGACATCCTTCCGGCAATAATCTTCTTTGTGAGTCGGGACAACCCTGACCTCTCTTGAAAAATCCCTGAAGTTCCAGTTGAAAATCGCCATGAAGTTTTTGTATAAATTTCCGCAGAAATATTCATATTCAGAGAGTATGAAATCATTTCCATTGCTGTTTGATAGTATTCAGCCTTTAATCACGAAACATGGGTGTAGATGGTTATTTACCACATGTTCGCTTGTGTGGAATAGCAATTAGCGAAGTTCCATGCTGCTATCTTACTCCGTTGAAATATGTCCCAATTGCATTAAGTCCTTTAGCCTTCCATCTTCTCTTCGGTTATAGTAATAGAAGAACAAACTGCCATATTAAACTGCTCCATAATACTGTAGCGTTGTGTCACAAAAGCAATCTGAAGTCTCCCTATTTCACTAGCCGTGTCAGCCGTAGCGTATATTCTGGCTATACAAAGTGCTTCTCATGTGGCGAGAAAATCACTTTTGTCAGTCGTCTAAAACTGCTAATATCTTCCAAATTAATTACTCGAAATTGTTCAGCTTTTCTACAGTCCTTAATGTAGCACTGCACAATAGAATTAGCTTATAGGCGACCGCTAACTGTTCACAGCTAATCTTGTAGAAGCGTTATAATGTGCGTTTCAACTTCACCTAGATTTACACACAGTAAACCTGCACTGCTTGTCAGCTAAACTCTCGTTTAATGCAGTGGGTTCACCACGCGTTATAAAGACGACTCTTTCACTTAATCTCACTCGACGTTTCACTGAAATAACTATTTGAGATCTGTCGATTGAGCTATCAGACGATTGATGATCTGAGAGAATGAGGAATGAGGCTCCTCTCTTCTGCGCAAGGCCTTTTATGAACTTCATGAGGGGCGTATCTATCCCTTCCATCGCGTGTTACTGCGTCATCGCTAGAAGTTCCAACTTCGTCAATACATGACGGATTTTCAAAATTCAAAAACTGAAAATAAATTTCACCAAAATTCCAGAACAATGCCTCTACTGCAAATGGATTTCCACAATTCTGCATTCCAAAAGTAATAAACATACCATAGTTTCAGCAATCTCCGTCTTCCTTCAGACTATCGTTCATTGGTTCAAGCCTCCCCTCCAATAGCATAATTTCTTTCTCAGCAGAATTCCACGTTTCCTGCGACTGCGTCGTACATCTTGGATCTTTCTCGAATAAATGCTGACGTCACTGAGAATCTCAGCTCAAGTAGCCTGCTGGCATAACGTCTGCGTCATCCGTGCTTACGTCATGACTACCCACGTCATAACTATGACAGCCATAACTTTCTTTATAATTTCCAATATAGCCACCGTGGTCTCTATATAATTCAATTACGGGGGCAGTACCCATTGCAATAGTTAGCTTTCTAATGAAATCTACATGCCCAATGGCCTCTGGGAGCTGTACGCATTGCAGATGCTATGATTGCCGTTAGTGACGCTGCATTCCTCCCTACATGATCAGCGTCAGTGAAGCCGGTTTCGTTGCGCGTTTTGTAGCCTATCAGCCCGAAGGCCTTGAGAGCTTTAACCAAGACCAACTACAATCCTCAGACCTTAATGTAGAAAAAACATGGCGGCGATGGTTGCCCTATCAATAGCTAAGATCATGTCATCGGGCTTATCACAGTTCGAGTAAATTATTATTTTAACTCACCTAAGAGCATACAAGATATCACAAGACGAGACTAGGTTCCGAAGAAATATGCATCAATAATTTAGACTTACCTGAATTAATTTATCTATATAGTGCTGGCCTCGAATTATAGGTTTCTTTGTCTTCACCCAAGGGGCAGAATCAATAGTCTCACTGTTCTGTGGTTGAATAAGAAGCTTTTTGGCGAGTTATCACGATTTGTATTTAAGTTCAGTAATTATAGATTAATATTATTAGCATAAAATCAAACATATTCTGAAGTAGGAGAGAAGAAAGTACCCGATTACTGAAGTGCTGTCCCAGCACATGCAGAGTATTTCTGTACACAATCGGAATGAGAATCATTGCCTGAAATAATCGAACCAACGCTGTAGAGATACAATTCAATTAAGACCTCTCGTGGAATTGTCTAAAATCTCAAGTAAAACATAACACCGAATTAGTTGATTGAAATATGCAAAGTAGTCGTCGTGTGAATATCTGAACATAATTATGGAGATTAACACACACAAAGGACGCGATATGTTACCATCTAACCTATTAAAAATTCGCTGTTACCGTTTGGAATAGTTGTACGCTGGATATAGTTGATTTAGTAAAGTAGGTAATGTAGGTAAGAAAGTACCATCTCCCTCTTACGGAATTATCGCGGCACACCACCTCGCAATATAAGTACATAATTGGCAAGTTACTCACAACACTTTATTACACACAACATAATAAAAAAATAACTTGCAAGATGTAAGAATCACAAAAGTATGAATAATGACGGAACACAATGACTTCACTGTTTGGCACAGGGGAAACATATTCCTTAACCAATAAACCAGAAGTTCACTGTAGTAATTGGCTTGCATACAAGGCAGTGAAGGGCAGTGTAGAACATCTGGCAGACTGGTAAAAGGATTTACGGAGGCACATGAAGCTGAGCGTTCAAGATAACGTCAACGGTTACTTTGGTCTTGCCGTAGATGTTCATTGGGTTTTCCTTTTACGTACTTAAGTTCGACACTACCGGTACTGAAGTGTACTAAGCTATTATTATATTGTGACTAACTAGCAAATCATTGCGGTGTATATTCTTGGGACACTTCTATTAATGCTTTAGTCTAATACCCCGTTTAGACGTCCCGGTTGCGATCGCGATCAGGCGCCGATCCAGATTAAGTTGGGACGTCTAAACGCAACAGGATAACATTATCACGATCAACTTTCCCTTCAACAAGATCATCCCGATCCCGTTCCCACAACGAGATAATCGCGTTCGCGGCCATTGCGATCGTCGGTGTGTTCTATCCTCATGTTGTGCGAGTGAAGTAGGCAGTGGAAATGATGGCCATTTTGTATTATCTTGTGTTTTGAAAGCGAGATGTACCGGTACGTAATGTTGGCCATGATGGTTGTATTTATGTTGATTGATAGACATATATGAAGATTGAGAGAAACGAAATGATGGTTGGAGACAAACATACCAGTGTTTAAACGCTGAAAAAAATATTAGCGTTGGGGAAAGTTGATGAAGACGATTAATAAAGACATACATTTATTGTCATAGACATAGAAGGGATTCCGATAGGGCAAAATAACTCGGGACGAACAAGAAGTATTTATGCAATAAATAGCCTAGACCTGTTTATAAATATTTCAAAATATTTTTATTTCCACTCCAAGGGTAGGCCTTGCCTACACGTCTCCTCAGGATTTGTATATATTTAAGAATATGAATTAGCAGGTTGAATTATGTATAAAGAATAACTGAAATACTTCAAAACGGGAGGAAACAAACTACTGTAAATTTCTGCTATAACACTTGGAAATCAAAAGTTGGCAGACCTTAGCGATGTCATGCTGTTTTACTCGATTATCCTGTTGTTTCATGATGGGACGTCTAAACACGCACCAATGGCAAATGCCGTTGATCGCGATTGGATATTATCCAGATCAGAGATAATGGGGATCGCGACCGAGACATCTAAATGGGGTGTTAGGTACTTCAACATCTGCAGTAAATGACACAATGCCATCGGTCGACTGAACAATCATCACACAAACGAACATGTCCATAATAAGCGTATTATCACGTCATATGCACGATTGCAGTACATTAACGCGAACTGGACTTTACAGACATACTGAAGAAACTACAAATTACAGATGAGCAATAGTTTATCCCAACTTTCATCAAACGAAGCTAATCAAAGCTAATATTGTATCCCAGCAACGAATGTAAACAAACAATATCTCTGGCTTCCGCATACGCAATTTTCACCCTTTCGATACCTGCATTAAGGTCTGAGTATTGTAGTTGGTCTTGCTTTAACCAGTAGTTTCGACTGACTACAATTGAATGAGGGGGTTTGGGTGATTACCGTGAATCAAACTGGCCAGAATGTGACATTCCCTACATGATCAGTCCAGTCGGCGGTATTTATACACATTGTGTACTATTATGTTTTGAATAAAGGATATTATAGCACTTTAATAAGCACACACATCTGAATCTACATCTTAACACAATGAACAAATTACAACTGACATTGTCACAGAGTAAAAGCATATTTACACTCCGACCAAGCTCCATAGAGGACATAAACTAGATACATAATATGCACGCACGAACCAAATTATGTTACTGAAATAAGGCCATTTTATTACGATGGTATACTATCGCGCGCCGATTTGCAAACAAGACTCTAGAATTAATGATCCTAGAACTAGTTTTCTTGAATTTCTTAATCGAGGGCCAACTAGGAAATTAAGGATTAAAGCACTAAGCAGACAAGGTATGAACCATGCGACTGAAAATTAGGTGATCTTGTATTATTGCTCCAGTTCTGATGATGATGATGATGATAATCTCCTAACCACCTCGGCGTGTATTGGCTAGAATTCTTGGCTGTCGCCCCCAGATATCCATGTTAGAATCCAGGCTCGGTCAAGAAATTTAATTCTGGTCTGAGGGCTGAAACGGGGTACACTCAGTTTCATGAGGTAAAACTGAGAAGAGGTGGGTTGGATTCCCATCTCATCGTTCCTGGAAATGGTTTTCCGGGGTTTCCCATTTCTACTCCAGGCAAATGCCGGCCGCTTTCTACCCAAATTTTACCTCAATTACAAATACACACACTAATACAGACATTACAGTGACACAGATTATCAGACAAATTCTACACACACCCAAGAACACGGGTCTATATGACCACGATGTTGCAACGCCAATAAGGAAACAATAACAACGACCTATATCATGTCAAGAATACTTGATAAAATTAGTAGTATCCAGAGTTAGCTAGTTAAGGGACGGAACAGCGAGGTCAACTGCCCCTCGGTATCCAGAGTCCATCTCCAGTAATGCCACTAATAAAATTCAAAGACAGAGGTGGTAACGTAAGCCAGATTTTGTTTAGCTGGAAGAAGTAACGGACGAAGTGATATCGGTTCAGCTGAGCAGTCCAGGAATAGCACAAACATTAACTAGAATACTGTTGCCACATGTTGCTAAAATCATATTCTACAGTGTGGAGTTAGTGATCATCCCGAGGAACTGAGCAGGATAAAATTGAAAAGTTTCTGCGCCCATCTGTCACTAACTACTCCAATGACATGAGACTACGTCTTGAGAAGAAAAACAAATTATGAGAAGAAACAATCACAAAAATTAAGAAAAGTCGTTCCTTCTTACTAAAACTTTATGTTGCGCTGGTAAAAATATTCATTGCAACCAACCTTACTCGTATAGGCTACATACCAGGCATTTGTTGCGTTAGTTGTGCGTTCTATCTAATAAGGGAAATCCGCAGTTGAAACGAACTCCTGCTACTAAAAGATGAACATCGCTTATATTTTACTTCATTCTACTCAACAATGTGGGTCCATGTACTGTAAATATAGTGTATAGGTACATTCTTGCTGGTTTTAACTTGCAGTAGCAATGTTATTATAGCGTGGCAAGTTAGACCTGGCCTGTCATGGCAGAGTCCCGTCTAGGAGGGGAAGTTGTGGGATCACTAGGCGCAAATGCGATTTCCCCTCTTTGGTGCAACAACTGTTTGGAGCTGCTCGCTGCTCGTCGTGGTTATATTATGCAAGACCAACTACACTACTCAGACCTTAATGTAGAAAAAACATGGCGGCGACGGTTGCCCTACCAATAGCTAAGATCATGTCATCGGGCTTGTCACAGTTCGTGTAAATTATTATTTTTACTCACCTAATATCATAAAAGATATCACAAGACGAGACAAGGTTCCGAAGAAATATGCATCAATAATTTAGACTTACCTGAATTAATTTATCTATATAGTGCTGGCCTCGAATTATAGGTTTCTTCGTCTTCACCCAAGGGGCGGCTACAATAGTCTCACTGTTTCTGTGGTTGAATAAGACGCTTTTTGGCGAGTTATCACGATTTGTATTTAAGTTCAGTAATTATAGATTAATATTATTAGCAAAAAATCAAATAGATTCTGAAGTAGGAGAGAAGAAAGTACCCGGTTACTGAAGTGCTGTCCCAGCACATGCAGAGTATTTGTGTACACAATCGGAATGAGAATAGTTGCCTGAAATAATCGAACCAACACCATAGAGATACAATTCAATTAAGACCTCTCGTGGAATTGTCTAAAATCTCGGGTAAAACATCACACCGAATTAGTTGATTGAAATATGCAAAGAAGTCGTCGTGTGGATATCAGTACATAATTATGGAGAATACTACACACAAGTGACACGATAATATGTTACCATCTAACCTATTAAACATTCGCTGTTACCGTTTGGAATAGTTGTACGCTGGAAATAGTTGATTTAGTACAGTACTATAGGTTGGAAAGCACCATCTCCCTCTTAAGGAATTATCGCGGCACACCATCTCGCAATATAAGAACATAATTGGCAAGGTACTCACAACACTTTATTACACACATCATAATAAAAATAACTTGCAAGCTGTAAGAATCACAAAAGTATGAATAATGACGGAACACAATGAGTTCACTGTTTGGCACAGGGGGAACATCTTCCTTAACCAATAAAAAAGTTCACTGTATTATTTGGCGTGCATACAAGGCAGTGTAGAACATCTGTCAGACTGGTAAGGATTTACGGAGGCACATATTGCTGAGCGTTCATGATAACGTCAATGGTTTGGTCTAGCCGTAGATGCTCATTGCGTTTTCCCTTTACGTACTTAAGTTCGGCACTAATGAAGTGTACTAAGCTATTATTATATTGCCACTAACTAGCAAATCATTGTGGTGTATATTCTTGAGTCACTTCTATTATGCTTTAGTCTCAGGTACTTCAACATCTGAAGTAAATGACACAATGCCATCGGTTGACTAGACAATCATCACACAAACGAACCAGTCCTTATTAAGCGTATTATCACATATTTACATACGATTGCAGTACATTAACGCGAACTGGACTTAACAGACATACAGAAGACACTAAAAATTACAGACGAGTGACAGTTTATCGCAACTTTCATCAAACGAAGCTAATCGAAGCTAAATAGTGTATCCCAGCAACGAATGTAAACAAACAATATGCCGGGGCTTCAGCATACGCCATTTTCACGCTTTCGAGACCTGCATTGAGGTCTGAGTATTGTAGTTGGTCTTGTATTATGCAAGCATAAAGTATCGAATAGGAGCATTCTCAGTGACATAGCATTGGTATTGGTGGTAATGAACTGAGAGCGCGCCCACTTCACACACTCCTGACAACAAGCTTGTTGCCGTGCTTGTCAAAGAACAGAGCCACTCAGTCTTGCTTCGCATGCCTTGACAGCATCTGTACCCTGCCAAGGTTCTGGGAATAATAACTACTTGGCAACATCTAACCAGCGCGTGATGAAGTATGTGCTCACTGGTTGACAAAGAATCCTGGCGGGGGGATGACGTAATGCAACTGGACGCACATGCGTATCGGAAGGTTCAGATCTAACTTGTTCCGTTATACATGTTAATGTTAGGTGGTAACTCAGCGCTGCAGTGGCCAATACGCACATTGCTAGGAAGACAGTGTTGATGCAGAGAACGCCACGAATGAGTTGGCTTCATATTATTGGAGGCTAAGCGCAAAGGCACAAATTCTTCACGTCAACCTGATCTGTCCTTATGACTTGCTACTTGGGAGATCACACTGAAGGAGAGCGCTGATTACATAACTTGCATTCATCCAAGAAATTAGTAATAATTTGAAAAATGAGCAAAGCCTACTTCGTATAGGCCATGGAGGCCCTGGGAGTAGTGGAAGGTAGTGGCTTCCACTCTTCGTGACATCGGCACTAGATGGGATGGAGTTGTCAGCTCCACGCTCGGCCTCTTTGTTCCCAGGAATTACCATGGTACTCATTTCTAGTGTAGGCTAAAATCCACTACCCGGGTAGGGATCGAACCCACTCCCTTTCAGTTAGGAGCTCAGCGCCTCTACCGACTGCGCAACAGCCCCCTAGTAATAATTTGATCCAATGGAAATTGTTGGAGCATGAACCACACTGGCAACATTAAAGGTTGAAAGTATCCAATAGGAAGTAATTTGCTGGTAAATTCTTCCCAATGTCGAGCTAAAAGGGGACCCTGAAATAATATATGATTAATGCTACCCACCTCACGATCACAAAAGCAGCGGTTAATATCTTTAATTTCACAGGAGGGATTTATAGATGTTGGCAGACGGAGAAACAAACAGTGCCAACGTAAATGACACCTTGCAAGCAAATAAGAGAACAATATTTGGCTTTATGTTGGGATACTGGCCGCTAATAACTGTAAATATAGGCTACCTATACGATAAGCAATATACATAGTGATATTAGTGATCATAATATTCTTGTAACTGAGATTTTCTGGTCAAATTACTATCCAGGCAAAAGCCCAATCTCGAACATGACATTTAAACCCCCCCAACAAGCAAAGGTTTAGTTCAAAAAACGTAAATAAAAATTACCGGTGTAATAATAATAATAATAATAATAATAATGCATTTTATTAATCCCTTAATGAGTCAAGGACTCATAGACGAAGGAATCGTACAGTTTTATCTTGTTGGCGTCAAATTACAATTTAATGTTTAGTTTACAATGTATGAAAATATATACAACATTTTGTAGCCTTCATAAGTTTTGTACACAATATGGTCTTCTTCTGTCTTCTCAGATTTTGGAATTTCTTCAAACTGACATTTTATAATAATTCCACATAAACTGTTTTAGCCTCCTTTTAAAGATTGCTGGGCTAGGTGCAATTTTTTATTTTCTGGTAGTCTATTGAACTTTACAAAGGCACTATACTTAATGCTATTACTGCCATATTGTTTGAAATTGATTTGTAAAAGTGATATGTCATCTGCATGCCTAGTTATATAAGCATGTAAATCAGATTGTTTAGTGAAGTTTAAATTTGTGTGGATACTTTCGTGTAGTATTTGGTACATCAGCACATTTGATTTGATTTCTGCATTTAGGGCTACAGGTTGAATTTTACTCGTAATATAAAGGTGTTTGGCTGGTGTTAAAAAAGGATAGTTATAAATATTTCTTATGGCTCTATTCTGAATTACCTCAATTTCCTCTTTTAGGTAATTTGAGCATTTTATCCAAATTGAATTCAAATATTATCAGTGGCTATGGAACTACTTTCCTGAGTAGATATTTTGGGATATAGTAGCTCAATTTTTTTATCATCCCAGCGGCAGGTTTTTTTTACTAATGCATCAATGTGCTTTTGCCATGAGAGACTTTCATCTATTATTAGGCCTAGGTATTTGACAGATGAGACCCTTTTAACTGCCTTTTCATTCAGCATTATATTCTGAGTGATGTCTAACTTTGTTCTACGCTTAGATATTATTAAATAATTTGTTTTATCTTCATTTATTGTTAATTTATTAGACTGGGTCCAGCCAAGTATTGTATTCATGTCCTCCTGCATGTGTGTAATCAGCGTGTTGGTGGTGTTAGCATTGTAAAAGATGCTTAAGTCGTCTGCAAACAACGTTATATTACCATGAAAACGGAGAGTTGCTATGTCAATAATATATACTAAGAAGAGGGAAGGACCCAATATTGATCCTTGGGGCACACCGTGGGTAATATTTACTTCCTCACTTCTGTAGCCATTTATTTCAATACACTGCTTACGATTGGATAGGTAATTTTTAAACCATGTCCAAGCTACTCCTCGGATACCTTCTTTATCAAGTTTCCCTAAAAGAATTGCATGGTCAACAGTATCAAACGCCTTTCTCAGGTCTATGAAAAGGCCATTAGCTGTCATCTTTTTGTCTATCACATCCTGCAAGTTAGAGATAATATCAATTGTGGCTATTTCTGTGCTTGAGTTTTCTCAGAATCCATACTGCCTTTTGTAGAAGTAATCATTTTTATTTAAGAAATTAACAATTCTGTTTTACTTCTGTTTCGAGTACCTTGGAAATGGGTCTGTAATTATCTGGATTGCTTTTGGCACCTCCTTTATAGACTGGTATGACTCGTGCTATTTTTAGATCATCAGGCACCAGACCAGTCTCTAACGATAAATTTATTAAAGTAGTTAGTGGGCTACTTAGCATGTCAATGGAGTTTTTTAACAATTTTACTGACATACCATCTTTGTCTTGGCTACTTTTCATATTAAGGCCTAATATAATATTGCGAATTTCCATCTCATTAGTTGGGGTCATAAATATGGAATCTGTGTTGACATTAATTTCATTAACTTTCTTCTCTGGGAGGATATTTTTGGCTAAATTGTGTGCTATGTTTATAAAGTGAGTGTTTAGAGCATTGCAAATATTTTCTTTTCCTGTGAAAGATTTAGCGTCAATTTACGAGAAAGGCAGGCCATGGCGCGTAAACCTAATCCTTTTGTGACGTAGGCAATGCAGTGCTTGATGGTGCTTGTACGTTTAAGTCGAGAGCAATTCATAAGCAGCAGAAATGCGATATTTTATATCAATCTTCGTGAAATCGACCCAGTTTAGATGTTCCGTGTGTTCTCAAGCATAGGTTTACAAAACTAGGCCAGGTATAGATAATCTATTTACATGTTGAAGTTACTCATAACAAAAATCCACTCGAACTAAGATTCAAGGATTTGCTGTGTCTTTAATAGCTGCAGCGAGTACAGTAAGTTGAGCTGTAGAGCCTGTGGCCTTCGTTGTGAGTAACTTATATGGACACACGGCCGACTGAATACGAGCTGCGCTCTATACCGGCCTTGAAATTCCCAGTCAGTGTCATAAAATAATTAGCAAAAAGGTTTACTAAATACAGTCCTAAACTCCAAATTGATGGGAGAAGAAACAAACACCGACATCCATTGGTCACAACCGGAAACAGACAGTTATATTCAAAAAAGTACATTTGACTTGTACGGTATACAAAAACAAAAGAACACTATGAGAAATACAAAAACAAAAGAATACACTATGAGAATTTGTAAATGCAAACTCACACTTCCCCCCATTCACAAATTGCAAAAAAAACTTAAAACCAAAAAAAAAATACATAACTAGCCTTACACTAACAACAAACATTTGTACATCAATCCTTGTATGGTAGCAAAGGGCAACATACAGACTAAAATACAGACATGGATCACATTTGCTTTGATTTAAGCCAAGCTTGACAAGTTGTGCAGTGATACAATTGTGCCAATCTTTACCAGCTTGACACAAACCGTAAATACTCTTGTTGAGTTTTAGCACATAGTCTGGGTATTCTACACTGCGAAAACCTTCTGGTTGACTTACAAATACAGTTTCCTTAATTTTGCTATTAAGGTATGCCGATACAATGTCCAAATGACAATTATCCCATTCACGCTCTACTCCTATGGCTATAAGGGTCCTAATAGTTTTCCTTTTTACCACAGGACTGTAGGATTCAAGGAAATCTGTACCCTTTATCTGACTGAAACCTTGAGCTACTAAACGTGCTCTATACCTAAGTACTTCACCTTCTTGGTTTCGTTTTGTTTTATACACCCATTTGGTGCCTATGACAGTCTTGCCACCTGAATCTTCTGCAAGTGTCCACACATTATGTTTTTCCAAGAGGGCAATCTCTTGGTTCATTGCTTCAAACCATTTATCTTTGTCATCTCGTGAGGTGGCTTCTTGAAAAGACACCGGATCGTTATATTATGACCTCAACATGACAATGCGACATTTGACCTTGACTTCATTACAACACACACACTTACTGGGAAGTTTACTCTCTCTCTACTCGACCTGCTTAATACTGTGTGTTCAGGCTGTAATGGAGCGTCTATTACGACATCAGAATCTGACAAAGAGGCATCACTATCACTTGTTACAGAATTTTCATTTCCTGATTCGGCTACTTCGTGTTCAAACACGTCACCTCCACAATCTTTCTGCTCGACAAACACTTCTCCAACTGTTCTAGGTTCACAATCTATCTGAGTTACAGGTTTTTCCTGGGCTTTTACAGAAAACGGAAATACATCTTCAACAAATTCTACATTCCTGGATTTAATGACACATTTCTTTTCGATGTCCCATACACGGTAGCCCCTCGAGTCATTGGGGTACCCTAGCATTGCACCAACATTTGCCCTTGGCACTAACTTTTCCACATTACGTTTATGGATCCAAACTTTACAACCAAATGACTTTAACATAAGCAATTCCTGGTCTGACAACTTTCTACTCGTCCACAGTTCAAATGGGATGTTCTTTACAGTTGATGACACACACCTATTCTTTATATAGCAGGCTGTGTTGATGGCTTCCCCCCAAAATTGAACTGGCATGCCTGACTGAATGAGAATGCACCTACTAGTGGTGAGAAGTTGCTTGTTGAGGCGTTCAACAACGCCATTCTGTTGGGGAGAGTAAGCCATTGTTAACCTACGAACAATACCTTCCTTTTCAAGATAGTTACAAAACTCTGTACTTAAATACTCTCCACCGTTGTCTGAATGGAAAGATTTCAACTTGGTCCCTTGTGCTGTCTCCATTAGGGCTTTAACCTTGAGAAACTCATTAAATGCATCACTCTTATGCTTAAGAAACCTTACATATGAGAATCTGGTACAATCATCAGTAAATGTAATAAAATATTTGCTACCTCCAATCGATGGGTGCTCTAGCTGGCATACATCAGAGAACACAACATCTAATGGCTTCAGAGATACATGATCTCTCATTAAATTTAAGTCTTTTCATTTTACCTTGTTTACAAGTATCACAATCAACATTCTTTTCTTTGGGTATAAAATAACGATCTGGAATGTTCAGAGCATGGCCAAAACGCTGATGCCATATTCCGCTAGTTACACAGCTTTGTTGCTCTTAGCATACACAACCTCCACCTCGTCATTACAAGCAAATTCTTTCTCTTGTTCTACCATAAAATAATCACAATTTACCTCATACATATTTCCAACGGCCTCACCCGTAAGGAATATACCCTCATGATCTGACAATACAACTTTGCTATCTTTAATGGTTACGACTGCACCTTTCCTGTCAAATTGACCTACAGATATTAAATTGTCTTGAAGACCTGGGACATACAACACTCTTTTCAGTTTCAGAAAAGAACCTCCACACTTGTCAGATAGCTTCATAAGCACACTTCCCATACCACATACACTAACTACGGATCCATCAGCTGTGTCTACACTACCAGAAACCTTTGGGGTGTAATCATACAGAATATCCTTATAAGGTGTCAGGTGCTCTGTGGCTCCTGAATCTACATACCACCTGCGTACACAATCAGATGCATCATCCTTGCTTTCAGTTGCCACATAAGCCTTCACCTTAACACTACTAGCATTAACCTGAACACATTCGTTTGCCGCCTCATCGTCCTTTACCGTGGCAATAACCTCACGATTCTTTACCTTAACATTTTCCTTGCGTCCATTACTACAATTCCGGGAAGTATGACCTATCTTGGCACAATTAAAACACAAAACTGAACCTTTCTTTCTTGCTTCATGAACTAAATCACAGAACTTCGCAATATGCCCCTGTTCTTGGCACTTGTAGCACATGAATCCACCACTACCTGTTGGCTTGTTGACACTTTTGCTGCTGTTGACGACCTCCTTGGAATTTAAGCGCATGGCTGCCACCATTGCCTTCACGCTTTCACCCTCAGATTCTTCCTTCTTCAGCCTCGCATAAGTCTCCTGTTCTCGCTCCATCTTTAGTTTGTCCAACTTGTTCTTTCTCTCCTCCAACAATAGTTTGGCTCGCACTACCTTTACACTTAAGTTGTCTTCATTGCTTTCCAATGAACGTATCAAATTTTCGTACTCCCGCTTTTCCAGTCCTCGGAGAATAAAAGCAGCTTTGGCCTTATCCGTAAATTTTATACCTACATCGTCCAACCGTGCACACCAAGTAAGCACTTTATCAACAAATGTACGCATGCTAATGTCACTAGTTTTCTTAAAAAGACACAATTCTTCTAACATCGTCACAATTTGAAGGACTCCGGTATCGCAACATGAAGTCAGAAGATTCTGCCATGCTTCCTTAGCTGTCTCCGCTTCTTTGATATCACCTAGGAAAGGGTCGGTGACCAAACCTATGAGCAAGTTTTTCGCGTCTTGATCTTTGCCCAGTTGGGCCTCGGAGTACTCTTCAACGGGTGTATCTTCTACCTCTCCTGTATCGGTCTTTCGTGGGAAACCTTGAACCGCGTCCCACAGACGCCTTGTTTGAAGCAATGCCTTTGTTCGGGTGCTCCACGCTTCCCAATTGTCGTCCTGTAACCTCACTATTGCAACTACTCGTTCGCTGCTTCCCGTAGCTGAATCCATGTTAGTATGTATACTTAAAATAAAGCGTACAAATAGTCCTCACAATAGAAAAATCGTCCACAAAATTCACCAAAAACTATCTTGGATGCACACTTAACTGTCCACATGTGCGCCGCACATATCAACACCCTTTAACGACCGACATTCTCCCATCACAAAGTCCACACATTAACAGCAATAAGCGTTTAACTGGGCTCATAACCTGTCATAAAATAATTAGCAAAAAGGTTTACTAAATACAGTCCTAAACTCCAAATTGATGGGAGAAGAAACAAACACCGACATCCATTGGTCACAACCGGAAACAGACAGTTATATTCAAAAAAGTACATTTGACTTGTACGGTATACAAAAACAAAAGAACACTATGAGAAATACAAAAACAAAAGAATACACTATGAGAATTTGTAAATGCAAACTCACAGTCAGAACCCGTGTATAACATGTAATTGGAAAGTTTCTACTCGTTGCCGGTAGAGCCCTCCCATTATAGGCGCGTTAAGGAATCAGCTGTACAGTACGTAATCTCAAGAACCCCTGGATGGATTTTGATGCTGCTTTCACCATTCTGTAAAGGTGATCTCGAGGAAGATTTGTGTAGAAAATAATTTATTTATGACCAAAGGGAGCCAAGCAGTAACGATTTCGTCGAAAAAATAGCCTGGTGTCCGTGCGCTTTTTAAGCTTACGCTGGGCGAACCGTTAAAAATATCATCATATTATGAGTGTAAGAATTGTTCAGCGTGAGAAATTCTACAAAAAAGTCCGCGAGAGCATATCTCTATCTTCGATACATCACCCACTATAAGTGTTTTTAGTTTGGACGGGAGGGGCATTTGGCTTGCACCTCGCCATTCTTAAATTACGTCTGACAGGAATTCCTTACACATTCATAACTGTTCCCGGGCGAAGCCGGGGTGGGTTGCTAGTGACACTATATAATTATTATCATTATAATTTCCGCATTATCAAAATTAAAATTATATCACAAAATAAAACAGCGTGCTAATAAATCTAAGAGAAATTAGACATACCTTGCACCTTCTTCGGCTACAAAGACACTACTCCAGCACCGTCTCATTAAAAGGAAAGAGAGGATCAAAATTACAGCCGGGAACAAGGAGCAGCTAATTGTGTGTTGTGTTTTGTGCTAAGAGATCTTTCGACAAATTATCAGATACCGTGTGCCTTCTTTTTCACGAAGCAGCTGTCAGGACGGGACTTACATAAACTCCTGCTGGACGTTATTCTCGAGGTTGAACAATGCGGTTTCATAATTATAATAACTGTCTCTGATAATCACAAAACTAACACTACAATGATGAGGCATTTAGGGGGAGGGAATTTGCAACCAATGGTCAATCATCCATACGACGAGTCTAGGAATGTATTCCCTAGTTTTGATCATTGTCACATTCTAAAAAAAAAAACATTAGAAGGCAGTTTCTGTAACGAGAGATGACTGATGGTACTGGAATAATTTCAGGGAAATACTTGTCATTACTATACACAATGCAAAAGGGTGAGATCGTCAAACCGGTCAGACACCTCACTAAAAAACACATCGAGCCCACTAAATTTGAAAAAAAATGAATGTTCGGCGTGCCAAGGAAGTGTTCTCGTCAGAAGTTATTGGTGCCATTAGTACACTGAAAGAAAATATAGGCATGCACCTGGAAGCGTACACATTCATGGACGCGGAAGCAACCATTTTTTTTTTGTTGTGAAAAACGTTAATAAATGGTTCGCTCTGCATGACGTAAGAATCACATATCATCATATTCAGTCTAGAAATCCAGATAAAGGGCATTTATCTCATTAAATGTCAGTCGCCTAAACTGGCTAGAGGAATATTTTCTTTCTTACCTTGAAACTTTGAAAGCTGCTAGTAACGCTGCTAGAAATGACTTCCTGAGTTCTGAGACTTACGAAGCTACCTATACAATTAATCACGGATTCAGCTGTCCAGTGCATAAGGTATCTTCTAAAAATGGGTAGAGGAAAGTCGCCAAATGTGGGGAGTTTTGTTTATAGGGCTCACATGAGACATAAGAAGGAACGGAATAATTTTGGTTCTCTCACCAATGTAAACCTCAGGCGATATACTATGTATATTACAAATATGGGCACGTTTGATGTTGTAATACCCTCTGATATTATTGTTAACTTTAAAAGTGCACTTTCCCCGTATTAGGCAACCGGGTTTCGTAATATGGGGAGGTGAGAAGCCTCACGGTTTTTATTTATAATAGGTACACTGAATAGTATACCCTACTAATTAAAGCATTAATTCTGACATATTTTTTTTCGTGTGGCCTCCTGAGAGGCTGAGGTGCAGGTCTTTCTAGTCGACGCCCGTGGGCGTCAGGATGAGAGATGGAATGGATGAAGATGAATGAAACTGGGCAAGGATGTGGAAGGAAGCGGCCGTGGCCTGTTAGAAGGTACCGTCCCAGCATTTGCCTGGTGTTGAAAAATGGGAAACCACGGAAAATCATTTCAAGGACGGCCGACGGTGGGGCTCGAACACACGCGTCTACCGAGTCAGCAGAGAGCTTGGCCCCATGGCCTAACGTTGCGCTTTAACCAGCGTAGCCACTACTGTCGGTAATTCTGACAATGTAATGAAATCATGAACACAAATAGTACTGTGCCCGCTTCTCCAATGGGACAGGCGATCACCCGGCAGCCAAGGGAGTGGGTACAAAAAAATTAGGGCATGAATCTTGGTTCATACAGACAAGACTATGAAAAGCTCCAGTGAGCTAGAGACAAAGGGTCTCGGGTCGTTTACGGGTTGGGATGGTAAATAGACTTAACCAGGATTCACAAGCAAAACCCTAACTTGAATTGACAAACAGAAAAGAAAGTAAAAGCCCTCGTAAAATCACATCTGCTCCTTTATTGGCCAAAGGATAAATAAATATGCAACCTGCCTATCACGCACGAGTATCATGTTATGGTGGGACAAAGTCCGGAAAAGCAATAAAGTTCATAGTCCCTAAACAAAGAAAAGAAAATTACGCTTATTCAAACTCGTGGGTGTCCTCTCTTAAAGTTCCGACAGGGAGATCGTCTTTCAAAAAGCTAAATTAACCATAATTTATCGGTGCACACGCATGTAAACATCACTAGCCAATCAACATAAAGTTCACCTGCGGCAAAAAAACTCTAAGAAAATATCGAATGTCTATATAAATTACAACTGTCTACCCTTATACAGTAATGGACGGATCTCCTCTATCGAACTGCAAATGAATAATTAAAGAGCATCATGTTACATCAAATAGCACTCAAACATCGACTCAGCTTCACATAAGATGACATTTCAACAATTAATTATAACCTATCATAAATTATTAACACACCCAGATTGTGCTTACATATTTACACTACTAATTCTTATTATTATTATTAATTTATCTTCCTCTTTCCAACAACCTTGATCCACACGGTCATATTTGTCCTTGTAATTAAATTATAGCATTGTCAAATGTTTATGAAAGGTTAAGAACCTCGCAATAAGGCGCCCTAGCGTATTTCATACTCACATAACCAACATTTAATCGTAACCCTTCCGCCGAACACTCTGTGTGAAGATCCAAACAACCTGACTGTCGAGCGCACCATCAATTACACCCCTGCGCTATTCAATACAACTCATCAATGAACGTGGCACGTTCGTCAAGAGGACCCTGTCCTTACAACTACAATTCCACGGACATCCGTCGCCCCGTGAATAATCTCGTCACATTTTGACGGAAAAATACCATATCTAATTACCACATAATTATTACATAAACTTTACACAACATCATTACAAAATAAATCAGGCATTATCAGCATGTCTCAAGAACCCACACTAACAGAGCGTATCAACTTTATCGGGACCACGAGGTCGTATGATAATATGGCATCCTATCCAAGGAACCTTATCCGGCAATCTTCAACCATATTCATTGCTATAAAAAAAATCTGTTCATTCCGTGACAAACCTTTCAGAATAGAATTCGAATAATGACCTCTGAAATCGACGTGCTAGGATCTCCCAGCAAAATGGGCATCTCTTATTATGGTTACCCAATTTCAAATTATTATTATTATTATTATGACTCAGAGAATAAATACATGTCTTACTCCTACCATTGATGCTGTAAATTTATATAGGTCAAATGACCCGAGAAGAAAGACCAAAAAAACATCTGCACGACCCTATGAAAAGAAAAAAAAATGATGCTCTTATTCAATCTGGAATAAATTATTATAAAGGGCGTTAAGTTACACGATCTCAGGTTATCTCATTGCATGGCTATTCGAGGTAGAAGTTCTCTTCTTTCTGATGAACAAGGATGGAAAGGAAACGTCTTACTTTATATCTGGCGTCCTCGGAAATCCATGGCGTCGGCGTCGTCATCGTCTGCGGCGTCAGGGCGGCGGCGTCCCTCCAGCGTCCCCGCGATGTGGTCTCCCAGCGTACTGGTAGAGGTATCCGCCTCTGGCAACTCCCGATCTCCTGGCGACGCCCATGTCTGCCCACAGGTTGTCCCCCGTCACCTTCATCAGCGCCGTGGATCGACGTCCCAACCATGGTCCACTCGTCCACCTCGTTGAGACCGTTCACCCCATTATGGCCCCTTAGCAGTTCAGTGCAGCATAATTCGCGTGTTAATATGCATGTTGATGCCCAGAATATGTGAGTCCATGGCTATTAAGTTCATGCTGCCATGCGGCAATATTACACCTCACTATATCAGAGCAAATTCATGCTCGCACACTAAAGCGTCTAGTTCCTGGTTCACTTGAGTTATATGTTTTCACTTCCTTTAGCCCGGTGACACACTTCCTTCCACGAGGAGCTATTTCGAGCTGGCCTTGACCGACATATCAAGTTGCCTGCGGCCCGTAGTCTTCCAACCCAAGCTTAAAGTAGATGTGGCCTCCCTTACTGCGTTTTCACTACGTGTCTTAAAACGCCGTACTGCTATGCTATTTCCGAATGAATGTCAGTTAAAATATAGGGCCTCGCGATAATGTTTCGCCTCGACTATCCTTATATAGTTCTTCCCCTGATACTCGTAAATGTAAACACCTCCTGGTATCAATCTTTAATGAACATAAATTGTCGGCATAAACGGACTTCCTTTATCAGTTCTAACTGTTTCCTCACATACTAGCAGGTCCGATATCGCCTAGAAATTCACACTGTTCGACAAACAAACTGACATGCTTCACTGAAAAAAAAAACTCACTGGCAATATATGCACGCTAGTTTCAGGCTTCATGGCCTGCTGGTTACTCACAAAAACCATTCAAGTTCCCGATGTAAAATCACTGTCTACATGACATGGGCTAATCTTCCGTGCTCCGCTGTGTGACATTCTCGTCCACGCACTACTGACTCACATACTGCTGATTCACATACTCAACATTCCGGAACTCCGTCCTTCTTCGAGAAAAAGAAAGTGGGAGGGGTTGGAACCTTCTGGAGCATTCCCCTGCTCTCGCCGCGTCATGCCATGACGTCATACTGACTCTCCGAGTTCCTTCATCTTCTGTCATCCGGGGCTGGTAATTGACCCTGACTGGATCGGTCACATCTCTCCCGCGGCCTTCAAAATATAAGCGGTGGGAACATAGCTTATGTTTTTCCTCAAGTGATGCATGTGAACGATCTTTTTCAGTCATCTCCTCAATGCTGACTAACGGGCTTGCCGGTGATACTTCCGCAGATTCGCAGCATTGAAATTCCCAACAAGTGCATTCGTGACGTTGTCAACCACCCTATAGCAATTGTTGTCCATCACTCTGGCAACCCTATGGGGTCCCGAAAATGGGCGCGCAAATTTCCCATACACTCTGAGTGGTAAGTTTGATGACGTGGGTTTTCGAATCAGCACTAGGTCATTGACTCGAAGTGGCTCGCGAAAACGGCGGCCAGCCTTCCTTCTCTCCCGTTTCTGCGCCTGTAGCTGCATCCTCTCCCGAGCCAGTTCGTTTCTCCTTTGCACCGACGGCTCAATCTCTGGGCGTGCCTGTATAACAGCATGCCAAGGTCTACTCGGTTTTCGTCCATGGTGCAGAAGGCAAGGAATTTGTCTGGTACTCTCATGTGTTGTAGAATTCAAGCAACGTTCAATTATGGGTACCACTTCCATCCATCGATGATGCTGTTCATGACAGTAAATCCGGCAGTACTTTCCAATCTCCGCATTTACTCTTTCAACAGGATTTCCTTCTGGGTATCTTATGGAGCTCAAGATATGCCTTATGCCGAGTCGTGCCATAGCTTCTTGAAATTCAGCGCTCGTAAACTGCGTTCCGTGATCGCTCAGAAGGAACTCTGGCTTCCCTGCAGTTGGAATCACGCCGGTCTCAATCCTGCGAATCACGTATCGGGATGTTGCCTTCTGGATAGGGTGCAACATGACTAATTTGGTAAACACATCCATCGTCACCAAGATGTATTGGTTACCCCTGGTGGACCTCGGAAGGGGGCCATACAGGTCCGTAGCCATTAATTCATTCGGACGAGTCGGTATAATAGCCCTAGGCTTCTCCTTAGATACGTCCGATGGGAATTTGCATCTCTGACAGATGTCGCATGTCCTGATTACCGCTCGTACGGTTTTTCCCATATACTCCCAGGTAAATGTTTCTCTTATGGCATGTAAGGTTTTATCACATCCTCCGTGCCCAATAGATCGGTGAGCCAACCAAACCACTGCTGAAATCAACTTCGGCGGTAGCCTGAAATATCTCTTGAATTTCTATCAGTTCGGGGGGACCAAGGTTTGAGGAATTTCTTAATTTGAAGTTTTTTTTTTGTTGATCTGACCGACTTGTGTCAGGTGGTCGGTCAGCTTCCCCCGGTGGTGCGGATGGATTACTCCGTAATTGTTGTAAATATTCCTGGCTCTCTCGATGTCTTTCCGTATAGCTCGGCCGCGACCCCTGCGAACGAGAATCCCTATAGGCATTCTGTCTTTGATAATATTGATTTGACTGCCTTCGTTGATATTCACCATATCGTCCCTTCGTATTGTTGAATCGGGATCTCCTACGTTCTTCATACGGTTTATTCCTCCATCTGGGTCGCTCGTCTGTTCCACCGTAGCTCCTATCTCGGCTCCGATAGTACCCCGTGTCTCTTGGCCTGTCCGTCTCCCGCGGCGTTCGCTCTTCCGTCTGCGCAATTTTGTCAATCACGACCGTGTTCACATCTCTATTTTCCTGTCGTCCGGACCTCGCCTGTAACTGTGCGCTAGTGTGGTCCAGTTTTCGAAGAATCTCTTCACATCCCTCTAAAGTCTCGGCTCCTGACGCTATTACACTCTTCTGGACCTCTACAGGTAACTGTCGAATAATGGCTTGGACCAGTTCGTCCTCCGGCACTGGTGGAGTCAAATACTGCAGCCTGGCGAGTTGCGACGCGAAGTACCCCGCGTACCTAGTCGGATTGGATGTCGCATACCGTTTAGCGTATAGTTCCGCCCGTATGTTCAATTGTTCTTCAGGGCTCCAAAAACGTTTGATTAATAATCGTTCGAACTCATCCGTGCTCGTGAACGTGTATCGAAATGCGCGAAACCAAGTTAATGCCGTCGATTCCAGGGACCTCTCAATAACTCTTAGTTCCCTCTCACGTGGTATCTTATTCTCCGCCATGTATTCACGGACCTCCCTCATAAATTCGATAGGTGTGACGTTATTAGTCCCATTGTTCCCCGAGAATTTCCTCGGCTGGTGGTCTATACTTCTAATGATAGTTAGGTGTCCCGCGGGATTTGTACTCCGTATTCTCGGCGTTGCATCTACCTCACCCGCCTTTCTAGAAAATGGGGCGTTTTCACTTTCCGTCCCGTTAAGATGTGGCGTGGTTTCAATTTCGGACCATCTAACCCTTTCTGACTCCGATTTGTCTTTTATCTGCGTCATTTCCGCCTCTAAGTTGCCTAATCGAGTGAGCTGCCTTCCCTGTTGAATAATGATCTTCTCCTCCAACTCAACAATGGAAGTGTGGATAGATTCTCTCACATGTTCGATTAATGTCGTTTGTGAATGAGTGATTTTCCTGTCATACGTGTCCTGGAATGATTCAACCTGTATCTGCATGTTTTTCACGTCCTTCGCAACCTCTTCTTTCCAACCTGACACGTCCTGTTTCAACTTATCCAGGGTTTCCTCGCTAGACTGACCAATTTGCTCAATTTTTGCCGTCAAATCTTGTCCCATGCATTTAATATTACTGTTCAACTTCTCCTCAAGTCCTTCAATATTCCCCCGAAGCGAACTCTGAGTATCCCTGATTTGCCGTGCCATAGAATCTTTGAGCTCCGCGGTGAGCACTTGGAATGTAGTTTCTACCTTTTTATCGAGTAGATTAATCTTATTGTCTATAGCCTTTCCTGATAGCCTAAGATTACGTTCTACAGCATCAATGTTTTTCTGCAAATGAGATTCTAAACTCTTAAGATTAGATCCCATGACTTCTAATAAGTCGGTTCTGAGACCATCAACTTTATCACTAACATCCTTTTTTATTCCTGCTACCTGAATACCGACACCCTCTTGTGTCCTCTGTACCTCTGCTACCTGAATGCCGACACTCTCTTGTGTCCTCTGTACCTCTGCTACCTGAATGCCGACACTCTCTTGTGCCGTCCATAAGCGATCCATATCGCTCTTCATGTTTGTTTTAATTGATCCAACACTATCCTTAACATTATTAATTTCAGTGGTTAGACCAGTTAATCCAACTTGGATTTGTTTTAATATATCAGCAATATTTTCTGTGGTTACTACTTGTGACATCTTACAATACAACTTAAATATAGGGGCCTACATGGGAATGTAGGTCGTCGAGTATAGCCATAACCTGAGATCGTGTACCAACCCTGTCAAATGGTTCACTAAAGGCTCAGTGTGATACGAGGTTAATTTTACACAAGAATTACACATGGCAAGTATCGCGCTCCCATCAAAGGCACGAATCTGACCACACAGTATACTCCCATCACCACAACAAATGATTGAGTACAAAAAAAACATGCCCATGACGGAAACGAAACACACCATCGTCGTCGAGCCCAACACGTTGGCGGCGCCACTTCCCCCCCCCCCTGTGCCCGCTTCTCCAATGGGACAGGCGATCACCCGGCTAGCACCCCGGCCCCATCAGAAGAAACAGCCAAGGGAGTGGGTACAAAAAAATTAGGGCATGAATCTTGGTTCATACAGACAAGACTATGAAAAGCTCCAGTGAGCTAGAGACAAAGGGTCTCGGGTCGTTTACGGGTTGGGATGGTAAATAGACTGAACCAGGATTCACAAGCAAAACCCTAACTTGAATTGACAAACAGAAAAGAAAGTAAAAGCCCTCGTAAAATCACATCTGCTCCTTTATTGGCCAAAGGATAAATAAATATGCAACCTGCCTATCACGCACGAGTATCATGTTATGGTGGGACAAAGTCCGGAAAAGAAATAAAGTTCATAGTCCCTAAACAAAGAAAAGAAAATTACGCTTATTCAAACTCGTGGGTGTCCTCTCTTAAAGTTCCGACAGGGAGATCGTCTTTCAAAAAGCTAAATTAACCATAATTTATCGGTGCACACGCATGTAAACATCACTAGCCAATCAACATAAAGTTCACCTGCGGCAAAAAAACTCTAAGAAAATATCGAATGTCTATATAAATTACAACTGTCTACCCTTATACAGTAATGGACGGATCTCCTCTATCGAACTGCAAATGAATAATTAAAGAGCATCATGTTACATCAAATAGCACTCAAACATCGACTCAGCTTCACATAAGATGACATTTCAACAATTAATTATAACCTATCATAAATTATTAACACACCCAGATTGTGCTTACATATTTACACTACTAATTCTTATTATTATTATTAATTTATCTTCCTCTTTCCAACAACCTTGATCCACACGGTCATATTTGTCCTTGTAATTAAATTATAGCATTGTCAAATGTTTATGAAAGGTTAAGAACCTCGCAATAAGGCGCCCTAGCGTATTTCATACTCACATAACCAACATTTAATCGTAACCCTTCCGCCGAACACTCTGTGTGAAGATCCAAACAACCTGACTGTCGAGCGCACCATCAATTACACCCCTGCGCTATTCAATACAACTCATCAATGAACGTGGCACGTTCGTCAAGAGGACCCTGTCCTTACAACTACAATTCCACGGACATCCGTCGCCCCGTGAATAATCTCGTCACATTTTGACGGAAAAATACCATATCTAATTACCACATAATTATTACATAAACTTTACACAACATCATTACAAAATAAATCAGGCATTATCAGCATGTCTCAAGAACCCACACTAACAGAGCGTATCAACTTTATCGGGACCACGAGGTCGTATGATAATATGGCATCCTATCCAAGGAACCTTATCCGGCAATCTTCAACCATATTCATTGCTATAAAAAAAATCTGTTCATTCCGTGACAAACCTTTCAGAATAGAATTCGAATAATGACCTCTGAAATCGACGTGCTAGGATCTCCCAGAAAAATGGGCATCTCTTATTATGGTTACCCAATTTCAAATTATTATTATTATTATTATGACTCAGAGAATAAATACATGTCTTACTCCTACCATTGATGCTGTAAATTTATATAGGTCAAATGACCCGAGAAGAAAGACAAAAAAAACATCTGCACGACCCTATGAAAAGAAAAAAAAAATGATGCTCTTATTCAATCTGGAATAAATTATTATAAAGGGCGTTAAGTTACACGATCTCAGGTTATCTCATTGCATGGCTATTCGAGGTAGAAGTTCTCTTCTTTCTGATG
The DNA here is from genome assembly GCA_946902985.2 of Meconema thalassinum. Classification (NCBI taxonomy): domain Eukaryota; kingdom Metazoa; phylum Arthropoda; class Insecta; order Orthoptera; family Tettigoniidae; genus Meconema; species Meconema thalassinum. The sequence continues at coordinate 13,946,665 of OX336390.1, read as the reverse complement.
AACAAGGATGGAAAGGAAACGTCTTACTTTATATCTGGCGTCCTCGGAAATCCATGGCGTCGGCGTCGTCATCGTCTGCGGCGTCAGGGCGGCGGCGTCCCTCCAGCGTCCCCGCGATGTGGTCTCCCAGCGTACTGGTAGAGGTATCCGCCTCTGGCAACTCCCGATCTCCTGGCGACGCCCATGTCTGCCCACAGGTTGTCCCCCGTCACCTTCATCAGCGCCGTGGATCGACGTCCCAACCATGGTCCACTCGTCCACCTCGTTGAGACCGTTCACCCCATTATGGCCCCTTAGCAGTTCAGTGCAGCATAATTCGCGTGTTAATATGCATGTTGATGCCCAGAATATGTGAGTCCATGGCTATTAAGTTCATGCTGCCATGCGGCAATATTACACCTCACTATATCAGAGCACATTCATGCTCGCACACTAAAGCGTCTAGTTCCTGGTTCACTTGAGTTATATGTTTTCACTTCCTTTAGCCCGGTGACACACTTCCTTCCACGAGGAGCTATTTCGAGCTGGCCTTGACCGACATATCAAGTTGCCTGCGGCCCGTAGTCTTCCAACCCAAGCTTAAAGTAGATGTGGCCTCCCTTACTGCGTTTTCACTACGTGTCTTAAAACGCCGTACTGCTATGCTATTTCCGAATGAATGTCAGTTAAAATATAGGGCCTCGCGATAATGTTTCGCCTCGACTATCCTTATATAGTTCTTCCCCTGATACTCGTAAATTTAAACACCTCCTGGTATCAATCTTTAATGAACATAAATTGTCGGCATAAACGGACTTCCTTTATCAGTTCTAACTGTTTCCTCACATACTAGCAGGTCCGATATCGCCTAGAAATTCACACTGTTCGACAAACAAACTGACATGCTTCACTGAAAAAAAAAAACTCACTGGCAATATATGCACGCTAGTTTCAGGCTTCATGGCCTGCTGGTTACTCACAAAAACCATTCAAGTTCCCGATGTAAAATCACTGTCTACATGACATGGGCTAATCTTCCGTGCTCCGCTGTGTGACATTCTCGTCCACGCACTACTGACTCACATACTGCTGATTCACATACTCAACATTCCGGAACTCCGTCCTTCTTCGAGAAAAAGAAAGTGGGAGGGGTTGGAACCTTCTGGAGCATTCCCCTGCTCTCGCCGCGTCATGCCATGACGTCATACTGACTCTCCGAGTTCCTTCATCTTCTGTCATCCGGGGCTGGTAATTGACCCTGACTGGATCGGTCACAGTACAAAAATTCAAAAATGAATAGTTTAAGTAAATAACAGTCCTAGTTTCCTGTTGCCGAACTTCCAAACCGTTCAGCAGAAAAATGCATAAACTTTAATGAAAACCGAGTGATTCTGATCGAATTCAACTGTAACGAGGTGCAAGGTATGTCTAATTTCTCTTAGATTTATTAGCACGCTATTTTATTTTGTGATATAATTTGCATTTTGATATTGTGGGAATTATAATGATAATATAATAGTGTCACTAGCAACCCGCCCCGGCTTCGCCCGGGAACAGTTATGAATGTGCAAGGAATTCCTGTCAGACGTAATTTAAGAATGACGAGGTGCAAGCCAAATCCCCCTCCCGTCCAAACTAAAAACACTTATAGTGGACGATGTATCGAAGATAGAGATATGCTCACGCGGACTTTTTTGTACAATTTTTCATGCTAAACAATTCTTACACTCATAGTATATTGATATTTTTAACGGTTTGTCCAGCGTAAGCTTAAAAAGCGCACGGACGTCAAGTTCTTTCTACGACCTATTCACTGAAATCTAAAATCGTTACTGGTTGGCTCCCTTTGATCATAAATAAATTATTTTCTACAGAAATCTTCCTCGATATTACCTGTACAGAATGGTGAAAGCCGCATCAAAATCCATCCAGGGGTTCTCGAGATTACCCGTGATATCCAAGAATTGGGGACTTTGTTTTACACTAATAAGTAGAGATAAGTCTAAGTCGTGCAATGCTTGGTTAACAGCGCTGTGTGAGCAGTTGAGTAACTAACAAGATTTCATGAAAAAGGTCTCATTGTCTAGGCCGGGTGATGGACATGAGCAAGTTCTTAAATGCTCCGTTAGAGGAGCGACTTCTACACGTACTTTATATACGCTGCCGAAGTGACGCGCCTAGCAACCGCATGGGCGCAGCCACATTGGACCCAAACAACTGGTTGCTAGGTTTTTTATACATAGGAAGCTGCATTAACGCTGCGCAGCGTCTTGAATTTTGTGGATAAAAATGTGTAATACGCGTGATATAAGGCAAACGCCTTCCGTGAAGATCATCTACAGTGTTGGAGCTACAAAGTAGAAGTGAAATTTTATGGATAAATTACGAGAATTTTGCGAGATAGTATGAATAAAGTTGACCTCACTCCTGAGGCAAGAATTGCATGGCGGGTATTACAAATTATAAATATTTGTCATTTAGTGGATAGAGTATATCTAATATAGAGAGATATTTAGGACATATATGTCACATAAAGGGGTTTTTGGTTCATGTGGGGAGTGTAGTTGTAATTAAATATGGTTTGTACTATAAGTATTATAAACGACAACCTACATAACCTTACAGCTGATTCACTAACACCAATAAATTTTATCCTACAACTTTTCTGAGTGGTGATTTTTCACTTAATTTATTTAAGCAGTGAATTCTGTTTCCAAATAACAATTAGGCCTATCCCAGACTGAAAATTTCTGCCTAAATATTTTAATTTTTGCACTTTCAGAAAACAATCATCATGTAGGCCTACCAGTAGCCTTGGCGTACACCCTGCAACAAAGTTACAGTACCGTATAGTGACATTATTCAAGCCAATGAATACTGCTTATTTCTGAAGTGATGGAGTGGCGAGTCTTGTTGTGATTGTTGTGATTATATTTAGAGCTAGGGTACGAAAAGTGCCCCATTATTTAGAATGACATAGGACGATATGCCTTAATTATAGACTTCTCTAACCTGTTCGTGAGCACACAGGTTAGGCTTTGTTAATTTGATTCGTTTTCAGACAAACGCGGCGTTGTGGTAAACACACAAATTGTATTGAAATGCAGTCTTTGTTTCTTCTATAGCTGTTGATGAGATTTGGCCTAAACTCTCATCCAAATATTTTAAACTGTTCCCTTATGCATTGATAGACCTCAAGTTCATTTTATTCGTCACTTACTGGTAGGGCCTATGGTACTTTATTTTCCGTAGTATTGGTCATTCATAGGGACGTGATTCACAATATCCAGAAATGTTATATTTTCATGTTTTCACTTAATTTAAGGTAAATATCGCAGGCCTCATCTCTACGACTTATGTTCTAAGACTTAATGTGCATCTCGTACGCAATATTTTACAACTTTACTGGACAACTATGTTAAATTACTAAGGAAAATATACTTTTCTATGCTTTCTTGCCTCTGGACATCCATGCATGAACAGTTTTATACGATACAAATAGGAAATAATGATGGCTCAAAGACTGAAGCAAGCTACAAGGGAGCCATGTGGTATTGCTCCAGTTGCTTAGCAACGGAGCGGAAGTGACGTTGACTTCGGCAGCGTATTGTCTCTTTACACAGTGTTATCATTATGGACACACCAGGCCTTTACTATGTAATTTTTTCGTCATGGTTTTGAAACGGCCGTCACCGGAAGCACCACACGCACGCACGCACGCATGACGGCAACGATTCACCATGTATCCGCGAGAGAGCAGTCTACCCATATTCATTTTTGAGTACGGCCTGTCGATTTTGTCTGAAGAAAACATTGCTTGTAATTGTGCCGTTACTTTGGCACTAATCTCTGATTGAACGTACAATTTTTACTTTGGCATAAACTTTTGAATCGAGCGGCGGAGTTAGTTGTGGCTGGCCTCGATAGGTAGCATATCTTGTCGGTGCTGCCTTGGACTGGGATTGTAGTTTCTCCCTCTGTCCGATAGGAAGAGCTATGTTCTAGCGACAAGTATTTCTCTATCTCGATGTTGACTTTAATGGTTTTGGAAGGCTGGGATTTTCGAGACATGTATGATTCTCGTAATGAGCTTGTTAGGCCAGTCATCATGGATCTACGTGGTTTTATAAATACATAAGAAGTATACTGAAGTTCTACTGTATGTGAAAATATTGAATGATATTATCCCTCTTCGTCAAGTTATTGACTGGTTACCTATTGTAACCTTACTGGAGATAAACGTCTGGATATGCTTCGTATATTATGGAATTAAGGTAGGCTATTTTGTCATCGTAAGTACTTGTGACTGTATCGTCTGGCAAGGTAAATGTATTTATTTTGTATTTTCCTACGTTGCATGACAGGGCCTTTCAAGGTTATACATTCAAACTTAATGTCATCCTCGGGTATTCACTCTGGTAGGCTAACTGACACTCATATTTTCTTTGCGTAATTAATGATTTGTTTTCTGTTTTCTGTTTATTGTAAAAATGCATTTTAATTACAAGTAGTATGCCTTATGGTCTGTGGAAAATTTATTAATGTAGGATTTATTTTGATATCGATAGCCCTAGTACGGTGATCGTTTTTCTTCTGTTTTTTCATGATGGCTACTGTCGTATTGTTTTTAACTATGTGCGATCATCTGTTGTTAATAAAAAAGATTTTCTGATAGCCATTGAGGTGAAAACACGTAAATTGGATTAGCTCCGTATATTTTGTGTTTTGAAGACATTAATTCTTCAGTTTTAGGCAACGTATTACTTTGGATATTATAACAAGCGTAGGCCTAGCTTTGTGACATGTACTGTCTCGAGAATTAATTAATTATTTATTTGTGTGGAAATGCATGAAATACTGTATGATGCATTATGCATGTGCATTATGAAACTATTGAATATTTAATTCGTCATCCTCTTAATTATTTGGCTTGGATTCTCATAATGACAACAGATGATAGGTTGAAAGCAACGCTTATTTACTTCATCATAACAACTTGGCTGGATTGCTAAAATATGTATTACAGTCAACTGGAAGGAACAAATATTTGATGTCAGAATCCACATCTTGATTAGTAAGTGTTTTGTTAATTTGTATGCATGTTTATTGTGAATATATTATGATTTTACCCGATCACCTTAGTATTATTTCTGGGTTCCGGGGTTCGAAGATGGTCTCAGACAATTGCCCTCTGAGTATGAATTCACTATGGTCCAGTACCTTCCCTCCCAAGGCCTTTACTTTACTACGGGGTTAAATGTGTTATAGCAGTAGCGTGGTTAGATTTGTACCACTTTCAGTAGTTGTTTGGGGCTAGTCTTTGGATCTTGGGGCTTGGAAGTATGATTGGGCCTGAAGTGTGATATTTTAATGTTTGTTGTTATTGTTTTATCTTTGTATAAATTTCTTGTTATTTTTGTTTCATGTGATAATATACTGAATGGACGAGAGCATTTTAAAAGCTGTACAATATTTATCCAAAGAGGAACTGGCTTATGAAATACAAATAAGGAATGGCAACCCTAATTTTCATCGTGAACTGGATATTATTCTTTTCAAATCCTTAAAGTCAGCTTCTGTTGTTAGTCTGACTGATCAACATTCTTATGGGACAAAAGGTAGGTCTGATGTTGTGATATCTGTTTCAAACCTATTAGTGTCCTGTGATGAGTTAAAGCAAGTTGCCAAACCTTCGGCATATCGTGTGAACAAATTAAAATTTCGTTCGATACACTGGATTAATCGTTTAGTGAGCTTAATTGAATATTGGTCCAAGTGTGATATTGTTTTTTCAACCAAGTTAGTTGAGCTTCGCGACAAGCTGATAGATAGTTTTAATCGGTTGTCCTCGAGTGATATTTCTGAGAATATTAGTGGACCTGTTGTGTGTTCTGAAAGCGTTTGTTCATATGTTAGTGATTCTTGTGATGGCGTTGTGAATAATAGTAATTATATTGGTAATTTGGAATCAGTATCGATGGAGAATAATGAAAATATGGTAGGCGCTTTACAAACTAATAATACTACTGAGGTAGATAAACAAATAGGCTCGTCAAGAAATACACCAGAGGTCATGTCGAGCCCTAGTAATTTGAATGCTGTTGGTAATTCATGTTCTGATAAGAGATATAACGATTTTTCTAGTTCAGTTTCTTGCCATGACGTTGGTAGTGCTGGGAATAGGTTAGGATCTCACCGTACTTGTACTGATAAGGAAGTACAAACTGTTGATAGCTTATTTGGTGAATGTGACGTGATAGATAGAGTAAATAGGCTTAATCTTTCTGATAATCGAGCCTCGACTAACGTTGTTTCTCTAAATAAACTTATGACTGATGGTCAGGTTAATTTTGCTTCCCTTCCTAACCCATTAACTCTAATTTTGAAAGATTTTCATGTGTGCTATGGCACTGATATTAATTTATTTGTGAAATTTTTGAAGAAATTAGTGGAATTAAGAGATAGTGCTGGCATATTTGGTCTGTCAGATTTTCAAATTTTGAAAATCATCTTTCCATGCACTGAAGGAATGTTGCGAGGAAAACTGTTTGAGAGTATGAGTGCTGGCCATTCTTTGGATGTTTTCCATAGAGAGGTTTTGAAATATTTTATCACTCCACGTATCTTGGCAGATTTGAGTAGAGATTATGTATTTCGCGTTCAGCGTATGAGTGAAACGTTAAATGAGTACTTCATTGATATTAGGACTTATGCAAAGGTTTTGGCAGTTGAGTTGACTGAAGAGCAGGTTGTCAATTCGTTAGTCGAAGGTATGAATCCCATTTATCGTTCATTCTTGTCCATGCATGCTAAGCCCAAGAATTTCACTGATTTTAATGAAATTATTTTATCTGCGGAGAAGATTAAGAATGCTAATCTGTTGCGGGTAGATGATTCTCCCTTTCCTAGTAATTATCTTCAAGGTTGTTCAGGTTATATGCCTTCTATAAATAATTTTCAGCCACGTGGAGAGATGCAGCTTGTGGATAATTATAGTAGTCTTGTTCCTTATAAGAATTTACAGGGAAGGCGTGAGTTCATGCCTACTAATGTTCAAGGTCATGTATTTCAGAGGCGTGCTGAACAGAGGTTTAATGGGAGTAGAGTTAGCAAAGGCAAGAGATGTGATTTTTGTGGCTCGTATGACCACATTAGTCGATGGTGCGATGCAGATTTTGATAATTTAAGTTGATATTTGTTGTGGTGTATGTATTGTCAAAATTGTGTAGATGAATTCTGGTCATTAGGACGTGCATGTGTTTTTGATGTGTGTATTTGTCTACACGTGTGGTGCACATTCTGCTAGATAGTGCAAATCCATAAGGTTCTTCTTGTATGTTATTGTCAAAATTGTGTAGATGAATTCTGGTCATTAGGACGTGCATGTGTTTTTGATGTGTGTATTTGTCTACACGTATGGTGCACATTCTGCTAGATAGTGCAAATCCATAAGGTTCTTCTTGTATGTTATTGTCAAAATTGTGTAGATGAATTCTGGTCATCAGGACATGTATGTATTGTGGATGTTATTGATGCTTGTATTTGTCTACACGTGTGGTGCTCATTCTGCTTGATTGTGCAAATCTATAAAGGTTCTTCTTGTTTGTAATTGTCTAAATTGTGTTAGGTCTGAAGTGACAAACTTGTGTAAATGTATTTGAGTGCATGAGTGTGGGTGATTGTTATTAGTTTTGTTTTGTAATCGGGTGGGTATCTTGGTTGTTTCTTGAGGTGAATTAAGGTTAGGGTTTGTTTTTGCTTAATTTATAATTGAATTTAATTAAATACGCCGTACGTATAAAATGATACTATGTTGGGATATCATAGGTAAGTAATTACAAACCTCTTCTGTTCTCCGAGTGATGACTTAGTCATTTATCTGCTTGTTGATTTATGAAGGTAACTACTTGCCGAAATGTGTTTTGGTGATGGAAAATCATGCTATGCCAGGGTAAAATGCGGCTAGTATGACATGTTGATTTCAGTGTGTTTTATTTAAGGGTTATTATTTATTTTGTTTATGTTGATGTCCTAACGGTGTGTCAATTTATATTCTGGAAAATTAAGGGGATTTTGTGGGTAGTAAATGGTTTTATGAATTTTGGGAGTTTGTAAGGTCGTGTGATTTGAAGGAATGTTTGGGTACGTTTGTAGCTTGGTGGTCTGCACGAGTAGTCTGTTGATCTTCTTTCATTTAGGGTCTTCTGTTGGTCATTTATTGAGGGATTTCTGTCTAGCCTGTTCTTGTTTTAGTCTTGTTCGCTATATTGCTTACTTAGTTTGATATACTAAGCTATGTCAAGAGTGAATAATTGTATTGTTTATGTTATTGTCTAAATTGTGCATTTCCAAAGTCGGACATTCAGAAGTATAAATGTGGTGTGATTTGTTTTATTTTGGTAATTGGGTTAGTTTTCTTGTTGTTGTTTTGTGGTTGTCCAGATAAGTGTGGATGTATATTAATTTAAGGGGTAAAAGGTCATTGTATGTTACTTAGGATCGTGGATGTAAATTAGCATTTTGTTGACGCATCTGTCAACTTAAGTCTACCAGATGAATGTTATGGGGGTTCATTTGCTTAGATTTGAGTTGAATATGTTGGTAAGTATTTATAAACAATTCTCCTAAGTCTTCAGTTGATTGAGTGGGCTCAATTTTTTTTTGCTGTCTGACTGAGAAATAAATACTTTAGGTTAAGTAATGTGATGTGATATGATGTATTGATTTGTGATATTTGGTCAATATACGGCGGCTCACTATAGGCCTCATGAAATACGTGCTTCTCTCGTTTACTAGTTTCGGTTTGGTCTGGGTCTGTATATGATAGGGTATTTATGTATTTGTGTTTTGTGTGGATGTGTTGACAAGTGCTAATTCATATTCTGGTTGTTGTTTATTAATTATTTGATGGTTTAATTGTAAATTTTTTCTGGGGATTTTAAGGTTATGTGTCATGGTGTAAGGTTGTGGTGTGATTCTGCTTTGGTATGCACGTGTGTCCTGTTTTTTGCTTGATAATTGGGTCTTTCTATTGTTCTTCTTGGAATTTTCTTGTGTTTTCCTACTTTGGGTGTTTCTTTGGGCATTTTCTCTTTCTGTATTTTGGACAAATGGGTTGAACAGATATGCAATGTGAGACAATTGCCTTCGTCTTTTGGGATAAAAAGGTTTTTTATTTGTAAATATGAGAGCTCACGTGCCATTCAGCATTATTATTGAAACTTATTTTTGGAAAATACTGTTATTATTGTAATATTTTCAGGATATTGTAATTTTCTAAAACATGCATGCAATTTTCTGTGTTAATTGAGGGTCATTGTTATACCTTTCACCTGTAAAGATGTGGATTCTTGATAGTACTGGGTTATTGTTATAAAATCTGATGCCATCATATAATATTTTATTGTAATTTGTTCTTTGTAAATGAGTGTCAACGTTAGATATTAAGCTTTCCTTTACACATTACTGTTGCACTCGAAATTTGTTTTCAGCTAATTTTCTTCGAGGTCTTATTCTGCGTTTGGAGTGTTATGCAGTGCGAGAAGATGTCTCTGGCCAGGATATTGGACCAATCTATGTAACCTTCGGATGAAACTGTTCCTGCCATCGTTATTTCAAGATGCCATTTGTAATAATGTTGTGGAAATTGTACAAAGAAAACCCACTCGATGTATTCTACACTTAAGTATTTGTTTATGTTCTTGGCATGACATATTTTGGTGGTTATGGTGCTGATGAAAACTGAAATGAACTTTTAATTAAGTATTTCACATTCGGAAGCTACTGTGTTTGTGATAATTGGCAAAAACTTTTCTATGCTTTAAGATTTGCTTGATTATGCATGTTGATACACTTGTACCATTTACGTCGTCTCTGTTCTGCGAACCATCGACAAGTTTGGGGCCCGGGAGTCTGTGCCGTTACTTTGGCACTAATCTCTGATTGAACGTACAATTTTTACTTTGGCATAAACTTTTGAATCGAGCGGCGGAGTTAGTTGTGGCTGGCCTCGATAGGTAGCATATCTTGTCGGTGCTGCCTTGGACTGGGATTGTAGTTTCTCCCTCTGTCCGATAGGAAGAGCTATGTTCTAGCGACAAGTATTTCTCTATCTCGATGTTGACTTTAATGGTTTTGGAAGGCTGGGATTTTCGAGACATGTATGATTCTCGTAATGAGCTTGTTAGGCCAGTCATCATGGATCTACGTGGTTTTATAAATACATAAGAAGTATACTGAAGTTCTACTGTATGTGAAAATATTGAATGATATTATCCCTCTTCGTCAAGTTATTGACTGGTTACCTATTGTAACCTTACTGGAGATAAACGTGTGGATATGCTTCGTATATTATGGAATTAAGGTAGGCTATTTTGTCATCGTAAGTACTTGTGACTGTATCGTCTGGCAAGGTAAATGTATTTATTTTGTATTTTCCTACGTTGCATGACAGGGCCTTTCAAGGTTATACATTCAAACTTAATGTCATCCTCGGGTATTCACTCTGGTAGGCTAACTGACACTCATATTTTCTTTGCGTAATTAATGATTTGTTTTCTGTTTTCTGTTTATTGTAAAAATGCATTTTAATTACAAGTAGTATGCCTTATGGTCTGTGGAAAATTTATTAATGTAGGATTTATTTTGATATCGATAGCCCTAGTACGGTGATCGTTTTTCTTCTGTTTTTTCATGATGGCTACTGTCGTATTGTTTTTAACTATGTGCGATCATCTGTTGTTAATAAAAAAGATTTTCTGATAGCCATTGAGGTGAAAACACGTAAATTGGATTAGCTCCGTATATTTTGTGTTTTGAAGACATTAATTCTTCAGTTTTAGGCAACGTATTACTTTGGATATTATAACAAGCGTAGGCCTAGCTTTGTGACATGTACTGTCTCGAGAATTAATTAATTATTTATTTGTGTGGAAATGCATGAAATACTGTATGATGCATTATGCATGTGCATTATGAAACTATTGAATATTTAATTCGTCATCCTCTTAATTATTTGGCTTGGATTCTCATAATGACAACAGATGATAGGTTGAAAGCAACGCTTATTTACTTCATCGTAACAACTTGGCTGGATTGCTAAAATATGTATTACAGTCAACTGGAAGGAACAAATATTTGATGTCAGAATCCACATCTTGATTAGTAAGTGTTTTGTTAATTTGTATGCATGTTTATTGTGAATATATTATGATTTTACCCGATCACCTTAGTATTATTTCTGGGTTCCGGGGTTCGAAGATGGTCTCAGACAATTGCCCTCTGAGTATGAATTCACTATGGTCCAGTACCTTCCCTCCCAAGGCCTTTACTTTACTACGGGGTTAGTAATTATTAAAAACAACTCAGAAATATAATTTTGCAATTTAACCAATAGCAGAAATGTGGGAAACCAACATCTGTACGGTAATTTTTTGCGCAGTTCTTATCACACAGGAGATACCAGCATTCCGGTTTCCTCGGGCATTGGAGCGGTAAATACAAATATCAAACGTTACACCGAATGATTCTGGTTTTAATGCCCATGAAATATCAATCCCTCAAACACCTATCCATTAATTCACAAAAAAAGCACATTTCCCCCGCACTTTTCAATATATCGTGTTATTTTAATCATTTAAAACATATCATAACATTTCATCGTTACGATGCAATCACAATGCGACTGTGAGGTTTGGCATTCAGATCTTTCGATGTCAAATTTAACTGAGTGGAAACAATGGTATTTCGGATTTGTCTAGCAACAATAATAATAACAATTATGATAATAATAATAATTATTATTATAAAGTTGCAAAAATGAAAGTAGACTTATGAGATCTACACAGGGTCAAAAATAATGTGTGTCTGTGTGTGTGTGTGTGTATGAGTGTGTGTGTGTGTGAGTGTGTGTAATCTGAATGTCTGTCTCCCCTATCAATTCGAACACGGTTAAATCAAATTGAACGAAATTTGGCACAGAGGTAGAACTAATAAATGGCACCTCAGTGTCATGTTTTATATCGCCGCCATATTGACGGAAACGTAATTATGGCCACCCAAATGTTAAAAGCTTAAATCAAATTACGGCCAATCTAATCATCCGATCTCTACCAAATTTTGCAACAACATATATTGATATGGCAAGCGACTTTTGACTAAACTACAAGGTCATCAGCCCTATAGTTTGCAGATGGCGGCCATGTATGTGTGCAAATCGATTCCCCCTATCAATTCAAACACGGTGAAACCGAATTGAACGAAATTTGGTACAGAGGTAGCACTAGCAAAGGACACCTCTGTGTCATGTTTTATATCACCCCCACTTGACGAAACCGTAATGGCGGCCACCCAAATGATGAAAGCTTAAATAAATTACGACCAACCTAATCATCTGATCTCTACCAAATTTTGCAACAATATACCTTTTTGTGGGAAGCATCTTTTGGCTCAACTACAAAGTCATCAGTCCAATAGTTAGCGGATAGCGGCCATGTATGTGTGCAAATCGATTCCCCATATCAATTCAAACACGGTGAAACCATTGAATGAAATTTTTACAGAGGTAGCATTAGCAAAGGGCCCCTCATATTCATGTTCAATATCCGTATAGCACGTTGTATTTCAACAAGCTACTACAACCAACATTTAATTATACTCCTCGAAAAGGACAATGAGTTATAACAACACCCATGTATTTAAGAGAAATTAGGCTATATGTTCTTTACTGAATATCTTGTATAACTTCTCCAATGGTTTGTCTTAGATAATAAAGGGATTGTGTTTCGGCCGAACGGCCACACAAAATCAGAAAAAGGAGTAGCGACAGCGCAGATACTCCTCGCAGCGCTCTCCAGCTACGAAGGAAAAACTACTGAATGCTGTTCGTGTCGCCAAATATTACGCGGTTATCCTCGACTATACGCCGGATGTGAGCTACAAGGAGCAAATGACCTTGGTCCTCCGCTATGTTGATATGATGGCAGAAATTCCAAGGATCGTCGAATCGTTCATCGAGTTTTTGGAGGTACACGACACTATGGGAAAGGGGTTAGCTGAGGTTTTAGAGGGAGTATTGGAGGATAATAATCTTGATATCATGGACTGTAGGGGACAAGGGTATAACAACGGTGCTAATATCAAGGCCAAGTATAATGGAGTGCAGGCGCGAGTAAAATATATTAATAAACAAGCAATGTTCATGGCATGTGTTGCACATAATCTTAACTTACTTTTGGGTGACATGGTTAAATGGAATAATGACGCTAAGACATTTTTTGGTATGGTTCAGCGTCTGTACACTTTATTTATAGCTTCCACGGAAAGGTGGGACATTGTGTGCGAACTATGTCCTGGCCTCCTCACTCTAAAATCTTTATCTAGCACGAGATGGGAATGTAGAATTGACAGTGTCAAGCCCATCAGGTACCAGTTAGGCAAAGTAAAGGAAGCTCTAGAAAAAGTGGCACAAACTACCAAAGATCCTATCACCCGGTCAGAGGCCCAATCTTTTTTGCTTCATACAAGATCGTATGAATTTGTTTTAAGCCTCGTTATCTGGTACGATATTTAATTTTCTGTGAACTCAACAAGTAAAACTCTCCAATCTGAGAAGACTTCGTTACATACGGCTTTAACCGAACTTCAGGCCCTAAATACATTTTTCCAAAATTATCGCAACAATGGCTTTAACAGTGCAATGGCCACGGCTAGAGAAATAATGGAAAATTTGGGCTATGAAAATAAATTTTCTATTCGCCGTCAAGGCAATCGCAAAAAGTTTTTTGATGAAATAAATCAGCAAAATGATCAACAGATGGAAAAAAACGAAGAGGAACTTCAAAAATAAGCTGAAAATAAATTTTGGGAAATTTATTTTGTCTGTCATAGATATAGAAAATAGATTTAACGAAGTTTTTTTTTTTTTTTCGAAATACATAGGATTCTTTTCGATCCTCCCAAGCTTTCCAATTTGGATGAAAAGCAATTGAAAGACCATTGTAAAACACTCTCTAATTTTCTAAAAGACGGGGAGCTTGAAGATTTGGATGCAGAAGATCTCTTTCTGGAGCTACAATTATTTAGGCACGCTGTTCCGTCATCTGTAAAAAGTGCTTTAGGTGCTCTACAGTACTTAGCCCCGATAAAGGAGTCCTATCCTAATTTAAGGACGGTCTATCGAGTTAATCTTACAATTCCTATAACGGTTGCGTCGGGGGAAAGGAGTTTTTCCATTTTGAAACTAATCAAAAACTATTTGCGATCACGATGGCGCAGGAGCGTCTGAGCGGTTTGGCTACTCTGTCAATCGAACGTGAAACGGCCAAAAAATTAGAAATGAACCATTTAATCAGCACTTTTGCCCTAGCAAATGCCAGCAAAGCGCCTTATACGTAAATAAAAAGCTCTAAATTCTAAACAAAAAACAGTTTTTTTTTAGAAGAAACAAGCCTTCCTTGTAAACCATGTTATTTCTCGAACGAAGTGGCCGTTCAGCTCATATTTATCGGTGAAAATGGACTTATAGCACTTTTATGAAAAACTGTATAGCCGTAGAAATGTTGAAATATGTAAACGTGATTGAGTATTACCGGTATTATTAATTACGTGCGTTTGGGTAAGAAAGTACATCAAGCACATACTTTTTTTTTCCATAATATATTATTTATGCCAAAAAATCACCTGTGTTAGCTCATTATATCAGGTTTCCATTGATATTGTTTGTTGCTTTTATCTGATCAGGTGCTTCCTGTATCCAATTTTATGCTTATCCTATTTGTTGAGATTTGTTTAGAGACTAGAAATGTAATAAAATGAGTTTTAATTAGCCTAAACTTGTAATTTCTTTTAAAACATCACTCTCCGTACAACACAGCTACTTACAGTCTAAAATTTGCATTTACTACGCCACCCCACCCAAACGCGAACTCATGCCCACTAGGTCCCGCGCACATTCTCGCGCCAGGCCCCGTGCACTCTCGCGACGGCCCTGACCGCACCGGCCGTATATAATAATGTAGACAACGTTCCTTGGTCACAGTATAGATATCATTACAGTATGGACACTTAGGCAAAACCGGAAGAACGGATTTTCAACCAAAATAAACTATTGATAAGGGGCAGCACCAATTCACCTGTAAGCCGCTAGGTAGCACCACTTATGGACAAACACATGATAAACAGCTGGGTGCTGAATGTACATTTTATGTAATAATTTAACTCGTTTTCAACACACTAGCTCTCTTTATAATCAGATGCCGTATTTTAAGAAAATAAATAACAAGAAAATAGAAAGTGTTAATATTACTGAGTTATAATTCTAAGAAGTGTGTGATATAATGTTTAACACCACATTCCTTCCGTCATGTGGTGTCGCAGTGTGATTGCATCTTAACGATGAAACGTTATGATATGTTTTAAATGTTTAAAATAACACGATATATTGAAAAGTGTGGGAGAAATGTGTTTTTTGTTTTGTGAATTGATAATAATAATAGTTTAATGCAGCCAATGGCCATTGAAAAAGTAAAAAATACAATGCAGGTACTGTCAGTCGCTGCAAAATTGCGTCAGGGAAGTTAATCTTCTTTTACAATATGCCGCATGATATCGGTCACAGGGCTCGCTACACAATTCACATATGCATGTAGCTGCATTTGGAGTGTGAACGTCTTTTCTTCCGCAACACCTGAAATGAAATCCATGGACTGCGAAACGCGTCACAGTGTGTCGTAAATCGTAGTCTGCTCTCTTCCAGTCAGACGATAACCGCTTCTGTCCCATAGAAGTCCAACCACATTTCTTTCTTTTTTAATTGAAATTCCGTAGGTTAAAATAGGTGTCAGTGTGGAAACAAAGAGATTCATAGCAGTAACTAAAGATAGTTTACGCAAATGCTGTATGTTGTTCATAGCTATTAGTGCAGCAGTCGCTCTGTTTCTCACATGCATTGTGAAAGAAGTTCCTGTCGTCTGGAAAATTAACCCTAAATAGTTAAAATTCTTGACGGTTGTTATCGGTAAATCTCCAGGTCTGTAATAAATCTTATCTCTATTCGAAATCATTCCTCCCTTACGGAAGACCATGTGGGCTGTTTTATTCTCGTTGATCTGTAATTTGTTCCTCTCGGCCCAGAGAAGCAGACGATCCATACATTCCTGCAGAACTTCCAAACTCTTTGCTCCGATTGCTACATCATCTGCGTATATATAGAGAGAGATATCTTCTCTTCCAAAGACTCGAGGATACCCGTGATGTCAGCAGTTGAGAGAATGAACAGCAGTGGACTGATTGGGTCACCCTGTAGGACACCATTTATCTGTTCAATAGGCTTTGAGAACTGAAGGCCATCGGAGATAAACACGGTATTGTGATGTAGAATGTTGGTTATTATCAGTGTCAGATAATCAGATTCACCGAGCATAGTCTGAATTAATGGATAGGTGTTTGAGGGACTGATATTTCATGGGTATTAAAACCAGATTCATTCGGTTGGTATTTACCGTTCCAATGCCCGAGGAAACCGGAATGCTGGTTTGCCCAGTGTGATAAGAACTGCACAAAAAATACCGTACAGATGTTGATTTCCCACATTTCTGCTATTGGTTAAATTGCAAAATTATATTTCTGAGTTGTTTTTATAATTACAAGCAATGTTTTCTTCAGACAAAATCGACAGGCCGCACTCAATAATGAATTTGGGTAGACTGCTCTCTCGCGGATACATGGTGAACCGTCGCCGTCATGCGTGCGTGCGTGAGTGCGGTGCTTCCGGTGACGGCCGTTTCAAAACCATGACGAATCAGTGACGTTTAAGCAGTCGATTTTCGTGGAATACCAGACGACATCGTGTGATTATAAACCAGTGAATAATATTAAGATAGACGTAAGTAAGTAAGGATCTAATATTGTTTTTGGGAAGTCCTGTAGAATCGTAAAATAGAAGACTAATTTAATTCTTTATTGGATATCGGATACAAGTTTGGCATTTTGTCACCGCCCTCTTGGTTTCCCCATAATAATTATGCCTGACGTAAGCATTCAACATGTATCAACATCCAATGAGTTAACAGATGTATGCCCCATCTGTGAAAGAAAATGTGAAGATGAGTTGGCCGTCGCATGTGATGGTATATGCCAGAGATGGCACCACTTAAGCTGCACAGAACTACAGCAGGGGCAGTTCAATGCACTTAAATCATCCAACAAGAGGAAGTCAAAACTTCTATGGTTGTGCTACAAATGTGATCAGGACTTTCAACTATTCAAAGTAAGTAAGGGATTACGGGATGAATTAGAATCGATTAAAGTTGACGTCAATGCAAAATTAAATAGTCTGTCTAATGAAATTCATAAGCTAAATCAGGCTACCGTAGAAGGAAGTTCTAGTGAACCAGTTCACAAAATTCAACAAAGTCAAATAAATATCCAGTGCCAATTAGGATCTCAGGCACATGAGAATACTCAGGGACATCACGTAGAATCTGAAATTAATGCAAACAACAACTCCTTCATTGAGATGTTGCCGTACCGTCAGAATGAAACTGTTGATGATATGATTACTAAATTCCAAACAATAATAAGGGAAGACATACGTAAAGTTGTTAGTGAGGAATTCAAGAAAACCAAAGGATCCACCGGGAAAAATAATGAAATCACTATAACTGAAATCAAGAATGCCATAGGCTCTAACGACGGAGAGCTGGAGGACACATTATCGGAAATAAGTAATGCTGAGAAATCTCACCGCACACCCGTAAAGAAGAATTATCATAACACTAGGGAAGAGTTGGTTCAGAAAAGTAATATGTTGACCAAGAAAGGCACCAGAGCTGAAGTCAATGCTAATCGTATGACAGAAAAAATAGATTTGCCAGCAGAATCATATGCTCACTTTAGTCGAAAAGTTACGGATTCCATTGCTCCCTTTAGTCAAGAATTAACGGATGCCCATCCCTCACGAGATGAAGGATTCCCTTACAGTCCAGAACAACCATCTGACGAAACAAAATGGTCTGAGGCCGTAGGTCGACGACGTAGGGGCAACCTTCAGTTAATTCATACCCCAACAATCATAGGGACTAAACATAATTCTGTGGAAAAAGGAAAGGAAAGACAATGTGATGAACTCCAAGCAGTATCACATCGAGCATGGCTGTACATTGGACGACTACTTCCGAGTGCGACCACTGATAAAATAGTGAGCCATCTAAAGAAGCTGCAAGTAGACGAGATATATGATTGTGAAGAACTTAAATCCAAAGGTACACTCAAATCCTTCAAAGTTGGAATCCCCATTACAGATCTCAACAAAGTTGTCATCCCTGAACTCTGGCCAACAGGAGCTCTTATTAGAAGATATCGTCTTTTTCGCTCCAAATGGCAAGGAGCAAGATTTACGGATTAATCTACTAATCTGGAATGTGGAAGGATTGAAGAGCATCATCGACCTATCCCCGAGAAATATATTTGATAAACAAGACATTCTCATCTTAACTGAAACTTTTGCGACCAAGGCAATACATATTACCGGATTTTACTCAGAGCATGTCCTCGCTACCCAAGGACCAAGAGGAAGACCTATGAGAGGTATTTCCTGTTACTTCAAACCCACAATTGGAAAGTTACTAGCTGCCTACAGTGACGAGGAGACCATAATAATCAAATTAGAGAACTTAACACTCATAGGCCTTTATATAGAACCTTCAACATCCTTAGAGGATGTCATATCAACGGTCCTGACTGCACTAACGAAAGCAAACCCTAAAACAAACGTAATCATTGCTGGTGACTTCAACTGCAGATTAGATACTGACAACATCAGGAGCAAAGAATTACTATTGTTAATGGAAGAAGAAGGATTTACCCTCGTCAATAAAAAAGATGACAAAACGTATTTCGCATACAATGGGAGTAGTACAATAGATTTAATTTTCTTCAGGGGAGTCGGGATGAAATTATTGGACTACACAGTTCGTTCCTCAGGAGCAGAAGCACCACTTAAGAAACATTGTCCTGTTGTGGCACGCTTCGTAATTACTGGTAATGCTAAAGTTCAGAATGAGAAATGTATCACAAAGAATATCTCCAGAAAGTTGAATGAAAGTGTGCTCCTGCAATGTACAGACAAACTTACCCACTTTAATGATAGAATAAAAGCGAACGATCTTGATTCTGCTGCTATTGCGCTAGAGAATATAATTCAATCCTCAACCACCACAAAAACAGATCGAAAATCACAAAAATGGTTTAATAAAACCTGCTACTTAGAAAGGAAAAGAGTATTGCATGCCCTTCACAAAGCAAAGGTTAGCAATAAGCAAGAAGACCTAACAACGTATAGTCACCTGAGAAAGGAATATAAGAAATTACTCAAGAAAATTCGAAATGACTTCATCGAACTCGAAACATACAGGATGGTGGAGGAAGCAAAGAAAAACCCTTACTTAGCTCTCAGACCCCGGAAAACACAAGCTGCAGGAAAAATCGATATGTCAGCCTGGGAGGAACATTTTACACTTATTCTGAACCAGAATGGATCCACAACAGCTTATCATAAGAAAGAAATCGACCCTGACGGCTTCAATATATGCTCGTTCACGACAGAGGAGGTTCGAAATGCTGTGTCTGTTTTGAAAAACGGAAAAGCACCCGGACCGGACGGTATCTTTAATGAGCATATCAAGACAGCAGTTACGGTATTACTCCCAGCTATTACAGACCTAATGAACCTATGCTTACAATCAGGAGACATACCATTGTCATGGAAAACTTCTACAATAAAGGTACTACACAAAGGAAAAGGAGATGTGTGTGACCCCAACTCATACAGAGGGATTGCCCTAGAAAGCAATTTATTAAAGATACTTACAAAGCTCATGACGAACAGACTTACTGAAGAAATCGACGTTAAAATACCAGAAGAGCAATTTGGTTTTAGACGAGGGAGAAACACGCTTCAGGCAATTAGAAATCTAAAAGATGACATAGAAAATACCCTTAGAACACCTCAAGGAAAATTCCATGCAGTATTTATTGATTTCTCGAAAGCCTTCGACAATCTAAGCAGGACCATCATCTCCACGAAACTAAATTCGATATCGACAGAAAATAAAGCACTCACAATTCTGGTTCATAACATGTTAAGGAGCAATAATATAAAAATCTCCGACAACGTAACCATTTCCAGACAGATCATACAAACGAACGGCGTACTTCAGGGAGATCCCCTCAGTCCCCTGCTGTTCAATGTCGCCACGCACGATATTGTTCATGCAGTCAGAGAAGTTTCAAAGGAAACGAAGATATACCTTTACGCCGACGACATGGTTTTGGGGTCGCAGAACATCAGGGACCTCCAAATTGCAACCCATGCTCTGGAGAAATGGGCAGATAAGAATGAATTGCAAGTTAATGCAGAGAAGACCGAGCATATGATTTTCAGGAAGGGTGGACGTGTTTCCCAAGAACAGAGAATATTTTTCAAAAGTAAACCACTGAAGACTGTCAATAGCTTTAAATATCTGGGTGTAACGTTACAAACGACAATGAACTCGTTCAAAATCCACGTAAAACAAAGAGCGACAGCAGCTACCAAGGCTATATTTGACGTCAAAGCCATTACAAGACTTTCTTTGAGATCCGCCATTGCACTCTTCGATGCAAAAATTGTCCCAATCCTCACGTATGGCATAGAGATAATTTGGGACAAGTTAAGCATAGGAGACCTCCGAACATTGGAACAGGTAAAGGCTAGATACTTGAAGGCTGTCCTTGGAGTATCCAAATACACGCGATCGAGATTAGTGTATGTGCTCTCTCGGGAACCCTTCTTGATGGAGGATTTTAGATTCAAGTTCGCTTTGCCTACTACGACCTGCTGGAAGAGGGTTCTAGCAGAAAGAACGTTGAAAAGAAGTGAAATCTGGGAAGAATTCTACTCGACCGAGGCTATGATCAACAGAGCATGGATGGAACCGAACCAGGACTTGCGGCACTTTGTGACCTCTTTGGCTGTGCACGGTTTCCACCATAGAATGTGCAAGACAAAGACATTCCATGATCCGGACCCGGCCTGTGTCTGTGAGCTGTGTGACGGAATCTGTGAACGTTATCACGTTCTTCATTGCAGAAATAGAGGGAAACCCATCATAGATCACTGCATAGGCTGAAGTGCATCTTTCCTTGCATGTTATTTGTAATTTTGCACAACTTGTGCGCAATAAAACGTTATTATTAAAAATTACATAGTAAAGGCCTGATGTGTCCATACTGTATATAATTACTATACTGTGCCTTGGTAGAGAAAGTTCTGACCTCTTATTTAATGGGAATTCTTCTGTCACCAAGCGACTATGTGTTTCATCCAGCGAGTATCCACTTGTTCTTGTTTGTTGTTATTGTTTTGTAGACATTTAGGACAATGAAACGATGAAGAGACTTACGAAGATAAGATACCTGAATGTCAGTGACACCGATGGTTCAGGTAAGCGACAATTGAGTTGAAGGAATGCGATGAACTTCCCAAAAGGCAGTACAGCTAGTCGGCACAAAGTTAAGATCCCAAAAGTAGAGCCCATACTTGGGACTCCTATGTATCCCGAAGTGAATCTCACGAAAGGTCCAAATGTTGAGAAGCTTGATCAAAGAGCACAGTATCAAATACGAAAGTATGCTAAGGCCGCACTATCGTGGCTTTCTGGGAAGTTAAAGCCTTCGCCACAGCAATGATGGACAGCAGCTGATTGGTGTATTCGGAAATGGAGCTGTAAAGCTTATGTCAAGTAACGGATGGCTTACCAAAACCCTGAAAGAAGGAGATATTAACAACCTGGATTCTAGTACAGCTGCGCGTTTTCATCCAACCATCGATAACATTGTGTATACCGGGGGATTTAAAGGTTACGTGTTTTCCTTCAACACAATTAACTCTGAAAAAGACGAACTGTGCTTCTTGGATAATAATAACGTTTATTCATTGGACATATCCACTGACGGTGCCACAATTATGGTTGTGGGAAGGGACGCTGCTGCCCGAGTCTTCGATCCTGAAACAAAAGCGATGAAGGCCGCGTACGGACCTGATGCTTTTGCCCGTTCAAATGAGACCACCCACTTGACAAGGATATATGCCTGTCGTCGTCACCCGCTTAACCCCAATCTGTTCGTAACTGGTGGTTGGGATAAGCGTGTTATACTTTGGGATGTCCGCATTGAGAATGGCTTCGTCATGAAGTTCGGGGACGCTTCTATTTGTGGCGAGGGTGTTGACATTCACGAGAACCTAATTATGACGGCAGCATGGTCACATGAATGTGCATTACAATTTTGGGACATCACAGCAGGTAAAGGCCTGGATCCCAAACCTATACATATGAGACCTAAATACTTTGATAAAGGCGACTACTTGTTCACTTGTCAGTTCTTCTCGGTAGATCCTACGGGCACTTTAGTATTGGCGGGTGGGGCCGGTATAAAAGGTCTCGTTGTATTGGATCGCACGGATTGCCGGTACCTTGGATACTTGCCATTAAGATCACCGATGATGGCTCTTGACTCATGAGGCGACAGAGTGGCAATCGGAGGATTGCAGAATACGATCAAGATAGGAGAACTCCGTTACTTTAATGAGCGTCCGCCACCACTTGAAGACGTAATACCATCGCATTATAAATTGATTAGCGATGATTAGAACATACAAAGCCCGTAACCCTGAAGAAAAACTGACTGGGTCTAAATTGAAAGTAGCAAAAGAGGCAGAAGAATTATATAAATGGTATTTCTATGTATGATATATGGTCTTCTTCTTAGAGTAATTCAGTCTGGTGACTGGTTTGCCTCTGCGACGAGTCTTCTCTAACTGGGTCGATCCTGTGCTGTAAGTTTGGCGTCTGCATAGCTCCTGCATCCTGAGTTCACAAGAAATGTCATCATGAATGTCTTTCTTGGTCTTCCACGGGAGCTTTTTCCTGGTATTTTACCTTCCAGTATTTCCGACAACACATTCCTATGTCGAAGCGTATGACCCATCCACGAAAGTGGTCTCTTCCTAATCTGACTCATCAGCTGTCTCTTTTCTTCAACAATGTTCAGTACCTCAGGGTTAGTCTTCTTCTCCACCCATTTATCCGTTGTAGCCGACGCCAACACCACATCTCAAAGGCTTCTAGCCTCTTAATATCACTCTTGGTTAACGTCCGGGTCTCAGCACAATACAACGCAATAGACCAAACATAAGATTTCATTATTTTTTACGTAAGCTGAGAGATATTGTTTTCTGACATAGAAGGGACTGTTTATCTCTGAAGGCTTGCTTTGCTATTGCTATTCGTGTTTTTATTTCAGTGTGACACTGAAGATTTTCTGCTATGATCTGGCCAAGATATTTGAACTGTGCTACTTGTTGTACAGGCTCACCACGGATCATCACGTGCAATGGACGTGGGTTTCGACTAAACATCATGACTTTTGAATTATTAATATTTATTTTCATACCAAATTCCTCCGCTTATTTATTCAGCTTTAACAACATTTTGGATAAAGTTGTTGGACTACCCGCAACTATAGTCTAGCTTGATCATCGGCAAATTGTATGGTCTGCATTAGTCTTCCTTCTATTTTCACCCCAAGCTTGGTTTTTGTTATGGATTCATGGATGATTTTATCAGCAAAGACATTAAACATGAATAGTGAGAGCAGACAGCCTTGTCTCACTCCTTTCATTATCTGTACAGGGGCTGTTAGTTCGTTGCCAAACCTGATAACTGGTCAATGATGTAATTTTATATTGACGGAGACGGGCTGGGATAAATAGAGAAGTTGACAGGAGTTAGTACTAACTCAGGATTCCTCAGTCTATGAGGTACGGATATCGACTACAAGACCCCGAACAAGTTTTGATACTGCTTCTAGATTTTGTGCCAAGTTCCTCACTCTAAACCACTCACTCACTCCGTTGGCTTTTCTGGGACGTGACGATCCCGTGCCGCTCTCACTATCTGCCTCCATTTCCTCCTATCCAGCGCAGTATTCTCCCATACAGTAATACCCATTTGTCTCCAGTCAGAGGTCACCTCATCTTGCCATCTACTCCTAGGTCTTCCAGGGGGTCTCGGGCCATCGATCTTCTTCTCATACACCTGGCGAACTATTCTGGCAGCGTCCATTATGATAACATGCCCTGCCCATTGCAGCCGTTTCGCTTTCATGACGTCCACTACTCTGGGTTGATTGGCCAACTTATACAGCTCATGATTTGATCTGAAAACCCATCTTTGTGTTTCCTGGTCAAAGATGGGGCCGAAAATTTTTCTATATATCTTGTTTTCAAAGACTGTAAGGAGGAACTCCCTTTTGGTCACACTCCATGTTTCGGCTCCGTATAGCAGTACCGGCCTGATGATCGTGTTGTATAGTTTTAGTTTTGTTTTCCTGGTCAAAAGTTTGGAGGAAAGTAATTTATGCAGGGAAAAATAAACTTTGCATTCCGTAATCTAATTTGGTGTTCAACTTGTCTTCTATTGCAGTCATTTATATTTACCCCAAGGTATTTGAAGTTTGGCGTGTTCTTAAAGGTAAAATTGCCTATATGAAGGTTGTTGCGATGGTCTGTAGTCATGTTTTCTCTCTGTATGATCATGTATTCTGTCTTCTCTTCATTAATCTTTAGACCTATTTTTGCAGCAGTTTCATTTAATTTCCTGAATAAAGCTTCAATTTCTCCTCCATTATTTCCTATTAATACAATGTCATCTGCATATGCCAGGATGTTGTGTTTGTTATCTGCTAGGTCTCCAGTTGCAGCTTCTTTGGTTTCCCGAATTACTTTTTCCTGAACGATGTTGAAGAGAAGTGGGGAGAGCGCATCACCTTGTTTTAGTCCTGTTCTGTTTTCAAAACCGTCTGATACGGATCCACAGTGTGTCACTTTGCTCACTGTCTCCTCCATACACATTTTGACCAGGCTGATAAGTTTCTGTGGGATTCCGTATTCTGCCATAATTTCCCACACCGTTTCTCTGTGGACTGAGTCATAGGCCTTTTGGAAGTCAATAAATAGGTAATGGACGTTTTTGTTATATTCCCAAACTTTTTCATTGATTGTCTTAATACAAAATATATTGTCTGTTGTTGATCTGTTTTTACGGAAACCATTCTGATAGTCTCCTATTATATCTTCGGTGTATGGAATTAGACGTTGTAATATTATGTAGTCAAATCGGGCATCCTTCCGACCACAAATTCTATTAAGCTCAGAAGGACTAGGGCAATATTGTTAAATTTTTGACTGACGGTCCTACTGTATACTTCCATTTAATTGGGGATCAACTTCATCTCAGTTCCTTTGAATAACAAGAAGTGAGTTTGCCAATAAGCCTATGCTTCTTCATCAATCGAGGCTCTGGTCGAGGCTGGTGTAACTCAGATAGTACTAGCCGTTTCATACCGTGCTGAGCAAATGGAACAGGAATTAAGTGAAGAAGCTAAAAAGCTAGGAGTGAGTTTATTTTTCTCCCATGAGACTGAACCTTTGGGGACTGCAGGTCCTCTTGCTCTTGCCAAGGAGTTTCTTGGTGCTAGTAATGAACCTTTCTTTGTTTTGAACTCTGACATAATCAGTGACTTTCCATTCAAAGATTTAGCAGCATTTCATCGTAATCATGGGAAAGAAGGTACTATTGACAAAAGTTGAGGAGCCATCAAAGTACGGAGTTGTGGTTTATGGGGAACAGGGGCGTATAGACAGTTTTGTAGAAAAAAAAACAAGAATTTGTTTCAAACAAGATTAACGCAGGGATGTACATATTGAACCCAACTGTACTAAATCGAATTCATTTACGTCCTACCAGCATTGAGAAGGAAGTGTTTCCTGTTATGGCTCATGAAGGACAGCTTTATGCAATGGAACTTCAAGGATTTTGGATGGATGTTGGACAGCCTCGGGATTTTCTAACAGGAATGTGTATGTACTTGGCATCGTTGCGACAGAAGAATGCTGCTATGCTGTACAGTGGGCCAGGAGTAGTTGGAAATGTGCTGGTGGATCCAACAGCTCGCATAGGACAAGGGTGTCGAATTGGACCAAACGTGACAGTGGGACCTGGAGTGGTGATCGAGAATGGAGTGTGTGTGAAGCGCAGTACTTTGCTGAGGGAAGCTACTGTAAAATCTCACTCTTGGCTAGATGGTTGCATCGTAGGTTGGCGCAGTGTGGTGGGGCAGTGGGTGCGCATGGAGAACACGACTATTCTTGGAGAGGATGTTATTGTCAAGGACGAACTCTATGTGAATGGAGACCAAGTGCTTCCACATAAGTCTATTGCAACATCTGTGCCTGAACCACAGATTATTATGTAATTTACATTTAAGGTGATAACTGGAAAGAGGAAATCTTTTACAGATATATTTCTTTAACTGTTGCCTTTATACAGATATCGGGGTGCTGAACATTTTACCCGTAGGAGATCTTCAATTTGCCAGTAAATCTACTGACAAGGGTATCTTGCAATTAAACACCGTCAAATGCCTATCGACAGATTAGTTCCTACACTCCTGGGCATAGTAAGCAAGAACCTAAGTTGGGTCTGTGGCCTTGATGTTGAGCCATTCAAATGTTCAATGTGTAACAGGGTTATGATATTGCAACAGTCTTTTTAAATACATAAATACATTTATTAATAAATAATTTCATTAATTGGGGCAAGAACCGTTCTTATAACATGCTAAGTAACAGAAAGAAATAAAACACTTTCAAAAGAGATAAGCTGTGTTTCCAGTATTGTTTCAGCACATTATTAGCGGCTTCGGTGGCGAACCTGACCTGCTGTGCCCAAGATAGCGGGTTCAAACCGGCCGAAGTCGTCGGATTTTTTTAAGAGCGTTAAAATCCTTCAGTATGCCTTCCTTCGGAGGGGAAGTAAAGCCGGCGGTTTAATGTCATAGATTTATGGCATGAAATAGATCCTTCCACAGACTAAACTTGTGTGGAACTAAATTTCTAGGTTATATTTCGTTGAAACGCTCTATCAAAGTCCAACGTTCACTACTAGGTATCATTGACACCTGGTAGCGAAAGTTGGAACTACTTGAAATTGAACGGCACTTGTAGCTCACCCTAGGGGTGTGCGCGTGAAGCAGCTAAAGCCTCTGGCGAGCCGAACATGTCCTCGGACACTCCCGGCACTTTAATAATTAATTTTTAATATCGTATGGCCTCGGGTGCCGTTTGCAAGCTTTGTTATTTGACACCCAAAGGGTAGCTTGCGTGTCGAATTTCGTTGTTCCTTGAAGCACTATGAATGTCAAGGAGGTTAGATATCTAAGCTCCTTGAACACTATAGCGCTTTCTAGTAGAGAAATGAGGAACTTTGTGTTGGCGGAAACTCCCGAGATTAATTTTGCCATTATGAACCCGGCCTACTGAATTCATAATAATGATGATAATTGTTGTTTTAAGGGGCCTAACATCGAGGTTATCGGCCCCAAGCTACTGAATTCAAATGGGTTCTTTGACATGCCAACATCGTATGACATAGTGTCGTCTTTTTTGTCTCCCGGCACTAAAAGCCATTCGATAAATAAATAAATAAATAAATAAAATAATCACATTATTGGTATTATTAAAGTAATTTGCCAACTAAAACGTTGAATTTTTAATGTTTATTTATTTATTTTTTATTTATGTCTTTTTGAAGTTAGGGATCGTGGCCCTCTCTTACACTTACACTTAACTCTTACACTTAACCACATAGTTATAATAAAATACATAAATACTACCATTGAATAAGATTTAAAAAAAACTAGAAATTAAGTTAGAATAATACAGGACATAAAACATAAAGATAGCAATGCACATCAAACAAAGAAACATATAAAACAGTTACGTGAAACAATACTACTACTACTACTACTAATAATAATAATAAGTGATAGTGTTAGATCTAGTATATAACTGAGTATTTTAATTTTGAATCGACAAAGTTATTTATATACCATAATGGCTCAATCATGCTGTCTATCATACATCACCAGTCACACGAAACAGTCAGCGGTGCGGTGTTGACAGTTAAATGATTAAGATTTTCACATTTGTTTATACTCGTAAGTGGTGTGCGAGCGTCTCCACAATTCTTTCGGCAGTAATTTATATTATTGTGTGCTTAACAATTACTTTCCTCTTTAAACTCAATAACTGTGTCAGCCCGTTTCGAATGGATGATTTAGAAGGAATATTTACAGTCGAACTTGCATAGCTCGAGGCTCAAGAGACCCAAAAACACTTCGAGTTATCCACGAATTCGAGTTATCCAAAACGGTTGTTTGGGGGTAGGGTGTATAATAATGGAAACCGACCTTTAAAACAAATTATTTTATTTGATGCTTTTTAATGACATTTTAAATGAAATTACAGTACCTTTTTTTAAGAAAATAATACTGTACTTGAAATGGACTAAAAATTAGCCTACAAAGAAATTTGCACTTAAATTCGCCCGGCTCACTTGCTGTGATTGTAACCAAACGCTCACTCACCTGTTAAGACACGATGCTACCGGCTCGAAGACTCGCCGCACACTGACGAAGTAGGGGAGGGGTGGAAGAAACGCTATCCGAACTTTGCCGATCATCCACGAACACCGAAATTGACCCACGAAGTCTACTTCCCTTCCGAGGCGTTGTCGAAGCAAGAGGGTGGGGGGAAAGCGATGAAGCGAGAGAGAAAGAGAGATGCGCTTACTGACCTTGAGCGAAACCGAAAATCAAACTGGGACTGGGCTTGAAACTGACAAAACCTGTTTCAGCCAAACAAATCTTTATGCCTTCCGGAACCAAAACTTCGAGTTTTCCAAGTTGGACTGTATATGGTTTATGAGTTAAGTTACTCGAATCCCTAGACAGGATTCCAGCAGAGTATAGCTTAACAATTGTTCGTGGCTAGCATGCTAAGCTAGGTCCTCACAGGTTCTCACGAGTCTGAGTGATATCTAATTCAAATGAAGCGAAGAGTTCAACTTTGTTATTTATTGTTTCGACTAGTCACTAATACATTTGAAGTTATTTACAAGGACAAGATTCATTAGAATAAATTACTTGTGGTCCTGAAATCTGTATGGATTTCTGGGATTCTGGACACGTTTGTAGAATTACCTCTGGATCTTTAGTAAGGAACAGAATGTGTTCCTTGTTTAGGGGTCTGAATATTTTTACATTATTCTTTACAGAAGCAAATTCACATCCTGCAGTGTTTGTTAAATTACAATTTGTGATTCTGGTGTTATAATATAAACACACATAAGTTTGTGTGTTCTTAATACAGGGTACAGTGGACCATTTCAAAATTGGACCTCTTAGGTAATATTTTTCAGATGGGACAAGTATAATATTATTAATTGTGGGTATAGGGGTTACGTCATATAATTTATATTGGTTTCCATCCGTTATTGGCATGGAGAGAATTATAATTATTTCTTCGTCCAGCATAAGGACTTGAGTCTTTGACAATTTCAGATTTTCATACTGATGGTATTGATCAGTATGGATCATACTCTGTGTAGGGTATATTGATAACAAATGTTTGACTATGTTAGTTAAGTCTTTTCTTGAGAACAATTTTACATTTGTCATTTCATGAAATGAGAGACTAATGGTCTCTTGAAACACTCGCATGATTTCTTGGAATTTGTTGATGCACACTAACACGTATTGGAAGTTTTCTAGTAGATTTATCTTGAAGTCTTCTTTCCGAAGTATACCTTGGATTACCTTCATATTGTCATTAACATGATTCATTTCATCATAAAATTTTTGAGCAATTGAATTTGTGAATGATACTAGTTTATTTATATGTTTAATTTCATTAGCGACTTTGTTTTAGAATGTCTAATTGACTTTGTAAAATATCTAAATCATCCTGGTCTAGATTGCCAGAGATGAACTTAATTACTTTTCCTAATCCATTTATTAGACCACGTTTAGTTCTATTAGATGTAATAGGTATTAGTTTATTTAATTCCTTTTTTGAATTCTTAGTTATCTCAGTTAGTTCATATATTAAGTGCGGAAAGGTATTATTACTTTTTAATAAAAGCTAGAGACAGTATCATCAATATTTTTGTACGAATCTTTTAAAGTAGTAAGATTGAAATGAAACATAAATTTATGGTAATTATTGAATACTAATACAGATCCCACGAGGTCGGCATAAAATCCTGACGTTGTTAGGGGTTCGGTATAGATGATGGCGTAGGCTGGTAGGAACCTGGAATGGGAAGACATTTCCTTTTAGGTTTAATGTCACGGAAATTTCTGACATGTCTCTTGCCATTTTTCATTTTGCAGTATACTCGGTTTCTTTCAATTTTGGTTATTGTGCCTTCATTATATAGGTTTCTGGATTTCCTATTTCTGGTTAGAGGGTCTAGGACATATACAGTTTCACCTATTTGAAAGGAGTGCTCGAAAAGGGAATCTTTTGGGTCAGGTTTATTCTCCTTTAAGACTTTCAACTGGTTTCCTTGTCTCTCGATATATTCATTTAATTTTGGATACGGTGAGAAGGTATGGTCTAACGCCTTATAATATGGGCCATATAGAGCCTTGAATGGTGGCTGCTTGGTTGTGGAGTGTATTGAAGAATTATAGTGTGCGGTAAATATGAATTGGGAGAGTGGAGTGAATTTATCATGATCTCTCGAGATTCTTATAATTTCGAGGAGAGTTGAATTCAGACTCTCTACTGGATAGTTAGACGAGGAATTCAGTGGTGTGGTAGCATGATATTCAACATTGGTTGCTTTACAGTATTCCGTAATTAGACTGTTCTCAAATTCTCCTCCCTAATCATGGGTAATCCTTTTTGGAAAACCATGGTGTGAGAAATACACGTGCAGTTGATTCAGAACAGCCATGGCTGTGCCATTAGGTAGTATATAGGCTTGCCCATATTTTGAGAATACATCTAGTACGGTTAAAATGTGGTTTTGTTCGATGTGAAAAATATCAATATGAATCTGAGCAAATGGGTGGTCGGCTGTTATAGGACCTTGGTTTGATACCTCGTTAGGGTGTCTTTCATATTTATTCCTCTGACATAAGTTACACTGATTTGTTACATTTGTAATTTGTTCTTTTAGGTGTGGCCAATAGTACTTGGTTCGAAGGTGTTCACACGTTTCTATAATAACATTGTGATTTATTGAATGATATTGTAGAATTAACTGTTTCTGTGTTTCTGGACATTCAATGTCCTCTAAAAATT
This sequence comes from Meconema thalassinum, assembly GCA_946902985.2. NCBI lineage: Eukaryota > Metazoa > Arthropoda > Insecta > Orthoptera > Tettigoniidae > Meconema > Meconema thalassinum. Next base: position 13,915,437 of record OX336390.1, on the reverse strand, counting down.
TAGTTGTTCTGATAATCACTAGCTCTGACGTGAATAAATTCTGACATGTTCTAATGAATGGGATTTCAATGGTTAGATCATTAAAGTAAATGTCGTACTTGTTTGAGGTGTTGATTACTTTTAGTAGGTGTTTGTTCAAATCTTGTTGAAGGTTATTCTGTGTTACTATCATAACGTGTCGTGTGTATTTCTTGAACAGTTTCTGTTCAAGAACCTTGGGGACATTACAATATTTTAAGACTATTTGATTTCGGTTTTGGTTCAAATTACGCTCTGATGTTTTCAGTGTGAAGATAGGATCTTCCTGATTCGAGTGTATGGTTTCATTATCAATTTCGTCTTGATATGTGGCATCTCCGGGGATGGCTACATTCGAGACTGTTTCGTCGTTCACATTTACTTGTATTCTAGAAAGTGAATCTGCAACGTGATTGGTCTTTCTTTTGTCAAAATCAGATCCTCCTAGTTTTGTTCGGGGATATTCTTGAATGTCACTGTATGTAATGGAGTTTATTTCCAGTGGCTCAACTAAAATCAGTTCCTTAAACTCTTGTCTTAGTTGTGTTTCTGTGGGGTATATGACCTGGTGGTTTTTGGTATCTAAGAGATACATTTCACCATATTTAAAATTCAGAATATACTCATCTCCTTTCTCGATGTTGACAGGAATCGGAGTGTTATGTGTATCTACTGCGGGTTGAAAATGATTCACTTGCTTATTACTCGAGTGAAAATGGAATGGTATGGCTTTATTGGCTAGCGTAACTAGGTTCGATTCATAATTTATCTTCGCACTTAGTTTGACAAAATCAGCTGTGCCAATTAGCGCATCGAAATAATCATGCCATTGCATGACTCTAAAAGTCTACGGGGGTGTCAATTTCATATTCTGTAAATATAGGGAATTGTATGTTTTCTTCGCCCATCGTTTGCGAATGAACTGATTGTATACAGCATGGTTCTTGGAACAAATATTCAGCAAAGTGTTGGTGTTGGCCTGTTTGCCATATCTTGATGAATGCAGTACATTTGCATTTGTCTGTTGGCACAGGCTAGAGTAAAATGTGGCTTTTCACCGATGCCTCAGTCTCATTCATGGCTGTGATTATATGGAAGCTACTGAGGTATGGGTGGTGCTTAGTAATGACATCCTGGCCACAGTCAGTGTCTGTGGATGCTGTGAAAGGTTCTACTCATAGGGTTAGTACTGCTGTTCTGACTCAGTGAGGAAAGCAATGGCAAACTACCTCACTCCTCACCTTGCTTAGTACGCCTCAATATAGCACTGCCTTGGGTTTTTGTGGGTATCTTCCCACATAACCTAACGGCGGTGCTTTTTGAGGATCCAACCAGCCTTCGGGATGACTACCTGACAGACAGGATGGTGGATACACCTGACTTAGGCTTTGGATAACTTTGGTTATTAAGTGTGAAACGTCGGCCTATGTTATTTGGCGTAGGATAAGGTCGATTCATTGGTTTAAAGGGTTGTTAGTTCTGTGGTTTAAAAGTCGATGGGTTCGGACCTTGAAAGGGTCTGAAATTTGGTAGTGGGTTAGGATTCATGAATTGTTGGTTAGGTTGGTTGGAGAAAGAACGTGGTTGAGGAAAGTAGTGGCTTTGTGGCCTTGGATATGCAAACGTATTGTGAGCAGTATGGTTTAGTGGTTGTGTCACTTGATTGAATCTGTTAGGTGGTGACTGTATGAATGGTCTGTGGCTGGCATGGTTATTTGGAGGATGTTTCTGTGTCCCTCTCAATTGATCCATGTAATTCTCGTGTGCTCGGTCATTATCGTAAGTCCTGCAATGTCTCAGTGCGTGACTTAAATCAGTGACTTGGGCATAGCTCAGATATGCTCGGTACGGCTCTAAGATTCCGGCTTTGAAAGTGATTAAACTCAGATCGTCTAGCTCTCTTAGTTTAAGCTCTAAGATCTGATCCCTGTAGTTTAATTTGCATAAACTTTTACATTGTAGGACTAGAGCGTCTAGTCTGTCGTGGTAATCTGTGTAAGCTTCACTTCTCTTTTGGAAGAAGTTAGAAATTTCTTGAACTAACAGTCTATCAACTTTTACGTCACCAAATTTCCTGATCAATTTTACTTTAAATTTCTCATAACTAGAATTTGCATCCAGATCTAAAATAGTACTAGCTTCTCCTTTTAGTTTCGATTTGACAACATTAAATAAACAAGCATTAATGATGTTAGCGTTGGGAATGCATTGGCTCTCCTGCGAGTATTTAAGAAACTATCACATCTCGCAAGGAAGTAGTCTAGACTGCAAGACGTTCTTCCATTAAATTCGGGTAGCAATTGAATTTGAGCGTACTCGAATTTTGATAGCAATTCTGTCTCAGGCATTGTATACTTACTGTGGTTTCGAGAAGGTTGGTTAAATGGATTGTATGCGGAGTAGCTTAGTGGTCAAGCTGTTTGGAAACCTGTTATCTCAAATAAGAATGGTAGGGTTCCAAATATTCTACTAAAATGTTTTTAGGTTTTACTAAAATCTTAATGATGAGTTTGTCTCAGCTAATACAGATTATTATAGTTTAAGAAATTAAAATAATTAAAAGTTAATGAAATTTGAAATAAATTTAAATGGATTACTTTTAAAAGTTAATTACTTACTTATAAGTGTTAATATTAATCAAAAAATATATGTGAAAGAGCCCCGATTAGGTTTTCACAATAAAGGAGAATAACTTATTATTATTATTATTGTTATTAATTTGAATGATTAATGATATGTGGATATCCCGTTTAGATTCTCCACAATATAAGCTAGTAAAATGATATTTATTCTGAAATGAGAATGATGATTGATGATGATGTTTTTGTTATGTTTGTAAAAAAGGTTTAGTTTCAATTTTAATTCAAAAAGTGGATAAAAAGTGTAAGGTCCGCTAAATCAGAACGCACTTTGATTATTCTTTTCGAAAGGCACACATTTTTATTATTACGTGTTTATTATTTGTTTTAATTCATTAATTTAATTCAAACAAAATGACAAAGCAAACTCTGCTAGTCAAAGTTTACCATAATTTGCTTCTGATTGAAAGGCAAGGATTTATTATTTAATTTTATTTTATTTTACAAGTATTAGTTCAAAATGAAATAAGAAAAGCGACGTATCTTTCGATCAAGCTAAATCCTTTTTCATTTGAAAGGCAAAACAAATGTATTATTATCTTAGTATCTATGTTTATAATTGAAAAGAAAATAGTGACATGCGAAAACCCCGTTTAGATTTACACAAACTCACTCCTCTTTTGAAGGGCAAAAATGAATTTATTATTATTGCTCTTGTTACTGTAAGTTAAGAATGAACCATGCTGTTGGTAGCAATATTTAGGCAGTACAAATAAGGTATTTCAAATGTAACTTACAGGCAGGAAATGACGATCAGCTTGGACTGAATCTTCCTTGGTCTGTAGTTGTAGTCGGTTGGATATTCTTCTGCGATGTCGAGCGAGCGAGCCCCTTTCCAGAGATGTCGGTGTGCACGTACAGCTGCAACGTACGGCGAGAGGCTGTAGTCGAAAGGCGCTGCTTGGATCGTTGGATTCTTGGAGCGTTGTCGGCTTACTTACTCTCGTTCCGTAGTCGGTTGGTTCTCTTCGGCGTCGTTGAGCGATCGAAAGGCGCTTCTGGAGCGTTGTCGGTATACTCGAACGGCGATGGCGGTTGGTTGCTGCGAAAGGCGCTTCTGGAGCGTTGTCGGCTAGCTTCCTTCCTTCAAGTTAGCGTAGTCGGTTGTGGTCGAAAGGCCTCCAGTGAGGGTGTCAGTTCCACTCCTAAATAGCTGGCTGGTTCAAATGAAATAGATTACTTCAGTAGTTTTCGGGAAGATAACTGGCTTTGCTAGACGAGTGACGAAAGGCGATTCTGGATCGTTGTCTGAACACTTCATCCAACTAGTACGTAGATCTAGTGGCGATCATTTATCTATCTCGGACGGCTGGGCCCCCAGTTAAGTTACTCGAATCCCTAGACAGGATTCCAGCAGAGTATAGCTTAACAATTGTTCGTGGCTAGCATGCTAAGCTAGGTCCTCACAGGTTCTCACGAGTCTGAGTGATATCTAATTCAAATGAAGCGAAGAGTTCAACTTTGTTATTTATTGTTTCGACTAGTCACTAATACATTTGAAGTTATTTACAAGTGCCGAGGCATCAAGCCCGACTGCCAACCAGTTCAGTTGGTTAGTCTTAAGATTACTAAGTTACAAGAGACTGGAGCTCTGTGAGTCCAGGGTTTTATTAGAATTAAACAAGTCACATGTCAATCCCTCTAGGTGGGATACAGTGTAACGTGTTTTTCGAGGGGTTTTTATGCAACTGGCATAAGTCAGTAGGAAGCCATTCTATATTTATTTACACGGAAAATTGTTCAGCCAAGATAATTTTTCATGTTAATTTATTATTATTAATTTATTATAATTATTATTAAGGTATTTTCGGAGCATTTTATAAAAATTATTAGCATTCAGATAGGTTTTCAATGTCTTAGAAAACGCTATCAAGCAAATTATTACGAACGACGATATCAAAGAAAATTATATGATTGCGGAATTTTACGGAGTTTTCGTCAGTTAGGATATTGAGAGACATGACTCACTGGGAATTCATATACAAGCTGATTCCTGTCGAGAAGTATTACGCAAGCGGAGTCGCATCGTCAAGAAGAGGCGAATTGTTGGAACGGAAAACGACTTCTCCCTCTCGCGCGCCGGGTGTAATGAACCAGAGGAGGGGAAGTGGCGGCGTGCTCAGCCAATCAGTGGAGACAACGTAAGCTGGAAGACGGTACCATGGTGGGGGAGCCAACGTGTGGATATATCGTTCGACGCGCCGTGGGACGAGGACTATCTGGGTAGAACTTGCGGAGTACGGTTGCAAGTGCGTGTCGCTCCGATGTTCAGTGGAGTTAGTGACAATCTGTATAGTTCTTGCCGAGTGTGGATATATGCGGGAGTCGCTCCGATGTTCCGTGGGGCGTGGACAATCTGTGTAGTTCTTGCCGAGTGTGGTTATACATTCTGTGTAAGACGAAAGCAGTACGGTTGGACGCGGGAGTCGCTCCGATGTTCCGTGGAGTTGTACGAGTGTTTGGGTCCGATGTACGGACCATAGAATTATCTACTCTACCAGAATATCATCAAATTTCGACGGAGATGACGACGTCCAGGTGACTGTGGGAAGCACACAGCATCATCAAGTACGAGGGAAATGCTTTGGCAATTTCCAGTGGTAAGCGCATATGACGCAGAAATACGCAATCTCTCATTTCTCTTTGTTTTACATTTCATATTTCAGTAACTTCATAGCTTGGAAATAAGAGTAAAATCAATTTATCAGACTCCGTTTTCACGTAATTTTCTATCGGTAATATTAAAATCGCAACGCTCCAATTTAAATTTTATACTTATTATTATTAATTTTGCTATACTTGTTTTATATAATAAATTCATTTCTTTTACAATGCAATCTTTGCTTTCAGTAGGTAGCATTAGATATAGACCAATTCCTTCTCCTGATACAATTGTTTGTTGGGTTAATGATCAAATCATACCACGATCTGAGTGAATAGATTCTTGAAGGTGTTCTACCAGAGCTAGACGTTGTTAAATACAAATTTAGATTTCAGCATTGCATTGAGGTCTTGGCGCCCATTAAAACAACATAGCTTAGGCAAAGGTAAACAGTTACATTTATCTCCCAACAGTTTGGGGCAGCAAAACTGCTACACTTGTCGCTACCAACATGGGGCACTAATTAATTAATGTTACACTTGTCGCCGACAACGTGGGGATGAAAACCTAATAACATTTGTGGAAGGAGAAGGGTATATATTTCTGTGCCTGTATTTTGGGGTTATTTGTCTTTATCAGTGTATATCATTATGGGGGATGAGACAGAAAGACAGATGAGGTTACGTAGTGGTCATCAACTGGAGAGTGATGATACGAGCAGTATGTCGAGTGATGGTAGTACCGGGGTAGCGGAGGTAAATCCCGATACTGAAACAGGGAGTGTAGGCGGCCAACCAGAATTAAAAACTTTACTTCTCGAGTTCATGTATCAGAACAAAGTTAGTAGTGATGCCTTAAATGCAAAATTAGAACAGAATAATGCAAAATTAGAACAAAACAGTAGGGAAAATAAAGAAAGTACAGAAGCCTTAAATGCAAAATTAGAACAGAATAATGCAAAATTAGAACAGAATAATGCAAAATTAGAACAAAACAGTAGGGAAAATAAAGAAAGTACAGAAGCTTTAAATAAAAAATTAGAACAGAATAATGCAAAATTAGATAAGAACAACAAGGAAATTAGTGTGAAAATGGAGCAGATTAGAGGAGAAATCAGAGGAGTAATGGAAGAGAAGGTTAAAGAGATCATTGCAGATGTAGACAAGAAATTAGGAAAAGTACAGGAGGAGTTGGAAAGTAGAATCAGTACACAGGCTGAAAATTTAAAAGAACTAGTGCAACTGGAAACACAGCAGGTCAAAAAGCAAGTGGGGGGAGAAATTGACAAAATTCAGGTAGCTACTAAAGAGGTTAAGGAACAGCTGGGGGGTAGAATTGAGAAAGTCCACTCGCAAATAGTTGCAGAAGTAAATGATTTAAGAGAGAGTAATAGAGAGAGCATTAGCAAGATTGAGGAGAAACAAGCAAAGCTATATGATAAAGTAGAAGAATCAGAAGGAAACATTAAATTAACAGTAAACAGTATTGAGAGGAAGGCTGGGGAGAAAATCGCAGAATTAGAGTTAAAATTAAAAGCTAGGATCAGGCAAGAAAATAGTCAGAATAGGCCAGTTTTTGTGAATAGCACACACAGGGAGGTAGAACTGGGTAAGTTCAGCAATCGACAGGGGTGCCCAATGGAGTTCATGAACACTATAGAAAATAAATTCGGGGAAAGGTTGGAAAATGGTAGTATTGAGTGGTGCCAGGTAGTTGAAATTTTAGAACAAGTGTTTGTGGGGGAAACGAGGAATTGGTTTGCTGTCTACAGAGACAAGTTTACTGATATTAATGATTTTAAAATGAAATTCTGTGAAAAGTTCTGGAATGAGGTTATTCAGTCGCAGCATCGTGAGGGAGTAGTGTGTGGTAAATATAACCCTAAAGGAAGCTCCACCATGACCGAATACTTTTTAGGGCAGGTATTAGTGTGTAAATATCTGGATGGCTTGAAGGAGGAAAGTGATGTGGTAAGGTTGCTACTTAGGCACTTTCCCTATAGGATCAAGGAGGCTGCTTGTATCCAGAATGTAAAGACTATATCACAAGTAGAAAATTTGTTAAGCACATTTGATGCACTAGGGAGAGGGGGTTATGAGGACAATTTCAATCGGAACCAGGGTAATAATAATAATAGACCTAATGAAGCCAGGCATCAAGAAGTTCAAGGGAACGGTGGCGAAGGGGCCAACGCTCAAAATAGAAATAATAATAATCAGCTAAATCAGAACAGAGGAAATGGCTATGGCAATCAGTATCAAGGGAGGAACAATGATTTCAGGGGAAATCAAGGGAGGAACAATGATTACAGGGGAAATCAAGGGAGAAACAATGATTACAGGGGAAATCAAGGGAGAAATTATAATGACAATAATTACAACCAGAATAGGGGTCAAGGAAGAGGACAGCCTAGTGGTAGTAATATACAGCCAAACAATGACAACATAGCCCAGAACAACAAGACCAGTTCAGTAGTTAGTAGTACTACGGCCAGCTGTAGCGGTTCTTTGAACGCAAACCAGGCTGCGAAGTAAGGTCAGAATCTCAGTCTGTAGCATGCCCTGTCCATACAATTATACAGGAACCCTATGACCTAAATGTAAGAAATGAATTATTACATGAACTAAATGATGAAGGTATTATTCAGGAAGTGGTTAGTAAGAGCCCCATAGTTAAATTTAACGTGTCCGAGGCGTACACAGATGTTTTAATTGATAGTGGTTGTATGAAGAGTTGCATAAGTAGTGCATTTTATGATAAAATGAAAGGAACTGGAGTAAATTTTGAGGAGATGCCAATTAAAAGCACTTTTGTTATCACAGCTGTTGGGAAGAGGTCTAAAGTAATTTCTAAGCAAGTTTTAGTAGACATTAAAATTAATAATCATGTAGAGAAGCAGATTTGTCTTGTAATTCCAAATTTAGTATTCAGTGTTATCTTGGGATCAGAGTGGCTAAGTAGAGTGTCTGGTAACTTATGTTATGATGTAGGGAGTTTGAAATTTAAATGGGGAGATTCTGAAGTAGAAGTAGCGTTCAATGACCATATTCAGAGGAGTAGTATTGTAGGTGTGATTTGTACTTTAAATGAGATATCGCCAGCCGTAGAGCGGGGTTCTCCATGTTTTGTGGGCAGTGTGATTACGAACGGTAGTCTAAAGGACTCGTTTCGTGAGGCTGCATTTCAGGGAAAAATAGAGGATGAACAGTGTGTTCGGCTCTATGATGTGTTATTGTGTAATAGGAGAGTTTTTGAGGATCGCATTGGTATGGCCAATTGCTATACACATTCATTGAACGTTATTGATAGGTCAGTATTCACAGGACATAGATATCCTGTACCTTTCGCTTATCAGAGTGCAGTTGAGGCACAAATTAATCAGATGCTTGAAGATGGGATTATTGAGCACTCTAACAGTCCATATGTTAATTCTTTGATCACGGTACCCAAGACCGACGGCACTGTTCGTATTTGTTTAGACGCTCGTTTGGTTAACAGTAGAATTAGTTCAGATCAGCTGAAATCTATGTCAATAGAGGAATTAATGCAAACATTTGAGGGGAAGAAGTATTTCACTTGTGTAGATTTGAGTTCCAGTTTTTGGCAAGTGCCACTTATGTACGAAGATAGACCATTTACAGCTTTTAGTCATAAATATAACCTTTATCAATTTTGTAGAACACCTTATGGGTTAAAGAGTAGTTCAGCAGCTTTAATTAGGGCTTTAAACATCGCATTAGGGGATGACACAGGAGAGTTTGTAACCATTTACATAGATGATATGGTAATTAGTTCACGCAGTTTTGAGGAGCATCTACGTCATTTAAATATAGTTTTTCAGAAGTTAGATCAGGAAGGGTTCACTTTGAAGCTGTCTAAGTCGTTATTCTGTCAGTCAGAAGTGACATTTTTAGGTCATAGAGTGTCGAGTAGAGGTGTAACACCAGAAGAAAGTAGGGTTAATAAGATACTTAACGCAGAGGTGCCACAGAATGTTAAACAGTTAAAAACTTACCTGGGAATTTGCAACTTTTTCAGGAGGTTCGTTCTTAAATACTCAGGGTTGGTAGAACCATTCAGGGAATTGCTTAAAAGTGGGACTCGGTGGAGATGGGAGTCCAAGCATGATCAGGCTTTTAGAGCACTGAAGGAAGGTTTTGAGAAAGCTGTAGTGCTGAAATATCCGTTATAAGATAAGGAATATGTGGTTATGACAGATGCTTCACATATAGGCATTGCTGGAGTATTATGTCAGAAAGATGATGAGGGTAATCTGTGCATTGCATCTTTAGCCTCGCGAGGACTGACTGCAGCAGAGAAAAGATACACGATTACTGAGTTAGAGCTTTTAGGTATTGTTTTCAGTTTAGGGAAATTTAGAATGTATTTAGTAGGGGGGAAATTTGAGATCCACACAGATCACCATGCATTACTGTATATGAGAACTTGTAAACTCAGTTCTAACAGAGTTAGTAGGTGGATTCTTGCTCTGCAGGAATACGAATTCACAGTAAAATATATTAAAGGTAAAGATAACATTCTTGCAGACATGCTATCGAGGGACACTAATTTATGTAGGGATTATCCTGTGGTTAAAGCAGAGGACGGTATTTTAATATGTGCATGTGTGGACATTAGCAACAGGGCATCGTTACAGACACTGAGAATTATGCTAGTAGAGCAACGTGATGACGTTCATTTAAAGGGAGCCACTTGCAAGGTTGGAAGCAGGTGATACGAGGGCACATTTATAGTTCCCAAACGTATTGGGAAAACAGCATATGTGCTGGAGAATAGTGAGGGAAACAGATTATACGGGACGTATAATATACATAGTCTCTGAAAGTATGTGTCATAAAGTGAGGGTGTTTAGCTGGCGAGCCAGCCTATCAAATGAGTAAGTGTGGTATTTGGTGCGTGGGAGGAGTTGGTCTTCCAGGCAGGTGTATCAGAAGTCACACAGGGGGGTAGTATGTAAGTAAATGAGAGTTTTTAAGGTACAGGGAAATATGACGGGATTGTCGGATGCTCTTGAGCACTAAAATGTCTCGATACACCAAGGCCAGAATTTGGTAGCGCTGGTGAATTCCCATTTGCCTCCTAGAGATGGGTGAGCGCTTGAACAGGGTATTTTTGCTTAAGGCGTCCACGAGGCAAAAGATGGGCCATCAGAATGCGAGACAGTCCTTCATGAAACTCATACATATCAGCACACGTGATTTCTGTTTACGGCCTCGCCATGTAAGATTTGTAAGTGTGTAATTTAAGATAATTTGTACAAAGGTATTATTTGTGTGAGAAGAACTGATCTGTGTTGAGAACTAGTATTAAGTAGAATATGGTCTACGGGAACTTAACAAGACAGGGCGATTACGGCACAGAAATATTTGGTGTTATATGTAATGCGCATTTACTGTTTTTTTTTTCAGAAGTCAATATTAATTTAATCTACTTTAAAGAGAGATTAAGTATTATGGTCACGAGGCGCTGCCACAATAGTGTGATCGTGTGCTCAATGATAAGTGAGATTAAATTTCACCATAAGGAAGGGACCTCCAGTGAAATTAGGAAGTTCTATGGAGATATAAATATATCAGAACACCTTCAATGCGTGTGATATGACATCATAAATACATAGTGCTCACACATTAATTATGTCTATTTCTCCAACATAGAGCAATTTGAGAGGCGGAAATATCCATGGAACACTATTCTATATGTAAAATATTGGACTGGTTGCAAAGTGCAATCCATAGTGACAACAAACTTTGACGCAAAGTGCGCGAAGAAAAAATTATGAGTGTATATATCTGTAATTTAGGGTGATTTCATTTATGTAATATGTATTTTGGATGGGGTTTATTAACGTGTCTGGGATAATCGGATAATGGACCGTCGTCACGGTAAATCATCCGATGATCCGAGGCGAATATGTAACGTGTTTTTCGAGGGTTTTTTATGCAACTGGCATAAGTCAGTAGGAAGCCATTCTATATTTATTTACACGGCAAATTGTTCAGCCAAGATAATTTTTCATGTTAATTTATTATTATTATTAATTTATTATAATTATTATTAAGGTATTTTCGGAGCATTTTATAAAAATTATTAGCATTCAGATAGGTTTTCAATGTCTTAGAAAACGCTATCAAGCAAATTATTACGAACGACGATATCAAAGAAAATTATATGATTGCGGAATTTTACGGAGTTTTCGTCAGTTAGGATATTGAGAGACATGACTCGCTGGGAATTCATATACAAGCTGATTCCTGTCGAGAAGTATTACGCAAGCGGAGTCGCATCGTCAAGAAGAGGCGAATTGTTGGAACGGAAAACGACTTCTCCCTCTCGCGCGCCGGGTGTAATGAACCAGAGGAGGGGAAGTGGCGGCGTGCTCAGCCAATCAGTGGAGACAACGTAAGCTGGAAGACGGTACCATGGTAGGGGAGCCAACGTGTGGATATATCGTTCGACGCGCCGTGGGACGAGGACTATCTGGGTAGAACTTGCGGAGTACGGTTGCAAGTGCGTGTCGCTCCGATGTTCAGTGGAGTTAGTGACAATCTGTATAGTTCTTGCCGAGTGTGGATATATGCGGGAGTCGCTCCGATGTTCCGTGGGACGTGGACAATCTGTGTAGTTCTTGCCGAGTGTGGTTATACATTCTGTGTAAGACGAAAGCAGTACGGTTGGACGCGGGAGTCGCTCCGATGTTCCGTGGAGTTGTACGAGTGTTTGGGTCCGATGTACGGACCATAGAATTATCTAATCTACCAGAATATCATCAAATTTCGACGGAGATGACGACGTCCAGGAGACTGTGGGAAGCACACAGCATCATCAAGTACGAGGGAAATGCTTTGGCAATTTCCAGTGGTAAGCGCATATGACGCAGAAATACGCAATCTCTCATTTCTCTTTGTTTTACATTTCATATTTCAGTAACTTCATAGCTTGGAAATAAGAGTAAAATCAATTTATCAGACTCCGTTTTCACGTAATTTTCTATCGGTAATATTAAAATCGCAACGCTCCAATTTAAATTTTATACTTATTATTATTAATTTTGCTATACTTGTTTTATATAATAAATTCATTTCTTTTACAATGCAATCTTTGCTTTCAGTAGGTAGCATTAGATATAGACCAATTCCTTCTCCTGATACAATTGTTTGTTGGGTTAATGATCAAATCATACCACGATCTGAGTGAATAGATTCTTGAAGGTGTTCTACCAGAGCTAGACGTTGTTAATACAAATTTAGATTTCAGCATTGCATTGAGGTCTTGGCGCCCATTAAAACAACATAGCTTAGGCAAAGGTAAACAGTTACATTTATCTCCCAACAGTTTGGGGCAGCAAAACTGTTACATTTGTACGCTCAACGTGTGGGCAGTCAAAATGTTACAACAGTACAATCTTACTGGCTAGTTACCAGAGTAGAGTGGGACACACTTGGAAGGGACTACTGGAGGTTTGTAGTAGGAAACCTATGTCACGGAAATATCTGGATGGACTCTGTCAAGCACGAGACTGTTTCTCATCTGAACCCTGAGCTGTTTTGTAATTACTCATGGCTTGCTAGGCACAAGGGTATGTGTCATTTGGACCTCGAGTTGTTATCAAATATTATACTGGGAAATTATTCATAGCTGGCAAGGCACGAGTTTGTGCGTCATCTGGACTTGGAGTTGTTATCAGACAATACACAGCTCGAGTCACTAATATTGAGAAAATAACATACATACTGCCTGTTGCAACTTGGCTGACACTCACATTAATGATAATGATAATAATAATATAGCTTTTAGAAGCTGAATCCATTAATATTGGTGGTTGCGGGTTCTATTCCCGACGAGGAATATAACTTATGTACTGTATTATAAGCAGGGGTTAACGTTGTTGGTGAACCCAGAAAACGCAAGATGAAGATTACGTATGACATATACAGAGTTGTGCCCCTTTTTCTTGTTACTGCTAATTAATTTTAGAGCTTGAGGCTTTTGATTATTTTTCAGTCCCTTGTGCTTTGGTGTGGTTGAACTAATCTGATAACCTGCGTTTCTGTGATCAATATAATAGTTTGTGTAGCTATAGTAGGAACAGGGATGGGGTAGGTGTCCCGGGACTCTCAACAATGTATTATCCGGCATTTACCTAGAGGGAGTGTGGAAAAACGTGGAAAATCCACATCCAGGATAGCCGCTATCAGCACCGGGATTCGAACTTCCGGACCCGGACATGTTGAAGCTACCCCTCGTGGTTGTTATGCTATTTCAGACCTCGAGCGACCTGTACTATGTCCGCGACATGTTAAATTGCAGAAGACCTTTAATTCACAAAAATATTGGTGTGATGTGAGAAATTTCTTAGAACACATACATTTACCTGATTTTCAAAGTATGTTAATTGCAATTTCACGACTGTATTAATGACAATTGGATTGATGGTCAGCATGGGTCAAACACGGTATTTTAATTCTTTACCTTTCATGTACTATCTGTAAAACACACGACCTAATACGAGTACAGTACCGTACATGTGAACATTCATATGTAATGTTCATTACTGTACTTTTGATGATACAAAAAGAACAACTTAAAATTTCATTTACTGCTGCATTATAAGTTTGGTTGGTTGGTTCCTTAATTTAAGGGCCGCGACAACGCGGTCATGTAGCCCCGTGTACTTTGTGTGTGTGTGGAATCTGTTTGATAACCGGTGTTAATTGTGATGGCTGTATTAGTGTGTACTTTCTGTGATTCAGGTAGAAGGACTGCAGACGATTAATTTTCTCAAGTAGTTCCTACTGTTGCTACCAAATGCTACCGTCCACGACACCTAGCTGCAGACATGGCTACTAAATGCCATCGCAGTCACTACGTGGTGGCGAACGTTGAACTAATAAAGCGTTATCAAACTAACCTACAAATTTTAGCTTACACAAGTGTAGTTAGTTGAAGGTTCTTTTTCATGCCAAAAATATATGACATGCGACCGCCGGCTTTACTTCCCCTCCGAAGAAAGGCATACTGAGGGATTTTTAACGCTCTTAAAAAATCCGACGATTTCGGCCGTGTTTGAACCCGCGATCTTAGGCCACCGAAGCCGCTGCATTATAAGTTTGTCTACCTTGTAGATTCTAGAGAGCTCTTTCTAAGTGTTGGGAGCAGGATGTGAATCAAACTTCCAGATAAGGGAGGGGATAAGATGATGATGATGATAATTGTTGTTTTAAGGGGCCTAACATCTAGGTTATCGGCCCCTAATGGTTTGGGTGATCGTGAAGATAATAATGAAATGTAAACTATAACTAAAACTAACTACTAACTTATATACTAGAAGAAGAAATGGAAAACAAAAGGAGAATAAGGCAAATAAAGGACAGGAGGAAAAGAATTGCACTCAACCCTCGAAGATTGTGGATCGAGGGACTTGGAAGGAAGGAGAGCCATGAAAAGCAGATAGGAAAGTGATAGAGGAGAGGGTCCGACCCAGAGATAATGGATAAACGGGCTAAAACAGGACCCAGCTCAGGAATCCCTCGGGGACGCCAACTCCCGAACTCACCAGCCGTGAGCCCCTGATGGTGTAGCAATATCCAGGGTGCACCAGAAGTGGTGGGGCTACACACACCCTGCCTCCTTGAGGGCCTTGGGCACAAGGCAGGAGGTAACAGGAAAAGAAAAAGAAAGCTGACCCCTCGCAGAAGGAGGGTATCAGAAAAGATGAGACAAGGGCCAATTAAGGCGGGAAAGGAAGAGACTCCCTAGGCCTCGGATACCCTAATACCGTCGGGGTCGGAAGAGAACAAGAGTTGACCAAGTGAGGTCGACAGAAAAGAAGACGGAGAGGAGCCCGACATAAGTGGATGCAATGCCGGACTCAGCTGGGCCAACCAACGTCCCACTAGATGTGATACCCTGGGGGGGAGGGGATAAGATCAGTATTAAATTATTATTATTATTCTCCCTTACATTTCTATCGTTACAGAAGGCGAGAAACGATTGTCAATGGTATTTTGGTACAAGCTGATGATATTCTATTTCATATAATGGCTGGAGGATGAAAAGCTTTCGAACTATTCAACACCTGCTCAGAATGGCATTATTATTATTATTGTAGGAAAGGATTTTGGCAAGCGAACAAACCGAACACGTCTTTAAGTAATTTTAAGTATAAAAACTGTATTTACACATAAGATTACAACAGATAAGATTGCACAATACTTAGCGTGACTTCACTCGACACAAAACTGACACACTGCTCGTCCTCTTTTTTTCACGGCTTCCTCTCGGTTCTTCTACGCGGCGCCACCGGGCGGTCCCGAGACTGGCGGGAAACCCACAAACGGTTCATCATCTTCCGATTCCCACAATCGGCCATCCTGCAGATCATCCGCCTCGGATGATGAGTCGTCTTCAGCCCATGGTTTGAGGAACTCAGCACAAGTAGTTGTTCGATTGGGACCTAAGTGATTCCCTTCACGACAGACGTCGTAAGTGTCATTTGGCTTGACTCTGGAGATTCTGTAAGGCCCAAGGTACTTTTTCTTCAATTTAAGGCCTGGTCCAAACTGGGTCCGCTTGATGGCGACGATATCGCCAACTTGGTACTGGTGTGCAGGCCGTCGACGTCGATCGAACGACACCCTGTTTTCTTGTTGCACTTTCTGGATTTGTGCCCTTGCTTCTTCACGGTGTTCATCTCTCCTGGTCTCAAACTCGTCTAGCATCTCTTCATTGATCAACTCAACTATTCTCAGGTCATTTTCACAGCGCATTTTAACTCCTGTCAAAAGTTCAAACGGCGTCTGCTTGATACTGCGGTTGTAAGTGGAATTCATGGCTCTCTGAGTGGCTTCGACGTGTTTGTACCAATCTCCTGGGTTTTCGATGGACAACTTAGCCAGCACAGAGATGATCGTGGAGTTCATCCTTTCTACCTGACCATTGGCACGAGGGAGTCCGGTTGTGATTAGTGAATGGGTGATGTTGTTGGCAGTGCAGTACTCTTCGAATTCGTGTGAAATATAGGCGGCTCCACGGTCGGTGACGATCTGCGCTGGATTACCAAATACTCTTTTTTGCACGTCCAGCTTCACCTTAGTTTCTTTCGTGGTCGTCGTTTTAGTGGGATACAGCCACACAAACTTTGTGAAGCTGTCCGTTACTGCGAGGATATGCTTGTATCCTTTTTTCGTTGAATCCAAGGGTCCGAGATGGTCAGCATGGTAAGTGTGAAATGGTGTGCTTTCTTTAAACAAGGGATGCAAGAGTCCTTCTTGTTTCCCAGCCTTGCGGTTGACCAGTAGACACTTCACGCAGTTGGAGATGACACGGCCAACTATCTTCTTCAAATTGGGTATATAAAATTCTCTCTTGATCTCCTCTTCTGTGCGCAGGGCAGCGTAGTGTCCTTTCTCATGAGCGGCTCTCACCACCTCGTTCTGCATTGGCCGTGGGACGACAAGTAGATTTTGTCCATCACAGAACTTGAAGAGGATACCATCCTGCAGGGTGTAATCCTTGTATGGCTTCGACTTCAGGTGCTCCATGATCGCACACAGACCTTCATCAGCTTGCTGAGCTCGTTTCAACCTGGCAACGAGTCCATCGACGAGACCGTAGAGGACCATGGGATGGCGACTCAAGGCATCGGCGTGAGGAATTCTCGCACCCGGTCTATGCTCGATCGAGTAATCAAACTCCTCTAACATCATGGCCCACCTTGCAACTCTCGGGGTGAGGTCCTTCTTGTCCATCGTCTTCTGGAAGGCAGAGCAGTCGGTTATGATCTTGAACTTGATTCCAAGCAGGTCACTCGGAGCTTTTTCAAGGCCGTCACCACAGCTTATACCTCGAGCTCGTAGCTGCTGTACCTTTCCTCCTGTGGCGTAGTCTTCTTGCTCAGGTATTGAACAGGATGCAGTTGACCATCGTCTGGGAAACGTTGCAGTAGCACTGCTCCATAACCATACTTGCTTGCATCAGTATGGACTTCCGTCTCGTAAGCCGGGTTATAGATGATGAGGACTGGATATTCGGATAAGGCTTCTTTCAGACTCGTGAATGCAATCCTCTGTTCTTGCTCAAACTTGAATCCACCGGTTGACTTCAACAAATCACTGAGCGGCTTTGCAATATTGGCGTAGTTTGGGATGTACTTCCGGAAATATCCGGAAAGGCCCTAAAAACTGTGGACTTCGGCCAGCGACTTGGGTTCTGGGTAATGTTGAACTGCGGCTGCTTTCCTAGGAGATGGTGAGACAGTTCCATCTTCTACAACGTGTCCTAGGAACTCGATTTTCTTTTTCAGGAACTGGCACTTCGAGAATTTAATATCCAGATCATGAGTTTCAGCTACCTCCATCACTTGCCCAAGCTTCTCTATGGCATCATTTTCATCTTTTGCTGGGATTACTACATCGTCCATGTACACTAGGACTGTGCCGGCTTGAATTTGTTCTCTGAATACACAGTTGATAAAGCGTTGGAACACAGGAGGCGAGTTGCAGAAACCAAATGGAACTTTCAGGAACTCATATTGGCCTGAATGTGTCACAAAGGCCAAATACGTTCTGCTCTCTTCCTTGACTGCGACGTGAAAAAATCCATTTCGCAGATCCAGAGTACTGAATACTCGGGCATCACTCAGCTTGTCCAGGACGTCATCAATGAGTGGTAGTGGGTATCGATCTTTGAAAGCTTTTCTATTCACTGGACGGTAATCGACGCACACCCTCGGAGACCCATCTTTCTTCCACACAACTACCACTGGACTAGCGTACTCAGACATACTGGGTCGGATGATGCCATCTTGGAGCCACTGCTGCACTTGCTTCTCTACAATCTCTTTCTCCGCTGGTGATAAGCGTCTTGGGTGACTGTGAATCGGTTCTTCTTGTTTCATCGTGATGCTCATCTCAACGTCTTTAAGTAATTTTAAGTATAAAAACTGTATTTACACATAAGATTACAACAGATAAGATTGCACAAAACTTAGCCTTTGAGACCGTTGACCATGTTTCACCCTCCTCCTTTCTCAACCGGGCTTGGGACCGGCTATGGCGGAGTTATTATTATTATTATTATTATTATTCTATTATTATGACATTTATTTCAGCACATAAGTGGGACAAATCAACATATCGTCGGCTTGTTTGCAAGACGGTATGACAACTTCTTTTAGGGTGCCACATTGAGAAACGACCGAGCAATGGAACAGGTCTCCAAGATGACGGCCTTCTGCATGGTGTATTCCCAATACTTCAAGATTACGAGCCAATGATTTAGGGATGATGCTGGTAGAAAAAATGACTAAGGGCAGAACCACTACACTTTCCTGTCTCCACATTTGCCGTATTTCCTCAACCAAGGGCAGATATTTGGTGATCTTCTCACAGCAGGTTTGTTGCAAATTAAGGGAATTGGACACTGCAGTATCAATGAGAAAGGTTCTCTTCTGCACCTTGTCCGCAAGAACGATATCTGTCCGGTTTGCTGGTGTGGTTTTAACAGTAATGACTGATCGATCCCATAACAACTTTTGACTAGGATTTTCCAAAACGGCGTCAGGAACATAGTAAGGCAAAATATTTTCAGAAAAGTGCTTTTGAGCAAGGAGTAGATGCATTATTTTGGTCACTTGGTTCTGCTTTTTCATGTAATCAGTACAGGAGATTGCTTGGCAGCCTCCTGTGATATGTTGAATTGTTTCTGGTTCTAGTTGGCATCTTCGGCATTTATCATCCTGAATATTTGCCTTAACTACCATATATATTTAAGATAGTTTTTGGTAGCCAAAAGTTAATCCTGGATTGCAACCATGAATCCTTCAGTCTCAGTGAATAGGTCCGCATGAGTCAACTAGCTGTTCGACGCATCAATGTAGACATGTTTCTGGTTGATATCATACGGACTACGACCGTGCAGTGCTTTCTCGTCCACTGCTGAAGCTTGATGGCTGAACATTCCTCATCAGTGGCTAACTGTATATCCCTTACGTGAAGAAGATCAAGGGGTGTGCACTTGTCTTCACAGCGACTTGATGTATGGGAGAGTCTTGTCTGCCTAGAAAGTATCTCTGAAGGTTCCTTACTTGCCTTGCATGCAATTGGATAATGTCCGTGAGTCCTCGTCCACCTCTTTGACGCGGAATTGTCAGTCGCTCAACAGCTGACTTAGGTTGGAGACATCTGTGTTTTGTCGTAATTAGGATGTTCTCCAAGTCAGTCTGCGTCCATTTGCTAATACCGAAAGTGTATGTAAGAGCAGGAATAGCAGAGGTGTTAATAGCCTTAAGGTATTTTCTTTCATTCAACTTTGATTTTAAAATCTTGTAAAGGCGTTGATTGTAGATAACTACGGTTCTTTCTTTAATACCTTTATGATCAATTCGATTAGATTGCAAGAGACCAGGATGTATATAGTTTAATGTAATCCATGTATCAGGGGCGTATATACATTTTTTTCGGGGGAGGGGCTGGCTATCCTGGAAAATTGTGAGTATCCTCAGGGGATTGTCACCGCAAAACACCCAGAAAAATCAACCAATGTCTTAGCACATATAACTTTGTGTTATTATTTTAGATAAGATTCAAAGTTTGTATAGCCTACAATTACTGGCAATACAAAAAAAATGTTGTAAAATACAAAACAATACACATGTAAAATTCTATACTTAACGAATTTTCTATTCTGATCTACGGAGTTTGAATGACAGATATCTAAATATTTGTCAAATTACTAAGCAGAAAGGAAAACAGTTTTTTTTTTTCAAGTTGATAATTTATCATCTTGGCTTACAGGATTGAGCCGTGTCGTATATCGGTTATTATTTCCCAACGTTTCGGCTGATATTGCAGCAGCCTTAATCATGGGTAGGTACGTGTTGGTGTCCGTACTCGAACTAACGGTTGCTGCCAGTCAGATGTGCTTGCTTGCCCTGCATTGTCGTCACGCTGCTCGCTGATTGGCCCCCGCCGCTGGCAGTCGCTCGCTAGGAGAACTTTCCAAATGTTGCTAAGTCAAAACAGGTTAATTAGAGAGGCAATAGAGGTCTTGAAGCATCCCAATAATTTCAATC
The DNA here is from genome assembly GCA_946902985.2 of Meconema thalassinum. Lineage (NCBI taxonomy): Eukaryota > Metazoa > Arthropoda > Insecta > Orthoptera > Tettigoniidae > Meconema > Meconema thalassinum. The sequence continues at coordinate 13,895,087 of OX336390.1, read as the reverse complement.
GCGAAAGCTTGGCAACATTTGGAAAGTTCTCCTAGCGCGCGACTGCCAGCGGCGGGGGCCAATTAGCGAGCAGCGTGACGACAACGCAGGGCAAGCAAGCACATCTGACTGGCAATAACCTTTGGTTTGACTACTGACACCAACTCGTACCTACCCATGATTAAGGCTGGAAATTGCAACACCATGAAGGCATTAGTCGTTTGTGTTGATTTTCAAGATATGGAACGATGCCATGTAGGTATGTAAACGATCAAAGTTTCAGACCCATTTGATTGTTGCTACAGGTCTCCCCACGTGATTGGACGCGGAGGAATCAACTCCAGTATACGGACTCTGGTGTAACGTAGTTGACTTGCAGTCTGTGCAGAGAAGTGTTCCCCGTCAAACATGCCTCGACGACAGAGAAGAGCACGCTATCAACAACTGTCGCCGTTTGAGAGGGTTCGGATAATTGGGCTGTTTGAGGCTGGATTATCGCTAAGGACTGTCGCTGCACGTGTTGTCCGACAGGCATCTACGGTACAACGTGTATAGCAGCAGTGGTCAAATGAAGGTACCCACACTCGCAGACCTGGCACAGGCCCTGCGCGACAAACAACTGTGAGAGAGGATCGCCGTATCATTCGGATGGCCTGGATGGAACCCCATGCAACAGCAGCGCAAATTCGAGCAGCTGTGGCACCCCAAGTTGCACAACAAACAGTTCGTAATCGCCTGTGTGCAACTGGCTTACGATCCCGTGTCCCTGCAGAAGGTGTTCCATTGACCCCACAACAGCGACGTGTAAGGCTGGCCTGGTGTCGAGAACGATCGACGTGGGTCGACGAATGGCATAAAGTCGTCTTTAGTAATGAATCGCGCTTGAATTTCCAAACTAAAGAGCAAATTATTAATTTATTACATTAAGAGTAATTTCACACACATATATTGCGATATTTAATAATTTTGTTTTATGTTTGAATTTCCATATTTAATTACCTTATTCTAAACTTAGTTTCGTTCTTCCTCATGGCAGGTTTTACCATGAAGGCGGTTGAAAGCGGAACAGTTAACTTTTTGCAGAGTTAATTATTGAAGCTTGATAATTAATGTATGGCACGGTAATTATAATCAGGATTCATGATCTGTGATCCTAAACCCTACTGTAATTAATTCAGATTGTATAAGAATACGAAGTCTATAATGGTCGTTATCATTAAGAAATTCCGACCAGTCTTATGATTGCTGTTTAACAACATTTTTATTGGTTTAAGGATTACTTGGCATCGTGTCAAAAGGAATTTGGAAATGCACTTTTAATAAAAACACAATTAATAAAGAGTTGTAGGCACTTTATAGTGGTCTAATAGTGGCAACTGTTGGAAATGAGATATTCCAACTTATTTTAATAGATTAATTATTGATGAATTTCTTCGATGATACAAATGTTTGTGATTATGCCAGGATGAATAGGGGTCTATGCCGTCCTAGGTCCAGTGGTATTAGTATGTGCTTTATATTAGTAATTATATTTAATATTTCCAACAGTGGGAAATAGTGCAATGACAGTTATATTTTTTCTGTCCAATTAGTCGTCGTTTTGTGCGCTGTTGTCAGAGTTAAAATGAGCTGGTCAATTTAGGATTGATAAATTATGCAGATCACAGGCAATTCTACAGTATTCTATTTTTTTAAATGCAAATGTTACATCATCGCTATCTGAATAATTTAATTAATCCCATAAGGATATGTTGAATCCGATTTCTTATTTGAGAATGACTTGAGTGATTAGAATGCCATTGTAAAACAATTTTTGAGTGGCTACGATAGATCAATGCTACTTTGAGCTGAGATGTTTTCCATATGGAAACTTGAAATTATTGTGGTAATTTATTAATAATAATAAAAATAATAATAGTTTATTTCCTATAAGTAATTTAATCAAATCAGTTAATTAACAGTCATTAATGACAATCCAATGTATGTAAATATTAGGAATGTGTGTAATTTTTGTGTGAATTATTAATTCAGTTTGTTTAATGGGATGGAAAAATGTTTAGTTTTTTTTTTCTAAAGCTGAAACTGATAGTGGAGTGTATCTTTTTAATTGATATTCAGCTAAACATTGAAATCTCGAACTCTGATAAATTTCTTTTTGTGAGAATTTCCCATTTAAGTGAAATAGGCCAGCTCAACGGCACAGATGGACATTATGGATACTTGTATCCCAACCTAATGATTTGCCTTGAGTGACAGGAGTGTTTATATCTTTCGTTTGTCCGTCTGCTCTAAAATAAATTTAGGATGTTGATTTTCACAATTTCAAATTATTCCTGTAGTTTTGAACTTCTCCCGAATCAGTGATACCTTTTTTATTTTCTTGTTCGTGAGGTATTTGTTCCGTTGAACCTTGCATGCCTATCCCTTTAAACGACCCGAGATATTCGATCTCTTGCCTGCCCGTGCTAGTTGTTATGATTTTTTTTTATTGGACAAATATTTCCAGGACTTATTTTCTTTTATCGCCTGTGTCCCTTCTTCGGTTTCACGTTGAAATCGCCGGGCCAACGTGACGTCGGGGAAACGGGCACAATACCAATCCACAGTGGCCAGGACTATAAATGGCCACACACTTCAAGCATCAGAAGCCCTAGCTGTCATCACCTTCAACAGACGCAGTACTCAGGCATAGTGTGCTCACGGATTATTCCTTACACTAATTCCTACCTTCACCTCTTGTTATAATGTGTTATCATCTTGCATTAGAAGCCATACGCACTAAAGCTGATTGGTGGAGTCTTGGCACTTCACACCAAGTAGCTAGTAAACTGCTTAATCCTAGCACCATTCACAGTGGGTCAAAATCGAAATCTAGGAGGACAAAATCATTTATTTTCATAATTAAAAAATCAAAATTTATTACTTCTACAGCGTTCTCATATGATTGCTGCTCACTATTCCGGGATATAAACGCATCTTAGTGTTAATCTGGCACCACTGTTCGAGCTGGAATCTAATCTTATCTCCTGCGCTGAGCTTGCGCTATCTCGCAGTCTGAATTGGAGGGTGAAAGTAAGTGGCTGTAGTTTGGTGGTCTATGTGGTTAGAGTGATTCTTTAAGATGGAATATGCAGCTGAAGGTATGATCTTTACATTTGTAACGTGTTTCAGTTAATAATAGGCGTAATTGTTCCGTAATTTTAGCTATATTTGCATTATATAATATTTAACTATTATTTTTAAAATTATATTTTCACTTAGATTTTTAGTATGTTGCGTCACTCTACGTCACGTTCTGCTTAATGTTAAAATGTAGATAAAGTCTTGTATTTTACGCCTGTTATAAGTTTTTTGCATCTTCTTGCAACTTACTTAGTTATTTTACGTTTTAGGAGATGCCGTGCAACCAGTTCTCACACGTTTACAACTGTTTGAATCACTGGGTTCGAAGATTGTGTCAAAAGTGGAACTTTGTGAGTTTGTTAAAAGTAAATTAGGGGTAGAAAATTGTTCTGAAGAAATAACTGAATTCCTACAAGGAGATTTGAAGGATTTTGTTGATAATTTTACCAGGCGGTGGAAGCAGGTTCATAGAATTAAATCAAAATTAATTTCAAAATATTCTTATTGGTTAAAAGAGGAGATAACATTTTCGAAAGTTGTGTATGATTCTAAATTAACAGAAAATTTAAATCATCCTACTCCATCCACATCGAAAGTCGGAAGGCCTAGGAAGCTTTTTCATGAAAGTAGTGAAAAATCAAAGAGACGAAAAATTCAACCGCTACTCTCTGCACATTCAGAACAAGAACTTATTCATGCCACACAAGTATCACTGCACATGTCCGGAAAACGAGATGCTGCAAAAATGGTTAAAGAAACTCTTAAGTCCCCACATAGAGCTACTAAAATTAAAAAATCCTATATATTGCTTTAGATCCCTTATTTGGGGGTGGCAGGATCTAAAACGGAAGAGTTATTGTGTTGATTTAGAAGTAAGTGCCTAAAAGGGGGTAGCTTCCCGTAGTCGGTCAAGCTGACCAGTGTAGAGTGTTGTTTAGTGCTAGGAACTAGGGGGCGTTCCTATAAAAGATGTAGGTGTATTTTAGGGGATGGAACTTAGTGTACAGGTCAACGCGCTGGTCGTCCAGCTGGCTGGTTAGATAATCGACTTGCACGCGTCAGCTATAAGGCGCGTGCCGCTCCTAGCAGTCAGGCCGGTACGGGAATACAATGATGCTTGCACTAGCAAGTATCTGGCTACTGTAAGTCACGTCTAATAGTGACGGAGGATTCAGGATGGACTGTAGGTCGTGAAGAGGCGTGTAAAATAGTAATACAGGTGTGTGGTACTGACCAAGTGTTTATTGGTCAGTAATAATGGAATTATGAGTCCCTTTTAAGGGATGTAGTGATGTTACAATGTGTACAAACTTGTCTATACAAATTGGGGGTATGGGTTACAAAGTATAGGATTCTGAACACCTGCTGACTCACTCACCTGATAACAGCAATAGCCTCTGGCCGCCACACTGTAAGACTGATAATGGAGAAGAGCCTGACCTCCTTAAGACTCCCTTTTATATTCTCCGGCGTTGCTTCGTCGACATTCTGCTGGCATAGATGCCCTAGTTAATAGTGTGTCGGTGTTTGTAGTAGTGATGCAAGGATTGGGCCAGCTTTCCAGAATGGTAAGAATGGTAAGCTGTCCTTGCGGTGTTGATAGATGTTGGTCTGGCTTTACAAGGGTTGCCAGATAGGGGTGATTTAGATAGATGATGGGGGGATGGTCTCCAGGGGGTGCATACCCCTGGGGGGTTGTACAAGCCTCTTCCCCTATTTAGTTCGCGTCCCCGCGAACGGGAACGGAACTTGGGGTTGGGATGTTGATGCTATAGATGTAGTCGATGTGGTTGTTTTTGAAGTCCCCTCGTATCTTCTGTAGATGTCTTCCTCATAGTCGTCGTCGTCGTGTGGTGATGTCGTGTTGATGTGTGGGCGTGAGATCAGCTCGTGTTCAGAGGGGAGGGTTATGGGATATACATATATACATAACATTGACATTGGCATAAAAATATTGCAAAAGAAATCGACATTGGCATTTTGGAAGTTTGATGAGAAAAAAAATACATGGTGCTGATGTTACATTGTTGTGCAGGGAGGAAAAAAACCCAGGGCCGAACGGATGATTGCGTCGTCCGCCCTATCTTAGGGAAAAAGTGCTCCCTGCAATAAGAAAGGTAGAAGAAAATAGAAAAAATGGGTGTTCCAGGGTAAAATTTAAGGGAAATATTCAAAAGGCATTTATTGGTTTGGGATAAAACGGAACACCCTGACAAATGGGGAAGTTAGAAGAAAGAAAAATGAAAGAAAACAAATCACAGACATTGTGTACATGTAATCTTAAAAAATAGTATACTGTTTAATGTGATTTTGAGATGTGCATATATTAAGGTGTATGAATATCGTTTGTCACCTCCGCAGACAATGTGGGGGTGCGGAGTATTCTTTGTACATGTGTAGGAGAATAATTGCCCGTGGGCGCATTAAGTTATAATCTTACATTTATCAATTACAATTATCTTATGGACTAACTTAAGCGCGCTAAATTTCTTATAATTCTAGTTCATATGGTACCTCATTGTTATCCTTTCTAACTACAATTAATGCTAATAGCTTTGCCCCCTGTGGGTGGGCGCGGCTATCATGGCGACACAACCCGTCCTGTACATAAGGAGTCCGCGTTGTGTGGCCGTATGTCACCTCTCATGTTAGGTGAGATGTTTCCTAAATGTTGATCCGACCTGCGGTAGGGTATATCCCACAGGCATATCTCCCCCGTGGTGCGGATTTATTACCTGTAAGCAAGATGTGTGTAGAGGGGAGGAAATTGTGTGTGTGAGTGGGGGTTGTCAAGACGTGTATGGGCGTGGGCAAAATATTTACAGGGGGCTATATACAATGTCGCCACCTGTTGGTAAAGAAAATAAATTAATGACATGTATGTGTATATATGGGGTGTTCACCCTTGTTATGCGGCCTGTAAAACATGGTATCATGAGCCTGGTGCTCAACCCAGGGTTGCTACCTGGTAGCGGCTGCCGGTACCCAGTGGTCGGTTGTCGGTGCTGGACCGATACCTAGCGGGGTGCAAGAGAATGTAACATGGTATATATATATAAGCATAACAGTAGCAATGATATATCCATAAGAAATCTAGAGAGTGCCCATATTGGCGCCACTCTCTACGCTGATAAAAATAATGTCCATATTTATGGAGCACCCTATATTGGGAGCGGGCGTCCCACGTTGGAGCTCATGGCTGTAAATCAAGCAAATATAAGATTAGTATCACTGTCCATATGAAATTGTTTTACTCCTGTCTACCAACGTGCTAGTGTACTCCTGTCTACCAACTAACCTTATGTCTACTTATAGACTATAGATATGAAAAGTGGCTCCAAATATCGCCTTAATCTAGTGTTGTCTAACCTAATGTATTATCCTAACACCATTTATCGTAATATGTTATCGGGCTTATCCCGGTAGCGAAATGTTAGTTACCGGGTGCCGAGGTATTCTATCTTAATCTATTGTATTATAATGTGTTATCTTAATGTGTTGTCGGTCTTACCCCGGTAGCGGAATTGTGGTTACCGGGTGCCGAGATATTCTATCTTAATTATGATTAAAAATTAAAAAATAAAAAAAATGGCTACTACTATTAAGCCGAATGGATGGCCTTATTCTATTGCCGAAATGTGCTGTGCCATTACCTGGCAACAGCGGTCAGTAAATTTGCTTAATCCTAGGTTGCGTGTCAAATGCAACCGTCTTACAGCTAAAATTTCGACCAGGGTGATCGCCCGGGGCAGGTTTTACCCTCCCCAGATCACCACCCGCACGAGTCCTAGAAACACCGGTTGTCTCTAGAATCGCCGGATTCCGCCCCCTTAATTCTAGTTGTCGACGTCTATTCTAGGTGATTATGAACTAGTATTAACCTAGTCACAGGCGGCTTACGTTGCCACAAAGCAAAACGTTCCGCCTGCTGTACCATCCTGCTCGTTGCCATTGTTGTCCATATGTTGTCATAGTTGGGTCTGCCCACTGTAACCCCTGTAGACAGCTCGTTGCATGTCTATTTAATGCCCTCTGACTGCCCGCTGCGTCGCCATTTATGTGGGCATTGGACATTGTCCAATGGCATAATGTTATCTTCGCCTTCCTTGGCAATCGTAGTCTGCTTTTCGCAGTAATATTTCTCTTCGCCTTTATCGGCCGCAGTAGTATGCTTTTCGCAATAATATTTCTCTTCGCCTTTATCGGCCGCAGTAATATGCTTTTCGCAGTAATATTTCACTCCAGCGCACAGGAGTCTTGCTTCCCGCTGTAGAAGCCCTACTTACTTAATTTTAGCTAGAAGTCTAGTCATAATGGGGTCGTCTCTAGGGTCATCCCCTGAGTCCAGCGCGGAGTGAGCTATTTCTCCCACCATCCTCAGAAACACTTCCCTGCAGGTCTTGGCGTCGCTGACCGTGGCACAGAGTGGGTGTAGCATCCCTTCCTCCCAGGGGCAGTTTAGGTGCACCTAGGATTCCAGAGCTTGCCCGGCCAGGCCGCGAGTGCCTCAACCTTACGTGGTTCGTCTGTTTGGTCTAGTCGTCAAGTTACTAGGGTAAGGCTCATCATCGCCTTTTTTCCTCTCAAAGTGCGGTGCCTTTGGCCTTTGGCTTATGCCGCTATCATCAATCAGAGTGTTTCAGATTCCTTTACCTTTAAAATAAAAAAATGGGCGTAACCTGTGTAAATAATTTAAAAATGTAAAATGTAAAATATTTCAAGTGTTGTGGGGTTGTAGAGCTTCTAAGTACATAGACTACTTCTGGTCTACTATTGCTACGTCAGCTTTCCAGCGATAATGCTCTTTTTTACCTTAATGGGGGTGTTAGTAGGGTCTGTGGCGTCAGGTACCCTGTTATTAGGATCTGGGGGTAGTTATTTGTAGAGTGGGCTGAAAGCATGGTAGGAAGAGGTTGCGCATCTTTGGGCTCCAATAAATGGTGGTCTTGAGCCGGTAATGCTACTAGGATTGCTCCTACAATGAGTGGACTGGGGCAGGTAATTCCCGGGATTGCAAAAATATAAAAATTCCATGCAGGTTTGATAGTAATAACCCTTGGTAAATGGGTGGGATACTCATGCAGGTATCTGGATATGAGGCATCTGCACTCATATAAGGATAGGCGTATGCTGAGGCGTAATAATAATATATCCCTGTCATGCGGGAGTATTTAATTGACAAAAAATGGTTAATATCTATAATTGTGGCCTCATCTCTCACTTGGAGATGCGCCGGGTGTGTATTCCACGGTCTTCCTATTCCGATCGTACCGCTCTTTTTGTTTCTTCTGAGCCGCGGCTATGTTCTTTCTAGCGTTCATTCGAGCTATCTGTAAGTCTCTAGCCGGGCAGCGTTGTCCGTGTAAGTGTCCTGTGGGATACATATATTATCTATGGGACTTCTGGGTGTGTATCCGTGCAGTAGGAAGTGTGGAGAGTGTTTCGTAGCCGTAGATATAGATGTATTGTAACTAAAAGTGATGGGTTGCAGGTATTCATCCCAGTCTGTTCCTGCGTCCTCTGTGAATTTAGCCAACGCTATTCCGAGTATTTTATTCATACTCTCCGTGAGTCCGTTGGTTTGCGGGGAAAAACTCGTGGTAGTGTATGCCTTAATCCTGAGTATCTCCAGAAACTGTTGGAGCACTCTCGAGGTGAAAATAGTACCTCTGTTTTAGATCCCTTATTTGGGGGTGGTAGGATCTAAAACGGAAGAGTTGTTGTTTTAATTTATGAGTAAGTGCCTAAAAGGGGGTAGCTTCCCGTAGTCGGGCAAGCTGACCAGTGTAGAGTGTTGTTTAGTGTTAGGGTGCTCCTATAAATGATGTAGGTGTATTTTAGGGGATGGAACTTAATGTACCGGTCAACGCGCTGGTCGTCCAGCTGGCTGGTTAGGTAATCGACTTGCACGCGTCAGCTATATGGCGCGTGCCGCTCCTAGCAGTCAGGCCGGTACGGGAATACAATGATGCTTGCACTAGCAAGTATCTGGCTACTGTAAGTCACGTCTAATAGTGACGGAGGATTCAGGATGGACTGTAAGTCGTGAAGAGGCGTGTAAAATAGTAATACAGGTGTGTGGTACTGACCAAGTGTTTATTGGTCAGTAATAATGGAATTATGAGTCCCTTTTAAGGGATGTAGTGATGTTACAATGTGTACAAACTTGTCTATACAAATTGGGGGTATGGGTTACAAAGTATAGGATTCTGAACACCTGCTGACTCACTCACCTGATAACAGCAATAGCCTCTGGCCGCCACACTGTAAGACTGATAATGGAGAAGAGCCTGATCTCCTTAAGACTCCCTTTTATATTCTCCGGCGTTGCTTCGTCGACATTCTGCTGGCATAGATGCCCTAGTTAATAGTGTGTCGGTGTTTGTAGTAGTGATGCAAGGATTGGGCCAGCTTTCCAGAATGGTAAGAATGGTAAGCTGTCCTTGCGGTGTTGATAGATGTTGGTCTGGCTTTACAAGGGTTGCCAGATAGGGGTGATTTAGATAGATGATGGGGGGATGGTCTCCAGGGGGTGCATACCCCTGGGGGGTTGTACAATATCACCGGCTGTAAAACCTGTACCACTTACCGGTGAAGAGGGTCTATCATTCCTTGTAGATAACAATTACAGCAAAAGCCAATGTTTGAATATGCGACTTGAAAGCAAAAATAGGAACTGTAATATTTTCCCACCTTACCACATCATTAGAGAAACAAAACAGAAAAGCTATCCACCAAGTGAATCAATAACAATAACGGAAACATCAGCCACAATAACATTGCAATCACTGGTCGACCATACAATTCAGCGCCTTGCAGTAGTTCAAGAAGATGTTTTGAAGCAGTCTATCTCTAGCAATGATACAGTTCATATTATATTAAAATGGGGGTGTGATGGTTCAAGCGGACATATTCAGTATAAGCAGAAATTTACAGATGATGACGTCAGTGACTCTGATATTTTCGTAGTTTCAGTTGTTCCATTACAAATGTATTCTTTAAATGTAGAAAGCAACAATGAAAAGAAAATTCTATAGCAGAACCCACGACCTTCTTCGACACGATTTTGCAGACCTCTTAAATTATTGTTTGAAAAGGAGACTGTCGAATTGACTAGGCGAGAGGTTCAATTAGTTGAAACTGAAAGAATGTCCCTCCAACCAAGTAAAATAGAACTTGGTGATCAATACATATATATTAATCAAACTCTATTGCTGACCATGGTGGATGGAAAAGTCTGCAATTCTATTACAGGTTCATCAGAACAGAGGTGTTATGTGTGTGGTGCTGGTCCCAGAGATATGAATAACACACTCCCAAACACAGTTTGTCCTGAGGAGAGCGATAAATTTGGATTATCCACCCTCCATTGTTGGATCCGATTTTTTGAATGCCTGCTACATATATCTTACAAAATAGAAATTAAGAAATGGCAAGCAAGAGCGGATGAAGATAAGAGAAAAATAGAAAACAGAAAGAAAGTAATACAAAGTACATTTCGATCAGAAATGGGTCTGCATGTTGACAAACCAAGATCTGGAGGCGTCGGAAATTCGAATGATGGCAACACTGCTCGCCGTTTTTTTGAGGATCCAGTCTTGTCATACAAAATTACGGGTATAAATGAAGAGCTAATCAGACGTTTTTCTACAATTTTGTGTGTTATTTCTTGTCAGTTTCCTATAAATACACCCGCTTTCAAAACCTACTCCCAGGATACAGCAAAATTGTATCTAATTGTATCTAAATCTATATCCATATGCCAGTCACTGTGCATAAAGTATTAATGCATGGTGCAGATATAATTGATTTTTGTAATATACCTATCGGGCAATTGCCAGAAGAAGCCCAAGAATCACGTAACAAAGATTTGAGAAAATACAGATTTGGACATTCTAGGAAATTCTCACGAAAACATACAAATGAGGACATATTACATATGCTGCTGATATCTTCGGACCCCGTAATATCTCATAAAACCAAAATTCAACATAAAAAGAGAAGATCATTATCCAGTGAAGTATTACTACTCCTGAAAGAACCAGATGTACCGGCTCATCGTGAACAGCATGAGGCAGTGAGTGACGACGATGCTTCAGATGACACATGTGATGAGTCATCAAGGTCAAGGTCATCGAGTGATTAGAGATAGTGACTGAAGTGCTGTCTGCAATTATCCACAACTGCAATCTTCCAAATTAAAGGTAAACTGAGTACAATCTATTGTAGTTTAGGCTCTATCCAACTCCTAGTCATAGACAATTTCTTGCATGTGTACACGTAGATGTAGCTTAAAAAGGTCTTAACTGATGTTTATTATGAAGTAAACGAATTATATACGTTGCTTTCACTCTAAATTCATGATTAAAACGTAAAAATAATGTTGTTCCCCTAGATGTTGATTTTGACCCTCGCTCCTTATATACAAAACCCGGCCGGGCATGTACAAAGGAGGCGAAGCCGAGCTGCACGGGCGCAGCCGCCAGGCGAGGAGCGGTCGGGCTGAGGGCCCAGTGCTTTATTTAAAAAAATACAAGCCAGCAATACATAATCAGAAAATTGAACAATATTTCCTTCCCCATAGGGGAGTTTAACAAAGGCACATATATACATACAATCAAAAGTATATATATACACAGAAAATACCCTTCACAAGTCCAACACTCCTCCGGGTACTCCTAAACTTCAACCCCCAAATCCCGACCTATGTGAATCATTAGTGTTATTCCATTGCATGTTGGTAAGCGCTCGATAAGCACTTCGGCTTCCGACTCGAGGCTAAGCCGCTACTCAGCAATTATGTTCCACTCTGCGATCGCGCACACTTCCCTCCCGCTGTATAAGCACACTCGTACTCAAGCAAGCGGTCTGATCTCCCTTGATTAATTGAGAGCACCCCCAGCCCTGTGCTTACCAGACATCCCGAGCATCTGGAAGCTTCTGCCGTGTTACATTCAACTCAGGCAGCCGAACCTGCAGCACCCTTACTATAGACGACACCCCTGTAAACAACCCTCAGGCATACCAACACTCTACACTCCCCCCCCCCCCCCCCAGGTACACAGTTTCAGCACCTTAAAGGCTAAAAAATTAGTGGAGGCCCAGGTAACTGCATTTTTTAGGGGTTCACACAACGAACTCCGCAGTAGAGCCCGAGGCACCTTTCTCGCAAGCAAAGCCAAGCGCCCCAAAGTTAGGATTTTTTCTGCTTGCAGGTACATCCCGCGGAAGCGAACAGGCAAGTCACAGATATTAAAAGATTAATTTATATCCCACCCACCCTCCCCCAGATATAGTAAGAGGACGCAATGGTGCCATTGAGTACAGGACCCTCAGCTATAAAGCAAATACTTGCCTTAAGGCGAAGTCACACTTCAACAAGATCAGGTGACTGCACATACATTTTCCTTTCAGAAGATAAAAAGAAGCAAGGGAAAATATAGCCCCCCCCTCCCCCCTACAATTACACGTTAACACACAATTACAACATATTTACACTGTCCCGAATCATATTTTGAAAAACAACATGACAACACTACCCCGCCAGGCCATGCTCCAATAAATACGTGCATACTAGAGCTTAATAGCATGGCACAAGAGAATTCAATCTAAGCAGGCATACCTGCGAAAAACGCAAGAACTCCTTAGAACCCAATACAATAGGATTTTCAAAGCCTACGCTCACACAATTGGGGGGGGGGAGACATACAGGAAAACAAAATCAGGTCCAATATCGGCACAATATGTGCGCAATTAAATAGGACGCACCATCTTTTGCACGACCAACTTAACACATTACACAGAGAATATTTTAGACTACAAGCAGAACATACAAAAATACAGACAGGAGATACACGGGTCGCAAACGATGCTAGGAAGCTAACACAGGAGAATGCCAAACTTTGGAAAAACTATGCAAAGCTACAAGCTAACAATATGTTTCTGACGTTAGCGGTGCACAGACCTATGACCCTACAAAGGGAAATCGAGGAACTTATACGGCAATTTGAAAAATGAGCATCACCACACCCAAAACCCCGATTATGTAGGAGGTTACAGTGGTCCAAAAATACAAGCCCGCTGTTTCAACCACACACGTGGCGACCACGCACACACTTACACGGCCTACATCGCCAGCTCGCAAACAAATTATCCAGGAACCCCGGGGAATATTGCTCTCCGCTCCCACAGTTCCAGCACCGCGACGGGTTCTGTTACCTACCCCCACGAATACGGGTTACACGTCCCGCCAAATACCATTAGCTACTCCCACACAAACGCTTAAAGCTCCCAGGAAGGCATTTAGTAGGATAAAGCCAAGAATCACACTACTTCAGACACCACAGGAGGCGCGCACAGAGACACCCAGATGGATACCTGAGGCATACAGTAGGTTAACCCTCATAAATCGCAGACAACATCAAACGACACATGCAGGCAGGTACACATAGTTAGATACCCAACCCGCATATTGCACGTACTCACCATGGGACCACATGCGCAGCCAGCTGTGCTGCCAAAAACTAACACAGGAGCGCGCACCCATATTCCAAACAATGGCCGACAACATACGCTCAATACACTTGCAGATATTCAGCAAGCCCGAATACGAAGGGTGCACGCACGAGAGCATGCCGCACATACACGGTAAGGGCGATACAAGCTAGATTAAGGAGAACACAAGGGAACTGCACACAGGCAATTAAATGCTATACAAGGACAAGTACACAGAGAACACTTGAGAGCCAACGAAATACATTACAAATTAAATACTTTACACAAGCAATTACACCCCAATCCCACTACGGAGAATGTCACATTCGAAAGCGAGAAATTGCATCTAGTATACAAACGGCTGATACGGGAACACGCACAATTAAACCTGGCCATCCGTAACGTACACATGTCATGCGAGCTCAAGATGCCTCTTTAGGCACGAACGCTCCAAAAATCGAACCCAGGTACTCCCAAAACAAAAACACGGATCCCACAGCCATTAATTATATTATACATGCTATTTGCATTATATATGCCAGGGTCATCATGTAATCTATGTACCTCAAGTATCTTAATGCATAATGAGGATATGGACATGAATCTAACAAGCAAGTGCGATAGTGGCCTGAAGTTACTACAGTGACACAAGCCAGCGTAGTAATTCGAACCGTCAGCATACATCAGCAAAAACCAGCGCGAGGCCACGATAAGCAACCTGGCCGCTGCCCGTGCTCGCTAGCTCTCCTCACTCACGCCACAACGTCTCATAAACAACTGAGAAATCCCGCTCAACTATCGATTACGGAATTCACCACCCTAGGAGTAATTGTCATTAGCAAACACCGTTACATTAACAAAACTCCACCATTTGCTTTCTTTCTCTCTCTGTTACTTAACGACGCCACCTAGTTAGTCTAGACTACGAGGACCGCGCCTCACCCTCAAAAACGACACTAATTAAGAGCTAAAACCAACCCCCAGGATAGCGAACACGATCGCAGGCAATGGACATATACTTAAGGGTCGTGGCAATTAAATACCGGACATAAACAGTTACACAGAGAACAACTGGAAAGCAGTAAAACAAGCAATCAACTGAAAACAATCGGCCCTAATATACAGCTAATTCGACCAGCACGTCGTAAAACTGCGTACGTCAGCAAAATAACAGGAGCTAACAATTTGCACACACACTGTAGACAAACACTAGGAATCAAACCAGGAACCTTACAGGAGTGAAGGAGAAATCACCGCGACGGGCGCCAGTTCACAGCATAGCATTACAACGGTTGTACATGCTAAGCGCTACACTAGATAGCGAGGGAAAGACAAAAACCACAGACGCGAACCCAACACCTTATACGCACGGACGAACACTAAATATGCCAATTACACAGAGATTTTACACAGACAGTTACACAAGTAGGCACAGAAACGACAAGATAACGTGGAAGTACAAAAATTCAAAGACAGGAGTTACTGTCAAGCATTAGTCACAGTGAAATATGCATGTACGTATAGGATATATGTATCATATGTTCCACAAGACCATAAGGTGTAGATATTAATCACCATTGCCAGGAAATGTTACTTTAAAACACCCATAGGCGGTACCATTAAAACAAGCGACAGCGTCAATAGAATTCATAAAGGAATAGCGTCAACGCTAATGGATAGCAATAATCAAAAAAGGGTCAAAATTTCGATCTGCAATTTGATTAAGAAGCATGCTTTAATAACAAGTTTCATATTATAAAAGACATACTTAATTATCACATTTACACGATAGATCCACATATAAACAATATTTTCAAACGACGCGTACAGCCTACATATCTATCAATATATCAATGATATAACACAGAACGTTCATTCACATAAGGAAATTTTGTTTGTGGACGATACAACACTCGTAATAAAAGGTGAAACTAAACAGGTCATACAGCAGTCTGCTGACTCCGTTACAGGAGAGTTAAACAAATGGTCACAAGATAATCGCCTCATAATAAACTATAAAAAACAGTATGTCTAAATTTCCACACTATACAGAATAGGAATCCTGCGAAACCCAATATAACATTAAATGGTCATCAAATAGAAAATAAATCAGAAACAAAGTTTTTAGGACTATGGATACAACAAGACTTGAAGTGAAATAAACATATACTATATCTGAATACTAAACTGAACTCGATGTGCTTTGCGTTACGTATTTTGAAAACCTGCACTAGCATGCACACATCAAGAAATACTTATTTTGCTTATTTCCATTCATACTTAAGATATGGGATCATATTTTGGGGTATGTCGCCAGCTGTACTAAGCACGTTTAGGATACAAAAGAGGGCGATTAGAATTATGGCAAATGTAAACTCTAGAGAATCATGTAGACCTCTGTTTAAAGATTTAAACATTGCCCCCTTGCCCTGCATATATATCTTTGAAAGTATTATGTTTTTTAAAAGAATTTAATGAATAAAGATGTTTTTCTTAAAACAAACAATGATGTTCATAGGCATAACACAAGACAAAATCAAAACATTCATATTTCACACACACACACGAGCATTATCAAAAAGGAACTTTTCACACTGGAGTTAAATTATACAATAAACTACCCCAGTATATAAAACTGGCCCCAAAAATAAAAACCTTTGATAGAATGTTGAAAGCTTATCTGCAATGCCATTGTTTTACTCAGTAGTTGAATATCTTAGCGTATAGGAGCGATAAAATCTATAATTATATTTTACTTTTTTAATTTAATTGTAATACCTAGCTGTATGTTGTTGTATTTATAGAATTAAGTTTTCATATTATGATTATAGAGTGAGGTGTAAATAGTTGTGCAATAAGATTGTATCTATTAAGATTTGCTATTATAATAAGTTAAATAGTTATAATATTAGTAATATGTATCTGTTAGTTCTTTTATTTTATAGATGTAAATTCTGACGTGTCCTATATCAAAAATGTATTGAATGCATGTATTTGATCAAATGGAATTAATAAAAATCTGTCTAATCTATCTATAGGCACAAAGACTATTTATTTGAATGACAGTGATAATTAGGGATTATAATGTATATAATATAAATATGTGCATGAACAAATGATATATGTTATCGTATAAGTATTGATATAATTTGTAATTTTGGGAACACCACATTTCGACAGATGTACCCAAGCTATCGAAGCTGCATTTTTTCAGACGATAGGAAAAACACAGTAGGGGCATGGCAGCACAATGGCACAGGTTAACACACCTAAGTGCATGGAACTAGATTTTCGGGGAACAAGGAAAACATTATAGAAAATTGATTCAGAATAGTTACAGCAAATACAGTATGTGAAAGTAATATGCCAACACATAACAATGGTTCAATATGACAAACAAGTACACATACCAGTTATTACATAATTACAAACTTTCAAGTAGGACATCGACACGCAATAACCAAACCAGTTACCAAGTCAATGGAACGCGCTACAAGGACACACGGAAGTCAGACACCTGACGCTGCAAAATTACACAGCGACACTCAAATACACAGCCACAAGCAAACATTGCTAAAATGCAACATCGGTCAAGACACACAACACTTTTTTTCTCTGTTTCCTCAACTGGATCATTTTTCCATGCTGAAAGTCAAATTGACTAATAATACATGACATGGGGCTGTGACGTGCTGTTAGTTGTTAAACTTCGCGTTGACACGCTTAGTCATTAGGGAACCTCATTCAAATTTAAGAAATCATTCAATTTTAGTCTACGAAGATGAGGGTTGTTGTCCAACGGCAATGGCACTGACTCATTAGTCATTACTCATCGAGAGGGCCTCATTAATTCATTCAACGCTAAGGAGTTTTGCTAATCAATATACAGCAAACACAGTCACATTGCCAACAATTGATACTAATATTCAATAAAAATAAATTTCAAACGACGCCAGGTCACACAGAATCCATTTAAAACAATAATTAAAAAATCACGAAGGCAATGACCTTGTTAACTGCATATAAGGGCACAATAACACACGTAGATATTTAAGTACACCAATAAATAAAAGACCAATAGTAAAATGAAGGGCACACGGACATAATTTCCGTTATATACAGGTAGGAAAACATGCAGATACAGTTTTCCGTGATACACAGATAGGAACCGCATACCACTACACTAGAAAATAAATTTTGCAATCTATACCCAGAGAAGGGAGACAAGCCCCAACAAATACATAAATGACAAGGCAGCGAAATACACAAGCAGGAACCATTTTCCTGCAATATAAGTACAAAACCACGGAAAGATTGGCAACTCCAGCTATCTGATATGACATCTAGCGGTAAAAATGGGAAACTTACCAAGTAGGGTACATTTGTCACGTGGTGACTCTTCGTATATGGTTCCTTGCATCGTGGTAAATTCTTCGTCTCTTTATACATAAGTAATAAGTTTTACTCGTTGATAGAGTGCAAAATGAGTCAAAGCAAAGTATATTGCTCAGTTCACGGCTGTAAGTCGATGTATAAGAGGGCTGCGAATATAAGTTTTCATCACTTTCCAAAAGATGCAAATACCAATAGCCGAAAGGTGACGATACCAAATAAGTACGGCCAACAGGAGCGGGTTGGACCACTCACCACTACACACACTGACGACAGGACGGGTTGTTCACTGTTACGCCGAGCCAAGCCGCACCTAGACAGCCAAGTACAGTCTCGCCGAGCCAAGCCGTACCAAGACAGCTCAAGCTTCATCAGTCATGTATATTTCCCCGCTCCCTAGTTCATTTCCAATAACCCTACCAACCACCATCACCTCGCTCTGCGATATCCGAGCCATTCCACTACGAGTCATATAGGCCTAATTTGACTTCGCAGGGTAAATATCTACTCTGCAAGAACCTGCTACCAGTCCGATATTCAGCACCAAACCTACCTGCTAACCATCCAACAAATCAAGCATTTCCTGTTTCCCCCGAGTTTGAATACAAGTTAAACTCATCCCTTCGCCCTACCAATTTCTAGAGTCTATGGTACAGTGAGCAAACTCAAATATACGGTAGCTTTTAAACGTAACAGCGCCATGACTCGAACTGCTCAAAAACAAATACCAGCAGACAATCGATGCTTGATAATATGCAATTGACACATAAAATCCAGTGGAACACACAAATTAGATCACGTGTATCGCACAGTTATACATATATACAATTAAAAATAACACTGTCATTATTTTAGGGTCCACATTTACTGATTATAACCGAAAAATAAATAGTGTCCCATATCAAACGCGTGTTATTGAGTATTTTTACCCTACTTATCCAGACCGACCGCAGCGCCCCAAGTGTTAGTTTGAGTTGCCAATACATTCAAATCACCAAAACACAGAGATGTGCAGTAAGAATCGCCAAAGCGGGGCGACACACTAGAGCGGACACAATGAGGGACATTTCACCGGAGTAGAAGTGAGAAAACCACGGTAGGACATAAAATATAAGGGCGCAACATAAAATATAAAGAGTAATTACATTACAAACTCTACGTAAGTACACTCCAAAACATAAACATATACAGGCGAGACGGGCCCAGACACTTCAATACATTTTTAGTGATAGGCAGAGCAGAGGAACACACCAAAAATCATTTACCTGAAGTACACGAGAGAGAACACTGAAATCTCACATACAGTACATATTAGCACTACCGCAATTACGTTGGGGCAAAAGCATAGACACATCCAGCCACCATTGGAAACAAAACAGAATATAGTACATGAATACCATTACACCCTTGAGAATGATAAAGCAAGACGATAGGTAGACACTTGCGCAGGCGGAAGATAATTTAACACAGGAGGATGGAACACAGAATGTAGTATCCAACTATTAGCGCAGAAGCACGTAACATGAGCGGTGTACAACTGACATCGATCACGGAGCTCTAGTAGTTAATATGCAATGAACATTGGGGGACACAACTCAGATGCGAACAGTAGCATTATAATACAGAGACATTATTATTATTATTATTATCATTCCTATCATCATATTTTATTTAATAATAGCAGCACGGCCACCCACAATTAGAAGGATGACAGCCACTGACAGGAAGAAACGCATTTACACCGTGCGGTAAAGAGCTAGCTACACGATCACTAATGTAAACAATAGACGGACATATCCTTTTCTAAAAAAAGAATACAATATGACGTACGAGAGAACAGAGCAAGCCCCACCTCTCATGATAAGCGGTCGCTTGGCAACGACACGTAGTGTGCCCATTTTGAGGGAGCTCATAGCGAGGGTATGAGAGTTGTTTTTCTCTGTTATATATAATCGAGGAGAAGTTTGTGTGTAGCCCTGTAGAGCGAGACGTTACGTCATATGTGCGAGCTGTGATGCGCCTGGGATAACGAGAGAGGAGACCGCGCTGGGAACACCTGTTGAAGAGAGCCAGTATAGTACCGGATTCGTCTTCATGTGTGGTCGATCATGAATTCGAACGCTCATTCTAAACTGAATTACGAGTATCTGAGTTCATGCCAAGAAATAGCCTACGAGGAAACACTGTTTCAGTGTTGTCCACTGATAATTTTTTTTAGGTGGGGCCAGTCTTTGTGTGTTCAAGACTGCGCTGGATTAATATCCAATCTCACAATTAGCTAGCCTTCGCACTTGATCTGATTACTACACGGATTATATCTTCAACCAGAGGATTTAATTTAGCTCTTAATGGAAAATATGGCAAGCAAGGTTCGTCAGTGCACTGCGATAATATCAGTAGAATGCGAGCAAAGTTGTCATGTGCAGTCATACTTGTAACACTGACTGATTTCGGAACGGTAAATTACCGGGTGACAATAGTCAACTACAACAGTTTAGATTACGTGATTTTTCATGGCACAAGCCATAGTGTTAATGGATTACGCACAGGAAATCATGGTAGTGAATTGTCGTGATGAACTTTCGAATAATACTGCGTTGAACCGAAACGTCATTGTGGAGTTTTAAATCGTATTGGTGGTGCGATGGAAGAAGATGTCTGGATCGTGACAAGGAGCCGAGGAGACATGTGTGCTTACCGCATGCACATGTTCGAGCAGATGGCATGACGAGGCCATGGGGTGCCACAGTAGTGGGATTCATCTTTGTAGACCAATGTCAAGGGAAGTGAACATCATCTTTAATACTTAGTAGTTAGTACACGTGATTTGCAGACTGTAGACTATTTCATTGAACCATTTTAGGAGTTATCGTTTGATACCAGCATTTATTTTTGAATTATGCAAGAGCATAATGTCTGGATCCTTCTTATGGATTTCTAGGCTTTATTTTGTGCCAGGAAGACTAGCATATCCATGGTACGGTTTATCGTTTGGATGATGACAAGGTATCCATGCTTCTGTATGTGGCTAGTCAAGTCAATAATTTTCTTGGTGTACAGTACTGTACATAATTTTTCTTTTGTCGCATATTTGATTAAAGGCTATCGTTGTTTGGATAGTTACTTGCGATGATAATTACGTTAATTATTGATCTATGTGATCTGATCTTAGTAATATTAGAGGAGATTAGATACTCAATCGTCATCTAATGAGTTCGATTTTTCATGCGATTTAGGATTTCTCTATTAATAATTGATAATGGTAATACTTTTGATGAGACTTGATTAAATCATGAGGAACGATTATAATGATTATGAAGATCTGATTGGATCGTAAACTTGGAAGTTAATTATATTTGTCTTGTTGAAATATTTAATAATAGTAATAAATTTATGAGTGATAGTGAACCTTTCTGTGGTGTTCACATAATCGAATTTTGGATCAGATTATAGACAGAGGTCTTGATAAATAATGCAATTTGGATTTATCTAAGTAGATGATAATAATAATAATAATATTTTCGGAAAGGAAAGTTGCGGTGTAGAGCAGTTGTGTCAAATAGGGGAACGTTTGTAAGATGGCAATTTGAAGGCAATATGAATATGTGAGGAAAACATTTCTTAATAACAACTAAATTATTTATCTGGCATGGTTGTTGAGTTGAATTGGGAAGGCATGCGTGTACTTATCCCACAGTATTTATTCTAATCCATGAATTATAGCAATGAGGCTCAATGGAATTTAGAAATATGGAAATAGTAGATTATGAGTATATGGTGTTGCATATGAAATATGTTAATGATTTTGGGAGGATGAATCCTCGTGTTACGTTACTCAAAAAGAAGGGTTTAGCCAGTGTAGCAACCCCACGCCTTCGACCAGATAATGTCATCAGTAGAATTCCATATTCTACTTTCTTTTTGCTCTAACCTTTACAGATAATCTAGCAAATGATTTTGATCTTGCAGAACGATTAATATTTTTGAAGATTTCCGTATTATGATGAGATAAATGATGTGAAGCCTATTTAATGCTTAGTGATATGGCGCATTCAGAGAATGCTGACCTCGATTTCAGATGAATTTGTTAGTCGTTATAACTGATCCATAATTAATATAAAATTCGATAATTACATAATAATAGCGGGTTGCACCCAGATTTAACAAGTGAATGCATTTATTTCTTTATGAGAAATTATATTAAATCAACAAGGTTGTTGGATTGATTAATAAATACTATGTGTGGACATTTACGATTTTGAAATAGCTGATTTATAATCAGATAATGGAAGAATAAGATTGTTCTTAAGCTTAATAGTTTTGATGGCTTGTTAAATAACAAGAATAGATATTTCGGAATTTGTATTCCTGACATGTTACAGGATTTGATAATGAACATAAAAATAATTTTGACGAAATTTTGGAAATATGACTTGTAAATAATTTTCTAAATGATGTCAGACTGGACTATTAATTGTCTGCGCATCATGAATGTGTTAATGGTGTTTAGGATAACACAGGCTACAGTGATAAACTATAAATTCGCTAATGTTGGAATAATACTTGAATATTTATTTATTTAACTTTTTTTGAAGTTCAATAACTGCCGTTAATTGAATAGGGCATAATGAGAGCAGGGTCCCAGGGGGAGCGATAGGATGTATTTTATTTCAGGAGGGTGTTTAGCTATCTCCTTGTGGAAATAAATACTGTATTAGTTTAGGACGGTTGAATTAATAAATTGACCTGATGCATTTTATCTTACAGAAAACTGGGGTCATTCATCATTTCTTGAAACTTAACTCCTTTCTATCCTTGCTGTAGTGTGCATCTGGATAACAGCCAAGCCTTTTGTGTTTTAAATTACAATGTTGGTTGTTTGTTTGTTCATATTTTCCCCGAGATGTTTTTGAGTCTTATGCTCTGCTGTTATTTAGATGTGCGCTTATGTGGACGTGGGACATCCGTCAAACGGTCACAGTAGATAGGCGGACCGATAGCGCACATCACGGTAGCACGGCCCACAGACTAGGCTTGCAGTCCGCTGAGGCAGACGGCTTGACGCCAGGCCAGCCAGAGGCAGCCATTACTAAATCCAGACCGACATTCACAAGGCCGCCACAGCGCGACTGAGCGTAAATAATGGTCCCACACATCGCCCACACTTAAGCGCTACGTACATCAGCACCGAAGTATTATTATTATTAATATAACCTACCATAGAGAGAACAGAAAATGCGATCACAATAATATTTAAATAGGATAACAGCGATGTTATAAACGAATAATGATCTTTAAAGCGAGAAAGTATGAAGACAATAATCAGCGAAAAGCGAGGACTACACTAAATAATTATAATCAATAGGGGACAGCAACCCTAAACTAACAGCCTTTAGTTATTAATTTCAAAATCCCCACACCCCTTATAATTCAACATTATCCACATTAAGAATGAAAAGGATCACCATTAGTAATATTTAAGGAAATACCGAAGTTGGATCAAGACCAGTAGGTCAACATTTAAATAGTGATAGCATATATCTAATGACTTAAACTTTAAATTAGATAGAAATGACAGCAGAGCGAGATACAAAGCAGCGATAATACATAATTAATAATCTGAAATTTGAAGTTAGGTAGACAGGATTTAACAATCGAGGGACATTATAATAACGAGAGAGGAAGCCGGCAGGCAAACGCATAACGCGAATTGAGGAAAGAGAATGGCTACCATAAAGGAGCAATAAAAATTAGCATGAATGATAATAATTAGAGGTATAATAGCGACTAGGTGAGCTACAAGTAGTTAGCACCGGAGGAACATTATATTAAAGGTTTACAATAGGCATAGATCAGGTATCAATAATTAACGAAAAGGCTTGATCCAGCTGCGGAAACAGGAAAAGCGTGAAAATTATCGCTATTGCCATTAATATTACCAGGATGATTAGAGACCAGTATATACAATTAAGAAAGCCACAAATAACTATCACAATCAGCAGTGCATGGTAACGTACACGGTGACAGACGCCATCTTTAAATAAGGACACGACAAGGCAATCCCCGTACACCTTACTCCGTTAAATAAAAAGCACGTGGCGGACCAATACCGTCACAGGTGCGTAGCAGGCTTTATCGCCAAAGGCTAGTGCCAGACAGGGCATATCGGAGATAAAATGTTATCAGGAGAGCGTTTGTTTTATTTATTTATTTATTCGTATCAGAAGTATACAATTTACATTTAAAAATATGGTTCTTAACAAATCACATATCAAATCGTTTCTGTCCAAAATGTTGCCAAGTCACGGGCATTAGGTGTCGCAGCCATCAAGTCCTCCATTGTGCAACTTAAAGGACACTTAATTCAGTTCATGAAATGGACTGTGGGTTAGACTTGACCACAATCACATAGCCTGGATGTGCCAGGAAAACCCCACTTTAACATATGTGATCTTGATCTGCCAACACCAGTGCGAAGCCCGTTCAATGACTACCACGTAGACCAGTGTTCCTCATGTCCTGGAGGGAGATATTCAATTGGTAGCATCCTCGCAAACTCGGCCTAATGTGGACCAAAGGGTGGCTGAGTTCGCAAAATGCCGGGTTATCGGGAAATGTGTTAAAAAGAAGAAATAAGCTGTTCGTTTTGGTTTAAAAGTAATGCAATACATTTATTTGTTTTTAACAGAAACACAAGTTTTGAAACGATTAAGCCACTACAATTACAGTACTTGAATATATAGTTCAGTACTGTACTGCATAAGAACCAAGGAAAACAATTACTGTATATTATAAAAAAACTTAGAAAAACTAGGCCTACAAATTATTTTTATAATATGTACACTGTACAGTATATATACAAAACAAATCCCGTAGGTAAATAGTTTTTTCATTTAATGAAAATTACCATTTCTTTTTGTGGCAAAAAAGTAAGTAATATTCTTTTGCTTTTCGCTTTGAACCCTGTTTCTTGAAGCCTCATCATGAAGACGGCGAAGAAACAGAATTGCAGAGAATGCGCAATCAAATAAAATACAGCGCTCTGCGCGAGAACCGTTTGTTTACTTTTTACTGCCAACAGTTTGTGCATTTACAGTACTGTACTGTACAAAAATCATGATTTTTTTCTGTCAGGTTGGCCGAGAAATCCGGAGTGCCGAGTTACCAAGTACCGAATTTGCGAGACTCTACTGTACTCAGGAAACTCCTCCTAGACCTCAGTAGTCGATGGGCAGGTTTATATCCGTACAATGGTGTGCGCATGAGGTAATTGCTTTGGTTTTCTCAGTCCTGGCTGCAACTTCTCTTCTAATATCTGGTGGAGCGATTCCAGCCAAACAGTAGATTCTATCTCGTGATGTTGGTCTCAAACAGCCAGTGATAAGTTGGCATGTTTCTTGTTTAGCATGACTGGAACTATACCAAACAGGACAAGCGTAACACAGAGCCAGGGCTGTAGTTCTCATAGTCTTTGGCTGTGTACCCCAATTGGTTCCAGACAGTTTGCGAAGGATGTTGTTTCAGGCTGACACTTTCTGCTTGACGTTTATGCAATGCTGTTTATAGGCGAGAGCACGATCCAATGTTACACCTAAATATTTAGGTGTTGAGCAGTGATCTAATTGAGTGCCTTCCCATGCTATCTGTCCATGACGCCTGTCTGTTTCTTTAGATGGAAGGCACATATCTGAGTTTTAGATGGATTAGGCTTCAATTAGTTTCCTCTGTAGTAGTAGGATAGTTCATAAAAAGCCTCTGATAACTTACCTTCTATAGTCACAAAGCTGTTTGCTTGAGCAGAAATAGCTCGATCATCCTCGTATATGAAGCTTTGGTATCAACTGGAAGAGGTTTGTCATTCGTATAAATATTGAAGATCATTGGGGCAAGAACACTGCCTTGTGGCAAGCCATTCTTTTGTTTCCTCCATCGACTATACTATTCTTCAAATTCGACAAAGAACTTACGATTTTGAAGAAGATTGCTAACGACTTGAGTCATCTTGTAGTCCTTTGTCATGATATATAATTTGCGCAACAGTATACGATGATAAACAATATCATATGCAGCAGATAAATCGATAAAAGCCACCCCTGTGATTTTATGATTTTCAAACCCATCTTCAATATAATGTGTGAGTTGGAGGACCTGTGAGGTACATTTCCCTTTACGAAATCCGGCTTGCTCTGGAATGAGGAGAGATTCTATGATCGCTGTAAGACTTTCAAGGATCGTCCGTTTTGGATCTTATATAGATGACAACAGTGAGATAAGTCTGTAATTTTTCGGATAATTTGGATCTTATCCTGGTTTGAGAATTGCAATTCTTTTTAGTACCGTCCGTGGCATTTTCACTTTTCACGAACGACGACATGTTTCGTATCCAAAGAATAGAGTTAGTCACCAGAACAGTGTGCTTACACACGGTGCACCATTGTAATAATGACGTCCACATCATGGAAAACTAATTATGTCATTTTTTGAAGGAGCAGTCATTTATCTTTGAATCAGCTGTTGCTGATATTTTTCACTTTCGAAGCTCCCAATTTTTGTATAATGTTAGAACGCCGCTGACGGGCGTATCATTTGATGGGAGAGCTTACCCATTCACTTGATAGTTATTGTAAATACATTTTTGTAGTGGCAAGAAGACCACGTGATTCGAGCTGAATCTAATATCAGTGTGAAGGAGTGGAATATCTTTGAAATACTACTCATAATCCCGATTCACACTCAACACGTATCTTTTCAAGTTAACACCATAGGTTTAGATGGCGAGAATGTTTATTGACTTCTTTAAGGTGCTTTGAGTGCACGGAATTATAATTTTCACAACCCGCAGTGAGTGACATGTCTGTCAAAGACATTATTAAGGGAGGAATATCTCTCGTTTAATCTTCTTTGCTTTGCTAAGGCAAGCCCATCTAGGTTGATATCTTTTTATATTATATTTCAACGTTACTAACATTATAAAGTGTATTTATTATGAACTGCAAATGAAGGGTCACGTATAGGACAAGATTTTGTGAACCCATATACGTCAAGAAACGAACATTTTAGATTGTACTGCTTGCCAAAGAAACTCATTCAGTGAGGCTAGTGCGTGAAGGCAGTATACTGGCGGTACAGGTGTACCCAAGGTTACGCCACAGTGATGCCAAACCAGATCTCAAATGAGACCATTGCCACTTGACAAGTTGATTGCTAACAGTTCTGTAGAAGGGATTTTTCTAGACGAGCCAGTTGTATAGGCTTGTATTGTAATTTGGTCAAGTAATAGCAATTCTTTGAAATACGAGGATACAATGTGACAGCCTAGTCACCAGTTATATTTATGATACTCGCAAATGTTGTAAGCGAGGAATGTTCTAATGATATTTTGTTGAAACAATCTCAGTTGCATTTAGACGCTACTGACAGTTTTTTTTCTTAAGGCTATATTTTTCTCACATGATGTGAATGTTTTGTTGCCGTGTTGTTACACGATGGTAGGGGTGGTACCCATGTTTTGTGAAGGCCAGTAGACCTCTGTCATGTCACAAGGCTAGCCGAGGATGTTATTGCTAGAGCCATTGAGCCAGGCAGGTTACTGATAGTATGGTTTTTTGAGCATTTGATAGCTCGGAGTAGTGAAGTTCGAGTGTACTTTGTTGTACACAAGTGGTAGTCCACTTATTTAGGAAGCCTTGCAATTTGGTCAATCGTCATAATTAATGCAACTCTTAAACCTACGATTATAAACTAATAATCACAGATTAAATCATGAAATCTAATTTATTTAAAATGACTGTTAAAATACTCGTTAATTGTTAATCGACTGTTAAAATTTGATCGACAATTGCAATCTTTCTGACCATTGCCCTGCGCTTGCCAGGTGTATTCCTTGGACTGTTAATCACACTTAAACTTTTGTTCAGTTTTGTTTTACCACGGACGCTTCTCGTCGTAGGCCAGTTAAAATCAGGTTTAGCTTCGATTAGCAGCTGACATTATCGACGGCCGGAGATCACTGGTTACCTAGAGTTTTCAACTCTTGGGCCGTGAATCTTAGTGAGTTCAACTGTTATCGAACAGTACTTTCAGTTTCTTATGTATACATTCAGATGACCAATGGCAACAAAGAGTAACCATTGTGTTTAACCCAACTGTTACCCATCTTTCTTCTACTTTGTAGATCTTGTTGTACAGTTGCTGTATATATTTGTGTTGTAAATGATGACTGTTAATCACACTTAAACTTTTGTTCAGTTTTGTTTTACCACGTACGCTTCTCGCCGTAGGCCAGTTAAAATCAGGGTTAGCTTCGATTAAGTAAATTTAAATGTAAATACGGGGTGGTCACAGCTTATTTTAGATTTTTCTGTCATGAATTGACTGTTTGTTTACCTGATGTTTCACTTCGAAACATCATGCTTTTGCTATTGTACATTAAGTTAGGGTTATTTTGTACCACTTCCCAAGGCTTGCTATTGTTTTGTTTATGTATTTAGGACCAGTTGAGAGTTAGGAGTTGATTCTTTTGTTATGTTTTTTATTCATTCAACGGATTAGCCGATTATTACCCTCCGATGGTAGGCTAGGGGTTTGGTATTTGAATAAATCATTTCATGAATTTTCTTAAGCCTGGACTTTAATTTAGTAGTTTGTTTTTCTTTTGGGGGGTGCATTTTCCTTGGGGTGTCTTTGATGACTGTTAATCACACTTAAACTTTTGTTCAGTTTTGTTTTACCACGTACGCTTCTCGCCGTAGGCCAGTTAAAATCAGGGTTAGCTTCTTTGACTTATGCTATGATGTTAACCTGATCCCTATTGAGACGAGGAGTCTTGTGCCGGAATATCCCCACAAGGAGTTTACTCCGATCCTCTTCGGCCATATGTGTTTGAGGAAGGGGTCATCTGGGAAGCCACGCTCGATCGGTGGTGTACCAGATAACCTCCTCTAACGGGCACAATACCCTCTATGTTTATAGATATGACGGTCATTTTTGGTTCTGAAAAGAACCTTCTTCGACTTTTAAATGTCATTATTATTATTAATAATATATGTTTCTTTTGGATTGGAAAGATCAGCCGGTGTATCACCATTGCCCAGGGAACGCCCGAATGTAAATCACACACTCTTCGGGGAGACTCCTTCCCTGTTCCGCAGGAGAGCGTGATCATTCACCTACTAACAAACTTATGAACCCACATCATGCATGCGTCCTGACCTGCATGAGATATTTAACAAAGAATCCTTAAATCCTTAGCTCAGCAAATAACCAGAGAGCTGTAATCGCAATCCCGAACCACTAATAAGCACTAACGTACGTAAACCACCCACAAACTATCACAAAATACTAACTAAATCCCACATCTTGGATAGGACCTCAATACCTAATACCTCACTGGCCATCCTAGACCGTGACCAATCATTAATACATTAATAAATAGTAACATGCCAATAAAACCCACTAAAATGGGGAACCTACCCATCCTCACATTTTTACCTATTAACAAATGAACAATGAGACGCCACTGAATAGATAAGAGCCTGAAAGCCAGGCGCAAAGAAGCGCACCGTGCTTTTATTCCCTAAAAGCCTACACTGACCCCAATACACCAACAATCCTTGTGAGTACGCTATGCCTAGATAATAAGTACGAGAGCGAAAAATTGGAGATGACTCAGGAAAGACCACGGGAAGGGGAATCAGACATTGTTATAACAGATCACAGACGAGTTAGGACAGAACTTGTGGCGGACAGGAGCATAGCCAACTCAGTGTCCGACGCGACGTTAACCCTAGCCAAGGGTGACATCAGATAAACTGTGTGATGACGCCTTTTCAGGTTAGTCAGATAGGAAGATGACCCGCCCAGACGACCAATACTGACGCCGACCAATTAGATATTAAGTCAGTTAGTTTATAAGTAAGTCCTAGTCATCACTGCGGATGTCGGAGCAGCGGCCCACTAGAATTAAATGTCGGAACAGCGGTCCGTGAGGAATAATATAATAAAAATGAATATAATGAATGAATAGTAATACGATAATTGGATGCATTATCGCCATGTGCGTTGATATAGATGCCAAATCCAGACCGCCATGAGCGTTGAATATCGAAATAATTATTTTCCGTGATGATATGAATATGAATAATAAATGATCAACCGGCATTGTAAGTCCGAGAAAGCGATATGAGTATGATGGCCTATAAGTTACATAAGCGATTCCCTGGCAGTAAGCCCAGAGGGAATAACACAAATATACATATAGACATAAGATTCGTTATATCAATAAGAAGCGTGCGGATGAAGTAGACTCGCTACTCATCCATCATCCGGATGAACACAGGTAGAATTAAGACTCCAGGATTAACAAGGATCAAATCCAGGTAAGGCCAGTAGCGGCAAAGTTATCATACAAATACACACTTATCCTTATACATTCCACAACGCATACACATATGCCGATACTGAGCATAAGAGGATAGAAAATAAGAAAGTATATATGAAAGAAGTGGAAGAACGAAGTAGCCATAGCTACTAGGTTCGTCATCCAGCGACCGCGGTTAGAAGCCCGGTACCAGCTCGGTAGACACATACAGGTATAATAGACATAAGCAAGTAGTCTAAGACTCCAGCCGGCTATAGATTAAGATAGCATATAAGGCACCAGAAGAAGCATCTGCACACGATCGCGACAAAGACTGACCAGCCATAAAACAGCGCTGCGGGACAGACGTGACGAGTGCATATATGTACAGAAGCTAACAATTGTGATTTATATTTGCAGCAGGCGAGCCCGCCGACAGGAGTGGCGACCTTGCCATTTTTTTACACTAATCACATGTAAACTCTCCATTCCTTTTCAGATGGCGCAGCCATGTAAATAACTTTTGTACATATACCTTCAAACGCCGGAACACGAACATCTCTTCCTCTTCTCACAACACACATTGCTCTTATCTTTCATTTTCACACTGCTTGCCACGGTGGGTGAGTGGTTATAGTGTTGGACTACCAACCCCAAGATTGCAGGTTCGCCCCTGGCCATGGTAAGTGATTTTTGAAGGCGACAAAAGAACCCATTTGAATTCAGTAGGCCGTGTTCAATGGCAAAATTAATCTCGGGATTTTCCGCCAACACAAAGTTCCTCCATTCTCTACTTGAAAGCGCTGTAGTAGTGTCAAGGAGTTTAGATATCTAACCACCTTGACTTTCATAGTGTTCAAAAGGAACGACGAAATTCGACATGCAAGCTACCCTCTGGGTGTCAATTAACAAAGCTTGCACCAGGCACCCGAGGCCATACGATATTATTATTATTATTATTATTATTACACTGTACACTAATCTTCCATAAATTTTGGTAATAAATCCGTACCAAGGTCATAAGTACCTGTGAGATGCTTGTCACCATGGACGGATCAACGGTCACACCTACCATGTGGTGTAACAAACGAGAGTAAGAGCCGGCATAACTTTTAAATGTCGACCCTTACTGCCAGGATAGGCTCAATCACCCACAGGGAGTGGCCTATAAACTGTAAGTTGTTATATGAACAGCCGTATAGAATTAAGATGACTAATGTGCTAGGTGCTAAATGTTAGCCGGCATAAAGGTACAGATATTGGCCAAAAAGAGCTCCAGGACACGATTATATTTTTACTGTACCAAAGGTACCAAAGGCGTTACCATTACTATTACTATTATTATTATTACGATTGTCATTGTTTGTATGATTATTATTATTATGCTTACGATTATTATTATTATTATTATTATTATTCCCCAGGTAACTATTCCTTATGTAATGTTACCACATTGTACATTTCATACACACACACAGCCTTTTCCTTTTCACTCTTCTTAAACCACACATTTGTAAATACGCTCTTTTTCACCCCAACAATAAAAACATTATATGACACCCATAACTTTTACCCCAGAGCGTTTGTTTTTCTTTGTTCTTCACACTAAAACACATAACACTTTCACACATTACATTTAAATGTATTGAGCAATTTTTTTCTCATCACACGGCAATGACAACAAGGGTATATTATTGCCACGATATTTTTTCCTCTTTGCAGCAACGCCATTGTTATATACAATCCCAATGATTTTAATACTTTCCATGTCTGTGCGACACAATATTGTAATCACTTTTATATATAGGATATATATATTCATGCACAACATTGTTCCAAACCTTCACCCTTACCTACCCGGAGCACACAGCGCCAAATGAATCCACACAACGACGCTTGCCAAGCTACGACCCAATACACCTCTACACCAACAATTAGCCTACCGCGAGGCTACACACTTCACATACACTCTCCCATCACCACCACCATGGACCAAGAGCAGAAGAGAGAAGAGAAGAGAAGAGCAGAAGAAAGAAGAAGAAGAAGAAGAAGAAGAAGAAACCCCACCCTTACGCCTAATCACAATCTTCGAGGGCGAAGATTAAATCCACAGGGGGAGTTGTTGCACCCATAAGATCCTATAAGGATAGGGTTGCACCCCTAAAATAACACCATCTGACCCCTAGCAATACACCCTCTTCAGTCCCTATTTCCAAACAACACCATAATCACCCAAGGGAACTAACAACAACACGCCATACACATTACACAATCATGGCCCAACACTGGCAGTAAACACTAATTGTGTCAAGTATGCACTGACATACTGTACCCGTTCGTCCTGGGGATGCGATGACCCATCTGCTATTACATCGCATTCCTGGAGTTCCAGGACAGAGCGGAGTTAAATGAACCTCTAGTCAAATAAGGAATGTGTCGGAAATTCAGCCGAGTTATCGAAAAAGCAGTGGGTAACACGAGACAAAGTATCTCTAGGGTCGTTACGGGCTTAAGTTTAATAAAAAAAATGCAAATATAAATGGGCGCCATCAACTGAATTCCTAGCAAACCACCTCCTTTCCTGGTTAAGCCTTACTCAATACAAGGAAAGAAAAAGGAAAATCACATCATCATCAGATCACCACTAAGATAAAAACAAATTTATTTCACTTTGATAGTCAGACAGACATTTTAAATATACCTCCTACCTGAGAGTATGGTCGAATGCCAACGTTAAATTGTCATTGTCCAAAAATCGAACCATCTCTTTTCTAATCAAAAATATTTCATCCACATAAAAAAGAAAAATCTCTCAAGTTCTCTTGGGTTCTCAGGATCACTGTAGCACTATGTCTTTCGTCACTGACATTTGTGATACCTGAGACCTAATTTCTCTTTAATTTAACATCATGAATGTGGATTTGAAAAAGTTATTAATCTGTCTAAACATACACATATTATAATCACATATTTTAAATATCACGTATTTTATGGCTTGCATGGCATAATTTAAATGTTGAATACGTTAGTCAAATGCTCCTAAACATTGAATAATTAATTTACACTATTTACATTGTCATTCATAATTACTTGTTTGTGAATTATAGAAAATTCACTTCTCATTGGTCATCATTATCATCATCATCAAAATTAAATATTTCTCACATTAATTCTCATTTCAAAATTCAACATATTCCTGTCAGAATCATTAACTCATCACCATTAAATCATTTAAATGAAAATTATTATCATCACTTCATTATGCTTTCTAATTATTCACACACTCTTATTTCAACATATACTTCAGATTAAATCATCTTAAATCATCAATACAAATTGTTAAATTCCTCAACTCAAGTTGCAATTCCTCAAATTATAGCTCAATTAAATTTATTTTAATTCCATATAAATTCATTAATCATCAGCTTCTTTAATTAATTATCACCTTCTAATTCAGTTATTCATCATCTATCCAATCATCTATTAATTTATTTAAATCAGTTTATTCATCCAATCTTTAATTCATCCATTTATTTAATTCATTGATTTATTCCAAAATTTAATTTATCAACTTATTTAAATTTCATTCTTCTGGTTATTTAGATTTTTATTATTTCATCTAGTCATTCTGATTTTTATTTCATTAGGTCAGATCATTAATATGCTTAGTTTTCAGATTATTATTTCATTAATTATTATTCTCAGAAAATCTTGTATTATCAACTTTATTTATTTGTTTAATTTCTTTAACAAATTGTTTAATATGGGTTATAGAACGTTGTCTTACAGTTTTATCACTTCCAAGTTATATCTCGTATTTTAATTTATCATGCCAAAAAATATTATTGCCTTCACGACATCACGTTGGATCTGACTATCCACAACGACATTATATATCCTCAATTCTTCAAATATCACATTTGAATACCACAATTATTCCACAAAACTTCATAAATATTCAGCACATACAGCATGAATCTCAACAATTACGCTAGACTGGGTTCAACAACCTCATGTCTGCTTCAAAATGCATTAGCAACATTACAACTATCACTTGGCAACTTCCACAAAATGCCTATCACAAACTTCACTTAACCATGTTGTATGATCTACAAAAAATATATAACTGGCTTCAAACTATCAACGCACACAATCTCCAATAACTGTAATTAATCTGATCACATCTAGACAACTTCTTAAACAATTGGAAAAATATTACCTTAGTAATTCAAGATTTGCTTTCAAATAGCATAAATTCTCTTACAATTCTCATAATTCACATCACAGAAAAAAAACACCAATGTGCTATAATCTCTCATATCAAAATCTGCAATACCGATCTGCCTTAAAATAAATCTGACCATTAATGATTCATCTTACAAGATTCAATTACTTTAAATCCTTCTCAAAGGTATCAAACACAATTATAAAAATCATCAAAAGCATCAGCTGTAACAGCTGTTAAACTGAAATTACTCTCAAAAGAGTATAGCAACAAAATATTGGATTGGCAAACAAGAATTACAAATGTAACCCTGATGACATTTATCGTTACTTTATTTAACAAAATTTCGACTGATATGTGACTAGTAGTTCCTTGTTTGATTCACTTACAATCTCATGTACACTTGGATGATAAAAATGAGTCCCTCAATGGCAAGTAAGATGAGTAACCACCGTACAATCGTATAAATACGAAAGACCTCGCCCCGTCGACTAATCATGATAGTGCCCTAAGCGATGGGTAAGATGAGTAACCACCATACAATCGTATAAATACGAAAGACCCCATCTCGAAGACTATATGAGTGAATGTACCAGATAGGAATCAACAAGTTTCTAGTTGTCATATAAAAGCGATATTCATTCACTAAAGTGAATAACATCTTAATATCTCCAAACAATCCAATGGAAAAAATCCCTACCGATGAATAATACACACTCGCTAGTATGCAATGAACTGACGAATTAATTTAGATAATCAATTGCAGATCACGAGTTCGAAATACTCGTTACACAAAAAAAAACTATTCATGAAAAATATCCTTGCTGGAAAAATGTCTAAAAGACCAAACATCTGCTTAATAAAACCAACCAATGGTGAGAATTTCGTATAATGATGCCTGCCATATCATATGGTCACGCCATATTCTAGCAAAATTTCGAAGCATATAAGTCAAAGCCATGTCTTAAACAATCGTATCACTCCTATTAGAAAAAAAATATACATGTGTGTCCAGTATTCATGAAAATAATCGTATCAGGAAATTATAACTCTTACAGTACCTTCTCATAATCAGCTGTTATTAAATTTCAAAGATCGTCGATTTTCCCTATGTAATGAATTTCTCGAAAGATCGGCGTGAATATCATTCCATCCATGCAATGACGATTGCCTTCGAATTCCAAGTGAATCAGCTGGTAGACCTCCTCCTCGTCAGGAATCGAATCCATCGCTCCGTGGTGCCATCGCGTCTCTGTCTGCGTTTACTCCGACATGATAAACTTCTGGTTATCCATAGCGGATATTGTCCAAATCCTCACGAAAAAGTTCATAGAAACAGCGGACCCCCTATTCCTCTTCTACGTTACGCCACTGTTCTATACAATGTTCAGTTTGAGTGTTGAAAGTTCAATTTCCACAGCGGTTTAGTTTTACTTGTAGAAAATAAAATTGTTTTATCAGAGTGTCTAAGTTTATGAAACACCCTGTAGCTGTGTTCATACTCGGTAATTCATAACACTTCTTAAGACTGACTTGCATTAATGCACGAGCTAATGTTCCTATGTGCATTTGCTTACAACATTCCGTTTGCTTAAAATTGTCAATGTTACTTGGAATGCGCTATGAAATGCATAGTCGTAATGTCATTAAGAAAAACTATGTTCTTTCGAAGTTCAGTTGCAGTATCACGTAACTATTTGTCTTTATAATTCAAGTGCTGAATAAACGTTCCAACTCAACGTAGTAATGAAGTTCAGCTTCTGTTATAATGCTTGCGTATAATAATGGGAATTAACCCGCACGGCCCTACTGCTATGCCATAATAATCTCCGCATAAAGCTAGCCTCGCCATGTCGTTCTACGTTGAAATGCAGCTTGGAATAAAGTTCTCCAACTACTCGCAATGCTGTTTTAGAATATCCCGGCCGTCTATGCTTGCTTGCTCCGCAAGTCCGCCTGGCCCACTGACCTACTTGTCGCTCGCCGCTCGGAGAAGCCGAAACTGTCCCCTGCACTTTCCGTGACAGTTTCTGTTCGCTGCTTGGTGAAGCTGAAACTGTCGCCTGCACTTTCCGTGAGAGTTTCTGTTCGCTGCACGATCTATAACATGCGCCTGGCGTGTGTTACTCAGCTTGCTTTCTTGCTTGGCTCACAGAGCTAGACTGACAGTGTCTGCACCGCCTCGACCCTTACCTGCCTGATGCGGTCACGTTACGTGCTCCCCACCACCGTGGTCTTGCGTCACAGATATAATCTCGAACCCCCATCATCTCGGCTATTAAGTTATAAAATAACTTAAGGGTTATCTGACTTCCTTCAAATTATTACCACATATAATGCATGTTATATCTTCTCTACTGAGATGTTTAAATACCATGTTCCATATAGATCTTAATAAAGCTTCACATTTCCATCCATAATTCCATCCGCTTACAGATGTCAGTGCCTTCTTGATCCTAGACCTCCTACGTCATCCTGACATTCCTCTTGACTCGATCTGAGCGCTATCTTTCCTTAACTCTTCTCAAAACCTCAACTACGGCTTAATGTCTGCTGGCGTAGCCGATAGCCTCAAATAGGTATCGGGTACAATACCAATCCACTGTGGCCAGGACTATAAAAGGCCACACACTTCAAGCATCAGGGTCTTACCTGCAGGAGCCCTAGCTGTCATCACCTTCAACGGACGCAGTACTCAGGTATAGTGTGCTCACGGATTATTCCTTACACTAATTCCTACCTTCACCTCTTGTTATAATCTGATATCGTCTTTTATTAGAAGCCATACGCACTAAAGCTGATTGGTGAAGTCTTGGCACTTCATGCCAAGTAGTTAGTAAAAATGCTTAATCCTAGCACCATTTGTCTTATAGTTTATTTCATTTTGCATGCTAACCTTCAACCCCCAAATCCCGACCTAGGTGAATCATTAGTGTTTTGCCATTGCATGTTAGTAAGCGCTCGATACGCACTTCAGCTTCCGACTTAAGGCTAAGCCGATACTCAGCAATTCTGTTCCACGCTGCGATCGCGCACACTTCCCTCCCGCTGTATAAGCACACTCGTACTCAAGCAAGCAGTCTGATCTCCCTTGATTAATTGAGTGCACCCCCAACCCTGTGCTTACCAGACATCCCGAGCATCTGGAAGCTTCTCCCGTGTTACATTCAACTCAGGCAGCCGATCCTTCAGCACCCTTATAGACGACACCCCCTGTAAACAACCTCCAGGCATCCCAACACTCTGCAACCCCCGCCCGAGGTAAACAGTTTCAGCCCCTTAAAGGCTAAACAACATTTCCACAAATGGAGGCTCCAATCAAATGCAACAAAAGCTGTAGTAACGTGTTTCCACGTAAACAACAGAATGGCTGCTACATGTATTGCTTCAAGGTTCTGTGCTGAGAAATAATAAACATCCTAAATATTTAGGTGTCACTCTGGATCGCACATTATCTTTTAAAGAACATCTTGAAATTACAGCAGCCAAAATTAGAAGCCGGAATGATATCCTGCAGAAGCTTTGTGGAGATACTTGGGGGAACTTCTGCTATAAGAGGTGTTCTGCATTAGGTCTCATCTTCTCTGCTGCTGAATATTGTGCTCCAGTTTGGCTGAACAGCCCCATGTAAAGATAATTGATACCCAACTCAATAACACTATGAGACTGATCAGTGGCCTTATTAGATCTACGCCGACTTTTTGGCCTCCTGACCTACGCGGGAAAGCTGCCCTGATCCGAGTGTATAAGAAAATCACAAGTAAACAGCTCTTCCTATTCACTGCGTCATCCCTGATCTGAATAGAAACCGACAGAAATCTAGACATCCACCCATCAAATATGCTAGGGATCTCACAGGCAACAATTATTAAGCCGAATATCCAATGAAAAAATGAATGGAGCACCAACATCAACCTTGAAGCTTAGAGTGATTTAATTGTAAATAGCGCTGCACCCGGTTTTGACCTGCCAAGAAGAACGTGGACTACCAAACACGCTCTGTTTACCCATACAAGAAACAACACAAACTGCCACCACGTGGTAGATTTATCCTACTTGGTGAGATTCTTATTTTCACCGCTAGATGGCATGTTACATATTTCAATGACTTATTAAATAAGGAAACATGGTCAGAAATGTATAAACTAGAAAATGTAAATGATAAATTTAATGCATTTAACAGTACCCTAAAACACTATTTTGAAACGGCATTCCCCTTTAGAGAATGAACTGTTCAAAATAACAAAACTAGCAATTGGATAACAACAGGGATTATAAATTCATGTCAAACAAAGAATTTTCTACACAAATTATGTACACAATACCACACAACACCTGAATTCAATTTATACTACAAAAAATACACTAGCGTATTAAATAAGGTAATAAGACTGGCAAAGAAAATGCATAATGATAATTTTATTTTCCAATCATCTAATAAAAACAGGGCTATGTGGTCCGTGATGAAGAAAGAAACTGGAAAATCTGCTAAAATACAAGGGAACATTACACTGACCAGAAATAATAAAGTGATTAATAATCCAGAGGAAATAGCGAACACATTCAATGACTATTTTCTGGAAATTCCACAAAAATTATTAAATAAATCACAGGTAAATACACTTAATTCTAATAATAAAATAAATATATGTAGTGATTATTTATAAATCATGTCACAAGTGAAGAGGTAAGCATAGTTATAAAAGAGCTAAAAATAAATTCTGTGCTGGCATTGATGGCATCCCAGATGCAATTTTAGAGAAATGTGAAGAAAATATAATAAATCCACTCACACACTTAATAAACAGTTCAATTCTCTCAGGAACTTACCCGGATATTTTGAAGTTATCAAAAGTAATTCCAGTGCACAAAAACGGTTCAAAAGGTGAATTAGATAACTATCGCCCTATTACCATACCAACTGGTATCGCAAAAATTGTGGAAAAAATCATGTATAGGAGACTGATAAGTTTTATGGAAAAAAATATATTATCAAACTCACAACATGGATTCAGAACGGAAAAATCTACACAGACAGCAATTTATGAATGTATTAATAGTATACTGAAATTAATTGGCAATAAGGAACATGTAACTGGCCTATTCTTGGATTTATCGAAAGCATTCGATGTTGTTGACCATAAAATCCTCCTTACAAAACTAAATCAATATGGTATTAGAGGTCTAGCTAATAAATGGATAGAGTCTTACTTAACAAGGCGTAAACAAATAGTAAGCTTGAGACACAAGGATGATGGAACCAAATTAATTAATGAAACTTTGTCCAATGAGGGAATTATTAAATTCGGAGTACCCCAGGGATCGGTTTTGGGCCCACTACTCTTTCTTCTATATATCAATGATATAACACAGAACGTTCATTCACATAAGGATATTTTGTTTGCGGACGATACAACACTCGTAATAAAAGGTGAAACTAAACAGCTCATACAGCAGTCTGCTGACTCCGTTACAGGAGAGTTAACCAAATGGTCACAAAATAATCGCCTCATAATCAACTATAAAAAACAGTATGTCTACATTTCCACACTATACAGAATAGGAATCCTGCGAAGCCCAATATAACATTAAATGGTCATCAAATAGAAAATAAATCAGAAACAAAGTTTTTAGGACTATGGATACAACATGACTTGAAATGAAATAAACATATACAATATCTGAATACTAAACTGAAATCGATGTACTTTGCATTACGTATTTTGAAAACCTGCACTAGCATGCTCACATTAAGAAATACTTATTTTCCTTATTTCCATTCATACTTGAGATATGGGGTCGTATTTTGGGGTATGTCACCAGACGTACGAAGCACGTTTAGGATACAAAAGAGGGCGATTAGAATTATGGCAAATGTAAACACTAGAGAATCATGTAGACCTCTGTTTAAAGATTTAAACATTCTCCTTCTGCCCTGAATATATATTGTTACGTGCCACCCCCCTAGTGGCACTTTTGTTAACTGGATTACGGTGGGTTGAAGCACAACACAGATTGTTCCTTTAAAGAAATAATTAACTTTATTGCGGCCAGAAAGATACACCACTCAACAGCAAATACAAGCAATTAGAACCTTACTCCAGTTTCCTCAAGTCTCTTCCTTAAGCGCTCTTGCCCCTTTCACTTGTCAACAAACCACAAAAGTTAAACCGTCTTAATGAGTCCGGTGGCCTTGACAGAAGCTACCTGCGCCTCTTCCTCATGTACACAAACTACAGTTACTTACGATAACCTGCTACACTCTGTTTCGCTGTCCACAAGCTGGGGAAACAATGTCACTGGATTTCGTAACTCGCACGGCACTTCGTCACCATACCTCTGTCGCTCAGTGAAATCACACTCGCTCAAAACACAGGCAGTCCCCTGTATGCTTCTCACTTACTCGCTGTCAAGAGAATCGGCTTCACTAGGGGTTTCGCAAGTCACCATACTTCTGTCGCTCAGGATAAACGCTCGCACTAGGTCGTAAAACACACACACACACAGGTCGCCTTTATATAGCAGGCCGGTGACTCAATAAATGCTTCTAGACCCATCCAGGGTACACGGCTTCTCGAGGTTTCCTTCACTGGCTGAGTCACGAATATTCTGGACCATCCCTTTGTCCTAGTAGTCCTGTTGCATAAGGCTCACGCAATACACTGAGGCAGAGCACAGCCCAGCAGTTGTGACTCATGCGGCGAGCGATGAAACAAACTCGCAGCCGTAAAGCCACCCCCTTCCTAAAAGGCTGATCGTCCCGATCAATCATTGGTCTGTCTGTGTCTCTCCGTAGGCTGCCAGGCGATCTCGATGCACGATCTTCATCTTCGCCCTCGGGCTCCGCTGGATCCTGTAGACGACATCGTTGATCCGTTTTACGACTCGGTACGGGCCCTCCCAGGACTTCTGCAGTTTGGGTGACAGGCCTTTCTTCCGTAATGGGTTGAAGAGCCAGACCAGGTCGTCCTCGTGGAATCCGCCGGCCTTCGTCTGTTGGTCGTGTCGGGTCTTCATTCGGTCGGTCTCGATCCGCAGTTTCCTCCTCGCGAACGCGTGCACGTCCTCCAGTTGGTCGACCAGTTCTTGACAATACTGGCTTACCGGGACCGGATCATTCCCAGGTCGGCCGAAGGCAAGATCGACAGGTAGACGGAGCTCCCTCCCAAACATGGCCCGGGCTGGTGTGCACCCGGTGGCTTCATGCACGGCGGCACGGTAGGCCAGGAGAAATAGTGGAAGATGTTTATCCCAATCCCTCTGGTGCTCGCTGACGATTATTCGGAGATGGTTCTCGATGGTGCGATTGAATCGCTCTACCATCCCGTCGGACTGAGGGTGTAGCGGCGCATACGCCTCCGGCCATTCGGTGAAGTAGTCGCTGACGACCAATATGTAGCGGTTCCCTGCCTCGCTTAACGGGAATGGCCCAGCAACATCGATGGCCACTCTCTCCATGGGGCCGCCCACGTTGTAGGTCTTCAGTGGACCCCGTCGTCTTCGTCCTGGGCCCTTATTGGCTGCGCAATCGTGGCACCTCGCGCAGTGGTTCTCCACGTCAGTTCGGCATCTGATCCAATAGAACCGCTCTCTCAGCTTCTCCAGGGTCTTCTTTATCCCTAGGTGTCCACCAGATGATCCTCCATGGACTTCTTTCAGGACTTCCTCCGTCATAGCCTTTGGAACGACGACTTGTTCCCGAGATGTCTTCCCGTCGGTGCTCTCTCAGGTACGGCATATGAGGCCATCCCTCACAACCAGCGAGTCCCACTGCGTCCAGTAGGACTTAAACTTTGGGCTGCAGTCACTCACAATGTTCCACCTGGGTCTGG
Source organism: Meconema thalassinum (assembly GCA_946902985.2). Classification (NCBI taxonomy): domain Eukaryota; kingdom Metazoa; phylum Arthropoda; class Insecta; order Orthoptera; family Tettigoniidae; genus Meconema; species Meconema thalassinum. The sequence continues at coordinate 13,852,684 of OX336390.1, read as the reverse complement.
GGACACAGGCCCTCTTCCATTCGGCTATCAGTCCCAGGTCATCATCTTCTGCTTGTGCCCGCGTGAAAGATTCGCGGCTCCAGCTCCCTTGAAGTTCCACGGTAGTCCTTCGGCACTGTATCCCGATGTTCTCCTCCCTTCGGGCACAGAAGGTGCAGTCTTCGGGGCAGGTCTTCGTGACAGGGCGTCGGCGTTAGAATGCAGTTGGCCTTCCCTGCGATGAATCTCAAAGTTGTACTGTTAAAGCCTCTCTAACCACCGGGCGAGTTGACCCTCGGGCTGCTTGAAGTTCAGGAGCCACCGCAGGGATGCATGGTCGGTCCTGATGAGAAATTCTTGCCCGTATGGGTACTTGTGGAAGTGTTCAATGGTCTTCACGATGGCGAGCAGCTCCTTCCTGGTGACGCAGTAGTTCTTTTCTGGCTTTGACAAGGCCTTGCTGAAGTAGGCCACTACTCTCTCCTCGCCGTCCACTACTTGCGACAGGATTCCCCCTATACCAAAGTCGCTGGCATCGGTATCGACGATGAACCTTGTTCCAGGTCTGGGGTAGGCCAGAATAGGCGCGGTGCACAGAGCTTGCTTGAGTTGTTCGAAGGCACTGTGGCATTCTGCTGTCCACGTGAAGACTTGGTCCTTCTCAGTCAGTCGATGTAAAGGTTTGGCGATGTCGGCGAATCCATTCACGAAGCGACGGTAATAAGTGCAGAGTCCCAGAAAGCTTCGTAGTTGGGACTTGTCCTTCGGAACTGGCCACTCCCTCACAGCTGCGGTCTTCTCTGGGTCGGTGCGCACCCCCTCCTCGGAGACGGTATGCCCAAGGTACTGGACCTGCTTCTGGAAGAGCTGACACTTCTTGGGGCTCAACTTCAGCTGGGCAGCCCGTAGCTTCATCAAGATCTCCTTCAAGTTGCTGTAGTGCTCCTCGAAGCTTCTCCGCAGAACGATGACGGCGTCTAGGTAGACCAGGCAGGTCTTCCAGTGAAGTCCCCTCAGAATGGACTCCATTAGCCTTTCGAAGGTCGCAGGGGCGTTGCACAGACCAAATTGCATGACGGTGAACTGCCAGAGCCCGCTGCCCACAGAGAACGCAATTTTCTCGCGGTCCTTAGGGTGGACCTCCACCTGCCAGTAGGCACTCTTCAAATCCAAGGTGGAGAACCATATTGACCCTGATATGGTGTCCAGGGTGTCGTCGATCCGGGGTAGAGGGTAGCTGTCCTTTTTCGTGACGTCATTCACCCGCCTGTAATCCACGCAGAACCTGATGGAACCGTCCTTCTTCTTCACTAGCACGACCGGAGAACTCCAAGGACTATCAGATGGCTCGATCACTCCTTGCTCCTTCATCTCTTCTACCATCTGGTCGACTTCAGCTTGCTTGGCGAGCGGGAAACGTCGGAATGGGGCCCTAATAGGTGCGCTGTCCCCAACGTCGATTCTGTGCTGGACCAAGCTTGTCCTGCCGAAGTCGTTGCTCCCCACGGAGAAGACATCCTGGAATTCGTGTAGCAGGTCCCGAAGTTGGCGTGATTGTTCCTCGTCTAAATGGTCCTGGGATCCTTGGTACAGCTTCTGTAGTTCTTCTGGCAGGGCGCGTCTTCTTCGGTTGTCCATCTGCAGGTGTCCGTCCGTCGTGTCTGTGATGCGGGCAATCCAGGTAACGGGCTCGCAGACTCCTAGGTTGGTGTCCCGGTGAACCGTAATATCGTAGTCGTTCAGGTTGGACAGGCGGACGTACGGCCGAGACGTCGTGTTGATGAGAGTCTTGGCAACTAGCAATCCTTTTGTCTGGATGTCCTCATATTTTGGCTCGATGACAGCCGCTACTCCCTCAGCTGTTCCGTCGACAATTACGGCAGCGCTAACTTCCGTCCTGGCGGGAACGATGACGTCCTCTCTCAGCCTTACTCGTCCTGCGGCGACGGCCTCGTGTGCTGGTTGCAAAGCAAGTTCCTCACTTCCGAAGTGCAGAGTGTTGGTACTCAGATCCAAGAAGATGTTGTTCAGGTCCACGAAGTCCAGTCCGATGATCACTTCATTTGATACGTCAGCCACAAGCACTGGGTGCTTTATCGCCCGTCGACCAATGACGAACTCCCGTGATGCTTCGCCATGCACCGGTGCGGTCTCTCCGGTCGCGGTTATTAGCTGGAGGTTCCTTTGTGTGGGTTGCACTCTCCACTTCGGGATCACGACGGGACTGACGATGGTCCTCGATGCTCCCGTGTCGATTAGCATGGGCCAGCTCTCTCCATTGACGACTCCGTCGACCATTAGGCTGCTATTATCCCTCCGTAACTGCGTCACACGAACTTGGACTGCCGGGGCTTGACGACTGTCACAAGCCAACATTTGCCCCCCAAGGCTGGCTGATACTTGCTTTCCTGGGCCGCGCGGTTTCCCTACGACTGACTGTCCCGACGGAAATCCTTGGCGGCGGCGGTCACCGCAGTCCTTGCTCAGGTGGCCTCTCTTACGGCAAGTCCAGCAGGTCGGTAGTCCTCTTCCGGGCCGCCTCTCCGGATGTCCTTCGGCTACGTTTTTGTTGGTGGTACTGCGACTCTTGAAGAACCGGCCTAGCGCCTCCATCAGTTCATCGGCCAGGGGATTGGTCTTGTCGGCTTTGGCTGGTTCGTCGACGTCCACTTGGTGCACCCGCGCGTGCATTCTAGATGCCTGTTTTGCCGTCTCGAACTCTAGTGCGTGGCTCAGCGCATCTGCCAGGGTCTTATTGCGCGCGAGTCGCAGTGCCTGTTGAGTGTCCGAGTCCCGTAGCCCGTCGGTGAAGGTCTGCGTCGCAATCTGTTCCAGAATGTCGGCCGGCGCTGTTGAATAGGCGAGCCTTACGAGGCGTGCGATGTCCATCTCGAACTCCTGCAGGGTTTCCGCGTTCTTCTGTACCCGGGTCCGGAGCTGCATCTGGTAGGCCTGCTGAAGGTGGCTATCTCCATATCGGGACTCCATATGGGCGATCAGTGAAGCGTAGTCCTGGGATCCAGTCGTGATGACCTGAAGGACGTTAAGGGCGTCACCTCTCAGCGCTACAATGAGAGCTGTAGCCTTTTCTGTGTTGTTCCAGTTATTTATGGAACAGGCCACCTCGAACTGACGTAAGTAGGTGCTCCACGGGACCTTTCCGTCGAAGGTTGAGGGCGTCACTCTGCTATGTCCCGTTCCTGATATTCCCGGTGTAACGGTGGGCGGGCGTTGGCGCAGCTCGGCAACTACCTCTTGTAGAGCGTTGAATTTCTCTTCCACCCCCGTCAGTGGGCGTTGGCGCAGCTCGGCAATTTCCTTTTGTAAGGCGTTGAATTTTTCCTCCACCCCCAACAGCGAGCGTTGGCGCAGCTCGGCAACTTCCACTTATAAGGCGTCGAACTTTTTTTCCACTGCCGTGACTTCCTCACGCAGACCCTGTTCCAATTTCCTTTGTCTTTCCTGTAGTTTCGTCAGCAGACACTCTTCCAGATTTTTCTGGCCATCCAGAAATTCGGCAGTTAGGTCCTCTGCTAGCTTATTCTGACCGTCTTCCATATTCTTCAGGTCCTCTGCTAACCTCTTCTGGCCGTCCTCCATCTTCTTCTGGCCGTCTTCCATCTTCTTCAAGTCATCCTTCAGGTCCTTGGCTAATTTCTTCTGGCCGTCCTCCATCTTCTTCTGGCCGTCTTCCATCTTGGCTTCCATGCCATTTAACTTTTCTAGCAATGCTGCAAATTGCGCTTCCATTTTAGATGTAGGTCTTGTAAAGGGCATGCACTCACAGGAAAAATTAGAGAGAAATGACCTGCTCGGGTTTTGAAACCAGGACCGTCAGGTGTTGTGCTTGTGCTTGAGTTCGTAATCCAGCTTCTGACACCAGTTGTTACGTGCCACCCCCCTAGTGGCACTCTTGTTAACTGGATTACGGTGGGTTGAAGCACAACACAGATTGTTCCTTTAAAAAATAATTAACTTTATTGTGACCAGAAAGATACACCACTCAACAGCAAATACAAGCAATTAGAACCTTACTCCAGTTTCCTCAAGTCTCTTCCTTAAGCGCTCTTGCCCCTTTCACTTGTCAACAAACCACAGAAGTTAAACCGTCTTAATGAGTCCGGTGGCCTTGACAGAAGCTACCTGCACCTCTTCCTCATGTACACAAACTACAGTTACTTACGATAACCTGCTACACTCTATTTCGCTGTCCACAAGCTGGGGAAACAATGTCACTGGATTTCGTAACTCGCACGGCACTTCGTCACCATACCTCTGTCGCTCAGTGAAATCACACTCGCTCAAAACACAGGCAGTCCCCTGTATGCTTCTCACTTCCTCGCTGTCAAGAGAATCGGCTTCACTAGGGGTTTCGCAAGTCACCACACTTCTGTCGCTCAGGATAAACGCTCGCACTAGCTCGTAAAACACACACACACAGGTCGCCTTTATATAGCAGGCCGGTGACTTAATAAATGCTTCTAGACCCATCCAGGGTTCACGGCTTCTCGAGGTTTCCTTCACTGGCTGAGTCACGAATATTCTGGACCATCCCTTTGTCCTAGTAGTCCTGTTGCATAAGGCGCACGCAATACACTGAGGCAGAGCACAGCCCAGCCCGGGGGCAGTTGTGACTCATGCGGCGAGCGATGAAACAAACGCGCAGCCGTAACAATATCTTTGAAAGTAATATGTTTTGTAAAAAGAATTTAATGAATAAGGATGTTTTTCTTAAAACAAACAATGATGTTCATAGGCATAACACAAGACAAAATCAAAACATTCATATTTCACACACACACACAAGCATATATCAAAAAGGAACTTATCACACAGGAGTTAAATTATACAATAAACTACCCGAGTATATAAAACTTGCCCCAAAAATAAGAACCTTTGACAGAATGTTGAAAGCTTATCTGCAGTGCCATTGTTTTTACTCTGTAGTTGAATATCTTAGTGTATAGAAACGATGAAATCTATAATTATATTTTACTTTTCTATTTTAATTGTAATACCTAGCTGTAAGTTGTTGTATTTATAGAATTAAATTTTCATATTATGATAATAGAATAAGGTGTAAATAGTTGTCCAATAAGATTGTATCTCTTAAGATCTGTTATTAGAATAAGTTATAAATAGTTATAGTATTAGTATTATATACCTATTAGTAGGCTACTTTTATTTTTTAGATGTAAATTCTGACGTGTCCTACATCAAAAATGTATTGTATACATGTATTTGATCAAATGAAATTAATAAAACTATCTATCTATCTATCTATCAATAAGATTGTATCTCTTAAAATCTATTATTATAATAAGTTATAAATAGTTATAGTATTAGTATTATATACCTATTAGTACTTTTATTTTACAGATGTAAATTCTGATGTGTCCTATACCAAAAATGTATTGTATACATGTATTTGATCGAATGGAATTAATAAAATCTATCTATGGCAACTCCAGCTATCTGATATGACATCTAGCGGTAAAAATATGAAACTTACCAAGTAGGGTACATTTGTCACGTGGTGACTGTTTGTATATGGTTTCTTGTATTGGTAAACAGATCGTGGTAAATTGTTCGTGTCTTTATACATAAGTAATAAGTTTTACTCGTGGATAGAGTGAAAAATGAGTAAAAGCAAAGTGTATTGCTCAGTTTACGGCTGTAAGTCGATGTATAAGAGGGCTGCGGACATACGTTTTCATCACTTTCCAAAAGATGCAAATAGCAATAGCCGAAATGTGAATATACCTAATAATACCTAATACCTAATAATAATACCTTTCCACCCCGGGAAGGATCTAACACTTGTCGAGGTAGACAGACAGAAGACCTGCGACGTAAAGCCAGCGAAGGTTATTCAGTTTAAAAACAGCTGTTACGCTGGGCGCGCTGGTAAGATTGAAGTTACTTGAATAATTAATTAAATAATTAATTATTGGCTGCTTGGTAGGGAGAAGGGATGAGTTTAACTTGTATTAAAACTCGGGGGGCGACAGGAATTGCTTGATTTGGATGGTTAAAAGGTGGGTTTGGTGTTGAATATTGTTTTAGATCCCTTATTTGGGGGTGGATCTAAAAGGGAGAGTTGCTGTACTAATTTATGAGTTTGTGCCTAAATAAGGGTAGCTCCCCTTGACAGGGCAAGCTGACCAGTGTAGTGTGTTGTGGTGTGCTAGGAACTAGGGGGCGCTCCTATAAAGACTGTAAATGTGGTTTAAGGGATGTAGCCTTAGCACGCGGGTCGATGTACTAGTCGCCCAGCCGGCTACTTATTATATAATCACCTTGCTAGTGTCAGCGGTTCGGCACGCACTTCACTTGAGCACGCGAGCCGCTGTGAGGAATACAAGGACGTCTGAGTTGGCGTTATTACTACGGTGTGTCACGTCCGACTGTGACGGGAGTAAGGAAGGACGTGGGGACGTGAAGAAGAGTGTAGATCAGTAATGCAAGTGTAAGAGACTGACCAAGTGTTTATTGGTCAGCAATGAGTAACTGTTAGTCCCTTTTAAGGGATCTTGTGATGTTATAATGTGAGTACAAACTGTGGGTGTTAGGTTACAAAAGTAGGATTCTGAACACTGACTGACTGACTCACCTCGGTTGACACTGTCGTTAGCCTCCGGCTGTCTCGTCGAAGCACTGGTGATGGAGAGATCCTCGTGACCCACTTAAGGCACCTTTTATACCTTTAGCCTCTGTTCTGTCAGCGCGTTGTGGCATAGTTGAACCAGTTTGTAGTATGTCGCTGTGTGTCATAATTACGCAAGGGTTGAGCTGCTTTATGGAGTAGCCAGCTGCCCTTATAGTATTGATGGATATTGGGTAGGCTTTTAAAGGGTTGCCTTTTATGAGATTTAGACAGATGATGGGGGGGATGATCTCTAAGGGGTACATACCCCTTGGGTATTGTACAAGCCTCTTCCTCCATTTGGTCGCGTCCTCGCGACCGGGAAGGGCACTTGGGGTTGGGATGTTGTCGTAGTAGTTTTTGAATCCCCCTCGTCTCTTCTGGTGGTGGCGTCGTAAGCGTCGTCGTATGGAACGGGTGTCGTCGTGCAGAAGTGTAGGTGTGCGGTCAGCCCGTGTTCAGAGGGGAGGGTTATGGGGTGTACATAGATATATATGTATATAAATTTTACATTGCATGGTGAAATGTGCATTAACATTGTTGAATAAAGAAAATAATTGCTATTGAGGCACAATCGCCATTGCCGTTGTCGGCATAAAAAAGAAAAAAAACATGGTTATACATGGTTACATAGTTGTGCAGGGAGGAAAAACCCAGGGCCGAACGGATGATTGCGTCGTCCGCCCTATCTTGGGGAAAAAGTGCTCCCCGCAATAAAGAAGATAGGAGAGAATAGAAAAAAATGGGTGTTCCAGGGTATAATTTAAAGGAAATATTTAAAATGTATTTATTGGTGTGGGATAAAACGGAACACCCTGACAAATGGGGAAGTTAGAAGAGAGAAAAATGAAAGAAAACAATTCACAGACATTGGTTACGTGTTACCTTAGCAAACGAAACAAAACAAAACAAAAATATAGACATCGTGTACACGTGAACTTGATAAACAGACAAAAATATTATGTTGCGATGCTGACATTTAGGAATTTCCATTGGAATAATTGCCCGTGGGCGCATGAATATGTATGTAGTTTACTCTTTAAAATTATGAACTACAATGACCTTATGTCTACTTAAGCGCGCTAAACCCTTATAATTCTAGTTTTTATTTGGATCCTCGCGTGCACGCTACCTGTTTGTACGTACGCTTGCCGTATCACGGCTGATCCTATACGGCCACCTCTTGGCACGGTTGAGTGGTCGTACCGCTTGCAGTGTATTCTTAATACCTAGTCTGTGAAGCATCCTCTGTGGGTGAATGCTTGCACACTTGGCCATGAGGGTCGCCGCCACATGCCGGTTGCGCCCTCATCGCCGTAAGCTGCGTCGCATTTTGACGCTTCAAGTGTTTTTGTTTTATGTAGATCTGCCAGCAAGCTTGATGCCCCACAGGCATCATTCCCGCTGTGCAGATTATTGATGTGTAGCTGTAAAAAAAAATGTAGTGAGTGTGTAAGTGAGAATGAATGTTAAATGGAGGTTAGTATGCACAGGTATAATACTACAATAAGGGGGCATTAAATAGCATGTTGCTGCTATCTGGCAGCAAAATCATAATTACACGTGTCATATTCTAGGTGACAATGCCTGCAAAAAAAAATGGAGAGGTTAACAAAACATTGAAATTCCCTATTCCATATGCCGCTTCCTGTGGCAGCGTTGCCACAGTCTGAAGCCCCTTTTTACCTGTGAAAAGAATGGCATGGTTATTATTACTCGATATATGGCCGGGCTTACCCTATATGGTGCCGTGACGTCATTTCCTAATGTGTTGTAGTATTGGGCTTACCCTGGCAACGAATTTGGGCCGCCAGGCGCCGAAATTTTACCTCAATATATGTATTAAAAAAAATTGTCTTAAATGTAAGACTATGCTACATTATAATAACTTATCATGAATTATCGGACTTACCCTGATGACGGATTTGTGGGTCATCAGGCGCCGAACGGCGTTCTCTTATACCACTTATTCTACTTATGGTATATATATAAAAAAAAAACTACATCTAAGCCGAGAGGGTTGCCTTAATCTATGGCCGAAAGATGCTGTGCTGAATTGCAACAGTGTTCATTAAATTTGCTTAATCCTAGGTTGCGTGTCAAATGCAACCGTCTATAACTAAATTTGGCCTAGGACGATCGCCTGGGGCAATTAAATCCCCAGATCACCACCCGCACGAGCCCCAGAAACACCGGTTGTCTCTAGGGTCGCTAGATTCCGTCCCCTTAAGTCTAGTGTCGACGTCTATTACTAGGATTAATCTATCCGCGGGCGGCTTACGGTGCCACTAAGCTAACCGTTCCGCCCGCTGTAACTTCCTTGTCGTGCTCGTTTTGCCGTTCCGATTAGTCGTAGGTGAGCCGCCCACTTGGCTCCTGTGAGGGGCGCGCAATGCCCCATCTCTTAATGCACTCTGACTGCCCGATGCGTCGTCATTTATGTGGGCATTGGACAGTGTGGTCCAATGGCATAATATCCTCCGGGAAGAAAGCGTCCGGGGAGTCCTCTTCGCCTGTTTCGGCCGCAATATTTGTATTCATATGTCCTCCGGGAAGTGAGCGTCCGGGGAGTCCTCTTCGCCTGTTTCGGCATTGCTGGGTTGGCCCACTGAACCCTTTTGAGTGCCCGCTATGCTACTCATTTAAGAACTCTGGCGACCCGTTGTCGTCCATTTACGTGGGCGCAGGACCGAATGAGCGCGTACATTCCATATATATATATTCATATTTCATTCTGCATTATTGATTACCGTCGTGGTCTTCACCTTCACCTCGCGGGGTAAGGACTTGTCGGATCTAGGATTGGTCCTGCTGAACCCTTGGATCCTGCTTCACTCCTGACGAATAGGAGTCTGACTCCCCGCCATGGAAGTCCTACTTACGTAAATTTAACTAACAGTCTAGTCATAATATGGTCGTCTCTAGGGATAGCTCCCGAGGCCGACGCGGAGTGAGCTATTTCTCCCGCCATTCTCAGAAAGTCTCCCTGCAGGTCTTGGCTTCGACGACCGTGGCTCAAAGTGGGTTTAGCATCCCTTCCTCCCAGGGGCGGTTTATGCGCACCTAGGATTCCAGAGCTTGCCCGACCAGGCCGCGAATGCTTTGACCTTACGTGGTTCGTCTATTTGGTCTAGTCGTCAGTAATTTGATGAGCCAACTGGGGTAAGGGTTGTCATTACCTACCCCAGTTCTGCCCCTAGTGTTGTGCTTTTGACCTTTGGCTAACGCCGGTATCATCAGCCAGGGTGTTTCAGATTCCCCTTTTTTTTTTTAAATATAGGTGTAACCTGTGTAAAAAGTGTCAAATGTAAAATACTTCCAGTGTGGTGGGCTGGTAAAACCTCTACATACGTAGACTACTTTAGGCTACCTGTGCTATATCAGCTTCTCCAGCGATAATGCTCTTTTTTAACCTTGATGGAGGTATTAGTAGGGTCTGTGGCGTCAGGTACCCTGTTATTGTGATCTGGGGGTAGTTATCTGTAGAGTGGGTTAAAGCAGGGTAGGAGGAGGTTGCGCACTTCCGAATTCCGCGTTAGTGGCGGCCTGGAACCGGTTTTTGTGCTGGGATGCTCCTACAGTGAGTGGAACGGGGCAGGTAATTCCCGGGGTTGCAAAAAATAAAATAAAAATCCATGCCGGTCTGATATCAATATCCCCTGGTGAATGGATGGGATGTACATGCATGCGTCTGGATATGAGGCGTTTGCACTCATGTATGGATAGGTGTAGGTTGAGGCATAATACTAATATATTTCCCTCTCATGCGGGATGATTTAAATTTAAAAAAAAATGGTTAGTATTTATTACTTATGGCCTCATCTCTCAGATGGAGATGTGCATTACGCTTAGTTGTTGTTGGCCGATGCACCCCTCTCATTCAGGTGATAGCGGTGGGGCTCAGGGCGTAGCATGCCCTTTCTGTAAACACATGAAGTTTACCAACCCTTATGTATACTTTGTAGTGTAGTGTAGCTGTTTATGGTCGTGTAGATGTGTTTGCGTTGTTTATGTCTGGACGTGAAAAGGTTATGGGAAGGGAGTAGAGTGGGACGCTGTTAGCATGTTCTCTTGTCATCCTCCCTTGGTCCATGTTGGTTTTCTATCCGCGCTTTGGGATAGCGAAGCTTCACGACCTACTCTGGTCCGTTATAGGGCTAAGTCCTAGTCGCCTGGAATGATTTGTTTCGGGACTAGGGTCGCAAAAAGAAGTTGTTAAGGGGAGGTCCCGTTTCCTCAAAGTCCCTATGTTCGCCCCTGATTGGTGAGCGCGTTTGTGTGTGTGTGTGTGACTACGCTCCGCTACACCACGCGGACGCCTGGTCTGCTGTAGAGCTAAGTCCTACTGTGTATATTGTGTATGGGTAGGAAGCGCCCGTGGCCTGCCAACGTCTTTACGAACGTGCTACTCTGGGCCTGCGACAAGTTTTGGTCTGTGACGTCTGCTTGTTGATAAATGCTTTCGCAGTGTTGAAAAATGTATAGTGTTATGATTGTTCTGCATTTGTTTATTCATGGTCACTGCCACTACACAATCGCGTTTTGTCATCGACAGTGTTGCAAAGTGGCTAAGTCTGCAAGTCATCAGTTTGTGTGTGTAACTTCAGGCCGGGATTTTATGTAGGTTAACCACTGTTGCGTGTTTTTCTGCACGTATGCCAGTGTGGTCATTGTGTTAAATTCCTGGCGGCCCGATGTGGTAATCCGCCCTGCTACTATTGCCGTTGTGTGGCCATTATTCCGTAAGACCGTTGTCTTACGAAATTTATATGTCTCTGTCTGGAAAGTCCATTTTCCCTGTCAAGTGTATTTCTGGAATTTTATGCCTGTCATTTGGCCGCAGGAATGTAGTATTATCTGTCTAAGCCGTTATATGGGCCAATTTTGGTGTGATTGGAAGGCCGTCTGCTTGTTTTTCCCTGGCGTGCAATTTTCTCTGGGGTTCGAACCCGTGTTCTATGTAATTCTCTGTGTTATATGTCTGCGTTGTTCATGTTCTGCGGGCATTCTGCCTGTATTTTGTTTGTGTTTCTCGTACCGAAAATACCGTTGTTTAGTTAGTTTTCGGTACGAGGTTTTTGTGTGTGGACATGGGTTCGAAGCCGGTTGTCTGTAAAGATTTGGTGGCCATTTCTGTGCCGCCTACACTATGGCAAATGGGCTGTGTGTTTTTCTGTGCGCAACCCCTAGTATACCTTCCTGCGAGGAGTTTGCTTATTTTTGCCCTCTCCTCGTAGTGTAAATTTTGAAGATATAGGGTTCTTAGGTTGGCTATGAATGATTCCGTGCAGTGTGCTTTGGGAACTGTCGTCTGTAAGGCTCGCAGTTTATCACTGACGTCTGCTTTAATGCTGAGTATGAGGGTGTCGGGTTGCAATGTCTTGCGCGGTCGCTTGTTTACTTGTTTCGATAACGCTGTGTATCCGAACATGTGTTCTTAATCAGCCTGCTTTTCTGTTAGTGCTCTTCGCATTATAAAAAGGCAAGAGGGGAATTTTGTGGTTTAACGTGACCATTTCTAGAGATCGTGTGCCACGGGATTTCCGTTCTACTTGGAATCCAAACCACAGGCCATGGCATTTCACTTCGGAAATCTCATATGCATTGGCCGTCTGCAAAAGAACCTTCCATTGCCTACACTTGTGTCCCCGAGTGTTGTGTTATGTATACCTATGTATAAAATATATATATAGTTTATTTGGCCATTTTTCTTTCTTGGGCTAAATGTGTGAAACAAAAAAAATTATTTATGCCCCGCTCTGCATTAAGAGAGCACATTGAAAGAAAATAATAGTAGGTGGCGTTAGTCTCTAAAAATTATGTCGTGAGCACTATGTTTTTGAAAAAAAAATGGTGATTGGGACCTGAGTGTAGTATTTACCAATTTGGTAACGTGAGTACTACCGTAATCTGGTTACGTCTCAGGGGAATCTACCGACACTGTCTAGTACACCTTAGGAAGGCCATTGCCAGACGTAACTGATACCCTTGTATCCACGTCACGAGCAAAGCCAGTGCACTGTGGGAGTCAAACCTGCCTATCAAAGTAATTGTAACTCGCCAAAATGACAGTGTCTCATCCCGGTGTGCAATTGGGCTTTTTAGTTGGTTAAAGCACACCTCCCAAAATTTTTTTTTTTTTTTGAAACTAGTTTGAGATTCTTAATTCTTGCCACACTTACGGCTTTCGCCCGCAACAGGAGAATCTATCAAACTGTGGAACCCTAATGTAGAACGTCTAGTCATTTCTACTTAGAAAGACTCCCTTAAGCTCTATGCTGTGATTTTATGCCTAAGTTGTGTTCAAAATATCTCTTTCCGGCCTTAAGCCTGATGGGCTTTCACTTGGCTTAGTGATGGCCTGATAGAAAGATGCCATGGTTCCCAAAAAAAAACACAGAAGGATTTAAAATTACTCACTTCTAATTTGGCCATGTTGCCCTGTATATACATAAAATACGAGAAAGAAAAAAAATGCGCAGTTTATGTTTACTATGTAATTGTCGGTCTATTTTCTGATATCTCCCGCGTGAAAGAACTTGTGTGGCCATTTATGATGGGGGAAGTGATGTTATTTTATTTCTTTGGCCTTGGTGGAAGTCGTTATCGTCTTTCGAGCTTCAGTGCTCAGAAAGGTGAAGGGTTTTGCCCTGTTACGATATTATAGGCCTCTGAAATCCATTGAGGTGTTTCTTTGCTGTTTTCCGGCGGAATTTCTAGCAAAGTAAGCCTTGCCCTACTTCCACCGTAGCGCGTGTTTCTAGGTCTAAGTGTACCTGTATTTAAGGGCGTTATTGCGCTTGGCGCTATCTTAGCAGATTTTACGGGAGTGTATGTATGTTTGACTGCGAGGTTTTGTGGGGTGGGTAATAATACCTTTCCTAATCCCCGTGTATTGTATGGTAATGCCTGTTTAATCTGTATGTGGGTGTACCGTGCATCCTGAGGGACTAATGCCGGTGTTCGCCTCCGTTCTGGCAAATTTGCCCTATGAACTGGCGGTGAGGGCCGCTTAAGTGCCTGTTTTTGTCCTGCCAATGTGGTGTCGTGTAGTCTGTCCGCTTTCTGGCCCGTGGCCACGGCAGACTCCTGCCACTGTGTTAGCCTATCTGTGTGAGTGTATGTAGGCTTTATATGTGGTAGGTCAGGCTCTACGTCGTCAGCCCATGACGAGGTTACCTCCTGTTGTCCCTCTGTCGTATTATGTGTGATTGAAGGTCCTGGCTTCAACTCCCTCTCGTTCATCCGGTCCGAGGGGATTGTTCTAGGCTCTTCCCCTCGGCTTGGCAAAATTGCCTTCCGATCCGGAGCTGGAGGACGTGTGTCTGTGTAGGATGTATTCTTTAGTATGTTGGAGCCTAACCTGGCCGTCTCCTGGACTGTGGCCACGGCGAACTCCTGCCACTGCGTGGCAGTACTTGTCGAGAGGGACATCCTCGCAAATTGTCGAGTTAGCGTATCTACGCTTATGTCCTCTCTCGGCTGGGCTGGTGGCCCTACCATGAACTCAAAAACGGCCTTGTTGGTTTGGAGTTCACGGTATTCGTCCCAAATTTGGGTGTACTGCCTATTGAGGCATATGGCCTGTTCAGCGACTTTGGTGTCCTGAGTCCCTATCCGTCTGTGTTCCGTGATGAGTGTTTCCCATTGTTGGAACATAAACTCGTGTCGACAGTGTAGTTGCCAGTGTGCTTTTATGATTTGTGTGCGGAGGGTGGGGATTTTCGCTCGAATCTTGCGATTCTTAGCACTGCGGAGTGGCCGGACAAGGGCTCTTATGATCCGCATGTACTGGGCGTGCAGGAGCTGCTGAAACCTTCTGAGGTAGTCCTGCCTAGTTTCAAAAACTCTATGCCAGGCAATTAATTCCTGGTACTCCCCAATGCTCCTTAGCACAGCTAGGCGGTATAGGGGGGCCATGTTGAATGGAGTGTATGTGAAAAAATAATAAAAAAAAAATCTGTGCGTGTTTTGACAGTGTATTCTTATATTTCTCTGATTCTGTATGGGGCTGGGGGGTTGGTTTGTTAAGAATTTCCCCTGTGTAGCTAGTTTGGAGCACTCAAAAAAAAATGGTGCTTTTTATTTGGGGGAAAAAATTTTCTCACTAATTTGCTTGGCTTTTTGCGGTACGGAAGGGGTCGTTTTACCTACGAGGGCTCGTTGGTTGAGTCCCTTTTCTCTATGCGTAGGACCCCGCCTCCACCAGTGTTTTAGATCCCTTATTTGGGGGTGGATCTAAAAGGGAGAGTTGCTGTACTAATTTATGAGTTTGTGCCTAAATAAGGGTAGCTCCCCTTGACAGGGCAAGCTGACCAGTGTAGTGTGTTGTGGTGTGCTAGGAACTAGGGGGCGCTCCTATAAAGACTGTAAATGTGGTTTAAGGGATGTAGCCTTAGCACGCGGGTCGATGTACTAGTCGCCCAGCCGGCTACTTATTATATAATCACCTTGCTAGTGTCAGCGGTTCGGCACGCACTTCACTTGAGCACGCGAGCCGCTGTGAGGAATACAAGGACGTCTGAGTTGGCGTTATTACTACGGTGTGTCACGTCCGACTGTGACGGGAGTAAGGAAGGACGTGGGGACGTGAAGAAGAGTGTAGATCAGTAATGCAAGTGTAAGAGACTGACCAAGTGTTTATTGGTCAGCAATGAGTAACTGTTAGTCCCTTTTAAGGGATCTTGTGATGTTATAATGTGAGTACAAACTGTGGGTGTTAGGTTACAAAAGTAGGATTCTGAACACTGACTGACTGACTCACCTCGGTTGACACTGTCGTTAGCCTCCGGCTGTCTCGTCGAAGCACTGGTGATGGAGAGATCCTCGTGACCCACTTAAGGCACCTTTTATACCTTTAGCCTCTGTTCTGTCAGCGCGTTGTGGCATAGTTGAACCAGTTTGTAGTATGTCGCTGTGTGTCATAATTACGCAAGGGTTGAGCTGCTTTATGGAGTAGCCAGCTGCCCTTATAGTATTGATGGATATTGGGTAGGCTTTTAAAGGGTTGCCTTTTATGAGATTTAGACAGATGATGGGGGGGATGATCTCTAAGGGGTACATACCCCTTGGGTATTGTACAATATTTGAATGGTAGCGGAATCACTCATTCTACAGTGCCCACGGGGAGGCAAATTAGGCCTATATGACTCGTAGTGGAATAGCTCGAATATCGAAGAACTTAGCGATTACGAGGTGTAGGCTTGGCGGAAAGGCTGGCTGATCATCAGTTTGACATCAATTCACGATATAAGTCGGAGCTTGGAACAGTGGCGTCTGGTTTGCGTGGATGCTAGTCTCGGAATGATAAAAGTAGCACAGCTTCGGTGTGTTATTTATTTGTTTATGTACCGCATTTCTCTATTTGAATGTCCTCGGCGTTGACTCAGGATCGACATTTACATTATATTGCGCATAATAGTACCGAAATAATGTCCAAAATGTAGCCCTGTGTAAATTTGAATCAGCTGATCTACATCACCCATAAGAACTGATGCTTGATAATATGCAAATGACACCAAAAAATCCAGTGGAACACACAAATTAGATTACGTGCATCGCACAGTTATACATATATACAATTAAAAATAACACTGTCATTACTTTAGAGACCATATTTACTGATTATAACCGAAAAATAAAAAGTGTTCCATATCAAACGCGTGTTATTGATTATTTTAAACCCTACTTATTCAGACCGACCGCAGCGCCCCAAGTGTTAGTTTGAGTTGCCAATAGGCCTGCAAAAGAAAAAACTTGGAAGTTGCTCTAGTTGAAAGATTGAAAAGCAAAAGAACTTCGAAGTTAAGCAGGCAGACTTGCATCTGAGAGATCAAGGAGGCAGAAGCTGGTAATAAGCATTAGATGGTGAAAGTGGCGCGGCAGTCGGCAAGAGAATGAACGAAAATATTTGTTGGCTGTCTCTCTAATAAATCTCGCAGATGTATTACTCCTTGAAACATTGGAAAACGCGCCAAAGACGGTCGAATGTTTGTATGTTATCCAGGTGTGTGTGTTTACATTTCGATGACAGTAGTGTGTAAGCATGACACTATTAATTTATGTAACTAATTGGAGGCATAGATTTAAAAAATGCGGCGAAGTCAAGCACCTAGCCAAGCAGGAAAACGCAGTTCGGAAGATGAAATCGTAAATCACGTATCCAAGCGAGGTTATAGGAAGGATCTAACATTGTCTGCTCGTAAACCTCTTCACGAGTTGTCTTCTCAAAAGGTACAGGTTACACCTGAAAGTATCTCGTTTCATGAAGAACTGATACGTAAAATATTATCGAAACCCTTCAAAATCCCTATTCCTAACTATCAAGGTACAACATTATCACGTTCATTGGGGCTTGCAAAGAATCGGTGCAGAAGAGCGCTACATGACCCATTCGAACCAGGAGCATTGGTGTTATATTCGCCGCCAGAACTAAGTGCCCACGATAAACTGAAAGTAGATCCTGACAAGCAGCCTGTTCATGTTGTTGTGGATCCTGTGCTATCAAACATCTTACGGCCTCATCAGCGAGAGGGAGTCAAGTTCATGTACGACTGTGTTACAGGAAAGTGTATAGAAGATGCCTATGGGTGCATCATGGCTGATGAAATGGGACTGGGGAAAACTTTACAGTGCATTACTTTGATGTGGACTTTGTTACGGCAGGGACCCGACTGCAAACCAACCATTGATAAAGCCATCGTTGTAGCCCCTAGTAGTTTGGTCAAGAATTGGTACAATGAAATAAACAAGTGGCTCTCGGGTCGTGTGAATTCCTTGGCCATTGACAGTGGGAGTAAGGATCAGATTGATCAGAACTTGAGGGGGTTTATGCAGACTATTGGAAGAAGACCGGTCAATCCAATACTTATAATTTCATATGAAACGTTTCGCTTACATGCTCATGTGTTACACCAGGGTGAGGTAGGGTTAGTTTTGTGTGATGAAGGACATCGCTTGAAGAATTGTGAGAATCAGACTTACCAAGCACTCATGGGTCTTAAAGCAAAGCGACGTGTCCTGCTCTCTGGTACTCCTATTCAGAATGATTTACTAGAGTACTTTAGTCTGGTTCACTTTGTTAATCAGGGTATTCTGGGTACTGCACAGGAATTCCGAAAGAAGTTTGAAAATCCTATCTTACGTGGTCAGGACGCAGATGCTACAGATGAGGAACGGAAGAAAGGACAAGCTTGTTTAGATGAACTTGTAGCAATTGTGAATAGGTGTCTCATTCGCCGTACATCGGCACTGCTCTCTAAATATCTTCCTGTGAAGATTGAACAAGTGGTTTGTGTTAAACTTAGCCCCACACAACTCAGCATCTACCAAGATTTTATCAACTGCGACGCTATCAGGAGTACTGTCCGAGATGTTGGCAAAGTGAGTCTTTCTGCACTGTCGTCCATCACGTCACTGAAGAAGTTGTGCAACCATCCAGATTTAGTGTACGATAAGATTGAGAGTAAAAGTGAAGGGTTTGAGAAAGCATTCGAGCATCTGCCTGCCAAGTACGATGCGAAAAAAGTCCTGCCTGAGTTGTCAGGAAAACTGATGGTGCTGGACTGTTTGCTGGCCATCATTAAGACGACTACGACTGATAAAGTAGTTCTGGTCTCTAACTATACTCAGACACTAGATCTGTTTGAGAGATTGAGCAGAATGCGGAATTATCCCTACGTCCGGCTGGATGGTACCATGACTATCAAGAAGAGGGCTAAAGTGGTGGAGCGATTTAATGATCCAAGCAGTCCAGATTTTATCTTCATGCTGAGTTCAAAGGCTGGTGGCTGTGGCTTGAACTTAATTGGTGCCAACAGACTGGTGATGTTCGATCCGGACTGGAACCCGGCCAATGATGACCAGGCGATGGCCCGCGTGTGGCGAGACGGGCAGCGTAAACAGTGCTTCATCTACCGCCTGTTGTGCACCGGCACTATCGAGGAGAAGATCTTCCAGCGACAAGCACACAAGAAGGCACTCAGTTCGTGCGTTGTAGACAATGAGGAAGATGTTGCAAGACACTTCAGCCTGTCAGATCTCCGCGACCTCTTCAAACTGGAAGGAAATACGTTAAGTGACACGCATGATAAGTTCAAGTGCACTCGATGTATCAACCGTATCCAGGTGAAGCCCCCTCCGAAGGACAGTGACTGTACATCAGACCTATCGTGCTGGAACCACTGTGCTGACAAGAAGGGTTTAGTTGATGTGGTGCTGAAACAGTGCTGGGATGCTGGTGTGTCGTTTGTGTTCCACCATCGATCACATGAACCTAAGCTTGTGCCTTAAATGTTTCCAAGTGAGTAATTTAAATGTATTTATTCCGACATGCCAGTCAGTCAGCTCAAGAGGGAGAGAGTGATCTAATATTCACAGTTTAAAGAACGAGTATTTGATGGTTGTTATAGCGTAAGTTGGCTAGTGATAAGAAATTTATTTTCATGGTATAAATCTCCATGTTCAGAATGTATCAATCCACATAAAAGTTGGGAATTTACAACTCCACTGTAATTATCTAGCCTACCACAAACTCATTTGTAAACAGTACTGATCTGACATGTTTTGTGGCTCCAAAGATAGTCAGAGGCACAGATAATGCAGCCAACTTGGCATGTACCAAATCAAAATTTATTTACTGGATAGTCCCTTTACCTCCGAAATGAAATGTTAGCGAGTCTGTTATCTATGCTGTTGGCAATCTTTGGAGCCACAAAACATGTCAGAAGACATGCTGTGAGCAAATGAGCCTTTGCTCCACAATTACAGGTGTCACAATTCCCGACCCCAAGGAATGTGGCTGCACGGAAGAAGTTTTGTCTGTGGGATAAGTTATGTACCCTTACCTTAGAATGAAATATCACACCCAATGGTTTGTGTAAGAAAAAGCCCTTGGCGCTTATGACCACAACATTAAGAGTTGAGCAAAACTACGTTTCTCACTTAATTCGAAGTGTATAGTATCAGGAAACAGTAGTTAGGTTTCCTTCCAAGTTTAGGCCTATTGGTAATAGAGTTCATTTTACAAAATTAAACCTGTCCACCTCGTGGTGTAGTGGCTAGCATTTTTGGCTGTTGGTCCGGGTTTGATTCCCGGCTCTACCAAGGAATTTAATTCTAGTCTTAGGGCTGAAACGCTCGGCCTTGTGAGGCAAAACTGAGAAGAGACGTGGGTTCGATTCCTACCTCAGGCATCCTGGAAGTAGTTTTTTGTGGTTTCCCCACTTCCACTCCAGGAAAATGCCGGGATGGTTCCCAGTTTAAGGCCACGGCCGTCCCCTTCCAATCCTTGCCTGAATTACATGGGGCTAAGTTTTGCCTCACGAGGCCGAGTGTACCCTGTTTCAGCCTCAGACCAGAATTAAATAGCATGGCAGAGCTGGGAATCAAACCCAGACCTCCGGGGCAGCAGCCAAGAATGCTAGCCACTACACCATGAGGAGGTCTGATGACTATTGAGATATTGACATAGAAATATAATATTGATTTGAATAAATTTGCATTCAAATCATATTAATATTAATAGTTCAATTGTAACAAACTGTATTACAATAGTAATTTATAGGAGGTACTGTTAGGGGCAGATGACCTCGTAGTTCCGCCCCTTAAAACAACAATAACTAATTAACTAACTAGGAGGTACTGTACTGCTGTAGGCTGCAAATAGGCAATGTCTATTCATCCGTTATTAAGATGTCTCTTGGTTTTTCTCTTAAATGATTAGGCCTATAGAGTTAGGCTTTCTTGTATAACCAAAGGTTATAATTCCTTAAGTACCAACTTTAGTGGAATGGCTGGTGTAGCCTATATTCAGTTTACTTCTTATGTTGCATAGTGATGAATGCCATTTGTATAAGCAAAATGAATGTGTGTTTGATTCAATTTCTTTTCTAATTTGTATCCAAATTCTGATGCTGACATTGCAATTTGTTTTTGAAGTGGCATAATTTTTGTATTTGTAAATACAGTGACCAGCAAAGAAAAACGATCACTTGAAAAATTCAACATAGCTTTCATTTAAATCATAAATATGAATGCTCTAGGCCTAGTACAAGTTACTGTTTATGACATGGAAGTATTATCATTCTTCATGTCATTGTTTCACTTTTTTCCATCTACTTTAGATTCCGACAAGGTCCGTATTAACAGAAGATTATAACACAACATGGTAAAATGTATTCCCGTCAATCGATACATAAAATTATATTAAAAGTCACATTCGTGGCAATGTTGCTCCCATCATCAGCCACTTATTATCCTCAACGCTATCGTCCATTCTCAGAGATACCTCTTATCAAAGTATCACACGTAAGCAGGATCGTAATCTCGTCCCTCATATTCATGCTCTCTTTTCTGCACAGGTTTTCCAGTGATATCTACATGACTAATAGATTTCTACATCCATCATGGTCTGTAAATACCACATGGACCTATTTATGTTTCCATTTTCATATTGAGCATTACAGCTTGACGAACTTGATACTTCCTATGTACAGTGAGAGATATCAAAGACCACAACAGTCTAATGAACAACATAGAAGATAATAATAATATTATGATATATATAATATATATATATATATAACAGTATGGCTTCAGGAGTGGAAGATCCACAGTGGACCCAATCTTTAGCTTGAGGCAGGTGATGGAAAAGAACTGGGAATATGGAGAGGATTTGATCATGACTTTCATAGATCTAGAAAAGGCATATGATAGTGTCCCCAGAGAGAAGGTATGGGAAACCATGGTTAAGAAGAGACTGGGAAGAGAAATGTTGGAAATGGTGCAAGCAATGTACAACGACTGTGTTAGCAGGGTACTGACCCCAGTTGGAAAGACAGATTGGTTTAGGAACAAGACTGGACTAAGACAGGGGAGTGTGCTGTCACCTCTTTTATTCATAATGGTGATGGATGAAATTGTAAAGGAAACAAAGGAAGCATATAGACATAAAGAAATGAAGTTACTGTTATTTGCAGATGATATTGTGGTCTGGGGAAGGAACACCGAAGAAGTGCAAAAACAACTAGATGCACTGAACGAAAATATTCAGAAGTATGGCCTGAAAATCAGTATAGAGAAAAGCAAGACCATGGTGATGACAAGAGGGGAAAGACAAGGAAAGGGCACTGTGAAAATTGGAAGTCAGAGTTTGGAAATTGTGGACACGTTCAAATACCTAGGAAGTGAATTGATGCAAACTGGTAGGTTGGACATGGAGATTGGCAGGAGGGTACAGCAGAGCAATGCATTCTATCAAAGTGTTAGAAAACTTGTTTGGGATAAGGAAGTACCAAGGAAAAGCAAGGAGGTAATGTATAAAGTGTACTATGTTCCCATATTAACTTCTGCAGCTGAGACTTGGACCCTGACGAGCAGGCAAGAGAGTAGAATCCAAGCCAGTGAAATGAAATTCCTAAGAAGTATGATAGGTAAGACAAGGAAAGACAGAGTGAGGAATGAAGATGTTAGGAAGGAAGTTGGGATGGGAAAACTAAATGAGAGAATTGAGAAGAATAAACTAAGGTGGTTTGGACATGTAAAGAGGATGGAGGAAAATAGAATACCAAGACAGATGCTGGAGGCCAAGTGCAAGGGTAAGAGAGCAAGGGGAAGACCTAGAACAAGGTGGATCGATTCAGTGAAGAACAGCGTGAGAAAAAGAAATCTGGACTGGGACAAGATCGTGGAAGAAGAATTGTGGAAGGAAAGAGGAAAGTGGAGAAGTGCCATAAATACCCCGACCCGGCAGGAGCTGGATAAGGGGAAATGATGATGATATATATATATAAAAAACAACAAGTAAGTTAGGATGGATTAAGGAAATTAGAGAAGATATGAAAGAATTAGTAATAACCTTGAATGACTTGCAAAACAAAACAAAAAAATAAAATAAACTGAAATATATAAAAATAAGATTTCAGGCAAAAATAGACAAACGTAATACAATAAAAAGGGTATTTACAGATGAGGAACACCTGAGAAGATCAGAGTGAATGAAAAGCTACTGGGCGACTCGCAAAGGAAACTTACTGAAGAGGAGGACCAAGAAATGATTGACTGAAGTGGTCCAATGAGGCCTTAAAAGAAGAAGAAGTAGAATATATAATAAAATATATAAAATATTAGTTCATCTTCTATGTTAATAATAATAATAATTATGTTAGGCACTTATAGAGGTTTTCGAACTAGTTTTATATAGATTTCACAAAGAAAAAAGTATATTTCCCAAGACCGAACCTTATCAATTGTAACATACCGGTGCTGTTTTATGTTTGTGAGATAGTTCTTGAACCAGTCATGTACCATATTTTAGAGACCTGCAAGTTCTAGTTTATTAAAGAAAATCATATCAAAGGCTTTTTGAAGGTCAATTAATACTACAGCAGCTATTTTTTCATGTAAGGCCTTTTCTACATCAGTTGCTTCGGTAGCGTAGTTGGTAGCATGCTGAACTGCTGTGCCCAAGATAGCGGGTTAAAACCCATCGGATTTTTTAAGAGCGTTAAAAATCCTTCAGTATGCCTTTCATTGGAGGGGAAATAAAGCCGGCGGTCCCATGTCATAGATTTATGGCATAAAAAAGAACCTTCCACTAACTACACTTGTGTGAAGCTAAATTGTTAGGTTAGATTTCGTCGGAACGCTCTGTCAAAAGTTGAAGGGAACTTGTAGCTCACCCTAAGGGTGTCCGCTGGAAGCAGCTATAGACTCAGGCGAGCCGAACATGTCCTTGGACAGTCCCGGCACTAAAAGCCATACGATAAATAAATAAAATCTACATCTGTTACAACTTCAAATACAGCACCGTCAGCTCCTTTCTTTGGTATAAACTCATATTGGCTAGGGCGGCTTCGGTGGCGTAGTTGGTAGCATGCTGAGCTTCTATGCCCAAGATAGTGGGTTCAAACCCGGCCGAAGCAGTCGGAATTTTTAAGAGCGTTAAAAATCCCTCAGTATGCCTTCCTTCGGAGGGGAAGTAAAGCCTGCGGTCCCATGTCATATATTTATGGCATGTTAAAGAACCTTCCACTAATTGCACCTGTGTGAAGCTAAATTGGATAGGTTAAGAATGTAAACAACGCTCTTAGGTTTCTACGTTCGTTGCCAAGAGCCGACTGCGGTGGTGTCTAGTAGCTAAGTTCTGAACTTGGCCTAGTAGTCGTTGACGGTGGCGCTTGGCGGCAAAAGTAGGAACTATTTGAAAAATTTTAAGTTGCAGTACTTAAATTAAATAAAAAACAGATAACACACACTAATACAGTGATCACAATTAACACCGGTTATCAGACAGATTCTACACACACCCAAAGTACACGGGGCTACATGACCGCGTTGTCGCAGCCCCTAAACTTAAGGACCAACCAACCATATTGGCAAATTGTAAAGTAGTCATTTTTCACTAAGAAATTTGCAAGTCTTGTATCACCTTGCTGATAGCAGATCACCTATTCGAACCATCTTTAGTACACATGTAGAGCATGACCAGGCATATACCAGGTGCAAGTAGTAAGGTGCGCTTCTCAGCCGTTTCCAAGAAATTAATTGCAATTACAGTACTGTGTGTATGTGCGTTGTACGCTAGCAAGAATCCAACAAGCACGTGGTGCAGCGGTAAGAGCCCTGCTTCATAAGCGCGGAGTCGCTGGATCGAATCCCACCGGTGAGCCTTTGCAGTGTGTTGTGTTTCTTCTTTTTTTTCTTTTGTAACCTTTGGCAATTTCCAACCAATACGCATAGCATGAGTCACTGCTTGCTGGGGTACGGAGTGGTCTGATGGTTCACAGATTTGCAATGAACGGAACAGACTGGGCCTTCAATGTATAAATGTATAGCCTAAATGTCACAAACGTTGACCCCAGTACGATGATTCAGAATCTCTTTTCCCGCTCACATAACACGTTATTACAATTGACTGCAAAATATACATTATTCACGACATCTACAGTTGTACGAATTGCCATTGTTTACAAAAAGAAAAATCATTACACACTCCAAAAGCTCACCGGTGGAATTTGATCCAGCGACTCCGCGCTTACGAAGCAGGGCTGTTACGGCTGCACCACGCACTTGTTGGATTCTTGATAGTGTACAACGCACATAGACGCCGCACTGTAAGTGCAATCAATTAATTTCTCTGAAACGGCTAAGAAGCGCACCTTACTACTTGCACCTGGTATACGCCTGGTCATGTCCTACATGTATACTAAAGAGGGTTGGAATCGGTGACCCATGCATCGTATCCTTCCCTTGTTAGGGATTTCAATTCATTGCACGTTTTCCTTATTCTCTATGTTTTGGCCATCAACTACAAGTTTGCCAATTCCAGGTTCTACCTTTTGTTGCTTATTCAGTGCTTCATTAACAACATTCCACATCTCCCCTTGAGTTATTTGCGTTTTGAATTTTTTGGTCAAAGGTGGCTAGTTTCTTTGCAGGTTTTGTATCTTGGTTACTAATTATTTTATATTATTTTAACATTTCTGCTACCTTAATGGTTTTTTAAACTTTGGTTTTTCTCCCTGTGTATTAGTGCTTAGAGCTCTTGTGTGATTCATGGGTTTGTTGGTGGAACTCTTGACTCCTCATTCTTAATACAGGTTTCTGTTCCTTTAGTAATCACCGATTGTGTTTTCATGACATTCAAATTCATAAGTTATAAAATATTCATTAATTTTGTTATAGTTTGTTTTGTAGGCCTAAAATCACATATCGAGTTCCTGTCAATGTAATGGTTGATATTTCAAACAGCTGGCAAGGGAAACAGCAGAGTTGCTAACTGTAGGCCCAACCATATTCCATACATTTTGGAGAACTACAGGGTCATTATCTCTGTGCGCCCCGATGAACACGGCAAGCTATGGCGGCGTTGACTGGCGCTGATCGCAGGCGCGCCTACACGGTTCAGTCAGTGGTTGGTGCGCATTTTACACTTTTACCAAACATGTTCAATAATGTGTACTTACAGAGTTGAAACTGTCCTCCCTCTCTTGTAACACACACCTGACATCTTCTGATGAAAGAATGGACAACAATCTCATCTAATTTTTGTTCTGTAAGAACAAAACGTTGTCCGTTAACTCTTTTATTATTTACGGAGCCAGTTTCCTTGAATTGTTTAGCGAGCCTCCTAATCGTACTGGCATTAGGCATAGGTCTTCCTGGAAACTTGATTCGAAATTTTCGTCTTGTTTCAGAACAAGACTTTCTGCTTTTCATATAGAAATTATGGATATACACACGTTCGTGCAATGTGAATTGGTGTCTAGGCATGACCAACAATCACAGTAATCACAATACTCACTAAACGTGCAACACTAACATCTAAGCTTTGCAGATACACGTCCATTTGAATGACAAACACGTGTGAACTAACGATATGAGTCAGCTTAGCGGGTATTGCGAGGTCCACTCGCTCTGCACCTGGCCAGCCAAATGACGCCATAGTTTGCCGTGATTACCGGGACGCACAAAGATAATGACTCTACAATTCAATAGGCATAGTGGTCTCTTCCTGTGGTGATGAATATACCAACTTTGGTGAGGTTGGAGGGAAAATCTCTCTTTATGGAACAGAATGTTGTGTTCATATTATACATTTTACGTGTATGTCCTGTTTGCAATTTCCCAGGCCCAAGGCAAGGAATATTGTCCTGTGGTGTAATCGTGTAAATATCCTACCATAACATCACAGTTGGCTGCATACCCATATTCCAGGGAAAAAGCAACACAGTATCTTTATTTAAAATCCAGAGGAAACAATATAATTCCTGTTTGGTAATGTTGTCTGTAGCCTGTTTGGCATTTTTATTATTTTTTTCCGTTTCGCTAGAAATTTACATAATTTTGCAATCATGTTAAAATTGATTTGATCGTAAATTTGAAAAGTAGGCATTTTCTAAATGTGATTATTTGTTGTTTATGTACAATTCTGACCAATACAGTGAGTGCAACATAATAAATCATGGCTCGTTTTCCCAGGTAACTGCACTAATGTATTTGCTAAAGAATAATTTATACAGGTTAAGAAACTGATACCCAGCCATTTTTTGATATTTTCAGCTGAAAGAAGTAGTTGCATGTTGATGCTGTGTTTTAGCCCTACCATTACAGAGGAAGCGAGCATGTGGTTGAGAGGAGCAAGTACTTGTGGTTCTACCCGCAGCAACCTCTCCAGAAGAGTCTATTATGGTCAATGCAATCAGCCCTATACATATCCACCACGACTTTCCAATGCATCTCTTGCAGTCGAGCAAAACTGTGGACAGCAGCTTGGGAGTTGATCTTTCTTCCCCCTCCTCCCCAAATTAGGAATCACTTGTTTTCCTATGCCTATTTTTTCAAATGATGTACCATATCTGATTAAAGTACCCTGTTCACACAACCTGCATATTTAGCTAATTTAGTGGTGTTTCACTACATCCTACTTAGTGACGGGCGGCTTCGGTGGCGTAGTTGGTAGCATGCTGAGCTTTTATGGCCATGGTTGCGGGTTCAAACCCGGCCCAAGTCGTCGGATTTTTAAGAGCGTTAAAAATCCCTCAGTATGTCTTCCTTTGGAGGAAGTAAAGCCGGCGGACCCATGTCATAGATTTATGGCATGAAAAAGAACCTTCCACTAATTACACTTGTGTGAAGCTAAATTATACGTTAGATTTGACTGACGCTCTTTGGTTCCAACGTTGGTCGCCAGGAGCCGACTGCAGAGGCATCTAGTAACCAAGTTCAGAACTAGTTGGTTGTTGACGGTGGCGTTTGGTTGGAACCACTTGAAAATCGAATGTCTGCAGTCCTTACTTGAATTAAAAACAGATAACACACACTAATACAGCCATCACAATTAACACCGGTTATCAGACAGATTCTACACACACCCAAAGTACACGGGGCTACATGACCGCATTGTCGCAGCCCCTAAACTGAGGAACCAACCAACCTACTTAGTGACAATTCTGAACAGTAGCACTCAAAAGTATTTTGTAGCCGAGGATATTGTTTGGCAGGTCTACTCAACGCCGGCCCCGTGGTGTTGGGGTAGCGCGCCTGCCTCTCACCCGGAGGCCCCGGGTTCGATTCCCGGCTCCGTCAGGGATTTTAAAACTTACGTGAAGGTTGGAACGGGGTGCACTCAGCCTCGTGAGGACAATTGAGTAGCTGTCCGACAGTGAGACAGCACTCCGATCACGAATACCAAGATTAACGGCCGAGGGGACCCGACGCGCTGATCACGCGTCACCCCAATATCTGCAGGCCGAATGGCTGGGCAGCGGTCGCTTGGTAGGCTTATGCCCTTCCTGGGCTGTATAGTGCCAGGGGTTGACTTTTTGTTTTGTTTTTTGAGGTCTACTCAACGGACACCTGAGTACTTTTGAGCATTACTGGACATTCAATAGAGAAAGTAATATACTTACCCACAAAAATGTATTAAGTTAAATTGAACTAAAATCAATAAGTCTTCCAGTAGCCTAAATGTGTTCGTACGTTTCAGCGTCGTGTGATTTTTAATTGTGGGGGAATCTCAAACAAAAGGTATTCAGTAACAATCCGCGTACTCTGGAGGCTCTCGAGAACGAAATAACTGCACTGTTACAAAAATATCTGAGGATGAATTACATAGAGTATGTTTAGGAAATGGACAGCATTTACACTCCGTCCAAGCAATCTGCGAAGTGCCAGAGTGAAAACACGTAGTCTGTGCACAGGAGTGACTCGGCTGAGTGGTCCAATGAGGTGCGATGCAATGAAATAATTAGCGCAGGAGGGTAGCGCGACCAAATCTCGCAATGGCTGGCTGCCACGCTCCACCCATCACATTCTCTTTTCACTTTCTCCATGTGACGTCATGCGTAAACCTACCTCACAGATTCCATGGATGAGGTATACTCTGAAATTCAGGTAAGTAATTATGATTATTAAATAAATTAAAAAGGTGTTGAACTACAGGGTGATTATTTTACTGGAGCGGGGCGCGCACTTTCCACAAGCCAACCGAGAAAAGTGTGTTGGGTTATGCAGGACATTTTTCATTTTTCAATGTGTTAATTATAATGGCTCAACGGACAATGTTCATTTTATTCTCTTTCGAGAACATTTGATTATAGTCAATGCCAAAGCAAGGTTTATTGTTTTGGAGTGGAGTTTTTGACTTCCGTGGTGCACTGGCATGCTCGTGACGTGGCTGCATATGTAGCAAAGCGTCTTGCATGGCCTTCTCAGTGTGTGCCTGCTACGTGTCTTGGTAGGCGTGCCTTTACAAACTGAAAAACCCAGTTGGCACACTGGGGCGAAAAGCTAGCAATGTGTTGAGTTATGTAGGACATTTTTATCAATTTATGTGTTAACAGATGGTATACCAAGGTGAGTGGAGGGGGAGAGAGCTTGAGAAGGCTTGGATGGATGGAATAAGAGAGGCCCTGCAGGAGAGGTGAGTGAGGCAATGGCCATTACCAGAGACGAGTAAGATGCGAGATCTCTCATATGTTACAAGAGAAAAAAGGAAGATTGTAGTTTTACGTGACCATTAATCTCGCGCTTATGAGCCACAGGACCTCCTTTTTTCGTGGAATCCGAACCACAAAACATGGCATTTCACTTTGAAAATCTTACATGCATTAACCGGGAATCGTACAGTCGAGTCTCGGCACTCGATAACCCGGCTCTCCGGACTTCTCGGCCACCCTGAGAGGAGAAAGAAATCATGATTTTTGTGTTTCCGCACAGAGCGTTATTATGTTTTCTTTTGTCTTCTCCATCAATGGAATTGTCGACAGATAAATACGCCGCAAAACAAGTTGACTTACAGTAAATAGTAAGAAGAGTAAGGACGACCTGATAAATACAGGTACATAGTTGTAGTAAACAAACGGTTCTCGCGCAGAGCGCTGTATTTATTTGATTGCGCATTCTCCGCAATTCTGTTTCTTCGCCGTCTTCGTGACGAGGCTTCAAGAAACAGGTTTCAAAGCGAAAAGCAAAAGAACTTTACTTACTTTTTTGCAAAAAGTCATCATCATCTTGCACAGTTTCTAGCCACTGGCAGGGTCTGTTTGGAACACAAGCCTCTCCAACGTCTTCTGTCTTCCCACCATCTCTCACAGCGATCACAAAGCGACTTGCGCTACTCGTGTTAGACACAATTTATAATGTGAATTGTGAAGAATAAGGGTCGAATTAAGAATAGTGCGTTTCTAATTGTTTTGTTTTGCAATAGAACAGCTACCGGTAAGCATAACAGGAGCTCATGACACCACTGAGAACATAACAATGATTGAGGCTACTTGTCCGAGTCATATCCTACCTGTGCAACTGTACCTGTCAACCAGGTTGGCTGGCAGTGTGCCACAGGTAAACAAATAATAGATCCCACTTCGGCCACCGGCATTCGTATCTTGAAAAGCTAATACAGGACTGGTATATTGGCTTTCACGGCCAGTGAATAAGAACTCAGCAATTTTTCTAGGTTTGTGCCTTGTCTTGTGTGGGGTTTCGCTTAGGACACCAAGGTGGCTCATCAGCGGGCTCATAGTGTCCCCGCCCGGACCCCCACAGGAGTAGCGAACTGTGCGCTACGGCACAAACCTAGAACAATTGCTGAGTTTTAATTCGCTGGTCATGAAAACCAACATACCATCTTTTTGGAAGCCTTCATAGGGAGGTTATCGCTGCTTGAGCTTTTAGTTCTCACAGCGAAGAGGTGCAGGTGCACTACATAAAAAGGGAGGTAATGCGCAGTTCGCTACTCCTGTGGGGGTCCGGGCAGGGACACCAAGAGCTCACTGATGAGCCAGCTTGTTGCCTTAGGCGAAACCCCACACAAGACACGGCACAAGTCTAGAAAAGTTGCAGAGTTTTAATACAGGACTATTCAATAATTCATCATCATCATCTAGGGATCCTTCCAGCAGGCCGGGTAGGATTTGAGTGGACGATATGCCTCCATCTAACTCTTGTCATTATAGGTTTCTCCTTTAATATCTTGGAACGTCAGTCCTCTCGGTAGGAGATCTTCTTTAACTTGGTCTATCCACCTTCTTGTCGGTTGTCCAAGGGGTATCTTCCCCGGTACCTTTCTTTCCGAGTACTGTGTGGCGGTACGTGTCTCCGGCTGGCATCCTTTGTACATGACCACACCACTTCTTCTTCTTCTTTCCCTTCGGCTTTTCCCAATTAATTGGGGTCGCCGGAGCCAACCAGGCTCATTTTGGTTTTGGCCGGGGATTTAAGGCCGGATGCCCTTCCTGACACCACGTGATTTTCCAGGTGAAAAATCCACCCCGCTGTCACCGGGATTCGAACCCCGGCCGTCCGGGTGAAAGGCGAGAAGCTAAGCCACTGCGCCATCACGCTCCCCATGACCACACCACTTCAACCTTGCAAAACACAGTCTCTCTTCCATTGTGAAGGTTATCTGGGTAATTCTCCAGAAAAGGGCAGATTTCAGTCCTCGTAGGATTTTAAACATATTATTTAAATATTTTTATTGTTATTGCTAACTATAATACTAATTTCATTTGGTTTAAAACTTAAATCTAACACCATTTTAAATTATTTTTATGGTGTAAACCTCAACTCCGTGACTGTCCCCTCCCATGATTTCAAATGTCTTTTTCAAAATAAATAATATAAATCATATTTGTAATTTCACAGA
The DNA here is from genome assembly GCA_946902985.2 of Meconema thalassinum. Taxonomy (NCBI): domain Eukaryota; kingdom Metazoa; phylum Arthropoda; class Insecta; order Orthoptera; family Tettigoniidae; genus Meconema; species Meconema thalassinum. The sequence continues at coordinate 13,821,413 of OX336390.1, read as the reverse complement.
ACTTACAGTAATTAATACTAAATTAGTTTAATAGTTAAAAAGTTATTTTTCAAAATAATAAAATATGAAACAAAGCAACTTTTTTCTTTTTTAGTTTTGTCCCTGAGGTCAGTTCTCAACTCCATTACTCACAGGTAATAGCACCTGACCCATTTCTTCACTAAACCTAAAGAAGGCAGCTATTTCTTGACTGAGTAGAGAAGCTGTGTGTTTTTGTGAAGTGTATAGTTGAGTGATTAGTTGAAACAAGATTCAAAGTTCACTTGGACATTACAAGTTCTCAACTCCGTTACTTAGCTTGAGAGGTAAGTGACCAAATATTAATAGCTTATTGTTCATCTACATGAATAAGACATTGAACCTGCACATTCAGGGCTAAGACTTTAGTTACTAACCTCAATTGATGCCAAGTGGTCCATCATTTTTCACAAATCCCTCAACTCCGTTACTGATCCAAGTGTTTACAACTATTGACACTTTTGTTTTTAGGAATTGTAGAATCAAAAGATGGGGAATTTGTTACTGTAAACTTCATGAACAAAACTGGAGAGAAAACCAAGAAATAAAAACCAGTGAAATATTCTTTGTCATCCCAGAACCACTTATTCCTGTGTCGAACCTCCACTTCAAGCTAAAACGCTTCAGTGACATTGATAAAAGAGTTAAAATGCTTTTGAAGTAAAGATCAAAGAAAAATGAAGTGTTTACTTTTTATTTTGATGTATATTTAAGCCTTCGTTTGTAATAAAACTGCCTTCTTTAAAAAATCTCAACTCCGTTACCAACAAAAATAAACAAAGATTTTTTAAACTAAAAAAAAATTTTTTTTTACAGAACCATTTATGAAATAGTATTATACAGTAAATGCTGTGCCCCATAAAAAATTATAACATAAAAATATTTAAGTTTTGGATTATTATTTCTTTTCAATCAAATCTGCCCTTTTCTGGAGAATGACCCATCTTTCCTAATAGAGTCATTTCTGATTCGATCTTTCTTCGTTTTCTGCAGAGCTGATCTCAAAAATTTCATTTCATATGACTGTAATTTACTGATGTCTCTCTTCAATAAGGCACAACTCTGTCTTGATTGGCAGCAGGTATGTTCAATAATTGTAAATTACAAATCAACCCTTCTCTCCAGGAGCAGAGTATTTTCCCTTTATTTTATTGTGCTTACATTTCCCTATGTTCATCTATCCTGAAGAAAGTAAAATCCCATAGCATGAGATGGGTTTAACATGTATTTAGGCCTACTTGTCAACAAGCTGGAAGGGAGCAGTATAATGGTCCTATTGGTGCTCACAGAAATCACTCATACATTTTCTTCATTACTTAAATGAAAAATACATTTATGTTGGCGGATTGGAAAATCGTACAGGTAATTCCTAATAAAGGTACTGTTCTATATACCTTACACAATTTCTTGACATTTGTTCCATCGCAGAACTAAATTTGAGAAGCCCCTGTGGTAGAATTCAGCCGGTTGACTGTGAAACCATCGTCGGACTGCTGTCTTGGTATCATCGTTGCACGTGAATCGTCTTCAGCGGACCATTACAATGCGAGACCCCATGTGGCAACAAGCTCCGGTCATTTCACTGGGAGAGTCTGGACCACCCACCATCAGTCCGGACCTCGCCTCTAGTGATTTCCATGTTTTTAGTCCGCTGAAGAAGTTCCTGGCAGGACAGTGATTCACGTGCAACAATGACGCCAAGACAGCAGTCAGCCGGCTGAATTCTACCACAGGGACATCTCAAATTTAGTGGTGCGATGGGACAAATGAACCGAGTGACACAAGAACTCGCATATGCAGATGATATTGACAAATTGGCTAGGAGGAAGCGGGATCTTGAAAGAAAACTGTGCAAGTTAGAAAAGTATGGCGCTGAGATGGGGCTAAAGATAAACCAGTCAAAGACCAAGTACATGCTGGCATCCAGGAGAAAATACAGTGAAACGACAAAAGTGCATTACAATGGCATTGAATATGAACAATGCAAGAAATTCAAATATCTTGGGTCAATAGTAACAGAAAATAACAACATAAGAGAAGGCTTGCAGCTGGTAACAGGAGTTACTATGCGTGCAAGATATTCCATACGAGAAGCCTAAGTAGGAATCTGAAATTAATTATCTATCGCACAGTAGTGAGACCGGTGGTGACCTATGGTTCAGAGGCTTGGACTATGACGCAAGGGGATGAGTTATTACGAAGATGGGAAAGGAAGATATGGGCCAGTGAATGATAATGGATTTTGGCGAATCAGAAACAATAGAGAGATCAGAGAACTATATGGAAAATCAGATTTAGTAGCCAAAATAAAAAGCAATAGACTGAGATGGCTAGGGCATGTTGAAAGAATGACGGAGAACCGGATGGCAAAGAAAGTCTTTGAAGGTAAACCTGGAGAGCGTCGTATGAGGGGTAGACCAAGGATAAGTAGGTTGGATGACCGAGGAGGATGACCTGAGGAGAATGGGAGTAAAAAGATGGAGAACCAAGGCCGTGATCCGAGACGAGCGGGTGAAGATTGTCCAGGAGGCCAAGGAGTAAGTAAGATGGGACAAATGTGGAGACTATGTCAAAAAATAGTGTAAGGTCATCATCATCTTGCACAGTTTCCAGCCACTGGCCGGGTCTGTTTGGATCACAAGCCTCTCCAACGTCTTCTGTCTTCCCACCATCTCTCAGCCTCCACCCTTGTCCAGTCTTCTCCTCTCTTCTTCCACCCCCTTCAGCCACCTGTCTCTCGGTCTTTCTCTTGGTCTCTTTCCTTCCCACTTCGTCTCGTGTACTCTCCTGGGTATCCTCTTCTCCTCCATTCGTTTTACATGTCCATACCATCTAAGTCTAGATTCCTCTATACCATCCTGTAATGGTTCCTCCTTCATTAATTCTCTGGTCCTCTCATTTCTTATTCTGTCCATCTTTGTAGCTCCAATACTTCTTCTCAAGAACCTCATCTCACAGGCCTGTATTTTGCTCTTCTCCCTTCCTTTCATAACCCAGGTCTCCGAGGCATATGTCAGGATAGGGTCATAGTACGTCAGATATATGATCTTTTTGCTGTTGTACAGGGTCATTATCTATGTGCGCCCCGATAAACACGGCAAGCTAAACTGGCTTTGACTGGTGCAGATCACGGGCGCGTATACACGGTTCACTCGGTGGTTGGTGCGACTTTTACCAAACATGTTCAATAATGTGTGCTTACAGTGCTCATAGTCGATGCTGAAAATGTCCTCCCTCTCTTGTAACACACACCTGACATCTTCTGATGAAAGAATGGACAACTAAGTTCCATAGCAGTGATGGCTTCGATTTCATCACTTTAAGTTCAGTTCACAGTAATCACAATACTCACTAAACGTGCAACAGTAACGTCTAAGCTCTGCAGATACACGCCCTTATGAATGACAAAACACGTGTGAACTAACGATATGAGTCAGCAAAGCAAGGTCCACTCTCTGCGCACCTGGCCAGCCAAATGAGTGGACCGCAGCAAACTATTGCGTCACTTGGCTGGCCAGGTGCGGACCTCATAATACCCCAATCCACTGACTCTTATCGTTTAGTGAGTTATCTGAAACGAGACAAAAATTTCGAATCATGCCTAATGCCATTATAATTAGGAGGCTCGCTAAATGATTCAAGAAAACTGGCTACGTAAATAATATAAAAGTTAACAGACAACAAAAATTAGATGAGATCGTTGTCCATTCTTTCATCAGAAGATGTCAGGTGTGTGTTACAAGAGTGGGAGGACATATTCAGCATGGGCTATGAGCAATGCGCCAGTCAAAGCCGGATTAGCATGCTGTGTTTATCTGAGCGCACATGGATAATGACTCAGTACAGAGAACAGTACGTATATTTGTAATTACCTGTAAGTTGTTTTTTTTGTTTGTTTTTTTGCCAACAATAAAATAAATTGAGATATGGCAATACAGTAGAGCGTCGTTTATCCGGACTAATTGGGACCGAAAATGCTCCAGATAACGATTTTTCTGGATAATCAAACATGTGTTTATTTCATAGGAAAAAACATGCCCAGTAGCCTGCATTATGGTAATAACCACCAAGCTTCTCATTTAGCTGCAACACTTTCTCACATAACAAAGGTCCCGAAATGGGATCTCCCTTACTTCTTGTCTGAATAAAACATAAGTACACTGCTTCTTCCAATGTTTATCCCTAGCTGATCTCATGGTTCCACTCTTTTTAGACCCTTCTACCCTATCTACTGTAACTTCGATGCATACATCAGAATTTCACCTTTCCTTTCTTCAAATCATCAATTGTGGATTTTCCAACACTAAGTTTTTATTAGACACTGCACACTCTCACCTTTATCCAGTTTATTACTGATCTCCACCTTCTTCTCAATGGATAAAACATTGCGATTTCTTTTTTGTCACTCGTAGAAGCCATTATCACAACGTAATACAGTACTGTACACACACTCACATACTGTAACACATTGAAACATTATAGAGTAAACAAACGGAAGGAGACAACAATTGAAAACGAGAACCGACTCACTACTGTAGTGAGCGTGCGCTGCTCCTTTTTTTTGGTTCGTCCGGTTAATTGACGTTCCGGTTGTTTGACGTCCGGATAAACGTTCTACTCTACTTCTGTAAGTTCTGTCTTCTTCTGCACAGTTTCTAACCACTTGGCAGATCTGTTTAGAACATAAGCTTCTCCATCCAAGGCTCGTTCCATTCTTGAAAGTGGAGTGTGTTATCCACTGCTGGCTTCCTGGGCCTATTGTGGCTTCACCCGAGCCCCACTGTTCCTGTAAGAACAGTTACTGTTACAAGTCCCCACTTTAGGCCTACAGGCAGTCCCCTACTTCATGCCGTTGCCTGCCTCCCACAATTGGACAAGGGGTTAGACTTATGGGAGACAAACTTCTGTGAAAAGTTCATAAATGGCAGTAAAATTGGGATTAAATGTGCAATAGCCTACACTGCTAGCTTGAAGCAATGCTTGGTAGATACCCTGGAGAGCAGAGCTGTCAACACGTCGATCACCAGCATATATGCTAAGTAGATTGTGAACGTTATTTGCTGAATCAGTAATAATGCTCTGGTTTGTAGTTCACTTTACTCCACCATTTTCTGCCGGCTGGTTCTGCAAGTGCATCGGGATATCGGAAGCCTCAAATTCTGGAGCATGAGCGAGCATTGATATGTAAATTGTCAGTTGCTTGGAAAGCTGGACAACAGGTCACTATCATGGATAAACTACGTGCTGTGTGCACCACTGTTGACCAGCAGCACCTCCAGTGGGTTATTACTAAACTACACTTGCTTCAATGCACAAGCTGTCAAGGACACCACCAGAAATCAGTGGAGTAACTTGTAGTGTTCTATGGTCCTCAACGGTACCTGCAGTGAAAGAGGTGAACTCTGGCACAGTGGTTGGCGGAAGGGGCAGCCTATTGCTCAGGTTTAATAGGGCAAACTATTGTCCATAGTTATGATGGGCAGATTTTGGCCCAACGGCAAAATGAGCGGACGAGGAGCCAACCACTCTCATGGCTCCCAACGGTCATAGAGGCGGAAGAGGCCACGCCAGACGGACTGGCTGTAAAGGCGCACCTCAGTAGTACTTGAGTATGCGGCAGTTCGTTGCAGTCTCTGTGTTCGGTCCTGCATGTCTCATTCTTTGTGAGCCGCAGGATAAGGCTCAGAGATCATAGTGTGTGGGTCTCGTCCTGGCAAGCTGAGATCCACCCTAAACAAATTCACGCCAGTGGCACTTCTTCCGAACGTCACTTTTCAAAGTCCAACGGCGATGGGATATGGACGGTAGGGGCAGGTTATGGGTGTAACTGGAAGCCCCTAGTTCGGACCTGCACGTTGGCAGCAGATGTGTGATGGTCGTCTTCCGGAGACTCTGTGACTACTCAGGAATTTGGTCCTACATCTGTGTTTGGGCAGGCCTATTTAGGATCACCGCTGCCCACCCCACATGGGGAAGGCCCTAGAAAAGGTGGGCTAAACATCGGAAATCACAATCTTGGTCCGGCTGGGCAACCACACTCAGCAGGTCACCCCTCATGCGGTCGAAACTCAAAAACAGTAAAGAATCACAAATTGATTATTGGATCATGGAACATCAGAACCTTGCTTGATTTGGACAATAACATTAGACCTGAGAGAAGGTCAGCTCTCGTAACCCATGAGTTATCAAGACTCAATGTTGACATTGCTGCTCTCAGTGAAACTAGGCTGTCTTCTGAAGGCAAGATTACTGAATCTGGAACAGGATATACCATCTTCTGGAAAGGAAAGGAGGAGGGTGAATGTCGTATTCATGGTGTGGGCTTCGCTGTGAAGACCAAACTGGTAAATTATCACCAACTTACACCCATTGCAATCAGCGAAAGGCTCATGACTCTCCGCATACCACTCTCAGGAGGTTCCTTTATGACACTCATCTCTGCCTATGCTCCTACCTTAGATTTTGATGATGAAGTAAAGGCTCAGTTCTATAATCAGCTAAGTGAAATCATCTCCAAGGTACCATCTGCAGATAAACTCTTGCTCCTCGGTGACTTCAATGCCAGAGTTGGGAAAGGTCACAGGCTATGGAATAATGTGATGGGCAAACAGGGACTTGGAAAATGTAATCCCAATGGACTGTTGCTTCTTGGTCTTTGTGCAGAACACGAACTTTTCATTACCAACACGCAGTTCCGGCTACCTGACCGCTTCAAAACCACGTGGATGCATCCTCGTTCCAAACATTGGCACATTCTTGATTATATCATTACCCGGCAATGTGATAAGAAGGACACTCTTATTACCAGAACAGCAAGAAATATAGACGATTGTTGGACAGGTCATAGACTTCTTATATGTAAGTTCAGGATATCCATCAGACCTAAACCACCTAGGAACATCAAAAATTTGCCAAGAAAGAAGTTTAATACATCCAAACTTCAGGATGAATCCATGAACAAACATTTTGGAAACAGGATCGTCACCCAGTTATCAGAAAACCCAGTAACAAATGATATTCAGCAAGAATGGGCCACATTACAGAAGATTATCACACAGTCAGCTGAGGAAACCATTGGTTTTATAGTGCGGAAAAGACGAGACTGGTTTGATGACAACAATGAGGAAATTCTGTCTCTCATCAATGCCAAAAGGAATGCCTATCTTGCCCATCTTCAAGACCCAACTTCCAACACAAAGAGAGATAAACTACTGGAACTCAAGGGTAAATGCCAGACGCAGATAAGGCAGATTAAAAATACTTGGTGGCAACAGAAGGCTCAGGAACTGCAGAGATTATCGGATGCTCGAGACTTGAGGAACTTCTATGCCGTACTCAAGGAAATATATGGACCATCTCGCTCATCATCAGGTACACTGAAAAGCGCTGATAATTCTACTACCTTTACTGATAGTCAAGAAATCTTGGAACGCTGGAAGGAGCACTTCTCCAATCTCCTAAATCGTCCATCAGAAGCTGCTGAAGACTTCCTCTGTGATGTGCCGCAACAACCTGAACAACTGTGGTTGGCAGTACCTCCTACTTATCATGAATTCAGTGCAGCTCTCACCCAATTGAAACCCAGAAAAGCACCTGGCCCAGATAACATCCCTCTGGAACTAATTCAAGCCGGAGGTCATTCCCTCAAAACAAGAATTTTCATCCTTATCCTCAGAATATGGGAATCAAGAAAGGTACCTGGAGACCTAAAGAATGCCACTATCGTCACTATCTTTAAAAAGGGGCGATCGCAGTGTTTGTGGCAACTACCGTGGTATATCACTGCTTTCAATTGTGGGGAAGATTCTTGCAAGAATTCTACTTAACCGCCTCAAGGTTATCTCTGAGAGGATCCTCCCAGAGTCACAATGCGGATTTAGAACTAACTTCCAGAAGCACAATTGACTTGATTTTCTGTGTGAGACAACTACAAGAAAAATGTAGAGAACAACAGAATCCACTCTTCTTAGTCTTTTATGACTTGGAAAAGGCATTTGATTCGGTTCCAAGACCAGCCATGTGGGCAGTGCTGAAGCGGTTTGGTTGCCCTCAGCGTTTTGTAGATCTAATCAAGGCTCTCCATGATGGCATGACAGGTCAGGTTTGCCATCAGAATAAGATGTGCGATGAATTTCCCATTACCCATGGACTGAAACAAGGATGTGTACTGGCTCCAACGCTTTTTGTGCTGTACATGGCTGCAATGCTTTATGATTCACCCACAAACATCCCAGGTGTGGAGGTCAAGTATCGTTTTGATGGAGGGCTTTTCAACCTAACTCGTCTCCACTCCTTGAGGAAAACTCAGGTTACTAAGGTTACTAACATGTTGTATGCAGATGATGCTGCGTCACCAACTCTCACACCAGAAGAGCTGCAAGAGTCAGTTAACTGTTACAAAAGTGCATGTGATCGCTTTGGTCTTACCATAAATGTCAATAAGACTAAAGTCTTGGCACAACCTTCACCAGGCACACCACTTCCTCAGTTCAATATCTCCATCTCAAATTTGCCATTAGAACAGGTTGACCACTTCTCGTATCTGGGCAGTACCATTTCTGTGAGCTGTACCTGTGAGCAGGATGTGGATAAGAGAATTGGCGCAGCCCATGCAGCATATGGACGATTAGCGCACCGTGTCTTCATGAATAAAGATCTGTCCATGAGTACAAAGCTTATGGTGTACAAAGCAGTAGTTATTTCTACATTGTTGTATGGCTGTGAAACGTGGACCCTTTACCGACGTGATCTTAGGAAGCTTGAGCGTTTCCACCTTCAAAAACGTCGATCAATCCTGAGGATTAAACGGGAAGACCGCATTACCAATATTGCTGTTCTGGAAAAGGCTCAAATCAACAGCATAGAATCATCCATAATAGGTCACCAATTTAGATGGATTGGTCATGTCCATCGGATGGATGATGTGAGATTACCGCGTCAAATGCTATATGGTGAGTTATGCTATGGCACCAGACCTCATGGTGGTCCTAAGAGGCGCTACAAGGACCAATTTAAGCAGACCCTGAAATTGACAGGTCTTGATTCACAAACCTGGGACATGCTGGCTGAAGACCGCTCAACTTGGCGCCGTACCATCTCGGATACTGTAAAGACGTTTGAAAGGGATCGACGCATACATGAAGAGGCCAAGCGTCAAGCTAGGAAACTTCGAGCAGCCCAACCACGTCCTCCTCCAGCAATACTATGTGACTTGTGTGGTCGTTTGTTCCATACCAGGATTGGACTCTTTAGTCACCGTAAACACATCCACAAACTGGACTGAAGGAAGAAGATTTATACTCGGATTCGAGTTAAAGCCGATGATGATGGTATTTTGTTAACCCTGGAACACCACACTGGGGTCTGAGCGACCCTGTGAAATGCAAACCATTGAATACTTTTTAAATGTGAAACAGTAGGCTTCGCTACTAAGGATCAATGAACAGGAGGTGATGACCACGATAAGGGATTTGAAGAATCATAAGGCGTGTGGTCTTGATCTTATTTACAACGAGCACCTGAAGATTGCATCGGCGGAACTAAGTGGCTGCCTAGCTGCACTGTTTAATGAGTGTCTAATGAAGGGGTCCATACCGGCCAGGTGGAGGACTTCGTTAGTAAAAATGCTCTATAAAGGTAAGGGAGACTGTGGCGATCCCAATTCATACAGAGGCATTGCCCTGGAATCAGTTCTTTTGAAACTCCTAAGCATTATCTTATGTAATCGTCTAAAATCATTGACGCTCAATTACCGGAGGAGCAATTTGGCTTCAGAAAGGGAAGATCTGCCACGCAAGCCATAGCCTGTTTACAAACTAACATAGAGGAAGCCTTGTCACGGAAAAGGGGTAAACTACATGCAGTATTCCTGGATTATGCCAAGGCCTTCGACACAATCAATAGACAATTACTAGTGAGGAAGTTAGAAAACTTAATAGGTACAGAAAACTATTTGGTGAGGTTTGTTCGGTCGTTACTGAGTGAAAATTTCATTGTCATTTCGGATGAAATCGCGAAATCGAAGGAAATACGACAGACAATAGGAGTTGTGCAAGGGGATCCCCTCAGCCCTATTCTTTTTATTATTGCTACGGCAGATGTTGTACAAGTATTACCCTCAAACGTGAAGTTATATATTTACGCAGATGACATGGTTCTAACGGCAACCAGTGAAGTGGCGCTGCAACAGGCTTTTAATAAAGTGACGGAGTGGGCGAAATCAAATGAACTTCAGTTGAATGAGAAGAAGACAGTTTCCATGTCTTTTCGAAAAGGAGGAAGAGGAGCAACAATTCTTTACGGAGATAAACCACTGGCGTGTGTGACACACTTCAACTATCTTGGGGTGACTTTTCAGATGCATGGCAACGTTTTCTCAATCCACATCAAGGACAGATCAAACGCGGCTATAAAGGCCACGAGTGACATACGGCATCTCAGAACACTCTCCTTAAAGACTGCAATGAAACTCTTCTGGCTGAAAATCGCCCCGATAATTACATATGGTCTGGAAAACATTTGGTCCCACCTCAAGTACAAGCACCTAGTGGAGATAGAGAAGGTCAAGGCTGTCTACCTAAAGAAAGTCTTATGCCTCTCCCGATTTACTCTTTCTCGTTTGGTTTATGAACTCTCAAGTGAGCTTCCCTTTGTTGAAGAACTGAGACTGCAGATGCTTTTGCCAACAACACATGGTTTTGAGACACTAGTTCAGGAAATGAAGTCTAAGAAAGATAGCATCTGGCAAGAATTTTACGCGACTGATGCGATGACATCACGGGACTGGACAGAGAGCTCCTACGAGCTGAGGCACCTGGTAACGAGATTCTCGGTACATGGTTTCCACTTCAAAGTGTGTAATAACAGAAGATTTCATCAGCCAGACTTAAATTGTGTATGTGCCCTATGTGGTAGAAGATGTGATCGATACCACGTGATGTGGAGTGGGCAGAGGAGGTTATCTCTGTCTCAGTTCTGTTCAAACTAGTTGTAATTTCATACTGCATATTTTGTGCTTTAATAAATTTATTACTAAGACACGTTGCAAATTAGGAATAATGGCGCACTACCCTCGGCTAGTGAGATTCAGATCTATCAGCGTACAAGAACATTCTTGAGACAGAAATAAATATGGCCTATATATCAGGGTCATAGACACCCTTGTGTGGTATTTACACTTGTCTTTTCCTGCTGTGTCATAACATCCTGCTATTGCTGCAGTTCTAGATAGGTAATTGACGAGGTGAGATGAACTTCCTTAGTGTTAGAAACAGTGTGTGAAATGGCTCATTCCAAGAAAGGACTGCCTGATTGCAATTTCAGGAAATTATTGTCAGAAAATAGTGACAGTGAGCAGGATGTTGGTGGCGACTCAGATTTCGAATCTGACAATATTTTTGAGGATAGTGAACACGAAAGGGAATTCACTGCAGAATATGAAAGCGACACCAAAGTTGAAATCAAAGTCCCGGGTTCAAGTCGCAATTCTGTCAGAGTCGCCGAGCCATACCGTGGGATTGTGTCACTTGTGAAGGATATTGTAAACTCTCACTAAGGAAAACTGTCAGTGCAATTTGTTCCAAATTACTATTTTATAGGCATATGTTTACTGCAAATTTAGACCAAAACTTGAGAAATATTGTCCACAGTAGTAACAAATAAAATTAAGTAATGCACCTCTGCAATATTCAGGCTGTAATTGCTTTCATTGTGTTCATAATTTTATTAATTAAAATAATTAAAACTAATCATTTTCTGGTATGCTTTAACTATAAAGTAGACAGCTAGAATAATAACAAGTGATGGAATTCGTCAGATATGATATGACTACAACTAGACTGGATCGGTCAGACCCCACTGTGGTATTTAAGTAATGTACTTTACGAGTGTGGTGTTACAGGGTTAAACATCTCCTGTAACAAAACGGAATGAGGGTACATATTGAGAGTTTCTCCAGTGGGTGTGATTTAAAAGTTGATTTCCCAACATACACCTTTAGATTAACATTGCAGTCCATTAGCACTGCTAAAAAGGCTTGTGTTCACAGCTACCACTTGCACTTATCAGACAGTCCTGTCCTTTGCTATGGACAATGGTATTCTGTTTTCACTAAAAATGCTTGCGTGTGTTTGACATAACTTGTCGATCTCGTCTATAGCGAATGTTTTTTGCAGTTCAATCGTTTCCTGTAGTGACAGTTCACTTCCTACGCCCGATAGTTGGTCACAAAACAGACACATGGCCTTTAAAGGGTTTTTAAAGAAGTTAATTTCATCAGAATTACTGTTTGGAACCCCACTGGTCTTTTTACTTATTGCATTTACAGAGCCTTTAATAACACCAAGCTTCAATCCAACGTCAAACCCTTGTTCATAACCTAAATCAAATCCAGACTGAAAGACTGAATCTCTGCCAGCATTTGCCCCTTCTCGATAACCTTCAGAGGTAACTGACTGCGACACTTTATTGAAAGTTTGTGAAGATATCTTTAAATCATCATCACTGGTATGTGACTCCATTTGTTGCCCAATGAAATGCGATTTTTTGATTTTCACGCACATGTGTTTTCACCAACTGGTTGTTTAAGCAAGAGTTGCTTCTTCACAGTTGGTAATGTTGTTAACTTGAAACAAACGAATAATATTTTCAGCCAGTGAGTTGGCTTTCTGTCGCTCAGCTCATGGCTCAGCTGCTTAGCCCCCGCGGAGCTTAAACAATTTATTTGCAGATGGCAGTTGTCATTAGGGCGCCGAGAGGATTTAAGGGCCCCTATGCAATGTTTTGCTCTGGCCCCCTTGAAATATGTTTAATTATTACTATCCACTACTCGCTATTCTGGAAAAACTATGCCATTCTGAGAAAAACATCTGATGCTCAGTCATAATTTTAAAAGCAGGTTATCACACAAAGTTCCACACATACCCAAGTACACGGGGCTGAATGAGTACGATGTCCAGCCTCTCAAATGAAATAACATTCATGACTGGCACTCATTTCATGAACTGACAGGTTACGCCAAGAACGATCTCTTTGCCACCCTTAGTCAGTAACTAAAACTGACTTATGGAACTCAGGCTTGTGACCAAGTACTCTGGAAGGAAAATAATTACCGTAAAGTAACACCCAAGGTTTCTCAATATACTTATACACCTACTTTGTGACTGCAGTATTACCATAACGAATAGAATAATATATTCTATTCGTTATGGTATTACTTTGTGACAGCGAGGCATCAACTCATATATTTTAATTTCATGCGTTGGTATTCTGTCCTGGGGCCAATTTTCTCCAAGATTTCTCAAATACAGTATATTCTGCCACCTATTAGCGACTTTCCAAACTTCGTACTAAGCTTATCTCTAAATAGAGATATAATCTCTGTGAGTCTTGAAATCCCGCGTTTCTTATTTGTTGTGAAAATTTGTGTTGTAGTGGATTATTGGTTCGATATATTGCATTACTGGTTATTATAATTTGTTTTACTACTAATTGGCTCCCTTATGTGTAAATTTGAAGTGCGTGCGAAATTTGTAAATAGTGAAATCAACAGTTTTTTTTTGGAACCGGCACCTGCTGGGTAACTTTATAATATGACACACCGGAAAAATGTTTCAAAGTGATCCCAATGAGTTCATAGCACATAATTCAAAGAGTATTATACATAAAACAAAGCAGTAAATATGCATAGGGTAAATGATTCCCCTTCAGGGCTGAAAATGCCGCGGAAGTATGACCGCCGAGTGGGGCCCGCAATTATAGGAACTACACTGATGAAACATTGGAGGAAGTTTTAGATCAGATAAGGTAAAGGAATATTTGACTGCGTAGTGCTGCAGAAAAATACCATTATTCACAGGAACTCTCTGTGGATGAAATTTAAAGAAAAACATCCGATGTCACACGGGGACCAAAAATCTTTAGTGATGTTAAAAAAAAAGCATTTGCACTCGCTATGGGCAAATTTGGATTTCCCGTCACAACATATGACTTGCGATGTGTGGTGAAATCATATTTAGACCGCAGAGGACGAAGGTTCGATTGTTTGAAGAATAATTTGCCTGGGCCGGACTGGATAAAATCTTTGATATAATTTGGTAATATTCGGTAATAATAATATTATCATCATAACTTTCGTAAACATTATCTCAGTACCTGCAATATCTATTCGTCCTGTAAGGTCTTACTTTATGACATGGAGGCTGTATCTCATTGTTTTCCTTGCAAAATTGAAGTGTCACAAAGTTACCCTAACCCATGGGGTAACTTTGTGACATTTTATTCTGAAAATATTTCGTGATGCTTGCGAGAAAATGCAACCATATTTTCCTTGATTAAAGAGAAAGGTTCCAGTTTCGATTGGGTGTCACCGAAAGAGTGCAATGACAAATAGTTAAGCTTTAATTTAAATAAAACCCTCAAAACTGTCACAAAGTAACCCAATTTTACGGTATATTGATTGATTTGTATCACTACATACTAACCATTCTGTACGAACACATTCTCCATTCTGTAGTTTTGAAAATCAAACTGTTCTCAGGAAGGCTATTGTTCCGTCACTTGGAAGGTTATTACGCATTGCAGGGGGACCTCTATGAACAATATCTTCAACAACACTTAACTTACACTTGTCCTACCAGGTTTTAAATAAAAATAAATTTTAAATAAATAATACAATATTCGCAAGGGAATGTAAAGAATCACTTGCGGGCCCCTATGCATTTGCCCCCCCCCCCCTCCCCAGTCCCCCAGCCCCCCACCCTTTTCTTGGCAGCCATGGTTGTCATCATATTAAGAAGTCTCTAATAATAGAATAGGGCCGATAACCTACATGTTAGGCCCCTTAAAACAACAATTATCATCATCAATAATAGAATAGTAGTAATGTGTTGAAGTTTTATGGCAACTTTTAAAAGAACAGAAATGTATTTATCATGCGAATAAATCTCTACATAGTATAACAATAATAATAATAATATCGTATGGCCTCGGGTGCCGGGTGCAAGCTTTGTAATTTGACACCCAGTGGTTAGCTTGCATGTCGAATTTCGTTGTTCCTTGAAGCACTATGAAAGTCAAGGAGGTTAGATATCTAAGCTCCTTGAACACTATAGCGCTTTCTAGTAGAGAAATGAGGAACTTTGTGTTGGCGGAAACTCCCGAGATTAATTTTGCCATTATGAACACGGCCTACTGAATTCAAAGGGTTCTTTGACATGCCAACATCGTATGTCTTACGTGTCGTATTTTTGCCGCCTTTCAAAAATCACTTACCACGGCCAGGAGCGAACCTGCAAGCTTGGAGTTAGTAGACCGACACGCTATCCACTCACCCACCGTGGCAAGCAGTATAACACTAAGTCCCCGATTCTTGGATGTAACGGGTAATCTCGAGAACTACATTTTCTTCGGCTTATCCCAATTAATTGGGTTCGCCGGAGCTAACGTGGCTCATTTTTTTGGTTTTGGCTGGGAATTTAAGACCTGATGCCCTTCCTGACCCCACGTGAGTTTTCGGGTGAAAATTTCGCACAGATGTCACCGGGATTCGATCCCCGGCCGTCCGGGTGAAAGACAAGCAGCTAAGCCTTAACGCCATCACGCTCCCCGGGTAATCTCGAGAACCACTGGATGAATTTTGATGCAGTTTTCACCATTCTGTAAAGGATTTCTCGAGGAAGGTTTCTGTAGAAAAACATTCATGTATGACCAAAGGAAGCCGAGCAGTAACGATTTCAGTGAATTAAGTCGAAGAAAACCCTGTCGTTCGTGCGCCTTTTAAGCTTACGGGGGTAAACCGTTAAAAATGTCTATATAGGCTACCATGAGTGTAAGAATTGTTCAGCATGAAAATTTCCACAAGATTTCTACAAGAATTCTCTTAATACATTACCCACCATAAGTGTTTTTACGTTTTCATTTTTTCCAACAATCTCCATTCAAAAAATCCCTCAGTATGTCTTCCTTCGGAGGGGAAGTAATGCCGGCGGTCCCATGTCATAGATTTATGGCATGATAGAGAACCTTCCACTAATTACACCTGTATGAAGCTAATTTATAGGTTAAACATTTGACAGACGCTCTTAGGTTCCGACGTTCGTCGCCAGGAGCCGACTGCGGTGGCATCTGGTAACCAAGTTCTGAACTAGTAGTCGTTGACGGTGGCGTTTGGCGGCAAAAGTAGGGACTACTTGAAAAAATTCAATGTCTGCAGTCCTTACTTGAATTGAAAACAAATAACACACACACTAATACAGCCATCAAAATTAACACCGGTTATCAGACAGATTCTACACACCCAAAATACACGGGGCTACATGACCGCGTTGTCGCATCCCCTAAACTGAGGAACCAACCAATCTCCATTCAGTGGAAATTTAAATTACTAGCTCCGGAGCGAGTTTACTTCGACCAGCATCAAACTGTCGAGTCGTGTCGAGTTAAGACTTCAGAGAAGAGTAGTACAGGGTTATTCAAAATGATCGTCGGGATTACAAAAATTCATAACATACAGTGCAATTGACGTAGGAAGATGAAAAAATGGAAGGAAGCTTGTAGTTTAACGTGACCGTTAATCTTGAGATCATGCGCCACGGGACCTCCTTTTTACGTGGAATCCGAACCACAGGACATGGCATTTCACTTCGAAAATCTCATATGCATTGACCGGGAATCGAACCCGGACCGCCATGGTGAGAGGCATACAGCTAGACCGCTGAGCCACCACGCCCCCACGTAGGAACACTAATCGTGTTTTATTGTGTACTGTAACTCAACAAGTTTTTTTTTATATGCATTACAAATGCTCGATATGTGCGCCTCTGGTCACCCTACACACATTCGAGAGTACAAAACGTCTTCTCTTTACCGCTGACCGCCATTTTGTCAAATATTGCTGTTACTGCCATCCGGTGGTTATACATGGTACTATATCGATGTAGAACAAAACTTTGAGAGTTAGTGTAACAGTTACTGCAACAATAACAATGATATGTTGTCCACTGTTTCTACAAAAAATTCACGAAACCCCGACAATCATTTTGAATAACCCTGTATAGGCCTATGTGTTTGGAGTTTCGCTGTTCACCTCGGCTTTTCTGAATTGCGTCTGGGACCTGTCGTCCGTGCGCCTTTTAAGCTTACGCTGGGTAACCCGTGTAAGATACCGGGCGAAGCCGGGACGGGTTGCTAGTTAAGCATACATTCTAAGCCTCGCCGTACCGACCACATGACCAAGCGGAGCGACCACCTGTCTGCTGTTTGCATACACACCTGGAAAACAGCCTTGAATCCAAAACAATTATCTCCGCAGTTGAGGTACCGGTATTCATATCCGGTGAGACATTAAAGACTGCCGAGAAAGACGTGCAATTAGTGTGAACGCTTTACAAAATCATAAGGTGCGGTATTTCTCTCAGTTTTAGACAAGAGACAAATCGAGAACTGAGGTGTATCACGTTAACCAGAGAAGCAGGATTTGACATAATATCTAAGCTAAGCAAAAAGGTTGCACATTAGTAAACAATTACGTTTCCAATTTTTTAATTCGGTTCATATTTTGTGCGCGCGGAGTGTGTGGACGTGTTGGGTTCGCCGTGTTCAATGCAAGGAAGTTAAATACCTTGGTTTGACAAGAATCAATACTCTTTCTTGGGCATCACATATAACGAATCTAAAAAATAAAATCTCAGCTTTAGTTGGAATCTTTGCTAAAATCAAGTGTTATGTAACAACACAGACACTACGTGTAATATACTTCGCAATGATTCAGTCTCGGCTCTCATACCTATGTTTCATCTGGGGAAGAGCCTCACAAACTAATTTGAATGAGCTTGAGGTTCTACAAAACAGGGCTCTAAGATCAATGTATGGATTCCATCGTTTATACCCTCGCTGTAGAATGTACACTGAAACTGTATATTGCCGTTGAAACTGCTTGTATCTTTCAACTCTACTTTAATTATTTATAAAATATTGCATAGTCTCATGACCACAAACACTACATTCCCTTTCGTTAATGAAATTCACATGCACTGCACAAGACAAAAACATAAGTTACATGTAGTCAGCAATAGAGCGACTAAATTTGGAGTCAATGCACTGTAGCACTCGCTCATCTCAGTGTACAACTTGATCTAGCAAGAATCTATCAAATTGGGCCATTTCGTGTAAAGTTGAAAAAGTACTATTTGCTGACTCTGAATGTATAATAATTTACTCTAAATGTATAATAACTTACTCTTGTGATACCACATTCTTCCAAATAATCTTTATCTTTTATGTTTATCAACACTAATTGACTCATAACTTCAAAGCATGCTCATTAGCTTGTAGTCTCATTAATCCAATTATATTATACCGCTTTTTCCTTGGTCATGTATTGTGTCAAAAGCGTCGCTTTGAATACACTTCAATTGCTTATTTGTATACTGTACTCTCAATGTATTATAATTTAGCATATGTATAGTTAGTCCGTCATCTATGTAATGAACTATGTACTGTTCCCCACGACAGAGCTCTGCTCTCGGGAATCTTTTTCTAGACAAATAAATAAATAAATAAATAAATAAATAAATAAAAAAGCGATACATTCGTTGCCGGAATTTATAATAAACAACAGACATATTTGTGGTGGTGGTGGGTGTTTTAGGGGACGTAACCTCGAGGTTATCTGCCCCTAAATAGATTTATTCAGTGGCGTATAACTAGGGGTTGTTTCTGGATGGGGATGAGCTGAGTCAAAATTACTTTGGGGGAGGGGTTGACATAATGAGTCATTATCATTGAAAGCAAATATACGATCCGAAAAGATGGTATAATATTGGCTTTCACGGCCAGTGAATTAAAACTCAGCAATTTTTCTAGGTTTATGCCGTGTCTTGTGTGGGGTTTCGGCTAGGACACCAAGCTGGCTCATCAGTGGGCTCTTGGTGTCCCCGTGTTTGATTTCATTAGCGTTTGTTCGTTGTATTTGCTCGAAAATTAACAAGTTTGTTGATATTAGATTATAAATTCCAGTTTTCTTCGTGTATAGAGAAGCCTCCATGGCTTAGACGGCAGCACGCCGGCCTCTCACCGCTGGGTCCGTGGTTCAAATCCCGGTCACTCAATGTGAGATCTGTGTTGGACAAAACGGAGGCAGACAGGTTTTTCTCCGGGTACTCCGGTTTTCCCTGTCAAAATTTCATTCCATCAACACTCTCCACTATCATTTCATTTCATCTGTCATTCATTTAATCATTGCCCCAGAGGAGTGCGTCAGGCCTCGGCAGCCGGCACAGTTCATATCCTCGCCGCTAGATGGGGGCTTCATTCATTCCATTCCTGACCCGGTCGGAGACTGGAAGCAGGCTGTGGATTTTCTTCGTGTATAGACAGCATATTAATAAATTACAGTTCCCAACTTAAGTTTAACTTACAACAGTTGTTGTTGTTGTTGTTGTTTCTTTTAGGGGCTTTGCGACACCGTGGTCTTGTAGCCCTGTGTACTTGGGTGTATGTAAAATTTGTCTGATAACCTGTGCCAGTGCGATGTCTGAGGTAGTGTGTGTAATTTTAATTTGTGTAGGAAGCGGCTGTGATTTGCCTGGAGTAGAAGTGGGAGATCACGGAAAACCACTTCCAAATTAACTGAGGTGCGAATCGAACCCGCATCTTCTCAGTTTTGCATAGCGAGGCTGAATGTATCCAGTTGCAGCCCTAAGACCAGAATTAATTTTCTTGGCAGAGTCGGGAATCGAACCCGGGCCTTCGCGGTAACAGCCAACAATGCCAGCCACTAAGCAACGAGGCAGACTAATCAGCAATACAACTTAACACTTTCCAAAATGACACTCACTCAGATACTAATACATAGAGTGGCATGAGGATTAGCCTAGCCTACCACACCTCAGACTACTTAGCTCCTTCAGTAAGTGTTAAGTTAGGGTAACGCTAAAACGTTCCACGAGTGAAAGATGTTTTTTGACGTGACAACGTAATGGTACATTATGCAACGAGCCTACTATGGCAATAATTAAGACACGAGTATGCGAGTTTTATAATTTCCATACGAGTATCTTAATTACCATTATAGGCGAGTTGCATACGACTGTTTATGTTCGACGATAATTATTATAACTATTTTATGTTCGAACATAAATATTCATAAATATCTGTCGAGATTTCGCCAGTTTTATGTACTGAACAGAGCGCATGAGACGCAGAGAATGCCTTGTATTTGAGCATGGCCTCCTCGATTACCCTACTTTGACACTAGGCCAGGCAGTGAAATTTAAATTAGAAGGCCGTGGAACTCAGCGCATCTAATTATCTAATTGGTCAAAGAACTGTTTCTTGAGCTCTGATTGGTGGGAGAAACTGTTTCATAATGAAAAAGGTGTTATAATGAGCCTCATTATAGTACAG
The DNA here is from genome assembly GCA_946902985.2 of Meconema thalassinum. NCBI lineage: Eukaryota > Metazoa > Arthropoda > Insecta > Orthoptera > Tettigoniidae > Meconema > Meconema thalassinum. The sequence continues at coordinate 13,800,992 of OX336390.1, read as the reverse complement.
TTTTCTGACATATAATAGTCAGGGTCGAACATAAAATAGATTGTCGGAATACAGTGACGTTGGTGAAAAAGTGTTACAGTGAAAGATGATGATATCGTTTTATCTCTCTTCTGTTGCTGCGCTCGAGTGTCGCTACTGTCGTTTTTGGATGTCACGAGTGAACCTCTGGATGAATTTTGATGCGGTTTTCACCATTCTGTAAAGGATATCGTGAGGAAGATGTCTGTAGAAAATAATTTATTTATGATCGATGAAAGTCGAGCAGTAACGATTTCAGTGGGAAAGTTGAAAAAAGCACATGGCGTCCGTGCGTTTTTGAAGCTTACGCTGGGCAAACCGTTAAAAATATCAATATACTATGATATGAGTGTAAGAATTGTTCAGCATGAAAAGTTCTACAAAAAAAGTCCGTGAGAGCATTTCTCTATCTTCAATACATCGCCCATTATAAGTGATTTTACGTTATGTGGTTTCAAGCCATTTTTCAGTGTTGCCTTAGTAAACAAAAGTTTGGTGCTTTTCAGTTGGTCAACACGAATGTACCCAAAAGATTTGGGTAATACCCTTCCTGAAAAAAACTTACTTGAGATTAATAAACACACTAGGATGACCAGTTTCGATTGTCAAGCGATCATCATCAGATCCATTACACTTAGGCTATAAAATCTATGTTTGAAAATACAGGTGAAAATATTTACAATATGTACAATTATTTAGTTGCAGTATTGGTAATGCAACTGTCGGTGTATGCTAATTGTAGTATATAATTATAATGTTAGGTGACATGCTAAAATGTTGATATAAATCCGGAATTTGTCTGTTTGGAGTGAATATATGGTTGTAAAAAGTCAACCATGGTTGTACTGTATAGTATGGCTACTACTTATCTGGGTGGATGTCTTCCTCGCTGCAGCTACGAGCAGTTTCGACTTCACTCCAGGGGCGGATCCAGGGGGGGGGGGCGATGGGGGGCGATCGCCCCCCCCCCCTAAGAGAAAAGAAAAGAGGGAAAAAAGAGAAAGGAAAGTAGAGGAGAGAAGAGGAAGGAGAGAAGCGAAGGAGGAGACGCACCAAACGAACTATAAACAACGATTTTAACCTAACTAGTATTCAGTTAATAATAGTGCAATATAAATTAAATTACCTAGCCGCGACGTTTTCTTCTCGTTTCCCCGCTCGCACTGTTGCTATTGTTGTGACGAGCCGAGCAGACTGAGCACAGCGCAGCCGCCGCGCTGCCTGTCCGAACGGAGCCGAGTACAAACGAACAATCCCCTTCGGCCCGCTCCACCCGCGCCTGAGATATGTCTATCGAGGTAAATTGTATGAAGACTTCATAAGCTTTATAAATCTCCGAGAAACAGTGCACTACCGTTTAAATGGAAAAGACGTAATAAAATGGAAAGTAAAAGGAAGAAAAAAAGACGAAATCCCAGTATCCGTACAGTAAAATATCGCCCGAAACGAAGGGAATGTCGATAGAGAAATAAAATTAATACTGAAGGGCTAGCGCAAGAATCGACAAATCCGAAAACTGGAGAAGAGATGCTAAATGATGACAATATTGAAAAAGCAAACAGCGTGACGGAAATAGAAACCGAGCGAGAGCTACAGGAAGGAAAAGAACCAAAGAAAGCAGAAACCGAAGAAGAAATCCACAAGCAAGAGATAAAGATGGAGAAGAAACTAAGGAGGTTTCGAAGAGAAAATTTAAAGCCAAATATAAAGCCAAGAAACAAGTTGCAGAGCCTACTATCAAGAAAAAGAAGGAAAATGTAGCAGAACCAGAGGATGAAGATGAATACGACCAACAAACAAGAGATGAAGATGCAGATGCAAGAACTATAGCGGAGAAAAAGAAAACGCAAACCAAAGAGAGAACCAGCAAGAAACAAGAAACCAAAGGAGTCCCAGAGCCTACCGTAACCGGCAGAGACGTGGGTAAGACTGTGTTGAGTATTCTCAAGCATCACAGTCTTGTCCTATGTCGGTGTGTTGGCGTTGGTTCTGACGGGTGCGCTATCATGGCGTCAGTAGCTTGTGGTGCTGTCGCCGTGGAGCAAACCGAGGCAGAGCATGCCGTTAGGTGCCCTTGTTATAATCACGCTCTGAATTTGTCTATTTCGAAGTCCTCGAAAGTCGTCGCCGTGCGAAATGCAATAGGAGTTATGAAGGCCACTATCACGTCCATTGATTCGTCCTCAAAACGCTCCTATGTATTTAAAGCAACTCTAGGTGAACTTTTATGTGGACTTTGTGAGACGCGGTGGATCGAACGGCACGACGGTTTTGTACAATTTCGCTCTTTACTCCCGAACATAGTCGAGAGATTAGACTCGATTACTTTATGGAAAGACGCAGAAAGTGCTTCTAAGGCAAAAACGCTCATAGCTGCTCTTTGTGAGAGTGATTTTATAGTTATCGTCATTTGCTTGTCAGAAATCCTTGGAGACACTAAAACACTCAGCATTTTGTTTCAAAAAAGGGCAAATAGACTTGAAGGAAGCCCAGGATGCGCTAGACGACATTACTAATGTGTTGAGCAAAAGGCGCGAATAGTGCGAAACACAATTTGCTGAGCTCTTCCAAGAATCAGAAGCTCTGGCAAAACAACTTGGAACCAAACGTCTGCTCCCACGCATCGCACAACTGCAAAAGCACCGCGAAAATCATCCAGCGTCAACCGTAGAAGACTACTATCGCCGGGCCGTTTTCATACCCATTTTAGACTACGTCCTAGAAGACCTAAACACTCGCTTCCCTAAAGCAAGGCAAGAGTTACACAGCCTATCAGCAATGATGCCAATATCATCATGGACGTCAGCGGATGTGGACACAATCGCTGCAAAGCAATTCTAACTTCTCAATCAACATTCTGCCGCGTCGGCGGCAAGGCTTCTACAGGCTGAACTTCGTATGTGGAAGGTAAAGTGGTCTCGGGAGCTTGAATCGGGATCAACCATCCCAAAGAAAGCTATGGAAGCTTTAATTGCCTGCGATAAAGAGTTGTACCCCAGTATTCATCGATGTCTCAAGATTTATGCTACTTTACCCGTCAGCGCCGCTTCATCGGAAAGGTCATATTCTTCTTTGAGAAGGCTGACGACGTGGTTGCGGTCAACTATGTCCGATGAACGATTAAACGGACTTGCTTTGTTGCACGTCCACTACGATGTTTATGTTGATCCATCTCGCGTGATTGATCGGACGCGAATAAACCAAACCGGCGACTAGAGTTTGTTGTTTAGCTTAAAATTGTTTTTATGAACAAAATTGCTGTATTTGTAATATTTACGTACAATTAGCAATACACATGTACCTGTCATAATTTCGGGTAGCCTTATTCTTAATTCGCTCAACCTATACCCCTAAAATAAAGGTTAAATATAGTTTTAAACTCCCGTAAATCTGATTAAATCGTGTCTTTAACGATCTTTTTCTCGTCGATCGATTAAAATTCCTCGGGCCTCGAGCCGGGTTTTTATTTAATCTTGAAGCTATTGTCTAAGCAATATATTTTTTTTTTACGGTTGTCAGTCAGTAAACTATATAACTCTGATTTTACCCTCCTACCCTTTAATTACATTAATACATTAACTATAAACTATGAACCCGGTATGATAGCGTATTGGATAAAATTAAAAGTCTATCTTTACGAAAGCGCTCCAGCGATATTATTGGCATGGCAAATGATAATATAGAGAGCAGTGTCGGACTGGCCATTTGGGAAGAACGGGAGTTCCCATCGAGGCCTCGGGCCAGGAGACTATGAGTGCCGAGGCCCGCCCTTTGGCCCTTGCGCAAATAGGCCTGTGACCCCAGTTATTAGCTAGCTAAGATATTCTGCGTCTTTGTTTACAACTTAAGAGAGGGAGGGCTACTCGCAAAGGGGACAAAGTCAATCATTACCTATGAGGAGGTCCGGGGGACTTTTGACCCCCCTCGGACCATTCAAGGCATTTGAGGCATCAATGGGCCTCGGGGCCTTAAAATTAATGACCTCGGCCCTTGTGCGAGTAGGCCTCTAACATCAGCTTATTATATTGTATCTAAAAATAGGGAAAAGGGGGGGGGGGTAAGTTCCGAAGGGGGCTCATTACGATCACAGTATTTCAATGCGCGCGATCCCCGTGTCAGTAAACTCAGCATAAAAATATTTTTCAGCGTAAAAATTGGAGCAAGTCACTGGGGAGAGGGTGGGTGAGGTGGGGGGGGGGGGGGGGGGGGTAAGGCGCCTACTCTCCCGCTCCCTTCGAGGGCTCTTAGGGCCAGTCCGATACTGATAGAGTGTACGTAAGTATAGATAAGTATGAGCAAACAAAATATTGTTTAGTAACCACACAGAAAGTAGGAAAGTAACGAAAAATTTCACATTTCGAAAAAAAAAATGACATTTTGGTAAAAGTATGCGCAAATGATTCGATGTTTATTTGCATTATGGTATATTACCCCCCCCCCCCCCCTCCATTTTGAGGTCAGATATCATGACCGCCCCCTCCAAGATCAGTGTCTGGATCCGCCCCTGCTTCACTCTTACACCAGGTGCGGTCGACTGAATTGGAATGTTATCTCACTGACCTGGTTTATCCCTTCCTCCCGCCCCGCAATCTTATGTACTGTCTGAAGTCAGTGCATGTGTATTTGTGGGATGTTGCCAAATCTAGATAAGATATATGTTATTGAATTCAGGAAGGTCTTCAACTATTAAAGACCGTGGATCAGTCCCCGCCACGCGTAGACTATTAGCCATTCATAAAAGCGCTGCCCGGTATTTGTGGACGTCCCGACACCTTTAATACTGCCGCGAATGTCGGACTTGGTTTATTGAAGAAAAAAGTACATCGTACTCCTGATCCAGATAACATTTACCTATTAAAATCCCCTATTTTCCCCTTTTTTTATCTAGCTTGTCTGTATCGCTAAGATGTATCTTGTTTCCGACAGGGTGTGTTTTTTATTAGAATGAAGAGGGGTGAGCTCTCCATGAAAGTGTGTTCGTTTAGATTGTTAGGGTTATTTCTTTTTGGATAGGTGTATCTCGATTGCTTCCTTTATGTCAAGAGCTCTGCCTTTCGATTCGTAATGAATTATTTTTAGGTCCGTCTCAATGTTAGTGAAACTGTTCCCCGCGTCACACATGTGTTCGCATACGGCTGAATGTGTTCCGTATTTTATCGCGTTCCTATGTTCATTGTAACTTGTATCTACTCGTCTTCCACTCTGTCCGATTTATTAGCTTGACAACCAGTATCTTGGCACGTAATAGAATATACCCCTGACTTTGAATACGGGTCTTGTTTATTTAGATGACTATTTTGCAGGTGCCTACCACATGTGTTGTTCGTTGTGAATGCTATTTTTATGCCTTGCTTTTTGAATAGATTAGTGATTTTATATGTGCTCGCATTCACATAGTTGAAGCGCGCGATTTTTTTTCTCATTAATGTCCGGTTTTGGAATCGTTTTATCTTTATTTTATGTTTGGCTACAATTTGGTCTATTTTGCTTGGCGGGAAATTGTTTTCCTTTGCTATTTGCTTAATGGTTCTTATTTCCTTATTATAATTGTCGTTTGACTGGGTATGTTTAAAGTCCTGTGCACCATTGAGTTGAACCCCGCTTATTTATGCGTACTGGGGTGATTAGACTGATGTCGATTGTATGCGAGGTTTGTGTGACTTTCCGGAATATGGAATGTGAGAGCTCGTTGTCTTTACGTTCAATAGTTATGTCGAGATATTTTTTTTTTCCTAAACAACAACGAAATCAAGGAAATAGCAAAAGACCTCACCAACAAATTCCCTATAGCAACATATGGAGTATAGTGCTTTTCAGTCGGTCAACACGAATGTACCCAAAAGAGCTGGGTTATGCCCTAATCCTGAAATAAATTACATGAGATTAATAAATACACTAGGATGACCAGTTTCGATCGTCAAGCGATCATCATCAGATCCATTACACTTAGCCTAGGCTATAAAATCTATGTTTGAAAATACAGGTGAAAATATTTACAATATGTACAATAATTTAGTTGCAGTATTGGTAATGCAACTGTCGGTGTATGCTACATGTAGTATATATGCTGTTAGGTGAAATGCTAAATGGTGATAGAAATCCGGAGTTTGTATATTTGGAGTGACTATATGGTTGTAAAAAGTCAACTATGGTTAAACTGTAATATTACAGGCTACTACTTATCTGGTTGTCTTCCTTGCTGGAGCTACGAGCAGTTCCGTGTTCACTCTTACTCCAGGTGAGGTCGACTGAAATGGGTTGTTATCTCAACGACACTGGGTTTTCCCTTTCTACCCCTGTTCCTATGTGCTGTGTGAAGTCAGTGCGATGTGGTTTTGTGGGATGTTGCCAAATCTAGATACGATGTATGTTATTGAATGAGGTGGGTCTACAACTATTAAAGACCATGGAACATTCCTCGCCACGCGTGGACCAAAAGCCATTCAAACTAAGCGCTGCCCGGTCTTTGAGGACGTTCCGGCACTTTTAATACTGCCGCGAAAAGCGGGCTTGGTTTATTGCGGAAAAAGTACATCGTACACCTGATCCAGATAACATTTACCTATTAACACCCCCTAATCCCCCCCCCCCCTTTTTCAAACCCACAATGCAACATATGGAATTGACTTGACCTGGGAAAAACTCAGTATCGGTGACTAAACAAGCTGGGAAAAGTTATGAGTCCTAGACGAAGAGTTAACATCACCATCGAGACTGACCTATGAGCTGCTAAAGGAGAGTTTTTTCATCGAGGATATTACAAATAAATTGTATCAGCCAAATACACACGCCTATGATAACACACTTCAAATTCTAAGATGTAAAAAGAACGACATTTGAATTGATTTTCATTCAACTGACGCAATGCTAACGGACGACTGGATGAAGAAAAATTACGCAGTACACGGATTCCATCATAAAGTTTGTAATATTAAAGGATTTCATAATCCAGGAGAAGACCGCAAGTGGGGAGCAATGCGACAGATACCATGTAGGAAGGTGTACGAAGTGATTAGTATCTGTAAATAGGTTTTGCTTAGATTCATAGATTTGTAAACCTTATCATGGCCATTCAGCAACATGAGACTAAAATGATAAGAGCAAAGTTTGTAGACAAGTCAGATATAAACAGACCTCTGTTTAAAAATTTAAATATTCTCCCACTGCCCTGCATTCATATCTTTGAAAGTATTATGTTTTTTAGAAAGAACAAAAAAAGCAACTATGTTCATAGCCATAACACAAGCAAAATCAAAACATTCATATTTCACACACACACAAGCATATATCAAAAATGAACTTTTTACACAGGAGTTAAATTATACAATAAACTACCCGAGTATATAAAAATAAAAAAATAAAAAAATAAAAACCTTTGAAAGAATGTTTAAAGCTTATCTGCAGTGCCATTGTTTTTACTCTGTAGTTGAATATCTTAGCGTATAGGAGCGATGAAATCTATAATTATATTTTACTTTTCTATTTTAATTGTAATACCTAGCTGTAAGTTGTTATATTTATAGAATTAAAATTTAATATTGTGATAATAGAGTAAGGTGTAAATAGTTGTCCAATAAGATTGTATCTCTTAAGATCTGTTATTATAATAAGTTATAAATAGTTATAGTATTAGTAATATATACAGTACCTGTAAGTTCTTTAATTTTATAGATGTAATTTCTGACGTGTCCTATATCAAAATTGTATTGTATACATGTAATTGATCAAATGGATAAATAAAAATCTAATCTAATGAATAGAAAGTGAAAATGAATGTCACACTTTAACAAAATTACTTAAGAAGGTAAATTAGCGATTTTTTAATATTATCAGCGGAATGTGGGATACGAAAGCGACACATGAGAAACACAGCAAAGTATACGGGTACAGGAGATGCTCACAGTGGGTCAAAATCGAAATCTAGGAGGACAACATTATTTATTTTCATAAATAAAAAATCAAAATTTATTACTTCTACAGCATTCTCATACAATTGCCGCTCACTATTCTAGGATATAAACGCATCTTAGTGTAAATCTGTCACCACTGTTCGAGCAGTCTGAATTGGAGGGTGAATGTAAGTGGCTGTGGTTCGGTTGTTTTGTGGTTAGTGTGATGCAGCTGAAGGTATGATCTTTGTAACGTGTTTCAGTTATTAATGGACGTAATTGTTACGTAATTTCAGCTATATTTGCATTATTAATATTTAACTATTATTTTTTAAATTATATTTTCACTTAGATTTTTAGTATGTCGCGTCACTCTGCGTCACTTGCTACTTAATGTTAAAATGTAGATAAAGTCTTGTAGTTTACGCCTGTTATAAGATTTTTTGCATCTTTTTGCAACTCACTTAGTTATTTTACGTTTTAGAAGATGCCGCGCAACCATTTCTCACACGTTTATAAGTGTTTGAAGCACTGGGTTCGACGATTATGTCAAAAGCGGACCTTTGTGACTTTGTTAAAAGTAAATTAGGGGTAGAAAATTGTTCTGAAGAGATAACTGAATGTTCTATCCAACCTCTAGTCATAGACAATTTCATGCATGTGTAGACGTAGCTTAAAAAGTCTTAACTGATGTTTATTATGAAGTAAACAAATTATATACGTTGCTTTCACTCTAAATTCATGATTAAAACGTAAAAATAATTTTGTCCCCCTAGATTTCGATTTTGACCCACTTAGTTGAAGTCTAGGATAGCCTCTCTGTATCTATTAGGATAAGATTAAGTTAGTACATCATTAATAGTCATTATTAGTGTCTTGATAATTGTTTATAACATTTAATACAATGCAACATCCTACATAAACTTAGTGGCACTTCCTGGGGAGCCTCTGCCTAACTGGCATTAGCCTTGTCTATTCAACAGCAGAATACTGTGCACCCGTGTGGTTGGAAAGTGCAAATGTGTATAAAGTAGACTCATGATTAAATGATACAATGCGATGCATCACTGTTACTATTAAGTCAACGCCTTGCCATTGGCTGCCTGTGTTGAGCCACATTCCTCCACCACATCTAAGAAGGAAACAGCATTGTTGAGAGAGGCTAAGAAGATCAGGGCTTCACCTACTTCACCACTATACCATGAATTTTGCCATCCCTCACAACAGCGACTACGGTCTAGGAGGCCAACATGTGTTACTGCAGAAATACTGTATGTGGATGGGTTTAATTTAAACCAAAGTTGGAGAAACGAGTGGTCAACTAAAACAGCGGGGATAAGTGCCCATTCTCTTGATCCTACAAAGGAACTGAAAGGTTCTGACCTCCCAAGGAAACTGTGGTGTCGTCTTAACAGATTCAGAACCGGCCATGGCTGCTGTAAATTCTTTCAGCACAGATGGGGCTGGACCAATTCAGCAATGTGCGACTGTGATCAAGAGGAGGAGACAATGGATCATCTGCTCCGACGCTGTCCTCTGTTCTCGTTCCCTGGGAATCCTGCTGAACTCTTTCATGTCACTCCAAATGTCATAACTTGGCTGCAGAATGTGGATAATGTTGTATAATGTAAATTTTGTATATAATTCACCATACGATTAAATAAATAAATACAATGCAAATTAGTTGTAGGCTTGTGACTTATTTTTAGATTAATGTTGCGATGTATTAATCTTACGGATAAGGATTTTTGTGTTAGGCTATTGGGGAATCGCTATAAACATTGTAATAACCACATGTATCAGCTGTAATAAATAATACTCTCGACCAATCTCTGGTTATCCGAGATTTGGAACAGAGGGAATTCTATTCTATCTAACTACTCTTTTTGAGGAAGTTCCAAATCTTTTCACACTATTATTCACTGTAGATTTCAGTACCTTTTCTTTATTTATATGTTGTTTTCATACCTTGTCAATAAATTATAATTGTCTTGGGTTCTTCCCATTTACCATTTCTTTTGATTCACTCCCGGACCTGTTCCTTATACTACTTCATCTTCCCTATGGTGGTGATTGAACTCTCTTCCAATTGCTCCAACTGGACTTTTTTGGGGGGTGTGTTTATTGGGCTAGATCCTAATATCCTAGCTCTCAACTAACACCACTGCTACCCGAGATACTAGTCCCATGCGGGCTGGTCTGAGAGCACATCCTATCCTCTCATAGTTATGGAAGGAAGAAGGAAGGAAGATTGTAGTTTTACGTGACCGTGAATCTTGTGATTATGAGCCACGGGACCTCCTTTTTACGTGGAATCCGAACCACTGGACATGGCATTTCACTTCGAAAATCTCACATGCATTGACCGGGAATCGAACCCGAACCGCCTTGGTGAGAGGCATACAGCTAGACCGCTGAGCCACCATGCCCCCCTCATAGTTATGGGTTCGACGAATGGTGGTGTCGAGAAGACTGCTGTGGTCAGTCTGACGGGCACAATATATATACTCATTTATTTGCTTATTAATTTACTTATTTACTTACATGAATGTATTTATTAAAATAATGTTTTGCATCTATATTCCACCGTCTTTATTTTGGCACCTACTGTCTCTAAACAAATGATGATAGCTGTGTTACGAGAGCATACGAGAGGCAGTATACTCTCCTGTGTCGACGGCAGAGCAGCGTCTCTTGACTTTGACAAGAAATGGAGAGGGTGATTGTTCAGGCCATGTGTGCTTGAAGTGCGGATCTTTCCAATCAGTCTTGTAAACAATAATTCAATGGAAGAATAACATGCAATTTGGCGCGAAAATATACCATGGTGTATTGGCTTTCACGGCCAAAGAATTAAATACTCTCGTCCCATTCAGCTGCAATAAATGTAATTAATTATCGTCCATTAGTGTAAAGCCCTCACTCACTGAGGCAGCGAAACCTTTTAGAACAGGTTCAAGGATGTTGTCTCTATACACCAGACGGTCATGTTACCATGGATAGGAATTAGAGGCGTACGTCGACCAAACATGATTCCACCCCAGAACATGACTGAACCTCCTTGCTATTGGTGGCGTTCCTGCATGAAAGGCTCGTGAAATATCTCACCCACTCGTATGGGGGCAAACCAATGGAGACGTTGCAAGAAGAAAATGAATAATTAACAAATCCCTATATATATCTATAATTGTACTTTTGTCCTTCTTTCTGTCTGTTCCTCCATCAATTGAAAACCACTCAACAGATTCCTGTTACGAATTTTTTTTTCTTCAATTAATAACAAAAGTTGTAAATAGGAGACTAAAACACTGAATTTGCTTCTGCCACAAGGTTTATAATTTTATTTAAGAGCGCCATCACGGGGATGGGGACCTGCAGCATCGGTCAGGCGATTTTACAGTATGAGCTATAATAATAATAATAATAATAATAACAATAATAATAATAATGAAGATCACAGACACAATGCGAAAACGCAGAGTTTGCTTCTACGGTCATATGCGACGGATGATCGATTCCCGATGGACGAAACGTATCTTCAGTATATTCGACTCAAAACCAAAAACGACAATGCCATGGTATGTTAACGTCCAGAAAGATCTGAAAGAAATGGGGATACGAGCAGAAGATGCACAAGACCGAAATCTTTATAGAGCAGCCATCAAGACGTTTGGGACTTTCCGGGACGAAAAACGGACAACTGGTGCGAAATGGACAGAGGAACGTCGTGCTAAACACAGTGAGCTCATGAAGGCAATGTGGATCAAGCAAAAAATGAGCAAATGCCAGAATGTAAAATGAGGCTTATCGTGGTCCCTAGTTGGCCGATTAGCGAAATTGAATGAATGAATGAATGAATGAATGAATAATAATAATAATAACAATAATAATAATAATATCGTATGGCCTCGGGTGTCGGGTGCAAGCTTTGTTATTTGACACCCAGAGGGTAGCTTGCATGTCGAATTTCGTTGTTCCTTGAAGCACTATGAAAGTCAAGGAGGTTATAAATCTAAGCTCCTTGAACACTATAGCGCATTCTAGTAGAGAAATGAGGAACTTTATGTTGGCGGAAATTCCCGAGATTAATTTTGCCATTATGAACACGGCCTAATGAATTCAAATGGGTTCTTTGACATACCAACATCGTATGACATGCGTGTCGTAATTTTTCCGTCTTTCAAAAATCACTTACCACGGCCAGCAGCGAACCTGCAAGCTTGGGGTTAGTAGACCGACACGTTAACCACTCACCCACCGTGGCAAGCTACAGTATGAGCTGAAAATATAGTATTTTTCTTGCTCTTATCTGATTCTTTCTGTTTTGCGGACAGATTCCATACCATCTTTTAGAGTCTTTTCTTTTATACAGGTGGTGACACTGTTCGTACGAAATTCTCGACACTGACGTCTATCTGTTTTACAGTCTGTTATTCCTTCATGCAAATATTATCTCTTACAGAGACACAATGGAAGCAGAATGAGACCTCGTGAAATGGCGTTGCCATGGGGACGTTGATCTTAATATAAATCTTTAAAGTTGTCGCAATGTGTGACGTATAGATATTGTATCAGGTGCCAACCAGTAAGTGTATTTTAAATTTTGATTTGTCTTAAGTCTATCATGTCCAAACAACGAATTTTGCAACCAAACTTTCTTGTTTTGAATGATATTAAAGCTGCAAGAGGAAAGCGAATAGGCCTACTATAATGTTCTCTTGATGTAGAACCTTTGAGGTTATCGCTAGGTATCGTCAGTGTCGACCCATTGACGTATAGGCTAGATGTCTAACAAGTAATGTATGAGGATTGTGTCACATGCAGTTATTCCTTTGGAACGTTGTTATAAAATGATAAGGCAGCTTTGGTGGCTGAGCTTCTATGCCGAGGATTGCGGGTTCAAACCCGGCCGAAGTCGTCGGATTTTTTAAGAGCGTTAATAATCCCTCAGTATGCCTTCTTTTGGAGGAGAAGTAAAGCCGGCGGTCCCATGTCATAGATTTATGGCATGAAAAAGAACCTTCCACTAACTACACTTTTGTCAAGCAAAATTTGTAGGTTAGAATTGATAACGCTCAATTAGTTCCAATGTTTGCCACGGTGGGTGAGTGGTCAGCGTGTCGGTCTACTAACCCCCAACCTGGCAGGTTCGCTCCTGGCCGTAGTAAGTGATTTTTTTTGAAAGGCGGCAAAAATTACGACACCATGTCATACGATGTTGGCATGTTAAAGATCCCATTTGAATTCAGTGGGCCGTGTTCATAATGGCAAAATTAATCTCGAGAGTTTCCGCCAACACAAAGTTCCTCATTTCTCTACTAGAAAGCGTTATAGTGGTCAAGGAGCTTAGATATCTAACCTCCTTGACTTTCATAGTGCTTCAAGGAACAACGAAATTCGACATGCAAGCTACCCTTTGGGTGTCAAATAAAAAAAGCTTTCACCCGGCATCCGAGGCCATACGATATTATTACTATTATTATTATTATTATTATTATTAGTTCCAATGTTCGCCACAATGTGCTGATTGCGATGCCATCTAGTAGTCAAGTCCGCAAGCTAGGTGTCTTGGACGGTAGCAAGGACAGGAACTACTTGAATCACAGATAACACACACTAATACAGCCATCACAATTAACACCGGTTATCAGACAGATTCTAGACACACCCAAAATACACGGGGCTACATGAACAAGTTGTCGCGGCCCCTAAACTGAGGAACCAACCATAAATAATGTTAAGTTGCATTTGGTGATCTTCCTCATCATATCTTACTTCCTGGTAATTAAAGGTATGTGTAATTCTTCCGAAATGATATTTTATTACAGTCTGTTATTTGGCTTAAATCTTGGCAAATGTTTAAATTTCAAACTTGAACATAGTTTATATATTAAGGGGGAATTATGGTGGTATAATAGTAATAAGATACATTTTAAATGAAAGATTCCAAACATCTTATTATACACACATCAAAAAAAGTTTTGCATCACCTCGGTTCCCAGATCTCCGGCATATAGACGTTGACTGTGTATATTGTATCCAAGATACAGTCCCTTTGACTGTCCATAGATGTCACTAAAACTGCTCAAAGATGTAAACAACCATGCATGAGCAGGGCCTATTAGACGGAGGGGGTACGACAGCCGATCAGTTCCAGTCATTCCACCAGGACGAAGGTACGCTGCTCATGTTGTCTGTAGTTCTACCATGCCTAGAAGGTCAATACCGCAGTTCGATCGCGTCCGCATTGTTACTTTGTGTCAAGAAGGGCTCTCAACAAGGGAAGTTTCCAGGCGTCTCAGAGTGAACCAAAGCGATGTTGTTCGGACATGGAGGAGGTACAGAGATACAGGAACTGTCGATGACAGGCCTCGCTCAGGCCGCCCAAGGGCTACTACTGTAGTGGATGACCGCTACTTACGGATTGCCGCTCGGAGGAACCCTGACAGCAATTCCACCATGTTGAATAATGCGTTTCGTTCAGCCACAGGACGTCGTGTTTCAACTCAAACTGTGCGCAATAGGCTGCATGATGCGCAACTTCACTCCCGACGTCCATGGCGAGGTCCAGCTTTGCAACCCCGACACCATGCAGCGCGGTACAGATGGGCCCAACAACTTGCTGAATGGACCCCACGGAATTGGCATCACGTTCTCTTCACCGATGAGTGTCGCATATGCCTTCAACCAGACAATCGTCGGAGACGTGTTTGGAGGCACCCTGGTCAGGCTGAACGTCTTAGACACACTGTCCAGCGAGTGCAGCAAGGTGGTGGTTCCCTGATGTTTTGGGGTGGCATTATGTGGGGCCGACGTACGCCACTGGTGGTCATGGAAGGCTCCGAAACGGCTTTACGATACCTGAATGACATCCTCCGACCCATAGTGCACCCATATCGGCAGAATATTGGAGAGGCATTTGTCTTCATGGACGACAATTCTCGACCTCATCGTGCACATCTTGTGAATGCGTTCCTTCAAGATAACGACATCGCTCGACTACAGTGGCCAGCATGTTCGCCAGACATGAACCCTATCGAACATGCCTGGGATATGTTGAAAAGGGCTGTTTATGGACGTCTTGACCCACCAACCACTCTGAGAGATTTACGCCGAATTGTCGTTGAGGAGTGGGACAATTTGGACCAACAGTGTCTTGATGAACTTGTGGATAGTATGCCACGGCGAATACAGGCATGCATCAATGCAAGAGGACGTGCTACTGGGTATTAGAGGTAGTGGTGTGTACTGCAATCTGGACCACAAATGCTGAAAGTCTAGCTGTATGATGGTACAACATGCAATGTGTGGGTCTCATGAGCAATAAAACGAGCTGAAATGTTGTTTGTGTTGATCTCTATTCCCTTTGTATTTAAAGGTTCCGGAACTCTTGGAACCGAGGTGATGCAAAACTTTTTTTGATGTGTGTATAATACGCTAAGGTGTATGTTTCACAAAACTCAAGCTCCTAAACCAGAGGGAGTTAGAAGGTGTGGTTTGTACCAAAATCTTCCAAATCGTCTCAATAGAACAGGAAAAATCATTCATTTCTTGAAAAGTCAACAGAAATATATTTATTTGTTTATAAGTGCTCTTAAACAAATAAACAAGACGATAGACCCTGGCAGAACTGTGTCGCGTACAGCACGCATAGCACTAGAGCCGGGCGGGTAGTGTGTATACATGGGACGCACACAACCCAGATAGTCCCTGGCAGAACTGTGTCGCGTACAGCCCGCATAGCACTAGGGCCAGGCGGGTAGTCTGTACACATGGGGCGCACACAACCCAGATAGCCCCTGGCAGAACTGTGTCGCGTACAGCCCGCATAGCACTAGGGCCAGGCGGGTAGTCTGTACACATGGGGCGCACACAACCCAGATAGCCCCTGGCAGAACTGTGTCGCGTACAGCCCGCATAGCACTAGGGCCAGGCGGGTAGTCTGTACACATGGGGCGCACACAACCCAGATAGCCCCTGGCAGAACTGTGTCGCGTACATCCCGCATAACACTAGGGCCGGGCGGGTAGTGTGTATACATGGGACGCACACAACCCAGATAGTCCCTGGCAGAATTGTGTCGCATACAGCCCGCATAGTACTAGAGCAGGGCGGGTAGTGTGTACACATGGGGCGCACACAACCCAGACAGCCCCTGGCAGAACTGTGTCGCGTACAGCCCGCATAGCACTAGAGCCGGGCGGGTAGTGTGTATACATGGGACGCACACAACCCAGATAGCCCCTGGCAGAATTGTGTCGCATACAGCCCGCATAGTACTAGAGCAGGGCGGGTAGTGTGTACACATGGGGCGCACACAACCCAGATAGCACCTGGCAGAACTGTTTCACGTACAGCCCGCATAGCACTAGGACCGGGTGGGTAGTCTGTACACAAGGGACGCACACAACCCAGATAGCCCTGGCAGAACTGTGTCGCGTACAGCCCACATAGCACTAGAGCCAGGCGGGTAGTCTGTACACATGGGGCGCACACAACCCAGATAGCCCCTGGCAGAACTGTGTCACGTACAGCCCGCATAGTACTAGAGCCGGGCGGGTAGTGTGTATACATGGGACGCACACAACCCAGATAGCCCCTGGCAAAACTGTGTCGCGTACAGCCCGCATAGCACTAGCGCTGGGCGGGTAGTCTG
Source organism: Meconema thalassinum (assembly GCA_946902985.2). Lineage (NCBI taxonomy): Eukaryota > Metazoa > Arthropoda > Insecta > Orthoptera > Tettigoniidae > Meconema > Meconema thalassinum. Next base: position 13,784,429 of record OX336390.1, on the reverse strand, counting down.
TACACATGGGGCGCACACAACCCAGATAGCCCCTGGCAGATTTGTGTCGCGTACAGCACACATAGCACTAGAGCGGGGCGGGTGGTCTGTACACAAGGGGCGCACACTACCCAGATAGCCCCTGGCAGAACTGTGTCGCGTACAGCCCGCATAGTACTAGAGCCGGGTGGGTAGTGTGTATACATGGGACGCACACAACCCAGATAGTCCCTGGCAGAACTGTGTCGCGTACAGCCCGCATAGCACTAGCGCTGGGCGGGTAGTCCGTACACATGGGGCGCACACAACCCAGATAGCCCCTGGCAGATTTGTGTCACGTACATCACGCATAGCACTAGCGCTGGGCGGGTAGTCCGTACACATGGGACGCACACAACCCAGATAGTCCCTGGCAGAACTGTGTCGCGTACAGCCCGCATAGCACTAGCGCTGGGCGGGTAGTCCGTACACATGGGACGCACACAACCCAGATAGTCCCTGGCAGTACTGTGTCGCGTACAGCACGCATAGCACTAGGGAGGGTCGGGTAGTCTGTACACAAGGGGCGCACACTACCCAGATAGCCCCTGGCAGAACTGTGTCGCGTACATCCCGCATAGCACTAGAGCGGGGCGGGTAGTCTATACACATGGGGCACACACAACCAAGATAGTCCCTGGCAGAACTGTGTCGCGTACAGTCCGCATAGCACTAGAGCGGGGCGGGTAGTCTGTACACAAGGGGCGCACAATACCCAGATAGCACCTGGCAGAACTATGTCGCATACAGCCCGCATAGCACTAGAGAGGGGCGGGTAGTCTATACACATGGGGCGCACACAACCCAGATAGTCCCTGGCAGAACTGTGTCGCGTACAGCCCGCATAGCACTAGAGCGGGAGCGGGTAGTCTGTACACATGGGGCGCACACTACCCAGATAGCTCCTGGCAGAACTGTGTCGCGTACAGCCCGCATAGCATTAGAGCCGGGTGGGTAGTCTGTACACACGGGGCGCACATTACCCAGATAGCTCGTGGCAGAACTGTGTCGCGTACAGCCCGCATAGCATTAGAGCCGGGTGGGTAGTGTGTACACATGGGGCGCACACTACCCAGATAGCTCCTGGCAGAACTGTGTCGCGTACAGCCCGCATAGCACGGGGGCCGGGTGGATAGTCTATATACATGGGGCGCACACTACCCAGATAGCTCCTGGCAGAACTGTGTCGCGTACAGCCCGCATAGCGCTAGTGCGGGGCGGGTAGTCAACCCATTATGTAAGAGTTCTCGCACGGGTCTGCTTGTTTAAAAGAAAACATAAGAAAGGCGGGATGGTCACGACCTTCTGCTATCCAAATCCTAACCCCCCCACACTAGTCTAGCCATCACAATGACACAGGTTATCAGACACAGTCAAGAAGTCACAAAGTCCCTACAGGAATCAACAAGAATCGTCAGATATGTGATCGCATTAATCAGCAATTTTGATGGCAAAATAAAGGATGTTGTAAAGTCGTGCAGGCCGGCCCCGTGGTGTTGGGGTAGCGCGCCAGCCTCTAACCCGGAGGCCCCGGGTTCGATTCCCGGCTCCGTCAGGTAATTTAGAAACTGACGTGAGGGCTGGAACGGGGTGCACTCAGCCTCGTGAGGACAATTGAGTAGCTGTCCGACAGTGAGGCAGGGCCCCGATCACGAAAACCAAGTTTAACGGCCGAGGGGATCCGATGCGCTGATCACGCGGCACCCTATTATCTGGAGGCCAAATGGTTGGGCAGCGGTCGCTTGGTAGGCTTAGGCACTTCACGGGCTGTAGTGCCAGGGGTTTTTAAAGTCGTGCAGAATGGAAGTAAAAAAAGTTTTATTTGACTGGCTGCGTGGCTCAGCAATAACGTTCTTGCTTGCTGTGTCCCAAGGTTGCAGGATCGAATCCTGGCGCAGTCAGTTGGCATTTGAGGGCACACAAATGCGAGGGAACTGTACACCATGACGAATAGAACACATAGTGTTATCACTGACCGAGTTCATCCACGCCCCGCTTGGCTAGCGCTAGCGGCGCAGATCCCCAACGCTACACAGTCAGCCGCAGTCAGCTGTTCAAAAATGGGCTACACGCTGGGCTACGTAAACCTCTTTACGAAGGCTGCGGTTACGCTGATTACAACAAATTGTTTGTTTAGACTTATGAATAATACTGTGAAATGTTATTACGAATACTCTCAGTCCCCATGCAGAACTATCTTTTAAAACCTTCCGTTAGTCGAGCATTAGTCTGACAGCTCCATGGTTCGTTTTAGTTTTAATATCAAGCCAACAGTTCAAGTTATGGTCTTATCGTCTTGGGACATCTTACACCATACCTTAGTAAGCATTTTCCTGGAGTTGTGAAATGACGAGCCTAGAAAATAACTCTACACGTGGAACATTTTGTCAGTGTGGGATTCATATGACCAGCGCGCCCAAATAACATTCTGTCAGTAAGTTGCCGGTGTGCTGTTATAGCGGTTATTTGGTTTGGTACGTTGCCTTAGTGAATATCAGTAAAGAGATTGCGCTTTACGAAAACCTAAGGATGCAGATGAACCATGTTGGGTAGATTTTTGCTAAGAATTAACCTTACCCACAGGGGAAGATGAAGAGAGAAATAAAGGGAAGTGTGTTTCGGACTGAGGAACAAGGAAATACTGTTTAGGAGTTCTCCTGACCACATACGCAATTTGCCTAACAGTGGTGGCCAAACGGTAGGATATCTTACAGGGGAGTCTTCACTCTCGTTTACAGGTCGGCGGCAAACTTCTATGAAGAAGGGATCCAAAAACTTGTGCCACGCTATGACAAATGCCTGCAAGAGTTCGGCAGTTATGTGGAAAAGTACCGTAGTTTAAGAGGTGTAGAATGTTGTGCAATAAATAATTTTTCTGTATCTGTACACAATTTAATTTTATTACCAAACGGAACTTACTTTCTGGCCGTGCCTCGTATATTTGGATTCAGAAAAAAATGAAGAATTTTATGGTGCCAAAATACAAAAAAACAATTTTTTCATCATGCAAGAGTACGTGGTGTCCTTAAGTAGCGGAGTGATGACACTGCTTTTTTCTATTCGTCATGCTGACACGTTAAAGATCCCCTATAGGGAAAAATTCCGGCACCCCTACATCTAGTTAAAAGCAACGTAAAACATTATTATTTATAAAAAGTTTCAAAGTGACATAAAAAGTTATTGTAATCCGGCCCGCGGAATGGCTTCGAATTATAGCCTACTATCTACAATTACACATAGGTCATACTTTCTGATCTGTGTACCTAGAAGTGAAAAACTATTCCTATCTGATTGTGTTTATGCGTTTTGTGCAATAGAGCAGCAACTACAACTGATTGAGTTGCAATGTAACAAGGAATTGAAGCAACTATTCCTCAACGTTTCAAAATTTGAGTTCTACAAGGCCCTACCAAAATCAAGCTTCTCAAACTTGAAATCTCTTGCACAAAAGATTACTGTCATGTTCGCATCTTCCTATATCTGTGAACAGGTGTTTTCTACAATGAAACTTCGCAAAAATTGCGTCGGAAATAGATTGACAGACCACCATTTAGCTGCGCTACTAAGAATCAGCTCATCCCAGTTTCAACCAGATTATGAAGAACTTTAAGAGGCACAGTCACAGTTTCAATTGTCACATACTCTTCTAACAAAGAATGAAGGCTGGCGTGGATCTAGAGTTTGGCTTTGGGGGGGGGGGGGGTCACAGAATCGAAACTGTTAAGAAAAATGGTATCACTAACAACGCAATCACAAAATAACCAAACGTACAAAACCAGACCAATTTTTTTGCAAGCTACATAGATAGAAATTTGATGCGTTTTGCGCACCAAAAATATTCGTACAAATTGCAACGGCGGCGTGTCTTGCGACTTTTACATCGAGCTTCGAGAAAAGTATCAAGGTACGTTACAGTTTCGGCAAGTCGAGTTGGTATCGACAAAGGGAGAAAGTCACAGCTTAAATTGCCAACCAAGATTGCAGTTTGGACGTCGGCAATTTTTTTTGGTGCGAAAAAAGCCCCAAATTCCTATCCGTGCATTGCTGCACATTCATCGTGACATCCCTATAAACATCGATTCGGTAATCACAAGGTTTGCTAAACAAAATAGACGATTTCTAATTTGCGGCATTAGCCCAAAAGCATGAATTGTTTATATAATAATCCGGGCCGTGAAAGCCTTAATATGCAAATTAGAAACCTCTATGGGGAGGAAGTTTTTCGACAATCATCTAAATTTAGTAAGTTGAGGCGAAGAAGGAGCTCTCTCCTTTCATCGTTGTCCTTCTTTCTTAGATGCAGGGATCATAAAAAAAAAAAAAAAACATTGTTTATTTCCATTGAAAAAGGAGGCAAGTTTTCTCCGAAACGTATGGTTTAAATTAAAAATACACACGGCATTAGCCCAAAAGCATGAATTGTTTATATAAAATAGACGAGTTGATTCTGATATATAAATAATCGTTTATCCTAACAGGTATGAAGTTGTAAATATGTACAGTTGTAACAGAACATAATAATTGCAATAAAGATATTTTCAGTATTGAATACAATGAAAAAAACTGTTTTTCAGTTAAAATTCGTTAAGTTTTATTTGTCTGGTTATTGTGTTTCCGTTTTTTGAGTTTGCAAAAAAAGTTGGTCTCCGTTGGGGGGGGGGGGGAGGGTGTCATGCGGGAGGTCATGACCCCCGTGACCCCCCCCCACCCCCCACCCTTGAATCCGCGCCTGCATACTCCTTCCTCTTCTAACAAATAATGAAGGTGTGTTCCTAAGTTTTCTATCATTTGTAGTCTATAAGTTTTGTTTGATTAAAAATTGAGAAATAAAAAGTTTATAATCTATCTACAAACAAGTGTTGTTCTTTTTTTCGGCCCGCCTAGGTTATTTTGTATTCCATCTGGCCTTGTCCCTAAAACGTTCGCCCATGTCTGCATTGGAGAATTCGTATAGTTGAGGGTTTCATCGCCAGAGGCTCCTCGCTTCGCGGAATCACCTTGCACACGAGCAGGAAGAGTTGTATTGCATGGCCACGTCACTAATTACGCCAGCTATATTGTATTATAATGTCGCGGCCATGCAACAAGCGTGATTAGGCAAATGAACGTGTGCCTCATGTCATTGCCTACGCCACGAATTGTCCGCATGGAGGCCGTAATAATTCAACTTCTTCAAAGATGGCTTTGTGTGTTGGGAATGTTATTCATCTATACTAATATATAAGGTGCGTTCAAAAAGTAACGAGCCGGAGGCTGTTATGCGCAAACCGGTGACGACATTGGCTAATCGTGGCTTGTGTAACGAGGTGTGGTTCCGACCAGAGCGTGGAAGGTCACAGCCCGTCGCTAGAGGGCACGTCATGTGAAGATACAAAGCGAGCAGCAGCATGCATCAATCGTCCAACGCTGCCATTCGCATTGCAAACAGTGACATGGAGGCGTCAAACGAAGAGCAAAGAGGTGTTGTTCGATTTCTGACAGCGGAAAGAGTAGGGGGAACGGACATTCATCGCCGAATGTCACAAGTGTACGGCGAACACTGCAAGGGTCAAGGCGTGGCACAAGCGCTTCAGGGAAGGACGGGTGTCGTTAGCCGATGATGCCCGGTCTGGAGCACCCCCCTGCATTACCGATGACAACGTCCAGCTGGTTGATGCACTCATTACCCAGGACCGCCGAGTGACAGTGAACGCCGCCATAGCCGCCGTGGTCGGATTGAGCGTCGGAAGTGTGCACACCATCATGAAGGAACGACTGCACTTGCGGAAAGTGTGTGCCCAATGGGTGCCCCACAGTCTTCAACCACACCAGGAAGAATGTCGAATGGCCTACTGTCTTGGTCTTGGTTGGACGATTGATGCATGCTGCTGCTCGCTTTGTATCGTCACGTGACGTGCACGCGTGCCCTCTAGCGACGGGCTGTGACCTTCCACGCTCTGGTCGGAACCACACCTCGTTACACACGCCACGATTAGCCGATGTAGTCACCGGTTTGCGCATTCCAGCCTCCGGCTCGTTACTTTTTGAACGCACCTTATAATAAAGCTGAAGAGTTTCTTTGTTTGTTTGTGTGTTTAAACGCGCTAATCTGTGGAACTACCAGTCGGATTCGAAAATTTCTTTTTGTATATGATAGCCTGATTCAAGAGGAATAGTTTAGGCTATGTCATTGGTCGGCCTTAGCCCGTCATGGGCTGGATAGTGCCAGGGGTTGGTTGACTATGTAGCATTAGGCTACACCTCTCAGGTAACCTCAAATATTGATTTTTGTTCATTAAGTCGGAAAAACAAGCGCTCCCGAACAGCTTCAATAATACCTAAGTCTATGGTTGCCTGACAACGCGGGCTGCATCACGTCACCCCTACCAGTGTTCTGGTGCAGAAATGCGAGCTGCTTATAAATTGCAGTCACGGGGAGTAATTAGTGCAACAAGATTTCTTAGGCCCCTTAAAACAATTATCATCATTGATACGGCACAATTTTAAGAACCGTTCGACGCTATTTCCATCTAGCGGTCACTAGTAAAACATCTAAGTGATCGTAATTTCGGCACGTCTTGAAAAAGAAAACGCCCGCGATGGAGAATCCATCTATAACGAAGGAATACGACTTCGGCGATTGTTATCGCGCCTAAATTGTTATGACGGGGAGATGGTCTGCCGATATAACCACTACTGCCAGCAATTCTATTCTAATGTTCCCTGATGTCCATTATAAAATGTTTTAAGAAGGTATAAATGTTGGGGAGACAACGTGAGATTCCGGCTTTTGTCTCATAGTTGAGAATTCCTGAAATATGGAATTATTATAAAATAAAATAATCATCGGAGGTCTTCTAGAACGTCTCGAGGCTATCAGCTAAGTGGAAATGATCCCTTTGTAACTCTGTATAATCGTGCTTTGAAGAAGGTTTTGATCAATGTATTTTCCCCAGTTTCAGTGTTAAAAGGTCCCTTCATTTAACCTGCAAAAGGGTAGGGTTAAACTGGAGATCGTTTTTGTCTTTCCTTGAAGTTAAATGGTGTTTATTTGGTCCCTAGTTATTTGTTATATATACGTATGTAGTGGAGAATCGAGTTGCTTGTTTATGGGTTTATTCATATTATCGTTTTATTTTCTATATTTTGTAGAGTTTTATTTAGTGCGTGTTCTTGCGGTTGGTTTTGTCATGAAACGTGATTGTAATTTGGAGAGATGTTTCTTACCAGTTCCTAACTCCTTGTAAGAGAATGGGATTTTTCAAGGATCTTTAGGGGCCGGTATCTTAAGGTTAGTTTCGCGGTCTGTATTCTGACGAGGGAGGGTGTGTTCGTTCATTTGCCTTGGATACTTCTTCTGTATGGTCGGAACGCACACCAGGTTTTATTTAATTGTTGTAAGGGTTTTGTTTCAGTGTCTGCATTCGTGCAACTCTAAGGATGGCCGTATAGGTTTTCTTTTTATCCTTGCCATCGACTGTGTGCGTCGGGTGGTGGTCATCGCGAGCGTCAATCATGACAATAGTATGCCTCTGTATAAGGGCGATGAGGTTATCAGCTGCAATAAGCGTTGGTGCTTTCCGATCCTTATCCTTGAACGCTCCAGTTCTGTAGTAGTATTCTTATCATCCATAAAACAAATAAATCCACCGAGCGAAGCCGGGTACTACTGCTAGTCTTTTATAAGGAAACTAGCATCCCGACCCGGCTTCGTCCGGGAACAGTTATGAATGCATTGAGTGATAAGTGCTTTTTTTTCTATGTCAATGACCTACGACCTATATCCGTTTTACCTCTGGCACGATGGGTTGAAATCACTGACTGGACTATTAATTATATTATCATGGAGATGTATGTGCAAAGAATTCTTGTCAGACGTAATTTAGGAATGGCGAGGTGCATGAAACACAAATCCCCCTTCCGTCCAATCGTAACGTGACTGTGTATTTTGCGGAACGGAATGAAGGAAAGCCGGTTCGCACTTCCAGGGAAACTCCAATCACAAACACTATTCTCTGAAGTCTTCACTCAACACGACTCGACAGTTTGCTGCTGGCTGTATCTGGGGTAATCGGTTCGCTAGCTAGCTAGCTAGGCTGTAACTGGTGTGATAGGCTCGCCCCTAGCTAGCTCGTCAACTGTCGCCTCAGGAATTGAATGGAGACTGTTTGAAGAAATGAAAACGTAAAACACTTATAGTAGGCTATGTATTGAAGATAGAGATATGCCTTCGCGGAATTTTTTGTAGAACGTTTCATGCTGAACAATTCTTACACTCAAAGTATATAGATATGTTTAACGGTTTGTCCAGCGTAAGCTTAAAAGGCGCACGGACGCCAGTTTTTTTTCCGACTTTTACACTGAAATCGTTTCTGCTTGGCTTCATTTGATCATAAATAAATTATTTTCTACAGAAACCTTCCTCGAGATATCCTTTACAGAATGGTGAAAATCGCATGAAAATACATCCAATGGTTCTCAAGATTACCCGTGACATCCAAGAATCAGGGACTTTTGTTTTATACTGTGCCCGTCAGACCAGGCCATCGAGGGAACCACTGACCGCAGTAGTCCTTCCGACACCCTCATCCTTCGAGAGGATCGGGTGTGTTCACAGACTAGCTTCGCACGAGACCGGTAACTCAGGGAGTATCGGGACTAATGAGAGACTAAATGGTTAAAGAACCAACCCAAGGAACACACCCCCAAAATACAAAGCTTCAAGAAATAATCCAGACTGAGGTAAAGTTCACTTGAGATTTATTTACTGCACTGTACCTGCAGCAAAGCGGTAGTCACATAGACACGAAAATTCACCGCTCTGCTGTCTTTTGGCAGTTTCGGGAATATCACTTAGGCCTACTATCTCGAAATTGATCAAAATATCACTTAGCATGGTTTACATCCGAACCCCTCAATTTCAGAAACTGAAAAATACACGGACCGATGCGAGAAAATAGAATAGATGATGATGGTGATGATAATTGTTGTTTTAAGGGGCCTAACATCTAGGTAATCGGCCCCTAATGATTTGGGTGATAGTGGAGATAATAATGAAATGTAAACTATAACTAAAACTAACTACTAACTTATATACTAGAAGAAGACATGGAAAACAAAAGGAGAATAAGACAAATAAAGGACAGGAGGAAAAGAAATGCCCTCAACCCTCGAAGAATGCGGATTGAGGGACTTGGAAGGAAGGAGAACCATGAAAGGCAGATAGGAAAGTGAAAGAGGAGAGGGTCCGCCCCACAGGTAATGGATAAAAGGGGGGAAAACCAGACCCAGCTCACCAGCCGTGAGCCCCTGAGGGTGTAGCAATATCCAGGGTGCACCATAAGTGGTGGGGCTACACACACCCTGTCTCCTTGAGGACCTTGAGCAGAAGGCAGGATATAACATGAAAAGAAAAAGAAGGCTGACCCCGTGCAAAAGGAGGGTATCAAAAGAGATGAGACAAGGGCCAATTAAGGCGGGAAAGGAAGAGACTCCGTAGGCCTCGGATACCCTAATACCATCGGAGTCGGAAGATAACAAGAGTTGACCAAGTGAGGTCGACAGGAAAGAAGACGGAGAGGAGCCTGGCACAAGTAAGTGGAAGCAATGCCAGACTCAGCTGGGACGCCGTGGTCGCCAACCCACGTTCCACTAGATGTGAGCCCCTGGGGGAGGAAATAGAATAGTATAGGCTATGTACGAAGAGGAGAATTGCAGACCTCTACAATCTACTGTTACAAGAAGGTTCATTAGGTACCACACGCAAGATGGTTAGTGAGTTAGTTATTTTTGTTTTAAGGGGAGGAACTACGAGGTCATCTGCCCCTCTTAACAGAGACTGAAGTATACAAATTTAGAATGGAATTAAAAGTTTAGAGGTGGACACTTAAGTCTGAAAATAAAACCAGAAAATTAATAAAACAAACAAAACAGAAATACTTATTATATAAGGTGCTGAAAGCAACGGGAAACTACAGCCGTAATGCTATTCCCGAGGATATGCACCTCTCTATGCATAATTACATGTGATGATGGCCTCCTCCCTTGTAGAATTTCAATCCGGAGGTAAACTAGTCCCCCGTTCGGATCTCCGGGTGGGGACTACTCGAGAGGGGGTTAACATCACAGAAGTGACAAAGAGGAAATCTGACATTCTACGGATCGGAGCGTGGAATGTTAGAAGTCTGCTAGGAAGTGGAAGGTTAGAAAACTTAGAAAGGGAAATGGATAGGTTGAGGTTGAATTTGGTTGGGATTAGTGAAATGCGCTGGCAGGAAGAACAGGACTTTTGGTCAGGAGACTATAGGGTCATTAGCACTAAATCAAACAATGGCCAAGCAGGGGTTGGTCTCATATTGAGTAGGAAACTTGGACAGCGGGTGGAATATTATGAGCAATATAGTGAACGGATTATTGTAGCAAAAATAAATACTAAACCTACCTGCACCACAGTGGTACAAGTCTATATGCCTACCAGTCAAGCTGATGATGAGGATGTTGAAAAGGTCTACGAAGAAATAGATGACATTCTGAGGTATATCAAGGGTGATGAAAATGTTATAGTAATGGGAGATTGGAATGCTGTGGTAGGAAAAGGGAGAGAAGGGAAGATAGTAGGAGATTTCGGATTAGGCGAAAGGAATGCTCGAGGAAGCAGGCTGGTAGAATTCTGCACTGAGCTTGAATTGGTCATAGCTAACACCTTATTCAATAACCACAATAGAAGAATATACACATGGATGAGACCAGGAGATACAGGGCGTTACCAAATCGACTTCATTATGGTCAAGCAGAGGTTTCGAAACCAGATTTTGGATTGTAAAACATATCCTGGTGCTGACATAAACTCTGACCACAATCTGGTTGTAATGAAATGCAGATTAAAGTTGAAGAAACTGAAGAAAAGTCAAAAGCCAAAAAGGTGGGCAATAGACAGACTGAATGTAAAGGATGTAAACGAAAGATTCAAGAAGAGTATAAAGGAAGGACTAATGAAAAACCCTAAACAAACTTCAATTGCAGACGAATGGGCACTTTTGAAGAATGAAATAACAAAATCCGCAGAAGAAAACATTGGTAGGAAAGAGAGAATAGGTAGAAAACCGTGGATCACTCAGGATATACTCGAATTGATGGATGAAAGGCGGAAGCACAAGAATGTAAGAGATGAAAAGGGGAAAGCAGAATACAGACGTCTGAAAAATGAGGTTAACAAGAAGTGCAAGGAAGCGAAAGAAGAATGGTTGAAAGAGAAATGTGCTGGTATAGAAAATTGTCTGAAATTAGGAAAAGTAGACACAGCTTATCGAAGGATTAAGAATACTTTTGGGGAAAAGAAGACTAAGTGCTGTAATATTAAGGACACAAATGGAAAGCCTCTAACAGATAGGGAAGAAAAGGTTGAGAGATGGAAAGCTTACATAGAGAGTTTGTATAAGGGAAAGGAGATTGAGAATCATGTAATGGAAAGGGAGGAGGAAATTGATGAGGATGCGAAAGGAGATTTAATACTGAGATCAGAATTTGATAGAGCTTTGGAAGACTTAAGCAGGAACAAAGCACCAGGCATAGATGATATACCGATTGAGTTGCTACGCTGCATAGGAGATGAAGGTCTGATCAGGTTATTTCACTTGGTGTGTAGGATTTATGAGACAGGTGTGGTACCCCCTGATTTCAAGAAGAATGTAATCATCCCTATACCAAAGAAAGTGGGAGCTGACAGATGTGAAGATTACCGTACAATCAGCTTGATTACTCATGCTTCAAAGATCCTGTCTAGAATAATTTACAAGAGGATTGAGAGCCAGATAGAAACGGAGTTGGGTGAAGACCAGTTTGGTTTCAGGAGAAATGTAGGAACAAGGGAAGCTGTACTAAGTCTTAGGCTGATTTAGGAAGGTAGAATAAGGAAAGATAAGAGAACGTTCATGGCTTTTGTCGACTTAGAAAAGGCTTTTGATAACGTTGATTGGACTAAATTGTTTGACATTTTGAAATCGATTGGAATAAAGTACAGGGATAGGAGGGTGATATACAATCTATACAGAAACCAGACAGCAGTCATTCGAGTTGAAGGACATGAGAGAGAAGCTGGAATTCAGAAAGGTGTAAGGTAAGGCTGCAACTTATCACCCATACTTTTCAATCTTTACATTGAACAAGCAATGAATGAAATTAGAGACAAATTTAAAGTGGGAGTGAAGATTCAAGGAGAAATAATTTCAACTCTGAGATTTGCTGATGACATCGTCATCTTGGCCGACAAGCCTGAGGATTTGAATGAGTTTTTGACTGGTATGGACTCCGTCTTACGGAAAGAATTCATGATGAAAATTAATAAATGTGAAACAAAAATACTGGAATGCAGCCGAAATAAATCAGAAACCTCTATGGAGATCAAATTGGCAGGTGAAAAGCTGAAGGAAGTAGGAGACTTCTGTTAATTAGGAAGCAGAATAACCAGTGATGGACGAAGCAAAGAGGATATAAAAAGTAGGTTGGCTCAGGCAAGGAAAGCATTTCTACAAAAAAGGAATCTGCTGACATCGAATATAGATTTAGGTATTAGTAAGTCATTTTTGAAAGTCTTTGTCTGGAGCGTGGCGCTCTATGGAAGTGAAACTTGGACTATTGGTGCAGCAGAAAAGAGGAGAATTGAAGCATTTGAAATGTGGTGTTACAGGAGAATGATGAAGATCAAAAAGGAAGCTTGTAGTTTAACGTGACCGTTAATCTAGAAATCATGAGCCACGGGACCTCCTATTTACGTGGAATCCGAACCACAGGACATGGCATTTCACTTCGAAAATCTCACATGCACTGACCGGGAATTGAACCCGGACCGCCTTTGATGAAGATCAGATGGGTAGATAGGGTTACAAACAAAGAGGTATTAAGACGAGTGGGAGAGGAGAGATGTTTCTGGCGACTGCTAATGAAGAGAAGAGATAGGTTGGTAGGACACATACTAAGACACCCAGGAATAGCAAGCTTAGTTATGGAAGGAAGGGTCGAGGACAAGAACTGTAGGGGTAGACCAAGGTTAGAATATGTTAAACAGATTGCCTCGGATGTAGGGTGTGGTAGCTATGTAGAGATGAAACGATTAGCTCAGGTCAGGGAGGCATGGAAAGCTGCATCAAACCAGTCAAAAGACTGAAGACTCAAACAACAACCAAATGTAACGAGCCGGAGGCTGTAATGCGCAAACCGGTGACGGCATCGGCTAATCGTGGCTTGTGTAACGAGGTGTGGTTCCGACCAGAGCGTGGAAGATCACAGCCCGTCGCTAGAGGGCACGCTTGTTCGTCACGCGACAATACAAAGCGAGCAGCAGCATGCATCAATCGTCCAACGCTGACCGTCGCATTGCAAACAGTGACATGGAGGCGTCAAACGAAGAGCAAAGAGGTGTTGTTCGGTTTCTGACAGCAAAAGGAGTAGGAGGAACAGACATTCATCACCGAATGTCACAAGTGTACGGCGAACACTGCAAGGGTCAAGGCGTGGCACAAGCGCTTCAGGGAAGGACGGGTGTCGCTAGCCGATGATGCCCGGTCTGGGGCACCCCCCTGCATTACCGATGACAACGTCCAGCTGGTTGATGCACTCATTACCCAGGACCGCCGAGTGACAGTGAACGCCATAGCCGCCGTGGTCGGATTGAGCGTCGGTAGTGTGCACACCATCATGAAGGAACGACTGCACTTACGGAAAGTGTGTGTCCAATGGGTGCCCCACAGTCTTCAACCACACCAAAAAGCATGTCGAATGGACTACTGTCTTGGTTGGACGCTTGTTGCATGCTGCTGCTCGCTTTGTATCGTCACGTGACGTGCACGTGTGCCCTCTAGCGACGGGCTGTGACCTTCCACGCTCAGGTTGGAACCACACCTCGTTACACACGCCACGATTAGCCGATGTCGTCACCGGTTTGCGCATTACAGCCTCCGGCTCGTTACTTTTTGAACGCACCTTATAGAATACGCTAGGGTGTATGTTTCACAAACTCAAGCTCCTAAACCAGAGGGAGTCAGAAGGTGTGGTTTGTACCAAAATCTTCCAAATCGTCTCATTAGTACAGCAAAAATCTTGCATTTCTTGATACGTCAACGGAAATATATTTATTTGTTTATAAAGTGCTTTTAAACAAATAAACAAGACGATAGCCCCTGACAGAACTGTGTCGCGTCCAGCCCGCATAGCTCTAGAGCCGGGCGGGTAGTCTGTACACATGGGGCGCACAAAACCCATTATGCGAGAGTTCTCGCTAGTTATAACAGGTAGATCCGTGAAGAAATATACAGCCTATTTTCATATATCCTACTTGTGTTAATTGCCTTTATCAACATACAATATTTCCGTTTGATTGCTGTAATACATTCGCAGATATTGAGAACCGTCTAAATATTTCGGATGGTCACCATGTTGGATTTTTATATTTGTAGGTCTCACCTTCACTTGGCCGCCATGTTCGTTTTGTAGTTAACAGGTTTTGGAAAGTCCTATAGGTGAATTTCTAGCAGTGCCCTTTATTACCGAACAAAACTTCTGGGTGATATCAGTAATAGCTTTAGAAATATAGAATGCCAGTGAAATATTTCCCACAGCCGCAATGTTGGATTGGCGAGACGTAATAAAATTTGAAGGGCTCGGTACTACCGTACTATGACCCTGCCGAGGTTCATTGAAATCGGTCCAGCCGTTTAGAAGTTATTAGGGGGGATACACACACACACACACACACACACGCGGACAAAAGGTGATCTCAGAAACCTTTTTTATTTTTTCATAAAATGAAAATAGGCTAAAAATAAACAATAATCACGGAAAGACAAAGAAAAATCAGAATTCAAAAACGAGCAAGTCGTTGAGTCAATGTTCACTGGAGAATTTAGATTGCTGGCCCTAACCCACTCTCACTTATAAAGCGGTTAACGCGATCAGCAGCCACCGCGTCATCGGCTAATATAAGTTTGAGTGTCGTCTGCAAACCAAGGTTTCTTCGTAAGTCAGCAAGATCCACACACTCAGTGAAAATGTGGGCCACGGTGAAAACGGCTCCACACGTACAAAGTGGGGGGTCTTCCCTTGTGGGTGGATCTTGTGTGACCTATCCTTAGCCTACACAAAATGACGGACTCTCTCCGTGACCGGAAAGAGCTCCGCCAGATACCGGTACTAATAATAATGTTATTGGTTTTACGTCCCTTTTAACTACTGCGCCTTTTAGAGACACCAGGGTGCCGGATTTGTGCCCCGAAGGGGATCTTTAACTTACCAGTAAATCTACTGACACGACTGTCTCGCATTTGCGCACTCTCAAATGCCAGCCAGCTAACTACGCCGGGATTCGATCCTGCAACCTTGGGAACAGCGGACGAGATCGTTACCGCTGGTTAGAATATGGGATGGACGACTTAAACGAAATAAACAACAATGAACACAGTCATCAGTAAGGCTCGGATTTTTAGGTGCTAAAAATCGGGGAAATATTTATTTTTTATGTATTAAAAATACCTGAAATATGTGACAAAAAAGTAAATATATTTAATTATAATTTAGTTTATTAATATGAATATAAACAATATGCAGTGCTCACGAATGCTATGTCTCACTGACTGCTGAAGCATTACAATACACAACGAGATACATCTTCAGGTTGTCCATCACAAATGACCGACGATTATCGCGAAACATTCCTCTGAAGGCGCAATACGTTTCTTGCCCTTGAGGTGTTGTGTAACTTGAGATCGCTGTTCAACCTTGATTGCTTTCCCACATGGTTGGCAGAACAGAACGCCCCCATCAGAAGTAAAATTATCTTTAAATTTTGCAACATACTGCTGCAGACGATAACTTGTAGTTATTTTTACTTTAGGCATCGTAGAACTGCCTTACACTTCACAGTGCCAGAAATGAACTGCATGTGACTGGGACTGGTTCCAGGTAGCTGGGGAGGGGATATGGCTATGGACAAGGAAATTCCCGGCTTCCACAGTGAGAGGCACGGGGCGACAAGTTAAGAATAACACAGCTGAAGGCTGACATACGCTCTGCATGAAGATTAAATAGCTCACAGGAAGAAAAATGCAATAAACTGAAAGACTAGCATAGGCCTACTGATTTAAAAATGTAAATATCATGTATTTTTATGTGCTAATATGTGAAAAACAGTAATTTATTTATTTATTTATAGAAAAACTGCTTAAAATATGTATTTACATTAAAAAATATTTATTTAGGTACCTAAAAATCAGAGCCCTAATCATCATAATAGAAACACTCGATCAGGAACTGGCATCGCTTGTCTTTGTTCATTGGTCAACAATCGTTCTATTTTGACTGGGTCCCGCCTATGGAATTCCACTCCAGCTGAATGCTATTGGCTAGTTAGTTATTGTTCCTTTAAAGGGCGAAACTGCGAGGTTATCTGCCCCTATCTGCCCTGTGTGTCTGATGATGGATAGTAGGACGTATACTCGCGCTAGGGTTATATTTAGGTGGTTTTAGAAATGTTTGTAACATATTATTATTATTATTATTATTATGTTTTTTGTCTTATTAAGAGTAGTATTAATATATATTGTGCAGTAATTATTATGCTTTGTTTATAATTGTCAGGTTTTATATATTTAAGTAGGCCTATTTCTTTCTTATTTCTTTCTTCCTTTATTTCTTCGTCATGCCCGACTAAGCAGCACGATTGAACTTATTTAGCCGATGGCATTGCCTCTCTCTTCTCCCAAAATCTCTTCAACTTCTCGCTGTGGCTTATCTTGCGATCTTCTGACCAGGTTTTGTTGGTGATAGTGCTTGGATGGTCTGCAAAGCGGTGATTATCGACTAATTCTCTCAACTTAGCTCTGTCTAGTACAATGTCATCTGAGATGCCTATTTCCTGAAGAACTTTCCCAACTTCAAGCAGCCAGGTGTTTTTAACTTTCATTGACGGGGCAAGGTTAAGAATCCTTTTGGTCAGTCACTGACTGCCCATCCTGAGGATATGCCCGTAAAATTTCAATCGTCTTTCCCTAAATGTGTCTGAGATTTTCTCCGAGTGCTGGTATATCATTATTATAATAATCTGGTTCAAACCCGGCCGAAGTCGTCGGAGTTTTTAGAGCGTTAAAATCCCTCAGTATGCCTTCCTTCGGAAGGGAAGTAAAGCCGTCGGTCCCATGTCATAGATTTATGGCATGTTAAATAACCTACCAATAATTACACTTGTGTGAAGCTAAATTATAGGTTAGATTTGACTAACGCACTTAGGTTCCAACGTTCGTCGCCAGGAGCCGACTGTGGTGGCATCTAGTAACCAGGTTCAGAACTAGTTGGTCGTTGACGGTGGCGTTTGGTAGCGAAAGTAGGAACTACTTAAAAATTGAATGTCTGCAGTCCTTACTTGAATTAAAAAAAAAAGTCCTCTCGGCACGCCGGAAGGCGGAGGTAGATTTCACCGGACAAACTTGGGGATAGGCGAAAATAGGCAGAATATGCAGATTTTCGTAGAAGGATCAGACCTCATTTAATGCGAGAAGGTATTTTATAATTGGGGCTTAATTAACTTTGTTTTTCGTCATTTTATGCTTATTTTAAACATTTTATTGTCTTATGGGAACGGTAACCTTCTTGTCATTTGGGGTCCATTTTTATACTTGTGGTCACACTGTCCTTATGCTAGGTTTCGACACTGATGTGCAACTATGTAACGGTCTGTTACTTCTTCACGCAAAATTATATCTACCGCAGAGATTTTGGTTGGTTCCTCAGTTTAGGGGCTGCGACAACGCGGTCATGTAACCCCGTGTACTTTGGGATGGCTGTATTAGTCTGTAATTCAGGTAAGGACTGCAGACGGTCAATTTCAAGCAGTAGTTACTAATGTTGCTACCAGGTACTACCGTCAACGACACCTAGCTGTGAACTTGGCTACTAGATGCCACCGCAACCAGCAACTCGCAACGAACGTTGGAACTTCCCCTCCAAAGGAAAGCATACTGAGGGATTTTTGGCGCTCTTAGAAAATCCGACGACTTCGGCCGGCTTTGAACTCGCGACCTTGGGCATAAACATTCAGCATGCTACCAGTTACGTCATCGAAGCCGCTTCACACTTAGATGGAAATCTGAATCTGATCTCGTGCAAGTGCGTTATCTTGGCAACGTCTGATGGCTCATCCCTCATCAATTTAGTAGTGTTGCCATGGCAACCACTGATAGGTCTTGGCATTTTCTTATAATTCCGAAATTATTTTTCTCATCCCTTGGCATAATGGTGGGTTATATCAAAAATTCTTTCAGACAAAAGTTTTAGGTAATTATTATGGGAATATTGTCCATTTTGTACGGTTTTGATATTGTGCCTATTAAGAGAGATATGATTAATGTTTCCCGAAAAACCCACTTTTTCCCACCCCTTTGGTCAATGGTTGGTGCTATAAAAAAAACTCTTCAAACATACATTTTTGGGCTTTATCCGACACATAGTATGAATGTTGAACGGATTCGATATTTCACATATTAAGAGAGTTATAGCAATATTTCACTTTTTCGAAAAAAAAAAGCCCCCCATTTTCACCCCCCAACGACCGATTTAGCCCAGTAACGAACTCGACCGAGATTTTATAGGTATACGTATTCGGTAAAAAATTCAAAGTGATTGGTACAAAATTACGGCAGTTATCGTGTCCACAATAAACTGATATACATATACATACATAAATTATATATAACTTTTGAACTGACGGTGGTTTTGGGGCCTGGGGATGTGAAACGCGAAGATATGTCGAAATTTTCCGGAAGTCGAAACATGGTACCCATTGCAATAGTTAGCTTTCTAACGAAATCTACCTCTGGTTGGTTCCTCAGTTTAGGGGCTGCGACAACGCGGTCATCTAACCCCGTGTACTTTGGGTGAGTGTAGAATCTGTCTGATACACGGTGTGAATTGTAATGGCTGTATTAGTCTTA
Source organism: Meconema thalassinum (assembly GCA_946902985.2). Lineage (NCBI taxonomy): Eukaryota > Metazoa > Arthropoda > Insecta > Orthoptera > Tettigoniidae > Meconema > Meconema thalassinum. The sequence goes on along the minus strand of OX336390.1, from coordinate 13,765,458 downwards.
ATTCATGTAAGTACTGCAGACGGTCAATTTCAAGCAGTAGTTCCTAATGTTGCTACCAGGTACAACCGTCAACGACACCTAGCTGTGAACTTGGCTACTAGATGCCACCCCAACCATCAACTCGCAACGAACGTTGGAACTTCCCCTCCAAAGGAAAGCATACTGAGGGATTCTAGTGCTCTTAGAAAATCCGACGACTTCGGCCGGCTTTGAAACCGCGACATTGGGCATAGACATTCAGCATGCTACCAGTTACGTCACCGAAGCCGCTTCCCACTTTATCAGGCGGCTTTGGTGGCGTAGTCGGTAACATGCTGAGCTTCTATGCCCAAGATACCGGGTTCAAACCCGGCCGAAGCCGTCGGATTTTTTAAGAGCGTTAAATATCCCTCAGTATGCCTTCCTTCGGAGGGGAAGTAAAGCCGGCGGTCCCATGTCATAGATTTATGGCATGTTAAAGATCCTTCCACTAATTGCACCTGTGTGAAGCTAAATTGGATAGGTTAAGAATGTATACAACGCTCTTAGGTTTCTATGTTCGTTGCCAAGAGCCGACTGCGGCGGCGTCTAGTAGCTCAGTTCTGAACTTGGCCTCGTAGTCGTTGACAGTGGCGCTTGGCGGCAAAAGTAGGAACTATCTGAAAAATTGTTAGTTGCAGTACTTAAATTAACAAACAGATAACACACACTAATACAGTCATCACAATTAACACCGGTTATCAGACAGATTCTACACACACCCAAAGTACACGGGGCTACATGACCGCGTTGTCGCAGCCCCTAAACTTAAGAACCAACCAACCAACCACTTAATCAGATGGAAATACTGAATCTGATCTCGTGCAAGTGCGTTGTCATGGCAACGTCTGATGGTCCATGCCTCATCAATTTAGTAGTGTTGCCATGGCAACCACTGATAGCTCTTGGCATTTTCTTATAATTCCGAAATCATTTTTCTCGTCCCTTGGCGTAATGGTGGGTCATATCAAAAATTCTTTCAGACAAAAGTTTTAGGTAATTATTAGGGGAATATTGTCCATTTTGTACGGTTTTGATATTGTGCCTATTAAGAGAGATATGATTAATGTTTCCCGAAAAACCCACTTTTTTCCACCCCTTTGGTCAATGGTTGGTGCTATCAAAAATCTTATTTGACATAAATTTTTGGCACTTATCCGACACATATTATGAACTTTGAATGGATTCGATATTGCACGTATTAAGAGAGTTATAGCGAAATTTCACTTTTTCGAAAAAAGCCCCCCATTTTCACCCCCTTCGACCGATTTAGCCCAGTAACGAACTCGACCGAGATTTTATAGGTATACATCTTCGGTAAAAAATTCGAAGTAATTGGTGCAAAATTACGGCAGTTATCGTGTCCACAAGAAACTGATATACATATATATATACATATATATATACATAAATTATATATAAACTTTTGAACTGACGGTGGTTTTGGGGTCTGGGGGATGTGAAACGCGAAGATATGTCGAAATTTTCCGGAAGTCGAAACATGGGACCCATTGCAATAGTTAGCTTTCTAATGAAATCTACCTAAAACAGATAACACACACTAATACAGCCATCACAATTAACACCGGTTATCAGACAGATTCTACACACTCCCAAAGTACACGGAACTACATGAACGCGTTGTCGCAGCCTCTAAACTGAGGAACCAACCAACCAGATTGCCTCCGATGTAGGGTGTGGTAGCTATGTAGAGATGAAACGATTAGCTCAGGACAGGGAGGCTTGGAGACCTGCATCAAACCAGTCAAAGGACTGAAGACTCAAACAACAATAATAATAATAATAATAATAATAATAATAATATGGTTTTAACGTCCCTTTTAACAGTTGTCAGGGTGCCGGAGATTTTGTCCTGAACGTATGCACCCTCACGCCACTGACAAGGATCTGAGCGCAGTGTTAAAAGAAAAGTACTAGGCTACCAAACAGTTATCAGTTTAAATCTTATAATGTTAGGCAGGTTTGGAAAGCGATCTTATGCAAGGAATGTGATGTCTAAAGAATCTTGTGTATATCGCATCATTGAGGTTAGAGGAAAGCGTGTCAGATGATTGCTAAATACTGTCGCTGGACAAATACCACCTCGTGGTATGGCGGCTGTTGCTCTGCCAAGACATTTAATTATGGTCTGAAGGCTGGAACGGGGTACACTCAACCTCGTGAAGTGGGTTCGAGTCCCCCTCAGCCATCTTGGAAGCTGTTTTCCACATCTGTTCTAGGCAAATGTCGGAATGGTTACTAACTTAAGGCCACGGCCGCCTAATTCCCAATCGTATCCCCAATTTACGAATACACACATCATCACAACAACAGCCTGCCACGGTGGGTGAGTGGTTATCGTGTCGGACTACCAACCCAAGCTTGCAGGTTCGCTCCTGGCCGTGGTAATCGATTTTTTTAAAGGCGACAAAAATCACGACATGCATGTCATACTTTGTTGGCATGTTAAAGAAGCCATTTGAATTCAGTAGGCCGTGTTCATAATGGTAAAATTAATCTCGGGCTTTCCGGCAACACAAAGTTCGTCCATTCTCTACTAGAAAGCGCTATGGTATCAAAGAGCTCCTTGACTTTCATAGCGTTCCAAAGAACGACGAAATTCGACATTCAAGCTGCCCTCTGGGTGTCAATTAACAAAGCTTGCACCCGTAACTCGAGGCCATACGATATTGTTATTAATAATATTATTATCATAATTCAATGAAGAACTGCAGACGATCATTTCAAGTAGTTCCTATATTCGCCACCAGATGCTACCGTACCGTCCACGACACCTAGCTGGGAAACTTGGCTACTACTAGATGCCATCGCAACCAGCGCCCGGTGACGAACGTCGGAACTTAAGAGCATTAATCAAACCTAACCTACAAATTTTGCTTCACACAAGTTTTAGTTAGTGGAAGGTTCTTTTAAATGCCATAAATCTAGCCATGGGCTCCGCCGGCTTTACTTCCTCTCCGAAGAAAAGCATACTGAGGGATTTTTAACGCTCTTAAAAAATCCGACCACTTCGGCCGGGTTTGAACCCGTGACCTTGGGCATAGAAGCATAGCGGGGGGGGGGGGGGGGGGCTCAGCCATCTTGGAAGCTGTTTTTCACTTCTACTCCAGGCAAATGGGGGCGTGGTTACTAACTTAAGGCCACGGCCACCTCATTCCCAATCGTATCCCCAAATTACAAAAACACACATCATCACAACAACATATTTGTAGCACACACCCAAATATTTGGCTATGTCAAGGAGGAGCACATTTTAGGTAGATTTCATTAGAAAGCTAACTATTGCAATGGGTACCATGTTTCGACTTCCGGAAAATTTCGACATATCTTCGCGTTTCACATCCCCCAGACCCCAAAACCACCGTCTGTTCAAAAGTTTATATATAATTTATGTATATATGTATCTATCTATCTATCTATCTATATATATATATATATATATATATATATATATATATATATATATATATCAGTTTCTTGTGGACACGATAACTGCCGTAATTTTTCACCAATCACTTTGAATTTTTTACATAATATGTATCCCTATAAAATCTCGGTCGAGTTCGTTAATGCGCAAAATCGGTCGAAGGGGGTGAAAATGGGGGGCTTTTTTCGAGAAAGTGAAATTTCGCTATAACTCTCTTCATACGTGAAATATCGAATCCATTCAAAGTTCATAATATGTGTCGGATAAGTGCCAAAAATTTATGTCAAATAAGTTTTTGATAGCACCAACCATTGACCAAAGGGGTGGAAAAAAGTGGGTTTTTCGGGAAACATTAATCATATCTCTCTTAATAGGCACAATATCAAAACCGTACAAAATGGAAAATATTCCCCTAATAATTACCTAAAACTTTTGTCTGAAAGAATTTTTGATATGACCCACCATTACGCCAAGGGATGAGAAAAATGATTTCGGAATTTTAAAAAATGCCAAGTGCCATCAGAGGTTACCATAACAACGCTTTTAAATTGATAAGGGATGATCTATCAGAGGTTGCCAAGACAACGCCATTGACGAGATCACATTCATTTTTAGCCTACTTTTCACACTTTTCAAAAATGAGGAAAAAGTTGACTTATAAGATATATCCGGGAAAATGTGTCTGTCCTTCTGTCTGTCTGTCTGTCTGTCTGTCCTTCTGTCTGTATGGCTGTGTGTGTGTGTGTGCCCCCCCCCTATCAACTCCTAAACGGCTGCAGCAATCGAAACCAAATTTAGTATGAGTAAAGATGTATACCGGAATATCTCAGGCCCATATTTGAAAAAGATGCCAGTGCTACCAACTGCTAAAAAAAACGCACTAGAAATTTGAGCTCCATGTTGGATATCTTGGAAGGTATATATGGGAGCTATTCTAAAATTGGTACACATGTAGATAATACTATTTCAGTTTAATTTCCAGGTGGCCATACATGACAGCGTTGCCAAAATAATTTTAAGCCTTCTGATAGGTCCAATTTTTAAATGCATATAACTTCTACACTATCAATTGGATTTCAACCAAATTTTGTATGTAATATGTGTACATAAACATATATGACTGAGTGTATTCTTAAGAGCCACCAGGGCTGCCAACTGTCAATAATTGCTCTCTATTTTGTATCCAAATATATCAGAAAGTATGCAAGCCAACAGCTTTAAACTATGCATACGTAAATTACCCGACATTTTACATTAATTTGGGGTAACTTATATACGTCAGTTCTACCAACATGATTCTAAGCCTGCTGATAGGACCAATTTTTAAATACATGTAACTTCTATACCAACAAATGGATTTCATCCAAAATTGGCACAAAAATATATAATATTTCAGATTATTTCTGACCAGCACTCGCATAGCATTGTTGCCAACATGCTTTTACGTGTACTAATAGATCCAATGTCTAAATCCATGTAACGTCCTTTGGACTTCAACCACATTTTGTATTCTATACCTTAGGAGATGGAAGTAAGAATATATTCAGTCACCAGAGCTGCCAACTGTATTGCTCTATTAGGCTACATTATGCCTAGTATACCTTATTTCGAACTAATTAAGACATTTCGATATTACCCACTTAATTTCGTCATTATTCTAGATAGGTTCATATTTTTTAAAAATTTAATCGGTATTCTGCCCGAAGGCAGGTCCGAGCCTCCGAAGAGGCTACCCCCAGCCGGAGTTTACGTGCGGTAGGGTGGCCAGGGCCTTTCCGCTCCTCCTTATGTTGGCCAACAGCGCGCAGTGCCTAGAACCGGCACACCATCCAAGTTCCGTCTACGCCCAATGTTGCTTAACTGCGGAGTTCTCATGGGATCCGGTGTTTCAACACGGCTAGGCCGTTGGCCGCAGGTTCATATACTGTAGATTAATCTATGGCATGAATCTTAATTTTAAGAAAAGTAGGCTCTTTAGTTCGTCACGGAACTTCTTGTTCCATCTGACTATGAGGGAAGCGGCTAACTGGTAGCATGCTGAACTTCTATGCCCAAGGTGCTGGTTCAAAGCCGGCCAAAGTCGCCGGATTTTCTAAGAGCGCTAAAAATCCGTCAGCATGCTTTCCTTCGGAGGGAAGTTACAACGTTCGTTCAAAGTTGCTGGTTGCGGTGGCATCTAGCAGCCAAGTTCACAGCTAGGTGTCGTTGACGTTAGTATTTGGTACAAAATTAGGTACTACTACTTAAAATTGACCGTCTGCAGACCTTACCTGAATTACAGACTAATACAGTCATCACAAATATCACCGTTTATCAGACAGATTCTACACACACCCAATGTACACGGGGTTACATGACCACCTTGTCGCAGCCCCTAAACTGAGGAACCAACCAACATCTCTGCGGGAGATAAAATTTTGCGTGAAGAAGTAACAGACTGTTAGATAGTTCACATTAGTTCCAAACCTTGCATAAGGACAGTGTGATCACAAGTATAAAAATTAACCCCCAATGACAAGAAGGTTACCATCCCCATAAGACAGTAAAATGTTAAAAGTATGCATAGAAAGACGAAAAATGTTAACTAACCTCCAATTGTAAAATACTTTCTCGCAATAAATGAGGTCTGATCCTCCTACGAAAACCTGCATATTTTGCCTATTATAGCCTATCCCCTAGTTTGCTCGGTGAAATCTACCTCCGCCTTCCGGCGTGCCGAGAGGAATTTTTTCTTTTATATTAGGAGGCTACATGATCACGATATCGGAAATCCCCCAAAATGAGCGACAATAACAAACATTTCCAAAGAAACAGGTATCTCTAAGTTCTAACTTTTCAAAATTCCAATTACAGCTATTTGTACCCCTCGCTCTGATAGGCTGTGTTCTGCGCCGCCTCCAAGAATTGTGTAACTTTGCTTTTGACGTCACAACGGCAAATAGATTGTTTGACTACAGTGACATTCGTGAACCAGTGTTACAGTGAAAGGTGATGATATCGCTTTATCTCTCTTCTGTTGCTGCACGCGAGTGTCGCTACTGTCGTTTTTGGATGTCACGGGTGAACCTCTGGGTGGATTTTGATGCGGTTTCACCATTCTGTAAAGGATATCTCGAGGAAGGTTTCTGTAGAAAATAATTTATTTAAGATCAAAGGAAGCCGAGCAGTAACGATTTCAGTGAAAATGTCGAAAAAAACAACACATGACGTCCGTGCACTTTTTAAGCTTACGCTGGGCAAACCGTTAATATATCTATATACTATGAGCGTAAGAATTGTTCAGCATGAAAAGTTCTACAAAAAAGTCCGGGAGAGCATATCTCTATCATCAATACATCACGCACTGTAAGTGTGTTTACATTTTCAATTCTTCCAACAATCTCCATTCAAATACTGAAGCGACAGTTTACGAGCTAGCTATGGGCGAGCCTATCACCCCATTTACAGACAGCAGCAAACTGTCGAGTCGTGTTGAGTTAAGACTTTAGAGAAAAGTGTTTCCCTGGAAGTGCAACTCGGTTTTTCTTCATTTCCTCTGTGAACCTTTCGTTCCGCGAAATACATAATTAAAAATATACGAAGATGAAATTTCGCAAGAGCGTCAGTTTAAACAAATCAGTCCGATAATACGTTGTCACGCACAAATATCGTTGCACACAATTACTCCAATTACAATTGTGTATGGTCGTGTTGATCGACTGAAAAGTGGCCTCCAAGACGATAATAACCCTAAAGATGATTGATGAGTGTGATTTTTGTTTGACGAAGAAATGAACGTTTTGAACATTTGAACTTAAGTACAGAATTTTAATCTCATTGCATTTTTATGTTATGACAAAAAACTTTCTAGGAGTCTAATATTAATATACGAGAGCGTACTACATTGTTTTACACTTCACATTTTTCTTCCCAAATGAAGTATAAGGTGCGTTCAAAAAGTAACGAGCTGGATGCTGTAATGCGCAAACCAGTGACGACATCGGCTAATCGTGGCGTGTGTAACGAGGTGTGGTTCTGACCAAAGCGTGGAAGGTCACAGCCCGTCGCTAGAGGGCACGCGTGCACGTCACGTGACGACACAAAGCGAGCAGCAGCATGCATCAATCGTCCATCCAAGACCAAGACAGTAGGCCATTCGACATGCTTCCTGGTGTGGTTGAATAATGTGGGGCACCCATTGGGCACACACTTTCCGCAAGTGCAGTCGTTCCTTCATAATGGTGTGCACACTTCCGACGCTCAATCCGACCACGGCGGCTATGGCGTTCACTGTCACTCGGCGGTCCTGGGTAATGAGTGCATCAACCAGCTGGATGTTGTCATCGGTAATGCAGGGGGGGGGGGGTGCCCCAGACCGGGTATCATCGGCTAACGACACCCGTCCTTCCCTGAAGCACTAGTGCCACGCCTTGACCCTTGCAAGGGACATGCAGTGTTCGCCGTACACTTGTGACATTCGGCAGGGTGCACCAGAAGTGGTGGGGCTACACACACCCTGCCTCCTTGAGGGCCTTGAGCAGAAGGCAGGAGATACTGTGAGCCCCTGAGGGTGTAGCAATATCCAGGATGCACCAGAAGTGGTGGGGCTACACACACCCTGCCTCCTTGAGAGCCTTGAGCAGAAGGCAGGAGATACTGTGAGCCCCTGAGGGTGTCGCACTATCCAGGGTGCACCAGAAGTGGTAAGGCAACACACACCCTGCCTCCTTGAGGGCCTTGAGCAGAAGGCAGGAGATATTGTGAGCCCCTGAGGTTGTAACACTATCCAGGGTGCACCAGAAGTGGTGGGGCTACACACACCCTGCCTCCTTGAGGGCCTTGAGCAGAAGGCGGGAGATACTGTGAGCCCCTGAGGGTGTAGCAATATCCAGGATGCACCAGAAGTGGTGGGGCTACACACACCCTCTCTCCTTGAGGGCCTTGAGCAGAAGGCAGGAGATACTGTGAGCCCCTGAGGGTGTAGCACTATCCAGGGTGCACCAGAAGTGGTGGGGCTACATACACCCTGTCTTCTTGAGGGCCTTGAGCAGAAGGCAGGAGATACTGTGAGCCCCTGAGGGTGTAGCACTATCCAGGGTGCACCAGAAGTGGTGGGGCTACACACACCCTGCATCCTTGAGGTCCTTGAGCAGAAGGCAGGAGATACTGTGAGCCCCTGAGGGTGTAGCACTATCCAGGGTGCACCAGAAGTGGTGGGGCTACACACACCCTGCCTCCTTGAGGGCCTTGAGCAGAAGGCAGGAGATACTGTGAGCCCCTGAGGGTGTAGCACTATCCAGGGTGCACCTTAAGTGGTGGGGCTACACACACCCTGCCTCCTTTAGGGCCTTGAGCAGAAGGCAGGAGATACTGTGAGCCCTTGAGGGTGTAGCACTATCCAGGGTGCACCAGAAGTGGTGGGGCTACACACACATGAAATAACATGAAAAGAAAAAGAAGGCTGACCCCGCGCAGAAGGAGGGTATCAGGAAAGATGAGACAAGGGCCAACTAAGGCGGGAAAGGAAGAGACTCCCTAGGCCTCGGATACCCTAATACCGTCGGAGTCGGAAGAGAACAAGAGTTGACCATGAGAGGTCGAGAGGAAAGAAGACGGAGAGGAGCCCGGCACAAGTAAGTGAAATCAATGCCAGACTCAGCTGGATTCTCGTGGTCGCTAACCCACGTCCCCCTGGATGTGAGCCCTTGGGGGGACAAAAGTTTGACAGACGACCTGAGTTGATAAAGAATTTCAGGAAAATCACATTGAGAATGCGTTTCACCCGATGCCACGTATATCTGATTTACTTTGGAAGCACAATCATCCCTCAACTGCTTCTTATTTAGTCGAAGTATACGAATGAAGCTATGCGTCGAGTTGATGCGTGATAATTTTTAAGAGCGGAGCCCGCGGCCTTCCACCAGCCAACCGAGCTCGCACCGCGGATTGCGTGCAGGTGGAAACTGTAACAAAGTACATTAATTAATGGTAAATTCACCAGAAAATCAGGATTAAAGAACTTACCTTTTCACAGGAGAAGCTGAGAGTGTTCTCCTTCAACTGACAGACAGGCGGGTTTTACCGTGTAAATAAATTAGCATTTACACGTTGTGATCCCCTTCTGTTGTGAGGGATATCTGCTGCCGTATATTGTTCTCCAGCTCCACTAGGGTACGGGTAATTGATCTCTATACTTTGAATGTTAAATTAACCCACAATTCAACAACAAACGGGCTTAGGTTCGTGCTTCGATTAATTACAGTAAACACGCAGTGGGGTACAGGAGTAGCTACATATTATAACGATGTCTGTCAGCTGAAGGAGAACATTTCCAGCATCTTCTGTGAAAATATAAGTTCTAACCTTTAACTAGTGACGTGAGGTCATCCAGATTCCCAAGAAAGAAACAAAAACATCTGTGCATCTTTAATTAAATCGTGCAGCTGTTGTTTATGTTACCTTCTTATCTGTGCGCTAACACTACACACCCTCGTTGATGAAAGTTTAGTGACTTATTGACTTTAATGACTCGCCTCCGCCTCGCGCAACCCTGCGAACCGAGCAAAAGGCGCGAGCGCCCGGCAGTCGGCCGCCAGCCCCGCCCCAGCAAAATAATCTCACTGTAGATGCAGGTACACATCACAAACACCCAGTTCCCAAGCCAGAGGGAAATTCAAATCCCCCAACCCACCCGGGAATCGAACGCGGCTGTGAAAGCTGTTAGTTCACACCTCGACTTGCCAGATCCCACTAGAAGCTCCTGTACTGTAATCTGCGAACAGTTTGACCAACTGCCCGTCACGAAAATTAAACAAGATGTTCAGTAATGAGCATATAGCCTACTTTCTCCTATATTATTTATTATTTATCGTATGGCTTTTAGTGCCGGGAGTGTCCGAAGACATGTTCGGCTCTCCTGAGTCTGTAGCTGATTCCAGCGGACACCCTTAGGGTGAGCTACAAGTTCCGTTCAATTTCAAGTAGTTCCAACTTTCGCTACGAGATATCAATGATACCTAGTGGTGATCGTTGGAACTTTTGATAGAGCTTTCCGACGAAATGTAACCTAACAATTTAGCTTCACACAAGTTTAGTCTGTGGAAGGACCTTTTACATGCCATAAATCTATGACATGGGACCGCCGGCTTTACTTCCCCTCCGAAGGAAGGCATACTGAATAATTTTTAACACTCTTAAAAATCTGATGACTTCGGCCGGGTTTGAACCCGCTATCTTGGGCACAGCAGTTCAGCATGCTACCGACTACGCCACCGAAGCCGCTACTTGCTCCTAAATGCATGGATATTGTTATAACTCTGTCCTTTTCAAGGAGTATAATTGAATGTTGGTTGTAGTAGCTTGTTGAAATACACCGTGCTATACGGATATTAAACGATCATTGATTGAATCCTCACCTGAATTAGGCTATATATACACACACACACACACACACACTAATACAGCCATCACAATAACACAGGTTAACAGAAATAAATTCAACACTAACCCAAGTACACGGGGCTAAATAACCATGATGTCCATGCGTCTCAAATTAAACAACAACAACAACAACAACAGCTTCTTACTAGTAGGCCTACAGACATCACAGTGACATAGGTTATCAGACAAATTCTACACACACCCAAGTAAACGGGGCTACAAGACCATGATGCCGCAAAACTCCTAAAGAATCGACAAGATAAACAACAACAACAACAATAGACTCTACCGCGGGTCAAGGGCAATGTATATTAATCGCTGTCGGATATTTTAAGAGTGTTGAAAAATGTGGTGTTATAAGTATACATTGCAAATACACACTGTATATGATTAATATTATAACGTGTGGGTAGTTATCTCTACTTAGTATAAAACAAAATCCCCGATTCTTGGATGTTACGGGTAAACTCGAGAACCACTGGATGGATTTAGATGCGGTTTTCACCATTCTGCAAAGGATATCACGAGGAAGTTTTCTGTAGAAAATAATTTATTTATGACCAAAGGAAGTCAAGCACTAACGATTTCAGTAAAAAGGTCGAAAAAAAAACTGGCGTCCGTGCGCTTTTTAAGCTTACGCTGGGCAAACCGTTAAAAATTTCTGTATACTATGAGTGTAAGAATTGTTCAGCATTAAAAGTTCTACAAAAAAGCCCGGGAGAGCATATCTCTATATTCAATACATCGCCTACTACACGTTTTTTTACGTTTTCATTTCTTCCAACAATCTCCATTCAGTTACTGAGGCGACAGTTTACGAGCTAGCTATGGGCGAGTCTATCACCCCAGTTACAGCTTTGCTAGCAGACGAGCTTATTGCCCCAGATACAGCCAACAGCAAACTGTCGAGTCGTGTTGAGTTAAAAACTTTAGAGAAGAGTGGTTGTGTTTGCAGTTTCACTGGAAGTGCAACTCGGCTTTTCTTCATTTCGCCTGTGAACTTTTCGTTCCGCAAAATTCACAGTCAAGTTAAGATTGGATGGAAGGGGGATTTGTGTTTCATGCAACTCGCCATTCTTAAATTACGTCTGACAAGAATTTGTTGCACATGCATCTCCATAATGATATAATTAACAGTCCAGTCAGTGATTTTAACGCATTATGGCGAGACGTAAAAAGGATATTGGTCGTTGTTCATTGACATTGAAAAAAAAATCGCTTATCACATAATGCATTCATAACTGTTCCCGGGCGAAGGCGGGTCGGGTTGCTAGTAAATCAATAAATACCAAGGAAAAAGAAGCGAGGTTAGACATTTCGTACCTGCTGGTATATGATCCACGAACCTCCAGACAATGAGTCCAGGTCGTTACCAGTACGCCACACAAGCCATACACTAATTCATGGTTAACAACTGGTTTAGTATAACTCCACAATATATTGTCTTGCAATAAACTAATTCATTAGCGTTTTCTGCCGTTTCTATAAACCATTGTGTCTTGACCGGGGAGAGATATGTCCGGTCGCCTGTTCACTGTTGCTCGCTTAGCACCACCCAGGGGTCACGTGTAGGGTACTTTTCAGGTTAAACCTACGGACTTTCATAGAAGCAGGCTACCAGAAAAAACTTAAGACATCGGTGGCTTTTATCGATCTGACAGCAGCATACGACACAGTCTGGAAGGACGGCCTACTCTTCAAGTTCCTGAAAGTGATACCATGTAAGACGACTGCCCGACTCCTGAATAATATGCTAAGTCAGAGACTTTTCCAAGTACATATGGGGAATAATGTGAGCACCAAGAGATCACTAAATAATGGACTTCCTCAGGGCTCTGTTCTTGCTCCAATCTTATTTAGCCTATATATCGCAGATATGCCTGTCACAACTTCAAGAAAATTTGGTTATGCAGATGATTGGGCACTTGCTACTAGAGATACAACTTTTGAGAAAACAGAGATGAACCTAACAGACGATCTTGAAGAACTGACTCAATACTTTAAGATGTGGAGACTTACACTTAATACTAACAAGACAGAAGTGTGCTGCTTTCATTTGAACAACAAGATGGCTAATAAAGAATTGCAGGTGTATATTGGAAATCAATTATTGAGACATAATAGATTACCTAAATACCTGGGGGTCACAATGGAGAGAACACTCTCCTTCAAACAACACCTCCGCAATACTCAATCCAAAGTGAAAACCCGTAACAATATAGTCCAAAAATTATGTGGCACAACTTGGGGTTCATCGGCAACATCACTTCGATGTACAGCTTTGGGACTTGTGTTTTCAGCTGCAGAGTATTGTGCCCCGGTGTGGTTGAATAGTCCTCACACTAACCTCATAGATACCCAGCTCAACACCACCATGCGCCTAATCACTGACACAATAAGGTCTACACCCACACATTGTCTACCTATCCTCAGCCACATCCCTCCACCAGATCTTCGACGTAAAAACGCTCTCCTCAAGGAGTTCAAGAAAATAATGGTTAACCCACAGCTACCAATACACTGTGACATTGCTGACATTTGCCTGAATCGCCTACGATCCCGAAATCCACCAACAAGGACTGCAATAGACTTGGAGAATACCAACTACAACATCACTAAAGAATGGCAGGGAAGACAAGATAATAGGCCTGGATCAACCTTACCACGCATTGGATCATCGTTGCCACCTGGATTTGTGCTTCCTCGGAAAACATGGCCAACTCTCAACAGGATTCGTACGGGTCACGGCAACTGTGCAGACTTCCACTACAAATGGAAAATAATGTATTCACCTAACTGTGATTGTGGTGCCCCCAAGCAGACCATCCAGCATATCATCACCGAATGTCCTAAACGAAAGTACAGTGGCAACGTGACTGATTTCGCACATGGATCATCAGAGACAATTAACTATATAAACAATTTAGACATGAACATATAGTTTGTCTTCATAAACTAATTATCTTTTATGTGCATATTGTATCTGTAAAGCCATACGCTAAATAAATAAATAAATAAATAAATATAAACCATTTGTTACTAAATATATATTATTTTCTTCAGTACATTCCTAAAAGGATATAAACTTACGAAGTTACGGAAATTTATGGATTTACGAGCAAACCCTAGCAGCCATTCAACCCAACGGGACGGCACGGCCCAGCACGATACGATACTGTCAACCTGAACTGTTAATCACTACTGCGGTTACATATTCTATTTTAAAATGCTAATATCCTACCGGTCACCTCCTTGAGGACAGTTTAAGACTCGCTATGGACGATGATTGTATTTGGTAAGGCCAGGCCTTGTTGAATCGTAAGCTACGGTTTGGCTATAATACATGCATGATTCATGCATCCGCCATATTGTAACTATTTGGCTGATGACCTTGTAGTTTGGGCAAAAGACGCTTCTCACATTAAGGTACCGGTATATTGTAGCAAAATTTGGTACAGTTCTGATGATTTGATAAGCTCAGAACATTTGGGTGGGCGCCATTCCTTTTTTGATATGATAGCGGCGAAATACAACATGACACTGGGGTGCCCTTTGCTAGTGCTACCTCGTACCAAATTTTGTTCAATTCGGTTTCACCGTGTTTGAATTGATAGGGCGGACAGATATACCAAATCACACACACGCACACACACAATCTGACACACAATCTTTGGCCCTGTGTAGATCTCATGTCTACTTTCATTTTTTTGCAAAAATCCAAAGTAGGTTAAAAATGGTGAGCGACTGTACCCACTCGTCGTACGGCCTCTTACTTCATAGCATGACGTCATTACACAGGGTTGTACAAAGAGCAGGAGCCACGTGTTGGTGTGCTAAAGGCATGACGTCACTACACAGGGGTGTATAAAGAGTAGGAGCCATGTGTTGGTAGAGTTGGTGAGCTAAAGGGATAACGTCACTACACAGGGTTGTACAAAGAGCAGGATCCACGTGTTGGTAGGGTTGGTGAGCTAAAGGCATGACGTCACTATACACGGTTGTAAAAAGAGGAGGAGCCAATTGTTGGTGGAGTTGGTGAGCTAAAGGCATGACGTCACTATACAGGGTTGTAAAAAGAGGAGGAGCCACGTGTTGGTGTGCTAAAGGCATTACGTCACTACACAGGGTTGTACAAAGAGCAGGAGCCACGTGTTGGTGAGCTAAAGGGATGACGACACTACACAGGGTTGTACAAAGAGCAGGAGCCACGTGTTGGTGCTCTAAAGGGATGACGTTACTACACAGGGTTGTACAACGAGCAGGAGCCTCGTGTTGGTGTTCTAAAGGGATGACGTTACTACACAGGGTGGTACAAAGAGCAGGAGCCACGTGTTGGTAGAGTTGGTGTTCTAAAGGCATGACGTCACTACACAGGGTTGTACAAAGAGCAGGAGCCACGTGTTGGTGTGCTAAAGGCATTATGTCACTACACAGGGTTGTACAAAGAGTAGGAGCCACGTTTTGTTGAGCTAAAGGCATGACGTCACTACACAGGGCTGTACAAAGAGCAGGAGCCACGTGTTGGTGTTCTAAAGGGATGACGTTACTACACAGGGTGGTACAAAGAGCAGGAGCCACGTGTTGGTAGAGTTGGTGTTCTAAAGGGATGACGTTACTACACAGGGTTGTAAAAAGAGCAGGAGCCACGTGTTGGTGTTCTAAAGGGATGACGTTACTACACAGGGTTGTACAAAGAGCAGGAGCCACGTGTTGGTGTTCTAAAGGGATGACGTTACTACACAGGGTTGTACAAAGAGTAGGAGCCACGTGTTGGTAGAGTTGGTGTGCTAAAGGCATTACGTCACTACACAGGGTTGTACAAAGTGTAGGAGCCACGTGTTGGTGGAGTTGGTGTGCTAAAGGCACGACGTCACTACACAGGGTTGCACAAAGAGCAGGAGCCACGTGTTGGTGTTCTAAAGGGATGACGTTACTACACAGGGTTGTACAAAGAGCAGGAGCCACGTGTTGGTAGAGTTGGTGTTCTAAAGGGATGACGTTACTACACAGGGTTGTAAAAAGAGCAGGAGCCACGTGTTGGTGTTCTAAAGGGATGACGTTACTACACAGGGTTGTACAAAGAGCAGGAGCCACGTGTTGGTGTTCTAAAGGGATGACGTTACTACACAGGGTTGTACAAAGAGTAGGAGCCACGTGTTGGTAGAGTTGGTGTGCTAAAGGCATGACGTCACTACACAGGGTTGTACAAAGAGCAGGAGCCACGTGTTGGTGCTCTAAAGGGATGACGTTACTACACAGGGTTGTACAAAGAGCAGGATCCACGTGTTGGTAGGGTTGGTGAGCTAAAGGCATGACGTCACTATACACGGTTGTAAAAAGAGGAGGAGCCAATTGTTGGTGGAGTTGGTGAGCTAAAGGCATGACGTCACTATACAGGGTTGTAAAAAGAGGAGGAGCCACGTGTTGGTGTGCTAAAGGCATTACGTCACTACACAGGGTTGTACAAAGAGCAGGAGCCACGTGTTGGTGAGCTAAAGGGATGACGACACTACACAGGGTTGTACAAAGAGCAGGAGCCACGTGTTGGTGTGCTAAAAGCATTACGTCACTACACAGGGTTGTACAAAGTGTAGGAGCCACGTGTTGGTGGAGTTGGTGTGCTAAAGGCATGACGTCACTACACAGGGTTGCACAAAGAGCAGGAGCCACGTGTTGGTGTTCTAAAGGGATGACGTTACTACACAGGGTTGTACGAAGAGCAGGAGCCACGTGTTGGTAGAGTTGGTGTTCTAAAGGGATGACGTTACCACACAGGGTTGTAAAAAGAGCAGGAGCCACGTTTTGTTGTTCTAAAGGGATGACGTTACTACACAGGGTTGTACAAAGAGCAGGAGCCACGTGTTGGTGTGCTATAGGGATGAAGTTACTACACAGGGTTGTAAAAAGAGCAGGAGCCACGTGTTGGTGTTCTAAAGGGATGACGTTACTACACAGGGTTGTACAAAGAGTAGGAGCCACGTGTTGGTAGAGTTGGTGTGCTAAAGGCATGACGTCACTACACAGGGTTGTACAAAGAGCAGGAGCCACGTGTTGGTGCTCTAAAGGGGTGACGTTACTACACAGGGTCGTACAAAGAGCAGGAGCCACGTGTTGGTAGAGTTGGTGTTCTAAAGGCATGACGTCACTACACAGGGTTGTACAAAGAGCAGGAGCCACGTGTTGGTGTGCTATAGGGATGACGTTACTACACAGGGTTGTACAAAGAGCAGGAGCCACGTGTTGGTGCTCTAAAGGGATGACGTTACTACACAGGGTTGTACAAAGAGCAGGAGCCACGTGTTGGTAGAGTTGGTGTTCTAAAGGCATGACGTCACTACACAGGGTTGTACAAAGAGCAGGAGCCACGTGTTGGTGTGCTATAGGGATGACGTTACTACACAGGGTTGTACAAAGAGCAGGAGCCACGTGTTGGTGTGCTAAAGGGACGACGTTACTACACAGGGTTGTACAAAGAGCAGGAGCCACGTGTTGGTGTTCTAAAGGGATGACGTTACTACACAGGGTTGTACAAAGAGTAAGAGCCACGTGTTGGTAGAGTTGGTGTTCTAAAGGCATGACGTCACTACACAGGGTTGTACAAAGAGCAGGAGCCACGTGTTGGTGAGCTAAAGGGCTGACGTCACTACACAGGGCTGTACAAAGAGCAGGAGCCACGTGTTGGTGAGCTAAAGGGATGACGACACTACACAGGGTTGTACAAAGAGCAGGAGCCACGTGTTGGTGTGCTAAAGGCATTACGTCACTACACAGGGTTGTACGAAGTGTAGGAGCCACGTGTTGGTGGAGTTGGTGTGCTAAAGGCATTACGTCACTACACAGGGTTGTACAAAGAGTAGGAGCCACGTTTTGTTGAGCTAAAGGGATGACGTCACTACACAGGGTTGTACAAAGAGCAGGAGCCACGTTTTGGTGAGCTAAAGGCATTACGTCACTACACAGGGTTGTACAAAGAGCAGCAGCCACGTTTTGGTGAGTTAAAGGGATGACGACACTACACAGGGTTGTACAAAGAGCAGGAGCCACGTTTTGGTGAGCTAAAGGCTTGCCGTCAATACACAGGGTTGTACAAATAGCAGGGGCCACGTGTTGGTGGAGTTGGTGAACTAAAGGGATGACGTCACCACACAGGGTTGTACAAAGAGCAGGAGCCACGTTTTGGTGAGCTTAAGGCTTGCCGTCAATACACAGGGTTGTACAAAGAGCAGGGGCCACGTGTTGGTGGAGTTGGTGAGCTAAAGGGATGACGTCACCACACACGGTTGTACAAAGAGCAGGAGCCACGTGTTGGTGTGCTAAAGGCATGACGTCACTACACAGGGGTGTATAAAGAGTAGGAGCCATGTGTTGGTAGAGTTGGTGAGCTAAAGGGATAACGTCACTACACAGGGTTGTACAAAGAGCAGGATCCACGTGTTGGTAGGGTTGGTGAGCTAAAGGCATGACGTCACTATACACGGTTGTAAAAAGAGGAGGAGCCAATTGTTGGTGGAGTTGGTGAGCTAAAGGCATGACGTCACTATACAGGGTTGTAAAAAGAGGAGGAGCCACGTGTTGGTGTGCTAAAGGCATTACGTCACTACACAGGGTTGTACAAAGAGCAGGAGCCACGTGTTGGTGAGCTAAAGGGATGACGACACTACACAGGGTTGTACAAAAAGCAGGAGCCCCGAGTTGGTGTGCTAAAAGCATTACGTCACTACACAGGGTTGTACAAAGTGTAGGAGCCACGTGTTGGTGGAGTTGATGTGCTAAAGGCATGACGTCACTACACAGGGTTGCACAAAGAGCAGGAGCCACGTGTTGGTGTTCTAAAGGGATGACGTTACTACACAGGGTTGTACAAAGAGCAGGAGCCACGTGTTGGTGTTCTAAAGGGATGACGTTACTACACAGGGTTGTACAAAGAGTAGGAGCCACGTGTTGGTAGAGTTGGTGTGCTAAAGGCATGACGTCACTACACAGGGTTGTACAAAGAGCAGGAGCCACGTGTTGGTGCTCTAAAGGGATGACGTTACTACACAGGGTTGTACAAAGAGCAGGAGCCACGTGTTGGTAGAGTTGGTGTTCTAAAGGCATGACGTCACTACACAGGGTTGTACAAAGAGCAGGAGCCACGTGTTGGTGTGCTATAGGGATGACGTTACTATACAGGGTTGTACAAAGAGCAGGAGCCACGTGTTGGTGTGCTAAAGGGATGACGTTACTACACAGGGTTGTACAAAGAACAGGAGCCTCGTGTTGGTGTTCTAAAGGGATGACGTTACTACACAGGGTGGTACAAAGAGCAGGAGCCACGTGTTGGTAGAGTTGGTGTTCTAAAGGCATGACGTCACTACACAGGGTTGTACAAAGAGCAGGAGCCACGTGTTGGTGTGCTAAAGGCATTACGTCACTACACAGGGTTGTACAAAGAGTAGGAGCCACGTTTTGTTGAGCTAAAGGCATGACGTCACTACACAGGGCTGTACAAAGAGCAGGAGCCACGTGTTGGTGTTCTAAAGGGATGACGTTACTACACAGGGTGGTACAAAGAGCAGGAGCCACGTGTTGGTAGAGTTGGTGTTCTAAAGGCATGACGTCACTACACAGGGTTGTACAAAGAGCAGGAGCCACGTGTTGGTGTGCCAAAGGCATTACGTCACTACACAGGGTTGTACAAAGAGTAGGAGCCACGTTTTGTTGAGCTAAAGACATGACGTCACTACACAGGGCTGTACAAAGAGCAGGAGCCACGTGTTGGTGAGCTAAAGGGATGACGACACTACACAGGGTTGTACAAAGAGCAGGAGCCACGTGTTGGTGTGCTAAATGCATTACGTCACTACACAGGGTTGTATAAAGTGTAGGAGCCACGTGTTGGTGGAGTTGGTGTGCTAAAGGCATTACGTCACTACACAGGGTTGTCAAAGAGTAGGAGCCACGTTTTGTTGAGCTAAAGGGATGACGTCACTACACAGGGTTGTACAAAGAGCAGGAGCCACGTTTTGGTGAGCTAAAGGCATTACGTCACTACACAGGGTTGTACAAAGAGCAGCAGCCACGTTTTGGTGAGCTAAAGGGATGACGACACTACACAGGGTTGTACAAAGAGCAGGTGCCACGTTTTGGTGAGCTAAAGGCTTGCCGTCAATACACAGGGTTGTACAAAGAGCAGGGGCCACGTGTTGGTGGAGTTGGTGAGCTAAAGGGATGACGTCACACACAGGGTTGTACAAAGAGCAGGAGCTACGTTTTGGTGAGCTTAAGGCTTGCCGTCAATACACAGGGTTGTACAAAGAGCAGGGGCCACGTGTTGGTGGAGTTGGTGAGCTAAAGGGATGACGTCACCACACACGGTTGTACAAAGAGCAGGAGCCACGTTTTGGTGAGCTAAAGGGATGACGTCACTACATAGGGTTGTACAAAGAGTAGAAGCCACGTGCCGGTGGAGTTGGTGTGCTAAAGGCATGACGTCACCACACAGGGTTGTACAAAGAGAAGGATCCACGTGTTGGTGAGCTAAAGGCATGCCGTCAATACACAGGGTTGTACAAAGAGCAGGAGCCACGTGATGGTTGAGTTGGTGTGCTAAAGGCATGACGTCACCACACAGGGTTGTACAAAGAGCAGGCACCACGTGTTGTTGGATTTGGTGAGCTAAAGTCATGACGTCACTACACAGGGTTGTACAAATAGCAGGAGCCACGTGTTGGTGGAGTTGGTGAACTAAAGGGATGACGTCACTACACAGGGCTGTACAAAGAGCAGGAGCCACGTGTTGGTGAGCTAAAGGCATGACGTCACTACACAGGGTTGTACAAAGAGCAGGAGCCACGTGTTGGTGGAGTTGGTGAACTAAAGGCATGACGTCACTACACAGGGTTGTACAAAGAGCAGGAGCCACGTGTTGGTGAGCTAGAGGCATGACGTCACTACACAGGGTTGTACAAAGAGCAGGAGCCACGTGTTGGTGAGCTAAAGGCATGACGTCACTACACAGGGTTGTACAAAGAGCAGGAGCCACGTGTTGGTGGAGTTGGTGAACTAAAGGCATGACGTCACTACACAGGGTTGTACAAAGAGCAGGAGCCACGTGTTGGTGGAGTTGGTGAACTAAAGGCATCACGTCACTACACAGGGTTGTACAAAGAGCAGGAGCCACGAGATGGTGAGCTAAAGGCATGACGTCACTACACAGGGTTGTACAAGGAGCACGCACCACGTGTTGGTGAGCTAAAGGCATGACGTCACTTCACAAGGTTGTACAAAGAGCAGGAGCCAGGTGTTGGTGGAGTTGATGAGCTAAAGGCATGACGTCACTTCACAGGGTTGTACAAAGCGCACGCACCACGTGTTGGTGAGCTAAAGGCATGGCGTCACTACACAGGGTTGTACAAGGAGCAGGCACCACGTGTTGGTGGAGTTGAATGAATGCTCACGCTAGTCGCTGCGTAGTAGCGGGCCTTGACTGGTTCCATGACATCACCACAGGCCGCGCCTTCACATTCATAATTATTCAAGAGCGTGGCGCGTCTCTGGTGGCCTTATGCAATGCCTTTCATACTGGGGGTGTATTACCCCCTCTCCCAATCAGCATTAGTATTGCGAGTTTCTCCATGGATCTAGCGACATACCGGTATGTATCTTATAAGAACGAGGCATTTCAAATGCTCAATTGTATAAATAGGTCATTTAAATTGCCATCAGTTGCTAATGGTTGGTTGGTTCTTAAGTTTAGGGGCTGCGACAACGCGGCCATGTAGCCGTCTGATAACCGGTGTTAATTGTGATGGCTGTATTAGTGTGTGTTATCTGTTTTAATTCAAGTAAGCACTGCAGACGATCAATTTTGAAGTAGTTCCTACTTTTGCCGCCAAACGCCACCGTCAACGACTACTAGTTCAGAACTTAGCTACCAGACGTCACCGCAGTCGAATCTTGGCAACCAACGTAGGAACCTAAGAGCGTTGTTTACATTCTTAACCTATACAATTTAGTTTCACACAGGTGTAATTAGTGGAATATTCTTTAACATGCCATAAATCTATGACATTGGACCGCCGGCTTTACTTCCCCTCCGAAGGAAGGCATACTGAGGGATTTTTAACGCTCTTAAAAAATCCGACGACTTGGGCCGTATTTGAACCCGCGATCTTGGGCATAGAAGCTCAGCATGCTACCAACTACGCACCGAAGCCACCAACAGTTACCAAAAAAAAAACAATTTTTGAAATCCTGCTACTCATATGATCAACTTAGAAACCTGAGTTCATAACACTGTTCATCAGTCCACTGAGGACCGGGTGAGTTAGCCGAGGTCGTTGCGGCATGACTGTTGGCAGTCGCTCACATCCGGGAGGCGAGGAGGTTCGAATCCCCCCGCCGGCAACCCTGAAGATGGTCTTCTGTGGTTTCCCATCTTCCTTCCAGGCAAATGCCGGGGTTGGTCCCTAACTATAGGCCACAGCCGCTACCTTCCAACTCCTCGACCCTCCCTTCCAACTTTCCTCCCCAACGGTACTTGTAGCTCACCCATTGGCTGTCCGTCTCGAAGCAGCTACAAAACTGGCGAACCGAACATGTCCTCGGACACTCCCGGCACTAAAAGCCATACGAAAAAAAAAAAGTCCACTGAGGACGGTTAAAATATATAAATATGTATATGTATTCGTAGTCCTTTACCTTCCAGGAAGCTTTTTCCACCGACTCAGCGAGGTATCCAGTGTCCTGGAGCTTGACATCGGGTCGTGCGATACAACTGGGGAGGCGGCAGTAGTCTCACCTGCAAAGCGAACAGGGGGCCTCATTAGAGAATCAAACACCCTCTACTCATTTGGTCCACCCGAGGCTGAGTAAACCCTGTTCCAGTCCTCAAATCACTTTTTAAATTTCGTGGCAGGGCCGAGATTTGAACCTTGGACCTCCGGGTTGACAGCTAACCACTCTGACCACTGCACCACGGAGGCTCAATATTCTGTGCATTACTGCAAGAACTGGAGTCAGGAATTACAAAGCTACACAAGCAATCATTAGTTGTTGTTGCTTTAAGGGACCGACAGCGGTAGTTACGCCATGGGGCCAAGCTCTCTGTGGACTCAGATGACGTGGGTTCCTGCCCCACCGTCCTTGAAATGGTTTTCCGTGGTTTCAACTCCAGGCATATGCTGGGACGGTACCTTCTGATAGGCCACGGCCGCTTCCTCCCATATCATTGCCCAATTTCATTCATTTCATCTCCCATTAATTCCTCTCATGATGTAGGCTTCAGGAAGGGCATCGGACCGTAAAAACCACCCGTCACGTAGACCATTCATCGCATCTCAACCCCAGACCCCCAGTCAAGTTAAGTTTGGACGGAAGGGGGATTTGTGTTTCATGCACCTCGCCATTCTTAAATTACGTCTGACAAGAATTCTTTGCACATGCATCTCCATGATAACATAATTAATAGTCCAGTCAGTGATTTTAACCCCTCATGCTGAGACGTAGAACGGATATTGGTCGTTGTTCATTGACATCGAAAAGAAAAAAATGCTTATCACGTAATAATTCATAACTGTTCCCGGGCGAAGCTGGGGAGGGTTGCTAGTTTAATTATATAGTTTTGAATTGACGGTGGGTTTGGGATCTGGGGGTTGTGACACGCCGAGATGTGCCGACATATTCCGCAAGTCGCCACATAGTTTCCATTGCAATACACAGCCTTCTCATGAAAGAGTAACAGAACTTCACCAATCAAAAGACAATAAATAATAATAGCACTGGGAGGATGTTAAAGCTCGATGTAACAAGAAACAGTTGAAATGACGTGGTCCTTAGATGGCCGAATCGAAATAATAATAATAATAATAATAATAATAATAATAATAATAATAATAATAATAAAATCCGAAACACTCTACGCCAGTGAGACCTTAAACCTCAATTATAAAGGGGATCTTGAAAACATCAAGAAAGCTGAAAGGAAAATCGTCCGAAAAATTCTTGGCCCAAGACTTACAGATGAAGGATATCGTTTACAATCGCACAAGATCACAGAAAAATATTCAAATATTGAAACCGATTTCCGTAAACGACGCTTGAAAATTTATGGACACATTATGAGGCTAGATGACAACCGATTAACAAAGAAAATATTGATGTACTCACAAAAATTAAAGACGACAACGGTTTGGATTAAACAAGTCCAAACTGATCTCAATAACGCCAACATCACACCCACAGATATCGAAGACCGCAAAACTTTCAGACATAAGATCTACACTTGGGAGGCTGCATCAGAAGATAAGCCCAGCAGACCTAGGGGAAAATGGACTGACGAACGTCGAGCTAAACATAGCGACATGATGAAAGAATTCTGGAAGAACGAGAAAAATAACAGCAACAGATCATAACTTGCTTTATGTGATCCTGTATGGGTCGAAACATACTAAATAAATAAATAAATAATAATAATAATATGGAACAGACGCATCTCAATTTATACCGCTAAATGTGGGAGACAATTTGAGCTTAAATAACTTTGGTTGGTTGGTTCCTCAGTTTAGGGGCTACACAACGCAGTCATTGTAGCCCCGTGTACTTTAGGTGTGTGTAGAATCTGTCTGATAACCGGTGTTAATTGTGATGGCTGTATTAGTGTGTGTTATCTGTGATTCAGGTCAAGACTGCAGATATTCGATTTTCAAGTATTCCAACTTTTGCTACCAAACGTCACCATCAACGACCAACTAGTTCTGAACTCGGTTACTAGATGCCACCGCAGTCGGCTCCTGGTGACGAAGTTTAGAATCTAAGAGTGTTAGTCAAATATAACCTATAATTTAGCTTCACACAAGTGTAATTAGTGGAAGGTTCTTTATCATGGCATAAATCTATGAGATGGGACCGCCGGCCGGCTTTACTTCCCCTCCAAAGGAAGGCATACTGAGGGATTTTTAACGCTCTTAAAAAATCCGACGACTTCGGCCGGGTTTGAACCCGCGACCCTGGGAATGCCACCGAAACCGCCTTTAAATAACTTTGTTGTTATGCATATTTATAACATTTTATTGTCTTATGGGGACAGAAAAAGTCCCGTAATTTGGGATCTATTTCTATACTGGTGGTCACACTATTCTTATGCAAGGTTTCGGCACTGATGTTGTCTAACAATCTGTTACTTCTTCACGCAAAATGTAGCCTATCTCCCACAGAGACGGAGAGCTGAATGTGATCTCGTGAGCTGGCGTTGTCATGGTAACCTTCCCTCATCAATAGGCATCTTCTCTTCATTCCTAGGGGCCAATAACCCAGATGTTAGGCCACTTTGTTCTTCCCTTGGCGTAAGGGTGGGTCATATAATTTTTTTTTCAGACAAAAGTTTACGGTAATTTTTAGAAGATTAGTTAGCTGTTGTTGTTGTCGTTGTTATTTTAAGGGGCGGAACTACGAGGTCATCTACCCCCTCTTTAGACAATTATTGACCATTTTTAACGGTTCTTTTGATATTGCGCCGATTAAGGGTGGTACGACTTTTTTTTTCTCTAAAAATCTAGTTTTCCTACCCCTTTGGCCAATGGTTGGTGCTATCAAAAAGAAACTTTACTAAGATAAGTTTTCGGTCCTAATCTGAAGACTGGATTCGAGTTTTCACATATTTAGAAAGTTATAGTGGCGACTTCGGATTTTTTAAGAGCGTTAAAAATTCCTCAGTATGCATACCTCCAGAGGGGATGTAAAGCCAGCGGTCCCATGTCATAGATTTATGGCATGATAAAGAACATTCCAGTAATTACACCTGTGTGAAGCTAAATTATAGGTTAGATGTGACTAACGCTCTTAGGTTCCAACGTTGGTCACCAAGAGCCGACTGCGATGGCATCTAGTAACCAAGTTCAGAACTAGTTGGTCGTTAACCGTGGCATTTGGTAGCAAAAGTTGGAAATACTTGAAGATCGAATGTCTGCAGTCCTTACTTGAATTAAAAACAGATAACGCACACTAATACAGCCATCACAATTAACACCGGTTGTACACACTCCCCAAGTACATGGGGCTACATAACCGATTTTGTCGCAGCCCCTAAACTGAGGAACCAACCAACGAGAAAGTTATAGCAATATTTCACGTACTTGAAACAGACCCACCGCATTTCCACCCCTTTGTTCGATTTCGCCCATTAACGAACTCGACCGAGATATGTCGAAATTTTCAGAAAGTCGCAACATGGTAGCCTACTCATTGCAGTAGGTAGCTTTCTAATGAAATCTACCTAAAAAAAGTGATGTCATCGTTATATACTTACGACTTGACATTTCAGTGCTACTCTAGAGCTATCTACCGGCCAGAAGTGAAATCACTCAAACCAGCCAATTGCATGCAGCCATTGAAATCGATAGACTATATCACGACAAATCGAGTTTCGTTCGCGATATCGCGATTTAACAGGCAATGTCCTTGAGCAACGATGGCAAGCTGGCTTAACAGGCCGTCAGTAAAATATGCCTCGTTAATTTTAACAATGGAATTAAACTCGTTGGCGTTTCACCAGCACATTCGCCGATTGGCATCAGCAAACGAAGCGTTATGTTTAAGGGCAGTACGGCGGCTTCGGTGGTGTAGTTGGTAGTATGCTGAGCTTCTATGCCCAAAGCCGCGGATTCAAACCCGGCCGAAGTCGTCGGATTTTTTAAGAGCGTTAAAAATCCCTCGATACGCCTTCCTTCGGAGGGGAAGTAAAGCCGGCCGGCGGTCCCATGTCATAGATTAGGCTATCTTACTTGTCAGATGGGAATTCCAGGCTAGGTTCTGTCATCTGGAGAACATTCAACACAGAAGATTTTGTCAACCGAAATCTCATGATAAGTTCTGTGTCGTCGCATTCATTCAAGTAATTCCTTCGTTATTTTTAAGTTAGTGGTCGACGAATATTTAGCATGTCTTCAAAAACATCAGCATCTTCTTATTATATAATACGCTAGGGTGTATGTTTCACAAACTCAAGCTCCTAAACCAGAGGGAGTTAGAAGGTGTGGTTTGTACCAAAATCTTCCAAATCTTCTCAATAGTACAGGAAAAATCTTGAATTTCTCGTCAAGTCAACGGAAATATATTAATTTGTTTATAAAGGTCTTTTAAACAAATAAACAAGTTGATAGCCTTGCGATAACTCTGTCGCCTACAGCCCCCGGGCGGGTAGTCTGTACACATGGGGCGCACACAACCCATAATGCGAAAGTTCTCGCACGGCTCCGCTGGTAAAGTGGTCTCTATATTAACCACCTGTCACGAGGACAGTTTATGGTTTCAAAGATACTGATAGTTGAATCGTTCAGCCAAATTTCGGAGAATTTTCATGCCGAAGGGCTAGGATTTCTAAATATCAAATATTAGCCTATATACATATCTACTTGGCTGACACGCCTGAGGATTTGAATGGTATAAAGACCGTCTTGAGGAAAGAATTCATGATGAAAATTAATAAATGTGAAACAAAAATATTGGAATGCAGCCGAAATACATCTGAAACCTCTATGGACATCAAATTGGCAGGTGAAAAACTAAAGGAAGTAGGAGACTTCTGTTACTTAGGAAGCAAAATAACCAGTGATGGACGAAGCAAAGAGGATATACAAAGTAGTTCAGCACAGGCAAGGAAAGCATTTCTACAAAAAAGGAATCTGTTGACATCGAATATAGATTTAGGTATTAGGCAGTCATTTTTGAAGGTCTTTGCCTGGAGCGTGGCGCTCTATGGAAGTGAAACTTGGACTATTGGTGCAGCAGAAAAGAGGAGAATTGAAGCGTTTGAGATGTGGTGTTACAGGAGAATGATGAAGAGATAGGGTTACAAACGAAGAGGTATTAAGACTAGTGGGAGAGGATAAATGTTTCTGGCGAGTGCTAATGAAGAGAAGAGATAGGTTGGTAGGACACATACTAAGACACCCAGGAATAGCAAGCTTAGTTATGGAAGGAAGGGTCGAGGACAAGAACTGTCCACGGTTAGAATATGTTAAACAAATTGCCTCGGATGTAGGGTGTGGTAGCTATGTAGAGATGAAACGATTAGCTCAGGACAGGGAAGCATGCAGTGCTGCATCAAACCATTCAAAAGACTGAAGACTCAAACATCTACTTAACGTAATGAGTTGGATAATATTTTAAACAGTTTGAAACTAAAAACGTTAACAAGTAAAGTGTAAAAATAAATCTAGAAATAATAATTATAAAAATAAAATTACTATTGTTGTTGTTGTTGTTTCCTATGGCTAGCCCGGATTCCAATCGATCAGCTTTCTTGCGTTCCAGTAGAGTTGTGTGAGGTTTCCAGAAGTTCTAGCAGTCACATCAAGTTTGTTGCAATGTAGCATTTTACTTCCAGGTTCGTGACAAAGTGTGCATTCTTCAGATCTCAGGATGTTGATTCGTTTCAGATGAGCTGCAAGGCTGTCGTGGCCAGTGTTAACTCTGAAGAAGGCTACAGCTTCTCTTCTTGGTGTTAATGTATATTGATCCCATTTAGCATCAATGTCCTTACATAATTACTATAATGGAAGAAATATATAAATTTAAAAATATAAAAAATTATAAAAATCATTGTAAAAATCAATTTGAAATTAGTTAATAAAATAATTCCATTTAAATATCAAAATTAAAAATAAAATTAGAGAAACAAAAATAACATTAATAATTATTATTATTTGATACAGCGACCTATGGACTACAACAAGCGTTAAGGTTTTCTTCCTTCTCGTTTTGCTTCCTGCCAAATATCTTCCAAATCGTTTCAATAGTACAGGAAAAATCTTACATTTCTTGGAAGTCAACGGAATATACGTATTTGTATCTAATTTAATTATAATAATAAAAAAATTAAAATGTAAAAAACCACTTGAAGGTAAAAAAGACAACTAGTTCCGTGACGAACTAAACAGTCTATTTTTCTTAAAATTATAGAGAGCATATATCAACAGTTGGCAGACCTGGCGACTCTAAATATATTCCTAGTTCCATCTCTTAAGGTCCACAATGCACATGCAAAATTTGGTTGAGGTCCAATAGATAGTATGCACGTTACATGTATTTAAATATTGAATTTATTAGCATGCGTAAAATCAGGTTGGCGACACTGCCTTAGATGCGATGCTGAAACTTAAATTGAAATGTTGTGATCTATATTTGTGGCAATTGTGAAAGAACTTCATTTTTTAGTATGGAAGTTACATGTGCTTCAACATTAGACCTATCAGCACGCGTAGAATCATGTTGACAGCACTGTCGTATATCGGTTACTGAAAATTAACCTACATCAGCAGGTACTATATGAGGGGTCTAGATGCAAAACTAACATTCTCCACACTGTTTAGTCGCAAAGAGCACATTCTCCCTGTTGGCCAATCAGAAGACAGCTTCTGGTCATGTGACTTTCTGCAGCTGCAAGCCAATATTACTATTGTTTGTTCAACTCGTAACCTCTACATAAAAAATAAGTAAAATTAAGTAAGTAAAAAGAAGTATATTCTCCAACTTGTTCAGACACAGTCTCCAATGTTTGTATACAAAAGTCACATTCTCCAAAATTAAAACCTATTTTTCAGATAAATTAATATAAATAAAGAAACATAGTTTATAAAAGTAGGTGTAATTAAGTATAGCCTGCAACAAAAGCGAAGTCTCTTAGAGATTCCATTAGTTACATACATTTAAGAAGTTCCTGTAAAATTAGAAAAACTGGAGAACGTGAGTTTTGCATCTAGACCCCTCATATGATGTATTCAAAGTTTAAAACTGTTGGCCTGCATACTTTCTGATACATTATAGAGTGCATTTTTCAACAGTTGGCAGCCCTGTTGACAATAAAAGATGCATATTCATATCTGCTTTAGTGCGCAAATCACATACCAAATTTGGTTGAAATCCAATAGATAGTATGGAAGTTACATGCATTTTAAGATTGGACCTATCAGCAGGCATAGAATCATGTTAGCGGCTGCGGTAAATTAGTCGTATGTAATACACGGTGGGGCAGAAACAATGACCCGTTTTAAACATGTTATTTAACTATGAAGAAATACAACTATATATTATTACGGTACACTGTTCAATAGAACACGTCCTACCATTAATAATTACACATGTCACTTTTTGTAAATTATGTCCTTCAGGTGTCCACCATTGTTGGCGATGCAATCTTCTGCACGAACACGCAAATTCTCCATAACCTTACGAAGAGTGTCACCTGTTATGGCCTCGATTTCGGCTTGAATGTTGTTTTTCAATTCTTCAATAGTTGTTGGCCTGTTAGCATACACTTTGGATTTTAGGAATCCCCACAGAAAAAAATCACAAGTCGATAAATCGGGCGAACGGGCTGGCCAGTTGACATTGCCAAAGCGGGATACAAGATGATCTGGAAACATTCTGCGTAAGACTGTCATGGATGTTCTGGCCGTGTGAGCGGTTGCACCATCTTGTTGGAACCATAACGACCGCAAATTGATATTCTTACGGCGCATTTCCTGCATTACAAACTGTTGCAACATAACAACATATCGATCTGATGTTACTGTGACAGCGTCACCTCCATCATTTTCGAAAAAATACGGACCAATAATACCCTGCAGACACACACCACACCACACAGTAACTTTTGCGCTATGAAGTGGTCTTTCGTGCACCTGATGAGGATTGGTAGGCGCCCAGTACCTACAGTTTTGTTTGTTTACATAGCCCGAAAAGTGAAAATGGGCCTCGTCAGACATCATGAAATTGTTGAGAAAGTCGGGTTGAGTGTTTATCATCTCCAGAAGCTGTGTACAGAATGTTTGACGTGCCTGGAGATCTCTGGGCAATAATTGCTGCACCACTTGGAGTTTGTAGGGTTGGAACTTCATATCCAGATGCTACATCCGTCGCACACTTCTGGCCGAGACGTTAAGAACTTGTGAATGCCGACGAACTGATCGCGTTGGACTTTGCTCGACAGCAGCACGCACGCGTGCAATGTTGTCCGGGGTGCGAACAGTATGTGGCCTACCAGACGGTTTCTTGTTTGTTGCAGATGCTGTTCCTCTGAACTGCTGGACCCATCTCGTAATCGAGACGGAACTTGATCATTCCGACCAATATCGAAATGTTGCCGGAACAAACGCTGTGTTCGTACGACACTGTCACCACATTTGAAAAACGTTTCTATTGCAAACGCACGGTGTTCGTTTGACCAACGCTCCATACTGACTGGCAATGCTTTGAACTGCACTACACACTGGTACCAATATCAACTCTCTAGGAAGTCATGTGCAATAATGGCGGGCAATTTAAAATGGGTCATTGTTTCTGCCCAACCCTGTATTATCTATATGTGTGTCAATTTTGGAACAATTCCCATGCATATTTTCCGAGATATCCAACATAAACCTCAATTTCCAATTGTGATTTTTCAGCAGTTGGTAGCACTGACGTCTTTTTCAAATATGGCCGTGAGATGGTCAGGCATAGGTCTTTACTCATAACAAATTTGGTTTCGATAGCTGCAGCCATTTAGGAGTTGATAGGGGTGGGACACACACACACACTGACACACATTTCCCCGGATCGATCTCATAAGTCTACTTTTTCCTCATTTTTACAAAATGTGAAAAGTAGGGTAAAAATAGTTTTTCCCTATAAAGGGTTAAATGCACGCCATTTTGGATTTGAATGCTACGTAAATCGACCGTTAATTCCATGTTGACAGAGCAATTACATTTGACGGCTTGTTAGGGAAGCTAATGGATCGTTAACAGTTGACGAATAATGGTGAACCCATTGAACTCTAGGTAATACTGGAATGCCGACTGTATGGGAGCAAAGTGCGGCTTTTGGTGCGACTAGTTACGCCTGGTAGTGCACGTCAAGGAGGAGAGTTTGACGTATACAAACGCAAGGATGATGTACGTACGTACGACGAGATACACGTAAAAGAGGTACTTTTGAACATTTAGGCGAACGGTAAACTAAACGGAATTTACGCCGAAATACATATTTCAAAATATCATAGCAATTTGACACTTAAAATGGCTAGGAATATACGCCAACATAAAATATTACATTGCAGCCCGATTCTTCATAATTTTTATCCTTAGATCAAAGGCAGCATACACAATGACTATAGGCCTACTGGCAAAAAATACAAGCCGTACGTACATTAAAATAACATAAAAATAAGGTTAGGCTGGGAATGACTAAGAATACAGAACAAAAGGTATGGTAATTTGTATTCAACATTTTTATTAACTCAAATGCAGCATTCATATGTGTGTGAATATGCATAAGCCTAAAACTAAACAATTTAATTCATGCTTAGTGAACAAAAATACATACTTTATTTATGCAAAACAACCACATGTTCAATATTCTTAAAGGCAATGGGGCATGTTGCTCAGCGGTCAAGCTATTCGCCTCTCACCAAGGTGGACCAGGTTCGATTACCGGTCATTGCATGTGAGATTTTCCAATTGAAATGCCATGTCCTGTAGTTCAGATTCCACGTAAAATGGAGGTCCCTTGGGTCATGATCACAAGATTAACCGTCACGTAAAACTACAAGCTTCTTTTTTTTTTCAAAGCAGGTCGAAACTTAGACCTCACATAAGGCATACAGCAAACGAACAGGGTCCTGCAGGGAAGATCCCTTAAGGCGAATTCTTTTTATCGTCTCCAAGACTGACATAGTAAAAGTATACTGGAAAATGTGAAATGTTATGCCTATGCTGATGAAAAAAGTAACAGTAAATATTAGGCCTAGGTCTGTACTTCAACTTGTAGGCTACTTGTCGTCAATAACTCGCGGTCTTTTCTTGGGTGGCTGAAGCAGATGCTGTGGGAAATTGAAAATTGCTGGTACGGTGCCGCATCATCTTTAAGCAGTGGTTTGTTTCTATTTGAATGAAACAAGTAGCATGATTTATAAAAGTGTTCACAGCTATAACCCAATTCTTTAATACATCTGGACGTTTCCATGGTAATCTGTAATATAACTTAAGCTAGGCCTAGGTTATAATTCTCTGACTAATAACTTATAACCTATAATAGGGCCCACGTGTATTGATCATATGCTATTCAGGCCTATTATGTCAAGATTTGATGTAAGACGTATCCATAAACGCAGAATAGGCTACTTCATTACAAATCTCAATTCGAAAATAAAGTAGACCGTAAACCTACCGTATTATTGGAAAATACCATACATATAACGTTGCACAGAGGTACGTGCGATCAAATTTATATGAAAAAAATCACGACATATCAGCTGACTTGCATTCTAGAGTTCAATGGTATGACAGTTTTTGGTGCGACTAGTTACGTCAAGGAAGCGATGACCAGGAAGTAGTTTTCAGCGAGGGTTACCATGGGAGGAGTTGTTCCAGTAGTATCTATAGTTCAATGAGTGAACCCGGCCCTCCTACTGACCCCTCTTGTCAACTGTCTTCTACATGCTGACCAACTTCATACCAACCAAAATCATGGCGGTCTTCGTGTTTGCAACCGTAGCGAACCATTATAATATTGTGCGTAGTCGGTAGCATGCTGTGCTCCTATACCCAAGATAGCGGGTTCAAACCCTGCCGAAGCCGTCGGATTTTTTAAGAGCGTTAAAAATCCCTCAGTATGCCTTCCTTCGGAGGGGAAGTAAAGTCGGCGGTCCCATGTCATAGATTTATAGCATGTTAAAGAACCTTCCACTAATTACACCAGTGTGAAGCTAAATTGTATGGGTTAAGAATGTAAACAACGCTCTTAGGTTTCTACGTTTGTTGCCAAGAGCCGACTGCGGTGGCGTCTAGTAGCTAAGTTCTGAACTTGGCCTAGTAGTTGTTGACGGTGGCGCTTGGCGAGAAAATTAGGAACTATTGGAAAAATTCTAAGTTGCAGTCTGTACTTAAATTAAAAAAAAAACAGATACACACACTAATACAGTCATCACAATTAACACCGGTTATCAGACAGATTCTACACACACCCAAAGTACGTGGGCCTACATCACCTCGTTGTCGCAGCCCCTAAACTTAAGAACCAACCAACCATTGAGAAGTGAATTGGGTGAATTCCACTTCGATATCTCCCCAGGGGCTCACATCTAGTGGGACGTGGGTTGGCGACCACGGGGCCCCAGCTGAGTCCAGCATTGCTTCCACTTACTTGAGCCGGGCTCCTCTCCGTCTTCTTTCCTGTCGACCTCACTTGCTCAACTCTTGTTTTCTTCCGACCCCAATGGTATTAGGGTATCCGAGGCTTAGGGAGTCTCTTCCTTTTCCTCTTTAATTGGCCCTTGTCTCATCTTTTCTGATACCCTCCTTCAGGGAGGGGTCAGACTTCTTTTTCTTTTCATGTTATCTCCTGCCTTCTGCACAAGGCCCTCAAGGAGGCAGGGTGTGTGTAGCCCCACCACTTCTGGCGCACCCTGGTTATTGCTACACCCTCATGGGCTCACGGCTGGTGAGTTCGTGAGTTGGAGACGTCGAGGGATTCCTGAGCTGGGTCCGGTTTTTCCCCTTTTATCCATTACCTCTGGGGCGGACCCTCTCCTCTTTCACTTTCCTATCTGCCTTTCATGGCTCTCCTTCCTTCAGAGTCCCTCAATCTGCATTCTTCGAGGGTTGAGGGCATTTCTTTTCCACCTGTCCTTTATTTGCCTTATTCTCCTTTTGTTTTCCATTTCTTCTTCTACTGTAATATATAAGTTAGTAGTTAGTTTTAGTTACTGTTTACATTTCATTATCGTTTTCACGATCACCCAAACCATTAGGGGCCGATAACCTAGATGTTAGGCCTCTTAAAACAACAACATCATCATCATCATCATCATCATCATCATCATCATCAAAGGTAGTTTTATAAATACCACGAGTCTCTGAAGACAACGTTACTGACATTTCATCAAAGAAAGTGAACGTTCCAAGGTATTATTTCGAGCTTCCAACTGTGTTATAATAGCAGGTATTTTGGAGAAACGGTTATGGATGCTGACACCCGTGGTAACCACCAAACCCCGCACACAGTCGATGGCAAGACTGGGGAACCGAAAAGGCTCCCCGCATGTGCGGAATGTAGACCGGTCTATGGATCTTAAAACCTATGTTGAGTACCATTCACATTTAGAATATAGATGGAGATCCAACTAAGGAATGACCACATTCTTCGATAAGAGGTTGAATAAATTTAATATCAAAAAACAAGGTATAGCAAAGGGGAAACAAGGGGTGCATGGAATTGTAATATGAGGGATGATGGGGCTGTAATAAAATGGTACACATAATTATAAACCAATAAAACAATTCAACGTAAGACACGCCAAAACAACTATAAAAAGAGAAGATGCTCATGACGAGGAGAAGCCTAAGTCACTGGAGATCGTTCAGTAGAGAAGCAGAAGGATTACCAATTAATAATAGTGTAAATAGTACGTTCGTTCCACGACAGGCTGACTACTGCAAGGTAGTCAGAAGAATCATTCTGAGAAGTACATGAAAACGTGTCTCCCACGAACCGTCCACCCTTATATTAAAATGCATGTCACATCAAACTACAAGAGACCCAAAGAAACAAACTATACAAGAATAACGACCCTTAAATGTCACGTAAAAAAAAAAAAAAAAAAACAATGAACAATAACGACTTCATAAAACATGACGTGACGTGACATTCAAACCCCACTGAGAAACAGTAAAATAAAACAAAGGCAAACTTCAAAATTATGATTAAACAAAATGATTTCATGGGCTGGTAGAATAAACCTTCTCTCGAACGAAAGCACGAGATTCAGATATCCTACTTGAGAGGACATGAGCGCCAATTACTGTCCCGGACACATGTAAGAAGCACGCATATCTCCGTCCGAAAGAATAACTGATATACCTCATTTACTAAACGTAATGGGATCACGCGTTGCTTCTTGACTGAAAGCCCAACAAAACAGAACAGTACTAAACATGACCCTCGGCCTTCAGTCGAATTCCCACTTGAACAAATGACGTTAACCTACCCTTAAACATAAGTCTAGAAACGTGATTATACAATGAAAAGTCTTTCGACACATACATGGTAGTGTCTGCCCAGTCTCTAAGGATAAAAAGAAAAACCTATATGGCCATCCTTAGAGTAGCACGAATGACAGACACTGAAATAAAACCCTTAAAACATATAAATAAAATTGGTGTGTGTTCCGACCATACAGAAAGAAATAACTAAGGCAATGAACAGACACACCCTACCACATCAAGGCACAACCACGAAACAAACCTAATGATAACAGCCCCCAAACGTCCTTTAAGGGGTAGGAACTGGTAATTAGAGCCGGGCAAATTTGCTGGATTTCCGATCGGGATCGTAAGTTG
This sequence comes from Meconema thalassinum, assembly GCA_946902985.2. Taxonomy (NCBI): domain Eukaryota; kingdom Metazoa; phylum Arthropoda; class Insecta; order Orthoptera; family Tettigoniidae; genus Meconema; species Meconema thalassinum. Next base: position 13,729,215 of record OX336390.1, on the reverse strand, counting down.
CCGCATGGCCATTATCGTCCCCCACCAAGCGCACTCAAGGCCAGGTCTTTCCGCTGAATGAGAATCTTAAGTCTGGATAATACCGGTACTGAGTGGGAACCTTAAGTCTCGATAATACCGGAACTCCTTTTTTCTCGGTGTTATCGACATTATTTATTTAAGGGTAAAAGCAGACTCACTCAAGCCGCTGCACGTGTCACTCAAACCGCTGCACGTGTAAAGTCAAAGCCTTCTGTAATAACTCCGGAACCACTATTATAATAATTATTTATGGACTAGCTGAAGTACCCGTGCTTCGCTACTGGTCATAAATAAATTGAAATGTGAAGGTGACAGTTAAAACAGGGGATACGCGAGGTGCTGAGCGGAGGGAGAGTTTAGGTTTTACTCAATAACAGTTGGAGATAAGGTAAAGGCACTTAAGATTGCGCACTTAGTGTATTTATGTCCATAGATAAACTACTTTTGTGACCAATTCAACACAAAATTTATTTACAAGACCTCAAATAATTACGAACACAATGCGTATACAAATATATATATATATATAAATTAAATGTAAATTAATATTTTTAAATTAATTGCAAATGCGCAATCTTACAGGCACTGTCCTTTAAGAATGCGCATGGTGTCCTGTAAGAATACGCATTAGCATAATTCACATTTGAAGAGTTCATATTTCGAACACCCTTCATGCCACCACCGTTTGCACCTACTATATTGCACCCAGTCTTCAATAATTGGTTCCTCATACTCTTCGTCACAACAAGAACACACGATTTTCTCTTCTTCAGCAGTTGTGACAGCTGACGAAGTTGACGCTACTGAACTTCCATCGTAGCGGAGAGTTTTCCTGCTCTGTTTTTTCGCTTGTTCATTCCTCGTTGCAAGGCCATTATTATAAGGAGAGGAAGATAGAACTTAAGACCTTTTGCAAGTTCTCTTGCGTTTGGTCGCTTGAGCTGCCTTTGGTAGGGGAGATATCATAGCAGGTGACACTTGTGGCTCGTCAATTTTTGCATTATGAATTTGCTCCTCTACAGCAGGTTCATTCTCCTGCACAGATGGGCAGAATGTTACTTCCGAGGGAGCAAAGTCGTCGTCCGAAAATACATTCCGGTTAACCGGATGAATTCCAGTTTTGATGAAAGCTTGAACGGCTATCTCCATCTTTGCTGCTCTCTCGTAGGCTAATCTGAAGATCCTGGCCACGTTGGCCTGTGTAATTGCATTGCCAGGATGATTCACCAACGACGTATCAGCTTCTTGAGAATAGGCTTTCTTCAGAGGCCCAAAAAGCCAACATCCAAATGTTGAAGCCTGTGGCTTGCATGGGGTGGTAGAGAAAGCAAGGTGATGCTGTGTTCTCTGCAGTAAAGAACAGCATAAATGCTGCAGTGGAAAATGTGGTTATACAGTAAAAGGAGAATTACCATAGACAATTATTAATCAACTACCGTAATTAATTTCTTCCTTACCAATTTTAATCTGTTTCTCAAAGTGGATTCCTTAACTCAATGAAGTAGCCACTTTTCTTTGACTTTCTCCATTTTCAGTACTCCTTCTGGCTTCCTTTAAGATTTCTGACGTAAATATAAGTTTCCTGTCTGATTTTCTTGAGTATGTTGAGCTCATACTGCCGTTAAATAGACGTCTGCAAGAAAGAGTACAGCATCTCAGATATAAACGATTTCTACAGAACAAGAATGTGCCTGTACGATGGCGCACAATGCCTCTGCGTAGTTCAACACTTACGCTAATAGGTGGCAGAAGCAGTTACGTATACACACACCGAGCCGTTCTCAGCCTTTGTTAGGAATTTCCATTGTGAGAGGAGTATTTGTTTCAACTAAATCATAATTTAATTGAGCTCTAAGGCTTATTTTCTTAAGAATAAAAATTATATCAAATAGGATGATTAGTTATTCTTACCTCTTAATACTTTACACAAGAAGAATCAGCAAAATCTTTCACACCTTCGAAGAGCACTTTGTAAGCCACGTTTCTCAGCATAATGGTTTGGGTCACCAGTGCTGCCAACTGTAAAAAAAATGCCACTGCGCAATCTTAAAGGCTCTTAAAAGCATTTACCTTACATGAAAAGTGATAAGGACCATTCGGATAGAAATTTAAATTTAAAACCTAGCATATGCCATAAAAAGTTTGCTATTTCTTAGCGTTCTCTTTTTATTTGAAATTGAAATATGAAAGTTTGAAACCAAAGAGTGTAGTTATGTCACTAAAATGGTCGCCATCTTTAAATAGTGCATAGTATTGAAATCAAACTAAGTACAAAAGGAGCCTGGCCATGGCTTCTAATGATTACTATAATAATTATTGGTGACGTCAGTTACCTGTAGGTTTGCTACGGTACTGTATCTGTTGAGGGCAGTGAAGGAGGTAATGTTCTGTACAAATCATTTACTCTTATAGTCATCTTTTTGACGTATTGAGTGTACAGGGAGCAGAACCCAACGTCTTAAGTAGAAAAGAGGACGTGTTGATGGCGTGGTTAATCATTTTAGGTTACTGTTTCATTTTGGTTGCTACAAATTATTCGGGTTCTGTTAGTCTTAGTCAAGTCTTTTCACAGTTTTTGTAATACAAAAGATAGCCGGTACAGGTTAACTCTGTTAACAATTAAAACAATGCAGCATACAAACAGGATTAATCTACTATATAAAGCTCAAATACCACTGACTGACTGATTCATTCATCACGAAATCTCAGAAACTACCGAACGGATTGGAATGAAATTTGGTATGCAGCTTCCTCAAGGACCGCAAACGCCCACTAAGAAAGGATTTTTGGATATTCAGGTTCTAAAGGGATGTTAAGGGGGTAGACCTGCATTTCATTGAATAGCTATATCTCCCGATTGGTGTCATTGGGGGATGTGATACTCGGCATATAAACTCATCATTAAAAAAAAGAAGACACGTGTCTGAGGGTTTTTCGATGTGGTGTATATTATGAGGTGAAATGGGTGAAAAGTGGGGGTTGAAGGATTTCTAACGGAGCGTGTATCTTTTAAACGACATAGGCGTGGAGTTCGGAATTCAGCCGAGAAAAATCAGCATAAAAATAACTAAACAGGTGTTTGACCGTTTTTTTATAAAACCAATTAGTCTACTATATAAAGCTCAAATACCACTGACTCATTCATTCATCACGAAATCTCTGAAACCACCATACGGATTGGAATGAAATTTGGTATCCAGCTTCCTCAAGGGCCGCAAACGCCCACTAAGAAAGGATTTTTGGACATTCAGGTTCTAAAGGGGTGTTAATGGGGTAGACCTGCATTTCATTGAATAGCAATATCTCCCGATTGGTTTCATTGGGGGATGTGAAACTCGGCATATAAACTCATCATTAAAAATAAGAAGACACGTGTCTGAGGGTTTTTCGATGTGGTGTATATTATGAGGTGAATGGGGTGTTGAAGGATTCCTAACGGAGCGTGTATCTCTTAAACGACATAGGCGATGAGTTTGGAACTCAGCCGAAAAAAATCAGCATAAAAAATAACTAAACAGGTGTTTGACCGTTTTTTCATAAATCCATAAAGGGGCCCATAGGGAGGGGTGAAATTATGGGGGGGGGGGGTAACGTAACATGTCTGTGTAAAATTATACATGGCCTATGTTGTAGACAATAACACATTACATCTTTTTTGTCTCTAGCTATTTCATCATACGACGAATACTTAGGGAGTTATTAATGATTTTGTACTTTTTGGCCGGAAATTTCTAAGTCCCAGGAATGACATAAAAATTGATTCGAATGAAATTGCAAAAATAGTTTTTTTATACTTTTATTATATTTTTCACGTCTTTAAGGTCCGAAACCAACATGATATTTTGATATTTTTTTTCGTCCCATGCATTTTTGGTTTCAGGTGATAGAATTATTTTCCACTAGGACCCATGCTTATCTATCTATATAACTAATGTTATAACGGGATTCCAAATGTTATTGCGGGCGAAGCCGCGGGTAACAGCTAGTAAAACATAAACGTCAACATATCAGTCGTAGAACACACCTTAACAGAGAGTATAACACTGCAATACAATAGATTGCGCGTGCTATATCCCATTTATGATTATTGTAGCAGGAGCCCCGCGTGGTAAAGCGGAGGACACAGTGATGACAGAATGCAGTCTGCACACAAGTCAAGCAGCATTGCATCAGATAAGCGTCACAGAAGCTCATGTCACCACGGACAGTTGTTAAACGATTACTGAGGCTACTGGATCTGAGTCATATCCTACTCGCGCAACTGTACCTGTCAACGAAGCAGGCTGACGTGTGACGCAAGTTAACAAAGAATAGTTCCCATCTCGACCGCCGGCAATCTATTCGTGAAAAGGTAATACCTCCCGTCATGAGGTAAAGATTCAAAATCTCCCGTAACAGCAGCGGCATCAAGAATATGAAATTAGACCCAAAATGTCACATTTTTGATTAACGGCTAACATTCTCGGCTGTCGCCTTGGAGGTCCGAGTTTGAATCCCGGCTCTGCCAAGAAATTTTAATTCTGGTCTGAGAGTTGGAAGGGGGTAAACTGCGCCTCCCGTGGCAAAACTTGGAAGATGTTTTCCGTGGTGTCCCACTTCTACTCGAAGCAAATACCAGGATAGGTTCTAACTGAAGGCAACAGCAACCTCCTTTTTAATCGTCACCTGAATTCCAAATACACACACTACTACAGCCGTCACAGTAACACAGGTTATCAGAAAAAAATCATACACACTTAAGTTCATGGGGCTACATGGCCATGATGTCGCCAAGACTCTAAATAAATCAACAATAACAGAATCATTTAAGCTCGTTTAATCTTAATACTATGTTTCGTGATATCTATAGCCGTTGTTACGTTAGGCCGCGTGCAGGGTTAGCCGATGTATTTGGTTTTTTAAAATCTTAATTCCCTACATCGACACTTGTTAATAAAAAAAATAAAAACTACGTATTCTGATTTGTATGGCGTTCAGATTCCTAATGTTCTTATCGTGGTTTGGATAGAAAATGGAGGCCCATGGCCTGGTGTACGTCTTGAGCTACTGTAGTCATGGCATGGCCCCTTACAGAGACAGGTGGAAACTGGTGATCACTTCTTGAGGTAGTCTTGCCGTTGAGAAAATTGAGTGGCATGGCCTCTAACCGAGACAGATGGAAACTTGGTGGACCCGTCTTGTGCTACTGTTGCCATGGAGATGGCCGGCCTTACCATTCCTTCATAATTAAGTTAATTTTCTGACTTTATTAGCCTTTGCTCGAGTGAAAATAGGCCGATATCAGAAGAATGAGAAAGACTATCGAAAATTCATGTAGCCAGCGGTTTCTTCTGGGTCCTGAACTCTCTGTATGCAAAATTTGGTTGAGATTGGTGGAACGGTATAGATTTGTATACGGAACAAATAAACTGTAACCGTGTGAAAGAGCGTCAGTTGCTGGTTATGGAGATGTTGTTTTTTGTCGCGGCTATATTTTGAATTTGAAGCGAGCGCCTGACTGAGTTGAGTTTCACTGCCGTTGGTTGCAGGCTGGATGAGATGCGCGGACGACGATGCGCGAATGTATGTTATCACCTGACAGTCTGCAGGGTGGAGCAGACAGCTGTTAGGACTGAGACAGTCGCGTTTGTGCAGTTAATCGGTGCATAAGCGGGCGGCTTAATCAATCTCAAGTTACTAGTACCTGACCTGGAAGCCAAAATTAGCCTACAAACGAGGCATTGTTCAAATGTGCTCAGGATAGTTTTACTAGATGGGACTAGCTTTTGTAAATGCAAGGTTGTGTTGGGTATGGCCAGAGCCCACAGCATATTAAGGCATATTGGCTGGAAATAACTCCTTACTTGAGTTATGTCAATATAATACCTCATACCAGGGTAGATTTCTGGCTAGCAATTGACTTGGAATTAAGGCTAAACAGGTGTGTAAGCGTACTGTGATAACTACAGAAGGATTACATCAAGTAACCGGGAACATTACTGTGACTATTCGGAGTATTTCGGGACGTTAAAACACCGGGTGATTGTCGTAAAATCGGTGACAGTATTAGACACGTGCTTTTTCATAGCAGAAGCTATGGTGTTAAGACAATCCGATCAGGACGTCATGATAGCAATACGCCGGTATGAACTTTTGAAATCTACCATGAATCGAGCCAGTATTATGGTGCGTTAAATATGAATGGGGCGTACGATGGATGCTGACGTCTGGATACTTGGGACTTGAACCAGTGGAGCCATGAAGTCGAGCCGTACACATTTCCGTGTGCGGAGGATCGCGTGGAATTTTATGCTCCGACTAAGGGTATCCCGCGGGAACTTGGACCTTCTTCAAGAACATCTGAAATGGACGTGAGCCCCTTATTCTATTCTTAATATCTAGTACCGGTGAATATCAGACCTTAGACTATACCATTCAACCATGTAGGAATCGTTTTACACGCCATAGATCTTTATTTTCTGCATTATATTGGGACATAAGCATGGATCTTTTGATGTTGTCCACTCTTCGAATTTTATTTTATTTCTTTTGAGATAGCATATCCACGGTGGGCATATCGTAGAATGAGTATATTTTCGGAAGGCATCCGGCTGTTCTAATCAGACAGGAGTTTCATCCTGATTTTTGTTGTACAGTTCCGTGCATATTTTTATGGCACATTGTTATTTTAGCGATCGTTTTGAGATAGTTTATTGGTAATTTGTTTATTTAAATGTAGTTCTTGATCATTTTGATGCAATTCGTCTTGGATGAGTTCTGATTGTCATTTATCGCCAAATGATTCGATTTTTCTGGTGGTTAAGGATTTTCTTTAAAATGATAATGCAGAATGATCATGTATGAGAATTTACAAGGGGAAGTAAGGAGGCATATACATAACAATTTAATGGATCTTATGAAAAATAGAACATGCTAATTATCCATGAGAATTTCATATTAATAATAATAATAATAATAAATGAATGAGTTTGGATTGTTTGGGTGATGTTTCTTTAAAACAAATATGAGAAATTAACATGAATTAATGCACATTGGATTGATAAAGCAATCGTAACGTAGTTTTGTTATTAGAGCAAGGTGTATCAATTAGGAGGATTTTTGTTATGGTGACAAGCGGATAATTGAACAGGTTAGTTAGAGACAGTTACTTATAACATTCATATGATAGATCTGATAGGGTGATGAGATGAATTGGGAATGCGCGTAGGCATTTGTCCAATTAATAATTATGATAATCCATTAAATGCAGTAAATATGACTGGATGGAAATTAATATGTGAAAATAATATGTAAAAGAATTATAGTTGTTGAATATAATGAAATGTTGGAATTTGGAGGATGTTGCCTCATATTACTCAAAAGAAGGGCGGTGCCGCTGTTGCAGCCCCACGCCGCTATCTAGATATTGTCACCAGTGGAATTCTAGATTCTACTTTAATTTGCTCTAACCATAATTACATATTTTCTGGTTGAATTATATAAACCTGCAGATAGATTAAAATGCCTAATAATTTTGCCATATTGTGATATCAAGGAATAAACTAAATTGATAAAGTGCATAAAGAAATGGGGCATATAAAATGCGGCCTCATGTTCCGATGAAAATCTTGAAATAGCTACGAATCATCCATAAGTTTTTAAAATTGGTTGGAATAATAAGGTTGAGTTGCAATTAATATCACTTAATAATTAATCCCATAATTTATTTTATTATCGAGGATAAATCACAGATCCATAATTTATAATTTCTGTATGAATATTCCTTGTGTGGGAATAATGAAATATAAATGGTATTACTTTTCTAATGGGTCCGTCTTTGTTCGACTTGGTCTGACTTGCATCAAGTTGTATAATTAACAATTCTAGTATGTTTTGGAATTTCTTCTCGTTTCATGGAAGAGAATATCCCATAGGATTATCCATGATTTTGGAAATATGGAAATGTGTAGAACTTCAGAAATAAAATTTTAGTCAAGTGTGATGGGACGATCAGTGATCTACACAACTTGAATACTGTAAATATCGTTTATAATATAATAGAATACCACGATGGACTATTTCATGGGTATTCTAACACAATGAAATGTTTAAAAAATGACGTTTCCATTGCATATATATATTTTTTGGAACGTTAATCTACACCTGCGATTAAATAGTATAGGATCCCAGGGGGAGCGCAGGATGTTATTTTTTCCAGGTGGTGTTTTAGTTTTCTCCCTGAGGATGCCCTTGTAAGGATTAGAATGGTTGAATGGATCAATTAAATTGATGCAAATTTTATCTTAACTGATACTGTGGTCATTCATGATTCTTGAAATATGCCTTCTATCCTTGCTGTAGTGTGCATCTGGGGAACAGCAGAGCTTTTCTTTTTCTTTATTCTACATCTTTGTAGAATGCTCACTGTTAGCCCCGAGATGTTTTTGAGTCTTTGTGCTCGACTGTTGTTCGGATGCGCACTTGTGTGGTCGTAGGACGTTCGTCAAACGGTCACAATACATACCCAGACTTTCACTTTTATATATTAGAGAAGATTGGAAGTGATCATGTTCACGCAGTATATCGTCTATCATTTAGATTAATGAAGCTGTATCTTTAAGTGTTTTTTGTTTTCTTGTTTGACAAATAAATGAATGTCAGTTTTGGTTCAAGTATCTGCATGACTTTTTAATATTTAATAGGATGGCGTTTTCTATCAAACGCGCTGGCATAAATTTAAAAATAATATAAACATTTGAAGCCTACTTGACAGGTTATTCTACCCGCCTTCTGTGGCATGGCCACTGTCTCCTCCTTACCACTCCTACCCTCAGTTACAAATATACACACACTACTACAGACACCATAATAACTCAGGTTATTAGACAAAGTTGACACACAAGAACACAAAAATTGTCACGATGTTGTAGCCCCTAAAGTAAAATAAAACTCAAATAATTGACTTAGCGGAGAAGAGCTGAAAGAAAGTCTCACGTGTTTGGCTCATGAATTATTAGCCCTACTGACTAGGAATTTGCTTTAAAGAATACTTTCAACCTTCTTCTCCACCTTGTAACTGGTTGTTATTCGAGGCAACTATAGTGCCAAATTAGCAACGATGGTGAAAATACACTTGCAAAATATTTCGCTTAAAATGTTTCAACTAATTTCATTTACTAAAACCTCTGATTTTGTGCTTGAAAGCAATAACAGTTTGCGGCATGCGGTGTATTAATCATTTCAGTGCAAATACCTCACTGATTTGTCCATAACCAAAGATATCACAGCTTCAGTGAGCATAGTGCGACGGGAGTTGCACTGAGAACAACTCATTACCGCGGGAATGTCACTTTGTCCGATACTCTACAGTCTCGTTCTATCACAAGGTAATATCGTTGCTCTCACCCATGATGCAACGTGTGAGCACGTGCGTAGGGACGCGATTGAAATGGTGGTGGCTTAAGCATATGGCAAAGCCATTATGACGAAAGATAAAATGAACATTATTTTATCGTATGCCCGACGACTAGAGAATATTATTCAAACGGGTAGGAGCATTTGAGATAAAGAGAGTCAAGTATCCAACACAAAAGTTTTCACTGTGTATGTCTGTGACATTTTCCCCCTGTGTATAAGAGTCTCAGTGGCTGAATGGGTCAGTTGGTCACTAGTCGTGGCCGAGGGAGGTGCGCGTGTGCGAGTTGTGTGATCGCATTGGAAGAGTGTACGTTTCCTAATACCGGTGCTTCCGATAGTTACACGGGTGTACTGACCTTCCGTGTGTCATTCGGACAATACTTTTTCAAGTAGTGTTCCAGATAGGACGACAAATCAAGAAACCCAGAAAACCCTGCTGAAAATCATGTCCGGATACCAGAGGAAAAACACTGTACGCTGTCAATGGCACAGGCAGAGTTCTCGCCCCACACCAGGAGAAATTCACCGCTGGATTAGCGATACCCTCCGGTTGACTGTCGACCAAGTAGAAGCCATCCAGTTAAATGCGCAAGAAAGAACCATGTACATCAAGGTAATCAGCATATCTACTAACCAAAAATTGCTAAATACTTTTGAAGCTCCTATTAAATTTCAGTATGACTCAGGCGAGATGACTTTTTTATTTATTCGTGTCAGAAGCAAACAAAATACTGGATTACACTAAAATTACATACATATTTACAAACAAAAAAAAAGAGAACCATACAACACACAATGTCTTTTCAAACCACGGTCAACCAAAAATGTGCAACCTGTATAGCATTGGAAGTTGCTAGTAAAAGATATTCTGCTGTACAAGTGGCAGGGCACAGCGGACAATTCAGTAGATGCTCCATGGTATGGGGCATACCGCAGTCGCAGTTGGTGGAGTCGACGGGGAAGTGCCATTTCTGCAAGTTATCCTTAGATCTTCCAACAGCAGAACGGAGACGATTAAGTGCCCTCCACACGATCCATTTCTGATCATGTCCAGGTGGGAGGCTTTCCGAAGGGTGATCCCATAGAGAGTTATTCCCAAGCCGAGAAGTCCACAATTGTTTTCTAGCTGTAGCTGGTGTAGTTAGCAAGACTGCAGTGGTGTTGAGGAAACTTCTCCTGGACTTCAACCTACGGGTGGCTGGTACATAACCGTACAACGGATGGGAAAACTGATTAACCTGTTTAGCTCTCTCTTCATTGGCTGCTACCTCACGACGTATATCCGGTGGTGCTATCCCTGCAAGCTGGTAAAGTTTTGCAAGAGGTGTAGGCTTCAAACAACCTGTAATAAGCCTACATGTTTCATTAAGCGCCTTGTTAACATTATTTGCATGGGTGGATTTGTACCACACTGGACATGCATATTCTGCAACACTGTAACATGTTGCAAGCGCTGTCGTTCTCAAGGTTGATGGTTGAGAGCCCCAGGTGCTACCAGTGATCTTACGTAGGATGTTATTCCTAGCTTCCACCTTTAGTCTGGTATTCCGGCAATGCTGTTTGTAGGTCAGAGTACGATCGAGGGTAACTCCCAGATATTTTGGATGAGAAGTGTTAACTAAGCGTGTTCCTTGCCAAGAGACGTTAAGTTCACGACGAACCTGCTTGTGCTTCAGATGAAATGCACACAACTGAGTTTTTGATGGATTTGGACGAAGTTGATTATCATAGTAATAGACATCCAACTCAGTCAATGCTTGTGTTAAATGAGCTTCAACATCTTCGAAGGATTTCCCCTGACAAGCTAATGCTAGATCGTCGGCATAAAGAAAACTTCTAGTGTTTCTTGGAAGTGGTTGGTCGTTAGTGTAGACGTTAAACAACATTGGTGATAGAACACTACCTTGAGGTAAGCCATTTCTTTGACGTCTCCATCGACTGCGCTGTCCTTGGAATTCCACATAAAATCTCCTGTTTTGAAGGAAACTTTCAATAAGTTTTGTGAAACTGTAATCCTTCGTGATTCCATAAATCTTCTGTAACAAAGCACGATGATTGACAGTGTCATAGGCAGCGGTCAAATCGATAAAAGCTACTCCCGTGATATTCCGTGTTTCAAAGCCATCCTCAATGAATTGAGTGAGGTTAAGGATCTGGGATGTACAACTTTTCCCTGGTCTGAAGCCTGCTTGTTGTTGTATGAGAGCAGGCTCTACGACATGAACTAGGCGGTTCAGTAACATTCGTTCAAAGATTTTAAGCAGGTGACACAACAAGGATATTGGCCTGTAGTTTTGAGGTTCAGTTGACATTTTACCAGGTTTCAGAATCGGTATGACTCGTGATTTCCTCCAGGTTTTTGGGAAATTGCAGGATTTCAAACAGTTGTTGAAGAAAGCTAGGACCCATTCTCTTGCTCGTTCCCCAAAGTGTTTGATCTGCTCTAATCTGATATCATCTACTCCTGCTGCCTTGCCGATCTTACAACTATCAATGGCTTCCGTCAGTTCTGCCATGCAAAAAGGTTGCATAAGTTGACTAATCTCGAGTTCTTCTGACCGAGCAATTTTATGATCTGACCTGCGTAATGGATGGTCAGATTTACCATTTTCCACGAGCTGACGAGCAATCTGATTAGCTGTTATATTTTTGTGTCCCTCTTTTGTTGTTGGATCACAACTCAGGTACTTAAGGAGTCTCCAGGCTTTCTGACTACTCTTACTTAGATCCGTCTCCTCCATCAATTGGCACCATGCATCGTTCCTGTTCTTGGAAACCGCTGTTAAAAGATCTTCCCCAGCTTGAAGGGTATCGTTACCAAATGGATCATTATCAAAGAGGTCAAGATAGTTTTTCAAAAGTTCCTCAGTTTCCGAAGTCAGACCTTTTATATATTGTGCTCTGCAGCCTCGGGGAATTGAAACACGGGAACAATACTTCACGATATTTACAAAGTCGTCATATAATTCAGGAACTGGCTCAATATTTAGAATATTCTCATCTAGAGAAATGGTAAATTTCTCCCAATCAGCCTTCTTAAAATTGTATCTACGTCGGAAAGGAACTGACTGTGGTCGAATGGCAGCATAAATCTGGCATATAATAGGCCGGTGTTGCGTGTGAGGAATAGCTTGACCCACTGATTTTATTGATAAATGAGATATGTTTTCAGTCACAAATATCATATCGGGATTATATCCACGCCTCCATCTCGCACTGTTGAAAGATGCTGGAAGTTTGTTATCATGCAATAAGTTGAGATCATATGAGTCTGCCCATTCAGCCACGGCCTCACCACTTTCATCGGTAGTTGAGTAACCCCATATTGTGTTACGGCTGTTGAAATCACCAACAACAAACTTCACAGATTGATGCTGGAAGTTGCTGGGTTCTACAAATTTAAATACAGTACCTGGGGGCTTATAAACTGATGTTACAGAACAGTTGCTAAGCTCTACTGTAAGAATTTCGGTGTCATCTACAATGGAAATTCCTGTGGAGACGATCTGAATATTAGGTTTGGCAAAGATAATGCTGCCATAATGTCGATGAGGATGTTCAACTATTAGGCTCATACCCTTGATTTTTGGACGGTGGAGAGTCAAGTCTCGGTGGGTTTCCTGAATACATAGTAAATCACATTTCTGATCATGGCATATCTGGCTTAATAACTCTTCCTTGGTTGATGAAAGACCTTCAATATTGACAGAGATGATTGTCAGTTTTGGCGCTGAAAAGGGCCGGTTTATATTAATTTTCACCATTCTTTGATTTGCTTCTGGATTGCTGACGTTCAGTTCGGTAATGGAAATATAATTCCAACTACCTTAGCAGGGGCACCACGGGCAGGAATCAGTTAAGGAATGTTAAGCTCTCCACAGCGGATTCCAATTTTACCACAGTGCGTATATTTAATGTCCCACTCGAAGTTCCCCCTGAAATTTTCAAATCCGTCCTGTCGAAATATGGCACTGTGAGTGACGTCAGGAAAAAACAATGGTCTTCTGCTTATCAGTTCCCGGTGTATAATGGAATACGTGCAGTCACTATGGAAATCAAACAAGATATCCCCTCCACTGGGACCTTTGGTGGCCATTCTGGCTATATATCTTATAATGGACAGAAACAGACCTGCTTAATTAGCAATGCTAACACTTATCTCCGTATAAACTGCCCAAAGAAAATGATTCCCCTCGGTATTACTCCTACCCAACAAAGACGTGTCCAATACTCCGATGTTGTGACACAGCAAACGTCACATGAAAACATGCTTATTGAGCAGTCAGCTGGAACAACAGCAGAAGTGGCCTCATCCACACATGACGCAGACCACGTACGTTGCACTGAACAGATCAGCGAGCTACATAGTGCCCCTGCACCATCGGCCACCTGTATTGCAGCCATAGAGCCAACTCCTCCGTCACTATAGGCTGCACCAGAAATTTTGTCTTCACTGCCCCCACCTACTCTGGTACCTACCGACTCACTGAAGCAGGTTGATCGGGGATCTGAGAACGTAACTAAGAAGATTAAAACAAATGCCTCGATCGCTGTACCAGCCCCGAAGAATCAAACTGGTTCTACACATGTTCCCACAGCTGTGAAAAAGAAACAAAATCTTCCTTCTACGTCATCTAGGGACCCACGAACGCTCTCAAACGCTGACAGCCGGCCCATGAATGGCACTCATAAGGAACTTTCTCACCCTAATTTGACATAGTGCACCAGTATATTTATCACCCGTGTCTTTCTTCCTTTTATTCTTTCTATTTTTTCTCGAGTCCACCTTCCAGGATGTCTAGCACAGCTTTTATACTCCTCTTGATGGCGCAATTTCTCACTGTGGCCACTGTGAATATCAATGTAATAGAATGTCCCCTGAAATTTCAACTGTTGGAAAGATTCCTTCAAGATGCAGACATTGACATTGCTTTCATTCAAGAAGTTGCTATACCCTGTCTTCCCATATCTGCCTTCTACAAACAATACATCAATACCGGTACTAATAATAGAGGGAACGGCTTCCTCATAAGAAATGATATCCCACTCGAAGGTGTGCTATGTCATCCATCAGGACGCATAATATCTGGACACATGAACAATACCACCCTGATAAATGTATATGCCCCATCCGGGTCCAGCAAACGTGTGGAACGGAAAATGTTCTTTCAACAGAGTATACTGCCTCATCTGCACGACGTTAAGGAAAAAAATATTCTTGCAGGGGATTTCAATTGTATTCAACGCCCAGAGGATTCCACTAGTCCATACCAAGGTGTCAACCCGGCTCTCAGGACCCTCCTTACTTCCTTACACCTCATTGATGCTGTGGATTGTTTAAGGGTGCCCCTGCCCCATTACACCTGTATAAGTCACAACTCCTCATCACGAATTGACCGCATCTACTTTTCCCAAGAACTTATCCATCCCAGACGATATGAAGTGATACCTGCCAGTTTCACTAACCACCATGCAGTCGTATGTACAATCTCTTACCCCCATCCCATTTTTCAGATAGGAAGAGGTTATTGGAAATTGAATTGCTCCCTGTTACTGGAGGAGGAATGCCAAGATATTTTCAGACAACACTGGAATCAATGGGTCCAACAAAAATGCAACTTTCGCGACTGTGCAGACTGGTGGGATATTTTAGTTAAACCAGGAATCCGCCGCGTCTTTAAGATCATATCCTACCAAAGAGGTCGGGAAAGACGGGATACAGTTGAATTTTCCTATCGAGTTCTTCGCCAGCTCCAGCAAAGATCTGATGATGGGGAGCGTATCTATGACCAGATTCGGGAAGTTAAAACCAAGCTCCTGTCTCTACAGCAACGAACGCTCGCTCGTATAAACGTGGCATTAAAAGATCGTACAGTGCTCCCGGACGAAAGTGCAAGTGTATACCATATCGCCAAAGGACAACGTGAGCGGCAACGTAAATATATCCACCGCCTCCGCACCAGTATTGGAAGTGTCATCACCTCCCCTGACGCTATACGCAGTGAAATATCATTATTTTATCTGCGGTTCTACGCCAAGGCTCCAATTGATCCACAGCAGGTGACCCTATTGCTTTCATCTTGCAGTACCCAACTATCTCCGGACAACAAAACTCTGCTCAGCGTGGACATTACGGATGAAGAGATTCACTCTGTGGTTAAGCACCTCCCAAATAACCGCTCACCTGGCATTGATGGACTGCCATATGAACTGTATAAACGCTTCTGGCCTCTCATTGGCAAATAATTTTAACACGTCTTGCGTACCATTCTCCAACGTCGTGCTCTTTGTCAATCACATCACGAGGGTACCATAGTCCTCATACCAAAAACATCCTCTCCCCATGGCAGTTGGTGACTTCCGACCAGTTACTCTGCTCTGCAGTGATTATAAAGTCCTTACCAAAATACTTGCATGCCGATTTAAGACTGTTCTACATGATATCATTGGTGATGAACAATGTTGCAGTATTCCTGGAAGAGCTCTGTTAACGAACTTAGCGATACTACGGGACCTACGCCTAAAAGCCGAAGTGCTCCCCACAGAGCCAATGAGTTTTCTCACCTTAGATCTTGATAAAGCTTTCGACCGCATCAGTCATGAATACTTGTACATGGTCTTGCAGCACTTTGAATTTCCTGCAATCCTTATTGACTACATTCGTATGATAATTTGTAATGCTACGTCTCGAGTGCTCGTCAACGGTTTTCTTTCCCCTCTGATTCCAATACAACGATCAGTTAGGCAAGGATGTCCCCTTTCCATGCTACTTTTTGTCATTGGCCTTGAACCGTTCATTCGGACTACCCAGGTGAAGCTACAGGGTTACAAACTGTCCACACATGTTTTCGGCATGTGCGCCTATGCTGATGACGTATCAATATTGATCCGCAATAATGAAGACATCTCTCACATCGATAGCGTCCTTCAGCTCTACCATATCGCCTCTGGAGCACAATCGAACCCCCAGAAAACGCCTTTGCTTCCGCTCAATACTAACTCAGTGATTACCCAGCAGCCCTGGTTCCGGATAGTAAATGAGGTGAAAATTCTTGGCATTACCTGGAAGCAATCGCTTCTGGACACAGTGCAAGCAAACTGGACTATGGTCATTGCCAAAGTTAGGGGAGTGCTGATCCAATTTGGTCAAAGAAACCCCAATATAGTGCAACGGGTCATGGTCCTCAACGTATTTGCGCTCTCTAAAATATGGTATGTCGCACAACTTTTACCACTTCCCAAAATGTTTGAGAGCCAATTGTCAAAATATACAGGTTGGTTTATATGGCACGGATTTTTGTTTCGAGTACAACGGGAACAGTTGTATCTCCCATCCCGGCAAGGTGGGCTAGGGCTAACAGCTCATGGCATGAAATGCCGTGTACTCCTCTGCAAGAACGATATCACCATCCTTTTCCAACATGACACTTTTACGAAAGCGCTATACAAAGATCTTCGAAACACAGCCCGTGGTTGTGATAGAGCTTTGCCGAAGATATTTAGGGACCATCAACATCACCTTCTGGAAACTGTTCGCCAAATGCCTTCAGGGACTGTTTCAACGACGAAAAGTATGTATACCATGTTGTGGCAAGTGGTACACTCCAAACCGCGAATCGAGGCCACCACCCTCTACGTCCATCGGCCCACTGATTGGAAAAATTTTGGGGCAATGACCATTTCTTCTGCTGTACACTCCGAGGTTCTTATCTTCCTCAACGATCTCATCCCAACCGCTCTACGGCGATATAACATCAATCTTGAATCTTACCCATGGTGTACTATATGTGGTCAAACTGATACGGCGATACATCGCTTCACAACATGCACGCGAGTTGTCTCCACGTGGTTCTGGTGTAAGGGACAAGTATGTCAACTATTAAATGTGCCCACGGGTGACTTCGATGACAGGAAGTTGATTCGTTTGTCGGTGACCGCCTTCCACCAAATTAAACAGATTGCCATTGTGTGGATAATGGGCCAATATGTACACTTCGTGATGGACAATGATCAACATATCTCGTTCCTGGATCTCATGTATCACCTGCAGAAAGAGCGCTGGAAGCTTAGTGAAAGTGCACAATTGTACGATAAATATGGACATTATTTGGATTTTCTTGTGATGTAATAGTATGGTATTTATCATATCTGAAAATTCTGTAATTCTGTAGAGAGCTAATAAAAAAATGGGTTACGCGTTGGAGTCATGAATGAAAGGACTGGGGCTCGATACTTGGTAGGGAAAGTAATTTTAATTTTTGTCGTTACCTTTTATTGTTTATATTTGTGATACGACAGTACACAGTTGCATCACAGGGGCTTTAGTAATATAACGAGTGCATGAATTTTCAAGTTCGATTACGAGAAAGTTACATAGTGCTTGAATGTGGCATTACACGAAAAATCTTAATATGTACACGTCAAATAGAATTTTCTTTTGATGAAATTTAATGACCAAATAATACCGACTGACGATCGAATTCTCCTTCGATATGTCATTAGGATGATATGCTCAATGTACCTTAGGTAGTTAGTTATTGTTGTTTTAAGGGGCAGAACTACGGGGGCATCTGCCCCTGTACCTTAGGTAGTCTGTTAATATGATATCGTTGAAGTTGAGTGGATTCTTCCAATTCGCAGACTCCAGTCAACGGAATGAACAATTTCCATTGAATCCTTACACAACAAGCCTCAGTGCCTTCAGGCAGCGCCATATTGCCCAAGTGAGAACGAGCGAGAATGTCGAGAATTATCGTTATCAAGCCCACATTATCGGTAATACCAATTACGGAACCAGCATTTCCGTTCTTCATTCTCGTCCAACGAGACCGATCGGAACTCAGGAGCTTTTTGCCCGGCTCTACTGGTAATAAACGACTCTCAAAATTACAATCACGTTTCATGACATAAAACTACCGGAAGAACACGCACTAATTAAAACTCTACAAGATACAGAAAATAATACAACAGCAACAAGAACACATTAAGATGAATAAACCCAAAAGCAAGCAACTCGATTCTCCACTACGTACGTATATATTGTACCCATGTGAGTAATTTCCATGGAAAACCTTCTTCTGCCTCCAGCCAGCATCAGTCCTCAGGCGTGTACCGTCCACCCACTGAGCAGTTGCATATTTTTAATCTGAGACTAAAAGGTACCAACTCTACAATGATAAAGCACAACTCTATTCTAAAGACTTTAATTCAGCTCTAAATCATGGCTTCAAACACACAAAAACACAATCCCAACAATATAACACAAAACGAAGCAAAATTACTCCTACAATCCACCAATATTCACACTTTATCCTTGCAAATCCAGATGATTATTCATTCATTTACCCTGAGATTGACATCAAAATTCATTCTCAAGTGCGCTGATGCACATGTCAATTACACATAAACTGTACTTATAATCTTATGTCACCTGTTGTGACCTCTTTCATTTCACAAGCTTAATTGTTTACTCTCAACACATCTTAATTTACATTATGCGTACATTTGTGTTTTGTATCTCTTTTCCCACCAAAATGCTTTATCATGCATTAACCAATTTATGGGTTGCACATCAAATTTACCTGCAACTCCACAATTATATGTAATCATACCCCGTTCTGCATTTCCCTTCTGCAGTCCCCTTTTCTACAGTTCCACTGTATGCCGTTTTGATTTCAACTTCAAAAATTCCGTTACCGCTGTGTTGGATGGTATATTAAGCTACCCTTGCGTGGGCATAGCCTATGGCATCTAGTGTCGACCTTTAGAGCTAAGTAACACTGTCAGTAAAAAAAATGCAACTTCCAACAACTCATAAGTTTGCCAAGTATTACGTTATAAGAACGATCCTTAATTAACAATGTGTTTCAAACCACACACATTCATTATACAATACAACAATGACTCCTTTCATTACAAACAGGGTTTCAAAGTCTGTCCATTCTAAATGTCAACCTTCAATGGTCGTTTAAATATCCCCCTCGGAGCTACTTGTATACAATGGGACTGAGTCGAGCGGTCACAAACCACGTGCTCTGTCTCTCCCTACTCCCTTCTCTGTTTACCTCCAAGCAGTAACAAGATTTTAAATACAATAGTGCAGTCTCAATGACCCACATATCCCATATGATTTCAACTAAATTGTATGCAAGACAGGTTATGGGCGTGTTTAAATATTTATTCCTAACCTTAGGATATTAATAACTGGCCTCAACAGGTCCATTACATTATACGAAGGAACGAGATTCATCAATCAATGGTCGAACTGGCTAGCCGGCATCTCATTAAATGCTACGGTCAGGCACATCCTGCCGCCAATTAAATTCGCTTCCCAGGAGCTGAAGTATTTCAATAACTAGTTCTCGGTCGACATCAGGTATCATGCAGAGGTTTCCATTGTTATCCTCTCATACACCACAGAATTCGAACCCGGAACATTTCATGGCAATCCACAGAGCTAGGGTTAATCACTAAAATACGCTCTGGCCATAACAAATATCTCTGTACGCCCTAGGCTATACGAGATTTCACACGTCGAATAGATTACCTGGCTTCCGTGACTATTGTGCTATGATCTCGTCCTTTAATTAGTAAGATAAATCTATCAATTACTCTTACAAGCTTATTCACAAGCTGCAAATTCAATTCTCTATTAAACTCTTCCATTCCCTAGATTCTTGCATATTTATTTCCATTATCATAATATACTCTGATATTAAATTGCTTTTCTTAGCCCTTCATGTATAATATTACTGCTTGGGTAGATAAATATTACAATTAGCATATATATTTTGCTTACAACCATTTTTCCCTGATGCGTATTCATTTATTCTTTTTATTATTATTATTATTATTACTGACATGAATTACAATAACCCGACACAACGTAACCATTTTAATAACCGAACATCCGTGTTCGTTACGTTACGTTTCTATATAACTGAATTGCCATTTTACAACAGGGGTAACGATTTATCCACTCAATGATGCACCAAGACATCTCAACTTGACTAAAATCAACACAACAACATAACCTTGAGGTTCTCCCTCCTAAAATTGACTCTTATTGGCATATTTTATAATTTTGAAATCACTCAACATACAGTGGATTATAATTGCTATAAAATCATGGTTTTTGGGTACTTACATCGGCTTGTCTGGTGGCTCCAACCACGCATTGCTTCCAGTAATGCCCGCCATTATTTGCAAAATTAGCAAGGCATTCTTATACTTATAACACACATTTTACATAACTTTTGCCTTACAAGACACACGGCACTTTTCCTTTCCATATTGAAGCTGTTGTCTCCTTATTCACACAACACGTTATAGCACTTGTGACACTATTAATTTTACATATATTAAACAAATCATCATTACAATCACACGCTCACTATTTGCATTTCTTACTGGTTGACTTTTCCTGGCAAGATATCAGAAATGCAGACGTTGAAGATCTCCTCCTCGCTGCTATCCGCATCCTGATTGAAAGTCTCGATTCTCTGCCTAAGGATTCCTATCGATTCCCCAAACTGTCTATCAATCTCTATCCTTCGATAAACTTCCTGATATCGCTTAAATATGCTTGCATATCGTCCTGAGCGTTAATTATATTGGTATTCTTATGAAATTTCATCAATCGCATAATAAAGTTTATCTCTGCGCAGTCCAACATCCTATGATCTGTCTAACCAATAGTTTACATACTGCGCTCAACCATTGTACATTGTACTTGTACAAATTATCACTCTCAATTGTCCTACTTTGTATATCACACGGTACATTTCCTACGTGCACAATAACAATCGCTCGTAATGCCGACTATACACATATGGCACGACTGTCCTTAATAAATGGTATTAATACATGTCTTACTGCACGGCTCTTCATGTTGAAGTCCGAGCGTCCCTTCTCGACTTCAGTAACGCGCACTTCGCACTAGACTGCGGTTCAACTGATTACATTACTCGTTATTAATTCATGACTTAATGCATGATTATATGTTGCTGCACTTAGAATGTCAAAGTCTGCGCGTCCCTTATCTGGGCTTCGGGTGACGTGCTCCTCGCGCTCAAGTATGGTTCGACTGACCGCCTCTGTCCTGGGTCCACCCCTTATATTCGTTTGGAGAGAAAAGTAGACCGAGAATTTCCCTGCAGTGTGATCTTCTCTCACAGTATGATTCTGGTCTTGAATTAACGTTTATATGGTTCCTTTTTCCTCGCTGGTCACAGATCTGTATGCGTGCTCGAGGATCGATCGGCCAATTAATTAATATTAATTGACTTTGCCGGCGCGTGCCCACGCGGCGTCACCTAAAAATCCCCAAAACCATGGTTAGATCTCTCCGCTAACCTCCAATTACTGTGTTACTGCGCGTTCTATTAAATCTGCCTCGATTTCAATGTTTAATGGCTTGATAATTAGCCTCCCGGCTAAACATTCACATAGGTGCAAACCTCATGTCACTGCGTTGCTCCAATCACGAGTAATCATTAAATTACGCTGGTATCTCCTCACTCCACTAGCCTCTCTATTCTGAAACGGGGAATAACTTGACAATAATTTAGCCTCCAGACGACTTAAGTAGGTCACATAGAGTGACACGGCTCCAAGAAACTACGCCCCTTTTCCAGAGTCATTAGACAAATGTCAAGCGCTCCAACTTCTGTGCTCAAGTCCAGAATTGTATGCCTCATACAGCCCAATAATGCAGTATTCTACTAATATTCGCTGCATTATATTAATAAATAATGTCAGCATTAGTTCATATCACAACAGAGATTTAATATGTATTTTCTCTAGGGGTTTTTATAACTTAAACTCCCTCAAAAGATCTCGTGTTCGTTCCTTTCTGGAACCTCTATTCTGAGCTCATCTATCTCTGAGATCCACGTTCGACACCAGTCAGCCTAACCCCGTTGGGTTCATATTCCCCTTGCAAAACTTATAGAAGACAATTGCAAGTGACCTTCTGTAAGTCACCGGCTGACTGTCCCAACCGTCTGTGTTTACACTAAGCGGTCCTTCACCTCGTCTGCCTGCGAGTGGGCCTGTCTACATCCCCCTTCCACTCTGAGCTCAGTCCTTAGACGTGCATTCTCTTGGAGGAGGGTTTCATTCAATGCTTCAACCTCCCCAGCGACTTCGACCTTGTCTTTGTAAAGCAGTCGCAGACACTTGCATTCCGGCTGTCTGCTCCCTTCTCTGAGCAAGCTGCTGGTCTCTCTTTCCGTCCCGCTGCGTGAGCCTTCAAGCCTGACTGCCTGGCCGACTTTGCTGTCCACGTCCACTTGGGTGTGTGCTGCTATTACTTCCTCTTGTTCATCAAATTCCTCTGGTGAATGATAAATTTTGAGGTTGGCCGCATTCATAACGACCCCGTTTCCCGTTTCTGAATGCCTTATTCTATATGCATTATTCTGTAGGTCTCTTATCACCTCGAACGGGCCGTGATATCCGAAATTGAATTTTGTATACTTCCGTGCTTCTGGATCTGAACTGGCGGGCCTCCTGACTAACACTTTTTTTTCCAACGAGAAGCAGTCTGTGATATCGCTTCGCACGATTTCTTCTCTGGCGTCTCTCAGCCTGTGCTTGGAGATATTCGAAGGTTCGCTGGATCCTCAATTCTCGTCCTGGCTGTGCGTCTACAGGTAATGGAATAACACCTGTCCATGGCCTCTCCGGTCTCTGATCCAAATGTAGAGTCACGGGCACCTGATCTGTTGCCTCATGCACAGTATTATTTATGCAGTATTCTATTACATCCAAGACATCGATCCATTTCCAGTTCTCTTCAGAGCAGTACATTTTCATATATTTCTGTATCTCTCTCATAACGCGTTCAACTGGGCTAGCCTCAGGATGGCGAATGGTAGATAGAATCTGCCTAATTCCTAAATTTGCCAATTCCCGACGAAATTCCGCACTAGTAAAACAACTCCCGTGGTCTGAGAGTAGGTTATCCGGTTTCCCAAGTATCGGAATAACTCTCTCTTTCAAGCGTTTTAATACCTGCTTTGAGCTGGTTTTCTGTATGGGGCATAATACCACCATTTTTGAGAATACATCCATGGCTACAAAAATATGTCTATTGCCTCTACGTGCTCTAGGCAGTGGTCCAAAGTTGTCTACACTCATTAGCTGCCTTGGCTTCTCTGGTAACAACGGAATGGGTCGTTGTCTCATTAAAAAGGGATTTGTCTTTACCCTTTGGCACAAATCGCATGTCCTAATAGCATTTCTCACAGTTTCTCTTAACTTCGGCCAAATGAATGCTTCTTTCAGTAGAGCAGTTATTTTATCTATACCGGGATGTCCAAACGCTCTGTGTGCTAGCCACACTAATCTCCTCTGCAAAGATCCAGGAATAACAATTCTTTGACGGGTATGTTCTACATCATCCCACTTGTGTAGCATCTGATTGTACCATACATAGTCTGTTGATAATGCCTCTGCCTCTCTGTATATTGCAGTTCCCCTTGCTAAGCGTCCCTCGAAGTAATCAATCATCATTTTCAACCACGGATCTTCACGTTGTAGGTTGGTAAGATTCTTCAAGTCATCCAAGGTCTTCTGATCTCGATTTTCAATCTGGACAGCTAGAGTTTCCTCTTCTCTTGGATATCGGCTTAACATGTCCGGTATTACGTTCTCTTTCCCTGGACAGTATTCTATTTCCACATTGAACTGTTGAATATACAGGGACCAGCTTGTCAACCTCTGGCTAGACAAATCCGTCTTTAACAAAAATGTTAAAGCTTTATGATCTGTTCTGAGGACGATTTGAAAGCCATAGATGAGTTTGCGCCAGTACTGCAATGCGTACAGAATTGCGAGCAACTCTATCTCTGTGATCGTGTAATTTTTCTCATAGGCCTTCAATCTCCTACTTATAAAGGCAATAAAAACTTTCTTCTCGGGCTTATCAACATTTTCTTGGAATAGCATCGCTCCTATCCCAACAAGTGATGCATCCGTCTGTATAATTAACTTCTGGGTATAATCAGGGTATCCCAGCTTCACGTATTCCAAAAGCATTTGTTTTGACCTCACGAATGCTTCTTGACATTGCTCCGTCCAATTCCACTTGCCGCCTTTCTTCAATAGGTCCTGCAGGGGTTCCACAGTTGTAGTATAGTTTGGACAGTGGTTAGAAAAGAATCCAGTTACTCCCAAATACTGTCGGACGCGCTTTACTTTCGTGGGTCGAGGAAAATTTCGAATTACCTCTAATTTCTCTGGGTTTGGCTTAAATCCATTTTCATCGATAACGTGCCCTAGGAATTTAACTTCCCTCTGACAGAAGTGCGATTTCTTGATATTAACCTTAAAATTAGCTTCTCGAAGGTTATCCAGCAACTTCTTCAGGTCTCTCATGTGCTCCTCCAGAGATTCTGATGTGAGTAGAATGTCGTCTACGTATCTGATGGTACTCTCTTTAACATCATCTGATAGATTGCGATCTAACGCTCTTATCAAAGCTGAACCAGCTTCTTTCAAACCAAAAGGTAGTCTTAAAAACGTATATGTATGTTGATCAAACATAAATCCTGTCAACAGACAAGTTTTCTTCTCCAATTCAAGATGGTGAAAGCTCGATGTGATATCTAAATTTGTAAATATGGTCTTCCCTTTGAACTTTCTGAGGATTTCCTTAATAGGTGGCACTTTTGTTAAACTCCGGTATTACCTTCATATTCAAATGCCTCAGATCCAGGCATACGCTGACAGTCCCGTCTGTCTTAGGTACGATTACCAATGGGCTTACATAAGGCGTAGGTGTTTTCTCAACAACACCGGCCTCCAACATCTCCTGAATTGCTTCTTTGACCTTAGCATAGTGCTTTTCGGCTATAGGGTAGGGTTTCTGCCTAAATGGTGTCCAGTCGTTAACGTGGAATGCATAAGTGAAGTTCTTTATACGACCAGGTCTCGAGTCGAAGACTTCCTTCTGTTCCACTAATAATTTCTTTAAGTTTTCTTTATATCTTGGACCAATTTTTGCTTCTTCTAGTTTTTCCGAAATATGTTCTTCCAGTTCGGGCTCCAGATCTTTCTCCATGTCTGCGGCTAATGTTTTCAGTTCGTCTTCTAACTGCTCGATAGCTAACACTTCTTCCTCAGCCATGTCTCTGTATGTATGCCATACTTGTTCATCTGTCCCTGGTTCATTCTGTTTAAGTGAGACCTCTAAGCCTTCGGCTTCCTCGTTCACACGGAACATAACTCTGTCCTGTGATAGGTCTATTACCACTCTGTATTCCCTTATAAACTCTGCCCCAATAATAAGGTTAAACGGCAATTTGTTTACTAGTAGAAAACTCTGTGAGAAAATAGAGCCTCCTATCTGTAAATCTAGGAATACCTGATATTTGCATATCATCGTTTTGTCAGGAATGACACCTTTTATTTTGACACTTGAGATAGGTATTTTCAAAACATTTTCTCTCTGCGCTATCTCATTATACAAAGCTTGTGTCATAAGACACACCGTTGAACCCGTGTCTAACAGACTTCTTATCTTCAACCCTGCCACTCTTACTAGTATAATGGGCAATTCTCGTTTGATCAAGACCTGTGATCCTCCTGTATCCTCGATTAATTCTTCCGGTTTGGCTATCCAATTAATTATGTTGACCGCCTTCCATCCATCATTCTCAAATTCTTCTAATTTTGGAGTTTTTTTTTCTACAGCGCCCGTCCCCTTAGAGTTTCTTCTCTCCTGTTCACTGCGCTGTAACTCCAAACTTTTGGATCCGTCTCCATATCTGTCTGGTGACGTCCTATTTTGCATAGCTTCTTGCCAGCGGACTTGCTGCTTCTGGGGTTCTTCTCCCCTTTCATTGAGGTATTGCAATGAAGCGTGATAACGTTCCTCTACCTCGTCATCAAAGCTACGCCTTCTTTCCTGGGGTCTCCAATTCCGATTGTTGCCTTCTTGGCCATTGTTACCTCCATTATTTTGGTATGGTCTACCCCTTGTATTCTGTTGATTCCAAGAATTTCGGCCTCCTCTTCCTCTACCAGCATTCCCTTTATACTTCGGTTGCCATCTTCTGGGTTCATGTTCCCATTGACGTCCGTTGGAATCTAACGTTTCAGTGCTAGTAGCTTTGTTATTCTTCGGATCTTTATACTGGTGAGTCTGCGTGTTGGTCACGTGTACCTGTTCCACGGTTCGATTCTGACGCATAGTATTGGATGTCGTGAGGTCTAGTTGCCCAAGAACTGCCTCCATTTCCATTGCGGTTTTTGCATTTGCCGAAATCAGCAGCCTTTGGATTTCATAAGGAAGTTGCTTGGCAATAGCAATACATAGCTCCAGCTCGCTAGGTTTTTGGTCAAATTCCATAAACCGACACATCTGAGATATAAAGAATTCAGCGTACTTCGTTGGATTGTTGGTGCTGTATCTTTTCGAATACAAATCCAATCGTAAATTCTGTTGGGTCATCGGGTCCCAGTATCGCTTCAAAAAAGCTTCCCGAAACTCCTCGACAGTATCGAAGGTATAACGGAAACTGCGAAACCATAACGCACATTCTCCCTCCGTTAGTTTCTCTATGGCTCGTAGCCTGCGCTCTTGTGGTATCCGCGCATCGTTTACATATTCGGACACTTCTTTCAACCAATACTTCGGTGTCATATTACAATGGCTACCTGAAAATTTTCTTGGTTTCTCTTCGCTTGCTCTAATTACATTTATCACTTGGGTGTGCATAGC
This sequence comes from Meconema thalassinum, assembly GCA_946902985.2. Lineage (NCBI taxonomy): Eukaryota > Metazoa > Arthropoda > Insecta > Orthoptera > Tettigoniidae > Meconema > Meconema thalassinum. Next base: position 13,702,070 of record OX336390.1, on the reverse strand, counting down.
ATTTTCATGCGGCGTAGAGGCTGCAATCGGTGCACCTGGCGTCATATAAGTACTTTCGCCTGGGCCTGTAGCATTCCTTATTATAGGTTGGGTTTCTAAATCTGCCCACTTGGTTTTCCTCATATCTTCCACGCTGCCTTCACTTGACTTAGGATCTTTCATTAGGGTTTCCTCCTGTGCTATTATCGTAGTCTCCATTTGATTGTGGCGCATCTCTGCTCTTTCCAATCGAGTAATTACCTCTTTTTCTATTCTGCTAAGCCTATCTCTATTTTCTTCTGCCAGTTGAAATATTTTCTCCTTATCTTCCTTCAGGCTTTGCTTGATATGGGAGATTTCAACCTCTACATCTTCCTTTATTTGAGCAAGGGTCTTGTCGCTTGCCTCTGTCTTTTGGCCTTCTCTCACTTCGAGTTCTTCTCTAAGTCCTTTAATTTCCTCTTGGATGTGTCCATTGACTTTTGATATTTCATTTCGGACCTTAACGATTTCCCCTCTGTTTTTCTCTTGTCTTTTGTTAACGATAACAACGTCGCTTTGAATTTGGTCCAGTTCTTGATGAACTTTGCTCATCTGACCCTTTATGTTGCCTACCAGCTCTTTACTTTCGTTAGCGATAGCCTTAATCTCTCCTATTTCCTGACATTGATCTAATATGTTCTGACCCTGCTTGTTTAGATCACCGTTAATCGCTCTAGCATAACCATTCAACTTCTCGTCCCATTTGCTGTCATTTTCTTCTAATCTCTGATCTACCGTTCTAGTAAATTCTGAAAACTTTTTCGCTTGGCGTTCGAGATTCGCCTCATTTTGGATTTGAATATCTTTAATGTCATTAGACAGCGCATCTAACCTACTGTTCGGTTCATCCTGCGCGTGCTTACATGCATGTAAATTACTATCAAGTTTGGCTTCTATCGCCTCGAAACGCTTATCGGTCTTAACCTGCATTTCTGATATAATGCTTACAACGGTTTCTGTTACCTCGGTCATAATTGTTTCTTGCATTTGACCTAGCTTAGCATTTATTTCTTCCTGATTCTTATTAATTGCCACCTGATTTGCATCTAAACGATTACTCAATTCAACCTGATTATTATTCATTGCAACCTGATTTGCATTAATTGCCTCCTGATTGGCATCTAAACGATTGTTTATTTCATCCTGGAAAGCCTTGGCTTCCAGCTTATTCTGTTCATTAACAGCGACAAAATGCTGTTTTAGCTCTGCAATACCCTGCAAAATTCCCTCCGTACCAGCCATTCGTACTACAATACACTTTGAGATATAGGCAGGCTTCCTGGATACATGTGTGGATTCGTTTTGAAGAGAAATACAAGACACTGTACACATATTGCAAGATTGTACTTAAACTTTGGATTTTTGGATAAATTGTGGATTGGGTGTGTGGTGCTCATACCCTTGGGTAATTCTCTTCTCAATACAGAGATTCTGCGTTACTTCAAAAGCCTACTGAACTCAAAAATCACTCAAACACAGTTTGAGGCAAAAAAATAATTATTATGGTTTTCCCCATGAAATACCATAAAATCTATGGGGTTTCCCTAAATCCCATAAGCTCCACAAACCTGGGCGCCATGATAAATAAAATACACACCTGCGCCTATGGTGACCTGGATTTTAAACTGGCCCCACGTATCAGCGCCATGATAAGTATAAAAGAGGTTTGGCCTCGTAAGACATCGCAGCAAACATCCAAGGACTCGGTTTTACTGTCAAATGCCCCAACTTGGGCCTTGCCATGATAAATAAAGTAGGTGGTCTTACCATGTTTTATAAATGATAGTCAGGTCTTGCAATGCCAAGATATACATATTGCACTAATTAGGCGATTCCACGATAGAATAATACCGCCCCATGTTACCTGGATCATGGTAAGTATAAGGTGTTTATCAAAATTTATATTGTTTGTATCGGAGCTTAGTTAAGGTTAGGGGCGGTCATTCCCCTAATTCATTTTATTCGTTAATTTAATAGAGTTGTTTACACTAGATCTTGACCAACTTAAGTTGCACCTATAGCTCAAATCACTGTACAGGACATCAATATCCATGTACCCATGTGAGTAATCTCCATGGCAAATATGCTCCTGCCTCCAGCTAGCTTCAGTTGTCAGGCGTGTACCGTCCACCCACTGAGCAGTTGCATATTTTTGATCTGAGACTAAAAGGTACCAACTCTACAATGATAGAGCACAACTCTATTCTAAAGACTTTAATTCAGCTCTAAATCATGGCTTCAAACACACAAAAACACAATCGCAACAATATAACACAAAACGAAGCAAAATTACACCTACAATCCACTAATATTCACACTTTATCCTTGCAAATCCAGATGATTATTCATTCATTTACCCTGAGATTGACATCAAAATTCATTCTCAAGTGCGCTGATGCACATGTAAATTACCCATAAACTGTATTTATAATCTTATGTCACCTGTTGTGACCTCCTTCATTTCAAAAGCTTAATTGTTTACTCTCAACACATCTTAATTTACATTATGCGTACACTTGTGTTTTGTATCTCTTTTCCCACCAAAATGCTTTATCATGCATTAACCAATTTATGGGTTGCACATCAAATTTACCTGCAACTCCACAATTATATGTAATCATACCCCGTTCTGCATTTCCCTTCAGCAGTCCCCTTTTTTACAGTTCCACTGTATGCCGTTTTGATTTCAACTTCAAAAATTCCGTTACCACTGTGTCGGATGGTATATTAAGCTACCCTTGCGTGAGCATAGCCTATGGCATCTAGTGTCGACCTTTAGAGCTAAGTAACACTGTCAGTAAAAAATGCAACTTCCAACAACTCATAAGTTTGCCAAGTATTACGTTATAAGAACGATCCTTAATTAACAATGTGTTTCAAACCACACACATTCATTATACAATACAACAATGACTCCTTTCATTACAAACAGGGTTTCAAAGTCTGTCCATTCTAAATGTCAACCTTCAAGGGTCGTTTAAATATCCCCCTAGGAGCTACTTGTATACAATGGGACTGAGTCGAGCGGTCACAAACCACGTGCTCTGTCTCTCCCTACTCCCTTCTCTGTTTACCTCCAAGCAGTAACAAGATTTTAAATACAATAGTGCAGTCTCAATGACCCACATATCCCATATGATTTCAACTAAATTGTATGCAAGACAGGTTATGGGCGTGTTTAAATATTTATTCCTAACCTTAGGATATTAATAACTGGCCTCAACAGGTCCATTACATTATACGAAGGAACGAGATTCATCAATCAATGGTCGAACTGGCTAGCCGGCATCTCATTAAATGCTACGGTCAGGCACATCCTGCCGCCAATTAAATTCGCTTCCCAGGAGCTGAAGTATTTCAATAACTAGTTCTCGGTCGACATCAGGTATAATGCAGAGGTTTCCATTGTTATCCTCTCATACACCACAGGATTCGAACCCGGAACATTTCATGGCAATCCACAGAGCTAGGGTTAATCACTAAAATACGCTCTGGCCATAATAAATATCACTGTACGCCCTAGGCTATACGAGATTTCACACGTCGAATAGATTACCTGGCTTCCGTGACTATTGTGCTATGATCTCGTCCTTTAATTAGTAAGATAAATCTATCAATTACTCTTACAAGCTTATTCACAAGCTGCAAATTCAATTCTCTATTAAACTCTTCCATTCCCTAGATTCTTGCATATTTATTTCCATTATCATAATATACTCTGATATTAAATTGCTTTTCTTAGCCCTTCATGTATAATATTACTGCTTGGATAGATAAATATTCCAATTAGCATATATATGTTACTTACAACCATTTTACCCTGATGTGTATTCATTTATTCTTTTTATTATTATTATTATTACTGACATGAATTACAATAACCCGACACAACGTAACCATTTTAATAACCGAACATCCGTGTTCGTTACGTTACGTTTCTATATAACTGAATTGCCATTTTACAATAGTGGTAACGATTTATCCACTCAATGATGCACCAAGACATCTCAACTTGACTAAAATCAACACAACAACAATACCTTGAGGTTCTCCCTCCTGAAATTGACTCTTATTGGCATATTTTATAATTTTGAAATCACTCAACATACAGTGGACTATAATTGCTATAAAATCATGGTTTTTGGGTACTTACATCGGCTAGTCTGGTGGCTCCAACCACGCATTGCTTCCAGTAATGCCTGCCATTATTTGCAAAATTAGCAAGGCATTCTTATACTTATAACACACATTTTACATAACTTTTGCCTTACAAGACACACGGCACTTTTCCTTTCCATATTGAAGCTGTTGTCTCCTTATTCACACAACACGTTATAGCACTTGTGACACTATTAATTTTACATGTATTTAACAAATCATCATTACAATCACACGCTCACTATTTCATTTCTTACTGGTTGACTTTTCCAGAAATGCAGACGTTGAAGATCTCCTCCTCGCTGCTATCCGCATCCTGATTGAAAGTCTCGATTCTCTGCCTAAGGATTCCTATCGATTCCCCCAAACTGTCTATCAATCTCTATCCTTCGATAAACTTCCTGATATCGCTTAAATATGCTTGCATATCGTCCTGAGCGTTAATTAGATTGGTATTCTTATGAAATTTCCTCAATCGAATAATAAAGTTTATCTCTGCGCAGTCCAACATCCTATGATCTGTCTAACCAATAGTTTACATACTGCGCTCAACCATTGTACATTGTACTTGTACAAATTATCACTCTCAATTGTCCTACTTTGTATATCACACGGTACATTTCCTACGTGCACAATAACAATCGCTCGTAATGCCGACTATACGCATATGGCACGACTGTCCTTAATAAATGGTACTAATACATGTCTTACTGCACGGCTCTTCATGTTGAAGTCCGAGCGTCCCTTCTCGACTTCGGTAACGCGCACTTCGCACTAGACTGCGGTTCAACTGATTACATTACTCGTTATTAATTCATGACTTAATGCATGATTATATGTTGCTGCACTTAGAATGTTAAAGTCTGCGCGTCCCTTATCTGGGCTTCGGGTGACGTGCTCCTCGTGCTCAAGTATGGTTCGACTGACCGCCTCTGTCCTGGGTCCACCCCTTATATTCGTTTGGCGAGAGAAGTAGACCGAGAATTTCCCTGCAGTGTGATCTTCTCTCACAGTATGATTCTGGTCTTGAATTAACGTTTATATGGTTCCTTTTTCCTCGCTGGTCACAGATCTGTATGCGTGCTCGAGGATCGATCGGCCAATTAATTAATATTAATTGACTTTGCCAGCGCGTGCCCACGCGGCGTCACCTAAAAATCCCCGAAACCATGGTTAGATCTCTCCGCTAACCTCCAATTACTGTGTTACTGCGCGTTCCATTAAATCTGCCTCGATTTCAATGTTTAATGGCTTGATAATTAGCCTCCCGGCTAAACATTCACATAGGTGCAAACCTCATGTCACTGCGTTGCTCCAATCACGAGTAATCATTAAATTACACTGGTATCTCCTCACTCCACTAGCCTCTCTATTCTGAAACGGGGAATAACTTGACAATAATTTAGCCTCCAGACGACTTAAGTAGGTCACATAGAGTGACACGGCTCCAAGAAACTACGCCTCTTTTCCAGAGTCATTAGACAAATGTAAAGCGCTCCAACTTCTGTGCTCAAGTCCAGAATTGTATGTCTCATACAGCCCAATAATGCAGTATTCTACTAATATTCCCTGCATTATATTATTAAATAATATCAGCATTAGTTCATATCACAACAGTGATTTAATATGTATTTTCTCTAGGGGTTTTTATAACTTAAACTCCCTCAAAAGATCTCGTGTTCGTTCCTTGCTGGAACCTCTATTCTGAGCGCATCTATCTCTGAGATCCACGTTCGACACCAGTCAGCCTAACCCCGTTGGGTTCAATATATAACAAATAACTAGGTACCAAATAATCACCAGATAATTTCAAGGAAAGACATGAACGATCTCCAGTTTAACCCTACTTTTTGCAGGTTAAATAAAGGGACCATTAACACTGAAACTGGGGAAAATGCATTGATAATAATCTTCTTCAAAGCACGATTATATAGAGAGTTACAAAGGAATCATTTCCACTTAGCTGATAGCCTCGAGACGTTCTAGAAGACCTCCGATGATTATTTTATTTTATAATAATTTCATATTTCAGGAAATCTCAACTATGAGACAAAAGCCGGAATCTCGCGGTGTCTCCCCAATATTTATAGCTTCGTAAATCATTTTAAAATGGACATCACGGAACATTTGAATAGAAATGAAGGCAGTAGTGGTTATGTCGGCAGACCATCTTCTATTTTCTCCCCGTCATAACAATTGCCCAAGTCGTGTTCCTTAGTTTTAGATGGATTCTCCCTCGCGGGCGCTTTCCTTTTCCAAGACATGCCGAAATTACTATCTCTTAGATGTTTTCCGAAATGACCGCTAGATGGACACGGCGTCAACAGATCGACAATAGAAACGGGTCAGATGCCTATATTAGCAAAACATTCCTGTGCTGTGGCAATGCTGGCTGCATCTTCTACAGTTAAGGAGTACACTGTTTTTACTTCATTGAAATGTTCTGCGTAGTATGACACAGCCTTTAACCACGAATCCTATGGAGTAAAAACTGGCTGAGGAGGTAAAGACAAATTTGGAAGTACTTTAGGAAATCTTTGAACTCTAATCGGTGACTTTACAAACACTTTCTTCACGCTTGAGACATGAAGATCCACTTCTTTATATTGGCTCCTAACTGTTTTAGTGACACGATGCAAACCACGAGCAAGATATGTCAGGTGAACTAACTTAGGATAAAGGACTTTTAATCCAGTTCCTGCATTAACAATACATCACTGAGAAATAACAACACATTGTCACAAAATAGCTAACAAGTCATTGACATGTTTGCAATACGGTAGTGGAATGATTTACTCGGTCAAGTACAGTGCGCCAGTGCTTACTTGCTGCTGCGAGAGCTAGCATCAGCAGTTACGTTGGCAGCACGGCTACCGCTTGTATCAACACCAACAAACAATAAACGTTGTACTCGCCACAGCCATTCATAATAGATGCTGGAAGTGTTCGAAGACACTTCAACACGTCTACACATATTGTCGAAGACTTTCTTGAGCTAATATGCGAGTTGATTTTCTTGGACTTCGCAGCATTATATCGGAGATTTCATCAGGTTTTTCTTCTGTTAAAAGCGTAGGTCTGCCTGTTCCCGTTACATCGTGAACTGAGCCGGTCACACAAAATCCTGAACGGTTTCCCGGTTTGGACATTTTGAATTAGGAAACCGTATCTGAAATTTTAGTTTTACATTTTCTGTAAACAGATCGTCTTTGCGAAACACGTATTCCACAAAACAAAACAAAAAATCTCTCTTCAGTAGTAAACATTACCGCTTGTATACTGATGCACTCTTCCAATAATCTATCTGAACTCTGGTTGGTTGGTTCCTCAGTTTAGGGGCTGCGACAACGCGGTCATGTAGCCCCGTGTACTTTGGGTGTGTGTAGAATCTGTCTGATAACCGGTGTTAATTGTGATGGCTGTATTGTAGTATGTGTATCTGTTTTTTAATTCAAGTAAGGACTGCAACTTTGAATTTTTCAAATAGTTCCTACTTTTGCCGCCAAACGCTACCGTCAACGACTACTAGCCCTAGTTCAGAACTTAGCTACTAGACGCCACCGCAGTCGACTCTTGGCAACGAACGTAGAAACCTAAGAGCGTTGTTTACATTCTTAACCTATACAATTTAGCTTCACATAGGTGTAATTAGTGGAAGGTTCTTTAACATGCCATAACTATGACATGGGACCGCCGGTTTTACTTCCCCTCCGAAGGAAGGCATACTGAGGGATTTTTAACGCTCTTAAAAATCCGACGGCTTCGGCCGGGTTTGAACCCGCTATCTTGGGCATAGAAGCTCAGCATGCTACCGACTACGCCACCGAAGCCGCCCTATCTGAACTCTCGCTTACTGCCATACACACTGACGATTTCGACCGCCCACAACCCACACGTGTGACTGTCATGTCAAGGACACCGTGCTGCCGACTACACTGCTGATACTACCCCTGGCAGCAGCACGCAAACACTGCGGAGAACATTCCCTGGCACTCTGTACTTGTATATTAAGACTAGCAGGAGTACCCATTCTTCGAACGGTCTTCGCTATTAATAACCAGAGCTACTGTTGCAATGGTTAGGGGCTTGAAACCCATTTGTCGACAAAGAAAAATGATAAGTTAAAATGTTCTCTCAAACTAAATTTACCTACCGTGTACTTCCTGGCGTGAAAATAAAATTGAAAACCTCGTAGACGAAACACAATACATGTCACATAAAAACTGACCCTCACCGTTATGTCAAATCCACAGGAAGACCTCTTTAATAAATTATAAAGGCTTGTAGTGCATGAAAATTCAGGTTTTTTAGCCTCCAATGGCCCAAATTCTTAAAAGCCATAAAAATACAATTTCAATTCAGAAATTTTTGAAAATAATGTTACTGTTTGGAGATATAATAGACCTTCTGTACGACAAATCGCACGTGTAAATTCCGTACCCCTTGGTACCCCTCGACCCCCTTAAGCGCGTTATATATATATTGATGAAATTTAAAGCCATTTGCAAACTTTCCCAGTATTGTAATAAATGGAACTGCATTGCGTCTTATAGAAATAAATGGACCTCTGTGATTCTCTTGACATGGTTACCAGCTTTAATTCTTTCATTAGTTTTAGGGCCTTAAAATGTGGTAGGGCCCCCGAGTTTCGTTTCTCACATTGTGGGGCTGAAGATGAGCTTTGTCTCACCCTTCTACGCCTATTTCAGCATGTATTTTAAGGGGTAGGCCCCCTTTTATGAGAGGTACGGGGAAGAGTTACATCAATGAACAGTGTCGTGCCTCTGATGGATATCTGTACCAAATATTACGTTGATCCACCCAGCCATTCTCGAGTTATAAGGGAACGAACAAGAAGTTCCGTGACGAACTAAAGAGCCTACTTTTCTTAAAATTTAAGATTCATGCCAATGATTAATGACGAAATTAAGTTGGTAATATCGAAATTTCTAATTAGTTCGAAATACTATATACCTGGCATAATGTAGCCTAATAAAGCACTACAGTTGGCAGCCCTGGTGACTGAATATATTCTTAGATCCATTTCTTAGGGTACAGAATACAAAATTTGGTTGAAGTCCAATGGATAGCATGGACGTTACATGCAGTTAAGCATTGGATCTAACAGCGCGCGTAAAATCATGTTGGTAACAATGCATGCATGTACTGGTCAGAAATAATCTGAAATAATATGATCTATCGTTGTGCCAATTTTGAATGAAATCCATCAGTTAGTATAGGAGTTACATGAATTTAAAGTTGGACGTCTCAGCAGGCTTAGAATCATGTTGGTAGCACTGACGTATATATGTTACTCCAAATTAATATAGAATGTCAGGTACTATACGTGTGCATAGTTTAAAACTGTCGGCTTGCATACTTTCTGATATATGGGTATTTGGATTAAAACAAATTGAGAGCATTTATTAACAGTTGGCAGCCCTGGTGGCTCTTAAGAATATGCTCAGTCATATCTGTTTATGTACACATAGCACATACGAAATTTGGTTGAAATCCAATTGATAGTGTAGAAGTTATATGCCTTTAAAATTTGGACCTATCAGCCGGCTTATAATAATTTTGGCAACATTACCATGTATGGTATCCTGGAAATTAAACTGCAATATTATTATCTATACGTGTGCCAATTTTGAAATAGCTCCCATTCATACCTTCCAAGATATCCAACATGGAGCTCAAATTTCAATTACGATTTTTCAGCAGTTGATAGCACTGACATCATTTTCAAATATGGCCGTGAGATATTCAGGTATAGGTCTTTACTCCTACCAAATTTTGTTTCGTTTGCTGCAGCCGTTTAGGAGTTGATAGGGACACACACACACACACACACACACCCACACACACAGACAGACACACATTTGCCCGATCTCATAAGTCTACTGTTTCCTCATTTTTGCAAAATGTGAAAAGTAGGCTAAAAATTGTCCACAGACAGACAAAAAAGATTCATTTTCGTGCGTATCCGTCATAAAACCGTCTGAACGCGTTAATAGCGCAAATTTCCGTAGAAATTCAGAAAAAACAGACAAACTTTCATTTATATATATACCGTATAGAGAGGATAATGAATGATCTACTGCCTGCTTCCATAGCACCAACTACAGCACTACATACAAATTGTCCTGCTGCATCTGTGGATTCATCAATAGAAATCCATATTTTTTCGTGCTTTAGTCGATCCCGAACATGACAAATTACGTCTTAAAAACACTGTTGCAAATAGTTGTTTTTTTCGCAATGCAGATTCGTCCGGCAACCTTCTGTTTGTGTATTTTTCAAAAATCCTCGAAGCTGCTTATTATTTAATTTCCACAATGGAATGTCCGAACTCACTCTTTGAAAAATATATCACATGAACTCGATTGTTCGCCTACATTGCCTGTAATTAGTTGCTGATTTAACTTAGATTTATTCGTAACCCTCTCTTTATGTCGCGTTGTGTTTTAAATTGCAGTACAATGTCTTATTTTTCTTTGTAGAAACACTTTTTTCGCACATCAAACAAAATAAGACCATACCGTATTCGCTAAATATATCACTTCCAAACTCGTTTACGTATTTGCGCAGTAAAGCCGATTGAGATGTTTTTGATAAAGGTAGATTTATTAAACAAATCGTATATCATACGGTGCAAACTATGCACTAAATGTAAGACACTGTTGGTTGATTCTCAACTGTTGCCTCTGTTCACACCACATTGCGTGGTATCTAGTCTATCACACTTCTTTCGGCACCACGAGCGTACACATTCTGGGGCTGGTTGGTGGTATTTCTTGTTCATGCATGGAGTCCGTGAGGCGCGACGTGGCGTAGTTCGCGTAGGCTTAGCATCCAGTCTTTGTCTATCATCGCATCCGTGCTGTAGAAGTCGCTCCAGATGTCGTTCTGTTTCGTCTTTAAGTCTTGTTTCAGCCTTTCAAAACTGGGGGTCGATGGCAGGAGAAGTTTTAGTCTCAAGTCTTCGATAAGCGGTGGTTTTCTTGCTAGTGCATACGTCAACCGGGATGGTGTGAATTTTGAGAGGCATAGGGCTCTTTTTCAGAAAGTTACTCTTCATATTTTCTAGTTCTGCTAGGTTCTTATAGCTTAGATGGGACCAAATGTTCTCTAGTCCGTATGTCGTCACCGGCACAATCTTGTCTGGAAGAATTTCATTGCTGTCTTTAGTGATATCTCCTGGAGATGCGTTATGTCGTTCATGGCTCTCAGAGCAGGGTATACTCTCTCCTTGATGTGAGTTGTAAAAACTGTTCCTATAGTTTTTGTGGGTGGAATTTCTTAACTTACTACATGACCGATCGCGATCATACCAACACGTGATGCACGGCCGAAAGAAGAATACTGATTGCATCAGCAAGCTGTACCGTAACAGCTTGGGAAGCGAGGGATTCACCAACCAAGTGACAACATCCGATACAGGATTGGACAGCTTAATCACAGTAGAAGATATTCAGCGGGCATCCCAAGTTTCTTCCGTAATTTCAACTACAGAGTGTTATTTTACATTCTAGGTCTTCCCCCTTTTACACTTATATCGCATTGCTTATTAGTCGATATAAAATGGGGACGAATTGTTTGTATGATAAAATGATGGCTAGGAGAGAAAATTTACTTTTAAATTTATATGTTTTGGGTCAACCTCTTAACTAGATATTTTTGAGCGCATGGTGTAACTAACCTGCCCTGTGTATTATTTCCAGCCAATAGAGAGGTGCAAAAAAGACTTATCAAATGCTATCGAGATCAAACGTGTAGGTTTGCTTTCATTGATTTTCTTGTATTGCTCTCCGCACATAGCAAAAACAAACACATGACCAAAACAGAAGGCAAAAAGCAGAATTCATAAACAAAAGCAAAATCGAAAAACAAACACAAAACTGAAAAACAAACACAAAACCAAAAAAACAAAACAATAAAGGGAAGCACATTTCAAAATAAAAGAGAAAGCAGAAAACTAAAACAAAAAACAAAAATAAAAAACAAAAGCAAATACAAAAAACAAACACAAAAACCAGAAAGCATAAACAAAAATTCAAAAACAAAAGAAAAAGCAGAAAATGAACACAAATTCAAAAACAAAAACAAACACAAAAAGCAAAGATCAAAAACAAAAGCAAATACCGTACAGAAAACAAACACAAGAACAAAAATTGAAAGACAAAAGAAAAAGCAGAAAACGAACATAAAAAGACGCAATATTCAAAACCAAAAGCAAATACAGAAAACAAACACAAAAACAAAAAACACAAAGCAAAAACAAAAGAAAAAGAACACCAAACAAAAACAAAAGCAAGTGCAGAAAACAAACACAAAAACAAAAATAACACAAAGCAAAAACAACAATTTATATAAAAAAGAGAAAGCAGAAAACGAACACAAAATCAAATACAAAAACAATAAAACAACCAAGATACAGGAGGCGGGAAATATCGTAACTGCTGCCAAAACATAAATTTTCTCGAAGAGTTTCGCCATGCCGTGAAGACTCGACAAGCCCAGGAGGCGTTAGCGGTAAAAGGTGGAGTGCGAATATATACGTCATACCCAGGTGGTGTATTCTTGGAATACACGGTACAAGAGAATATAAAGTTTAATGCTCTTTGCTTGTTCATTCCTTCCTTTTCATCAAACACCAACAGTGATCTTCTATTTTCTCTTTGGTGATCATGTCGCTTATATCTTTTGTGAGTCTGTTCTAGATATATATCTTCCATGACCCACCTAGCGTCATCTAGCAGCGAATCTCTGAAGCTCTTCAACTCTTCCTGGTGCAAGAGGACTTCCTTTTCCATCTGGCCACCAGATCTTGCTACCATTGCCAGCTATTATCTCCATGAGCAAGAGACCTTCGTCTACTTTTTCACTCACCATGCTGTGTTAGTATCGCCTGTTATCAACTCTTTGAAGACCATCTCCTCAAGAGAATTTCATTTCTTATGTTGGTTATGCTGATATGTATACCTTTTGTCTCCTACCCCCACTCCTTTCCCTTCCTTGGTCCCTCTGTGCGTCGCTGAGTGGGTCTCACTTGTGCGCCGGCCGTCGACTCAGTTAAGGCTCAACTAGAGCTAGCCTCCTGCCCTAACGAGGCATTTTTCAGATTCCACGCCATGTGGTAACTTTAAACATCAAAGGGAACTTCACTTTCGACATGCAATCAAGTTAAGTACTGTACCCGATACCTATTTTAGGCTATCGGCTACGCCAGCAGACATTAAGCTGTAGTTGAGGTTTTGGAAAGCAATAAGAAAAGATAGCGCACCGATCGCGTCAAGAAGAATGCCAAGATGACGTAGCAGGTCTAGAATCAAGGAGGCATTGATATCTGTGAGAAGATAGAATTATGAATGGAGATGTGAAGCTTTATTGAAACATATATGGAATTATAGCAATTTAAACATCTTAGAAGAGGATATATAACATGCATTATATGTGGAAATAATTTTATGGAAATAAGTTATTTTATAACAGAACAGCCGAGAGGATTCGGGTTCGAGACTATGTTCATGACGTAAGAGCACAGTGGTGGGGGAACAAGCCACGTGCCGCGCGGAGCACATAAGCCGGAACACAGCGCTAGCAAGGTCAGTTGAGCCCAGGAAGACGGGCAGTTCAGAGCAGCTCTATAGCACAGTGAGACGGACATTGAAGGTCACGCAACGTACGGAAACTGTCACGGCAAAAGTGTAGGTGACAGTGCCTGCATCGCCGAGCAGCGAAGGCCAGGCGGGTCGTTGATCCAGGCGGGCTGGCCGAGGAGACAATTGTAGACAGCCGGGGTATTTCAAAACCACACTGCTCGTAGTTGAAGACTTAATTTCAAGCTTCATTTCGACGCTGTTCAAACACAGGCTTTTACGAATAACCTTATAACCATGCTGTTATATAACACATTCAAAGCGACTTTTACTATTCCAAGTAAACTGAATGTTAGCATAGGCTCTGATGAACATTGTATCGTGCATTTATAAGATTTATATCTTATACAATTTTCATGAGTTACCTATTACGAACAGATACAGGGTGTTTCGTAATCTTGAACACTATCAAGTAAAATTTTATTTTACTCAAGTGGAACTTTGCAGTAAGTTGAGATTGGACTTACAATTCTCAAACTGAACATTTAACGGAACAGTGGCGTATATTAGAAGAGGAGTAAGGGGGTCCACTGTTTTCATGAACTTTTCGAGAAGGAGTTGGACAATATCCGCTATGGGTAATCCGAGGTTCAACATGACCGAGTAAACGTGAATAGAGACAAGATGGCACCACAGAGCGATGGATTCGATTCCTGACGAGAGGAGTCCAACAGCTGATTCGCTTGGGATTTCGAAGGAAATCGTCATTTCATGGATGAAATGATATTCACGCCGATCTTACGAGATATTCTTATGTAGGGAAAATCGACGATCTTGGAAATTATATTGCAACTGATAATGAAAGGTATTGTAAGAGTTCTAACTACCTGATACGATTATTTTCATGAATACTGGGCACACATGTATATTTTTCTAATAGGAGTGATTTGATTATTAAGACATGGTTTGAATTTATATACTTCGAATTTGCTAGAATATGGAGTGACCATATGATATGGCAGGCATCATTATACGATATTCTCACCATTGTTTGGCTTTATTAAGCAAATGTTTGGTCTTATATACATTTTTCCAGCTAGGATATTTTTCATGAATAGTTTTTTTTTTGTGTAACGAGTATTTCGAACTCGTGATCTGCAATTGATTATCAGAAACTACTTCGTCAGTTCATTGCATACTAGCGAGTGTGTATTATTCATCAGTAGGGATTTTTTCCATTGGATTGTTTGGAGATATTAAGAAGTTATTCACTTTAGTGAATGAACATCGCTTTTATATGACAACTAGAAACTTGTTGATTCCTATCTGGTACATTCATTCATACAGCCTACGAGATGGGGTCCTTCGTATTTATACGATTGTATGGTGGTACTCACCTTACCCATCGTTTAGGGAACTATCATCCAAGCCGACGGGGCGAGGTCTTTCGTATTTATACGACTGTACGGTGGTTACACATCTTACTTGCCATTGAGGGACTCATTTTTATCATCCGAGTGTACACGAGATGTAAGTGAATTAAACAAGGAACTACTAGTCACATATCAGTCGAGATTTTGTTAAATAAAGTAACGATAAATGTCAACAGGATTGCGTTTAGTAATTCTTGTTTGCCAATCCAATATTTTGTTGCTATACTCTTTTGAGAGTAATTTCAGTTTAACAGCTGTTACAGCTGATGCTTTGATGATTTTTATAATTGTGTTTGATACCTTTGAGAAGGATTTAAAGTAATTGAATCTTGTAAGATTAATCATTAATGGTCAGAATTATTTTAAGGCAGATCAGTATTGCAGATTTTGATATGAGAGATTATAACACATTGGTGTTTTTCTGCGATGTGAATTATGATATTTGTAAGAGAATTTATGCTATTTGAAAGCAGATCATGAATTACTGAAGTAATATTTTTCCAATTGTTTAAGAAGTTGTCTAGATATGATCAGATTAATTACAGTTATTGGAGATTGTGTGCGTTGATAATTTGAAGCCAGTTATATATTTTTTGTAGATCATGCAACATGGTTAAGTGGAGTTTGTGATAGGCATTTTGTGGAAGTTGCCAAGTGATAGTAGCAATGTTGCTAATGTATTTTGAAGCAGACATGAGGTCGTCGTACCCAGTCTAGCGTAATTGTTGAGATTCATGCTGTATGTGCTGAATATTTATGGAGTTTTTGGAGTAATTCTTATATTCAAATGTGATATTTGAAATATTGAAGAAATATAATGTCGTTGGGGATAGTTAGATCCAACGTGATGTCGTGGAGACAATAATATTTTTTGCCATGAAAATTAAATACGAGATATAACTTTGAAGTAATAAAACTGTAAGACAACGTTCTATAAACCTTATTAAACAATTTGTTAGGAAATTAAACAAATAAATGAAGTTGTTAATACAAGATTTTCTGAAATTAATAATTAATGATAGTAGTATAGATCCCTCCTGCGGCGCTCACAAGCGACCGATCGTGACAAATGAGCATTCAAATGAAAGAGAATAGATATTAGCAGTGACGAATTGCACTCTAATTTCATAAATAGTATATCTATAATTTCTTTAAACAATAACATAAAAAAATGTACGAAGAGTGTGATTTGCAGATACTGTTGCCGTAGGAAATTGCGCTCCATAATTGCAGTCCACTTCACATTTTTGCCGCTGTGACGCCTTTCACGTGTCATTTTAACATTGTGAGGTCTTTCCTTTATCATTTTGCATGGATTTCAGAAACAGTAAATCAAAGGAATGAGTTGGCCTACTCAAATCGTATAGTTTCATAAATATCGAATAACCGGTGAGTGTTATGATGATCCAATTTTCAGTGATTACCTTCTTAAGTTAGGGAATGTAGAACTTGAAACTATAAGTTTCTTTGTACGATTACTAAAAGTGAAACTATAAGGGCGTCAAAAGATTGCACTCTCAACATTGCAAAATACTGCTGGCCATGACTGAAAAATTGAAGAGGCAAATTGAGACCTATACGTTCCAGAGTTTTCCCTTGAGCTTCATTGATTGTGACAGAGTATGCCAAATAAATGGGAAAATATTGCCTCTTAAAACAAAATGATAGTGTTTTATCGGATGCTGTTAAATCAAGTAGAAGGATTAGACCTCTCTGCCTAATTTTAACTGCACTTATTATTTCCAAATCCAAGCAATATAGTTGCATTTAGGAGCCCTTGGGAAACGTTCAGATTTCTAAGCAGCATAACGGTTCAAGCGTTTGGAATATGTGGAGGCAAGTCATTTAGTTCCAAGGAATTCAAGAACTCTGAGGAGTCTAATAAAACTGGCCGCAAACCGTCACATATAATTTTGGAATATAACGAAGAAATGCGATGATGTGCACCTCCATACATCTTAAAACAATGTGGACCGTATGGGTGTGGCACAGTAACATTGGCACCAAATGAAACGAAGGACATAGCATTGTACTGCCGATTAGTCTCTCTGAAATTCCTTGAGATATCATCTCCAGTGAAAAATAATTGTTGCAGCATGTCAAATATTTTATATTTAGTCAGATTAATTTTACCACTACAACAGCAAAGGTCAAAGTAACCAAGTGTAGATTTCTCTCAAGAGAAATACAGTGCAGAACAATGTTTACATTTGTTCGTCAAGGACCCTACACTGTAACGGTATAGTATCTGGAATTGTATCTGAAATGCCGTATTCATATTGGAGTTTAAAAGTGGCTTCGTATCTTTTTTTTATTTATAGCAGCATTTCTCCCCAAATTAACGTCATATTAAATAATACTATAGTGGCCTGCATCAACGCAGCAGCCAAATATTAAATAGCAAACAATAACTTACTTCCATTGCCAAAATCAACTGCGTGGTTAGACTCATTGTTATGTACTCTAAAAAAATAATCAATAAACAATAATATTCACTTATACAACTAAGTTCAGAGACTTCCATTCTCAAGTTGGTTGCTGATGAGAATGCGATGAGACTGATCGCCAATAATAAAATCCTTGCAATTTTTGCAATTTGCTTGCAAACGCAACTCAGGATGACGAACTTCATTTTGAAATAAACAGAATGAAACTGCTCTAAATAATCAATTTCCATCACCTGTTGAAGGTACAATACTTTGCATTTCCATGACAGTAAATTATGCAAGGGAGCATAGAATCACTTCGCCACTACTGGAATGAAGGAAGGAAGCTTGTAGTTTAACGTGACCGTTAATCTTGAGATCATAAGCCACGGGACCTCCTTTTTACGTGGAATCCGAACCACGGGACATGGCATTTCACTTCGAAAATCTCACATGCATTGACCGGGAATCGAACCCGGACCACCTTGGTGAGAGGCATACAGCTAGACCACTGAGCCACCACGCCCCCCTCTACTGGAATGAGCATGGACTCACTTCGCCAGCCACCGTAATGGAGGGAGTTTTAGAATTATATGTTCAGTGTTTTTCAAAGATCGTATTAACACAGGGAAGCCCAGTCTTAAGGCTACATTCTGAGCTATCGCCCCAGATTCCAGGTTCGATCCCTGCTCTGCCAAGAAATTTAATTCTGGTCTGAGGGCTGGAACGGGGCGCACTCTTGAGGCAAACCTAAGAAGAGCAAAATTTGATTCCCATCTCAACAATCTTGGATGTGGTTTTCCGTGGTTTCCCACTTCCACTCCAGGCAAATACCGGGATAGTTCCTAACTTAAAGCCTCAGTCGTCAACTCTCCATTCCCCATACTAATTACAATTGCACACATCAATACAGCCATCACATTAACACAGGTTATCAGAGAAAGGTTTACACTCACACAACAAAGTAGACGGCGCTGAGTGACCACGATGTCTGAGTCCATCAAATGGATTATGTTCGACAATTTTCTCTCAAGGCGAAGCGATTGTGCCGATTTTTATTTAATAATTTAAAAGTATCTGGCAACGTAAATCATGGAGAATTCCTTACCTTACGGGAATAATAAACGTAACATATGTTTAGACAATGTAATACCAATTGCAAGATAGAATAATTGGGAAATAAAATTACATGTCTGAGGTGGGAATCAAACTCCTCCGACGATGCATAATCAATTTCGTTGTCCACAATGTTAGCCGCTGAGCCACCCAGACAACGAAATTAGAGTGCAATATTAAGTGACGTAAACAACAAACGCACTCAACTGCCAGTTATAGTTCATCAATATGTCCCTTATTTCATGATTCTATTCCAGTATATATCGGGATACAACATAAGCGATATTTCCCTTTTCAATTCTCATAAACAAAGATCACACTACGATACGGTGGATCGTTTATCCGCCATTTCTCTCATGAAGAAACGCCATTGTGGCAACGCGCAATAGCCACATATATTACATTTTTCTTTAAACATATAAAAATATACCGTAACATATACAGTATTTTCCTTTTAAAGACACACTGCAAATCTGCATGCCAAGAGCTTTCGTTAGAATGCCATACGAAGCCAATCGGTTAAGTCGTTTTCACAATCTCGTGTGCACAAAAAATACCTTAGTGTTTTAAATATATATGGCAACAGAGAATTCGTTACTTTACGGGAATGATAAAAGTGAAATACATATCTACAATGTAATACCAATCGTAGGAAGGAAGAAAACAAAAAAAAAACATATCCGAGATGGGAATCGAACCCTCTCGACCATGCAAAGGATGGCAACAGAGAATTCGTTACTTTACGGGAATGAAAAAGTGTAATATGTCTCTACAATATAATACCAATCGTAGGAAGGAAGAAAATGAAAATAAAAGAACGTATCCGAGGTGGGAATCGAACCCTCTCGACCATGCAAAGGATGGCAACAGAGAATTCGTTTGTTTACGGGAATGAAAAAAGTGAAATATGTCTCTACAATGTAATACCAACCGTAGGTAGGAAGAAAATGAAAATAAAAGAACGTATCCGAGGTGGGAATCGAACCCTCTCGACCATGCAAAGGATGGCAACAATGAATTCGTTACTTGACGGGAATGATAAAAGTGAAATATGTTTTTAAAATGTAATACCAATCGTAGGAAGGCAGAAAACGAAAATAAAAAAACATATCCGAGGTGGGAATCGAACCCTCTCGATCATGCATAATACATATTTCTAGGCAGTAACCTTATCCCCTTGACCATCCAGACAACTGTGGGCCGCTTCAATATTAAGCTATCTAACCAGTATACACGCTCAACCTGCAGTTTAAGTACTTCAATTCGTGGTTTATTTAATATAATTCTAATTCAATGCATATTGTAAAAACATAATTAACATTATTGGAGACCCTTTTTAATTCTCATAAACAAAGATCTCAGTTAGACGCGACCGGAATCGCCATTTTCCTTGTTGAGAAAGGCCATTGTGCGCATGCGCGGGAGTGTCAGATATTACATATTTCTTTAATCATTTAAAAATATACCGTAACATATATTTTCCTTTTAAAGAAACTCTGCAAATCTGCATGCCAAGAGCTTTCGTTAGAATGTCTTACGAAGCCAATCGGTTAAGTCGTTTTCACAATCTCGTGTGTACAAAAAACAGCTTAGTGTTTTAAATATATAGATGGCAACAGAGAATTCGTTACTTTACGGGAATGATAAAAGTGAAATACATATCTACAATGTAATACCAATCGTAGGAAGGAAGAAAACAAAAAAAAAACATATCCGAGATGGGAATCGAACCCTCTCGACCATGCAAAGGATGGCAACAGAGAATTCGTTACTTTACGGGAATGAAAAAAGTGTAATATGTCTCTACAATATAATACCAATCGTAGGAAGGAAGAAAATGAAAATAAAAGAACGTATCCGAGGTGGGAATCGAACCCTCTCGACCATGCAAAGGATGGCAACAGAGAATTCGTTTGTTTACGGGAATGAAAAAAGTGAAATATGTCTCTACAATGTAATACCAACCGTAGGTAGGAAGAAAATGAAAATAAAAGAACGTATCCGAGGTGGGAATCGAACCCTCTCGACCATGCAAAGGATGGCAACAATGAATTCGTTACTTGACGGGAATGATAAAAGTGAAATATGTTTTTAAAATGTAATACCAATCGTAGGAAGGCAGAAAACGAAAATAAAAAAACATATCCGAGGTGGGAATCGAACCCTCTCGATCATGCATAATACATATTTCTAGGCAGTAACCTTATCCCCTTGACCATCCAGACAACTGTGGGCCGCTTCAATATTAAGCTATCTAACCAGTATACACGCTCAACCTGCAGTTTAAGTACTTCAATTCGTGGTTTATTTAATATAATTCTAATTCAATGCATATTGTAAAAACATAATTAACATTATTGGAGACCCTTTTTAATTCTCATAAACAAAGATCTCAGTTAGACGCGACCGGAATCGCCATTTTCCTTGTTGAGAAAGGCCATTGTGCGCATGCGCGGGAGTGTCAGATATTACATATTTCTTTAATCATTTAAAAATATACCGTAACATATATTTTCCTTTTAAAGAAACTCTGCAAATCTGCATGCCAAGAGCTTTCGTTAGAATGTCTTACGAAGCCAATCGGTTAAGTCGTTTTCACAATCTCGTGTGTACAAAAAACAGCTTAGTGTTTTAAATATATAGATAGATGGCAACAGAGAATTCGTTACTTTACGGGAATGATAAAAATGAAATACATATCTACAATGTAATACCAATCGTAGGAAGGAAGAAAACAAAAAAAAAACATATCCGAGATGGGAATCGAACCCTCTCGACCATGCAAAGGATGGCAACAGAGAATTCGTTACTTTACGGGAATGAAAAAAGTGTAATATGTCTCTACAATATAATACCAATCGTAGGAAGGAAGAAAATGAAAATAAAAGAACGTATCCGAGGTGGGAATCGAACCCTCTCGACCATGCAAAGGATGGCAACAGAGAATTCGTTTGTTTACGGGAATGAAAAAAGTGAAATATGTCTCTACAATGTAATACCAACCGTAGGTAGGAAGAAAATGAAAATAAAAGAACGTATCCGAGGTGGGAATCGAACCCTCTCGACCATGCAAAGGATGGCAACAATGAATTCGTTACTTGACGGGAATGATAAAAGTGAAATATGTTTTTAAAATGTAATACCAATCGTAGGAAGGCAGAAAACGAAAATAAAAAAACATATCCGAGGTGGGAATCGAACCCTCTCGATCATGCATAATAAATATTTCTAGGCAGTAACCTTATCCCCTTGACCATCCAGACAACTGTGGGCCGCTTCAATATTAAGCTATCTAACCAGTATACACGCTCAACCTGCAGTTTAAGTACTTCAATTCGTGGTTTATTTAATATAATTCTAATTCAATGCATATTGTAAAAACATAATTAACATTATTGGAGACCCTTTTTAATTCTCATAAACAAAGATCTCAGTTAGACGCGACCGGAATCGCCATTTTCCTTGTTGAGAAAGGCCATTGTGCGCATGCGCGGGAGTGTCAGATATTACATATTTCTTTAATCATTTAAAAATATACCGTAACATATATTTTCCTTTTAAAGAAACTCTGCAAATCTGCATGCCAAGAGCTTTCGTTAGAATGTCTTACGAAGCCAATCGGTTAAGTCGTTTTCACAATCTCGTGTGTACAAAAAACAGCTTAGTGTTTTAAATATATAGATGGCAACAGAGAATTCGTTACTTTACGGGAATGATAAAAGTGAAATACATATCTACAATGTAATACCAATCGTAGGAAGGAAGAAAACAAAAAAAAAACATATCCGAGATGGGAATCGAACCCTCTCGACTATGCAAAGGATGGCAACAGAGAATTCGTTACTTTACGGGAATGAAAAAAGTGTAATATGTCTCTACAATATAATACCAATCGTAGGAAGGAAGAAAATGAAAATAAAAGAACGTATCCGAGGTGGGAATCGAACCCTCTCGACCATGCAAAGGATGGCAACAGAGAATTCGTTTGTTTACGGGAATGAAAAAAGTGAAATATGTCTCTACAATGTAATACCAACCGTAGGTAGGAAGAAAATGAAAATAAAAGAACGTATCCGAGGTGGGAATCGAACCCTCTCGACCATGCAAAGGATGGCAACAATGAATTCGTTACTTGACGGGAATGATAAAAGTGAAATATGTTTTTAAAATGTAATACCAATCGTAGGAAGGCAGAAAACGAAAATAAAAAAACATATCCGAGGTGGGAATCGAACCCTCTCGATCATGCATAATACATATTTCTAGGCAGTAACCTTATCCCCTTGACCATCCAGACAACTGTGGGCCGCTTCAATATTAAGCTATCTAACCAGTATACACGCTCAACCTGCAGTTTAAGTACTTCAATTCGTGGTTTATTTAATATAATTCTAATTCAATGCATATTGTAAAAACATAATTAACATTATTGGAGACCCTTTTTAATTCTCATAAACAAAGATCTCAGTTAGACGCGACCGGAATCGCCATTTTCCTTGTTGAGAAAGGCCATTGTGCGCATGCGCGGGAGTGTCAGATATTACATATTTCTTTAATCATTTAAAAATATACCGTAACATATATTTTCCTTTTAAAGAAACTCTGCAAATCTGCATGCCAAGAGCTTTCGTTAGAATGTCTTACGAAGCCAATCGGTTAAGTCGTTTTCACAATCTCGTGTGTACAAAAAACAGCTTAGTGTTTTAAATATATAGATAGATGGCAACAGAGAATTCGTTACTTTACGGGAATGATAAAAATGAAATACATATCTACAATGTAATACCAATCGTAGGAAGGAAGAAAACAAAAAAAAACATATCCGAGATGGGAATCGAACCCTCTCGACCATGCAAAGGATGGCAACAGAGAATTCGTTACTTTACGGGAATGAAAAAAGTGTAATATGTCTCTACAATATAATACCAATCGTAGGAAGGAAGAAAATGAAAATAAAAGAACGTATCCGAGGTGGGAATCGAACCCTCTCGACCATGCAAAGGATGGCAACAGAGAATTCGTTTGTTTACGGGAATGAAAAAAGTGAAATATGTCTCTACAATGTAATACCAACCGTAGGTAGGAAGAAAATGAAAATAAAAGAACGTATCCGAGGTGGGAATCGAACCCTCTCGACCATGCAAAGGATGGCAACAATGAATTCGTTACTTGACGGGAATGATAAAAGTGAAATATGTTTTTAAAATGTAATACCAATCGTAGGAAGGCAGAAAACGAAAATAAAAAAACATATCCGAGGTGGGAATCGAACCCTCTCGATCATGCATAATACATATTTCTAGGCAGTAACCTTATCCCCTTGACCATCCAGACAACTGTGGGCCGCTTCAATATTAAGCTATCTAACCAGTATACACGCTCAACCTGCAGTTTAAGTACTTCAATTCGTGGTTTATTTAATATAATTCTAATTCAATGCATATTGTAAAAACATAATTAACATTATTGGAGACCCTTTTTAATTCTCATAAACAAAGATCTCAGTTAGACGCGACCGGAATCGCCATTTTCCTTGTTGAGAAAGGCCATTGTGCGCATGCGCGGGAGTGTCAGATATTACATATTTCTTTAATCATTTAAAAATATACCGTAACATATATTTTCCTTTTAAAGAAACTCTGCAAATCTGCATGCCAAGAGCTTTCGTTAGAATGTCTTACGAAGCCAATCGGTTAAGTCGTTTTCACAATCTCGTGTGTACAAAAAACAGCTTAGTGTTTTAAATATATAGATGGCAACAGAGAATTCGTTACTTTACGGGAATGATAAAAGTGAAATACATATCTACAATGTAATACCAATCGTAGGAAGGAAGAAAACAAAAAAAAAACATATCCGAGATGGGAATCGAACCCTCTCGACCATGCAAAGGATGGCAACAGAGAATTCGTTACTTTACGGGAATGAAAAAAGTGTAATATGTCTCTACAATATAATACCAATCGTAGGAAGGAAGAAAATGAAAATAAAAGAACGTATCCGAGGTGGGAATCGAACCCTCTCGACCATGCAAAGGATGGCAACAGAGAATTCGTTTGTTTACGGGAATGAAAAAAGTGAAATATGTCTCTACAATGTAATACCAACCGTAGGTAGGAAGAAAATGAAAATAAAAGAACGTATCCGAGGTGGGAATCGAACCCTCTCGACCATGCAAAGGATGGCAACAATGAATTCGTTACTTGACGGGAATGATAAAAGTGAAATATGTTTTTAAAATGTAATACCAATCGTAGGAAGGCAGAAAACGAAAATAAAAAAACATATCCGAGGTGGGAATCGAACCCTCTCGATCATGCATAATACATATTTCTAGGCAGTAACCTTATCCCCTTGACCATCCAGACAACTGTGGGCCGCTTCAATATTAAGCTATCTAACCAGTATACACGCTCAACCTGCAGTTTAAGTACTTCAATTCGTGGTTTATTTAATATAATTCTAATTCAATGCATATTGTAAAAACATAATTAACATTATTGGAGACCCTTTTTAATTCTCATAAACAAAGATCTCAGTTAGACGCGACCGGAATCGCCATTTTCCTTGTTGAGAAAGGCCATTGTGCGCATGCGCGGGAGTGTCAGATATTACATATTTCTTTAATCATTTAAAAATATACCGTAACATATATTTTCCTTTTAAAGAAACTCTGCAAATCTGCATGCCAAGAGCTTTCGTTAGAATGTCTTACGAAGCCAATCGGTTAAGTCGTTTTCACAATCTCGTGTGTACAAAAAACAGCTTAGTGTTTTAAATATATAGATGATGATTATTATTATTATTATTAATTATCCATATATTTACCTAAAAAGAGCATTCTTATAGGAACACTTTGCAGTACACCCATGGGTCACACACGTTGATCGCCTAATTGATTTTGGGTTCTGACAATAACAGGTTAAGAACCCCTGGGGTAAAGGGTGTGTTTTATTTAAGGAAGATTATACCTCCCTTCTCGAGATACGGCTCAGTAAATAATTACCAATGGCGTATTCTCCGCAGGTATCCTGTGTCTTGTATTAGCTCACAGACCGAAGCGCTTTACCTCCTCGATTAAAATGTCAGCTGCAGGTAAAGCTGACGGTTCGCTCAGCTGTGTAAAATGTCTCTCTCTTTAGAGCCAGGGAAATCGTCAAAACATGACGGACAATGGAAAACAAATTTACTGAAGAAGCTTCTTATATAAGTTACATTCTTTGTACGATTACTTTTTAGCACTATTGCAACTTTAAGGGCGTCAAAGGATAGCACTCTCAGCATTGCAACATATTGCTGGTCATGACTGAAAACGTGATGAGGTCATCATCATCTTGCACAGTTTCCAGCCACTGGCCGGGTCTGTTTGGAACACAAGCCTCTCCAACGTCTTCTGTCTTCCCACCATTTCTCAGCCTCCACCCTTGTCCAGTCTTCTCCTCTCTTCTTCACGCTTTCTTCCACCCCCTTCAGCCACCTGTCTCTCGGTCTCCATCTTGGTCTCTTTCCTTCCCACTTCGTCTCGTGTATCCTCCTGGGTATCCTCTTCTCCTCCATTCGTTTTACATGTCCATACCATCTAAGTCTAGATTTCTCTATACCATCCTGTAATGGTTCCTCCTTCATTAATTCTCTGGTCCTCTCAATTCTTATTCTGTCCCTCTTTGTAGCTCCAATACTGCTTCTCAAGAACCTCATCTCACTGGCCTGTATTTTGCTCTTCTCCCTTCCTTTCATAACCCAGATCTCCGAGGCATACGTCAGGATAGGGACATAGTACGATATATGATCTACTTGCTGTTCTGAGGGACATCCCTGCTCCATAACATGCTTCTCACAATCCTCCGGAATGCTTCTGCCTGTCTCCCCCACTCATTTATTTCTCTACCGTTTCTTCCATTCTCTTATATCAGGCTTCCCAGATACTTGAAACTCTCCACTTTCTTCAGCTGTTCCCCACCAATTTTTATTCCCGTTGTGGTCCTTTCCTTCTTCCTTGTTGTGATCACCATCTCACTCTTATTTATGCTAAATTTCATCCCATATCCTTGTATTATTCCTTCCCACACGTCCAACTGTTCCTGTACCTCCTCCTCCTTGTTTCCACAATCATCAAATCATCCGCAAACACCATTGCTTTCATCTTTCCTTCCCCAATTACTTGTGCCGCTCGGGTCATTATGTCATCCATCACCACAATGAAAAGTAACTGTGATAGTGCACTTCTTTGTTTCAGGCCGTTTCTCTGTTCCACCCAGTCCGATCTCTCTCCTCCCACTTTCACACAGCTCACGCTTCCCTTGTACATCTCTTTTATCCTCCTTATAGTCCATTTTTCTACTCCTCTATCCTCCAGGGACTTCCATACTTTGTTTCTGCATACACTGTCATATGCTTTCTCAATGTCCAGGAAGGCCATCAGTAGATCTGTTCCATACTCATAGTGCTGTTCTTGTAACTGACTTACAGCAAAAATCAAATCCACTGTGGACCTTCCTGCTCTGAAACCATGTTGTTCTTCCCTCATCCCTCCTTCTATCCTTGTCCTAATTCTCCTTTCTAAAACTTTCTCAAACATCTTTGCACAATGACTCATCAGTGTTATTCCCCGATATTTTTTGCAATCTGTTCTGCTACCTTTCTTGAAGATCGGGACAATTATTCCCTTTTTCCAGTCCTCTGGGGTCTTCCTTTCCTTCCATGCTGCCTTCATCACTCGGTACAACCATTGTATCCCCACCTCTCCTTCTGCTCTCACCATCTCCACGCTCAACTCATCCACACCCGGTGCCTTCCCTCCTTACATCTTCCTCACTGCATCTTCCACTTCTTTCCATGTTAAGTCCTTTTCTGTTTGCAGTTCATCTACTGTACCTCTTCCCCGATTTCTTCTTCCTCGCCGTGGTTTCCATTTGGGTTCAGGAGTTCTTCAAAATATTCTTTCCACATTTTCTTCAGTTCTTCCCTATTTTCTATCCCTTGTCCCCATTTGTTCACCATTCTGACACAATCCGTAGGATCCTTCCGCCTCTTATTCTTTACCATCCCATACAGGACCTTTTTTGTACCTTCACTATCCTGCTGGTCATGACTTAAAACGTGATGAGGTAAATAGCCCAATACGTTCAAGAGTTTCTCCTTGAGCTTGATTGATTGTGATAATGTAGGCCGAGCGAATAGGACATTGTTGCCTATTAAAAGAAAATGTACTGTACCTGCAAGTGTTTTTTCGGAAGGTGTTAAATCAAGTCGTAGGATTTGATCTCTCTGCCTAATATTACTGCACCTATTATATCCGAATCCAAGCAATTTCTTACATATTTCTTACAATTAATATGTTACCATATATGAGTCCTTGGGAAACGTTCAGATTTCTAAGGAGCATATTTATGGCTCAAACGTTCGGAGTATGTGGAGGCGAATCACTTAATTCCAAGGAATTGAAAAATTCAATAATAGGGAAATGAAGTAGCTGCCTTTCATCTTCAGTATCCAATCTGTTAACGCTGATGTATGTGTTTGAACTACTGGATATAAGTTCAATGACTTTTAAATTAATATCATTACATTGTTGCAGCTTGGCAAATATTTTATATTCCAGCAGATCAATTTTACCCTCACAACAGTAAAGACCAAAGTAACCACGCATAGATTTTACGCAAGAGAAGTACAATGTAGAACAATGTTTACATTTGATCGTCAAAGACCTTACAGTACACTGTACTGCATAATATCTGGAATTGTTTCTGAAATGGCCTATTTATATTGGATTTTAAATGTGGCTTCGTATTATTCGATAACACTATAGTGTCCTGCAATAACGGAGCCGCTAAATATTACATGGCAAATAATACCTCCATTGCCGAAATCAACTGCGTAGTTAGACTCAGTATTCTAAACAAATAATCATTAAACAATTGTCTTATACAATGAAGTTCAACATGACCGTCCAGAGACTTTCATACTCAAGTTGGTTGGTGAGGAGAATGCGATGAGACTGATCGCTTAAAATAAATTCCTTACAATTGTTCCTGCCAGCGAAATTTTTTGCGATAGCTTGAAAACGCAGCTCAGAATGACGTTCTTCATTTTGTTATAAACAGTACGAAACTGCTCTAAATAAGCAATTTCCATCACCTGTTATAGGTTATGACAGTACATTTTGCAGGGGACCATAGAATCACTTCGCCAACTACTGGAACGACCTATACTATACTCAATACTCACTTCGGCAGTCACCCTAATGGAGGCAGTTTTTGAATTATATGTCCCGTGCATGTCAAAAATCGTATTAACACATGGAGGCCCACCTATTCTTGTCTATCGCCCCGGAGACCCGGGTTACATTTCCTGCTCTGCCAAGAAATTGAATTCTGGTCTGAGGGCAAAAACGGGGCACATTCAGTCTCTTGAGGTATAACTAAGAAGAGGAAGGTTTAATTCCCACCTCGACAATCTTGGATGTGGTTTTCCGTGGTTTCCCACTTCCACTTAAGGCAAATACCGGGATGGTTCCTAACTTAAGGTCTTGGCCGTCTCCTTGCCATTTACCACCTTAATTACAAATACACACAGCAATGCAGCCATCACAATAACACAGGTTATGAGAGAAAATTTCACACATACACACCCATGTACACGGGGCTGAGTGACCACGATGTCGGAGCCCTTCAAACGAATTATGTTTGCCAAGTGTCTCTTATGGCGAAAGCAATTGTGGACACGCGCGAGTGCCTGGAAAACAACTTTTTTCTTTAATAATTTAAGAGTATATCGACGATGCATAATTATAACTTTTAGTCTAGGACGCTAATACTTGACCACCGAAGCATTGGGAAGAAATTGCAATATTAAGATACATAAACAACATAGCCTACACATTCAACTGTCGGTTAATGTTCCTCAAAATTTCCCTTCTTAAATATTCCCCTCATTTATAATTCTCCATCACGTGAAAACGTGCCATGTCTTGGGTTTTAAATATATCGATGCAATGGTGCTGCCATCTGCTGTCAGTTACTGGAACTATATGGGCGATGTACTGCCATCTGTTGTCAGTTATAGGAACTGATTGCAGATATTTAAACGGCGTACTGAGGACAACAGTTTGCTCTTTTGATCACATGCTGTAATGCAATGGTAAAACGGAAATAAAACGTATTGAGAGGGAATGTAGAAATATGTATCTTTTACAGACATAAAACCTTACTAATACTCCTTGATTAAACAATATTTCAATGGTAAAAAAAAACATATATCGGCGAGGGCTGGGATCGAACCTGCGAACCTAGGAACCACAGTCTGTCGCCTTAACCACATAGCTACTCGCGCAATGTTGTTCAGCAGCAGACGCAGCCATTCATTATCTTCAAAAGCTGCTGTCTGAAGGAAATAATCCATTTCATTATCCAAATAAATCAATGTTGCACATTCGTATACGTTCATACTGTTATTATATTTTATTGCCAGAACTTGGTTAATGTATGTTTTCAATTACATGGAAGCTTATTAAATAACTTACATTTATTGGAATTCTCACCGCCATTTTGTCATGACCTCAGGCGGATTGTGCGCATGCGTGAGGGGCCAGAATTCTGCTATTTTCTATATTAATTCAAAAATATACCGAGAGGGAATGTAGAAATATGTATCTTTAACAGACATAAAACCTTACTAATACTCCTTGATTAAACAATATTTCAGTGGTAAAAAAAAAAATATATCGACGAGGGCTGGGATCGAACCGGTGAACCTTGAAACAACAGTCTGTCGCCTTAACCACATAGCTACTCGCGCACTCTTGGTGGGCAGCAGACGCAGCCGTTCCTTATCATTAAAAGCCGCTGTCTAAAGGAAATAATCCATTTCATTATCCAAATAAATCAATGTTGCACATTCGTATACGTTCATGCTGTTATTATATTTTATTGTCAGAACTTGGTTAATGTATGTTTTCAATTACATGCAAGCTTATTAAATAACTTACATTTTAATGGACTTCTCACCGCCATTTTGTCATACCCCAGGCGGATTGTGCGCATGCGTGAGGGGCAAGAATTCTGATATTTTCTATATTAATTCAAAAATATACCGTAATATATTTGTTTATTTTATAGACACTCTGCAAATCTAGAGGCCAAGAGCTTTCGTTAGATTGCTCTACGAAGTAAATCGGTTCTGTCGTTCTCTCAATCTCGTGGTAACAAAAATCACCTTACTGTTTTAAATATATAGATGAAATAATAATCTGAGATTTAAGCATATTAACGATCTGACCTAATGAAATAAAAATCAGAATGACTAGATGAAATAATGAAAATCTAAATAACCAGATGATTGAAATTTAAATAAGTTGATAAATTAAATTTTTGAATAAATCGATGAATTAAATAGATGGATGAATTAAAGACTGAATAATTAAACTGATTGAAATGAATTAATAGACGATTGTAATGATGATGAATAACTGAATTAGAAGGTGATAATTAATTAAAGAAGCTGATGATTAATGAATTTACATGGAATTAAATAAATTTAATTGAGATATAATTTGAAGGAATTGCAACTTGAATTGAGAATTTAAATGATGTAATGGTGATGAATTAACGATTCTGACAGGAACATGTAGAATTTTGAAGTGAGAATTAATGTGAGAAATGTTTAATTTTGAAAATGACGATAATGATGACCAACGAGAATTTGAATTTTCTGTAATTCACAGATAAGTGATTGATTGTTAATGACGATGTAAATAGTGTAAATTAATTATTCAATGTTTAGGAACATTTGATTAACATGTTCTACGTTCAAATTTATACCATGCAAGCCATAATTTATGTGATATTTAATATGAGTATTATATGTGTATGTTTAGGCAGATTAATTACTTAATTAAATCCACATTGATGTTAAATTAAAGAGAATTAGGTCTCAGGTTTCACAAATGTCAGTGACGAAAGACATAGTGCTACAGTGATCCTGAGAATCCAAGAGAACTTTATACAATTTTCTTGTTATGTGGATTAAGATAATTTTGCATTAGAAAGGAGATGGTTCGATTTTTGGACAATGACAATTTAACTTTGGCATTCGACCATACTCTTAGGTAGGAGTTATATTTAAAATGTCTGTCTGACTTTCAAAGTAAAATAAATTTGTTTTTATCTTAGTTGTGATCTGATGATGGTGTGATGTTCCTTTTTCTTTCCTTGTCTTGAGTAAGGCTTATCCGGAAAGGAAGTGGTTTGCTAGGAATTCAGTTGATGGCGCCCATTTATATTTGCATTATTTTTATTAAACTTATGCCCGTAACGACCCTTGAGATACTTTGTCTCGTGATACCCACTGCTTTTTCGATAACTCAGCTGAATTTCCGACACATTCCTTATTTGACTAGAGGTTCATTTAACTCCGCTCTGTCCCGGAACTCCAGGAATGCGATGCTATAGCAGATGGGTCATCGCATCCCCAGGACGAACGGGCACAGAGAGAGAGAGAGGGAGAATTGGCTTTATCCAACTAGTGGGGCTTTTCGATTTTGTTAATTCTATGGAATCACATCAGATTTAGATTACTGAGAGATTGATCTCAAGTTCATTTAAGTGTGTTACAAAATTTATTAAACTTAGTCAGACAATGTACTTGTGTGCCCAATCCAGTGTTCATGTTAATCGTATTAGTAATATCATGTTAGTTATAAGACATTTTTCCTATACCCAAGTGAATGCAGGAATTGAGACATTGTGATGTGTTGTTGTCTAACGTCTCTATATAATTCTATATTGAAAATATAATTATGTTGCCGGAAGATTTAGCTAAGGTGTTAGGAGAGTTACAGACGGGCATGTCTGGTATTGCAGAAACTATTTCTAAGATGGAAACGGAAGTTAAAGAACAAATTAATAATTCAGAAGCTAGATTAGAAGCTAAATGTAAAGAGAATGTACAAGCATTACAAACAAGTAATGAAGATAATTTAAAATAATTAGAGACTAGGCTACAGTCAACTAGTGAAGAAAATTTAAAATTATTACAGTCAAATAGCAAAGATGAGTTGATGTTATTAGAGACTAGATTACAGACTAGTACTGAAAGTCATTTAAAAGCTAGTGAAGCTAACTTGAAAGATAATTTTAAATCATTAGAAGAAAGATTACAGTCAAATAGTGAAGCTAACTTGAAAGATAACTTTAAGTCATTGGAAGAGAAATTACAATCTCGTAGTGAAGAAACTAATACTGAATTAGAAAATAAGTTAACTAGATTAGAGAATAGTTTAACTTTAAAGAATAATGAGATGCTGAAGACTTTACAGTTAGACATAATTGCAGTAAACATGAAAGGAGAGGAAAATGTTCAAATATTAAGAAAAAATATTATTGACTTAGAAAGTAGAGGAGAAGAAAATATTTTTACTTTAAGAACAGACGTTATGACCATACAGAAAGACATTAAGTCAGATGTATCGAAGTTGAGATTCGACATCGATGGTTTAGTGGCAGATGTAGGAAAAATTCAAGATTGGTCTACCGAAGTATCTTTCGAGACTAAGATTAAGGGTCTAGAAACGAATCTAGGTAACGAAATAAAAGATTTAAAGACAGTAATTGGGACCATTAAAGAGGAAGTCTTGGGAGAGGTCAATTCTAATTTAAAGTCGTTAGAAAATCAATTGCAGAAGGATATTAGGAAGATAGACGACGATATAGAGCAAAAGGTTAACGAAAACTTAGCTTTATTTAAAAATAGAGTCGGAGCAATTGTGGAAGAACGGTATAGTGAGGTCGATGCCGAAGCAAAAGAGAAACGTGAAGGGTTAGATGAAAAATTAATCGCAGGTATGGCAAACTTAGAAGCTAGGTTTACGGAAAGCAAGGAAGCGATGAAAATAGATTCAACGTTATTTAGAACAGATGTTGATCTGTTGAAAGAACAAGTCGCGTTAGTAAAGAACACGTGCGAAGAAAAAATCGACAAGTTAAGGAACGATCTAGACGAGAGTGACAAGACGCAGGATGTTACATCGTTAGATGAGTTGAAGACTCAGGTCAAGAGATTAGCGGAAGACAGGATGACTAAACTAGAATCCATAGTTAACAGTTTCACCAGTCAGAATGTAACATCAGGGGAAACATTGATAAATCAAACAGCGATAGACCGCAGTATGACGAATCAAGAACCGAGCATGGGAGACGACCGTCAAATGCAACCGAATGTGACATTCGAAAGGGCTAGTTCAACCCCTCAGGACAATCCAAGTTCGAATAGGAGTACGTTAGGTCCAAGCGAACGATACTCAGGTCCAGTCACTATTATAAGGAATCTGGATGACAAACCGAGAAAGTTTTCGGGAAATACAGGAGTTACACCAGTCGAATTTCTGCGAGATATTCGAGACTACATGGTGGAACACAGGGTAGCCAAAGAAAGAGAGCTAAGGATAGTAGAACGCGCCTTAGATGGATCTGCACTTACGTGGTTTAGAGCGTTCAGAAGCAATTTTGCGAACATGGAGCAATTTGCCATGGCTTTCTTGAGGAGATTCTGGAGTGCCGAGGATCAACTTAACGTAAGAGCGGAGATGTACTCCAAACGCTATTCTACGTCACATCCGACGCATTACGCCAACTATTTCACGTCACAGCTGGCTAAATTACAGTTCCTTATTCCTCCATTGCCAGAAGAAGAGCTTTTGCTAGCTATAGCGCGACAGTTACCGATAGAGGTACAGCGATCACTGATAGCATCGGGAGCCAATACGCTGGAACATTATGACGATATTTTGCGGCGATTGGATTATACAAGCGCACAGGTCACGCCTAGAAGTAATAGAAACGACAACAGGAACACGCAAGAAGTAAATGCGGTAGTCGTGGACAATGCAGCTCAAACGGACAGAAGGGATTCCTGGGAAAACCGACGGAACGATGGGAATCGAGGAAACATCCGTAACGCAAGAGGAAATGATCGATATAGAGGACCATATGAGAGGCCATACGATCAAGAGGCGAGAGATAGCCGGTATAGGAATTATAACCAAAATTCCAGGTATCAGGACAGGAATCGGTATAATAACAGATATCGGGGAAGGAATAACTGGAACCAAGGTCAACAATATAATGGAAACGACCGACAGGATGGCCGAAGAAACGATCCTAACGACAGACGGGACAATCGTGGACATGAGAGGTCGAGACAAGAGGATAGACAGCCTAGTGCACCACTCGAGGAGACAGTGAGAGATGTCAATCGAGCCAGCACGAGTGGCGAAGGAAAAAAAAAACGTCAAATTAACTCCAGAGAAAAATGAAAATCATTGGGAATCAATCGTCATCGTGGAAACATATCAGGTCAAGGACGAGGATTTAATCGAGGAAGAAGACATAGTACAACGGGAAAATAGACATGAATTGCCAGTTATTAGTGTGGAAGTCATGGGAAAAGAGATAAAGACACTTGTAGACACAGGGGCTATGGTGAGCTTTATATCCATAGGTTGCCTGGATGAATTGAAATTATTAGGAGGAATTACAATGTTGCCAACTGTTGTTAGCAAAATTCAAGGGGTGATCCCAGACAGGAGTATGAAATGTAAAAGTCAGGTACTTTTAGATGTTGGGATTGGAACCAGAAGTTTTGAACAGATGTTCCTAGTAGTGGGTCAACTACATTTTGACATGATCCTAGGAGTGGATTTCCTAAGTGAGAGTGGCCTGATCATAGATATGCAGAGTAGGCGCATGTACTTTCAAGAAGGACTCATGGAAAATCAAGAATCGGAGATGACATTCTTTAGAGAGGATATATTGGATGAAATTGTATGCAGCGTTGGAAGGTCTATAGAAAATAAAATGGGTATGACAAGTAAAATAAATCCAGAAATTAAGGGGCAGTTTGATCAAGTAATTTCAGAATATGAGGATATATTCAATGACAAACCAGGTCTCATAGAAAATTTTACATACAGCATCAAGTTGATGGATGACAAACCATACCATAAAAATTTATATCCCATTCCGGATAAATGGAAGGAGGAAGTTAGCATAATGATAAGCGACATGGAGACAGATGGAATAATTAAGAAAATGCCAACTGCTTATTTGAATCCTTTAGCTGTTGTCAAGAAACCTAACGGTAAGCTGAGGATATGTTTAGATGCCAGAGCCCTTAACGAAAGAGTTCTTCCTGAACATGACAGACCACCTGTTATACGTGAATTGTTACGCCGATTCAGAGGAAAGAGTTTCTTCTCGACAATCGATCTGACTAGTTCATATTATCATGTTGAGCTAGCAGAAGACTGCAAACAATACACAGGGTTCTTGTTTGACCATAAAACATATGTATTCAATAGGTTACCTTTTGGAGTGAAAAATAGTGGTCCGGTGATGATCCGAGCACTAGATGAAAATTTGTCAGATGCAGTTAAGGAGCACGTGGTAAGCTATATTGATGACCTGATTATAGCGTCTGAGACAGCGGAAGAACATATCAGACACCTTCAAATGCTTTTTGAAGATCTTAGGAGAACGAACTTCAAGGTGAACTTCAATAAATGTCAGTTCTTTCATGAAGAAATTGAGTTTCTTGGACATAGAATCGATGGAGATGGTTATAGGCCCAATCCAAAGAAAATCATGGCAATTTCAGAGTTTCCAACACCACGAAAGATTAAAGAGGTACGGCAGTTTTTAGGCATGTGTCAGTTCTTTTCAACACATTGTCCTGAATATACTGAGACAATGGCACCTCTGCAGGATTTATTAAGGAAGGGAAATCGATGGAAATGGGACGATAGATGCAATCAAGCGTTTTAGCGGCCAAGAAAATGCTGATCCAAAATATCAAGCTTGAGTATCCTGATTTTACAAGACAATTTTTTGTAGAGACAGACGCATCCAAAATAGGTATTAGTGGAATCCTATATCAGTTGGATGATGACAAGAAACATAGGTATTTAGCTTTCACCAGTCGCAAGCTTAGGAATTGTGAGAAGAATTACTATGCAACTGAGTTAGAGGCATTAGCAGTGGTTCATGCTCTCAAAACGTGGAAGAAGGTGTTGTTTGGACATGACATAACAGTGATCACAGATCATAAAGCCCTCCAATTTATTATGAAGACAGACTTAGCGAGTGACCGCATCACCAGATGGGCTCTGTTCTTACAGCAATTTAACCCAACTGTTGTACATAGACCTGGGAAATTAAATCTGTTAGCAGATGTGCTGAGCAGAAACCCTTGTGAGGAAGTATTTGTCAACCATATAAATTTGATTCAAGAGGATAATGGTACTCTAGAAAAGTTGAAGTTGTTAGCGCAAACTCAGAAGAGATATGCACCTTTGCGAAGAATTTACCGTTTTTTAACACGCAGAATGGATAACACTGATCCGGATTTTCAAAGAACTGAGATAGAGGCTAGAAAATATCATATTATGGGAGGTATTATATGCCAATATATCGACCAGGATCATACTAAACTTAGAGTAGTGATCCCACCCAAGCTTGTCAAACCAGTTATTTGGATGATACACCGAACTGCAGCTCATGTAGGTGTAGACAAGACTTTGGCTCTAGCTCAAGAAACTTTTGTTTGGAGACAAATGGGACAAACGATTCGCGACGTCATAAAGACCTGTGACAGTTGTCAGCGAAGTAAATACTCATCTAAGTTAATGAAAGAGATTCCCAGATCGATATTACCCAGAAAGCCAAGAGAACTTTTCGCGACGGACATTTTTGGTCCGATTCCTCGTTCGACGAAAGGCAATCAGTTCGTTTTGGTAACTGTTGACGTATTTTCGAAATACGTATCTCTATGCCCTATACAGAAAGCTACATCCAAGTACGTAATAAACAGACTTGAGAAAACAGTTATTCCGAGCATGGGGAAACCTGAAGTTTTGTTGAGTGACCATGGATCGCAGTTTACTAGCATGGAATTTTCTACTGCTATGGAACGTTTAGGAATAAGGCATGTGTTTAATTCTGTACGGTATCCAGAGGGAAATCCCGCCGAAAGAATTATGCCGGAGATAAGTAAGCTGTGTCGCTTATATGTGTCAAGGCAACACCATAGATGGATGGAGGTGATACCCATCATTAGCCAATGCTTGAATTCCACAGTACATGAAAGCACAGGACAGATTCCGTCCATGCTTCATCATGGATTGAAACCGGATAGACCATGGGACAGAGTCGTGAGGGCACCAGTAGATCCTCAACCCACACAAGAGAGAAGAGTCGAGATGGCAGGAGAGAGGCTCAGAAGACAGGCGGAGAAGAGAGCCAGGAGACAGGCAGGAAGGAGGTTCCACGAGCCATTTCAAGAAACTGATGAGGTGCTGATTAGGAAGCCAGTCACTTCGAACCTTCAGCTGAAGATCTACCATAAATTCGCTCCATTGTACGCTGGACCGTTCCGTATTGAACAGACATACCAGAATAATAGCTATAAGATTGTTAAAATGGATACTGATGAAGTTGTAGGAACTTTTAATGCAGCTAGCATCAGGAAATACCATCATGCTGAGTAAAGAAATTGTAGAGCTATCGTGTACATGTATTATATATTGAATGCCTGAGAGTGTATTTTTTTTCTCAATCCTGATAAAAAAAGGAGATGTACGGGAGAGATGTACCCGATACCTATTTTAGGCTATCGGCTACGCCAGCAGACATTAAGCTGTAGTTGAGGTTTTGGAAAGCAATAAGAAAAGATAGCGCACCGATCGCGTCAAGAAGAATGCCAAGATGACGTAGCAGGTCTAGAATCAAGGAGGCATTGATATCTGTGAGAAGATAGAATTATGAATGGAGATGTGAAGCTTTATTGAAACATATATGGAATTATAGCAATTTAAACATCTTAGAAGAGGATATATAACATGCATTATATGTGGAAATAATTTTATGGAAATAAGTTATTTTATAACAGAACAGCCGAGAGGATTCGGGTTCGAGACTATGTTCATGACGTAAGAGCACAGTGGTGGGGGAACAAGCCACGTGCCGCGCGGAGCACATAAGCCGGAACACAGCGCTAGCAAGGTCAGTTGAGCCCAGGAAGACGGGCAGTTCAGAGCAGCTCTATAGCACAGTGAGACGGACATTGAAGGTCACGCAACGTACGGAAACTGTCACGGCAAAAGTGTAGGTGACAGTGCCTGCATCGCCGAGCAGCGAAGGCCAGGCGGGTCGTTGATCCAGGCGGGCTGGCCGAGGAGACAATTGTAGACAGCCGGGGTATTTCAAAACCACACTGCTCGTAGTTGAAGACTTAATTTCAAGCTTCATTTCGACGCTGTTCAAACACAGGCTTTTACGAATAACCTTATAACCATGCTGTTATATAACACATTCAAAGCGACTTTTACTATTCCAAGTAAACTGAATGTTAGCATAGGCTCTGATGAACATTGTATCGTGCATTTATAAGATTTATATCTTATACAATTTTCATGAGTTACCTATTACGAACAGATACAGGGTGTTTCGTAATCTTGAACACTATCAAGTAAAATTTTATTTTACTCAAGTGGAACTTTGCAGTAAGTTGAGATTGGACTTACAATTCTCAAACTGAACATTTAACGGAACAGTGGCGTATATTAGAAGAGGAGTAAGGGGGTCCACTGTTTTCATGAACTTTTCGAGAAGGAGTTGGACAATATCCGCTATGGGTAATCCGAGGTTCAACATGACCGAGTAAACGTGAATAGAGACAAGATGGCACCACAGAGCGATGGATTCGATTCCTGACGAGAGGAGTCCAACAGCTGATTCGCTTGGGATTTCGAAGGAAATCGTCATTTCATGGATGAAATGATATTCACGCCGATCTTACGAGAAATTCTTATGTAGGGAAAATCGACGATCTTGGAAATTATATTGCAACTGATAATGAAAGGTATTGTAAGAGTTCTAACTACCTGATACGATTATTTTCATGAATACTGGGCACACATGTATATTTTTCTAATAGGAGTGATTTGATTATTAAGACATGGTTTGAATTTATATACTTCGAATCTGCTAGAATATGGAGTGACCATATGATATGGCAGGCATCATTATACGATATTCTCACCATTGTTTGGCTTTATTAAGCAAATGTTTGGTCTTATAGACATTTTTCCAGCTAGGATATTTTTCATGAATAGTTTTTTTTGTGTAACGAGTATTTCGAACTCGTGATCTGCAATTGATTATCAGAAACTACTTCGTCAGTTCATTGCATACTAGCGAGTGTGTATTATTCATCAGTAGGGATTTTTTCCATTGGATTGTTTGGAGATATTAAGAAGTTATTCACTTTAGTGAATGAACATCGCTTTTATATGACAACTAGAAACTTGTTGATTCCTATCTGGTACATTCATTCATACAGCCTACGAGATGGGGTCCTTCGTATTTATACGATTGTATGGTGGTACTCACCTTACCCATCGTTTAGGGAACTATCATCCAAGCCGACGGGGCGAGGTCTTTCGTATTTATACGACTGTACGGTGGTTACACATCTTACTTGCCATTGAGGGACTCATTTTTATCATCCGAGTGTACACGAGATGTAAGTGAATTAAACAAGGAACTACTAGTCACATATCAGTCGAGATTTTGTTAAATAAAGTAACGATAAATGTCAACAGGATTGCATTTAGTAATTCTTGTTTGCCAATCCAATATTTTGTTGCTATACTCTTTTGAGAGTAATTTCAGTTTAACAGCTGTTACAGCTGATGCTTTGATGATTTTTATAATTGTGTTTGATACCTTTGAGAAGGATTTAAAGTAATTGAATCTTGTAAGATTAATCATTAATGGTCAGAATTATTTTAAGGCAGATCAGTATTGCAGATTTTGATATGAGAGATTATAACACATTGGTGTTTTTCTGCGATGTGAATTATGATATTTGTAAGAGAATTTATGCTATTTGAAAGCAGATCATGAATTACTGAAGTAATATTTTTCCAATTGTTTAAGAAGTTGTCTAGATATGATCAGATTAATTACAGTTATTGGAGATTGTGTGCGTTGATAATTTGAAGCCAGTTATATATTTTTTGTAGATCATGCAACATGGTTAAGTGGAGTTTGTGATAGGCATTTTGTGGAAGTTGCCAAGTGATAGTAGCAATGTTGCTAATGTATTTTGAAGCAGACATGAGGTCGTCGTACCCAGTCTAGCGTAATTGTTGAGATTCATGCTGTATGTGCTGAATATTTATGGAGTTTTTGGAGTAATTCTTATATTCAAATGTGATATTTGAAATATTGAAGAAATATAATGTCGTTGGGGATAGTTAGATCCAACGTGATGTCGTGGAGACAATAATATTTTTTGCCATGAAAATTAAATACGAGATATAACTTTGAAGTAATAAAACTGTAAGACAACGTTCTATAAACCTTATTAAACAATTTGTTAGGAAATTAAACAAATAAATGAAGTTGATAATACAAGATTTTCTGAAATTAATAATTAATGAAATAATAATCTGAGATTTAAGCATATTAACGATCTGACCTAATGAAATAAAAATCAGAATGACTAGATGAAATAATGAAAATCTAAATAACCAGATGATTGAAATTTAAATAAGTTGATAAATTAAATTTTTGAATAAATCGATGAATTAAATAGATGGATAAATTAAAGACTGAATAATTAAACTGATTGAAATGAATTAATAGACGATTGTAATGATGATGAATAACTGAATTAGAAGGTGATAATTAATTAAAGAAGCTGATGATTAATGAATTTACATGGAATTAAATAAATTTAATTGAGATATAATTTGAAGGAATTGCAACTTGAATTGAGAATTTAAATGATGTAATGGTGATGAATTAACGATTCTGACAGGAACATGTAGAATTTTGAAGTGAGAATTAATGTGAGAAATGTTTTAATTTTGAAAATGACGATAATGATGACCAACGAGAATTTGAATTTTCTGTAATTCACAGATAAGTGATTGATTGTTAATGACGATGTAAATAGTGTAAATTAATTATTCAATGTTTAGGAACATTTGATTAACATGTTCTACGTTCAAATTTATACCATGCAAGCCATAATTTATGTGATATTTAATATGAGTGATTATTATATGTGTATGTTTAGACAGAGTAATAACTTAATTAAATCCACATTGATGTTAAATTAAAGAGAATTAGGTCTCAGGTTTCACAAATGTCAGTGACGAAAGACATAGTGCTACAGTGATCCTGAGAATCCAAGAGAACTTTATACAATTTTCTTGTTATGTGGATTAAGATAATTTTGCATTAGAAAGGAGATGGTTCGATTTTTGGACAATGACAATTTAACTTTGGCATTCGACCATACTCTTAGGTAGGAGTTATATTTAAAATGTCTGTCTGACTTTCAAAGTAAAATAAATTTGTTTTTATCTTAGTTGTGATCTGATGATGGTGTGATGTTCCTTTTTCTTTCCTTGTCTTGAGTAAGGCTTATCCGGAAAGGAAGTGGTTTGCTAGGAATTCAGTTGATGGCGCCCATTTATATTTGCATTATTTTTATTAAACTTATGCCCGTAACGACCCTTGAGATACTTTGTCTCGTGATACCCACTGCTTTTTCGATAACTCAGCTGAATTTCCGACACATTCCTTATTTGACTAGAGGTTCATTTAACTCCGCTCTGTCCCGGAACTCCAGGAATGCGATGCTATAGCAGATGGGTCATCGCATCCCCAGGACGAACGGGTACAGTACAAACTTCAAGTTTTAACCTCATCTTCATGGTTTTAACTTCTACATGCTTTTAACGATCTTTTATAGGCAGTGTGAAATTATTTATTTTTTGAAATAATCACTCTTCGCGGGATTTGCCATGTTGAGCTTTTGTCTGTCTAAGCCAACCTTAATGGAAAGTAGCTTTTCTTAAGCTAACCAAATGAGAAATCTTCTCACCACGTGGGATATTATTTATTACCCGCTGTCTATAAATCACCAAGCTAATTCCTCCGCTGGATTAACTTTGGCCCCATTCTTCTATTAAGATCGTTCTGGAACCTTCCAGATCCTGTACTTTATCTACAAGTCTTGCCGTCATGTATTTTTCACCCACTTGTGGGAATACTATTTAAAATGAGGAATCTTCATTATAAATTACTGCAATAGCGAATTTTCTTCCACCGCTGGAATGTTCTATGGCGCATTTAATTGTAATTCACAAACTTCTCAAGAAATAGACTCTCGCCGACCTAGTGCAACCAGTTATTTTCATCATTGCAATAACTTTCTTTCCCATAAACTTTCGTGTTACTACAGTGAATTTTTCATCTATTCAAAAGACTATAGTGAGAAACAGTGCTTTCAGTATTTCTTCCGCGTCGCGATCGTCCGTTTACATTAAATAAGGCCATGAACATTTATCCTCCATCCCAATCGATCTTTCCTAAACCTTCTACTAACAAACCATATTAATAAAATTATAAATCTGGATCATTTCTATAAGGTGTCACTATAACGAAGTGCCCTTCCATTTTTGCTTGTTTATCATTAATTAATCTCTGTATAACTACGTGTTTTATACACGGTTCGTGCTTATATTGTTTCTTCCCTATAATCAGGGAAAACAATTCTTTCAACTCTTGAGTGAGTTATTTCTAGGTCTCACGAAATGGAAACTGCCCCATTTGGCTCGTGATTCCTACTTAAAACATAGGAGGTCGAGAACCTTCCTTTTGATTTTCTCTTCAGGTTTCACAGTAAGTGACCTGCCCTTATTTGTATAATTAACCAACATTAATTCTGTAAATATAAGAAGTTATAGGAACTTCTCCTTTTTTCTACCCTCTTTCTTCTTTGTTATTTTCGAAGTTGTAACTGTTTCTAAAATAGTTACCTGGAAATTTCTTAAAGTACACTCCTTGTACTCAATTGAATGTTTAAACTTTAATTACTTCATTTGTCTTTATTAAATCTTA
This sequence comes from Meconema thalassinum, assembly GCA_946902985.2. NCBI lineage: Eukaryota > Metazoa > Arthropoda > Insecta > Orthoptera > Tettigoniidae > Meconema > Meconema thalassinum. The sequence continues at coordinate 13,658,346 of OX336390.1, read as the reverse complement.
CAAAGATTTTAGTACATATATATAAGGTTTGAAACCTAAAGAATTGTTAAGTGCCTGGAGCAAACGTTTAATGTTTTCTGAGGTCTGTGACCCCAAAATTGTTAACCAAATTGAAAATATATATTTGTTAAAGTTATCAACTTCTTTTGAATTGTTAAATAAATTAAGCGTTTCTTTTCGCTTTTTCATTTTTTCTAATACTACAGTTAGGCAAGATCCTGTCTTCCCTGACTCTTCCCAAGTTCATGCAATCGTCAATACAGAACAAATCTGCTACTATTTGTCTTGCCAGACTATCACCCTTCCCCATAGTAGTCTTATGCATGCTTGGGAGGAAATACACTAAAGCCTTTCTCGGGCAAACCGCCTAAGTCTTAGCTGCGGTTCCCGTCAGCTTCGACCAAGCTCGTACCCACTTTAGGTATCAGAGAGCGGATTTGCAGTTGCAACCGCCTCTAAATGCATTAAAGGTTAAATTTATAACTTTTGTGGAACTCTCATCCTATTTCTCTATCCTTTTTCTCCAGTCCGAAACCCACTTCCTTTTCTTAATCATCTTCCCTTGGTGGGTGGGTTATTCCTCAGCCAATAATCTACCCACCAGTTGAAAGGTTAAGCTCTATCTCCGCCCCGCTAAATTTGTAAACTTCATGTTCCTTTCTCTCACTAAGTATTTGACCTATTGAAAGACAAATTTACAGATATTTAGATCTATATCTTTTCTTTAAATGCTCTTTTTTGGAAATATGTGTGTTTGTAAATAATATTTTTAATATATTTTTTCTTTCAAGCGTTAAATTTTTCATCTTATTTCTCTACGAGAACATAAAATATTAACTTTACAAGAAAACATACAATCCTTAATTTCTTCAAACTGAAAACTAAATCAAATCGCTATTGTTAATACCGGTACTTCCTGATTAAAGGAACATTTGTCTAGGGAAAAACAAAATTGGACAAAAGTGCCCTTTAAAGATAAGTATTAGCAGCCAGGTCCATATTCTGGCTCATCTGGGTTGTCTTTATCTTCCCAGCCCCTCTTCGGATTTCCTTTTAGCTTCTTTAGAGTTTGCTTGAAGGAACAAAGGAAGGAAGGAGAAAGGAAGGAAGGAGAAAGGAAGGAATGAGAAAGAAAGGAAGGAGAAAGGAAGGAAGGAGAAAGGAAGGAAGGGAAAAGGAAGGAAGGGAGAAAGAAAGGAAGGGAGAAAGGAAGGAAGGGAGAAAGGAAGGAAGGAGAAAGGAAGGAATGAGAAAGAAAGGAAGGAGAAAGGAAGGAAGGAGAAAGGAAGGAAGGAGAAAGGAAGGAATGAGAAAGGAAGGAAGGAGATAGGAATGAGAGAGAAAGGAAGGGAGAAAGGAAGGAAGGAGAAAGGAAGGAATGAGAAAGAAAGGAAGGAGAAAGGAAGGAAGGAGAAAGGAAGGAATGAGAAAGGAAGGAATGAGAAAGGAATGAGAAAGAAAGGAAGGGAGAAAGGAAGGAAGGAGAAAGGAAGAAAGGAGAAAGGAAGAAAGGAAGAAAGGAAGGTTTTAGTTTAACAATACTCAAATTAAAGGAATTAAACTAAATCAAATTAAATCACCTATAAATGGGGTTTAGCAAACATTTTCAGCAGAGAATCATTTGCACGTTATAAACTGGACTTCAGGCTATCAAAATAAAATTTAAAACTCCTTTTTTGACCCAAAGCAGCTTAAATAATCTCCTTATATAATCTATTTTTATTAAACATCATAAGATAAGTAAGCAAAGCCGTATTTCAGAGAAAAAATCATTTATAAGCATTTTGCTTAGAAATCCGGGCTCTACTGATTATCATGCACAGCTGAATCGCATGGTACGAGTTGGACAAGCTATTTATTACGGTGTGTTAAGCGCGGACCAAATGTAAAATACTGTATTGTCAACTAATATGATAAAATGGTCTGGTTAGCTCAAATTATAATTGCCAGCGTTTCGCCCCAGTGTACCATTGGGCTCGTCAGTTGGTATGGTACACCTCACAAGACGTGTGGCTAGCACATACTGTGAAGACACAAGTAGTGACGTCACGAGTAATGCCAATGTGCTACAGGAGTCAAACACCCTTTCATAAAAACAACCAACCTTACCTTGGTAATCTAATTTGGTTTCAAATAATATGATACAATGGTCCGGTTAGCTTAAATGTAATTGTCAGCGTTATTACCAAATTTAGTGGCGGTTCATTGCGCCATTGTGCTATAGTAGCAACCACCAACTGCACCACAGACACACCCAACTACACGAGGCTGATTACCAAAATGCCCCAAGCCCCTAAAATGAATTACCAACAAGGCTACTTACTGTATGTTATGTAGTAAGAGTTGAAAATAAGATTTAATAAACCTTGACCGGTAATCAATAGCACCTAGGGAGTATAGATCCCTCCTGCGGCGTTCACAAGCGACCGATCGTGACAAATGAGCATTCAAATATGAAAGAGAATAGACATTAGCAGTGACGAATTGCACTCTAATTTCATATATATCTATGATTTCTTTAAAAACTGACTTTCCAAAAAAATGTATGAAGTGTGCAATTTGTATATACTGTTTCTGTAGGAAAATAAGCTCCATAATTCCTGTACACTTCACATTTTGGCCGCTGTGACACGTGTTTCTTGTCATTTTAACATTCTGAGGTCTTTCCCTTCTCATTTTGCATGGATTTCCGAAACAGTAAATCAAAGGAATGAGTACTCAAATCATATAATTTCATAAATATCGAATATCCGGTGAGTGTTACAGCTAAGCTGTCAATCAATGGACTCAGCACACAAATGACATTAGCAGTGACGATTTGCATTCTAATTTCATAAATATCAATTTTTGTAAGAAATGTGCGATTTTCAAATACTGTTGCTGTAGGAAAATACGCGACATCATTGCTGTTCAGTTCGTATTTTCGCCGTAGGGGCGCCTGATTCATCTCCAAACTATTAAATGTTAATTCATTTACAGGTTCGCTGTCAATCAATGAACTCAGCACACAAATCAGATTAGCACTGACGATTTGCATTCTAATTTCATAAATATCGATTTTTGTAAGAAGTGTGCGATTTGCAAATACTGATGCTCTAACATGCTGCAATTATGAGTTGCCTTCTTAAGTTAGGGAACGTAGAACTTGGAATTCTAACTGAAATGTAAATAGTGTTCTATAATCATTTACTACTACTACTCCTCGGTGCTACAGTCCGTGTAGGACCTTGGCCTCTCCAACAATCGTTGCCCAATCCTGACGATCTTCTGTACGTTTCCTCCATCTTCTTACTCACATTTTGCGTAAGTCATCCTCCACGTCATCCAACCATCGTTTCCTAGGTCTTGCTTTGCATCTTCTTCCACCTGGATTTACTCTAGACTATAGGTCTTTTTAACCACACTATCCCTAGCCATTCTCTCCACATGCCCCAGCCATCCGAGCGTGTTACTCTTTAATTCCGAAACTATTTAGTATAGACAGGTTAAAGGTTCCGCCTGATCAATACTTTTATTGATTATGATCACTGTGTGGTCATTAGTGGGACATGTTTCGAAGCCTAATTAATAGTTTTGGCCCCTTCGTCAGCCGATATGACAGAGAACGATACAAGATTATTTTTTGCGTAGCACTTAAAATTCCCTTAAAATGTAATCTTGAATGGTGCACCATAAAGAGAGATTGAAACATTTTACGCCTAATATGAGTTACTAGCTGAAGTACCCGTGCTTCGCTACGGGTCATAAATAAATTAAAATGTGAAGGTGACAGTTAAAACAGGGGATAGGCGAGGTGCTGTGCAGAGGGAGATTAAGGATGGAACATTTTGTCCAACTACACCGCTCGGCGTTGACGGTGTTTTATAGCACAAATTTAGGTTTTACTCGCTAACCGTTGGAGATACCATTCGGATAGGAAATGCAATTTTAAACCTCGTATATGCCATCAAAAGTTTGCTATTTCTTAGCGTATTCTTTTTATTTGAAATGGAAATATGAAAGTTTGAAACCAAAGGGTGTAGTGACGTCACTAAAATGGTCGCCATTTTAAATAGTGCAAAGTATTGAAATCAAAAGTAACCTATATGTTAACCAGGTAAATCAGCTACTTCCATGTAAAATTCATGTAAATCGGACCAGTGGTACTTGTGTGATTGAGTAATACACAGACACACACCATCTCATTTTTAGCCTCGCTTCGCTCGCGTCATAGTCGTGTGATATTGTTATTCAATGAAATGCAGGTTTAACCCCGTTAACACCCCTTTAGAACCTGAATATCCAAAAATCCCTCCTTAGTAGTCGATTTCGACACACAACAAACATATCCCCAAAATATCATTCTTCTAACTTGAGTAGTTTTGGTTGGTCGATGAGAGTGAACATCCAAAAATACTTCCTTAGTGGACGTTTTTCTTCCAGAATTTCACCCCTCCCCATAGGCCCCTTAAATTGCATTTAAGAAAAAAACGGTCGAACACCTATTTATGTTATTTATTTATTTATTTTTAAGCTGATTGATTTCCTCCGAGATTCAAACTCCTCGCCTATGTCGTTTAAGAGATACACGCACCGTTAGGAATCTTTCAACCCCCACTTTTCATCCCTTTCACCTCATAATATACACTACATCGAAAAACCATTAGACATTTGTCAGCTTATTTTTAATGATTAGTATATATGCCAAGTATCACACCCCCAAATAAAACCACTCGTGAGATATTGTTATTTAATGAAATAAACGTTTACCCCCTTAACACCTCTTTAGAACCTGACTATCCAAAACTCTTTCCTTAGTGGACGTTTTCGACATACAACGAACCTATCCCCAAAATTTCATGTTTCTAACTTCAATAAGTTTGGCTGGGCGATGATGAGTGAGTCAGTCAGTCAGGACATTTTCTTTCATTTATTTCCCCATGAATCCCTTAAATTGGATTTATGAAACAAACGGTCGAACACCCATTTACTTATTTAAAGCTGTTTTCCCCCTGAGTTTGATGAGTGAGTAAGTGAGTCAATCAGTTAGGACACTTTCTTTCCTGTTTTTTTTTCTCCAGAATTTCACCCCTCTCCAAGGGCCCCTTAAATTGGATTTATGAAAAAAAAAACGGTCGAACACCTATTTACTTTTATTTTAAGCTGTTTTTTCCCGCCGAATTTCAAACTTCTCGCCTATGTCGTTTCATAGATACACGCTCCGTTAAGAATCCCTCAACCCCCAATTTTCACCCCTTTCACCTCATAATATACACCACATCGATAAACCCTTAGATATATGTCTGATTATTTTTAATGATAAGTTTATATACCGAATATCACATCCCCAAAGAAACAACTCATGAGATATCGTTATTCAATGAAATGCACGTTTACCCCCTTAACACCTCTTTAAAACCCGAATAAACAAAAATCATTCCTTATTTGACGTTTTCGACATACAGTGAACATATTCCCAAAATTTCATGTTTCTAACTTTAATAGTTTTCGCTGGGCGTGATGAGTGGGTGAGTCAGACAGGATATTTTCTTTCAATTATTTTTTACCAGAATTTCACCCCTCCCCATGGGCCCCTTGAATTGGATTGATGAAAAAACGCTTCAACACCTATTAACTTATTTTTTAAGCTGTCTTTTCCCCCTGAGTTTGATGAGTGAGTGAGTTAGTCAGTCAGTTAGGACACTTTCTCTCCTTTTTTCCCCCAGAATTTCACCCCACCTCATTGGCCCCTTAAATTAATTTATAAAAAACGGTCAAACACCGTTTTACTTACTTTTTAAGCTGATTTTTTTTCGCTGAGTTTCAAATTTCTCGCCTATGTCGTTTAAGAGATAGGCCTACACGCTCCGTTAGGAATCCTTCAACCCCCAATTTTCACCCCTTTCACATCATAATAATACACCACATCGAAAAACCCTTAGACACATGTCTGCTTATTTTTAATGATTAGTTTATATGCCGAGTATCACATCCACAAATGAAACCACTCGTGAGATATTGTTATTCAATGAAATGCAGGTTTAACCCCCTTAAGACCCCTTTAGAACTTGAATATCCAAAAATCCTCCCTTAGTGTACGGTTTTGACATACAACGAACATATCCCCGAAATGACATGTTTCCAACTTCAATATTTTGGCTGGGCGATGATGAGTGAGTGAATGAGTCAGGACATTTTCCTTCAATTTTTTTCTTCAGAATTTCACCCCTCCCAATGAACCCCTTCAATTTGATTGATCAAAAAAACTGTCGAAAAGCTATTTACTTACTTTAAAGCAGTTTTTCCCCCTGAGTTTGATGAGTGAGTGAGTCAGTCAATCAGTTTGGACACTTTCTATCCTGTTTCCCCCTTCCCCCAGAATTTCTCCCCTCCCCATGGGCCCCTTAAATTGGATTTATGAAAAAACTGTGAAATACATATTTACTTAGTTTTTATGCTGATTTTTTTCCGCTGAGTTTCAAACTCCTCGCCTATGTCGTTTAAGAGATACACGCTCCGTTAGGAATCTTTCAATCAGCGCTTTTCACCCCTTTCACCTCATAATACACACCACATCGAAAAACCCTCAGACACGTGTCTTCTTATTTTTTAATGATGAGTTTATATACCGTGTATCACATCCCCCAATGAAACCAATCGTGAGATATTGATATTCAATGAAATGCAGGTTTAACCCCCTTAAGACCCCTTTAGAACCTGAATATCTGAAAATCATCCCTTAGTAGACGGTTTTGACATACAATGAACATATCCCCAAACTGTCATGTTTCTAACTTCAATAATTTTGGCTGGGCGATGATGAGTGAGTAAGTGAGTGAGTGAGTCAGGACTTTTTCTTTCAATTTTCTTTTTTCATAATTTCACCCCTCCCCATGAACCCCTTAAATTTGATTTTTGAAAAAAAAAAAACTGTCGAACTGCTATTTACTTACTTTAAAGCAATTTTCCCCCCTTGAGTTTGATGAGTGAGTGAGTCAGTCAATCATTTAGGACACTTTCTTTCCTGTCCCCCCCCCCCTAGAATTTCACCCCTCCCCATGGGCCCCTTAAATTGGATTTATGAAAAAACTGTGTAATACATATTTACTTAGTTTTATGCTGATTTTTTTCCGCTGAGTTTCAAACTCCTCGGCTATGTCGTTTAAGAGATACACGCTCCGTTAGGATTCTTTCAATCCCCACTTTTCACCCCTTTTCACCTCATAATATACACCACATCAAAAAACCCTCAGACACGTGTCTTCTTATTTTTAAAGATGAGTTTATATGCCGAGTATCACATCCGCCAATGAAACCAATCGGGAGATATTGCTATTCAATGAAATGCAGGTCTACCCCCTTAACACCCCTTTAGAATATGAATATCCAAAAATCCTCTCATAGCGGGCATTTGCGGCCCTTGAGGAAGCTGCATACCAAATTTCATTCCAATCCGTTCGGTGGTTTTTGAGATTTCGTGATGAATGGATGAATGAGTGAGTGAGTGAGTGGTATTAGACAAATATGTAGTAGATAGATAGTGTTAAGTCTTTATTATGCTAAACTCGGTTGACAGTGCTGTGTGAGCAGTTGACTAACTAACGGGATTTCAAGTAAATATCCTCATTTTCTATACCGGTAGTGCAGAGCACAACTCGAATCCAGTCGGCCGTGTCTCGACTTGAGCTATGTTGCCATGGAAACTATCTGCCTTGCCATTCCTTCATGAGTATATTTCATGATTTGATTAGCCTGTGCTTGAGTGCAAAAGGGCCGAAATCAAAAGAATGAGAAAGACTATCGGAAATTCATGTAGCCAGCGGTTCCTTCTGGGTCCTAAACTATGTGTGTGCAAACTTTGGTTGAGATTGGTGGAACGGTGTAGATTTGTATACGGAACAGACCCACCCACATACGCACATACATACAGACTTTCACTTTTATATATAAGATGTCAAAAGTCTTAAGAACTAGGCCTATAAACACTTTCAATAGACGCCTCACGCTGGTCTTTAGATGCTATTGAAAACACAAATGTACGGTACCGGTTCGGTACGACAGTGACAGTTCAGAACACCATGAAAACATGTTGGAATCAGCAGCAGGAACACTTAATTCCTCAATACTTCACCAGCAAAATAAAGAGAATAAAACCAATGAAGTCCCTGCGCTGAATGCTTATGAAATGCATAACTTTAAACACTTGCAATGGCAGAGATTGGCCTCTAATCCGTCTAAAAAGAAAAAAAATATGGAGAACAATTATTATTATTATTATTATTATTGCCTTTATTGGTGGCGCAGTTAGGGCTCTTGGCCCTCTCTTACACTTAACCACATTAAAACAATACAATAAACATATTATGGCGACAAAATTAAACAATAATAATTGACATTGATCATGACTTTCACACTCTCATTCACTCATCCAGTCATACTTGTTGTCGGTCAGCAATGTTCAGCAGGCTGCCCCAGCAGGTGGTCTTGAATTTAGATAGTGAGGTGATACCCCTGACACTGGCTGGAAGGGTATTCCACAGCCTAGACCCCACCACATGAAAAGAGTTGTTGTATATAGAGGAGTGATGAATAGGAATGGAGAGGGACGAACCAGAGCGTGTATTATTACCACGGAAAGAAGACAAGTACTTGAATTTATTTGATAAGTATAGTGGTCTGTCGTCAGACAATAATCGTAAAATCTGGACAAGAATGTGATATGATCGACGTAGTTCAGGTTTCAGCCAGGAAAGAGCGGAATAATAGGGAGTGATATGTTTATCATAGCTCAGATCGTAGATAAATCGTATGCAAGAGTTCAGAGCTCGTTGAAGTTTCAAAGTTAATGTTTTGGTTGCGTCTACAAGAATAACGTCACAGTAGTCAAGAATAGGAAGTATTAGTGTCTGTATGAGGAGGATTCTTACTTTAAATGGTAAAATATCTTTTTTTCTTTTGAGGGAGTGGAGCGTTGCGAAAATCTTCTTGCATACATTCTGTACATGTTCAGACCAGTTAAGAGTCTGATTTATTATCACACCTAGATTTTTCACTGTAGGACAGTATGGAATTTCATTGTTGTTCAGTACAATTGGGGGAATAATTTGATCTCGGAGTGACGTCAATAGTTTTTGAGAGCCAATTATGATAACTTGTGTTTTGGATGGATTCAGAAGAAGGGAATTTTCCCGAGAATATTTTCCAAGTCGATGAAGGTCAGCGTTGATAGTTTCAATTGTCAATGGAATGTCATTTGTCTTGCAGTGGGAGTATATTTGCAAATCATCTGCATATAGGTGATATTTGCAATTTTTCAAATTAGATGAGATGTCGTTGATATATAGTACAAAAAGCAAGGGTCCTAGTACACTACCCTGTGGGGCGCCTGACTTTCTGCTTAGCCACTGAGAAGTTTTATCCTTGGTTACAACACGTTGCTGGCGATTATTCAGGTATGATGCGAAAAAGTAAATTGTCTGCTGGTCGAAGTAATAAAATTCCATCTTTTTCAATAGTGTCTGAGTATTTATGGTGTCAAAAGCACTGCTGAAGTCGAGAAGGGTGAGGATTGTCACCAGTTTTTGGTCCATTGCATGTCTAATGTCGTCAGTCACTTTGAGTAATGCTGTTGCAGTGCTATGTCCCTTCTTGAAACCTGATTGCAGAGGGTCTAAAAGAGAACGGCTATTCAAATATTCAAGTACTTGCTCATGAACCAGACGCTCGAGGGCTTTTGAAAGTGCAGGTAGAATGGATATTGGCCGATAGTCAGATGGAAATAAAGGTTCGGTTTTCTTAGGAATAGGGATGACATTGGCTTGTTTCCGTAGGGAGGGAAAGGTGTCAGTTGTAAGACTATGGTTGAATATGTGAGTAATAATTGGTAGAACGGCACCGATGATATTATGTATGAAGGATATGGGAATATCATCAACTCCTCTCGCTTTTGATTTTATGGAATATAGTACCTTTTTTACTTTGTCTGCCGTAACCGGATGGAAAGTAAAGAGAGGGTGGTCAGGTAGTGGGTGAAAAGGATCATAGGGTGTTGAATTAGTTGGTACTCTCTCTTCAGTGAAATATTCATTTAACTCATCAAGCGGTATGTCTGGTGCATGTGTCTGTTGCTGCTGTTTGCCTATACCTAGAGAACGCATATTATTCCAGGCATTCCTTGTATTCATCTTCTTTGTCACGTTTTGTATGTAGGAGTGAATTGCTAAGGGAGAAATGAGTAGGTGAAGGCCACTTATAAACTTTATAACCGGTAACGAGAAATTCCCTTGTTTGAGCAACGATTAATAACCAAACTTATTAAATTGGCAAATAGCAAGAGGTTAAATTGTATGCTATGCCGGTTCTGGTTTGTCTTTTATTTTAAATATTATAGACAATTTTATGGGTACAGCAGAGCACATTCCCCAGATATATAACTGTATTAAATGAAATTAATGGGTGTGTTAGTTCTGGTTAAAGCTGTAGAATAGGAGTGGTGTGCTAATGTATGATATTAGCAAGAGAGACTCTCCAAGAGGAAGACACGTGCAAATGTGAAGATAATTTGGGAAGTGTAGCGAAAATAACAGGGAAAAGGGGCCAACACTCTTAATTAGGCCTTGAAACATGTCCCACTAATGACCACACAGTGATAATTAAAAAAGTATTGATCAGGTGGAACCTTTAACTTGTTTATACTAATTAGTTTATCAATACGGAACCAGAATGAACCTTTTAAGTTCCGAAACTATAACAGGATGACCATATAGTTCCTCCAGTTCTTTGTTTTCCCGTATTCTCCATCTTCCTGCCTCATTCACTGCTCCATAAATCTTCCTCAATATTTTCCGTTCCCATCTTCTCAAAAGCTCCTCTTCTGTCACAGTCATAATCCATGTTTCCGAGCCGTACATTACCACTGGTCTTATAACTGTTCGGTACACTGTCACCTTTGATCTTCTACTGAGGATGCGCGCTTTGAGGAATTTATCAGTGCCCAATAAGCTCTATTACCGGCTGCAATTCTTGCTTTTATTTCTTCTCTTGTGCTATTATCTTCAGTAACCAGTACTCCCAAATACTTGAAACGTTCACACCTCTCAAAATTCACCCCATTTAGGTTTATAAATAAATTTATATATTTATCTTTCTCCACAGTATTTCTCCTAGATAATAATAAATATTGAGTTTTGTTGCAGTTCACTCGTAATCCTACTTCTTCTGATTCTTTCTCTAACCGTCCCATCCCTTCTTCAAGATTCTTCAGGCTTCGTGACAGCATACGCTAGATTTTGGCTCATACTGTTTAACAGCGTGCCTCCTGGATTGCTGATATCTACCTTCCTCATTACTCTCTCTAGTACTACATATATTGAACAGCAGGGTGGACAGTACGTCTCCCTGTCGTAAGCCTTGGTTTCTATAATCATTTGGTCTCATTATAAACCTATTGGGGAAAGTGTGGTTTATGGACATGCGAGATTTCTCGCACGGCCACGCTAGTAACTCTAATTTCCCTGAAAGAATCACAGTAGTTGTATGAAACTGGTTGTGCTAATGCGGCGTCATCAAATGGAAGTGTGGGCACCAACGAACGTAGGCGCCCTTTGCCTCTGACTGCGCGCCTGGTGGCGCCGACTGTTGGGTGGCTCAGCAATTACGTGACAGAATGGCTGAAGGTCACTCGCTGACACTCCTCAACGCTGTAGGTTCAGTCAGGGTAGTGAGGTAGTGCACGCAACTGGCCGCTATTTGCATAAACACTCAATTGGCTGGATGGGCGCAGCAGGTCCGAGCAACAATGGCACAAGGAGCTAACATGTTATACTTTGTCACGGATGTAAGCGAAATTATAGAGTTCTGAGCAAGGACCAAATACATAGATCTGCCCTTCGACACGTAACAACTGCATTTCCTCGAGTAACTCTGTCATCATCGGCGGTAGCATGCTGAGCTTCAATGCCCAAGATCGCGGGTTCAAACCTGGCCGAAGTCGTCGGATTTTTTAAGAGCGTTTAAAAATCCCTCAGTATGCCTTCCTTCGGAGGAGAAGTAAAGCCGGCGGGCCCATGTCATAGATTTATGGCATGTAAAAGAACCTTCCACTAATTACAGTTGTGTGAAGCTAAATTATAGGTTAGATTTGACTAACGCTCTTAGGTTCCAACGTTCGTCGCCAGGAGCCGATTGCGGTGGCGTCTATAGTAACAAAGTTCAGGACTAGTTGGTCGTTGACGGTGGTGTTTGGTAGCAAAAGTTAGAACTACTTGAAATGTCTGCAGTCCTTACTTGAATTTTAAAAAATTCCTCTCGGCACGCCAGAATGGGGAGGTAGATTTCACCGGGCAAACAAGGGGACAGGCTATAATAGTCAAAATATGCAGGTTGTCGTAGAAGGATCAGACCTCATTTATTCCGAGAAAGTATTTTACAATTGGAGCTTAATTAACTTTGTTTTTCGTCTTTCTATGCATATTTTTAACGTTTTATTGTCTTATGGGGATGGTAACCTTATCATTTGCGGTCCATTTTTATACTTGTGGTCACACCGTCCTTATGCAAGGTTTGGAACTGATGTGTAACTATCCAACAGTCTGTTACTTCCTCACGTCAAATTTTATCACCCGCAGAGATGTTGTTTGGTTCCTCAGTTTAGGGGCTGCGACAACGTGGTCTTGTAACCCCGTGTACTTAAGGTGTGTGTAGAATCTGTCTGATAAACGGTGTTAATTGTGATGGCTGTATTAGTCTGTAATTCAGGTAAGGACAGCATACGGTCAATTTCAAGTAGTAGTTCCTAATTTTGGTACCAAATACTCCCGTCAACGACACCTAGCTGTGAACTTGGCAACTAGATGCCACCGCAACCAGCAACTTGCTACGAACGTTGGAACTTTACTTCCGAAGGAAAGCATACTGAGGGAATTTTAGCGCTCTTAGAAAATCCGACGACTTCGGCCGGCTTTGAACCCGTGACCTTGGGCATTGAAGTTCAGCATGCTACCAGTTACGTCACCGAAGTCGCTTCCCCCAGTGTCAGATGGAAGACTGTGAATGTGATCTCGTGCAATGGTGTTGTCATGGTAATCTCTGATGGCTCTTTGCATTTTCTTGTAATTCCGAAATCATTTTTCTTATCCCTTGGCGTAATGGTGGGTTATATCAAAAATTCTTTCAGACAAAAGTTTTAGGTAATTATTAGGGGAATATTGTCCATTTTGTACGGTTTTGATATTGTGCCTATTAAGAGAGAGATTATTAATGTTTCCCGAAAAAAAAACACTTTTTTCCATCCATTTGGTCAATGGTTGGTGCTATCAAAAAACTTCTTAAACATATATTTTGGCACTTAACCGATACATAGTATGAACTTTGAATGGATTCGATATTTTACGTATTAAGAGAGTTATAGCGATATTTCACATTTTCGAAAAATGCCCCCCATATTCACCTCCTTCGACCAATTTTGCCCATTAACAAACTCGATTTAAAGGGATACATATTATGTAAAAAATGCAAAGTGATTGGTGCAAAATTACGGTAGTTATCGTGTCTACAAGAAACTGATAGATAGATAGATACATATATACATAAATTATATATAAACTTTTGAACTGACGGTGGTTTTGGGGTCTAGGGGATGTGAAACGTAAAGATATGTCGAAATATTCCGGAAGTCGAAACATGGTACCCATTGCAATAGTTAGTTTCTAATGAAATCTACCTAACAGATAACACTCACTAATACAGCCATCACAATTAACACCGGCTATCAGACAGATTCTAGACACATCCATGACCGCGTTGTCGCAACCCCTAAACTGAAGAACCAACCAACCGGCTTTATAAGTTACACCCCAAGAAAATAGTTCCTAGAGACCACTTGCCCCCAGTCGGGCTGATCCTCGCAGATGTTAACCATCGCCTCACGTCAACTACTCGGCTTTCTATTCCTCACACCTTCTTTCGAGTGGTCTTCACGAGGGAGTGGGCGCGTCTACCCTAGTTCGGGAAAACTCTCTCTGCTCCATCATTGAACTGCGAACAAATCCCCGAGCGTTAAAAATCCCTCAGTATGACTTCCTTCGGAGGGGAAGTAAAGCTGGTGGTCCCATGTCATAGATTTATGGCATGTAAAAGAACCTTCCACTAACTACACTCGTGTAAAGCCAAACTTTGTAGGTTAGGTTTGATTAAAGCTCTTAAGTTACAACGTCGTCACCGGGCGCTGGTTGCGGTGACATCTAGTAGCCAAGTTCACAGCTAGGTGTCGTGGATGGTAGCATTTGGTATCGAAAGTAGGAACTACTTGAAATTATGGTCTGCAGTCCTTACTTGAATTAAACAGATAACACACACTAATACAGCCATCACAATTAACACCGGTTATCAGATCGCGTTGTCTGTAATTCAAGTGAGGACTACAGACGATCAATTTCAAGTAGTTCCTACTTTTGCTACCAAATACTACCGTCAACAACACCTAGCTGTGAACTTGGCTACTAGATGTCACCGCAACCAGCACCTAGCGGCGAACGTTGAAACTAATAGAGCGTTAATAAAAATCTAACTTACAAATTTAGCTTCACACAATTGTAGTTAGTGGAAGGTTCTTTTACATGCCATAAATCTCCGAAGGATGAGGAATATTTAACGCTCTTAAAAAATCCGACGACTTCGACCGGGCTTGAACCCACGATCTTGAGCATAGAAGCTCAGCATGCTACCTACTACGCCACTAAAGAGGTGTTGAAATGATAAGAACAATACTAAGACGTGAAGCTCCCTAAAGACCAGTGGTTATTACTTTCTAATTTCGATCTTCAGCTGTTACTCCTTACTGCACTCCGCCGTAAAGGGCAGCGAATTCATCATCATCATCTTAATTTCCCATTTTCCAGTTGACATAGTTCCTCTCCACTTTGCTCTGTCGTTCCACCATTCCTCCTCCGACAAAGTGTTCCAATCCAGGTTCCGTTTTCTAATGCTATTCTCCACCGAGTCCATCCAACGCATTCTTGGTCTTCCTCGTCCTCTCTTCCCTGTCATCCGTCGTTCCAGTGCTCGTCTTGGTAGCCTTACTTCATTCATCCGTTTGACATGTCCAGACCATCTCAATCTGTTTTGCTCCAGTTTGTCATTTAGTTTCTGCACTCCCAGTTCATTCCGTATATCTTCATTTCTCACTCTGTCTCTCCTCGTTTTCTGGACCATAATTCTCAGGAATCTCATCTCTCCCTCTTAGTCATTGTCCAAGTTTCTGCTGCATATGTCATTATAGGAACATAATATACTTTGTACATAACTTCTTTAGCCTTAATTGGTATATCCTTGTTCCATACTAGTCCTCGTACCTGTTGGTAGAAAGCACTCCCGAGTTGTATTCTTCTGCTAATTTCCAAATCTAGTCTTCCATCTTCAGTCAGTTCACTTCCCAAGTATTTGAAGTGTTTCACCACTTCCAATTCCTTATCTCCTACTTTGATTACTCCTTTTCCTTCTTTCTTATCTCTACTCATCACCACTGTTTTACTCTTCTCCACATTTATCTTCAATCCCCATTGCTCAATCTTTCATTTATTACGTCTAACTGTTCTTGTACCTCCATCTCATCCTCGCCCCAGATCATAACGTCGTCTGCAAACAACATTACCTTCATCTTTTCCCTACTATAGTCTTTCATTGCTGCCTTCATGATGTCATCCATCACCATTACGAACAATAATGGTGACAACACACTTCCTTGCTTTAGTCCAGTCTTAATTTTAAAACATTCCGATGTCCCGACTCTAGTCTTCACACTACTGTAGCAATCCATGCACATTCCTTTTATCATGTCTCTCAGTTCCTTGCCTATCCCCCTATTTGTTAAGCTTTTCCAAACTTTTGTTCTAGGGATGCTATCATAGGCCTTTTCTAGATCAATAATAGTCATTACCATTTCCTTCCCATATTCCCAACTCTTTTCAATGTTCTGTCTCAGAATGAAAATGGGTTCCACTGTTGACCTGCCCCCTCTAAATCCAAACTGCTCCTCCTCTATTTGGCTTTCTACCTTCAGTAGAATTATCAGGGCAAAATGGCGCGCAATTAAATTGTTTATGCTTCGACCATGGGCTACAATAGAGTGCGCATTGCCACACTGCGCCAGTACTGTGACGTGAGAGCAACATCTCGATCAACTGACAGAAGGGTAAACAGAGGAACTCGTAATGGAAGGTGATAGGAGTAGGTGGGGAAATGATTTGTAATGAGGGTTTTAACACACATTTTCGTAATTTATATGACATTGGGAAAAGTATAGCATGTTTCTTTACGTACCGGAAGGTAGCAAAGGTAAAATGGTTGTCGTGTTCCATAATACTCATTCATCCAGGATATCCTCTTGTAAATAATTAATAACAAATCCAACTCTGAATTAGGCCTACTGATTTTTGAACAGGATTTTTCTAATCGTTTTTGGTGGAACGCCCAAGGGCTCCCAACACGTTCAATCTATTACTACATCATTTCCTAATTTATTTTTCATCATTATAAAATGTATTTTTGCTAATTTCAGTACCGTACTTAAGGAAATGTTATCGTACGATGAGCTCTCATTCAGCGTTACCCTCTACTTCAGCATTTAATGAAAGTAAACAAAACAACATGGGCAAATGGAAATAAGGAAGTATATTGATTTAGTAAGCGTTGCATTTTAACAACTATTTGCTACAAAGGAAAACATTATAATCAATGAACTGTTCCCTTTTAAATTCCATTTTCCATGAATTAGAAACCTTCTCAAATGTAACCCAGAACTTTGAAATTCTACGAAGAATTGACTAATTTAGGGATGCAATATCCTAGAAGAATCCCAATATTTCTTCAACCAAACGCACTGTCCATACGTTTAATAAGATGACAAATATTACCTCAGCGTATTTATTATCGAAGTCTACACCGTCACATCTGTAGCATAATCTGCTACTTGACACTGAACATGATTGACGACTGCATTGCGTAGTCCACACTACATTTAATCCAGCAAAGGGACATAAAGCATTTTTATGTTCAGAGATGAATTTACTAGCAGTCTCGACAAAACACCAAGAAAAAAGTCTATGGAGATGTGAATACTTGATACCTTTGAGCATAAATACAGTCCTGTTCAGTGGAGTAAGGGGATACGGTAAATTATAATAATTTATAATAAGACAGTTTCTGGTGAATTACTTCGACCAATGCAGAGGTTGTTCCAATTGGAGTGCTCTGCATTAGAGACTGTTGACAGTGCTGAAAAGAAGGACGATCTCTCTTGGGAACTGAGTGCTTCGGAAAATGCTGATTCTCCATCTCCGGAACTGGCTGCTTCCGATTTTACCAATCGTCCAGACATTTCCACAAGGATAGTAGCAACCAGGAGTGGAAGAACGATAAAAATTCCAAAAAAGCTTTGTTTGTGATTTGTTATCGAACTTTCCAGAAAGTGTGATTTTGGAAATATTAGATGCATTATGTCCCATCAAAAGTGGGGAGGATTTGGAGAACTTCATAGTATTTACTCCTTTTCTTTATCACTTAGTGTTATAGTAGCTCAAAGTGCTCTATCTTAAATAAGTTTCTTTTGGTTGGCTATACTGTATTATTGCTTAGTATCTTTGAAAGCACTTTTGTATAAATGAAGTTGAAAGTATGGCGGCTGTGAAATCTTGTGTTGAATGGATTTTTAGTTAGGTAAATTGAATGATTCCCAATAGTAAGGGATAGGGTAAGGTAATTTACATGTTTAATTATTTTTCTTTCATGTTTCGGAGTTAAGAGGAAACGTAGGCTAAAGAAATGCAAGTAGTTAAGTCAAGAATTTTAGGGTTATTTTTACAATGAATTAACTTACCTATGGAAAGAAATGCCTGATCCTTTCTTCAACGTATCCTTACATCCATACGTGACACACAGTAATACACCATTCTGGTTTAGTAATGAATAAAGTAATGAATACGTGTAGTATTTCAGTGCTCCAAACTACCGCAGTTCCCTTCAGTCAGCTGATCGAGATGTTGCTCTCAACAATGTGACGTCATCAGCCATCTATTGGATTTATGATCGAAGCATTTATGTATGCTAAATTTTGAGGTTAGCCAGTTGCTATTGCACGTATTTGGGATAACGGTTTGCAATGTTTTAGAACTGCCTACGTCGCGTAGAAATCTAAATAACATTATATTTCTTTCTTTGCGGAAGTTTCGCGAGTCCCAATTTACAAAACTTGAAGACATTCAACTAATTTTCCTTCACTACCAACCAGCTCACCTCTTGGTACACTCATTATCTGGGACAATATTCAGTAATCCAACTAAACTGTTGCTACACATTTATTTTCTTATATAAAAAAATGGAAATGTATATCTGCCCGAAGTTAATGGACTCTGACACCGTTTAACCGATTGCATTGAAATTTTTTAGGGTTGTAGTGCGCACCCCAAGGAAGTTTTTTGGCAACAATACATTTAGATAGTCTTCTCCATTCCCTTCATTTAGGCCCTTTGACATAAATCTACACCGTTTCACCGGGCTCAAATCTATACCGTTTCACCGACCTGAACCGAATTTTACGTACTTGCCATTTGGAAAGAGACAAGGACACTGTCTATCTACTTGAAATTTCAGACAGCCCTCTCCATTCCCTTCATTTAGGCCCTTTGGAACAAATACTGCATTTCCATGCCCCACAAGCTTAACAATTTTATTTAGGAGAGTCATCATGCGGATGGGGACTTGCAGCATTGGTGAGGATTCGTTATTTTACAGTATGAGCGGAAAAAATATTATTTTCCTTGCTTCTATGCATACTTTATTTGATTTTTTTCTGTTTTGCCGACAGAATCCATACCATCTTTTAGGGACTTCTTTTATACAGGTGGAGACACTGTTCGTACGGAAGGTCACGACACTGGCGTCTATCTATTTAAGTCTGTTATTCCATGCAAATGTTATCTCTTATTACAGAGACAGAATGAAAGCAGAATGGGACCTCGTGATATGGCGTTGCCATGGTAACGTTCATCAATTTCGCAGACCGGGAATAGTTTTCTGGCAATATCTCGAAAACCGTTCGGCTTAGGGCCTTATATTAATCTTCAAGCCTCATCCAATCCCTACCTTCTCCTTATGAAGGGGCAGATGACCTCGTAGTTCCGTCCCTGAAAACAGCAATAATTAACTAACTATTCTTCTTATGGATGCTTCGGTGGCGTAGTTGGTAGCATGCTGAGCGGCCGAATGGAGACGTAGTGGACGGACTTTAACCACATATTCGAACACAGGACATTTAACTGGAGGTTCAGTTATCTTGAGCAGGTAAGTGTAAAAGCATGCTTATTCACATGCAACAGCAGGATAGAAATGATACAGCTTTCCCTTCTTGTACTGCGATATCAAATACATCTTCTTTAAAATGTCTGATACAGTTTTGTTAGAACTTAGAGTAACCGTGTCTTCTAAAAGTACCAGTAAAATTAAATGTATAATGCAATTTTCAAGGGCACTACAGTCAGTTGAGTGTATTCCGGAAAACGTTTAAAACATGATATGAAAATTGTGTATGGTAGATTTTTCTAAGGAGCAGAGTGGAGTGAGACAGGATGTTGGACATGCGACATGACCAGCTCAGCTTAGCTTGAGCTATAAAGATGTGATTGGGGATAACTATGGTTCGGTACAAGGAGCTGTTTGTTACCGGTATGTTATAAGTAGGGCTAGGATTTTTAGGTAAATAAATATTTTTTTATGTAAATATATATTTTAAGCATTTTTTTTCTATAAATACATAAATTCCTGCTTTTCACTTATTAGCACACAGCGCCTCAAGGGCAAGAAACATATTGCCGCAGTTTCGAGACTTCAGAATATGTGTTTGGTGATAATCATCGGTCATTTGTGATGGACAACCTGAAGATGTATCTCGTTGTGTATTGTAATGCTTCAGAAGTCAGTCAGATATAGAATAAATTGCATTCGTGAGAACTGCATATTGTTTATATTTACATTAAGTTAATAAACTAAATTATATTAACATATTTTTACTTTTTTGTCACATATTTCAGGTATTTATAATACATAAAAAATAAATATTTTCCCGATTTTTAGCACCTAAAAATTCTAGCCCTAGTTATTAGTTACCGTGGGTAATCAATCATATTAACAGTAATATTTTCAAAACTTCATAAGACATTGAAAGCAAACTCTCACTGAAATATAAAATTGATATGGAACTCGTGAAGTAGGCTAAACGGTGGCCGCCGCCAGGAAAATCGCCAAAAATCTCCCTAATGTTACTAACATACAGGAGTTGGATATTTTTTCAGTAGTGCCAAAATTATTGGTTGGCGCTGGCTTTGCCGCTGGTTCGAAACATGGAATGCTTGCGATATGGATTGTGAAAGTTGTGAGATACGGTAACTATCACCAGTTTCAATGGTTTTGTCTAGACCAATATTTTCATCCAGACCGATGGTTTTTGCCTGGACCAATAATGGTTAGGACGCACAGTGGGGGTAGTCACGCATCAATAATCTTTATCCAGGCCAATGGTTTAGCCTAGTAGTACAATCAGTAATTTTCACCAATAATTTCGTCCATAGAGTCGCCAAACCTCGCAACAAGGGATTGCGGTGAAGTGAAGTTGGCAGCATTGTCTTATCCAACATGGCGACGTGTTTCTGATGTGTAACATCTTTCCACTCGGTTGCTGGATATTTTTGTGGGAGTGATTTTGAAAAATGGGACGGAGGTGGATCGGACGGAAGTGTGTAAGACGCACTGCCAGCTGTCAGTGGTACCATGTGGAATGTTTATCACATACGGATTACTTCAAGGTTTTGAGGCGCCATTACAGATATTTCTACGATAAATCATCATCAAGTTGTCGTTCTTTGGTGTAAAAATATTCATTATATCACATTTGCTGAAAACAATATTATGATTTATTAAGAGTCTGTTTTTCAATCTCTGGATAAAAGTGATGGGCATCCGCTCCCTGAGTAACTTTGCTCGACACTTTCATACTAAACGGTAAACGCTCATGCGAACTCTGGGTGTCAACTGATTGAAACACAAACCACATGTTAAAAGTCTTCGTATCAGTATGTAAATTATGATATGCTTTTAATGGAACATTGTAACTAGTCGGCAAAGCCGGTATTATGTTTCTACACAATGGCTATTTAGATATTAACCCACATTGCGGTAATGCAGCGATCAATGTAATATATATCGATGTTTTAATACGGGAGCTGAGTTAGTCTTTCACGGATCACTATAGGAATTCCCTTTACTGTGAAGTAGGCGTATTCATAACTAATTTAAAACTCAATTCCACGCAGGAACATTATCGAAATAAAGCAAAATATTAATGGAGCATAACAAATGCTTCCATATTATTACCGGCACGTGAATACGATAACTGTTTTGTACTCTAAATTTCTGTGGTTGTAATCGCTTTGTGGAAAGGATCTTGGTCTGCGAATCATGAGGTCTCAGGTTCGAACCCCAGTCCCGGCAATTATTTTTGCTACCGGATTATCGATTCAAACGATATCTATCATACCATTATGCGTCATTATAACAGAATCTACACGAAATTACGATTTATCTAATTTAAATACATACATTTCATCTTAATTTCATAGTAGCATAACATGCCAGATCTTACACATCATATGCAACTACTGTAAGGCTCGTATCTTTTTTTGGTGGGGGGGGGGGGTAAGTTTATTATTTGAAAATTAATGTTGACAATTTCCTTATTTTTAAAGTGTGAACGTGGTGTTTTTTAATAGCAGTTGGCTTCAATGCCGTGGCACAGTAAGTACAAACATTGTACAGAGCGCTACTATCGTAACAGAAATAACGCACTTTGAAACGGGGCACCGGAGAATGCACGACAGCCATTGATTTTGATAAACACATTACACTACTGTTCATTTGGTACATTAATGAAACTCACGAAACAATAAGGAGACATCTACTATGCAGCTTAGACCCTATTTGAAATACTGCAAATGCGCCGGAGGCAGGTTTTTTAAAATTGCATTATCATGAAGATATCCACTGATGACTCTTTCCCATTTTATCAAAATCAGCAGAAACTTTACTCTTCATCTTGTTGTCGTGAAGGTACTTTGTCACGTATTTATAGTTGTTACCAGGAGCAGAGTCGTGTATGTCGTCTGGAAACCGTTGACGAGAACCTTGATGTTCATGGTTTCTAAGACAATACACATGGGTTTGCCAGATTTCAAGAATGGAAAATCGGAACACACGTCATATAACATTGTTTTTTTTTTTTAAATCAAGGTTGTTAAATGTTGTAATAAATAATACACGTATGTATATAATAAGCATTATATAATCAAATACACAAAATTAAAACCAGATATTGCTGACATATCATATAGGCCTATGACATCAAGCTCTGGTTTGGGATAGGAACCTGTTCAGAAATGCGGTTAAATCAACCAGTAATCTACACCCTTTAACATCGTGATGCCTCGCCCTCACTGCTAGTGGACGGAAGAAAGGAGAGCTGAACATTTGTCAAGAATGAAGATCTACTGGCAGACAAGAAAACAAGCATTACAGTGATCATATGAGTGAAGAACATCGTGGTCCACTGATGGCCGAAACGACAAAAAAAAAAAAAAAAAAAAAAAAAAGGAGGCCTACGACACCAGCAACTTACAAATGCTTTTCATTTGAAAGACCCTTAGCAAGGATTTTTTATTTGTAAGTAGCCTACCTTCTGATAAAATTCAGTACAATTTTCGTCATAAATGTGAACAATTCTGGTTTTATCAAACTAATGGAGCTTCTGATTTTATCATCTCTCCATTTGATATTCATGACAGAAGAAACTCTCCGTAAAAGCATTGGAGGGATAAATGCTGAGTATGAACTTCACAAGGACTATGATATGCTTTCAAACTTGCCCCTGTATCACCAGAAAACAAGCTAGATATCACAATCAATTCTGAAGCGGGACATTTGAAAATTGGTGCGAAATTCAATATATTATAAAATTATCCAAAAGACGGAATATTTGGCGTTCCGTTAAAGATTAAAACGCGCAACAAAACAAGAAAAAAACTGAATTGTTCCGGATAAAACGGAACGTCTGGCAAGCCTAAATACACAGTTCCATTACTCATGCATTTGTCACTTTATCTCACACAAATCCACATTAAATCACACTTGCTCCAACAGCAAAGCTATCAATTAACTGTGGCATGATTGGGTTTACATTACTGATCTGGGTTTACGTTACTGACCTGGGTTTACGTTACTGATCTGGGTTTATGTTACTGATCTGGGTATACGTTACTGATCTGGGTTTACATTACTGATCTGGGTTTACGTTACTAATCTGGGTTTACATTACTGATCTGGGTTTACATTACTGATCTGGGTTTACCTTACTGATCTGGGTTTACATTACTGATCTGGGTTTACGTTACTGATCTGCGTTTACATGATTAACTCTTATTATAAAATGACATAAAAATGACCATCATAGCCCGACTCCTTATTGACGTATTAATTATAATAAACTATTTATTACCTTAAGTCAATATATTGTACAGTAAAACCGTAGCGGTTCCAGACACAATGTGATCTTCCTCGGTGTAATATAGGATAAGTAAATGTGCAATAACATACACTTAATAACATTTTACCTTAACAGAGGATTCTAAAATATTCTTGTTCCTAAAGCTCACAAAGTAATATTTCAAAAACCAGATCTGTTATAAAATGTGTTAAGAAAAACAAGAACAAGTTTTGATAAAACAGCGTTGAATTGAAGAGATGTGGATGTGAAAATAGATATGATGAATAAGTTACGTTATAACTGTGGGTTGATTTCTTACCAATTCATAACAGCTTCGTCACCCCATTTCCAACGTTCTCTCCACAATATTTCTCTACCTGGCAAATACATATCAACCATCAGTTATAACCTAACCTTTTCAGCAAATTATTTTCACATCCACATCTCTTCAATTCAACGTTGTTTTATCAAGACTTTTTCATGTTTCATGTTTGACACAGCGAATAATAAATGATTACACATTTTGTAACAGATCTGGTTTTTGAAATTTTACTTTGTGAGCTTTGGGAACAAGAATATATTTAGAATCCTCTGTTACGGCAAAATTTTATTAAGTGTATATTATTGCACATTTTCATATCCTAGCTTACGCTGAGGAAGGTCACTGACTGAAACCGGTACGGTTTTAATGTACCTACTTAAGGTAATAAATAGTTTATTATAATTATTAAGTCTTATAGCAGGACAGACACTCACAGAATTGTGTATTGTTCTTAATAGCATCCAACAATAAAAGGCAACAAAGAGTAAATACAAACACGATAATAATGATCCATGGACGAATTCTCCAGAGTTCAATGTTTACCCTGATCATATCACCCACTCTACTGAACGTGTTAAAAATCATTACTGACACACTGTTAAAAATTATGATGTTAATATATTGACACATCGAATAATGAATGATTACGATAGGGATAAACATAATGGGTAACTAAATATTCAACGAGTTGTAGAACTTGATAATTATACCTGACGCCCACGGTAGTTGTAATGTACGACCTTCATTAACATACGGTAACCAAATGTTATAAAATAAATTGAGGTTAGGAAACAAGATGATGGTTCAATTATTACAGAATATCGATGCGAAATATAATTTAAACTTGATTAACAATCAGTTCCTGATTTAGAGAGTTAGATGATACTCAGCGAGCCACATGTTGATGAGAGTAATGAGGCGTTGACCAGAGAAATTGAAACTGTCATATTTGTGTGGGTAAAATATGTCAAGATGGCAACTGACATAATAAGGGAGTAGACAGTACGTATAAATTATTATAAATACGATATGCATTTAATGTGATCATATTACACTACATTAATTTTGTGAAACTCTTCAGTTTATAATGAGACAACATTTGTTGATAATTTAATAAAAGTGATATCAATTGAAATCTATTTAAATGCTGGATAAAAAATAGAGGAGACAGCAGTGATGTAAAATTGTAAAGTTGGTGTACCTTCTAGTGGACGGTATAGGCGCTTAATACATACGGTACGGAAGGCAGATTATTCAATGTATGTATTCATATTAATAAGAGGAAAGCAAACACACACGACATGATGGATGCACATTGTTACTTAGACACAGAAAACACAAAACAGGTCAAAGATAAAAGACCAGTTCACAAAGTGGCGAACTATGGAACTAATATTAAAGAGTGACTGATGAGAGCTGAACATTCTCCCACCTGTTGATTGAATATCAATCCAAATAATTGAAACTGAAACAATGCATAAAACAGAGAGCAATATACAATGATGTTAAAGTCCTTGAATATTACTCCACTGGAAGTGGGCAAAGTTTTACTATAGATCTCTTGAGTTCTCCATGGTTAGTCCTTACAGTTGCCACACGAACCATTCCGTCTGCTCCTGGATGAAGTTCTGTCACTACTGCTAACCTCCATTTTAACGGTGGTAAGTTGTCATCCTTGATGGCGACTACAACTCCAATTTGAAGATTGATCTGGTTGTCTCTCCATGTGGGCCTGTGTTGAGTGAGATAAACCTTATGCCATCTATTCCAGAAATGCTGAACTAGTTGTTGAGTTCTTTTCCACTGGTTCAACCTATTAGAAGGCATTATGGTCAGGTCGGGATCAGGGATTGCAGTTAAACTCTTGTCGACCAGGAAATGACTTGGAGTTTATGCTGTGGGATCTGACGAAAGAGTTGTAATTGGTCTGGAATTTAAGCAGGCTTCAATTTGAGTTAGTACGGTACGGTATACAATTCTTCAAACGTCAGCGCGCAATAACTCGACGAAGATGATACTTGACTGATTTAATTCCAGCCTCCTATATGCCTCCAAAGTGAGGAGATTGTGGTGGTATGAAGTGCCATTTGATTCCTTTGTTGGCCATATCATTGGTGATATCTTCTTTAACCTTGTTGGCTATGAAATTGTGAAGTTTTAGAAGTTCCTTATCAGCTCCTACTACGGTAGTTGCGTTGTCACTGTAGATGTCTGCTGGCTTTCCTCTTCTTGAAATAAAACGACGCATTGTAACTAAGAATGATTCAGTTGTGAGGTCACTGACTAATTCAATGTGGATTGCCTGTGTAGTGAAGCAAACAAAAAGTACTATATATGCCATAATTCTCACGTTACTTCTTTTGTTGATAGGACGCAAAAGAATCGGTTCTCCGTAATCAATGCCACAAATGTGAAAGGTGGTGCTGGTTGAACTCTAGGTTTAGGATAATCTGCCATGATTTGCCTCATTGTAATTCCCTTTAATCTGTAACAGCTTTCATACTTACATACCAGCTGTTTTATCACGTGTCTGCCATTTGGAATCCAGTAATTCTCAAGAAGTGTGGAAAGTAACAATTCAGGTCCTGCGTGAACATGCTGTAGATGTGCATGTCGAATGATGAGTTTTGTAATATGATGCTTGGGTGGTAGTACGATCTAATGTTTGGTAGAGAATGGAAGTTAAGCATTTGATAATCTACCTCCAACTCTAATTATATCATTGTGTAAAAAAGGATACAGAGTTCTCATCTGACTTTTCTTTGAGACAATTCCAGTAGATCTCAGTTTTGCAATGTCTTCAATGAAGGCTTCATTCTGCGATAATCGAATGCAAGTTTCTAGTGATCGTTGTGGTTCTTGAACTTTAACTGGTCCTATCATTTTGTCTTTAGGGTTTTTGGCATTGTGAACGAATCTATAGCAGTATGAAACAACTTTTTGAAGCTTAATTAATGATGAGAATTTGAGAATAATGCTATCAGACTGATTGATTACAAGAACTGTTTTTACTTGTCGCTGCTCTAATACTGATGGTGAAGTATCTTTAACATGCTTTGATTGAGGCCACTCAGATAAAGGTGCTGATAACCACAGTGGTCCTTTCCACCAAAGTGTCGATGATTTTAAATTATGTGCACTAACACCTCGGGTTAATAAGTCAGCTGGGTTGTGATGTGACTGAACGTGGTGCCAATTTTCAATATCTGTTAGTTTTTTAATCTGAGCTACTCTGTTGGTTACAGATGTTTTCCATTGAGACGCTGGTGCCGCTAACCATGAGAGTACTGTGAGTCTGTCCAGAGGTAGGTTTCATTAATATCTACGTTTAGCGCTGTCATAGTTTTCTTCAATAGCTGGGCCAAGTTTGCGCCAAGAAGCTTTAATCGAGGGAGTGTTAGCTTCTTTACTGGGGCGACTCTGGATTTAGAGCAAAGCAATCGAATCTGACTTTCACCATGTTGATTTACCGAACTAATGTAAATGCATGCACCATAGGCTCGTTCTGAAGCATCACTGAAAACGTGAATTTGAATGTTTGCGAGTTTGCCATTGATTGTTACTAAACGATCAACTTGAATGCTATTGATATATGCCAGCTGATTTTCTAACTTGATCCACTCCAATCATAAATCATCTGTCAATGATGAATCCCAATCTATGTGCTTTAACCACAATTTCTGCAGAAACATCTTGTATTGAATTACCAAAGGACGGACAAGGCCTAAGGGGTTGAATATGGATGCTACAACTGATGTTGTAGTACGCTTTGTAATTTGGTTTGTCTTAATATGTCTTACTTTTGTTGCTATGATCAGTTTATCAGCAGTGGGGTGCCATGATAATCCTAACGTTTTTACAATGCTCTTGCCATCAAATTGTCTCTCTGAATCTGGAAGTGCTTCAAGAAGATCTGGATGATTGGAGCACCATTTCTTGAGCGAAAATCCCCCTTTCTTTAGTGCGATTAATTCCTTCTGCATTTGTAACGCATCGATAACACTTGAAGAATCACTTAGTATATCGTCTACAAGTAGGTAATATAAGCCGAAGCTGGCGCAGGGGCTAATGGGCAAGATGGCCGCCGCGCGCAACCAGCCCTATGTTATTCTTATGGAGGGGTCAGTCAGAGCTGGCGCAGTGGCTAATGGGCAAGATGGCCGACACGCCCTGAGACCGTGCATGACGTCACAGAGAGAGGTCCGCCGTGTAGTTGCTAAATGGAATATTTATTATTATTATTATTAGGTAATTATTGATTGATCGTGTACAATCAAGACCAGCCTTATATTGTCCACTTCGTAGTGTAGTGGCAAGCATTCTTGGCGGTCATTCCTGAGGTTCGAATCCCGGCTCTGCCAAGAAATTTAATTTCTGGTCTCAGGAGTGGAACGGGGTACACTCAGCCTTGTGAGGCAAAACTGACAGGAGCTGGCTTTTGATTCATACCTCAACAATAATAATAATATCGTATGGCCTCGGGTGCCTGGTGCAAGCTTTGCTATTTGACACCCAGAGGGTAGCTTGCATGTCGAATTTCGTAGTTCCTTGACTATGAAAGTCAAGGAGGTTAGATGTTAGATATCTAATCTCCTTGAACACAATAGCGCTTTCTAGTAGAGAAATGAGGAACTTTGTGCTGGCGGAAACTCCCGAGATTAATTTTGCCATTATGAACTCGGCCTACTGAATTCAAATGGGTTCTTTGACATGCCAACATCGTATGACATGCGTATCGTATTTTTGCCGCCTTTCAAAAATCACTTACCACGGTCAGGGGCGAACCTGCAATCTTGGGGTTAGTAGACCGACACGCTATCCACTCACCCACCGTGGCAAGCTCATACCTCAACGATTCTGCCTAACCCAACATCACCTAACCTAACCTAACATAACTTCAAAGTCAGAGCAAATATGAGAGCAAATGTGAGAGCACACATAAAAAACTAAGTTATAACCTAACCTAACCTAACTTAACCTAACCTAACCTAACTTCAAAGTCAGATCTAATATGAGAGCAAATGTGAGAGCACACATAATAACCTAATCTAACCTAACCTAACTTAACCTAACCTAACCTAACTTAAAAGTGCGAGCAAAAAAAAGTGAGACCAAAATGTGTGAGCAAAAAAGTGAGAGCAAATGTGAGAGCACAAATAATACACTTAGTTATAACCTAACCACATCTAACCTAACCTAACTTCACCTAACCTAACCTAAGATAACCTAACTTCAAAGTGAGAGCAAATATGGGAGCAAAAAGTAAGAGCAATAAGTGTGAGCAAAAAGTGGGAGCAAAAAAGTGGGAGCAAAAAGTGAGAGCAAAAAAGTGGGAGCAAAAAGTGGGAGCAAAAAGGTGGGAGCATAAAAGTGGGAGCAAAAAAGTGGGAGCAAAAAGGTGGGAGCAAAAAAGTGGGAGCTAAAAAAGGGAGCAAATAGTGGGGGGGGAAGAAAAGTGAGAGCAAAAAAGTGAGAGCAAAAAGTGGGAGCAAAAAGTGGGAGCAAAAAAGTGAGAGCAAAACGTGAGAGCAAAAAGGTGGGGAGAAAAATAGTGGAGAGCAAAAAAGTAAGAGCAAAGGGGAGAGCACAAATAATAAACTTAGTTATAACCTAACCAAATCCACAGAAACCTCATTTAAAGAAATTAGGTTTTACATTTTAACATTTTACATTTTAACATTTTAGATTTTTTATTTTTTCATTTTACATTTTTTAGATTTTACATTTTACATTTTTGATTTTTCTGTATTTTAAATTTTAGTTTTTTTAGATTTTACATTTTAAATTCAAGATTTTTTTGTTTTTAGATTTTACATTTTACATTTTCCGAAAAGAGTAAACAACAAGGTCACATACCTAACCTCACCAAACCTAACTTTACCAAACCTAACTTAAGCTAATCCAAAGGCTAATGC
Source organism: Meconema thalassinum (assembly GCA_946902985.2). Lineage (NCBI taxonomy): Eukaryota > Metazoa > Arthropoda > Insecta > Orthoptera > Tettigoniidae > Meconema > Meconema thalassinum. Next base: position 13,628,549 of record OX336390.1, on the reverse strand, counting down.
ACATACACAAAGTATATAAGGACACATGCAACTATCCTTATGCTAGTCTTATAGGCTACTGTACAACATGATCACTACCCCAAACTGTCTTTTTTTTTTCATTTTGTTGTTTACACATTTGTCAATTTTCCAATTTTCCATTTTCAGTTTTTTTAATGTCAGTTTTAAGTTTTTCAATTTCATAACATGGAAACATGGATTTTGCATTTGTTGTTTACACATTTACCAATTCACAATTTCCCATTTACAGATTTTAAAATGTCAGTTTAAAGTTTTTCAATTTCATGATATAGAAACATGGATTTCCCAATTTGTTGTTTACACATTTGTCAATTTACCAAATTCCCATTTACAGTTTTTAAAATTTCAGTTTAATGTTTTTTCTATTTTGTAAATATGGAAACATGGATTTTCCAATTTGTGTTTTACATGTTCATTTTGCATTAGGAGTGGAGAGAGGTGGGTAGTAATTAAAAAATGTACAAGCAGTTTCCATACAATATTTTTTTATTTTAAATACATGTACACTATTTACACATAATACATTTTATATATATTCTTTTTTGTTATAAATTGTACAGTTGTTTTTATTTTGTTTTCTATTTTATTTATTTTTTGATTATGAATACTAGTTTTTTTAATTTTTGTAGTGCTATTGTTTTATTTCCTAAATTGTTTTGTTTTATGTATTTGCTAGTTGCAGGCAGAAGATTTTGATATTCATAACTTAACTCTTTAAGCATAGTCAATGATTGAGTAATGACCATAGGCATGTGTACCTATACCATCAGCTTCAATCACTCTTTTATCATCACCAGGACACAAAGCAATTTTGTTTAGTCTTATAGATGATATGTCATGTTGTTTAGAAGCGATAATGTTCATTGGTATTCTTTTTACATTGTTGTTCATGACACAATCCTTATAATCTTGAAAGCTTATACAATTTTTGACAACACCTCTGTTAATACCTTTTATCTTTTTGATTTCTTTACCATTTATGTCTAAAGCGTACATTTTAGCTCTAAGTCCAACAAATGCTTTTATAATTTGTCCACAAGCCTCTTCTTTAAATTTACCCAACGTTTTCTTGTTTGATGTAGAGTAACATATGTGATTAGTAGGATAATCTGATGTGTCCAGGTGTTCTAGGAAATCCAACTTGTCTTGATATACATCTTGGGTGTTAACCAAATAAATGAACGAGTCGGTATCCATATACATGAGTTTAAGATTGTTCATTCCATAATAGGGTAGCAGGACATCATAGTGGTGGGAATACATGAGAGTTTTTGAAATACCCAGTATACACGTTCCAATATATATAGGCTTATTGAATACAATGTTACGTTTAGCCATGTGGAAAGCAGCTAGGTTAGGACCATAAATGGTTCTGTCAATAAATGTCGGCTTTGCTATTAGCTTTTCTGCCTTTTTGCTGTCAGTCACAAGACGTATGTCTATTCTTTTACGGATATTTTCCATTGTTTTTCCAAAAATGGCATTGTTGAATAATTTGTACAGATTTTTCTCAAAATCATTTTTGGCTTGTTTTCTAAGGTTGTTATTAAAATCAACGTAGGCCTTTAACCAAGGTCTTTGCTTAAACTTCAACACACGATGAATTTTTATCAATTTTATTCCATGATCTAAAGCCTGTTTTAATGCCATGTAGTGAACAACATATCGCCTTCGATTTCCAAGATGAGGAATTAGTTTTTTCAGAGACGAATCCTTAGGTTGTGTACACTCTGGTAGGAAAGGTAAATCATTGTGTAGATCATGAAGTTCAGATGGGTAATCAACATCAACGTCTAGAATGTATCCCACAGGATCGTCTTTCTTCAGTTTTTCTAGATCAACGGTATCTGGAGAAACCCACTGAAATCCGCCATAAGGAAGAGAGTGACACATAGCCCACCCATATTGGTTGTTGGCATCATCATAGGTAATAAACTGCGATGGTTTCTCAGAATCATAGGTTTCCATGTATTTATTGTTAGCTTCAGCATACCGATGAGACACCTGACATATGCCTCCACGTATTCCAGACTCGATTAAAAGAATCTGATCGTAATCCTGCAGCAATTCCAGTTCAATGCCTGTGTAAAGGAGCATTGCCTCGAAACTTAAACCAGGCGAAGTGAAAAAGTGTGCAGCATCCACTCGGTGTGTTTCTAGTGTTTTGTTTCTAAACGTTTCAAAGCTGTCTGCAAGAAGGAGTACATCTGAAGTTAGGTAGAGGTCACTATATTCCCCTAGAGTTTTAATGTTGAACTGATTCCACACATTTTTGGCATGTTCATAGTCTTCTTGACTAACATCTTCTTGACTTAATTTGTTAAAGAATACCTCTTTTGGAGGTAAACACGTTTCACTTAACTTTTCCCATGAGTCAATGTAGTCATAACAAAATACCCCTTTACGAGTCATGAGCATTGCATTTTCTTTTCCAAAGTACTTGTCTGTTTCAGGGTATAATGTTAAGTTGGAAACTAAGTTTTCCAAACTACTTGGCATTAACCGAAACGTGTCCACAAATCGAAGCTTAACATTTCCAACATATTTGGTGAAAGAGATGTACTTTTCTTTGGAGTTAGGGATAACGTCCACTCTTTCAGTAGTACACCCCAATTGCTTTACAATGAAATTTGCGTCGTAGCCACTCATATTATGAAGAAATACAGCAACGGGGTCACGTGTTTTACACCTCAAATTACAGTTATTGTGAGCACTTTCACGGTATTCCCCTGTAATATGACAATGGTCTCGAACTTTCCAGTCCTGTTTGTTAAATGGTTTATGACACAAATAACAGGTTTCAGAAGATTGGAACTCTGCTTCTTGATGCTCAGTTAAAGCTTTTGGAACATTTAAGCTGTAAAGACGATCAATTTCATTAGCTATTGAGATCAAACAGTCCATAAACTTTTCTGCAGCGTCAGGTCCACGATAAATAATAGGTTGGCTCGGAAGGTTTGTCTTTATGTGTTCCACAGCTGGTGAGGGTTTAACATATATACCAAAGCTCATAGGAACGTGACTCTGGTATGGCACTGTATAACTTGCCTCAGGATTAGGTAGACATGTTTGATAGGGTAACAGTATACTTTCAAAATCTGCATAGATAACGTAAGGTATTCTAAGCATTTTTTCCACATTTACGAATTTCACAATTGGGTTTTTAATAGGCATTTCAACCCTAGCAATGTCATGCTGGACACACAAAGCTCTATGTTCTTTTAATTTTTCCATTCCTTGTTGCCCATATTGATTATCAAAGTGAGTAAAACACCGTTTACACGTATATATCTTATGTCCATGGCGGGTAATCTGATGTCCTACTAGTTTATCAAAATCTTTGATAAAGACGTAGTGGTTCTGGCCGGATGAAGAACTTAGCAGAAGGAGGTCACGATGGTCTTGTAACTCTTGATCCACAACCTTTAGAGGAAACAGTTTGTTGTCTTCTTCCAGTCCAAATACATTGATGGATATGTCGTTGGCTTTCTTGAATTTGGGAATGTCAGCTAGTAATGAAGGAAATGATATTACTGAAAAATCATACTTGTTTTCCAGATCCTTGTATTTACTAATGCGTTGAGCATCCTTTTTAACCAGTTTTGCTAAAATGGCATACATAAAACACTTTTCATCTTTCACATTTTCAGGATTAATGCAGGCTTTTCTTGCTTGTATAGCTGCTGTTAATGGAATATATGTGCTACCACGCAAGGGATTGTACTTATTTATTTTCAATCGCACTCCTTCCACTGCTAACAAAGCCCAATTACTGCCTTTTAGCTCAGATTCTTCCATTTCCGTAGTTAACTTTGTAAATTGTGTTTCCAAGAAACTACTTAAGTCTGTTTCCAAAAATATGGCCTGATTTCGTGTTTGAAAAGGACGATCTGTAATTTCATTCGTAGACGTATGAATGAATCTACATTCAGCCACAATATTAACTTTGATCGACTTGTGCATTGCTAGTTCTTTCTCCATAGCTTGTATTATTTGCTGTTTGGACTCTTTAAGGTATGAATTTAAATCCTTGCACGTATCGCAACGAATGAAATAGGATTTAAGTCGACCTTGAAAAGACGTTTCATATTCAGTAAGTCTATTTTTGTCAGGAACCATTGAAAGCAGGTAATGTTTTGTAGGCTCAGTTTTTTGTCTTTTTAGCTGCCGACACAACATTACAACATTCTTCATGCCGACGTCCGTTGTACACATTGTTGAATGTACTACCACAGGTCTTGCACTCATGGAATTCACCACACGATACTTCATGTCGCTTCCTATGATAGTCTCGAAGAAAAGTTTTTCCACACTCTTTACACATATAGCTAGGAATGGGTTCTTCCATTATGAATGTTGATTTCTGCAAACAGCTGCTTACTGCGTATCACAGGGCTAGAGGTTGGTCAGTGAGACGGTCTTTCACGATGTGAACACCGTGAGAGGTAGTAGTCAACTGGTGATATTCTTGTTAAGGGTCCTCTAATATACCCCTAGTCTAGACCAACAGCTCTTTACAGTGTATGACAAGGCTGTAGACTGGACAGTGAGACGGTCTTTCACGATGTGAACACTGTAACAAGTAGTAGTCAACTGATTATATACTTGCTAAGGGTTCTCTTTTATATCAAAGTCAAGACCAACAGCTACTTACTGTGTAGTACAAGGCTGTACAATAGTTGTTTTGACAGTCTTTCACGATGTGGTCACTGTGAGTGGTAGTAGTCAACTGGTGATATTCTTGTTAAGGGTCCTCTAATATACCCCTAGTTAAGGGTAACAGCTGCTCACTGCATACGACAAGACTAAAGACTGGTTGTTTCAACGGTCTTTCACAATGTAAACACTGTGACAGGTAGTAGTCTAGCCTACTCAAGGTTATCAGGTACTTACTGCATATCAAAAAGCCGTACACTCATGTGTTAGACAGTCTTTCTTGCTAAGGACCCCAATATTCCCTACACAAGGCTATACATGTTAGATCAAAATACTTAGTGGTTAATTGTATAATAAATTTAAATACACAGCATATACGAGCACGTTTTCACTCGGTAAAACTTTACCAAATAGTCAAATGCGACACGCAAAGTATGTTTCCGCTATCTAGCAGTGACTATGAGAACTACTTGAACGACCAGCAGGCTACCTAGCGCTCCATTTCAACACTCGCTCACTGAACGACCAGCATGCTATCTAGCGGTCGATATCAATACTCACTCAACTACCAGCCTGCTACCTATCGGTTAATATAACAACTCACTCAACTACCAGCATGCTACATGGCTTTTTTTGTCAGTTTTTTGTTGCCTTTTTCTGTTGGTTTTTGTATTAGCTCTTTCATATTTGCTCTTGTTTGTGGGGGGCTTATTTGGTCTTGGAAAGTATGTCAGTCCTTTTTTATGGCTGCATAATGCTTACAGCCATGATTGTAAGCAGCAGCAACAACAACAACACACAAAATTCAAAAAAAAAATCCAAAGTACTCTAAGGTTTATCAATGACTCTCAACTCTTACACTTACCTCTATCCCATGCCTAGTCAAAAAGTAGTGTATTTTTCAAATTTTTCAAAAAAATATTTGGAAAGTAGGCTATATCATTAAACTAAAAATCCTGAAAAGACATATGTTAACTCCAACACCTACTTCTATACCACTCTCAGTCCAAAAATAGTGTATTTTTCAAATTTTCCAAAACATATTTCAAAAATGGGTTAAATTTCCAAAATTAAAAAGTTTACAAAAATGTTTGTTTGACATAAATGAATGGCCATTGCCTCCTCTACCACCGTACCAAGTCCCAGGTCTCTAGGACAAAAAATTAAAATTTTTAAAATGGGTTTTATTTCCAAAATTAGGAATTTTACAAACACATTTGTCTGACGTAAATCAATGGTCATTACCCCCTCTACCCCCACACTAAGTCTCATGTCTCTAGGACAACAACAATAAAATTTTGAAAATGGGCTTATATTTCCAAAATTAGGAATTTTACATGCAAGTTTGTCTAACGTAAATCAATGGTCTTTACCCCCTCTATCCCCATACCAAGTCTCAGGTCTCTAGGTCAACAAAAATAAAATTTTGAACATGGGCTATATTTCCAAAATTAGGCATTCTACAAAAAAGTTTGTCTAACGTAAATCAATGGTCTTTACCCCTATTCCCATACCAAGTCTCAGGTCACTAGGTCAACAAAAATAAAATTTTGAAAAAATGGTCACTATTTTGGAAACTAGGAATTCTACAAAAAGTTTGTTTAACATAAATGAAATGTCTCTATCCCCTCTACCTGTAAACCAAGTTCCAGGTCTGTATGACAAAAAATGAAAAAAGTTCAACTGGAAAAGTAGGCGATTTTTCATAAAACCAAACATTCTAAAAAGTGTTCTATGGGCTTAAAAGAATGGCCTCTATGTCCTTTATTTATATAATAAAACTTTTTTATTTTTTATATTTTCTTGAAGAAATTTCAATTTTGAATTTTTTATATTTTGGAAACTAAAGAGTTTAAATTAAAAAGTTTTATTATAAAAATAAAGGACATAGAGGCCATTCTTTTAAGCCCATAGAACACTTTTTAGAATGTTTGGTTTTATGAAAAATCGCCTACTTTCCCAGTTGACTTTTTTCATTTTTTGTCATACAGACCTGGAACTTGGTTTACAGGTAGAGGGGATAGAGACATTTCATTTATGTTAAACAAACTTTTTTGTAGAATTCCTAGTTTCCAAAATAGTGACCATTTTTTCAAAATGTTATTTTTGTTGACCTAGTGACCTGAGACTTGGTATGGGAATAGAGGGGTAAAGACCATTGATTTACGTTAGACAAACTTTTTTGTAGAATGTCTAATTTTGGAAATATAAGCCCATTTTCAAAATTTTATTTTTGTTGTCCTAGAGACATGAGACTTAGTGTGGGGGTAGAGGGGGTAATGACCATTGATTTACGTCAGACAAACCTGTTTGTAAAATTCCTAATTTTGGAAATAAGACTCATTTAAAAATTTTATTTATTTTTCCTAGAGACCTGGGACTTGGTACGGTGGTAGAGGAGGCAATGGCCATTCATTTATGTCAAACAAACATTTTTGTAAACTTTTTAATTTTGGAAATATAACCCATTTTGGAAATATGTTTTGGAAAATTTGAAAAATACACTATTTTTGGACTGAGAGTGGTATAGAAGTAGGTGTTGGGGTTAGCATATGTCTTTTCAGGATTTTTAGTTTAATGATATAGCCTACTTTCCAAATATTTTTTTGAAAAATTTGAAAAATACACTACTTTTTTGACTAGGCATGGGATAGAGGTAAGTGTAAGAGTTGAGAGTCATTGATAAACCTTAGAGTACTTTGGTTTTTTTTTTTGAATTTTGTGTGTTGTTGTTGTTGCTGCTGCTTACAATCATGGCTGTAAGCATTATGCAGCCATAAAAAAGGACTGACATACTTTCCAAGACCAAATAAGCCCCCCACAAACAAGAGCAAATATGAAAGAGCTAATACAAAAGCCAACAGAAAAAGGCAACAAAAAACTGACAAAAAAGCCATGTAGCATGCTGGTAGTTGAGTGAGTTGTTATATTAACCGATAGGTAGCAGGCTGGTAGTTGAGTGAGTATTGATATCGACCGCTAGATAGCATGCTGGTCGTTCAGTGAGCGAGTGTTGAAATGGAGCGCTAGGTAGCCTGCTGGTCGTTCAAGTAGTTCTCAAAGTCACTGCTAGATAGCGGAAACATACTTTGCGTGTCGCATTTGACTATTTGGTAAAGTTTTACCGAGTGAAAACGTGCTCGTATATGCTGTGTATTTAAATTTATTATACAATTATCCACTAAGTATTTATAACTAACATGTATAGCCTTGTGTAGGGAATATTGGGGTCCTTAGCAAGAAAGACTGTCTAACACATGAGTGTACAGCCTTTTGATATGCAGTAAGTACCTGATAACCTCGAGTAGGCTATAAGAATATTTTCAGTTGACTACTACCTGTCACAGTGTTTACATTGTGAAAGACCGTTGAAACAACCAGTCTTTAGTCTTGTCGTATGCAGTGAGCAGCTGTTACCCTTAACTAGGGGTATATTAGAGGACCCTTAACAAGAATATCACCAGTTGACTACTACCACTCGCAGTGACCACATCGTGAAAGACTGTCAAAACAACTATTGTACAGCCTTGTACTACACAGTAAGTAGCTGTTGGTCTTGACTTTGATATATTAGAGAACCCTTAGCAAGTATATAATCAGTTGACTACTACTTGTTACAGTGTTCACATCGTGAAAGACCGTCTCACTGTTCAGTCTACAGCCTTGTCATACACTGTAAAGAGCTGTTGGTCTAGACTAGGGGTATATTAGAGGACCCTTAACAAGAATATCACCAGTTGACTACTACCTCTCATGGTGTTCACATCGTGAAAGACCGTCTCACTGACCAACCTCTAGGCCTGTGATACGCAGTAAGCAGCTGTTTGCAGAAATCAACATTCATAATGGAAGAACCCATTCCTAGCTATATGTGTAAAGAGTGTGGAAAAACTTTTCTTCGAGACTATCATAGGAAGCGACATGAAGTATCGTGTGGTGAATTCCATGAGTGCAAGACCTGTGGTAGTACATTCAACAATGTGTACAACGGACGTCGGTATGAAGAATGTTGTAATGTTGTGTCGGCAGCTAAAAGACAAAAAACTGAGCCTACAAAACATTACCTGCTTTCAATGGTTCCTGACAAAAATGGACTTACTGAATATGAAACGTCTTTTCAAGGTCGACTTAAATCCTATTTCATTCGTTGCGATACGTGCAAGGATTTAAATTCATACCTTAAAGAGTCCAAACAGCAAATAATACAAGCTATGGAGAAAGAACTAGCAATGCACAAGTCGATCAAAGTTAATATTGTGGCTGAATGTAGATTCATTCATACGTCTACGAATGAAATTACAGATCGTCCTTTTCAAACACGAAATCAGGCCATATTTTTGGAAACAGACTTAAGTAGTTTCTTGGAAACACAATTTACAAAGTTAACTACGGAAATGGAAGAATCTGAGCTAAAAGGCAGTAATTGGGCTTTGTTAGCAGTGGAAGGAATGCGATTGAAAATAAATAAGTACAATCCCTTGCGTGGTAGCACATATATTCCATTACCAGCAGCTATACAAGCAAGAAAAGCCTGCATTAATCCTGAAAATGTGAAAGATGAAAAGTGTTTTATGCATGCCATTTTAGCAAAACTGGTTAAAAAGGATACTCAACGCATAAGTAAATACAAGGATCTGGAAAACAAGTATGATTTTTCAGTAATATCATTTCCTACATTACTAGCTGACATTCCCAAATTCGAGAAAGCCAACGACATATCCATCAATGTACTTGGACTGGAAGAAGACAACAAACTGTTTCCTCTAAAGGTTGTGGATCAAGAGTTACAAGACCATCGTGACCTCCTTCTGCTAAGTTCTTCATCCGGCCAGAACCACTACGTATTTATCAAAGATTTTGATAAACTAGTATGACATCAGATTACCCGCCATGGACATAAGTTATATACGTGTAAACGTTGTTTTACTCACTTTGATAATCAATATGGGCAACAAGGAATGGAAAAATTAAAAGAACATAGAGCTTTGTGTGTCCAGCATGACATTGCTAGGGTTGAAATGCCTATTAAAAACCCAATTGTGAAATTCATAAATGTGGAAAAAATGCTTAGAATACCTTACGTTATCTATGCAGATTTTGAAAGTATACTGTTACCCTATCAAACATGTCTACCTAATCTTGAGGCCAGTTATACAGTGCCATACCAGAGTCATGTTCCTATCAGCTTTGGTATATATGTTAAACCCTCACCAGCTGTGGAACACATAAAGACAAACCTTCCGAGCCAACCTATTATTTATCGTGGACCTGACGCTGCAGAAAAGTTTATGGACTGTTTGATCTCAATAGCTAATGAAATTGATCGTCTTTACAGCTTAAATGTTCCAAAAGCTTTAACTGAGCATCAAGAAGCAGAGTTCCAATCTTCTGAAACCTGTTATTTGTGTCATAAACCATTTAACAAACAGGACTGGAAAGTTCGAGACCATTGTCATATTACAGGGGAATACCGTGGAAGTGCTCACAATAACTGTAATTTGAGGTGTAAAACACGTAACCCCGTTCCTGTATTTCTACATAATATGAGTGGCTACGACGCAAATTTCATTGTAAAGCAATTGGGGTGTACTACTGAAAGAGTGGACGTTATCCCTAACTCCAAAGAAAAGTACATCTCTTTCACCAAATATGTTGGAAATGTTAAGCTTCGATTTGTGGACACGTTTCGGTTAATGCCAAGTAGTTTGGAAAACTTAGTTTCCAACTTAACATTATACCCTGAAACAGACAAGTACTTTGGAAAAGAAAATGCAATGCTCATGACTCGTAAAGGGGTATTTTGTTATGACTACATTGACTCATGGGAAAAGTTAAGTGAAACGTGTTTACCTCCAAAAGAGGTATTCTTTAACAAATTAAGTCAAGAAGATGTTAGTCAAGAAGACTATGAACATGCCAAAAATGTGTGGAATCAGTTCAGCATTAAAACTCTAGGGGAATATAGTGACCTCTACCTAACTTCAGATGTACTCCTTCTTGCAGACAGCTTTGAAACGTTTAGAAACAAAACACTAGAAACACACCGAGTGGATGCTGCACACTTTTTCACTTCGCCTGGTTTAAATTTCGAGGCAATGCTCCTTTACACAGGCATTGAACTGGAATTTCTACAGGATTACGATCAGATTCTTTTAATCGAGTCTGGAATACGTGGAGGCATATGTCAGGTGTCTCATCGGTATGCTGAAGCTAACAATAAATACATGGAAACCTATGATTCTGAGAAACCATCGCAGTTTATTACCTATGATGATGCCAACAACCAATATGGGTGGGCTATGTGTCACTCTCTTCCTTATGGCGGATTTCAGTGGGTTTCTCCAGATACCGTTGATCTAGAAAAACTGAAGAAAGACGATCCTGTGGGATACATTCTAGACGTTGATGTTGATTACCCATCTGAACTTCGTGATCTACACAATGATTTACCTTTCCTACCAGAGTGTACACAACCTAAGGATTCGTCTCTGAAAAAACTAATTCCTCATCTTGGAAATCGAAGGCGATATGTTGTTCACTACATGGCATTAAAACAGGCTTTAGATCATGGAATAAAATTGATAAAAATTCATCGTGTGTTGAAGTTTAAGCAAAGACCTTGGTTAAAGGCCTACGTTGATTTTAATAACAACCTTAGAAAACAAGCCAAAAATGATTTTGAGAAAAATCTGCACAAATTATTCAACAATGCCATTTTTGGAAAAACAATGGAAAATATCCGTAAAAGAATAGACATACGTCTTGTGACTGACAGCAAAAAGGCAGAAAAGCTAATAGCAAAGCCGACATTTATTGACAGAACCATTTATGGTCCTAACCTAGCTGCTTTCCACATGGCTAAACGTAACATTGTATTCAATAAGCCTATATATATTGGAATGTGTATACTGGGTATTTCAAAAACTCTCATGTATTCCCACCACTATGATGTCCTGCTACCCTATTATGGAATGAACAATCTTAAACTCATGTATATGGATACCGACTCGTTCATTTATTTGGTTAACACCCAAGATGTATATCAAGACAAGTTGGATTTCCTAGAACACCTGGACACATCAGATTATCCTACTAATCACATATGTTACTCTACATCAAACAAGAAAACGTTGGGGAAATTTAAAGACGAGGCTTGTGGACAAATTATAAAAGCATTTGTTGGACTTAGAGCTAAAATGTACGCTTTAGACATAAATGGTAAAGAAATCAAAAAGATAAAAGGTATTAACAGAGGTGTTGTCAAAAATTGTATAAGCTTTCAAGATTATAAGGATTGTGTCATGAACAACAATGTAAAAAGAATACCAATGAACATTATCGCTTCTAAACAACATGACATATCATCTATAAGACTAAACAAAATTGCTTTGTGTCCTGGTGATGATAAAAGAGTGATTGATGCTGATGGTATAGGTACACATGCCTATGGTCATTACTCAATCATTGACTATGCTTAAAGAGTTAAGTTATGAATATCAAAATCTTCTGCCTGCCCTGCAACTAGCAAATACATAAAACAAAACAATTTAGGAAATAAAACAATAGCACTACAAAAATTAAAAAACTAGTATTCATAATCAAAAAATAAATAAAATAGAAAACAAAATAAAAACAACTGTACAATTTATAACAAAAAAGAATATATATAAAATGTATTATGTGTAAATAGTGTACATGTATTTAAAATAAAAAATATTGTATGGACACTGCTTGTACATTTTTTAATTACTACCCACCTCTCTCCACTCCTAATGCAAAATGAACATGTAAAACACAAATTGGAAAATCCATGTTTCCATATTTACAAAATAGAAAAAACATTAAACTGAAATTTTAAAAACTGTAAATGGGAATTTGGTAAATTGACAAATGTGTAAACAACAAATTGGGAAATCCATGTTTCTATATCATGAAATTGAAAAACTTTAAACTGACATTTTAAAAACTGTAAATGGGAAATTGTGAATTGGTAAATGTGTAATCAACAAATGCAAAATCCATGTTTCCATGTTATGAAATTGAAAAACTTAAAACTGACATTAAAAAAAACTGAAAATGGGAAATTGGAAAATTGACAAATGTGTAAACAACAAAATAAAAAAAAAACGTTTGGGGTAGTGATCATGTTGTACAGTAGCCTATAAGACTAGCATAAGGATAGTTGCATGTGTCCTTATATACTTTGTGTATGTGCATTAGCCTTTGGATTAGCTTAAGTTAGGTTTGGTAAAGTTAGGTTTGGTGAGGTTAGGTATGTGACCTTGTTGTTTACTCTTTTCGGAAAATGTAAAATGTAAAATCTAAAAACAAAAAATCTTGAATTTAAAATGTAAAATCTAAAATAACTAAAATTTAAAATACAGAAAAATCAAAAATGTAAAATGTAAAATCTAAAAAATGTAAAATGAAAAAATAAAAATCTAAAATGTTAAAATGTAAAATGTTAAAATGTAAAATCTAATTTCTTTAAATGAGGTTTCTGTGGATTAGGTTAGGTTATAACTAAGTTTATTATTTGTGCTCTCCCATTTGCTCTTACTTTTTTGCTCTCCACTATTTTTCTCCCCACTTTTTTGATCTCACTTTTTGCTCTCACTTTTTGCTCTCACTTTTTTGCTCTCATTTTTCTGCCCCCCCCCCCCCTCCCCCACTTTTTGCTCCCTCCTTTAGCTCCCACTTTTTTGCTCCCACCTTTTTGCTCCCACTTTTTTGCTCCCACTTTTATGATCCCACCTTTTTGCTCCCACTTTTTTGCTTCCACTTTTTTGCTCTCACTTTTCTGCTCTCACTTTTTGCTCCCACTTTTTTGCTCACACTTTTTGCTCACACTTTTTGCTCTTACTTTTTGCTCCCATGTTTGCTCTCACTTTGAAGTTAGGTTATCTTAGGTTAGGTTAGGTGAAGTTAGGTTAGGTTAGATGTGGTTAGGTTATAACTAAGTGTATTATTTGTGCTCTCACATTTGCTCTCACTTTTTTGCTCACACATTTTGGTCTCACTTTTTTTTGCTCGCACTTTTAAGTTAGGTTAGGTTAGGTTAGATTAGGTTATAACTTAGTTTATTATGTGTGCTCTCACATTTGCTCTCATATTTGCTCTGACTTTGAAGTTAGGTTAGGTTAGGTTAAGTTAGGTTAGGTTAGGTTAGGTTATAACTTAGTTTTTTATGTGTGCTCTCACATTTGCTCTCATATTTGCTCTGACTTTGAAGTTAGGTTAGGTTAGGTTAGGTGAAGTTGGGTTAGGCAGAATCGTTGAGGTATGAATCAAAAGCCAGCTCCTGTCAGTTTTGCCTCACAAGGCTGAGTGTACCCCGTTCCACTCCTGAGACCATAAATTAAATTTCTTGGCAGAGCCGGGATTCGAACCTCAGGAATGACCGCCAAGAATGCTTGCCACTACACTACGAAGTGGATAATATAAGGCTGGTCTTGATTGTACACGATCAATCAATAATTACCTAATAATAATAATAGTAAATATTCCATTTAGCAACTACACGGCGGACCTCTCTCTGTGACGTCATGCACGGTCTCAGGGCGTGTCGGCCATCTTGCCCATTAGCCACTGCGCCAGCTCTGACTGACCCCTCCATAAGAATAACATAGGGCTGGTTGCGCGCGGCGGCCATCTTGCCCATTAGCCCCTGCGCCAGCTTCGGCTTATATTACCTACTTCTACATAAAAAACTCTCTGAAGGACTTGGGCTGCTGCTATGTAGAAATTACCTTTTGCTTCTTCGCCAGCTGATTCAGACACTGGCATGCTGAAAGTGGAGCTGATGCTGTACCATAAGTTACTGTCTCTAATTCGTAGGATTTGAATAATTCTCCATAATATTCGTTGCAATGTTGTGCCATCCGTGTGACATTCGAATCTGTCTATACATCTTTGTGATGCCAGCTGTAAATACAATTTGATGGGTTCTGAAGCGAAGTGTGATCGAATTTGATGCACAGTTGGTCCTACCATGAGTATGCTATTCAATGAGACCTCGGTGGAAGATTTTGCTGTACCATCAAAAACAACTCTCATGGCAGTTGTGGTGCTACCTGGTTTCAATACTGCGTGATGCGGAAGATAGTAACACCCTGTGTTGTTTGTGTTTGTAGTGGTTACTTCCGTCCTATGACCTAAATCTTTGTATTCTGTCATAGATGGTGTATATTCTCTACATAATCCAGGCTGTTTCTGACATTTCTGCTCAAGTATTCGAAACCTTTGCCTAGCTTGTTCATATGAGTTTCCCAATTGTTGATGGTTTTCCTTGAATGGAAGTCTTACTCTTAATCTGCCATCACTAGGCCTATCCCTTGTGGTGGTGTTCTTAAAATGTTGCATGCACCTTTGCTCCTCTCTGTTCTTGGTTTAGTGTCAAATTCCTCAATTCCCCAAAATGTGCCTAGATGATGATCGAGTTTTTCTTCTGCTTCGACAAAGAATGAATTTACTGTGTTCTTACTGACATAATTCTCCCGACAACATTTTCCAGAGATTACCCATCCCAATTGAGTGGTTTGTAGTACTGGATACTCACCTTCGCGTTGTTTACCATCTGCCTTCAATATGTTGTAAAACAATTCTTCACCAATTATCAAATCGATATTTCCTGGCTGGTAGAAATGTGGATCTGCCAATGTAATGTTGCTTGGAATATCACACAATTTATAATCTAGTAGGATTGAAGGCATTTGACCCGTCATTTTAGGAACAATTAAAAACATTTCATTTTGGCCTTGAATGAAGTTGCCATTGAATGAATTTCAATCTCTACACTGTGTTTCATGGTGGATGAAGCATTGTTAATTCCTCAAATTGCTGTGGTTTCCTCATTGCGTTTTAACTTGATTTTGTTATCAACATCTTCTGTGATTAAGTGTGCTTGACCGCCACAATCAAGAAGAGATCTAACCTTGTGTAATGTGCCATTATTATCTCGTACCTTCACAACAGCGGATGTGAGTAGGATATAAGGCTTCTTGAAGGTGTGATTGTATGCATTTGTGTTTTTATGTATAATCGCAATGGTTACTCTAGCTGAGATAGGTTGATTAACACGTTTCTCACTGCTGCTGCTGTCCTCATGCAATAATGAATTGTGTTTTTTATTACAATTACGACAATTACTTGAAGTACTGTACATTGGTTTGTTGAGTGACAATTGAAACAAAATCCATTTTCGCGTACACACTGAGATCTCTGCCGAAGGATTAGTTCTAGAAATTTAGGGCATGCAAACAGCCCTGCCTTATGCTCTTGACGGCAAAATAAACACTGGTTTTCAACACATGTTACATGAGAATAGGCTGGTGCCTTATTCCTGACTGTACTGGGTTTACTAGCTTGTGATTTGGTTGGAACGTTAATGTTGTTTTGAATGTTTTCAAGTGACAAGCATTGTTGTTCTAGAAACTTAAGTAACTGTTGAAGAGAAGGAATTTCTGTTGGGCTTGTCGCTAATTCTCAACTTTTCCTGGTATTTACTTCAATTCGATCAAGTGCATGCTGTGTTAGAATGATTTCCTCTAAGGGATGATCTAATGATAGTGCCTTGAGAGCTTGTAGGTTGCTATTGAATGTATTGATGAATTCCCTTAGGTCACTGACCGATTCATTTCTCACAGGCCTAATATTCAAGATTTCCCTGATGAACTTGGAAGTTATAGCTTTCTTATTTTCAAATCTACTGCAAAGCAATTCCCAGGCTACATTGTAATTGCTTTCAGTAGTTGGAAGATGTTGTATTAATAGTTTGGCACTGCCTTGAACTGAACTAAGGAGATAGTGAAACTTTTGAATTGTTCCCAAACTATCATTATTGTGTACAAGCAATTTGTAACTATCAGCAAATGGGATCCAATGTTCATAATTCCCATTGAATGTAGGAAGTTTAATTGTTGGTAGTTTTATATTCGTGACTTCATTTACACTACTGGAATTTGAAGTCAATGGACTACTGGTACGGTACTGCCTTGATCGGGAAATAGCAAGCCTTGGACTTTCACCTTTAGTCAATACAATCTTGTTTCCACTTCCTCCCTATCTGCATAATGATCTGAATTAATATTTTCTATTTCAAGTTCTGTTTGTACTGTGTAGTACTTTAAATCGAGTCCCAGGATTGCATCGTACCTAATTTTCAATCCGAGCCACTGCCGTGGCAACATCTTCAGGACTAAAACTCATACGTATTTGTTTCTGAATTGCACAAGGACGACTGGAGGATATGGTTGTATTGATCTTTTGCTACGCCAACAAGTGGCAAACGAAGAAAGAATAAAACATTGCATTGTTGACGATAGCGATGGCGCGCACATGTTTCCGCGGTAACAGCATCATGCCGTAGAATCACTATTGTTAAGTGAAATAATGACATGAGGAATAAT
Source organism: Meconema thalassinum (assembly GCA_946902985.2). Classification (NCBI taxonomy): domain Eukaryota; kingdom Metazoa; phylum Arthropoda; class Insecta; order Orthoptera; family Tettigoniidae; genus Meconema; species Meconema thalassinum. Next base: position 13,611,465 of record OX336390.1, on the reverse strand, counting down.
GATACATCCAGCAAAACAATTAACCTTACTTTCATGCTATAATTATGTACTAGGCCTAAACCATTCATATTTATGATTTAAATGAAAATGATGTTGAATGTTTAAAGTGATCGGTTTCTTTTGCTGGCCATTGTAGTTGTTGAAGCGCCTCTGAGCAGTAGTGCTAGCAGGAGCCGAACACTCGTGTGATTCTTGTTCTGCCCAGTGCACCCATCGCTGAAAAGGTGTAACTTCTTCACATATTCATATTCTTATAAAATTTCTTTGCTCGTGTTTTGTGAAGCAAACATTCTGCGGAAGCGACCCTCTTGGCAAAATGGTTGAGCCTCACGCTCAGTTCCTCATAGACTGCTTGAGAGTGTGCAGCGAGCATGCGCAGTGTCTGCAAACAAAGCGTGTTGTTACCTGTAATGAGTTTCTAAAGGGCAAGAGTTCAAATCTTACGCTCTTTAGAAAATCACTTCTATCATAAATCCAATAGATAGCGATTGACGTCACATTGTTGAGAGTGACATCTCGATCAGCTGACTTGCGGTAGTTTGAAATAACACTGAAATACTACATGTGATGATAGAATTGGGCTTTTTAAAGTGAGCTTTATTCATTACTAAACCAAAATGGTGTATTACTGTGTCACGTATGGATGTAAGGAGACGTTTAAAAAAGGATCGGGCATTTCTCTCCATAGGTAAGTTAATTCATTGTAAAATAACCCCAAAATTCTTGACTTGCATTTCTTTTGCCTACGTTTCCCCTTAACTCCGAAACATGAAAGAAAAATAATTAAACATGTAAATTATTAAAATTTACCCTATCCCTTACTATTGGGAACCATTCAATTTACCCAACTGAATATCCCGAAGTAGAGCATTATATTGTATTTATTTCCAAACAATCCCAGTTACATATTTCAACACAAGATTTCACAGCCGCCATACTTTCAACTTTGTTTATACAAAAGTGCTTTCAAAGATACTACGCAATAATTCGTATAGCCAATCAAAAGAAACTTATTTAAGATAGAGCACTTTGAGCTACTATAACACTAAGTGATAAAGAAAAGGTGTAAATACTATGAAGTTCTCCACATCCTCCCCACCTTTGATGGGACATAATGCATGTAATATTTCCAAAATTCCACTTTCTGGTAAGTTCGATAACAAATCATCAACAAAGCTTTTTTGGAATTTTTATCGTTCATCCACTCCTGGTTACTACTATCCTTGTGGAAATGTCTGGATGATTGGTAGAATCGGAAGCAGCCAGTCCCGGAGGTGGAGAATCAGCATTTTCCGAAGCACTCAGTTCCCAAGAGAGATCATCCTTCTTTTCAGCAGTGTCAACAGTCTCTAATGCAGAGCACTCCAATTGGAACAACCTCTGCATTGGTCGAATGAATTAACCAGAAACTGTCTTCAGTCTTGCAACTCTTCCAACACCATATTTTCCAGGATGCACTTCCAACACTCGTGACATTGGCCACTCGATCCTCTTCTTCCCATCAGATCGAATAAGAACCACATCCCCTACCTTCACAATTGGGGATTGAGTTTTTTATTTTTGGTCTCTGAATTAATTTACTCACGTTCTCATCCTTAAATCTTTTCCGTAAGTCCTATCGCAGTTGCTGCATATAGCGGAATCTTTTAGATGAATTCACTAAATCCAATTGATCCAAATCATGAGTTCCATCTTGCAGAAACATTGCAGGTGTAAGAGGGATGACATCATCTGGGTTCTCATGCAAATACATGATCGGACGGGAATTGATCAAGGCATCACAGTCACATAGCAGTGTCGACATCTCTTCGTAATTGATTGAAGATTTCCCCAGTGCCCGTCGCAGAATTCTCTTCACCACTTGAATAAGGCGCTCCCACCAGCCGCCCCACCAGGCAGCCGTTGGGGGGTTAAACTTCCACTGGATTCGCTGCACTGTAGACTCTGTCCCTATCTATTTCCAATCGATAGTTCCAAATAAATTTTCGGTGCCCGTGTAGTTTGTGCCGTTGTCACTGTAGACCACCTTTGGTCTTCCTGTAAGTGCAATGAACCTCCGAAGGGACAAGAGGAATCCATTTGTCGTGAGATTGCTGCACAACTCTAAGTGCATTGCTCTATATACAGCACATGTAAATATCACTATCCAGACCGTTTGCCCTCCTTTTAATATCAAGGGTCCAGTAAGTTCTATTCCCGTCACTTCGAAGACAGCCGCATCCTTGATCCTGTCCCCTGGTAACGTTCCTGGGCGTAGCGCTTTGATGCATGCCTCTTGCACTTCATACATCTTGATATTACACTCCGAATACTCCTTCTTCCACCTATAATCCAAAATTGTCCCCTCAAGCGAGAAAGTAAAATGCGATTGCTAACATGTAGCATCTTCATATGTTCTCCGTGTGTTAGGAGTTGAACCAATCCATGCTTGCGTGGCAGAACCATTGGGCATCAAAAATCTTCGCTGTCTTTTCTCTTCACTATCTTGGTCTTCACTCGTACAATCCCCTCTGCGTCTTTGAAGGTACATAGTGACTTCAAAGGGGAATTTCTTTCTTCAGGGAATAATTCTTATTGCACTAGTTTAACGAGTAGTCCCTCCGATGCTTCCATCTCGCTAATTGTTATCTCCCCCTTGACTCTTCTTAATGGCGTCTTTCTTGAGTTGTCAGCGAATGTCCGCATCCAGGCGAGCATCCTGACAATCTTCGTATATGAAGAGAAATACCTGAGGTACCACTGAGGCTCCATTGAAGAGGCTACGCTGGTTATTGTTTCCCTTTCCTTTTCCCTGAGTATCTCCTCTTCATCAACTACTTCTTCGTTGCATGGCCAGGATTTTTGACACAGCTTCAACCAGGCAGGACCTTCCCACTATTTGGACTCCTTTAGCTCATGAACGTTGCATCCTCGTGAAGGTAAATCTGCTGGATTGATTCTTCCTGGTTCATGATTCCACTCTTCTTTTTGTGAGTAAGTCAAGATCTCATTTACTCTGTTTCGTACAAAGATCCCCCACTTCTCACCCTTCTTGATCCAACTTAAGGCGGTAGAATCTGTCCAAAAATACTGTGATATATCAACACAACCTAGGCTCTCCTTTACTGTGGTTAACTTTCGAACACCAATACAACATGCCATAAGCTCGAGTCTTGGAATGGTGGTTTTCTTGAGTGGTGCAACTCTTGCTTTGGCAAATAGCAACTGTACACTATGTCCTCGCCGTGTTGACTTCTCAGGGAAACAGCTGCAGAATACGCTGATTTGCTGGCATCACTGAAGGTGTGAAGTGAATATGACACCCTACAATCCGCTGAGGTAAAATGACGAGGAACTTTGACAGTTTCAAGTCTAGGCAATTGCTCAGTCCATTCGAGGAACTTCCCTTTAGTTTCATGAGATACCTCTGCATCCAAGCCTATTTCCCGCTCCCAACTCTCGTGTAGCAAAATCCTCGGCAGAAACGTAACGGGGCAAGTGAAACCAATAGGGTCAGACAGATAGAATGCTCCGTCTCGTCACAGGTTCATTTAAGACCTTGTGGTTCTTCACGGTTGTTGTTTGAGTCTTCAGTCTTTTGACTGGTTTGATGCAGCTCTCCATGCCTCCCTGTCCTGAGCTAATCGTTTCATCTCTACATAGCTACCACACCCTACATCCGAGGCAATCTGTTTAACATATTCTAACCTTGGTCTACCCCTACAGTTCTTGTCCTCGACCCTTCCTTCCATAACTAAGCTTGCTATTCCTGGGTGTCTTAGTATGTGTCCTACCAACCTATCTCTTCTCTTCATTAGCAGTCGCCAGAAACATCTCTCCTCTCCCACTCGTCTCAATACCTCTTTGTTTGTAACCCTATCTACCCATCTGATCTTCATCATTCTCCTGTAGCACCACATTTCAAATGCTTCAATTCTCCTCTTTTCTGCTGCACCAATAGTCCAAGTTTCACTTCCATAGAGCGCCACGCTCCAGACAAAGGCTTTCAAAAATGACTTCCTAATACCTAAATCTATATTCGATGTCAGCAGATTCCTTTTTTGTAGAAATGCTTTTCTTGCCTGAGCCAACCTACTTTTTATATCCTCTTTGCTTCGTCCATCACTGGTTATTCTGCTTCCTAAGTAACAGAAATCTCCTACTTCCTTCAGCTTTTCACCTGCCAATTTGATCTCCATAGAGGTTTCTGATTTATTTCGGCTGCATTCCAGTATTTTTGTTTTACATTTATTAATTTTCATCATGAATTCTTTCCGTAAGACGGAGTCCATACCATTCAAAAACTCATTCAAATCCTCAGGCTTGTTGGCCAAGATGACGATGTCATCAGCAAATCTCAGAGTTGAAATTATTTCTCCTTGAATCTTCACTCCCACTTTAAATTTTTCTCTAATTTCCTTCATTGCTTGTTCAATGTAAAGATTGAAAAGTATGGGTGATAAGTTGCAGCCTTGCCTTACACCTTTCCGAATACCTGCTTCTCTCTCATGTCCTTCAACTCGAATGACTGCTGTCTGGTTTCTGTATAGATTGTGTATCACCCTCCTATCCCTGTACTTTATTCCAATCGATTTCAAAATGTCAAACAATTTAGTCCAATCAACGTTATCAAAAGCCTTTTCTAAGTCTACAAAAGCCATGAACGTTCTCTTATCTTTCCTTATTCTACCTTCCAAAATCAGCCTAAGACTTAGTACAGCTTCCCTTGTTCCTACATTTCTCCTGAAACCAAACTGGTCTTCACCCAACTCCGTTTCTATCTGGCTTTCAATCCTCTTGTAAATTATTCTAGACAGGATCTTTGAAGCATGAGTAATCAAGCTGATTGTACGGTAATCTTCACATCTGTCAGCTCCCACTTTCTTTGGTATAGGGATGATTACATTCTTCTTGAAATCAGGGGGTACCTCACCTGTCTCATAAATCCTACACACCAAGTGAAATAACCTGATCAGACCTTCCTCTCCTATGCAGCGTAGCAACTCAATCGGTATATCATCTATGCCTGGTGCTTTGTTCCTGTTTAAGTCTTCCAAAGCTCTATCAAATTCTGATCTCAATATTAAATCTCCTTTCGCATCCTCATCAATTTCCTCCTCCCTTTCCATTACATGATTCTCAATCTCCTTTCCCTTATACAAACTCTCTATGTAAGCTTTCCATCTCTCAACCTTTTCTTCCCTATCTGTTAGAGGCTTTCCATTTGTGTCCTTAATATTACAGCACTTAGTCTTCTTTTCCCCAAAAATATTCTTAATCCTTCGATAAGCTGTGTCTACTTTTCCTAATTTCAGACAATTTTCTATACCAGCACATTTCTCTTTCAACCATTCTTCTTTCGCTTCCTTGCACTTCTTGTTAACCTCATTTCTCAGACGTCTGTATTCTGCTTTCCCCTTTTCATCTCTTACATTCTTGTGCTTCCGCCTTTCATCCATCAATTCGAGTATATCCTGAGTGATCCACTGTTTTCTACCTATTCTCTCTTTCCTACCAATGTTTTCTTCTGCGGATTTTGTTATTTCATTCCTCAAAAGTGCCCATTCGTCTGAAATTGAAGTTTGTTTAGGGTTTTTCATTAGTCCTTCCTTTATACTCTTCTTGAATCTTTCGTTTACATCCTTCTCTTTCAGTCTGTCTATTGCCCACCTTTTTGGCTTTTGACTTTTCTTCAGTTTCTTCAACTTTAATCTGCATTTCATTACAACCAGATTGTGGTCAGAGTTTATGTCAGCACCAGGATATGTTTTACAATCCAAAATCTGGTTTCGAAACCTCTGCTTGACCATAATGAAGTCGATTTGGTAACGCCCTGTATCTCCTGGTCTCATCCATGTGTATATTCTTCTATTGTGGTTATTGAATAAGGTGTTAGCTATGACCAATTCATGCTCAGTGCAGAATTCTACCAGCCTGCTTCCTCGATCATTCCTTTCACCTAATCCGAAATCTCCTACTATCTTCCCTTCTCTCCCTTTTCCTACCACAGCATTCCAATCTCCCATTACTATAACATTTTCATCACCCTTGATATACCTCAGAATTTCGTCTATTTCTTCGTAGACCTTTTCAACATCCTCATCATCAGCTTGACTGGTAGGCATATAGACTTGTACCACTGTGGTGCAGGTAGGTTTAGTATTTATTTTTGCTACAATAATCCGTTCACTATATTGCTCATAATATTCCACCCGCTGTCCAAGTTTCCTACTCAATATGAGGCCAACCCCTGCTTGGCCATTGTTTGATTTAGTGCTAATGACCCTATAGTCTCCTGACCAAAAGTCCTGTTCTTCCTGCCAGCGCATTTCACTAATCCCAACCAAATCCAACCTCAACCTATCCATTTCCCTTTCTAAGTTTTCTAACCTTCCATTTCCTAGCAGACTTCTAACATTCCACGCTCCGATCCGTAGAATGTCAGAGTTCCTCTTTGTCACTTCTGTGATGTTAACCCCCTCTCGAGTAGTCCCCACCCGGAGATCCGAACGGGGGACTAGTTTACCTCCGGATTGAAATTTTACAAGGGAGGAGGCCATCATCACATGTATTTATGCATAGAGAGGTGCATATCCTCGGGAATAGCAAACGGCTGTAGTTTCCCCTTGCTTTCAGCCGTGCAGCAGGACGCAGTGTAGCCATTATTTGGCTTATATTATCAATATCTTAACCGTCTATTAGACTAGTAAAGAATTGATTTATTCTGAAAGGCTGCTACTCCCTTTCAGAATAAGTAAAGAGCAATTCTCACGGTACAAAATAGCATATCTTCATGTTTATTCCACGCCAGCCCGAGTACTGGGTTTACAGGGTCATCAGCATCATTAGCCCATGTGTTACTTTCCCAGCCTCGCATGTCAAAATTTGCAGCTGCCATAATTCTGGATGCTTCTTCTACAAATCTCCTCAGGTCGTTTCGAGTGTCCAAAGAAGTAACGCAGTTATCCACATAAAATGAACTCTTTAGTCTATTAACTGTCCCTTCAAACTGTTTCTGAAAGTCATCCAAGTTGTGATTGATAACGGCACTGAGAATGAAGGGGCTACAATTTACACCAAAAACATCGCGTCTATGATGAAATATCTTCAATTTGTTTTGGGAATAATCCTCCCAAAATAGGAACTTCAGGAATTCACGATCAGCCTCGTTCACTGATACCTGAAGGAAAGCTGATCACAGCTACTGGTTTCTCTCGAAACCTCATCAAAACAGAATATATGAGCTCTAATAAGTTTGGGTTTATTTTAAACAGTTATTAAGGGAAAGATTACCCTTTCTCTTACTTGAAGCATGGAAAACAGGTCTAAGTTTCGTTGCTGCGTTGTCCTTAAATACTCCTCTATGAGGTAGGAAGTAGCCATTCTTCTCCCTCTCGTCACCACACACTTCCTCTAAGATGCCTTCTTTTTTCCATTCATTAAGAAGTGCATCATATTCTTGAAATCTATTTTCATTCATGAGCTTTGCTGTCATTGAGGTTAGTCTCTTTTCTGCAACGTCTTTGTTATTTCTTAGCTCTTCTTTTTCTTCAGTCCATGGTAATGAAACTTCATATCTTCCCTCTCTCTCTTCCTCCTAACAGTTTTCTTGAAGTGGTCCATGGCGTCACACTCTTATTTCTTATTTTGATTTCTTCTCACTGGGGTCTGTTATGCCAAGCACTTCCAGTTTCCAGAGATCAGACAGATCCTTACCATGACTGAACATAATGGTAGTGAGGACAACATGTTTATTTTCTTTGGATAGGGTTCGCATTACCACCCAACCAAGTCGAGTTTCCATTGCAACTAGACCACAATCTAGCTCCTGTAATTGACCAGTAAATAACTTTCCTGCCGCGTTGGACCCGACGAGCAGCTCAACTTCAGGTTGTTCATCCCCAACGTCGGTAACTGGTATGTTTCTCCTCCTCAACTCTGTTACACAGGACATCTGCTTAACTCTTGGGATGGATCCACAGATTGAAGACTGATCTAGAACTTGTAAATCACAGGAAATACTTCCTGTTAAACTCTGGAGTAAGACCCTTTAGCATTGGTGCGTTTCTCGGTTTGACGTCACACCTCAAAATAGAACCTTAACTAAGGCTTCCGCCTCGATGGCACTTTTCTTCAGGATGTAAGAACGTGGAGATCCTGTGTCGATAATCGCCCCGATTATCCTCTGATTACCCCCCCCCCCTGTCTTCAGTTCACTAACACATTTTGGAGAAATACAACATACTGTGACATGCAGTGCGACGCTCCCACGGCGCTAACCTTTCCTACTTCATGTACTTTCAAGTCGTCACGTTTTGTTTCATCTTTATTAATAGGCAAGTCTGGGAACATTATCACACAGTGCTTTCTGACACATACCGCACACTTCAGATTGGTTTTACAGTCGCTGGACCTGTGACCTTGTTTCAAACATCTCTCTCTTCTCCAATAGGGACATTTCCTGTGCACCGTGCTATCGGGAGCCTTATCACAGAAGAGACATATTGTCTTTCTGTACGACTGTCTTTCTCCTGTCAACATATTAAGCACAGTAGGTACTTCTTTTATTTCTTCTATTCTGTTCTTTACATTGCATGATGCGAGTCAGAAGAGGAGGTGCAAGCTAGACTAGATCTTTGGCAGAATGAATTTGTGAACATGGGTCTTAACATCAGCAAACCCAAGGCAGTTGGTTTGGTGATGAGTAGAAATCCTTCAACGGTCCATCTAAGACTTGGAGATGAGGAGATAAATGTTGTAGACAAATTCCAGTATTTAGGTAGTATTCTTTCCTCGGACAATACCATACATCAAGAGATTAACAACAGAATACAGAAATCTTCCAATTTCTATCAGGCAGTGCGTCAGCTACTTTGGGACGAAACATTTCCACAAGCTTCCAAGATTAGTTTGTTCAAGATATGCTAACATATGGACTGGAAGCAGCAACCCTTACTGGACCAACAAACAGTCGTCTCCGGGCAGTAGAAATGAAGTTCCTCCGTTCTTGCCTTCAGAAGACGAAAATGGACAAAATAAGGAATGAGGATATCCGACAACAACTGGGATTGGAAAGGAGCCTGCTGGAGACACTAGAGATGATATGGTCACCTGAAGAGGATGGCTCCCCACAGGATACCTCGAGTGTACTTTGACTAGAGTGTCCCCTGGAAGAGACCGAGAGGAAGACCTCGCGATGTGTGGGAGAAGCAAATGTATAAGGACCTTGAAGCTCGAGATAAGAACTGGCATCAAATACAAGAACAACAGTTATGGATGGACAGGACAAGTGGGAGACGGCTCATTTATAACCGCACTCGGATTGCTGGAGCGAAGAAACGATGATGATGATGACATTGCATGATGGGTTTGATTTGTGTGACAACCGAAAACCTGATTTTGCCATTGATATTCTCTCCTCCCCTTCCACCTCAGATTTAAGAAAGGCTAGCAAGAGGTTCAGCTTGTCACTGTGCTTTCCACTCGGCAGTTGATCACTTGATGAAGAATGTCTCAACCTCTCTGGAACATAAGATTCCTCTAAAGTGAATAACATTGCAGAATATTTGTCCGATGTCATGCCTATCGATTCTAGAGCCCTCAAGTAAGACTCGAGCTTATCATAGAGCTGAGACGTACTTAAACTACCCCTTGTGGACGTACCGGTAGCAGTTTTTACTACCAAAGCTAACAGCTCTCTGACATAAAATTCCACGAGCAACTCTTCCCGCACAAACCTCCCTTTAAGACTGTCAACTGCCTTAGGGTAATTCTCTGCTGTTGGGGGAAAACTGTCTACTATTTCCCTTGCTCTGGATCCGTTCACTGCAGCTTGAATCAGATATTGGAATTTATCCTCGTCTAACATGTCTCCATCATTATGTGTTCTACTGAACTGGCTCCAGAATCCAAGCCAATCTTTTATCCCCCCCAAATTGCTTCAGCTCGATCTTGGGCAGTCTGAGCTTCCTCCGTGAAGATGACGAAGAACCCACAGAACTAGGGAATTGAACGAAATTTATATTCGCAAACGCGTCATATTTAACTTGTGCTTCTTCTAAACTTTCCTTGTACTCCTCTATAATGGCATATTCTTGATCAAAATTGGCTACACTAGCCACGTCTAACTCGTCTGCAGCATTTTCCCAGAGAAATTCATACCATTCACCTTCGAGAATACTCAAGTCCTTGGTAAGGCATTCTAATGTGTTGTATTTTACCTTAAGGCCTCTTTCACACGGGGCCACCATGGCCGCGCCACCACGTCTTTGCAATATTTTCTCTAGCCACCAAACACGCCACCAGTAATGAGCCAGTCTTGAAATGGAGGTGGAAGATGCAGCACTTGCTGTTTTTCTATATATCGGGTTGCGTAAGCGCCGAAAACTGGGAAATAGAAGATTTTGGGTTCACCCACTTTTGCAGGATCGATCAACAAAAGGTATGTTTTGTACTCTGTATATTGATCTCAGACAGAATCCAGTCAAATTCTTCACCTTCCTACGAATGAACATTTCATCTTTTGATGAGCTACTGCAGTGATTAAAAGATCAACTGACCGGTGTGGACACAAATATGAGAGATAGTACACCTCCAGAGGAAAAACTCCTAGTGACACAGAGGCAAGACGAATTTGCATATTTTCGATTTACAGTGTACTCCCGATAATTCCTTATATTATACTTTCACGGAGATAAACATATAAACAAGTGAATAGAACGCAATTTTGTGTAGTCATAGTTACAGACGGATACGGGCATTTGTTTATCTTTTTCCCAGGGTGAGATAATCACAAGTGATACTAAATGCATTCATCAGCCGGCAGATAAGAGCAAACCCAAAGCGATTTCAATCGACTTTTATCAAAAGTAATTTCGTTACAGTTATCGTTACTTACCAAAAAATAGTGACAGAATTACCGTTACGGTTGTCAAAGTAACAAATAGTTACTTTTTCGTTAGTTATTTTTTATTTAAGGGGTGGAACAGCTAGGACATGGGCCCTTACGTTTTCGATACTTTTTTTTATAAACATATAGGCTAGTTGTCTAATAACATTTAACTCGCTGCTATAATTTACTTGATTTGAAGAGTTACCAGGTTCTCCCAATTCTTCCTCTTCAACTCCCTGTTTGCATATTCATCCCACAGAGCAGGTTTAGATTGCATCAAGAATATGAATTTATCTGTGTCGAAATCACTCTTTCCTGGAACGATATCCATTTTTAAATCACTAGCAGATAGTCCACACGCAGAAAGTCTCGTCTCGTGTGAAAGGCTCCATTTGACTCAATGTAAACAATTGGTCGCGCGGCCAATTTGGCATTGCCTGCCACCACGAATTCTGGCCGCGCGACCAGGCCCGCCACCACCACCACCACCACGTGTGAAAGGCTCCATTTGAATCAATGCAATAACGTGGTGGCCCCGTGTGAAAGGGGCCTAACAGTCTCTGCCAACGGCTCTCTTTCGTCTAGCATTTGTATAATTGCATGGTATGTTTTCGTGAACGTCGTACGAGTTGCCCTTCGCTTTCTCGCTAGAAGATCAATTTTTGTTCACATATAATAACTTCAATGATAACCAATAATTATATTAGGGCTTACCTCGTTGTGCAATTCCAAACCTGTGGTCCGGATTACTCTTTATCACTTTGGTACTTGGCACTAACACGTCGGAGCTTATTATCACGTCGGGGTCACCACGATATTGGGAACCATTCAATTTATCCAACTGAATATCCCGAAGTAGAACATTATATTGTATTTATTTCCAAACAAGCCCAACTACATATTTCAACACAAGATTTCACAGCCGCCATACTTTCAACTTCTTTTATACAAAAGTGCTTTCATGGATACTAAGCAATTATACAGTATAGCCAACCAAAAGAAAATTATTTAAGATAGAGCACTTTGAGCTACTGTAACAAAAGGATTAAATACTGTACTATGGAGTTCTCCACACTCATTCCATTGAACAGGCCTGTATTTATGCTCAAATGTATCAAGTATTTAAATGTCCATAGACTTTTTTCTTGGTGTTTTGTGAGACTGTTAGTAAATGCATCTCTGAACATAAAAATGCTTTATGTCCCTATGCTGGATTAAATGTAGTGTGGACTACGCAATGCAGTCGTCAATGATGTTCAGTGTCAAATTGCAGGTTATGCTACAGATGTGACGGTGCAGTCTTCGATAATAAATACGTTGAGGTAATATTTGTCATCTTATTAAACGTATGGACAGTGAGTTTGGTTGAAGAAATATTGGGATTATTCTAGGATACATAAGTCAAAGTTAACCCCTGGCACTATACAGCCCATGAAGGGCCTAGGCCGACCAAGCGAGCGCTGCCCAGCCATTTGGCCTGCAGATATTGGGGTGACGCGTGATCAGCGCATCGGGTCCCCTCGGCCGTTAATCTTGGTTTTCGTGATCGGGGCGCTGCCTCACTGTCAGACAGCTACTCAATTGTCCTCACGAGGCTGAGTGCACCCCGTTCCAACCCTCGCGTCAGTTTTAAAATCCCTGACGGAGTCGGGAATCGAACCCGGGGCCTCCGGGTAAGAGGCAGGCGCGCTACCCCAACACCACGGGGCCGGCTTCTAGGATACATTGCTTCCCTAAATTAGTCTATTTAATTCTTCTTTGAATTTCTAAGTTCTGGAAACAGTTCATTGATTATAATGTTTTCCTATGTAGCAAATGTAATGCATAGTTGTTAAAAAGCAACGCTTACTAAATCAATCGACTTCCTTATTTCCATTTGCCCATGTAGTAGTGTTCACTTTCATAAAATGCTGAAGTAGAGGGTAACGCTGAATGAGAGCTCATCTTACGATAACATTTTCTTAAGTACCGTACTGAAATTAGCCAAAATAGCCTACATTTTATAATGATGAAAAATAAATTAGGAAATGATGTAGTAATAGATTGAACGTGTTGGAGCCCTCGGGCGTTCCATCAAAAACGACTAGAACAATTCTGTTCAAATATCGGTAGGCCTAAATAGAGTTGGATTTGTTATTAATTATTTACAAGAGGGTATCCTGGATGAATGAGTATTACGGAACACGACAGCCACTTTTAACACCAAACACCATTGCTACCTTCCGGTACCGGTACATAAAGTACCACGCGATGCTTTTCCCAATGTCGTATAAATTACGAAAATGTGTGTTAAAACCCTCATTAAAAAGCATTTCCCCACCTACTCCTATCACCTTCCATTACGAGTTCCTCTGTTTACCCTTAAGTCAGCTGATCGAGATGTTGCTCTCACGTCACAGTACTGGCGCAGTGTGACAATGCGCACTCTATTGTAGCCCATGGTCGAAGGAAAATCAACACGAAATTTTTGGCGACGTATTCGCCACATTCGCCTGCTGACATTCAACATCAAACTATAAAGGAGTGTGACAATACATGAAACCGTGTCTAACTCAATTTAGCGATTTTTGTGACTTACACCCGTTAGAAAATCAGCGATTCAATGTGTCTGATAACCTGTGCTATTGCAGTGTTTGTAGCAGTGTGTGTGTGTGTGTGTGTGTGTGTGTGTGTGTGTATGTGTGTGTGTGTGTGTGTGTGTGTGTGTGTATGTGATTCAGATGAGGGTTGAGAAGGAGATGACCGTGGCCTTAAGTAAGGAGCCAACCTGACATTTGCCTGGAGTCGATTTGGGAAACCACGGAAAACCATTTTAGGACGGCTGAGGTGGGAATCGAACTCAGACGTCCGGGACGACAGCCAAGAATGCTAGCCACTACACCAGGAAATGGACAGCTAGAATAGTGTCAAAGCAACTGTTGTTCTATGTAAATAAAATATGCTCTAGATTGAACTGTGTCAGTCTTGTAATTCCAAAAATTGTCATAGATTGATCCGAAAAATAGCAGACTGCATTACATTATAGTACATGACTTAAAGCCAATAACTCATGTTTATTAGAACCTCGTGAAACCAAGCAGCGAAATGTATTCAACCCAACAATACTAACATACGTACAATTTACGTGTATGACTAATTTAACTCTTATAATTCCCTCTATATCTGTCCCCAGCCAGCAGTGGGGAATTTGATGTAGATATGTCACATCACTTCAGTGGGATTAGAAAAACAACCTCATAAACACCAGAGACAGTATAAGAGGCTGGAGAGATTACTTACTGCTATTTACGTCAAAGTAAACGACTTCTGTATTTGTTGTATTTAAGATGGAACTTAGCGCATTAAACCTTAAAGACCACAGAGGATTCAGTGTATATAAATACGAAATATATATTAATTTCAACCATTTAACTAATTGGTGCCTTGCTACAGCTTTGGTACACAAAATGTATTCACCAAGGTACAGAAGTAATGCGATAGCCTTCTGTAAAACCAGTGGTTTGAATTCTGTCTCCTTACTAATTGATCGCCCAAACTTTGCAATATGTACATTGAACAGGCAATGAAGGGAATTTCAGAGAAATGTGGAGAAGGAGCAAAGATTCATAGTGAAATTACAATTCTGAGATTTGCTGATGGCATTGTCATTTTGGCAGAGTCACCACAGGATTTTAATGAGATCCCTAACAGCATGAACAGTCCTGAGGAAAGAACTCATGACGAAAATCAATAAATGTAAAACAAAAATTATAGAGAATGGTTCCTCAGTTTAGGGGCTGCGACATCGTGGTCATGTAGCCCCGTGTACTTTGGGTGTGTGTAGAATCTGACTGATAACCGGTGTTAATTGTGATGGCTGTATTATCTGTTGTTTTTTTTATTCAAGTAAGGACTGCAGACATTTAATTTTTAAATAGGTCCTACTTTTGCTACCAAACGCCACCGTCAACGACAACTAGTACTGAAATTGGTTACTAGATGCCACCACAGTCGACTCCTGGCAACGAACGTTGGAACCTAAGAGCGATAGTCAGATCTAACCAATAATTTAGCTTCACACAAGTGTAATTAGTGGAAGTTTCTTTTACATGCCATAAATCTATGACATGGGACCGCCAGCTTTACTTGCCCTCCGAAGGAAGGCATACTGAGGGATTTTAACGCTCTTAAAAACTCCGACGACTTCTGCCGGGTATAGAGAATAGAAGCATTTGAAATGTGGTGCTGCAGGAGAATGATGAAGATAGAGTAACAAACCAAGAGGTCGGGGAGGAGAGTTGCTCCTAGCGTGTGCTAATGTAGATTGGTAGGGCACATCTTAAGGCGTCTAGGATTAGCAAACTCAGTTATGGAAGGAAGGGTCGAGGACAAGAATTGTTATTGAGCTGCGCAGATAAACTTTTGAGTTGTGTATTGACCTTTTGAGCTGCGCAGATAAGCTTTTGAGTTGTGTATTGACCTTTTGAGTTGTGCATTGACCTTTGAGCTGCGCAGTTAAGCTTCTGAGTTGTGTATTGACCTTTTGAGCTGCGCAGATAAGCTTTAGAGTTGTGTATTGACCTTTTGAGCTGCGCAGTTAAGCTTCTGAGTTGTGTATTGACCTTTTGAGCTGCGCAGATAAGCTTTAGAGTTGTGTATTGACCTTTGAGCTGCGCAGTTAAGCTTCTGAGTTGTGTATTGACCTTTTGAGCTGCGCAGATAAGCTTTAGAGTTGTGTATTGACCTTTTGAGCTGCGCAGTTAAGCTTCTGAGTTGTGTATTGACCTTTTGATCTGCGCAGATAAGCTTTAGAGTTGTGTATTGACCTTTTGAGCTGCGCAGTTAAGCTTCTGAGTTGTGTATTGACATTTTGAGCTGCGCAGATAAGCTTTTGAGTTGTGTATTGACCTTTTGAGCTGCGCAGTTAAGCTTTTGAGTTGTGTATTGACCTTTTGAGCTGCGCAGATAAGCTTTTGAGTTGTGTATTGACCTTTTGAGCTGCGCAGATAAGCTTCAGAGTTGTGTATTGACATTTTGAGCTCCGCAGATAAGTTTTTTAGTTGTGTATTGACCTTTTGAGCTGCGCAGTTAAGCTTTTGAGTTGTGTATTGACCTTTTGAGCTGCGCAGATAAGTTTTTGAGTTGTGCATTGACCTTTGAGCTGCGCAGATAAGCTTTTGAGTTGTGTATTGACCTTTTGAGCTGCGCAGATAAGCTTTTGAGTTGTGTATTGACCTTTTGAGCTGCGCAGATAAGTTTTTGAGTTGTGCATTGACCTTTGAGCTGCGCAGATAAGCTTTTGAGTTGTGTATTGACCTTTTGAGCTGCGCAGATAAGCCTTTGAGTTGTGTATTGACCTTTTGAGCTGCGCAGATAAGTTTTTGAGCTGTGCATTGAACTTTTGATCTGCGCAGATAAGTTTTTAGAACGTGACAAATGTCTCGGATGTAGGATGCTATTGCTATGTGCAGATCAAACGATTAGCTCAGGACGGTTGTCTCAAACCAGTCTAAAACTACAACATTAATTTGTTTAAGCTTCCAAAGTGAAAATGGTAGCGTGCAGAATTTGAAGGGGCAGTGACTACCCCTCATTACTCCCCGTTCTACGGGCATCTTATTACGAAGTGTTTCTATATCCAGTCAGCCATTCCGATAGTGTTGTTGAGTGTGCAACGTGCACAGTGACACGTGGAGGCGACGAGCAGCCTACGTGGATGGTGTACGGAGGAGATAGGCCTACAAAATTAGGTTTGCCAGACGTTTCGTTTTATCCGGAACAATTTCGTTTTTTCTTGTTTGTTCCACGTTCCGTTTTAATATTTAAAGGAACGCCAAATATTCCTTTTTTGGGTTAATTTTATAATACATTGAATTTCGCACCATTTTTCGAATGTCTTGCTTCAGAATTGATCGTAATATCTAGCTTGTTTTCTGGTGATACAGGAGCAAGTTTGAAAGAGAAAATGATTTCTATGTCTGTGTCAGATGGGTACATGTTATAGATTTATTAGAGGCAACAATATTAAGGAATATCCTAGTCCTTGTGAAGTTCATGCTCAGCATTTTCTCCTCCAACGCGTTTACGGTGAGAGTTTTTTTTCCTGTCATGAATATCGAATGGAGAAATGATAGAAACAGAAGCTCCATTAGTTTGATAAAACAAGAATTGTTCACATATTACAATTATGACGATAATTGTAGTGAATTTTATCAGAAGGTATGCTACTTAGAAATAAAAAAATCCTTGCAAAGGGTCGTAAGTTGCTGGAGTCATAGGCCTATATGCTATATCAGCAATATCTAGTTTTAATGTTGTGCATTTGATTATGTGATGCTTATTTAACACATATGTGCATTATTTATTACAACATTTAACAACCTTGATTAAAAAAAACGTTTTGGGACGTGTGTTCCGTTTTTCTATTCTTGAAATCTGGCGTCCCTACCTGCAATAAGTACGCTACTTTCGGGAGTGAAATTTTGACAGGGAAAACCGGAGTACCCGGAGAAAAACCTGTCTGCCTTCGTTTTGTCCAGCACAGATCTCACATGGAGTGACCGGGATTTGAACCACGGACCCAGCGGTGAGAGGCCGGCGTGCTGCCGCCTAAGCCACGGAGGCTTGCACTTTTAATATAAATGGTTATAACACAACGTTTTGATGACTACAGCAATGTGTGTAGTAGGCCTAATTTAGTTTAGGTTATATCTTCATGTGGCCTCTATATTCCAGTACATTATGAACTGTACTCAGTTGGCAAGTGCCTTTAGGAAGATTTCATTAGAAAGCTACCTATTTTTAAATTAAGTGACCAGTGGTGCATTATTGTTAGACTGTCAACATTAAGCTTGGAGGCTTGTTACGACTAGTATGAGAGCATCTGTGGACAAAAAATGAAGGATTCATTATCAAAGGCAGTCTCTAAGTTCGTAAGAATAATCTTAAATATATTTTCTGAGCGCGTCAATGACGGCAGTGAACATCGCAGCAAGAAAAGGAAACTTCAGACATTGAGGTACAGTACAGCCTTTTTGTATTATCTTATTGGGAATCGACAGTACATAGCATGATAATATGTACTGTACCCGATACCTAGTTGAGGCTATCGGCTACGCCAGTTCATCGAGCCGTAGTTGAGATTTATGGGAAAAGAAGAAAAGATAGGGCTCAGATCGAGTCGAGAAGAATGGTAGGAAATGACGTAGGAGGCCAAGGATGAAGGTGGCTCTACCAGTCATGCAGATGGAATTATGGGAGGAATATTGAAGTATTATCAAGATCTATATGGAATATAATATTATATCATCTCAGAAGAGAAGAAATATCAAGAAATCTTTATGGTGATAACTTGAAGAAAGGCAGATAACTCCTTAAGTTATGGTATAACTTAATTGCCGATATGATTGTGGTCGAGATTATAGTTGTGACGTATGACCGCAGAAGGTAGGGGAACGTCACGTGACAGCGCCGAGCGGAGCTCATCACACAGTCTGAGGACAGCAGTATTAGTTCAGCCAGTCGAGCTGAGTACAGCACATGGTGCGAGGAAAACGACAGTAGTATTCCAGCAAGCAGAGCTGAGTACAGCACATGGTGCGCGGAGAAAACGACAGTAGTATTCCAGCAAGCAGAGCTGAGTACAGCACATGGTGCGCGGAGAAAACGACAGTAGTATTCCAGCAAGCAGAGCTGAGTACAGCACATGGTGCGAGGAAAACGACAGTAGTATTCCAGCAAGCAGAGCTGAGTACAGCACATGGTGCGCGGAGAAAACGACAGTAGTATTCCAGCAAGCAGAGCTGAGTACAGCACATGGTGCGCGGAGAAAACGACAGTAGTATTCCAGCAAGCAGAGCTGAGTACAGCACATGGTGCGCGGAGAAAACGACAGTAGTATTCCAGCAAGCAGAGCTGAGTACAGCACATGGTGCGCGGAGAAAACGACAGTAGTATTCCAGCAAGCAGAGCTGAGTACAGCACATGGTGCGAGGAAAACGACAGTAGTATTCCAGCAAGCAGAGCTGAGTACAGCACATGGTGCGCGGAGAAAACGACAGTAGTATTCCAGCAAGCAGAGCTGAGTACAGCACATGGTGCGAGGAAAACGACAGTAGTATTCCAGCAAGCAGAGCTGAGTACAGCACATGGTGCGCGGAGAAAACGACAGTAGTATTCCAGCAAGCAGAGCTGAGTACAGCACATGGTGCGCGGAGAAAACGACAGTAGTATTCCAGCAAGCAGAGCTGAGTACAGCACATGGTGCGAGGAAAACGACAGTAGTATTCCAGCAAGCAGAGCTGAGTACAGCACATGGTGCGCGGAGAAAACGACAGTAGTATTCCAGCAAGCAGAGCTGAGTACAGCACATGGTGCGAGGAAAACGACAGTAGTATTCCAGCAAGCAGAGCTGAGTACAGCACATGGTGCGCGGAGAAAACGACAGTAGTATTCCAGCAAGCAGAGCTGAGTACAGCACATGGTGCGCGGAGAAAACGACAGTAGTATTCCAGCAAGCAGAGCTGAGTACAGCACATGGTGCGAGGAAAACGACAGTAGTATTCCAGCAAGCAGAGCTGAGTACAGCACATGGTGCGCGGAGAAAACGACAGTAGTATTCCAGCAAGCAGAGCTGAGTACAGCACATGGTGCGAGGAAAACGACAGTAGTATTCCAGCAAGCAGAGCTGAGTACAGCACATGGTGCGCGGAGAAAACGACAGTAGTATTCCAGTAAGCAGAGCTGAGTACAGCACATGGTGCGCGGAGAAAACGACAGTAGTATTCCAGCAAGCAGAGCTGATAGCAGCATACGCTAGGAGAACGAAAGTAGGTCAGTCAGTCAAGACGAGAGAAGCACGGTGTGCAATGCGAGAAGCGGTTAGCAAGGCAAGCTATACAGGCCGTGAAAGTGAAAGGAGATCCGGTGTTCGGACAGATGTATTTTCAACATCGTGGTTACAGTTATGCGAAACAGCAATGCTTTTCCAATGTTACAGTTCGTTAAAGTAATACGCAGCATTGTGATAGAATTGAGAACATTATTTCAAGCCACATTCTTAATACAGGACAGCACAGCGAAGCGATATAATGAGGCCAGTTTTAAGCGTCGCATTATTCGAGAACAGTGAGGCAGAACAGGGCGTGCTGAGTCTGACATTTTACAAGCAGGCGACATGCAAGCAGCTGAACATTATTTCGACATTTTGTTAAAACTTTATAAGTTTGGACTTGTGTTCAACAGTCTAATTGTGCAGGCAGATAGCAATTATATACTGCTATTGTGAACTTTCAAATGGACTTAGATATATTCCAATGGTATTACGGCTTATTAAATAATGCATTTCAGACCGGAATATTTAAGGCGACCATGGGGTCAGGCCAACATTAATGCTTTTAGGCAAATGAACAGTTACGAGAATATGCACTTTATGAACAGTGGCACGTGCAGCATTATAGTTGTTTTTCATGAAAAATTATGAAATATCAGTTACGAACGCAGATACAGGGTGTTTAAGAAATTTATACACTTTTATAAATAATTTATTTTCTATTAGTGAAATTCAGCCGCTGTGGAGATTAACTTTTGTCATATGCAAACCGAACATTGTATGGGACAGTGGCGTGACATAGTCGGAGAGTATGGGGTACTCTACATTTATGAACTTTTATGGAAGAGTTTGGACAATATCCGTGATAGATAATATGCAGTTCATCATGTCGGGCTAGGCGAATACGGAGACGTGATGGCACCACAGAGCGATGGATTCGGTTCCTGAAGAAGAGGATATCCAACATCAGATTCACTTGGAATATGAAGTCAATCGTTAGTTCAGTGGGTGATACGATGTTTTCGTCGATCTTTCGAGAAAGTTTGTGGCACACACGAGGATAATCGGCGATCTTTGAATTATATTAACAGCTGATATAAGAAGGTATTTTAAGAGTTATGACTTTCCTGATATGATTTTTCATGAACACTGGGCATACTTGTATATATTTCTAGTAGGAGTTCTACGATTATTTTGACATGGCTTAGATATTTTTTGCTCCATTTTGCTAGAATATGGCGTTACCATATGATATGGCAGGCACCATTATACGACGTTCTCGCCATTGGTTGGCTTTATTAAGCAGTTGTTTGGTCTTTTTGACATTTTTCAGTAAGGACAGTTTTCTTGGATAGTTATTTTTTTGTGGCGAGTGTTTCGAACTCGTGATCTGCAATTGGATTATTTAAATTACTTCGTCAGTTCGTTGCATACTAGCGAGTATGTATTATTCATCAGTAGGGATTTTTCTATTGGATTGTTTGGAGATATTAAGATTTTATTCACTCAAGTGAATGAATATCGCTTTTATGTGACAACTAGAGTCTTGTTGATTCCAATCTGGTACATTCACTCATCAGTCTACGAGATGGGGCCTTTCGTTTTATACGATTGCGTGGTGGTACTCACCTGACCCATCGTCTAGGGCATTATCATGATAGTCTACGGGGCAGGGCCTTTCGCTTTAGGCGATTGCGTTGTGGTACTCACCTGACCTGCCAGTCGAGGGCCTCATTGTTATCATCCGAGTGTACTTGAGATCGTAAGAGGATTAAACAAGAAACTACTAGTCACACATTAGTCGAATTTTGTTAAATAAATTAAAAATAAATGTCAACAGGGTTACATTTTGTAATTCTTGTTTGCCAATCCAATATTTTGTTGCTATATTCTTTTGAGAGTACATTCATTTAACAGCTGATACTTTTGATACTTTTGATATTCTTTTGTGAGTGAGTTTGATACGTTTGAGAAGGATTTCAAGTAATTGAATCTTGTAAGATGAATCATTAATGGTCAGATTTATTTTGAGGCAGATCAGTATTACATATTTTTGATGTGAGAGATTATAACACATTGGTGTTTTTCTGTGAAGTGAATTTTGAGAATTTTAAGAGAATTTATGTTCTATTTGAAAGCAGATCTTGAATTGGATTTCGATTACTAAGGTAATTTTTCCTTATTGTTTAAGAAGTTGTCTAGATGTGATCAGATTAATTACAGTTCTTGGAGATTGTGTGCGTTAATAATTTGAAGCCAGTTATATATTTTTATAGATCACGCAAAGTGATTAAGTGAAGTTTGTGATAGGCATTTTCTGGAAGTTGCCAAGTGGAAGTTGCAATATTGCTAATGTATTTTGAGGCAGACATGAGGTTGTCGAACCCAGTCTAGCATATTTTTTTAGATTCATGCTGTGCGCTGAATAGTTATGGTGTTATGTGGAATAGTTATGGTGTTACGTGGAATAATTGTGGTATTCAAATATGGTATTTGATAAAGTGAGAGTATATGATGAAGTTTTGGATAGTGAGATCCAACGTGATTTTGTGAAGGCAATAATATTTTTTGGTATGATAATTAAATACGAGATATAACTTGGAAGTGATAAAACTGTAAGACAACGTTCTATAACCTATATTAAACAATTTGTTAGGAAATTAAACAAATAAATAATTTTGATAATACAAGATTTTCTGATAATAATAATTAATAAAATAATAATCTGAAGTTTAAGCATATTAATGATCTGACCCAATGAAATAAAAATCTAAATGACATAATGAAATAAAAATCTAAATAACCAGATGAATTAAAATTTAATAAATTGATAAATTAAATTTGGAATAAATCAATGAATTAAATAAATGGATGAATTAAAGATTAAATAAATAAGCTGATCTAAATAAATTAATAGATGGTTAAATAGCTGATGAATAACTGAATTAAAAGGTGATAATTAATTAAATAAGCTGATGATTAATAAATTTAAATGGATTTAAATAAATTTAAATGAGAGATATGATTTAAATAATTTGAAGAATTGCAACTTGAATTAATGAATTAAACAATTTAGATGGATGATTTGAGATGATTTAATCTGAATGAGTTGATGAAATGAGAGTGTGTGGATAATTAGAGATTATAATGAATTGATGATTATAATATTCATTTAAATGATTTGATGGTAATAAGTTAATTATTCTGACTTGAATATAATGAATTTTGAGATGAGAACTAATGTGAGAGATATTTAATTTTGATATGATGATGATGATAACCAATGAGTAGTGGGGTTTCTGTGATTCACAAACAAGCAATCATTAATGACAGTGTAAATATAGTGTAAATTAATTATTCGATTTTTAGGAGCATTTTCTGAGATTTTCAGCATTTGAATAATGCCATTCAAGCCATAAAATTAGCTGATATTTAAATATGTGATTAGAATATATGTGTTTAGACAGATTCATTATTTTTGACATCCACATTCATGATGTTAACTTAAAGAGAAGTTAGGTCTCAGGTATCACGAATGTCAGTGACGCATAGACATAGTGCTACGGTGAACCTGAGAACCCAAGCGAACTTTAGAAAATTTTCATATTTTATGTGGATGAAGTACACTTTGAATAGCATAGAGATGGTTCGATTTTCAGGACAATGACAATTTAACGTTGGCATTCGACCATACTCTTAGGTAGGATGTGTGTTTAATATTTCTGTCTGACTATCAAAGTCTGAATAAATTTGTTTTATCTTAGTTGTGATCTGATGATGATGTGATTTTCCTAATTCTTTCCTTGTCTTAACTAAGGCTTAACCAGGAAGGATGTGGTTTGCTAGGGATTCAGTTGGTGGCGCCCATTTCTATTGTAATTTTTTAAATTAAATTTAAACCCGTAACGACCCTGGAGATACTTTATCTCGTGTTACCCTCTGCTTTTGTGATATTTCAACTGAATTTCCGACACATTCCTTATTTGACTTCATGTTCATTTAACTCCACTCTGTCCTGGAAATCCAGGAATGCGATGTAATAGCAGATGGGTCATCGCATCCCTCGGACGAACGGGTACAGTACTGCTCGAGTCTAAGCTGCGTGAACCTGAGAGGAATGTGCATCGCGGACTATGAGAAACGGTGTTGACGAGTGATGAGGTTTCTCGGTCCGTGCATAGTACAGAACCAAATACATTGGTCGGTGACTCGCTGACTCATTCGTAACACCACAGTGGTTTCAGAGAAGACCCTATCTTAGCAGTATTGGAATAGAAGAGCATGTCAAGTAACACAGCGGGCTGTTGACAGACCCTTCTCTTCTCGCCTGACCCTTCCCTGCTCTTTCTCCTCACCCCGCCAGTTCATAGAGCTTGGACTCGCACAGTATCATATATTTGTGATATTTGTGTAGATTTAGCGGATGTTATGTTCTGTTGTATTTTCGGAAAAATTTGGCGTCAAAATCTATGTATTTACACAGTGTTAGCAATTACTACGTGCTTGCGATAGGCCTCCCAGATGACAGATGGGCGGTGTTGCCAAACCTTATGACACGGCTTGAGATGCTAAAGCACATTGATCGGGTAATCGTATTTATAGATTAATCGATTAAATCGACAGCTCTAGTTATTACAGTTGTATTTTTTTAAATGGAGATACGGTATAGTAAACTTTAATTGTGATCTTAGAAAAGGTTGCGCATATCATCAATCGCATGTCAAAATCAACGAATGTGAAAATATATACCAGGTGTGTCACCAAAGACGAGGATATGTAGATACAAGTGCAGAAGATACTTGGAATCCTGAAGTGATACATAAACCAGTGGCGGCCGGTATTAAGGTAGCAGTGTTGCACAACGACCACATTTCTTTAAGAACAACAATTAATACCTTAATAATATTTGTAGTAATGAAAGCTGTACGTTTCCTTTTATATGTAGGCTATAGGAATTAATAATTCTGTTCTTTAATACAGTAATTCAGGAAATCTTACAGCAAGTTACTGTGAACTGTCTGAGAAAGCGAAGCGCGCCAACTGTCTGGAGCTCTCGTTCGTTTGGTCGTTGCCAGGCCCAAGCACCAACCAGATCTCAATAGTGAAGGGTATAGCAGAGCAAGTCCTATCCCATCGGCTGGTCGTTGCCCGCAGATTGCAACAAGGGAGCCGAGGCGCTCCGTCAACATGTATTGCAATGGAATTTGCGCGTTCTTTCTCGCCCTCGTATAGACTAACTTACGTTGTTTTGTTCTCGTGAAGATTTTCTTGTCGACTACCTTATAATCCATTTAATCCGAAGAGAATGTGATGTTCTATGAACTGCGATATTCGTGATGAATAGAAACATCCGTTTTACCACGCAATTGAGTACAGTTTTCTCTGATATCAAGCAGTTTTTTTACCCTACCACCTATCCCCCCCCCCCCCCCCCCTCTCCCGTAATTAAAACAGTGCAACACCCAGAGCAATTATCCACCACTGACATAAACAATGCCACTAATGTGTCATCGTGTGACTACCGCAATAAAATATAATATAGGCCTATCTCAAAAGTAAGATTTTGCCATTCGTTGTGTTGGCATGTGACAGACGATATCATGTTTTTAATCCAATAGACGGGAATAAATAAAACATTCTGACTTCATCGGTTGTAAAAGTACTATATTTACAAGTAGAAAGATAACATTCAGCCTATTTACAAATGTTACAAGAACCAGACTTCCCTGAGGAACTCTGGCAATATTTCAAGAACTTGGCAAAAATTCACAGGTTCTTAATGCAGTCGAGAAAAAGTTCATTTTCCTGCAAGTTATGTTTTACGATTAAAAAAGATCATTTTGACCCTGATGAAAATATTTTTCATTTTATCCAAGAGCGTACTGTCAAATATAACTACATCCTACCTACTTTATGCACGCCACTGTAGGACAATTAACAGGTACATAAGTGCCCGCACAAATGGGCAATTTCCTTCAAGAAAGTCTGTTTTATAGCTATTTTTTTTCTTTCTTGAAAATGAAGATCTGAGAATTTTTGGCAAGTTAGTCCGACATGCCATGACAACACTGACTAGCACCAGGCAATAAATAAACGCGAGCGAGATTCACCGACACACGCTGTCTAACTGGGGGCTTTACACGTACAGGCACAGCCCGTTACTATGGGGAAGTTCTTCAGCTCGATCCACTGACAGCGATTCACTTCGTGACATTGCCACCGCAGGATGACTTTGAGCGCGCGCTGAGAGGGGGCGCAATGCATGCCGGGAGGGACAGAACAGCTGCCTTTACAAGTCCCCCGCCGCACGAACCTGGGCCAGTATCGTGGGCCCAAGTCCCTCCAAGAGTGCAGCACAGGGCAAGCCGTGTAGGCCCACAGAAACAGCTGCAGTTTGCGCTGCAGTTTTGGGGACACTCGGGTCTTGAGGCGCGACCCGTCAGGCAGCTTCACTGACTTGAAGTTCATACGGCGCAGAAAGGGCGGCATCTCGGCGCCCGGGGCAGGGACTAGACGTCCTTTATGCTGGCGGAAAGGAAAGTCCATGTGTGTCCTATTGGAACGAGGTCTTGAAATACTCATAAACTGGGAGTCGAAGTGACGACCTAGGCGAGCACGTAGCACTGTCACGTTGAGGTCCTGCGGTCGAGGGTCGAACTGGCGTCCTTCTGGCTCGGGGATTTGAGGGAAGATGAAGCCTTCAGTAGGGTCTGGCTTGAGGCCCAACTCGTCTGGAGACAGCCGACGTTCCGTGGAGCCTGGGGACGTCTGGGCGGCGAGCGTCGCCACCAAGCACGTGGCCAACATCAACACCTCCATCTGCAGACAGGAGAGAGAAGTGTGAGTGACATAAGTGAGAATTCCCCGGGGCATTTCCCTGGCGGCCACTTGAGGCGCTGCGCACGTCCACAGTGACGTCACGCTACAATGCTACATGCATCATAATGATCTGTGGGTGAATGAAGGATGGTCTGTATTATAAACACAACAGTAGCACCGTACATATAGAACACTCGCTGGATTTAACACGTACGAGCGCACCTTAAGAGCCGGCCGGAGTGGGAACGGATTTCGCCTTTCATTTCAAAAGCTCGCCACTAGGTTCGCTGTTGCTGTCGACTGCAGCTAGCTCCACTGGTAGTTTCATCGAGGGTGCCTAGAGGGCAGTGAGGGAGGCTCAAGGCCGTTCGATTCGATCCTATCCTCTCCTCCAGTCATGACGAATAGAAATATTATTTCTATTATTCTTCATGCTCCAGTGTCTGTGTCACGCCAAAGTACCTTCAGAACATTGCGACCAGAATGTTCGTAGTGAAAGTCTGTATACAATCAACTGAACAGTCAAGGTATCCCCGGATTCAGTGAGTGAGTGGGTTCGAACCCCTCTGTCGGTCGTCCTTCAAAAGGTTTTGAGTGATTTCCTATTTTCAACCCCATTATTATGCATATTATATATTACCTTCAAAGAACGATTGTGTGTAAAGTATTGTTCATAGTAGTTTTAAATGACGACTGGGAGAAGAAATACGGATATCATATTAATATAGACACAACTTATAGCCACAAATTGTTTATTTATTTTAAATAGACACTGAATTAGTAATCAGATCTACATACATACATACATTTTCCTAAGCTGGTCAGCTGAATTTAGTCTAACTTATAGTCGTCGACAGACTGTGTGTACGCGGGTAAATGTGATGAAACGATATAGGCTATAAAACTCATTTTGACATTTTTGAAAGACTTAAAATATCAATTTTCGTAATTGGGGAACCCCGAAATCATCTCCCAGGTCAAAATTAGCCGCGCCTGGTTTCCGAACTATTTCTCATGAGTAGGGCTAGGATTTTTATGTAAATGTTTCCCTTTCCTTATACACAACTAAAAATGATAAATGTCCATGAATTAGAACCTTAGCTATCATATAATTATATGCTGTTATATATTTTACATATTTGATCATTTTCTTTTTTGTCGTGTGGCCTGATGAGCGGCCGAGTGCAGGTCTTTCCAGTCGACGCCCGTGGGTCACCTGCGTGTCGGAATGAAAGATGAGATGAATGGATGAAAGTGGGTAAGGATGAGGAAGGAAGCGGCCAAGGCCTGTAGAAAGTACCGTCCCAGCATTTGTGGAGTTGAAAATGGGGAAACACGGAAAACCATTCAAGGACGGCCGACGGTGGGGCTCGAACCCACGTCTACCAAGTCAGCAGAGAGCTTGGCCCCACAGCCTAACGCTGCGCTTTAGCGAGCGTAGCCGTGGTGGCTATATACGTGTTGGTATATTTTATCATAATAGCATTTTTTACTTTTTATGTAAAATTACATATACCGTCTCTTACTGTGATTGAAAAAAAGTATTTTTTCGCAAATGAAATAAACGGTAATTCAAAACAGTTAGGTATAACAATATTTGTCCACTAGAAACTCAGGTACATGAAACGGATTTTCCAAGCTATTCATTACCTGCCGAGAAAGGGCAAGGGAAGAATTCCAAGTAAGATATTAGTGAAGATAGGGGGATGGGAATTCGCATCACACATTTCCGGAGACTCATCGGCGGGATTTGGTTCATTTCAATTGTCCAGTGAATGCCTGAGACTCAACTTTTCAACGTTGATCATAAAGGCTACTAGCCTATATTTCCTCCCACCTCGCAAACAAAAAGTGACTCTGACAATACTTATTGTGGAGTTCGAACGCATTTTCTCATACATAATCATGGAATTTATTTAAATTTGCTATAATATGAACATGCTTAATTAATTAGTGTACCACCCTTTATTTTGCAAAAAAAAAAAAAAAAAGAATAAAATGAAGAATCTACAAGCAATATCATGTGCAATGTATATGATTTATATAAAAATTAAATCAATATTACATACCGGTATTTCAAATTTTTTAATGTAATATTACATAGAAGAAATGGAAGAACGCAGATGCCCCATGTGGAACCATCTGTCATCACTGCGGCAAATTGTGTGCCTCCCGCATTGGGCTGTATAGTCACCTCCGATCTCACCAATGAGACATTCCGGATTGAAAGGCCAATCTACTCGATATGAGTGTTTGCTATGATGATGATAGATATTACATTAAAATCCTAGCCTTACGCATCAGTATATTGCCAAAATGGATCCAACTATGACATTTTAACGCATGATAACCTAGAAAGTCATCTCGAAATTGACATCTTAATTATTATGAGGTAACCCGTAGTGACATTCTCACTCCGATACTTACGATGAATATATGGGACACAAGAGGGTAGCAGATCCTGACGTTATTCTTCCATATTTGATAAAAAGATCCGGGAAAAAATAGCTTATCCTCTTGATATTAAATTTAATTTTTTCGATCAAGTCTTCGATATTTCCAGAGAAATGGAAACTTACTAAAGTCAGTCACAAGTCGGGTAAGATCTCACTAATTCTTACCTATCGAACAGTACCGGTAGTTAATATGTTTGCCCCAAACAAACTTTACGAGCAAACACTTCATGAACACATAATTATTCAGGCATACATGCCATTTTATTCACGATTCATAACACGGATTCATCCCTCGATGATCAACAATAACCAATTTTCACGAATCAGAAGTCATCTGGTTTAGATTAAAGGATAACAAGCCGATGTAATATATACAGATTATTGGCAGAGTTTACCATCACGCAGCCTACAACTTACGAAAATGTCATATTACGGATCATACTTACAGTATGTAAGAGGCAACACTTTGTATCATAGAGAAACGATCCATTCACCCTCTGGTGTTACCCTGGGATCGAATCTTGTGCCTCTGTAATTTTTATCTTAATTAACCATCTCCGGGATGCCAATATATCATTATTATTATTATTATTATTTGCTATTGACGTGTAATCGTTTAAATACATTTATTCGTTATGGGATTGTATGCTGCTCCAAAAGATGAAGAAAAAATAAATTGGAACAAAACGAATTATTTAGATTTATAAGTGTCATCCGATTGCATTTACACGAAAACACACAAATTTTGATAGAAAACACCACCATTTCCTATGTATTTCCCATCTCAAGTCATCTAGGTTTATGGTAGGTTATACTTTGATAAAAAAAAAGTTATCCTTTTCTCACCGTATTGATCGAATTTTTGAGATATATTCAAAATGCTGGGATATATAAGAAGATGCACATTTTATTTTAGGAACCTGTACATTGCTAAAGATTGTAAAGAATATATAATGCATTCGTATGAAGTAGACTTGAATTTGGCTCAATAGTTTGGAACCCAAGATGTGCGAATGCTGACGATAGACTTGAATCGATAAAAAATAAATTCCCTATATTCTTGGAACACAAAAGAACAAATGTATATCCTAAATATGCTAAGCGGGAATGTGGTGGACCAGTGGTGTGGTCAAGCTGTTGGCCTCTCACCACAGCGGACCGGGTTCGGTTCCCGGTCGATGCATGTGAGATTTTCAAAGTGAAACGCCATGTCCAGTGGTTCGGATTCCACGTAAAAAGGAGGTGCCGTGGCAATTGATCGCGAGATTGATGGTAACATAAACTACACAATTCTTTTAAAAATGCTAAGCATAATTTCCTACTGGAACTTTTTCTTTAAAGACTTTAGAGAAAAGTAGGCAGGTTATTACATTTAAATAATTTGATAACATCTTTGATAGACCTTATTTGTCATCTGAATTTGAACTATATGTTCCTTCGCGGTCAATAAGACCGAAACGTATAACATCCCACTGGCCAAGAACCAATACAGAGTAACATAAACATTCGCCTGTATCCAACACATTCAATATCTACAAAAAAAAAAAAAAAAAAAAAAACATGCACACATTTCAATATATCAGACAGCACCTTTTGTTCATTTGTAATGTAGAGAAATCACTTAATATCATACACTCCTTATCAGTGACTTGTAACATAATTTCAAGTACGATACTTACTAGAATAATATTTAGTCATACGTATTATAAGTATCATTTTATATTAGTGTAAGAAAAATATTAAAAATATTAAGTGTAATTCATATTGTTATTTCTCATAATTAGGTTGTAACCTGTTAGAAGAACTACAAATAAACAAACAAATAATTATAAATAAATAAATAAATAAACAAATTAGTTTAATGAAATTCAGGCCCACTTTAGTGATGGTTACTAACTAGTGATTGCTTGCTACTCATATAATAATTACTGTAACTTGAAAATAACAATAGTCGCTACATCATATTTAGACTGACAAAGCAACATTTTATTTACAATCCACCTCGTGGCGTAGTGGCTAGTCTTCTTAGCTGTCAACGCATAGGTCCAGGTTTGGGAGCTGAGGGCTGGAATGGGATACACTGAGGCTTGTGAGGCAGAACTGGGAAGAGAAGGGTTACATTCTTACTTCAGCCATCCTGGAAGTTGTTTCATCACTTATGCTTCAGGCAAATGCTGGGATGGTATCTAAGGCCTCGGCCGCCGCATATACAAAACCCGACCCAAATACAAATACACACCCTAATACAACCATCACAATAACACAGGTTATTAGACACATTATATACACACACCCAAGTGCACGCGGCTACATGACCACCATGTCCCAAAGCTCCTAAACGAATCACCACCTCCAACAACAACAACAACAACAGCAACAACTCTATTTACAGTACAACAATGGCATAATCTTGAAAGTAGCCTATACTATATTACAGACATGTTATAAAGAACTAAAAAGCTCATAATCAACACTGGAACTACAAAAGACCTGTAGGCCATACACCATAATATGATGATCTAGAATGCAGCCGATTGTAATCAGGGGCGGATCTAGGGGAGGGTGAGGAGGGCGACCGCCCAGGTCCCCGCGATCCGGGGGGGGGGGGGGGGGGCTGCGTCATGGATTGTTTTAAATTACATTGATTAATTATTTATTCGTTAATTCCCCATAAAGAGAGCGTTATAACACAATCAATTTTCATGTTTAATTCTGGCCCTTTCTTCTTTTTTTCCCAAAAACCTCTCATACACACACTATGCTTCCTCTGTCTCTCCTCCCTCCACTTTTTTCCCGGTTGTCTCTCTTTGGGAGTCTGCTCAAACATCTGTTGTCTAAGTCTAATTGATTAATTAATTATACTTTTCAAACTAATTTATAATTCATATTCTTTTTTCAGTGCAGCTATGACCTCCCGTGACCGTTTAGCAAGTATAGATTTCAGTGAAATGATGGAAGACTTCATCCGAGAAAAAGAGTCGCAAACTAATATTTTAATATTTCATAGTTTACATAATCTTCTTCAAGAGGACTTACGGGTTTCTTTCGTATTATTAAAAGAATGTACCGTAGTGTATTCAAAATATTGTAACTATTCTTTATTTTATTATTATTACAAAACTATTTTCCATTTGATTTGATATTTTTTATATTTTCTATTGTTGAGGGCCCGACCGTATCATATCGCCCAGGGCCCCGCAAGGCCTGGATCCGGCACTGATTGTAATGAAGCGACTGACAGCACCTGGACCTGATTTCATCACTTCCTGGCATGAGATTACCATCTCTCAGAAGCCGGCTCTGTCTTCTTTCACCCTGTTTCAAGGACACGACTTTGCGACGATGCGATATCTGACGGTAACTGCCTGAACTACCAGCACCTCGACACGGCTAGCATTAGCAACTCAATATGCTTACATTTTCTAAAATCACGATTAAACATATACGGAGTTCTTAATTTGAAAATATGTTTCAGTAGCACAATAGAGAAAACTATGAGCTGTCTTGCAGTGGAGTTTGTTTCTGTTTTCAACATCATCTGAAGGCATTGAAGAGGTTAGGAAAATTGCAGTTCAGAACTCTATTTTATATGGAGAATTGTGATTTTAACTACACTTTTTATAACTATCATTCTATTCCTGTTCGATATGCTTTTGCACTGATGAAAAGTGTATAAAATACTACAGCGTGCTGTAGAAACAAAAATAATTTTACCTTGTCCCGTTTCTTTATAAATCGTTTCACAAACTTTTGTCCCATGTTACAACAAGAGCTGGGCTGGCGGCCGGCCGTCCCAACTCCGGCCGGCTCTTAACCCTTGAGATGATGATGATAATTATTGTTTAAAGGGGCCTAACATCTAGGTTATCGGCCCCTAATGGTTTGGGTGATAGTGAAAGATATAACTAATACTAACTACTGTCTTAAAAACTAGAAGAAGAAATGGTAAACAAATAAAGAATAAGGCGAACAATGGACTGGAGGAAAAGAAATGCCCTCAACCCTCGAAGAATAAGGATTGAGGGACTTGGAAGGAAGGAGAACCAGAAGAGGTAGATAGGAAAGGGAAAGAGGAGAGGGTCGCCCCAGAGGCACTCGAAAAAAAGGGGGAGGGGAACGGACCCAGCTCAGAAATCCCTCGGGGTTGCCAGCCGTGAGCCCATGAGGGTGTAGCACTATCCAGGGTAGAATGTCATACAGATAGTTACTAAATTTATGCTAGAAACCGGGCCTCCGCGCTGACAGCCAAGCAGGGGCGGATGTAGGGGAGGGCGACCGCCCAGGGCCCCGCGGTCAGGGGGGGGGGGGGGCACGCCATGGATTGTTTTAAATTTAATTGATTAATTAATTATACTTTTCAAACTTTTCAAACTAATTTACAATTCATATTTTTATTTCAGTGCAGCTATGACCTCCCATGACCGTTTAGCAAGTTTAGATTTCAATGAAATGATAGAAGATTTCAGCCGGGAAAAAAGTCACAAAGTAATATTTTAATATTTCATAGTTTACATAATCTTCTTCAAGGGGACTTAAAGGTTTCTTTCATAATTATTAAAAAATGTACTGTAGTGTATTCAAAATATTGTAACTATTCTTAATTTTATTTTACAAAACTATTTTCCACTTGATTTGATTTTTTTAAATTTCCTATTGTTGTGGGCCCCACCTTATCATATCACCCAGGGCCCCGCAAGGCCTATTGTTGTGGGCCCCACCTTATCATATCACCGAGGGCCCCGCATGGCCTGGATCCGCCACTGCAGCCAAGAATGCTAGCCACTACGTTACGAGGCGGATTAAATTAATTTTGACCATTTCTAGAGAGGGTGAAACACTTACGAGATCTAGGACAGCAGAGGTTTCTCAGTGACGGAATTCTCACACCAGAAGTGGTCGGGCTACACACACCCTGCCTCCTTGAGGGCCTTGAGCAGAAGGCAGGAGATAACACAAGAGGTCTGACCCCTCAAAGAATGAGGGATCAGGAAAGATGAGACAAGGGCCAATTAAGGCGGGAAAGTAAAAAACTCCCTAGGCCTCGGATACCCTAATACCGTCTGGGTCGGAAAAGAACAAGATTTGACCAAGGGTGGTCGATAGGAAAGATTACAGAGAGGAGCCCGGCATAAGTAAGTGGAAGCAATGCCGAACTCAGCTGGGGTCCCGTGGTCGCCAACCCACGTCCCACTAGTCGTGAACAAATATAACACGAGGACTGGTCCATAGTGTGTCGCTCCCTTTTGTTTAGTCGTACTGATTTGAATTAAATAATTTAGCCGGGTGTCTTCCGAAAAACCAATCCCAAATATAAATTTTAAAAATGAGGTTTGGTTGCATTGTTCGAAATTAACATCCAGAAAAATGACAAGAATATCTGCAACAGTATAATTGGCCTGGAAATTAGCGGCAAAGCAATTATTTTCAAGGTAGGCTTGGCTCTAAAATAGGATCAAGAAGAACCTTGCGGTTTCTTCTGGTGTTGCACAAAATACAGTAGGTGAATTTTCCCCCTTATTTTTACATATCGTCGCGACTAATGTACCTGCCGAGAATTGTCACACAAAAACTGGCGCCTTGAGTAAATCTGATCCGACGGTAAATAACATACGGTAGTAATAATTTGAGTGTTCACAAAGTTATGGGCATGTTACTTTTGCAGGGTGAAGTTCAAGGCTGGGAAGGAAGATATTGTAGGCGACAGGAAATAAGGGCTGAACAAAACGAAAATATGGAACAGTCTCGGGTCTAAAATACCCTTGCGCCAGTGCTCACGGATTAATAACTGGCTTGGCGATGTTCTTGTTCTTTCCAAATATATTATTTAACGGAAATTGGAGCTGAAGTAACAAAGCAAATGAAATTTAATGGCAGTATTTCTATGTAACAATCATAAATAGCAGTAAAAGTGACTTGAAGCGCGCATCTGAAAGTGTTTCCTGACCATTGCCTTCTAGATACTGTAATAGTCTCGCACACTCATCCACTAGGTATTTATTGGGAAGTGTATGGTATTGTATTCTACAGAATTTCCTTCAGCAGATTACACTACCAGCTTTGTAAAAAGCGAGGAACTTGAAGGTAAAGTCAATGTTTAATTCGAATATTAAACCGGAATTTCGTCTCTTTAATAAATCCACGCTCCATTTTCACACTTGGGTTATCCAAGCTACAACGTTGACATAGCATTCCATGAAGCTGGTCGTTGCGTTGGCTTGACCCAGGCCATGATACAAAACTTACTGTGAACGTTCTTTCTTCCTCGGCTATGAAATACTGTATTGCATTATTGACTAAACTCACTCACCAGAAGATAGAAAAGTACCCTATGTTATTTTAAGCGACATTTAACAATAAATTTCTGGAAATAGCCTATACTTTCCCGATGCTAAAATGCAGTGCTTTTCTTTAGGTAGCAGAACACCAATTGTATGGAGTAATTTGTTTGCTTTTGCAGTTACCAACGTATCATGGCCTTCTGGTTTAAACCGACAGCGAGATTGCAATATCTCTAGTTCATTTTTAGCAATGGAGAGCGATACGGCATCGTGATTGGCTATTCTGACGGAACACGACTGCAGCAAAGGACGGGATTAGTCAGCGTAGATATAGCGTGGAATCTATCAGCGATGTCGTTCCATGAAGTTAAGGTTTATATGCTAGTCAAATGTATGCATTCATATCGAAAAGAAACCTCATACCTTTACTTCAATAAATGCAATAGCAAACACTTAGGAAGTGATGAAGGAAAGAAGGAAGATTGTAGTTTTACGTGACCGTGAATCTTGTGATTATGAGCCACGGGACCTCCTTTTTACGTGGAATCCGAACCACAGGACATGGCATTTCACATCGAAAATCTCACATGCATTGACCGGGAAACAGGAAGTGATGACTAGGGACATCTATGCTAATGACAAATTGCGTATTTTTTGTTGTATTGTTCAATTCTTAAAATTTTATCAAAATCTAGTCTATTATTGTAAGATATCCATGTATACAATGATACCATTTTTCATAGAACAGTGTTGTTGGAGTAATAAACTCTATAGAGCCATAGGATCATAAAGTGCCCCCTATATGTACAATCACCCAAATGGTAGGCTACGAGGGGGTGTTAATCGATGAAAAACATTCTGGTAATGAAGATATGGAAACACGTATGGCCTAGGAACAATGATCATGCAACTATTTCAAGGCGCATTACAATGTATGTATACGGATACCAAGAAATTACGAAGTTAAAACAGCGGGCGTTCTCGTTTTTCAAACCTGGAACGACATCGCTGATAGGTTCCACCCTAGTCTATAACCACGCTGACTAATCACATCCTCTGCTGCAGACGTGTTTCGTCAGAATAGCCAATCAGGAAGCTGTGTCCTTCTCCTTTGCTAAAAGTGAACTAGAAATACATTTTAAAAATTGTCTGTTTATTTATTATTTTTCATTTTACAATTATAACTTTTTGATTCTATAATCTTAATTTTATTTTAATTTTTAGTGTGTTTTATTTTAATTTGTATATTTATGTTTTATTTAATTGTTTAATTTTGATATTTTTGATTATATTTACTAGTTGAAATTTTCTCCAGCACCATAAAATAGACAGATATAATATTTGCTAATCAGTAATATTACATCTACAAGAAATGTTGTTGTGGTTAGGTAGAAAGTTTCAACTATTATAAGGCATCCAACGTTTAGAATGAAGCACTGGTTAGATAGGGATATTCTTCTCTCTTTCTGTTGCACGTGAGACATGTATGACGCTGTCATTTTCTAGCAATCCACTGTTGCCATATCAGTCGAACATTTTTATTTGTCGAAAAAACAGCATATTCGGGTAGAACTATGTTTTGCCGATCTTTTTTGTCCTATATTAGAACCACGTAAACTTGATAGAAATGCTAGAAAAATTAGATATCCATATTAAAAAAAAAAGATAAACTGTGTCCCCATTTTAGTAAAATCGATCTTATATCATGTTGCATTGACTTTGTGATGCCTATTTTTCACACACGTGTAGCTAAATGTGCCATCTTGATGATGGATTATTGAAATATTTTATACTGGCAATATTACAATTTTCATGTAGGTAAAACTTCTGAATATTCTCCCATAACCACATAGCAGCATTGAAAAAGTTCGTATACTGCCAACTTTTCAATTTTTAAAGATAACCATGTCATGTCAGTTTGAGAGTTGTAGAGGAATGTCGGAAGAAGTTTTCTACCTGCATACCCCGAGTGTAGGTTTAATTGTTTACACAGGCCGGGCTGTTCATTGACCGCGGATTATATGAATGAAGTTTCGAAGGACAGCGGGGTGCAGCTCGCTACTCACAGCTTTATTACTGTGCCCTTCGAGCTTGTATTTCAGTTGTTCAGCAGTCTCTATCTTGAGTGTGTATGCAGCAGTTCTGTTAGATTTAACGTGTTGTATTTTAAGTATTTCACGTACAACAATGGATAGTTTTGTGAAAAGAAAGCGTGGTCTAGTGCTCAGAAGGAGGGAAAAACAGATCGTAATTAATGTGTTCAGTTATTTTAAGAATCTTAAACCTAACGAAAGTATAAGCTAAATAATTTAGTCAATGAAACTGCTCTGGCCACAGGAACATCAAATACTAGCGTTTTTAAAATACGTAGTGAGAGTGGACAGGGTCCAGTACTGTCGCCACGCAAAAAGAGGTTAAGTAATACACTTCTCAAGAATAACAGGAATGTTAAATATAATGACTTTATAATGACGTTATAGTTAATTTAATTTCATTTCATTGTATGTGTTATGTTAGCCTACTATTAGTATTATTATACAGTACTTCAAGTCTTCGTCACTGCACAATCGCTGAATGTGCGGAAAGTGTACGCGAAGCGCTTTGTACTGACTCCTCCCATGGAGTGGCAACCCTGTCGTAACGCGCCATAAGACCAATGCTTCATTCTAAACGTTGGATGCCTTATAGCACCTTTGATAATAGTCTAAAACTCTTTTTATGGTTAGCCTAATAGGGTTAATATGTCACTATGCAATCCTTTGGAAGCCTCCGTGGCTTAGGCGGCAGCACGCCGGCCTCTCACCGCTGGGTCCGTGGTTCAAATCCTGGTCACTTCATGTGAGATTTGTGCTGGACAAAGCGGAGGCAGACAGGGTTTTCTCCGGGTACTCCGGTTTTCCCTATCACAGTTTCATTCCAGCAACACTATCCACTATCATTTCATCTGTCATTCATTTAATCATTGCCCTAGGGAAGTGCGACAGGATTCGGCAGCCGGCACAGTTCATATCCTCGCCGCTAGATGTGCAATTCCCTGACCAGGTCGGTCAACTGGAAGCAGGCTGTTGGATTTTCATTATGCAAACCTTTGTGGTCTACTTGCTATTTACCGTCAACAAAAGAATGCTTACCTAAGCTTATCATGAAATTGATAAAACGCAGCATAAAGCCAGTAATCCTTTGGTAGTGTTCTTTGTGAACAAAAGAAAGACGGTAAACGTTGTGATGCGGTGACAACAGGCGGGCTATGATTGTTGGCTTATTTTATACAAACTCTTACACGCTATTTTTCTTCTCTTCCTAAATTAACCCACTAGCGGTCTTTCTATTTTCATTTAAAATACGAAGCTGTTGCACAATTTAAAACCTAGACACACAAATGAACCAGGACGAGCGAGCGATGGTCATATGATAGCCATTAACCTACGTCATTGGTTCCCAACCTTTTTGAGCTGGCGACTCACCTTACCTCCACGGTCCATCGGTCCATGGTGGATTAAAAAACTTATTTGTATCGTATCCCTTCCTTATGTATATATAATTTACCATCAAATATTGCAAATATATATGGTTTTTTGAAGATACAGACTGATTATTGATTTAAAAAAATTGTGTTCTGATTTGAAAATGGTTGACAATATACAGTATAAGCACTTTGTAGCAAAACAGTTATTTATTTAACAATAGTGAATAGATATAGGTTTGCATTATATGCAACAAGGACTTAGGTGAAGATAAAAACTAAAATTATAGAAGTACAGAAATTCCGTTTTAATTTTTCAGGCAAAAAAATCATACGGCTTTGATATGATTACAGATAAGAAAATTATTATCGCAATCAATATTATATGTAAACTTCCTGTTTTTAAGTAAGAATACTACAGTATATTAATGAGAACTTAAGGACTGCGAAAAATCAAGAACAAAGAAAACAATCAAAACACAATTCGATTTGTTTCGATTTTTCTTATCTTTTCTGATGGTTTATGTTAGTTTTAGGATCAAGTCGCGACCCACCAGTGGGGTCGCGACCCACTGGTTGGGAATCGATGGCCTACGTCTATGGCAACTATCGATCCCCATCGAACCCAATGCCGAACAAACTGCTACTCTCAAATCCCACTTTTGCAAGCCCCTTAGCAACTATTAAAATCAAATCGCACAATGCCAAACCACATCACAACAAATACTCTATACAGTACTATAGTCAGACAATTCATAGACAGCATTGAAGGCAAGCACACTTATTGCCATTTGAAACTCCAGGCCAGAGAAAGAAGACGTTTTGGAAGACATGCATGTTACCCACCAACCTAGGAGTTGAGAAGAATAAGAAGAAGAAGACTATAGTCAGAGGTAATTTATTAATTAATTATTATTACCCCTCAAAAATCAAACCCTTCAAAATAGAGTAAAAGGAGCCCGGTTTACGGGCCCCAGACTCTGACCCCCTCGCGTGCATCCCTTAAAAGGTGTATTGCCGCACTGCTTGAGCTGCAGGTCCAAATTGAACTGTGACGCATGAGTGGAATATTTACTGGAAACCACTCCCTTGAAGGGAAGATGACCTCGCTGTCCCGCCCCTTAAAGCAATAACTAACTAACCACTCCCTTAAAGCCATCCATGGTCAAAGAAGGCATTGCGGAAATATTGAAGGTTTAATGCTAGTGATATTAGCCTGACAGGAGTCTATAACTCTAATTTGTGGTCTTGAAATAAACATGAGACCTCTATGGCCTCTGAATTATTTATATCATATTAGTCTGTAGCAAAGTGCAGTACATCGGATAACATTCAAGAATACGTGGTGGAATATCGAGGTCACCTGCCAATCAAAAATATGTCTGGTTTCTCAGTTTAGGGGCTGCGACAACGCGGTCATGTAGCCCCGTGTACTCTGAGTGTGTGTAGAATCTGTCTGATAAAATAATATAAATAAACATATAATCCCAGGCACTACAGCCCGTGAAGGGCCTAGGCAGGCCGCTGCCCAGTCATTTGACCTGCACATATTGCGGTGACGTGTGATCAGCGCATCGGGTCCTCTCGGCCGTTAATCTTGGTTTTCGTGATCGGGGCGCTGCCTCACTGTCAGACAGCTACTCAATTGTCCTCACGAGGCTGAGTGCTCCCCGTTCCAGCTCTCACGTCGGTTTCTAAAATCACAGACGCAGCCGGGAATCGAGCCCGGGACCACGGGGCCGGCAGAATCTGTCTGATAACTCGTGTTAATTGTGATGGCTGTATTAGTGTGTGTTATCTGTTTTTAAATCAAGTAAGGACTGCAGACGATTATTTTTTTCAACTAGTTCCTACTTTTGCTACCAAATGCTACCGTCCACGACACCTAGCTGCCGACGTGGCTACTAAATGCCATCGCAGTCAGCAACTCGTGGTGAACGTTGCAACTAATATCGCGTTATCAAACTAACCTACAAATTTTAGCTTCCACAAGTGTAGGCCTAGTTAGTGCAAGGTTCTTTTACATGCCATAAATCTATGACATGGGACCGCCGGCTTTACTTCCCCTCCGAAGGAAGGCATACTGAAGGATTTTTAACGCTCTTAAAAAATTCGACGACTTTGGTCGGGCTTGAACCCGTGATCTTAGGCATAGAAGCTCAGCGTGCTACCGACTGCTAACAAGGCAACACTGATCTCTACTCCCGAACATCAGTAAATGTCACACTTAGAGCAAAATGTTTCTTTTCTTGTCGTGTGGCCTCCTGAGAGACCTGCGCGTCGGGATGAGAGATGAAATGGATGGAGATGAGTGAAACTGGCCAAGGATGTGGAAGGAAGCGGCCGTGGCCTGTCAGAAGATACCGTCCAAGCATTTGCCTGGTGTTGAAAATGCGAAACCACGGAAAACCATTGCAAGGATGGCCGACGGTGGGGCTCGAACCCACGCGTCTATCGAGTCAGCAGATAGCTTGGCCCCATGACTAAAGCCCAGCGCGCATGGGGATAATGTTTGGAGAAAATTAGCAGTTTTTAGAATACAATCCGATCTTGTTTATTATTAGGAACCGGATGGTTATTTTTCCGTTATGTTCCTTTCATGACAAATAATGTAAGATGGTGATTTAAGCTAATCTCATTAAAATTGTCATTAAGCATAATTAACACTCCCAACTGTACAGGGTTGCAATTCTGGCTGTGCAACATTCAATTTAAACACAGCACATGACATACATAGCCTAAGGGAACGACTTTCTCCTCAAACGACTAAATGAGTTGCTTTATTTATGCTTTATCTACTGTGTTTAGGCGGCTTCGTTGGCGTAGTCGGTAGCATGCTGAGCTTCTATGCCCAAGATAGCGGGTTCAAACCCGGCCGAAGAGCGTGAAAAATCCCTCAGTATGCCTTCCTTCGGAGGGGAAGTAAAGGCGGCGGTCCCATGTCATAGATTTATGGCATGTTAAAGAACCTTCCACTAAATGCACCTGTGTGAAGCTAAATTGGATAGGTTAAGAATGTAAACAACGCTCTTAGGATTCTATGTTCGTTGCCAAGAGCCGACTGCGGTGGTGTCTAGTAGCTAAGTTCTGAACTTGGCCTAGTAATCGTTGACGGTGGCGCTTGGCGGCAAAAGTAGGAACTATTTGAACAATTCTAAGTTTCAGTACTTAAATTTAAAAAAAAACAGATAACACACACTAATATAGTCATCACAATTAACACCGGTTATCAGACAGATTCTAAACACACCCAAAGTACACGGGGCTACTTGACCGCGTTGTCGCAGCCCCTAAACTTAAGAACCAACCAACCAACTACTGTATTTAAAACTATTATCGTAATGCCAGTAAATTCGGATAACAGTCGTGTGGTTGCGGGTCAGATGCGGATAACAGTCGTGCGGTTGCGGGTCAGATGCGGATAACAGTCGTGTGGTTGCGGGTCAGATGCGGATAACAGTCGTGTGGTTGCGGGTCAGATGCGGATAACAGTCGTGTGGTTGCGGGTCAGATGCGGATAACAGCCGTGTGGTTGCGGGTCAGATGCGGATAACAGTCGTGAGGTTGCGGGGCGGATGCGGATAACAGTCGTGTGGTTGCGGGTCAGATGCGGATAACAGTCGTGTGGTTGCGGGGCGGATGCGGATAACAGTCGTGTGGTTGCGGGTCAGATGCGGATAACAGTCGTGTGGTTGCGGGTCAGATGCGGATAACAGTCGTGTGGTTGCGGGTCAGATGCGGATAACAGTCGTGTGGTTGCGGGGCGGATGCGGATAACAGTCGTGTGGTTGCGGGTCAGATGCGGATAACAGTCGTGTGGTTGCGGGTCAGATGCGGATAACAGTCGTGCGGTTGCGGGTCAGATGCGGATAACAGTCGTGCGGTTGCGGGTCAGATGTGGATAACAGTCGTGTGGTTGCGGGTCAGATGCGGATAACAGTCGTGTGGTTGCGGGTCAGATGCGGATAACAGTCGTGTGGTTGCGGGTCAGATGCGGATAACAGTCGTGTGGTTGCGGGTCAGATGCGGATAACAGTCGTGTGGTTGCGGGTCAGATGCGGATAACAGTCGTGTGGTTGCGGGTCAGATGCCGATAACAGTCGTGTGGTTGCGGGTCAGATGCGGATAACAGTCGTGTGGTTGCGGGTCAGATGTGGATAACAGTCGTGTGGTTGCGGGTCAGATGCGGATAACAGTCGTGTGGTTGCGGGGCAGATGCGGATAACAGTCGTGTGGTTGCGGGTCAGATGTGGATAACAGTCGTGTGGTTGCGGGTCAGATGCGGATAACAGTCGTGTGGTTGCGGGTCAGATGCGGATAACAGTCGTGTGGTTGCGGGTCAGATGCCGATAACAGTCGTGTGGTTGTGGGTCAGATGCGGATAACAGTCGTGTGGTTGAGGGTCAGATGCGGATAACAGCCGTGTGGTTGCGGGTCAGATGTGGATAACAGTCGTGTGGTTGCGGGTCAGATGCGGATAACAGTCGTGTGGTTGCGGGTCAGATGCGGATAACAGTCGTGTGGTTGCGGGTCAGATGTGGATAACAGTCGTGTGGTTGCGGGTCAGATGCGGATAACAGTCGTGTTGTTGCGGGTCAGATGCGGATAACAGTCGTGTGGTTGCGGGGCGGATGCGGATAAGAGTCGTGTGGTTGCGGGGCGGATGCGGATAACAG
This sequence comes from Meconema thalassinum, assembly GCA_946902985.2. NCBI lineage: Eukaryota > Metazoa > Arthropoda > Insecta > Orthoptera > Tettigoniidae > Meconema > Meconema thalassinum. The sequence continues at coordinate 13,568,094 of OX336390.1, read as the reverse complement.
TCGTGTGGTTGCGGGGCGGATGCGGATAACAGTCGTGTGGTTGCGGGGCGGATGCGGATAACAGTCGTGTGGTTGCGGGGCGGATGTGGATTAGAGTCGTGTGGTTGCGGGTCAGATGCGGATAACAGTTGTGTGGTTGCGGGGCGGATGCGGATAACAGTCGTGTGGTTGCGGGTCAGATGCGGATAACAGTTGTGTGGTTGCGGGGCGGATGCGGATAACAGTCGTGTGGTTGCGGGGCAGATGCGGATAAGAGTCGTGTGGTTGCGGGTCAGATGTGGATAACAGTCGTGTGGTTGCGGGTCAGATGCGGATAACAGTCGTGTGGTTGCGGGCGGATGCGGATAAGAGTCGTGTGGTTGCGGGGCGGATGCGGATAACAGTCGTGTGGTTGCGGGTCAGATGCGGATAACAGTCGTGTGGTTGCGGGTCAGATGCGGATAACAGTCGTGTGGTTGCGGGTCAGATGCGGATAACAGTCGTGTGGTTGCGGGGCGGATGCGGATAAGAGTCGTGTGGTTGCGGGTCAGATGCGGATAACAGTCGTGTGGTTGCGGGTCAGATGCGGATAACAGTCATGTGGTTGCGGGTCAGATGCGGATAACAGTCGTGTGGTTGCGGGTCAGATGCGGATAACAGTCGTGTGGTTGCGGGTCATATGCGGATAACAGTCGTGTGGTTGCGGGTCAGATGCGGATAACAGTCGTGTGGTTGCGGGTCAGATGCCGATAACAGTCGTGTGGTTGCGGGTCAGATGCGGATAACAGTCGTGTGGATGCGGGTCAGATGTGGATAACAGTCGTGTGGTTGCGGGTCAGATGCGGATAACAGTCGTGTGGTTGCGGGTCAGATGCGGATAACAGTCGTGTGGTTGCGGGTCAGATGTGGATAACAGTCGTGTGGTAGCGGGTCTGATGCAGTAAACAGTCGTGTGGTTGCGGGTCAGATGCGGATAACAGTCGTGTGGTTGCGGGTCAGATGCGGATAACAGTCGTGTGGTTGCGGGTCAGATGCGGATAACAGTCGTGTGGTTGCGGGTCAGATGCGGATAACAGTCGTGTGGTTGCGGGTCAGATGCGGATAACAGTCGTGTGGTTGCGGGTCAGATGCGGATAACAGCCGTGTGGTTGCGGGTCAGATGTGGATAACAGTCGTGTGGTTGCGGGTCAGATGCGGATAACAGTCGTGTGGTTGCGGGTCAGATGCGGATAACAGTCGTGTGGTTGCGGGTCAGATGTGGATAACAGTAGTGTGGTTAAGGGTCAGATGCGGATAACAGTCGTGTGGTTGCGGGTCAGATGCGGATAACAGTCGTGTGGTTGCGGGTCAGATGCGGATAACAGTCGTGTGGTTGCGGGGCGGATGCGGATAACAGTCGTGTGGTTGCGGGTCAGATGTGGATAACAGTTGTGTGGTTGCGGGGCGGATGCGGATAACAGTCGTGTGGTTGCGGGGCGGATGCGGATAAGAGTCGTGTGGTTGCGGGTCAGATGTGGATAACAGTCGTGTGGTTGCGGGTCAGATGCGGATAAGAGTCGTGTGGTTGCGGGCGGATGCGGATAAGAGTCGTGTGGTTGTGGGGCGGATGCGGATAACAGTCGTGTGGTTGCGGGTCAGATGCGGATAACAGTCGTGTGGTTGCGGGTCAGATGCGGATAACAGTCGTGTGGTTGCGGGTCAGATGCGGATAACAGTCGTGTGGTTGCGGGTCAGATGCGGATAACAGTCGTGTGGTTGCGGGGCGGATGCGGATAAGAGTCGTGTGGTTGCGGGTCAGATGCGGATAACAGTCGTGTGGTTGCGGGTCAGATGCGGATAACAGTCGTGTGGTTGCGGGTCAGATGCGGATAACAGTCGTGTGGTTGCGGGGCGGATGCGGATAAGAGTCGTGTGGTTGCGGGTCAGATGCGGATAACAGTCGTGTGGTTGCGGGTCAGATGCGGATAACAGTCGTGTGGTTGCGGGGCGGATGCGGATAAGAGTCGTGTGGTTGCGGGTCAGATGCGGATAACAGTCGTGTGGTTGCGGGTCAGATGCGGATAACAGTCGTGTGGTTGCGGGTCAGATGCGGATAAGAGTCGTGTGGATGCGGGGCGGATAACAGTCGTGTGATTGCGGGGCGGATGCGGATAACAGTCGTGTGATTGGGGGCGGATGCGGATAACAGTCGTGTGGTTGCGGGGCGGATGCGGATAACAGTCGTGTGATTGCGGGGCGGATGCGGATAACAGTCGTGTGGTTGCGGGGCGGATGCGGATAACAGTCGTGTGGTTGCGGGGCGGATGCCGATAACAGTCGTGTGGTTGCGGGGCGGATGCGGATAACAGTCGTGTGGTTGCGGGTCAGATGCGGATAACAGTCGTGTGGTTGCGGGTCAGATGCGGATAACAGTCGTGTGGTTGCGGGTCAGATGCGGATAACAGTCGTGTGGTTGCGGGTCAGATGCGGATAACAGTCGTGTGGTTGCGGGTCAGATGCGGATAACAGTCGTGTGGTTGCGGGTCAGATGCGGATAACAGTCGTGTGGATGCGGATATTGTTCTGTTTATCTCCGCAGGGCTATGCGCCCATGACCTAACGCTGCGCTTTAGCGAGCGTAGCCACCGCTGTCGGTACAATATTAATGAAAGAAAATTTAATTTTCTGTATTTTGATGTGAAGAAATATTTAGTGTTCAGTTTCAATTTTGACTGCCAGGATTTGGGGGGGGGATATGCCCACTGAGTAAGATTGCTTGGCGTCCACCTCGTGACGTAGGCTCTGTTCTGACGTTGGAACGGGATTTACTCAGCCTCGTAATGCTCAACTGTGAAGAGGTGGGTTCGATTCTTCCCACAGCCATCTTAGAAGTTTTTACACCATGCGAATGCCGGGATGGTACCTACCCAAATGTTAGTCCCAGTTACGAAAACACGCACGTAGTTGATTCTTTAGGGGCTTTGCGACATCGTGGGCATGTAGCCCCGTGTACTTGGGTGTGTGTAGAATTTGTCTGATAATCTGTGTCAATGTGATGTCTAGTGTGTGTGTTTGTACTTGCTTGCCACGGTGGGTGAGTGGTTATCGTGTCAGACTACCAACCCCCAAGCTTGCAGGTTCGCTCCTCGCCGTGGTAAATGATTTCTTAAAGGCGACAAAAATCACGGCACGCATGTCATACGTTGTTGGCATGTTAAAGGGCACGTTTGAATTCAATAGGCCGTGTTCATCATGGCAAAATTAATCTCGGGATTTTCTGCCAACACAAAAAAGTTCTCCTTTTCTCTACTAGAAAGCGCTATAGTGTCAAGGAGCTTAGATATCTAACCTCCTTGACTTTTATAGTGCTTCAAAGAACGACAAACGTCGACATACAAGCTGCCCTCTGGGCGTCAAATAACAAAGCTTGCACCAGGCATCCGAGGCCATACGATATTATTATTATTATTATTACTTGGGTGTGTATAGAATTTATCTGATAACCTGTGTCAATGTGATGTCTAGTGTGTGTATTTGTAATTGAGGTAGAATTTGTGTAGGAAGATGCCATGGCCTTAAGTTGGGTACCATCCCGGCATTTGCCTGGATATTTTTTTAGCGTATGGCTTTTAGTGCCGGGAGTGTCCGAGGACATGTTCGGCTCGCCAGTTTTGTAGCTGCTTCGAGACGGACACCCAATGGGTGAGCTACAAATACCGTTGGGGAGGAAAGTTGGGATGTAAGGACGAGGAGTTGGAAGGTAGCGGCTGTGGCCTATAGTTAGGGACCAACTCCGGCATTGGCCTGGAAGGAAGATGGGAAACCACAGAAGACCATCTTCAAGGTTGCCGGCGGGGGTATTCGAACCTCCTCGCCTCCCGGATGTGAGCGACTGCCAGCAGTCATGCCGTAACGACCACGTCTAGCTCACCCGGTTGCCTGGATTAGAAGAGGGAAAGCACGGAATACAACTTCCAGGATAGCTGAGATTTGGTATCGAACCTGAGCCTCCACGGTGACAGCCAAGAATGCAAGCCACTACCCACACACTCAAGTATACGGGGCTACAAGAGTTGTGGTTTAGTACCGGTTCACACCGGACCACTCGATCCAGAGCAATCAAGCGAATGGGACAGAGTGTATGCAGGGCGCGCCCCGCCGGTAATTCCTTGTGTGTGACGTCACACCACTTGCAATCGTCGGCCACGACTTGCAATGCACCGCACACACTGCGAGTCTTAACGTGCCGCGCTTTAACGGAAAGTCCAGCTGATGTCCTGCTCCCTCACCTCAGCCTGCCCAAATGTATCAGGTGGCTGAGTAAATACAACTCCCTCCCCCACTTTCCATTTCCTCACAAATTTAATTTATTTTCGTTCTTTTTTTCGTAGTCAGTTTACCCTCCAGGTAGGCTTTTCCCACGAACTCAGCGAGGGATTCCACCTTTACCGCCTCTACGGGCAGTGGCCTGGAGCTTGACATCGGGTCGGGGGAAACAACTGGGGAGGTGGGACTAGCACCTCGCCCAGGCGGCCTCAACTGCAAAGCGAACAGGGGGCCTCATGAGGGATGGGACGGGACGGGATGGGAGGAATAGACAAGGAAGAGGGGAGGAGGCGGCCGTGGCCTGACGGTAAGTACCCGGTAGGTGCCCGAAGAAGAAGTGGGAAACCACGGAAAACCACTTCGAGGATGGCTGCGGTGGGAATCGAACCACCTCTACCCATTTGGACCACCCGAGGATGAGTAGCCCCGTTCCAGTCGTCGACTTCTTTGCAGAACTTTTCAAGCTGAACAATTCTTACACTCATAGTATATTGATATTTTTAACGGTTTGCCCAACGTAAGCTTAAAAAGCGCACGGACGCCAGTTTTTTTTTACGACGTTTTCACTGAAATCATTACTACTTGGCTTCATTTGATCATAAATAAATTATTTTCTACAGAAACCGTCCTCGAGATATCCTTTACAGAATGGTGAAAATCGCATCAAAATCCATCCAGTGGTTCTCGAGATTACCCGTGACATCCAAGAATCGGGGACTTGGTTTTATACTAAGTAGAGATTTGATTTGATATGCCGGCCCCGTGGTGTCGGGCTAGCACACCTGCCTTAAACCTAAGAGGCTTCGGGTTCGAACTCCACTCCGTCAGGGATTTTAGAAACTGATGTGAGGGCTGGAACGGGGTGCAGTCAGCCTCGTGAGTAGCAGAGCCTCGGTCAAGAGAGCCAAGATCAACGACTCAGGGGCCACATCGCGCTGACCACGCATCACCCCGAAATCTGCAAGCCAAATGGCTGAGAAGCGGTCGCTTGGAAGGTCAGGTCCATCATGGGTTGTAGTACCACGGGGTTTTAATTCGATGAGACAGCGCCCCGATCACGAATACCAAGATTAACGGCCGAGGGGACCCGACGCGCTGATCACGCGTCACCCCAATATCTGCAGGCCAAATGGCTGGGCAGCGGTCGCTTGGTCGGCCTTAGCCCGTCATGGGCTGGATAGTGCCAGGGGTTGACTTGTTGACTTTGTTGACCATTTTCTATTTTCTCAACTGAAAAACATTCTGGCAGTTTGCTGATGATTCTTCTTTCTCCGTTTTGCCCACTTAGGGAGCGCGTTTGAACTTGTTGATGGTGTTTTCGTCTTCTCCTCCCAAAATCTCCTCATGAACTCACTATGCCCCTTCTTACGTTCCTCCGTCCATTTTGTTTCCAGTGGTCTTTTTAGCTTTTTCGGTGAAAGAGTGATTTGTAACTAGAGTTCCAAAAGTCTTGCGATTCATGATGATATCTTCTGTAATGTTCATTTCTAGTTTGATTTCTTCTAACCAAATGATTTTGACCTTCTTTGAATTAATTATATCAAGCAGTTATTTTACATATCTGGTGTTGTCCATTCTGCATAGCACTTTTTTTTTGTCGTGTAGCCTCCTTGGAGGTGGAGTGCAGGTCTTCCTAGTTGACACTCGTGGGCGACCTGCGCGTCCTAATGAGGATGGAGTGATGATGAAGACGTCATATACACCTAGTCCCCGGGACAGGGGAGTCAACTCATGGAGATGAAAATCCCCGATGGCCCGGCCGGGAATCGAATCCGAGGCCCTTTGGGCCAAACCCTAGCACGCTAACCAATTCGCCATGAGGCCGGACTACATAGCAGTGACATTAATGTATACCTTGCCTTAAGGTGCGCAATCGCAAGAGTATCTTAAATTTAACCGATCTGGTTCAGATACAGCTCCAAAGAAGCGCGAACATCGCAAAGACTTTTATCCATGGTGTGATGGTTGGTTGGTTCCTCAGGTTAGGGGCTGCGACAAAGCGGGCATGTAGCCCCGTGTACTTTAGGTGTGTGCAGAATCTGTCTGATAACCGGTGTTAATTGTGATGGCTGTATTAGTGTGTGTTCTCTGTTTTTAATTCAAGTAAGGACTGCAGACATTGAATTCTCAAGTAGTTCCTATTTTTGCTAGCAAACGCCACCGTCAACGACCAACTAGTTCTGAACTTGGTTACTAGATACCATCGCAGTAGGCTCCTGGCGACGATCGTTGGAACATAACAGCGTTAGTCAAATTTAACCTATAATTTAGCTTCACACAAGTGTAATTAGTGGAAGTTTCTTTTACAAGCCATACATCTATGACATGGGACCGTCGGCTTTTCTTCCCCTCCGAAGGAAGGCATACTGAGGGGTTTTTAACGCTCATAAAAAATCCGACGACTTCGGCCGGGCTTGAACCCGCGACCTTGGGCATAGAAGCTCAGCATGTTATCAACTACGCCACCGTGGGCGAATGATGAGGGGGTGAAACATAAGCTGAAGAGCACCCACCTTTTGAAATTGATTTAAGTATCTGTGAGCGCTCTAGAGCAAGTCTTGTACGGAGCAAGGAGCTACTTACCTCTCGCTGGACGCTGTGCTTCAAGTGTATGTCCCTCGATTTATGAGCAATGAGTAGCACCATCCAGCCAATGAGATTCCTCTGTGACACATGTCACAGGGAAAACCCGAGGGTGTGCCCTATCATCAACATTCTAGCCGTCTCGTGACACCAAGACATCATGTCACATTATTTGGTGACAACACGACAAAAATATCAAACTCCTATCACAGGTAATTTCTCGTCTTGCCTCCTTCTGATCAATGCCAAGTGGCTGAAGCCATGTTCTTCCTCACCAACTCTTTACCTTCTTGCAGGTCCACCAGGTTTTCATCCTTTTTTTTAAGCCTTTTACAGTAGCTCCCTTTTTCTTCTTCTTCTTCTTCTTCTTCTTCTTCTTCTTATGCGCGAATGGGTATCCTAGGACCACGCGGAATCAACACTTATTGGCCTTGATGTTTGCCCAATAACTCTTTATGCGCAACGATTGAGCGAGTCTTCGTTGCTGCGACCAGACGTGTCTGGTAGGTCTTCTCTCTTCTCCCTCAAAACCCCGTGTAATAGTAATTCAGCTAAGTCCTTTTCCACCTGTTTGTACCAATTGGACCTTGTTGCCTTTCTCTGCAAGATCATATAGATTTTATGTGTTAACCTAGTTGGGTCCATTCTGTCCAAATGTCCCATGAATTGGGTCCTTCTCATACGGATTGTGTCTGTGATTTTAGTAATTTTCAATAGACGTCAGCATTAGGTTTTGGAAGGTGAATTCCATCTTTGATTCTTGGTCCCAAAATTTTTCGCATGATTTTGGGTTCCTTAATCTCCAATTGATTTCTCAGTGTTTTATGTTGTAGATTAAGTGTCTCAGCTGCATAAAGGTATGCAGGCAAGATTACTGTTTTATAATGTTGAATTTTACAATTCCAAGAGAGGCATTTTTTTGTTATAAACTTGTTTAGTCAAATGGAAAGCAGTTTCCATTTGCTGTAGTCTAATAGCTCCCTTCATTGATATGGAGTTGGTAAATAAATACAGAGCATCAATATCATAACAAAACAAAATAAAATAAAGATCAGATAAGTCCCAGTTCCATATTACATGACGAAGAAGAAAATGTCCCGCGTAGAACAAATATGCACAACAAACAATAAGAAATATATTGTCTGCAGATATACATTACAGTGGAACGTGGCTAATTCGAACTTCTATAATTCGAAATCTTCTTTAATTCGAATTTTTCTCTTGGTCCCTAGCATTTTATATACAATCAATGCTAAAAGAAATCGTGGTTAGTTCGAATTATATTTTGGATAATTCCAAGTACCTGTATTTACGGGTAAAAAGCTGATCGGAAGCCAAACATTTGGGTCAGGAATTCCCGAAAAACGACGTTGTAGCCTATCATTGGCATGCCGCGCCGCCCCTACTCGATTGTTTTCTGTTTTCCGTTCCTTAAATTTGTTAGATTCTTTTCTGATGGCCGAGAGACTTAATTGTAGGAAACAGGTAAAAATCTCAAACATTTTTGAAAAACAGTAGATTTCTCTAAGACTTAACTAGATTGCTGGATTACTACTGTCGTTTAATAGGTGAATAGTACATTTTGGCTTTATTTTATCATTTGAAACTTTTGAGGTTATTCACGATACAGTCATTATGCAGTAAGTTACCTTCGTCTGTTAATCTGCTTTGTTGAACGTAAATCATTATGTAAACGTAATACATAGTATATAATCACTTTACTTGTTAAAAACCTATGTAGTATTATTTTTAATAAAGGTTCTTGGATGAAAACTTAAAATTTGAATATTTTCTCTACCCTTTTCAAATAACTTTCTTAATTCGAATTTTCGGATAATTCGAATTTTTTACTGGTCCCTTGAGGTTCGAACTATCCAAGTTCCACTGTATTATGTGCGAGGAAATTTCTGAAGCAGCGGTTCTAAGGTCCTGTCACCTTTTAAGTGGTTCACCACTTGCACAAAAATCCTGATCACAGTTCCCACATTGTAGATAGGTACCGGTATAAGTTACTAATTTATTACGTCATTTTGACGTGACAACGTCAACAATGCAATGTTTTATTATTTTATATTTTGCCACTGTTGGCCTAGGGAAAGATCAATACAACCATAGGCTATCCTCAGTTGTTGTTGTGCAGTTCAGAAACGAATATGCGCTTGAGGCCTGAAGATGTCGCCACGGCAGTGACTCTGGCCGAAAATGCTGGCGCGCACATCTTTCCGCGGGAAACAGCATCATCTCAATGAATCGCTATTGTTAAGCGAAACAATGACATGAAGAATGATAATACATCCAGGAAACCGTACTTCCATGCTGTAAACAGTAACTTATGTACTTATTTATGATTTAAATGAAAGTCATGTTGAATTTTTCAAGTGATCGGTTTTCTTTGCCGGTCAGCGTATAAACTGCAGGTAAGATAGGTTTTCGTGCGAATGGCAGGTTGCTGAGAGCTTTGTGCCGAAGTTCAGCAAGCCTTCTCCATGGTTTGTGGCCATGGTGAACATTCTTCAGCACAACCAACACTAGAAGTTGCTGTAAAGTGTGATATGCTCTGTCACCATCCACTTCCGAGGGCTTAAGCCTTGATAACAAACGAAGAGAAATAGGCTATGTTCCAATTTATTTAATTTAACCATCTGGGGGGGAATAGTAGATAGGTACTCTAATTACCTCTCCAAGACCTTGAACCATCAAGTGACGTAAGCATGAGGGAGACAGTGAGGCGTGTTGCGATAACAGTGGAGTGCTAGCCGGTGTCCTGTTCACGGTAGGTTGGTAGATGGGCTCCACGTGTTGGTGGCCGCCTGCGCCTAGCACAGACACTCTGCACGGGCTGCAGCGTCCATAGCACCAGGAGGTTGCTCCTATACTGCTTTTATAGAGTCAGAATGAGTGTATTCATGTCCATGTTGGTTATTTATTGTGCACGGCTTCCTAAACTACAGGACCTTTAAGTGTAAGCAAAGCTCGCCTTCAGAAATTTTCAAAAAAATCAACAAAGACCAATTACAAGCTCTTGATGAATGCAGTAACGTTCTAGGAAAGGCTTACATCACCACGGACCACGTCATGACCAGGGCACATTTTCAACCTATATGTCGAGGTTTGCACGCGTAAACAATATGTTATCCGCATCCGCCCCACATCCGCATGACTTTTAACCGCATCCGCACGACTGTTATCCGCCTGTTATCAAATGTGTATGTAATATTTTAGCAAACTATGAACAACTGATGAAGGTATAGAAGTGCCGAAACATGTATCATGTGATTTAAAGTTAAAGAATGAAAACAAATTTGTATTGAAAAGTGGAAGCCATAATCAGTAATTATAGATTTCAATGCGGGCCAAAAGTGGTAATTATGACGAAAGTCATAGATGTACAATAATTATTTCTATTTAAAGTAGGAAAATTAGGAACGTCATAGTCAACGAGACGTAGCGGTGCTAGCAACGGAAGACAACCAGAGTTCACCGAGGGAGACCAGACAAGAAAGGCAAAGGAAATGCTAGAAGTTGTGAACTACAGCTTCGTTGCCGTGCTGCTGTGTGTGAGGAAGGGAGGGGAGTTTGAGTCCTAATACGATGCTCTTGAAAGGTTGATACGAGGTTTCGCTGAAGAGTTGAGGGTTTACACCTCATCGGCAAGCGTTAGCGACGCAGGATGATAATGAAGAAATGTATCCCATAAAACGACCAGACCTTAAATTATGGCAAAAGGAATGGAGTTTTTAAAAACGCACTAGTTTTTGTTATGTCTGGCCTGAAGCCAAGTGAATTACGCATTAATTATAGCCAAGGCTGATAGGTTAATCTTGTTGCGCTCCCACATAAACTGGAGCTGGTATTTACCTATTCTGATCGTGTGTGTTTTAGAAACACCGTATGCAGATTGTACACGACCCAGAGAGCGTTGGTGACCAACCACCCCCCCCCCCCCCCTCTCAGTTTATTCCAATAATTTAAAACTAAGTAAAAGTATTGTCCTATTGTTTACAGGAGACCCTCCAGGGGCTCACATCTAGTGGGACGTGGGTTGGCGACCATGGGGCCCCAGCTGAGTCCGGCATTGCTTCCACTTACTTGTGCCGGGCTCCTCTCCGTCTTCTTTCCTGTCGACCTCACTTGGTCAACTCTTGTTCTCTCCGACCCTGACGGTGTTAGGGTATCCGAGGCCTAAGGAGTCTCTTCCTTTCCCTCCTTAATTGGCCCTTGTCTCATCTTTTCTGGTATCCTCCTTCTGCGAGGGGTCAGCCTTCTTTTTCTTTTCCTGTTACCTCCTGCCTTGTGCCCAGGCCCTCAAGGAGGCAGGGTGTATGTATCCCCACCACTTCTGGTGCACCCTAGATATTGCTACACCGTCAGGGGCTCACGGCTGGTGAGTTCGGGAGTTGGCGACCCCGAGGGATTCCTGAGCTGGGTCCGGTTTTCCCCCTTTTATCCATTACCTCTGGGGCGAACCCTGTACTCTTTCACTTTCCTATCTGCCTTTTATGGCTCTCCTTTCTTCCAAGTCCCTCAATCCGCATTCTTCGAGGGTTGAGGGCATTTCTTTTCCTCCTGTCCTTTATTTGCCTTATTCTCCTTTTGTATTCCATTTGTTCTTGTAGTATATAAGTTATATAAGTTAGTAGTTTTAGTTATAGTTTAAATTTCATTATCATCTTCACGATCACCCAAACCATTAGGGGTTTATAACCTAGATGTTAGGCCCCTTAAAACAACAATTATCGTCATCATCATCATGTTTATAGGAGTTGTTTATTTTCTTTTTTTACATCCTAATTGAAAACTCAATTTTTCTGTAAAATTGTCAATGCTTTTCAAGCTGGGCTCCATGAACTAATCAAGATTCCTGAATACCTTTACCACTAGTAGATCTATATAGGGCCTTAGAGACTACCAAGTTCCAAATACATTCATCAGATAGTTTCTTAGAAAATGGTACATGAAGTTTCAAAAGATATGACTTACGGAAAACACAAAAAGAACGTTTGGCTATTAGCTACAGTATAGCCTTAAAACATTATGTTTAAACCTAATTTTATTGCATCAAATATCACTTCAGCACAATAATTGATACACCAAATTCTTCAGGAAAGAAGGGAGATTCTTTTAAGCTAAACAAATTGACATTTTTGAGCCTATCACACGACCCACTTCCCTTAACTCTGGTCTGAGAGGCATTACAAATTGTACATTCAGAATATGTGTACATCGTGGCTGTCCACGTCTCCCTTGACGTAGGGAACTCCATGACGCACTCAAGTCCTTGCCTCACGTGGTAACATACCAGCATTAAGAATACAAATGTTAAAAATTAAAATTAAGAAAGGATACAAAGTTTCGCCTGATGTCGCGGACGTCATCAGGCCTATGGTTCCACTAATTGCTAGGTGTTGTGCAGCAGGGGCAGCACGTCCTATCATTACCGAGGGTGGATCCTAGCGCCTCTGACGTCAGAGAGGCGCATCCGGGAGTCCTCCCAGTACGTGCGCTTCTGTATACTTGGACGCAAACCGTGGTTTTTGGCAACGGAAACTAAGTTGTGCAATGGTGATTATGATAATGATAATTGTTGTTTTAATGGGCCTTAATGGGATTTTGATAACGTTAATTGGACTAAATTGTTTGACATATTGAAATCTCTTGGAATAAAGTACAGGGATAGGAGGGTGATCTACAATCTATACAGACAGCAGTCATTCGAGCTGAAGGACATGAGAGAGAAGCTGGTATTCAGAAAAGTGTAAGGCAAGGCTGCAACTAATCACCCATACTTTTCAATTTTTACATTGGAAAAGCAATGAAGGAAATTGTAGAAAAAATTAAAGTGGGAGTGAAGATTCAAGGAGAAATAATTTCAACTCTGAGATTTGCCGATGACATCGTCATCTTGGCCGACAAGCCTGAGGATTTGAATGAGTTTTTGAATGGTATGGACTCCGTCTTACGGAAAGAATTCATGATGAAAATTAATAAATGTAAAACAAAAAATTGGAATGCAGCCGAAATAAATCAGAATCCTCTATGGACATCAAATTGGCAGGTGAAACGCTACGGGAAGTAGGAGACTTCTGTTACTTAGGAAGCAAAATAACCAGTGATGGACGATGTAAAGAGGATATAAAAAGTAGGTTAGCTCAGGCAAGGAAAGCATTTCTACCGAAAAGGAATCTGTTGACATCGAATATAGGGTTAGGTGTTAGGAAGTCATTTTTGAAGGCCTTTGTCTGGAGCGTGGTGCTCTATGGAAGTGAAGCTTGGACTGTTGGTGCAGCAGAAAAGAGGAGAATTGAAACGTTTGAAATGTGGTGTTACAGGAGAATGATGATCAGATGGGTAGATAGGGGTACAAATGAAGGGGTATTAAGACTAGTGGGAGAGGAGAGATGTTTCTGGTGACTGCTAATGAAGAGAAGAGATAGGTTGGTAGGACACATACTAAGACACCCAGGAATAGCAAGCTTAGTTATGGAAGGAAGGGTCAAGGACAAGAACTGTAGGGGTAGACCAAGGTTAGAATATGTTAAACAGATTGCCTCAGACGTAGGGTGTGGTAGCTATGTAGAGATGAAACGATTAACTCAGGACAGGGGGGTATGGAAAGATGCATCAAACCAGTCAAAAGACTGAAGACTCAAACAACAACAACAACAACATCTAGGGCATCGGCCCCTAATAATTTGGGTGACCGTGATAATGAATGGCAATGCCATGAAACCTGCAACTAAAACTAAGTACAAAACTTACGGGCTAGAAGAAGATAGGGACAAAAGAAAGGAATAAGAGAAATTAAAGACAGGAGGAAAGAAAATAGCCTTAATCCTCAAGGATTGAGGGACTTAGAAGGAAGGAGAGCCAAAAAAAAGGCAGATAGGAAATAGAAAAAGGAGAGGATCCATCCTAAAGGCAATAGAAAAAGGCGAAAACCCAGCTTAGGAATCTCTCGGAATCGCCAAATCCCGAACTCACCAGACGTGAGCCCTTGAGGGTGTAGCAATATCCAGGGTGCACCAGAAGTGGTGGGGCTACACACACCCTGTCTCCTTAAGGACCTTGAGCAGAAGGCAGGAGATAGCCTACCATGAAAAGAAAACAAGAGGTCTGACCCCTCCAAGAACGAGGAAAGATGAGACAAGGGCCAATTAAGGCAGGAAAGTGAAAGACTGCCTAGGCCTCAGATACCCTAATATCATCGGGTTCGGAAAAGAACAAGAGTTGACCAAGAGAGGTCGAGAGGAAAGATAACAGGGAGGAGTCAGGCACAAGTAAGTGGAAGCAATGCCGGACTCAGCTGGGGTCCCGCGGTCGCCATTCCACGTCCAACTTGTACAATGGCGCAGAATATTTCCAGCAAATCATTGATAGGCCTAAATATTTTTTGATGGTTTAAAAATTTAGAATTTCATTCAAAAAGTGTTAAATACAAGCTAAGTTTGTTCTTGTCGTACGACATAATATAAGGCAGTCATGAATCAAGTACGGGATTTGTGATAGTTTAATCCGGCCCGCGGCATGGTTTCAAATTATATTTCCTACAATTACACATAGGTCATTATTTCCTCTTCTGCGTACCTAGAAGTGAAAAACTGTTTCAATCTCATTGTGTTGATGCGTTTCGTGTAATAGAGTTGCAGCTAGAACTGATTGAGTTGCATTGTAACAACGAATTGAAGCAACTATTCCTCAACGTTTCGAAAATTGATTTCTACAAGCCCCTACCAAAATCAAACTTTCCAAACTTGAAATCTCATGCACAAAAGATAACTGCGATGTTCGGATCTGTGAACAGGTGTTTTCTACAATGAAGCTACGCAAAAATAGCGTCAGAAATAAATTAACAGACCACCATTTAGCTGCGCTACTAAGAATCAGCTCATCACAGTTTCACTTGTCACATACTCCTTCCTCTTCTAACAAATAATGAAGGTGTGTTCTTAGTGCAAAGATGAAGGAATACTGGACCACGTGGTCCAAGGAGCCTTAGCCTATGAGTTTTGTTTGTTTTAAAAATCAGAAATAAAATTTTTATAATCTTTTTTCAAACATGTGTTATTTTATTTTCGGCACACCTAGATTATTTTGTATTGCAACTGGCTCTGTCCATAAGAAGATTGCCCATGTCTGCTGTAGAGTCATTTTGTGTAGGCTAAGGATAGGTCATACAAGATCCACCCACTCGTACCTAATGAGAAGGGAAGACCCCCCACTTTGTACCTGTGGAGCCGTTTTCACTGTGGCCCACATTTTCACCGAGTGTGTGGATCTTGCTGACTTACGAAGAAACCTTGGTTTGCAGATGACACTCAAACTTATATTAGCCGATGACGCGGTGGCTGCTGATCGCGTCATCCGCCGGCAATATAAATTTTCCAGTGTACATTGAATCAACGACTTGTTCGATTTTGAATGAGGAATTTTTAATTTTCCGTAATTTTTGTTTTTATTATAATTATTAGTTTTATTTAATTTTTTGTTTTATTAATTTTTGGTCTTTTCCAATTTAGGTGTCCACCTCTAAATTTCAAATTCCATTTCAAATTTGTATACTTTAATCTGTGTTAAGAGGGGCAGATGACCTCGTAGTTCCGAACCTTAAAACAACAATAACTAACTAACTAGAGTATGTGAGAGGATGACCGCGCCTCGCCTCGCCTCGTGCCGTAAGCAGAGCGGTCTCCCACACTGAGGAGGAGGATGAATACAATTATCCCAAGAATAGATTTTTCACAACCGCAATGATGAGTTGTTGTTGATTCATTTTAGGGGCATGTAGCTCGTGTACTTAGGTTTGATAACCTGTGTCACTGTAATGTCTGTACCAGTGTGTGTATTTGTAATTGAGCTAGGATATGGGTAGGAAGCACCCGTGGCCTTATCCCGACATTTGCCGGGAGTAGAAACTCGGCCGAAATCGTCGGATTTTTTAAGAGCGTTAAAAATCCCTCAGTATGCCTTCCTCCGGAGGGGAAGTAAAGCCGGCGGTCCCATGTCATAGATTTATGGCATGATAAAGAACCTTCCACTATTTACACTTGTGGAAGCTAAACTATAGATTAGATTTGACTAACGCTCTTAGGTTCCAACGTTCATCGCCATGGGCAGACTGTGGTGGCATCTAGTAGCCAATTCCACAAGCTAGGTGTCGTGGAAGGTGGTGTTTGGTGACAAAAGTAGAAACTATAGTAAAGCCATCATTACTTCCGACTTGACGTTTCAGTGCTAGGCTAGAGTATCGTTTGCTAAATCGCGACATCGCAAACGAAACTCGATTTATCGTGATGTATCGATTTGAAAGGCTGCCTGTGATGGGCTAGTTAACGTGATTTCCCTTGTGACCGCTAGACAGCTCTAGGGTAACACTGAAACGTCAAGTCGGAAGTAATGATGGCTTTACTTGAGATTATTTTCTACAGTCCTTACTTGAATTAAAAACAGCCATCACAATTAAGAAAGGTTATCAGACAGATTCTACACATACCCAAAGTACACGGGGCTACATGACCGCGTTGTCACAGCCCCTAAACTGAGGAACCAACCCCGTTCCAGCCCTCAGACCAGAATTATTTTTGATGTGTAATATCTTTTCACTCGGTTGCTGGATATTTTTGTGGGAGTGATTTTGAAAAATGGGACGGAAGTGGATCGGAACGATCGAGGTGGCACCAGCTGGCAGTGGTGGATCGAACGGAAGTGTATGATGCACTGCCAACTCGATCGATCGATCCAGCTGGCAGTGGTAAGAGAAACAATGAGCGCGCGGTGTCGGAAATTGATACCATGACGTACTCTCGGCCATGTGGAATGTATATGACATACTGAACGGTAAACCTCATGCGAACTCTGGTGTCAAGTGATTGAAACAAAGCACATGGTACATGTTCGAAGTCTTCGTATCAGTATTTAAATGGTAAAATGCCTTAATATCAAACATTGTAAGTAGTCGGCATTGCCGGTATTATGTTTCTGCACAATGGCTATTCAAATATTAACCCACATAACGGTAATGCAGTCATCAATATAATATAATCGTTGTGTTTATACGAGAATTGAGCAAGCCTTCATGAACTATTGCTGAATACATTCTCTTTACTCACAAGAGGGCCTATTCATAAGGCATTATAAACTCAATTTCAATAATGTCAACTCATTATCGAAACAAGCAAAATATAAATTAAACTTAATTCCGTAATGCAGTATTATGGGATCGTGGAAATAAGTCGCCATCTTGTGCACAATATTTGCGTAGTCGAAATAGCCGTGGGGTTAGCGCCTATGACTGTGAATCTAGAGATCTCGGGTTCGAATCCCTGACGGGGTAGATACTTTTGCTACCAGATTATCATTTTAAACGATACTTATCATATCAATATGACTCATTTTAACAGAATCCATATGAAATTACGTGTTGGTCTGTGAATCAAGAGGACCTGTTTATAAGGAATTTAAGGTTAGGAGCGGTGTCGCGTTTATTAATCTAGTTGATCCATATCGTATTCTTTATTTAGGCTGGTGCTGGTGGAAGCTACAAATCATCTAATAAAATGAGTTCCGTATTATAAACTACAATATCTGTAAAACACTCCTTTTTACAATAGATTCATATTTGTGCCAATAATAGTATATAAAATTCCGGTGTATCAACAATTTCACGTGAGGTTTCTTCTATGTCAGATGTTACACATCATATGCGACTACTGTAAGGCTCGTTTTTTTATTGACAGAGCCGGGAATCGAACCCGGGCCTCTTCGATGGCAGCTAAGAACGCTAGCCACTACGCAAGGAGGCAGACCACGATAAGCAGTGCACAGCAAGCCCCAAGCGGGAGCGGGAGCTCGTTGTTGTTTGAGCCTTCAGTTTTTGACTGGTTTGATGCAGCTCTCCACGCCTCCCTGTCCTGAGTTAATCGTTTCATCTATACATAGCTACCACACCCTACATCTAAGGCAATCTGTTTAACATATTCTAACCTTGGTCTACCCCTACAGTTCTTGTCCTCGACCCTCCCTTCCATAACTAAGCTTGCTATTCCTGGGTGTCTTAGTATATGTCCTACCAACCTATCTCTTCTCTTCATTAGCAGTCGCCAGAAACATCTCTCCACTCCCACTCGTCTTAATATCTCTTCATTTGTAACCCTATCCACCCATCTGATCTTCATCATTCTCCTGTAACACCACATTTCAAACGCTTCAATTCTCCTCTTTTCTGCTGCACCAATAGTCCAAGTTTCACTTCCATAGAGCGCCACGCTCCAGGCAAAGACTTTCAAAAATGGCTTCCTAATACCTAAATCTATATTCGATGTCAACAGATTCCTTTTCTGTAGAAATGCCTTCCTTGCCTGAGCCAACCCACTTTTTACATCTTCTTTGCTTCGTCCATCACTGATTATTTTGCTTCCTAAGTAACAGAAGTATCTTACTTCCTTCAGCTCTTCACCTGCCAATTTGATATCTATAAAGGTTCAAGACAACTTTAATTCTCGCTGGGAAATGACCTCCAAGCAACTACTAGTCGACCAAAGTATTATGTGCACTCGAGTTTGAAGGTTGTTTCTGAAGTAACCAATAGGCCTACATCGAATTCAATAACATCACCAGGTTTGTCGTTCTATTTTCCGTTAGCTCATGTAGGTTTCGAATTTTTAATTTATATTTTAATATTTTTTTATCGCAGTTGGAACACAAAAAGTGACCGTTTTTAAGCGTGTTTCAACCATGCGTCACATTTAAGAATTATTATCTCAAAAGCCCGTCATCAGATCGAATCCAAATTTTAACACAATATACATTGGAATGTTTCATAATTGGTTTATTCATTTCAAAATTTTGTGTGTCCAAGGAACAAAGTTGTTATCATTTTTGTAAGGTAACTTTTTCTCGGGTCTGGGAGGTTGGGAAATGTAGTTCTTGGTCGCGTTGTAATCCTTATACATCAAAAAGTTATGCTGTATGACTGCGAAATACGTAAATTAATTCACTTATTTTATATCGGTTTGTATTTGTACGGGGAAATTAGACATGGTTCCGCAGCTAGCCGATACCGGGAAAGGTCTACAGCGTTGCTGAGATGGAGCCCATCACTTTCGGTTGAGGCGCGCCATGATCGTTTCTGATGATGGGAATGAAGGGAAAACGTCTTATTTTCTTTCTATTACATGAAAAATGCTGGATGCGTAATGATCGATACTCTTTGATTCAGGTCTATCGATATGAGCGAATTCTATCGATTATGTACGTATTGTATTTTAAAACAGATGTGTGGACGTTTATTTACATTCGTTTGGAATGTTTTTTTTTTTTTTAATTTCTAGTGTTAATGGCCGTAGAATTTGTTAAAACGTAATCTATCAGGTTGATGTTCATGGCTGCTGTAGAGTGTGTTGGTGACAATCTGCGGTAATATATGCGTTGCACACTTGGAAAATATCTGCATTTTTACCCAGCGACGTTATTATGCTTGCGCACCGTGAATAGTGACGATTTATGGTTCACATTATGATTCAAGCCAGTGACAACAATTTGGAGTGTTATTTGGCAATGTTAAACTAGTACGTTTTGTGACCTGTGCCAAGCGAAGCAACGTGAGGCAAGGGATATTTGGAATTTCTGTCAACTAGTTTGCACGAAACTGTTATGCACAAGTGACCAAGGATATACATGTTTACATTATTACCCATATACTCTTCGGTGGTAGGTTTACAATTCAGTGCTTTGTGATAAATAAATTTGTGTTTTCACTTAACAAAAAACTCTCCTCAATATGGAACATCAAAAACTAGTTTTGTGGAGATACTGTATTCGGCTTTTTATTTCTTTATGTTTGTCTGCCAAATTATGGATTAGTAAAGCTGAACATAACCTCATGACTTGTTGGTGAGTACTGATTTTTAGATACGGTATTAAATAAAGCTCCTTCACATGAATTTGCTCTTTTATTTACTTATACTATGTTTCCCTAGTCTGTACCTTTCTAATCCAAGAATAATTCTGACATTTTGAGCTGTAGGCTGACTAGTGATGATTTACTATTCGTGCCCATACATTCCTGTAAGTTTTCCATGTAGATTGTCGTAGCTTGATACATGGATCTTGTCTTGTGCATTTCTAATACTGGTGTTGTTTTGTGTTGTATACTACCAATATCATGAGAAACATTCATTATTAACTTAAATGATCTTGGAGGCCTCATGTAGTTTTTCCCTATCTGTACTTATACATTTGGCCCCCTCAGGAGTATCGATTGTTTCTGAAAAGTGATAGATCGATGTTAATACAGGTAGATGAATTTGGCAGTGTTAGAAAATATTGAAACAATAGGCCTACCTATGTTGATATCTTAGTGCTTACCTTCCAGATTAAGCTACAGTTTCTAAAACAACAAGTATATCTGCATAGCTTATAATCAAGCCATTCAACGGTACGCATGTGACTTTCCTGAAATAACCTAGGCTACTCATCATTTACATATCTTCATCCAAAACCTAATTTCACTTTGTGATGTTTTGTTTTGAAATCATGTTTCGTTGTCTGAGCATTATACTCATATACTACTCGTATTAGTGATAACGATGAATGCACAAATTATTAATATTATCATAATACGGTATTTCAATGATATTGCATATTGCAGCATGAAGGACAGCCTCTGTCAACCATAAAGTGCTATTTTTTAAGAAGCCATGTGATGTGTCTCAAAATTGCTATCAGTTAACTTAGTTGTTATTACATAGAAACTTAGAAACCATTTCTGCAGTACTAAGTGGGTAGAAAACAGTACAAATTAAAACGTTATAAAGTCTCTGCCCTTATTAAGTTCCCATGCATTATGAAGCTGACAAAATAACAGGGGCAGATGACCTAGCTGTTCCGCCCCTTACAACTCCAATTACTAACCAACACGACAACACTAGTACTAGTACATTTTTCCAATTGTACTTGGAACTTGTTACACATCCTAATCCATGTGTTTTCAACTTAACTTTTTACATTACAATAGCCTAATGAGTTATTGTGACTGCTTTGAATTAATAATGCCATAATAGCAAATGTTACCCCCCATGCAGCAGATAGCCTATGGAATGTTGTGAGTGCAGGCTACTTTTCTCAACCTGTACGGTAAAGCATGGTGTAATATTGGTACTGGTACCTGATAGGAATTATTGGGTGCAATTTTCAATGTTGTTATTTCATTTGAAGCAGGTCTATGTGGTTATCAATATCCTGACGACTTCTTTCATTTTTTACAATAGCCTAATAAGGTATGCCATTAAATGTAACATGCTATCAAATGATATCACAGGGGGAAAACATCTATTATTAATATACTGGTACTGGAGGAGATTCATTAATAAAACATGACCGTAATAAGGCAGAGGGGAAAAAGGAATAACAATAAGTAGAGGGGGGATCGAATAATGGCAAGGGAGGGGAGGGGAGGGGGTCCAGTAGGGCAGGTCATGGATGGATCGCGCTTGAAAGTGCATCGCCGCGCCATCCTCCGCTGTCTGTCGGAACTACTTGCGCCGAGCAAATTTTGGCGTCAAAATTTTACATTAAGATGTATCTCTATCCATATATCCTATTTGTATCTAACCTCCTTGACTTTCATAGTGCTTCAAGGAACAACGAAATTCGAAATACAAGCTGCCCTCTGGGCATCAACTACCAAAGCTTGCACCCGGCACCCGAGGCCATACGATATTATTATTATTATTATTATGTTTATATTTTAAAAAACCACTCCTCTCTCATGACGACTCGGAGGTCAAATGAAACGCTTCACGCCAGGCCTCTACGTAGGCTCCTGTATCTTGCTTGTGGTGGGACATCATTATAAGCGGGAAGAGTTAGTTGCGGCTATGTGGAGCTCTTTGTGAGTGGAAGACACGATGTCCCCAAAGCACGGGGGATGGCGCCCACCCACGCAGGGTGTTGAGGATGGCCATATTAGAGACGAGTACAGTCAAACCGGTCTCTGCCCACAGTACAGCTTCTCCCACACGGGAACCCAGACAACTTCCGCTTCGTGTCTGGAGCTCGTCGCATCTCCTGGACCAGCCGACACCTGCTACACGGCCACGTCCAGCAGTACTGAGCCACTATCATCGTGGGGTAGGGTGACTGCTCTCTCCCACACATAACTCCCGCATGGAGTCGAGTAGGCTGCTTGGGTGGCCTAATGGGTAGTATGCTGAGCTTCTATGCCCAAGATCGCGGGTTCAAACCCGGCCAAAGTCATCGGATTTTTAAGAGCGTTAAAATCCTTCAGTATGTCTTGTTTCGGATGGGAAGTCCCATGTCAAAGATTTATGGCATGTTAAAGAACCTTCCACTAATTACACCTGTGTGAAGTAAAATTACTCTATGGGTTAAATATTTGAACAACGCTCTTAGGTTCCAACTTTCGTCTCCAGGAGTCGACTGCGGTGGCGTCTAGTAAACAAGTTCTGACCTAGTAGTCGTTGACGGTGGTGTTTGGTGGCAAAAGTAGGAACTACTCGAAATTTAATGTCTGCAGTCCTTACTTGAATTAAAAACAGATAACAAACAATAATACAGTCATCACTAGGGTTCGGAAGTTTAAAGACCTAAAGGAGTACAAAATATGCCCTAAAAACTATAAAATATGACCTAAAAACATCGCAATTCCTTGTTTGCTAATTGCTTCTGAGCTAAATGTATCTACTGAGTAACATTCTATTGAAAGGTGGAAGCACACTATCGTCATGTTCCGTGTCCTCATGCGTACGGTGTCGCAATCTAACTTGTCCAGAAAGATGTGCTAAAAGACGTCCGTAAAGGAGCACCTTCTTGCAATCACGTCTTCTAAACCTGCTAACTGCCTGTTCCGGGAAAAGGAAGAAAAATATATCTAGGGCCTAATGCACTATTCGGAAATCCTGTGTTTGAAACTCGACGCAGATAACGCGTACCTTGTTAACGACGCCTCAATTTAAACACAAATGCTGAAATTATAACTAAATATGACCTTATATCACTAAAATATGACCAAATATGACCAAAACAATAAAAATGGCCGAAATATGCATTTATAGGCAACATCAAATTGCTTTAAACGTGCTCAGGGACCCGTCGTTCAAACTTATTTTTTCAGATTTCGGGTAAAATGAGCTCAGGAAAAAAATATGACTTTTCCTTAACATTCGAACCTTAGTCATCACAATTAACACCGGTTATCAGACAGATTCTTCACACACCCAAAGTACACGGGGCTACTTGACCGCGTTCTCGCATGCCCTAAACTGAGGAACGAGAGTCGAGTGGTCAGGCAGCCTCTCTGGCCTGCGACTAACACGACAATGTGCCTATATTCTGTATTTCGAAGGAAAGAACGTGAAGGATATGGCGGGAGCTTGGAACAGCTGAGCTTCGTTGCCACGTTTTATTGTAGTTGTAAATCAGCTGATTCGAATAGACTAATACACAGGGCTGCACTTCGGGCATTATTTCGGCGCAATTATACGTAATACGGTATATTTTAAAAGTCGATCCACAGTCAACGTCGAGGACATTCAAGTAGATAAATGAAATGAAAATCCACAGCCTGATTCCAGTCTCCGACCGGGTCAGGAATGGAATGAATGAAGCCCCCATCTAGCGGCGAGGATATGAACTGGGTCGGCTGCCGAGGCCTGACGCACTCCTCTGGGGCATTGATTAAATGAATGTCAGATGAAATGAAATGATAGTGGAGAGTGTAGCTGGAATGAAATTTTGACAGGGAAAACCGGAGTACCCGGAGAAAAACCTGTCTGCCTCCGTTCTGTCCAGCACAGATCTCACATGGAGTGACCGGGATTTGAACCACGGACCCAGCGGTGAGAGGCCGGTGTGCTGCTGCCTAAGCCACGGAGCACTCAAGTAGATAAATACGGTACTCAATTCAATAAATAAATACGACAAACATTCTACAAGTAATACAAAGTAATCTGATGAATATATCAACACTCGCCGTGTAATAATTATTATTATTATTATTTATTTAGCGTATGGCTTTTAGTACCGGGAGTGTCCGAGGACATGTTTGGCTCGCCAGAGGCTGTAGCTGCTTCAAACGGACACCCATTGGATGAGCTACAAGTTCCGTTCAATTTCAAATACAGTAGTTCCAACTTTCGCTGACACCTAGTGGTGAACGTTGGAACTTTCGTAGAGCGTTTCAACGAAATCTAACCTAGAAATTTAGCTTCACACGAGTTTAGTTAGTTGAAGGATCATTTACATGCCATAAATCTATGACATGGGACCGCTGAAGGAAGTCATACTGAAGGATTTTAACGCTCTTAAAAAAATTCGATGACTTCGGCCGGGTTTGAACCCGCAATCTTGGGCACAGCAGTTCAGCATGCCCCACCGAAGCCGCTAACGTGCAATGATTATCCTTCAATATGAAACAAGAGTGTGGGTGGAGGTCGTTCACAGCTTCCAGTACAGTAGTTGACAGGAACACCAAGCACGCTCACTGAATCGCGACTCTTTGCGGTTAATAATAGCTTTCGTTATGATACAAACAAACCACTCTGTGGCGATATTATTGCCGTGATTTTACATTGTCGAGTTGTAGGCTATTGGATTTATTTATTTTTCGTGTCGGAAAGATACAAATGTACAGTTGCTATACATATAAGGCTAAAATTGTCTATATAGCACGTGCCCAATACTCAGCGCTCGGAGTGGCTAGCAGGAGATCTTCCTCTGCACAAGATGAAGGGCACAGAGGGCAATGAAGCATGTGTTTTGTGGTTCGTTCTTGTCCACATTCGCAAGACGTGTCACCTGTACTGAGGCCCCAACTCCTCAGATTGTCTCGGGATCTTCCAACTCCTGATCGCAACCTGTTAGGGACTTCCACACCAAGCAGCTTTCGTTGTGTCCGGGTGGTAGTTCTTCAGCTACTGGCATCCAACCGCAGGTGTGAGGGTCGTCTTCTTCCATATATCCAGCCTTGCCTTCTCCGGTGAGACGGTAAGCATCTGAGATGTCCTCAGGAAGCTCTTTCGGGTCCTCAGCCGTTGTTGAGGAGGATTATATCCATGCAGTGGGTGGGCGCTGTTCAGCCTCTCCCTGTTGGCAGCCACCTCTCTGCGTACACAAGGCTATTGAATGACCGGGGGGGTTAATTTGAACACTATGACGGGAAACAATAACTTGTACTCTATTAACGACTGCCGCAAGGGAAATGACACCAATAAATACATTATCCTCAGTCAATTGGCAAAGGGTTCGACCCCTTCCATCCCTTCACTGTTCCTAGCATTATCATTGTCTTCGTCAGAGTTTGATGAATTGCCAAGGTTAATAGACTAATAATGTCATCCACCGCGACATCCAGTAGACTTCAGTATTTCTTTCAGTACATGATGTATGGCATGTGTCCAGTCCTCGGGTCGAACCTCAGCGAAGTAAAAGTAAACGAAACAATGCCAATGAAAGGACTCCGACACAGACGGTGGTCAACAAGCGACTGAATGAATGAACAATGCGCTGCTAACGGGTTACTCGAGCTGTCGAAATCCAGCCAATAGGAGCCCTCGGCGGCCATTTTATATCGTTCCCGCCAAATCCTTCAGGTTCTTTCTTTCGAAATACAGAGGTTTTTTTAAACTAAGCTCGTGCAAAGTAGCTGCTATTATCGTACGGTATCGCAAGCACATTTGTGCCCGGTCTTGTTTCATTGACAGCGTTTTAAGCTTGGGGAGATTCAAATGTTTGTCTCCATAAAGTCATAAATTCGACCCAAGCCTAGTTGGCTCGTGCCCTCTGTTAGTGCAAGGACGGATGAATGAGTTTAACTCTAGAATACTAACATTATTCAATTGATGCTTAATACTAAAAATACGTTAAATTTACGTACATTCCGAACTTTGTGCTAAGGCACCAATTAGTTAAATGGTTGAAATTAATATATATTTCGTAATATAACACTATTTACATACACTGAATCCCCCGTGGTCCTTGAAGTTTAATACGCTAAGTTCCATCTTAAATACAACAAATACAGAAGTCGTTTACTTTGACGTAAATAGCAGTGCGCAATCTCTCCAGCCTCTTATACTGTCTCTGGTGTTTATGAGGTTGTTTTTAGAATCCCTCTAAAGTGATGTGACATATTAACTACATCAAATTGTCCACCTCTTTGTTATTGCCATGGAGAAACCAGTTGTTTTTTTATTAATGCCTACCACTTATTATTCCCGTTTTCTAACGAGATCGGGGATGAGATGCGATGGAAGTCTTTGTAGCAGATGGTTTTCACGGCCGGATGCTCTTCCTGACGCCAACCTCATGAGAGGAGTTAATGAGAGATGAAATGATGATGGTGAATGAAACTGGGCAAGGATCTGGAAGAAAGCGGTTGTGGCCTGTCAGAAGGTACCGTCCCAGCATTTTCCTGGAGTTGAAAATGGGGAAACCACGGAAAACCATTTCAAGGACGGCGGACGGTGGGGCTCGAACCCACGCGTGAACCGAGTCAGCAGAGAGCTTGGCCCCATGACCTAACGCTGGGCTTTAGCGAGCGTAGCCACCACTGTCGGTCCATGGAGAAACCAATATGTTGTTAAATTCAAGGATAGTATCCAGGCAATTCTTTGCCCCATGATTATGCCTCTAGAACTGATTGGCATTAATAACATCACCACCATAGACCAGTAGAAGCACTGCTGGAAGATGGTAGGGTGGGGACAGATATAGAGGGAATTCTAAGCAGTTAAATTATTCATACACATAATTTTACGTATGTTAGTATTGTAGGGTTAAAAGAGAACCGCTCGACAATATTAGTAGTGCTCATCCCGGTTGTCAGTACCGTACTCAGTACTGTACCTCAGTAATACCGGTTGACGTTATCATAATGTTTATACTGACCAATTCAAATTGTTGTAAGCTTTTATAACAAAATAGAAAGCAGCCCTCATGAACAGTATTTCATTCTTACGTGGTAAAACTGCAGAGCAGTGACGACTTTTTAGGTCAACAATGAAGTGTCCCTGTATCAACTCCGAAACTCTCAGTCTGTCTGTCCTTTTGTACGCTTCGTTGTGGTGAGGTAAGGTGGACCAGTGATCGTCAGTCAACATTTTTGGGACCCAAAGTGAACAAAGTTTCCAGTAACCTAAGTGTGTAGTCACAATTCTGTACAGAGAAGACTTTGAAGTGTCTGGCATTGCTGTAGAAAGTTCACTTATCGTACACCTCCGTTTGTCATCAACACCCTCAACCAGGGATCAGTGGCGATTCCTCCATCACATGTAATTTTATTGTTTCCAGGTTACTTTTGCGCATATTGCAGTGATTGAAATTATCTTGTGTCGACCAACTGAAAGTTATAATATTAATTGTCAATTAGGCAACACTGGGAAATGGCCTCAAAGCTGTCTATGCGGCTAAGTGATATCCAGTTAGACTTCACCCTTGAGAACTGGCGTGAATAAATATACTGACCGGCAAAAAAAAAAAAAAAGTGGAACAGTTAAAAAAGTAATATAAATAGTATAAAATTAGCCATGAAAAAGATGTAATCACATTTTAAAAGCTTTTCACGCATTAGAACAAACATCTGAAACATCCGTGAATAGAAATTGATAATATGACATTTCTTAGGGTGGTTTATTACCACCAATTACCCCCGATCTTCGAAGAGCCTATCTTAATGGTTTTATGGCGGGAAGTGCACTGTAAGCGTTTAAGGTTTATGAGTGTTGCCGCTCGCTTATTGTTGTTCTAGGGATAACAACTGCCATTTGTTGGACACGTGGGAACCATTGTCATACATTTTAGCAAGTTATCCATGTGCAGTTCACACTAAAACATGCCTCTTAGCCGTGAAGGAGCTGCACAGGCAGTTGCATTGGTGGAGGATGGCCGGAGCTTCCGTTATGTTGCTGAGGTCATTGGATCATCTCTCGGTAGCATTCACCGTGCAGTGCAACGTTACAGATAACTCCAAAAATACGACAGGAGATGAGGGTCAGGCCGTAGAAGAAGCACAAGTGCCAGGGATGACAGATTTCTCACCCTGCAAGTTCTGCGTGATCGCCATACCACAGCAGTCCAGGCACAAAACCAACTGGAAAATGTCATAAATGTGAGAGTGAGTGAGCGAACAGTAAGAAGAAGGTTTGAAGAAGCTCATCTTTCGTCCAGGACACCTGCATGTGGACCCGCACTCGAACGACATCACAGAGAGGCGCGTCTTCACTTCGCAAGGCAGCATCTGGGATGGACCCACGAGCAGTGGGCCTCTGTTCTCTTCACTGACGAGTCGCTTTAACCTTAGATCTCCTGATGGAAGAGAAAGAGTGTGGAGAAGGCGCAGGGAGAGGTATAGCCCTCTTGCTTTCTCCTCGAGGACTCCATTTGGAGGTGGCTCGGTTATGGTGTGGGGTGGCATCAACGTTATGGCCCGCACTGAGTTGGTGTGCATCGATCACGGGACGCTCGATTCCCAAAGGTACATCGAAGAGATCCTGATGAACCATGTGATGCCCTTTGCGCCTTTTATTGGTCAGAATGTCATGCTGATGCAGGATAATGCCCGCCCTCATACTGATCGCTGTGTTGTACAGTATCTGCAGGAAGTGGGGATTCAAACCCTGGACTGGCCAGCTCGTAGTCCTGACTTGAACCCAATCGAACATGTATGGGATATGCTTGGAAGGAACGTCAGACAGCGTGACCACACCACCTAGGCACAACTGAGAACATCGCTGCTGGAGGAATGGGATCGCATCCCGGCAGATGCCATTCGACGAGTTGTGAACAGTATGCTTGAGCGTTTACAAGCTGTCATAGACGCTACGGGTGGAAACACTCGTTTTTAGTGACCAGTGTTCTCGTGCAGTGCAGTGCAGTGCAAACATTAATACTGTTTTGTTTGGCAATACGTTTGATAAAAACCAGCCCAAAAGAACATTACTAAAAATAGAAAATTGTAAGATTTGCAAAATGTAACGAAATTTGTGAGTTAAAGCGTGTTGTAAAACATGTTTCGGTATTTTCTGTAGCCAACCATCTAAATTTTACATGAATAATGCAAATATTGGAAAACCGATACATTTTAGTGGAATAAATTAAAAAAATACATAAAAAATTAAAGTGTTCCACATTTTTTTTGCCGGTCAGTGTATAACACGAGGACCGGCGCCGGGTCATTTTGACCCATAGTGTGTCACTCCCTTTTTGTCGTAGTCGTACGGATTTTAATGAAGTAATTGTACACCTGGTGTCTTCCTATCAACTATGTCCTATGAGGTTGATTTATATCTTTCATATTTTACATGCAAAAAAAGGACAATACTTTTTGTAACAGTATAACTGTCCTTGATATTCTCAATTTCTTTGAACAAAGGAGCTGATAACCAAGGTGTCCCTACATCCTAAACATGGATCAACAAGAACGTGAGCTATGTTATTGTGCTGCACCACAATAGGTGGATTTTCTCCCTTATTTTTTACAGATTGTCCCGACTAACGTAAGCCGAAAATTTTCACTCGAGGGCTGGCGCCATGGGTGAATCTGACCCGACCGTAAATAATATACGAATAACTTGAGTGTTCTAAAAGCTATGGACATGTTTCTTTTGCAGGGTGAAGTTCAAGGCCAGGAAGGAAGGTACAGTAAGCGACAGGAAATAAGGGCTGACCAAAACGAAAATATAGAGCATTATTTAAGCCTCGGGTCAAGAATACTCATGCGCCACTCCTCGCGGGTTAAACCAGAAGAGTCCTGGGTTCGATTCCTGGCCGAGTTTAACTTTCCCTAACTCGGGAACTGGCTGTTTGTGAGGTGCAGGTAGCACTGGAAAAGCTTGCCACGGTGGGTGAGTGGATAGCGTGTCGGTCTACTAACCCCAAGATTGCAGGTTCGCTCCTGGCCGTGGTAAGTGATTTTTGAAAGGCGGCAAAAATACGATACGCATGTCATACGATGTTGGCATGTTAAAGAACCCATTTGAATTCAGTAGGCCGAGTTCATAATGGCAACATTAATCTCGGGAGTTTCCGCCAACACAAAGTTCCTCATTTCTCTACTAGAAAGCGCTATAGTGTTCAAGGAGCTTAGATATCTAACATCTAACCTCCTTGACTTTCATAGTCAAGGAACAACGAAATTCGACATGCAAGCTACCCTCTGGGTGTCAAATAACAAAGCTTGCGCCCGGCATCCGAGGCCATACGATATTATATTATTATTGGCACTGGAAAGACCAGCGCCCGTCCTCGCCGGAGGCCACACAGTATGTTCCTCTCTAATCCGGTGTGAGGGAATATTGATTGGGCTATCTACAATACAGTAGTTAGTAGCCTATTGTGAAGAACCAGCAATGGCACTATGTTTTGAAGCAGGTATTCCACAGAGACCTTGTCCTTGACACTACCACACATTTATATGAATTTAATTTTTACAATAACACAATAAAGCTCCAATAGTAATCTCAGTAATTCCATGAATTGGGTTTTCACGACTGCACCTATGATCAGGAAGTCTTTTCACCCACTAGGTCGTGTTTTATGATATAGGCTAAGTATTTTAATTGAGAATCTTAAGACAAATCTACGAAAAGTTTGATATCATAAAAGAGCGTGTAAGAAATAGACTGACGCCCTATCTAGCATCGAGGAATGGAACTAAATACACCCAGATACCTTTTAATTGTGTTAGTTTTCAAACTTCACCGCTCTTGCGTGTGGCGCTGATTGAAAATATAAAGCGGACATGAAAGAGGTAAACCTCATAATATTTCAAACATGGAATTGAAATGCTCAGTTTAATGGACGAATGTGACTGTTGCACTTATGAATTTCAAGACCAGTGCTTGAATCAGAGAGTTAAAGGCAAGGTGACATGCAGTTTCAAAGACATATCAATTCAAGACATGTTGGTAAGCAAAATTTCCGTGACTGTACGATAGTGCAAAATGAACAGAACTGTTCTGCTGGGCAAGCATAATATTTTCAATTGAAAGAAACTCGTGGAATACGGGCCCATCCCAACATCTCATGAGATGAAACATCGTCGACATTTTGCACTTAGATGACATATTTTGTTTTGTAATCTCATAGTCCAATGATCAATTTATTATGAGCAACATACGGTACATGTACGGTAGGCTACATATACAAAGAAATGTAGCAAAATCCTTTTTATTCTCGAGATCTTTAGAGTTGGGCTGGACTCTTATTCCACTGAGCCCCTCAAACACCCTTTTTCATCGTACTGACCCATGTTGTTGGAGTCTTCAGTCTTTTGACTGGTTTGAGGCATCTCTCAATGCCTCCCTGTCCTGAGCTAATCGTTTCATCTCTACATAGCTACCACACCCTACGTTCGAGGCAATCTGTTTAACATATTATAACCTTGGTCTACCCCTACAGTTCTTGTCCACGACCCTCCATCCATAACTATGCTAGCTATTCCTGGGTGTCTAAGTATGTGTCCTACCAACCTATCTCTTCTCTTCGTTAGCAGTCAATGTCCTAACAACCTATCTCTTCTCTTCGTTAGCAGTCACCAGAAACATCTCTCCTCTCCCACTAGTCTCAATACCCCTTCATTTGTACCCCTATCTACCCATATGATCTTCATCATTCTCCCTGTAACACCACATTTCGCGGCTTCGGTGGCGTAGTTGGTAGCATGCTGAGCTTCTATGCCCAAGATAGCGGGTTCAAACCCGGCCGAAGCCGTCGGATTTTTTAAGAGCGTTAAAAATCCCTCAGTATGCCTTCCTTCGGAGGGGAAGTAAAGCCGGCGGTCCCATGTCATAGATTTATGGCATGTTAAAGATCTTTCCACTAATTACACCTGTGTGAAACTAAATTGGATAGGTTAAGAATGTAAACAACGCTCTTAGGTTGCTACGTTCGTTGCCAAGAGCCGACTGCGGTGGCGTCTAGTAGCTAGTTCTGAACTAGGCCTAGTAGTCGTTGACGGTGGCGTTTGGCGGCAAAAGTAGGAACTATTTGAAAATTCAAAGTTGCAGTCCCTACTTGAATTAATAAAAACAGATACACACACTAATACAGTCATCACAATTAACACCGGTTATCAGACAAATTCTACACACACCCAAAGTACACGGGGCTACATGACCGCGTTGTCGCAGCCCCTAAACTAAGGAACCAACCAACCACCACATTTCATACGCTTCAATTCTCCTCTTTTCAGCTGCACCAATAGTCCAAGTTTCACATCCATAGAGCGCCACGCTCCAGACAAAGGCTTTCATAAATGACTTCCTAATACCTAAATCTATATTCGATGTCAACAGATTCCTTTTCTGTAGAAATGCTTTCCTTGCCTGAGCTAACCTACTTTTTATATCCTCTTTGTTTCGTCCATCACTGGTTATTTTGCTTCCTAAGAAACAGAAGTCTCCTACTTCGTTTAGTTTTTCACCTGCCAATTTGATGTCCATAGAGGTTTCTGATTTATTTCGGCTGCATTCCAACATTTTTGTTTTATATTTATTAATTTTCTTCATGAATTTTTCCCTCAAGACGGCGTCCATACCATTCAAAAACTCATTCAAATCCTCAGGCTTGTCGGCCAAGATGACGATGTCATCAGCAAATCTCAGAGTTGAAATGATTTCTCCTTGGATCTTCACTCCCACTTTAAACTTTTCTACAATGTCCTTCATTATTTCCCATAAATTATAATTATATATTATTATTACTATTATTATTTCTACATTCATTTCACCACATAAGTGGGACATATCAACATATCGTCGGCTTGTTTGCAAGACGGTATGGCTAATTCTCTTAAGGTGGCACATTGAGAAACGAGCGAACAATGGAACAGGTCTCCAAGATGACGGCCTTCTGCATGGTGATATGTAGACCAGGATGTATTCCCAATATTTGTAGATTGCGAGCCAATAATTTGGGGATGATGCCGGTAGAAGAAATTACTATGGGCAGAACCACTACACTTTCCTGTCTCCACATTTGCCGTATTTCCTCAGCCAAAGGCAGATATTTGGTGATCTTATCACAGCAGGTTTGTTGCAGATTATGGGAATTGGGCACTGCAATATCAATTAGGAAGGTTCTCTTCTGCACCTTGTCCACAAGAACGATATCTGGCCGGTTTGTTGGTATGGTTTTATCAGTAATAACTGATCGATCCCATAACAACTTGTGACTGAGATTTTCCAAAACGGTGTCAGGAACATACTGATAGTAAGGAAAAATATTATCAGATAATAAATGCTTTTGAGCAAGGTGTTGGTGCATTATTTTAGCCACTTGGTTGTGCCTTTTCATGTAATCAGTACAGGAGATTGCTTGGCAGCCTCCTGTGATATGTCGAATTGTTTCCGGTTCTAGTTGGCATCTTCTGCATTTATCATCCTGAATATTTGCCTTAACTATATATTTCAGGTAGTTTTTGGTAGCCACAACTTGATCCTGGATTGCAACCATGAACCCTTCAGTCTCAGTGAATAGGTCCGCATGAGTCAACCAGCTGTTCGACGCATCAATGTCGACATGTTTCTGGTTGAGATCATACGGATGACGACCGTGCAGAGCTTTCTGCGTCCACTGCTGAAGCTTGATGGCTTAACATTCCTCATCAGTGGCTAACTGTATATCCCTTACGTGAAGAAGATCCAGCGGTGTGCACTTGTCATCTGCCTTCACAGCGGCTTGATGTATGGGAGAGTCATGCCTTCCCAGAAAATATCTCTGAAGGTTCCTCACTTGCCTTGCATGCAATTGGATAATGTCCGTGAGCCCTCGTCCTCCTCTTTGACGCAAGATTGTCAATCGCTCAACAGCTGACTTAGGGTACGTATTACTACTATCCGACTGACATTCCTATCAGGCAGTATGGCCTCGTTTAGTGATTACGCTTAACGTTTGGACACTAGTGTACAAACAAATACTAAGAATGACAATGATATGTTGAAATGATCACAAGTACTATCCTACCAGGGAATTGTTACCGCTATACGTGGAGCGGTGCTGTTGTGTATACATTACGTCATCTCGCCTCGTTATGGCT
Organism: Meconema thalassinum; assembly: GCA_946902985.2. Classification (NCBI taxonomy): domain Eukaryota; kingdom Metazoa; phylum Arthropoda; class Insecta; order Orthoptera; family Tettigoniidae; genus Meconema; species Meconema thalassinum. Next base: position 13,534,178 of record OX336390.1, on the reverse strand, counting down.
GCAGCGAGCGGTTGCAGGGCAAAAGTGGAGAACGCATGTACAGCGTGTTCCGATTCAACACGGAACTGTAAAATGGGTTGCCTACCCACCCGCAATCGGCTTGAAATCTGCTCGCAGCGCGCTAGCGACGGGTCTGAGTTCGATTTCACTGATTGCCACCTTCTTATGCAGCATTGCAAAGCATTTTGCTGATTCAAAATATATTTACACAAGCTTCACAATAGGTTTGAACGATTTCTGTTTCAGAACTTGTAATTTTATGCTTCTGTTAGAGGCTTTTGCAGAGCATTTCTATGAAATAAAATGTTATTTTACAACATAGTTTATTACAACACAATGCATTATTGTGTTGTATTTTATTTACAACACAATTTATTGCTTTTTAACCCAATGCCACAAAACGAGATACAATTTGGAAATGATTTGTTACAAAATTGTAATCAGTCTTCGATGCGACTAAAAAAGTTAATTTATAACAGACGTTACATCTACTGAAAATGGACATTTACATAAGGTGTTCGAGGTGGCGTCCATCATTTTCCAAGCAGAGGGCCACTCGTTGCATGATGTCCTCTCTTGCGTTCGACAACATCTGAGAAAAAAATTCCGCAAAGGCTTCGGTAATGACGAGCTCCATTTCTTCGGGTGTTTGTGGTGATCCTAAAAATGCTCTCGACTGTCGTAGCCCCAAATGAAGAAATCCTGGACGGTCAGATCAGGTGAACGTGGTGGTAGTTCTATAAAGCCGCCAATTCCTATCCATCGGCCAGGAAACAAACGGTTTAAAACTTCTCCCGCCAGTCTGGAGGAGTGCGCTGGACGACCATCTTGTTGAAAAATCATGTTGTAATTGTGTTGTAATAAACTATGTTGTAGAATACAATTTTATTTCATAGAAATGCTCTGCAAAAGCCATTAACAGAAGCGTAAATTTACAAGTTCTGAAACAGAAATCGTTCAAACTTATTGTGGAGCCTGTGTAAATATATTTTGAAAGAGCAAAATACTTTGCAATGCTGCATAAGAAGGCTCGATATGAGTTTTTTTTTTTTTTTTTGCAGTCCACAGCAAGTAATAAGTTAGATTGAATCCCTGAGGTAGGATAGGACTGGATATTTTATTTTGGTTGTTACTTGTTGGTTTGTGGGCTAAAAATAAATGAAACCTTTTTGATTTTATGAACGTTTTTGCACTTCTGATTTTTAGCCTATTTTCAATTTTGAAAAAATAGGCTTATGAGATCACCTTTTGTCCGTGTGTGCGTGTGTGTGTGTGATTCGTGTGTGTGTCCCCCCCTAATAAAATCTAAACGGCAGGAGCGATTTCAATGAAACTCGGAAAGTTCATAGCACTATTCCCGGCGACCTCGACCGTGCCCTTCAAATTTTGTTACGACTCACCAATCCAACATGGCGGCTGTGCGAAATATTTCACCAGCATTCAATATCTCCGAAACTATTACCGATATTACCCTGACATTTTCTATGGTGATAGAGGGAACTACTATAAGTTCACTTATGTGACTTTTGAAAACCTGGTAACTACAAAACCAACATGGTGGCCAAGCGAATTTGCGACTTTTAAATAGACGTTTCTCGCGATTTGACCAACCAAACGCAATGAAACTTGGTACAGTATATAGGTTTATATACATTGTAATGCACCGACATCTAACTTCGTTCAATTGTTTACATAATCACAAGATGGCGGATGTGCGAAATATTTCACCGGCATTCTATATCTCTGAAACTATTAGCGGTATCTCCCTAAAATTTTGTACGGAGATAAAGGGCACTACTGGAAGTCCACCTATAAGATTTCAAAAGCCGGTTAACTACAAAACGAACATGGCGGCCAAGCGAATTTGAACATTTTAACTAGACCTTTCTCGCATTTTAATGTTCCAAGCGCACTGAAACCTGGTACAGGAAATATTTATACACATTGTAATCCACTGGTATCTAATTTAGTTCAATTGTTTACATAACCTCAAGATGGCGGCAGTGCGAATTTTAAAATTAAGTTTTTATTTCTTGTGATGTAGTCATGCGATCGAAGTGAAAGTTTGAATAATGAACCTACGCAATAATTTTCCTTTAATGGTACATGACTCTATGGCCTATACATTTAACAATCCAACATGGCGACCATCCGAAATATTTAGACGATACTGAATATCTACGAATCTATTTTAGCAATCAAACTGCATTTTTAATGTTCATAGGGGCTATGAACTTAAGTTCACCTATAGGACTTTAAATAACCTGGTGATCACAAATCCAACATGGCGGTGATGCGAATTATAAATATTCACATGGACGTTTCTCGCAATTTAACCATCCGCGTGCAGTGAAACTTGGTACAGTAAATCTTTATCCGAATGGTAATCCACTGGCATCTAATTTATTTCAATTGTTTCCATAACCTCAAGATGGCAGCTGTGAAAATTTTTTAAATCTCCTTGTTTTTTCTTGTGTCCTAATTATGCGATTGAAGTTTGAATACTACACGTTCACAATAATCTGCATGTAACAGTACATAACTCTAGGACCTACATATATAAAATCCAACATGGCGACCATCCGAAATATTTAGTCGGTTCTCAATATCTACGAATCTATTAACATAAGTAGGATATATGAAAATAGGCTGTATAGTTCTTCACGGAACTACTTGTTACTAATCTGATTTTCTTTTCAGTGTTAGGATTGATTTGGATCTAGGGGGAAATTGATTTTCCCAGGTACGCCTCTCCTTTTAACCACACCGAGATCACTCGAGGTCTCATTCCTCCGGCATTTTTTTTTTTTTGTGTGATCAAATTGCACCTAGATCCCAATCAGGTTTTTTATGTATGCTTTGATCCCGGTTTTTTTCGGCATGAATCGCGATGTCTTCTGCCGGGCCATCCGATCCACTGTTGATGGACGGGGACAGTATTAATGACACAAAAAAATGATGACAGTTCCCGGAATAGATCAAAAACTAACTAAGATGACAGTCACCAGATACTGGCATACGGGCCACGGGGCAGAGGAAGGAGTTGTCAGCTCCACGCCCGGATTCGGGAATGACACGGCTGCTCTGATGTGAGTGCGCTGTCCATTGGCGCGTCAGGGCTAGTGTGTAGCAAGAGGGAAGGAATGTACACTGCGCATCAACTGTTATTGACACCGCTGTTCTGCTTCTTGCACCAATCTATAGTCTAATATCAATTCTACTGCAATAATAAACTTCTCTTCCGTTAAGTAAAGAAATGCCTTAAGACTATTGCCAAACATCATCATCCTGAACCAACTCCAGTTGCCCGGGTGTGGTATATGAGCCTCCTCCTCCTCCACCAACTTGTCACAATCATGGCCTCTCTGCAGTACATCGTTCTAGACTGTATCTATCCACTTCTTTCGTGGCCTTCCCATGGATCATCTTCCTTCTACTTTTCTCTCAAATTGCTCCCGTGCAGTTCTGTTTGGTGGCATCCTCTTCATGTGACCAAACCACTTCAGTCTTGAGATCTGGATCTTATTGAGGAGAGAATCATCTATTCCTACCTCTTCTCCTTCCTGATCTTGTCTTTCCTGGTTTTCTGAATCATGGTACGTAGGAATTTCATATCGGCTGCCTGGAGTTTCGAGTTATCTCTATTGGTTAGTGTTGTGGTTTCGAGACTGTATGTAGGAATAGGACTTGTACAATGTCATTTTCATTCAACTGATCAAACGCAAAACCCGTGTCACAATGATTCATGGACATGCAGTGCAGACTGTACAACTCATACTTAAATACCTGCGCGGATGCGGATGTCCGCAACATTTTTCGCCATGCGGATATAGTTTGCATGGCTGTGCAGATAGCAGATAAACTGCGGGTATGGTTGGAGTAAACTTGCGGCTAGTTTTTAGAATACAATCCGAACTTGTTGAATATCATTTCTAGAACCCGGATGTTTATGACATTTATTTTTGCGTTATGTTTTTTTATGACAAAAATGTAAGATGATTTACGCTAATCTCATTCCAATTATGTCATTAAGCATAATTAACACTCCGAACTGGAAAGGGTTGCAATTCTGGCTGTGTAACATTAATTTTAAACATATCACATGACATATAGAGGCTAGGGGAGCGACTTTCTCCTCGAATGTCTAAATATGTTGCTTTCATACCTTATCTAATGAAAACTATTATTGTAACTAGCGGGCCCGTGCGAGAACTCTCGCATGTGTATAAACCACCCGCCTGGCTTCACTGTTATGCGGGCTTCTATAAATACGTTTATTTATTTAAACGCACTTTTTATGTGGGTTGTATGCGCCTCATGTGTACAGGCTACCCACCCGGCTCTAGAGCTATGCGGGCTGGGCGCGACACACTTCAGGCAGGGGCTACCATCTTGTTTATTTGTTTAAAATCACTTTATAAACAGATAAATATATTTCCGTTGACTTTTCAGGAGATGTAAGATTTTTCCTGTACTATTGAGACGATTTTGAAGAATTTGGTACGAACCACACCTTCTAACTCCCTCTGGTTTAGGAGCTTGAGTTTTCTGAAACATACGCTTTAGCGTATTATACAGAGTGTAACAAAACGGTTCGGCACAAAATGCAGGACGCATTCCTCACACGTAGACGAAGAAATTATGTTAATTGAACATGGGTCCGGAAACCCTTCGTTTCCATGTTATACCTCATTGTCTCTAACTCATTAATCCTGGGAACACACAAGAACAGAACATACTAGCATATCACATGCAACTCTTTCTCACAGGAGATGCTCAATATGCCCTCCGTGCATCAACCAGCTGTCGTAGTGAATCTCGGATGCGCTGATGTATCCATGTAGCCTTCCATAATACGGGCACGCAGACTCTGAACGTCTTGTACAGGAGTTCGATACACAAGAGCTTTCAAATGTCCCCCACAAATAAAAGTCCAGTGGGTTTAGGTCCGGAGAGCGTGGAGGCCGAATCTTTTATTTAGAAGCCATTGCACGAGCCAAGCCTGTGATGAACTGAACGTAGTAACCCGTGTGCTTGCCAAGGTCGTACTGCTAATCACAAGAACAGTTGATGTTACCGTAAGTCGCATGGCAACAGGGCCATGTTAAACAAAACACTGGCAGTGCAGCTACGGTAATTACAACGTAACCAGATTTAACCACCAGTGCATGTTCCCCATGATTCGAACGTTCTGTTCTTGTGTGTTTTTCATGATATATGAGTTGGAGACAATGGGGTATAACATGGAAACGAAACGTTTCCGGACCCATGTTCATATAACATAATTTCTTCGTCTACGCATACCTGCCAACTTTCAAAAATAGAAATCCAGAAGATCCCAAAGCGCAAAAATTTAACACGTACATGCGTCGCAAGGTCTCAAAACATACCGAGAAAAGATTACAGGGAAAGAGATTACAAACACTTTGTGATAGACGTGTTTAACGGATTTAATGTGATTTATTAATTCAGCTCTTCCTCCATAAGCAATGTTTATATCACACGAACACATGGAACAGAATGTGAATGTTTCACCTTCCCGTGATTGCTTAATACAAGGAGATTGTGCAGAATATGCCTCCCCGCAAGACTGACGATATCGTTTCTTACTTGAATTCATCACGAAAACACTAAATCGGACAAATATTCGTCACACAATTGCACGAATACCAGAACTACAGCAAACACCGCATAAAACCAACCATAAACAAAGCTTTCCCGCTTACAAACAGTCGAAGCACAAAGAGTAATATAAATGCAGCGATAATCTGCGAGATGTGATTGTCGATAGACAGTTCGATCGACATTCAGCTGAATGTCAAACGCATGGAATTAATGACAAAAGCGCAGTGATAATCTGCGAGACGGGATTATCGATAAACTTATCGGTCGACTTTCAGTCAAATTTTCAACGCTCCCATCTCAGAATAGCAGGTATTATCGAAAATCAAAACTGAAATGCGATTTGGAAGCAGAGAACGGAAACAAGCCAGTGAGTTAGTTAGACATCTGGAAAACTGGAAAACACCCCAAAAAATCCGGAAATCTTCTGGGAAAACCGGAAGACTTGGCAGGTATGTCTACGTGTGAGGAGTCCGTCCTGCATTTTGTGACACCCTGTATTATATAGATGCTAGTAGATTCGGATAAACGTTTTGTTTATCCTCGCAGGTTTCTCTGCTTTAGAGAACAGATCGCCTGAATGGCTCCATACGATGATGATGATGCTTATACTATAGTTAGGACCGTGTAAGCGGACGCTAGTTCCGCCAGAGCCACACAAATTGTAATTCGGGACAATACAAGGGTGCGTCTCCTTCCCCAGCAGCATGCTCACAGTATCTTTTATTCTGTTTCAAATTAAAGCCAGTTCGAAGCAATCCGGAATAGAGACTGAGGTCGAGAACTGTACGTACGCAGGCATTCTACAAACGTATTGGACTCAAGAAAATAACAAGTAGTTCCGTGAAGAACTAAATAGCCTATTTTCATACATGCTACTAATATTAATTGCCTCTATCAAAATACAAATTTTCAGTTTAATTTCTGTAATAGATTCATAGATATTGAGAACCGTCTAAATATTTCGGATGGTCACCATGTTCGATTTTTATTATATAGGCCTTAGAGTGATATACTATTGCATCAAGATTATTGTGTTGGTGTTTTATTCCAACTTCAATCGCATGATTAGGACCCAAGAAATAAAAATGTAATTTTAAAATTTCGCACAGCGCCCATCTTGAGGTTATGTGAACGATTGAACTAAATTAGATGTCAGTGCATTGCAATTTGTATGGTTATTTGCTGTACCCAGTTTCACTGCGTTCGAATGGTTAAATGCGAGAAAAGTCTATTTAAATGTCTCAACTTCGCTTGGCCGCCGTGTTGGTTTTGTAGTTGACAGGTTTTTAAAAGTCCCATAGGTGAACTACTAGTAGTGCCCTTTACCACCGGACAAAATTTCAGGGTGATATCGGTAATAGTTTCGGAGATATAGAATGCCGGTGAAATATTTCACACAACCGCCTTGTTGGATTGGTGAGACATAATAAAATTTGAAGGGCACGGTCGGTATCGGCCAAAATAGTAATAAGAAGTTATTCGCTTGGTAATCACCCAGAGTTCTGATGAGAGAAGTTCTACCAAAATACGGCTTCTCATCGCTCTTTTGCCGTAAAATCTGAAACGCAACGGGGATCACTAAAGCATTATTTTCAGGCGTAAGAAGATTAAGAGTAGTCCTGATAACGTGATTTACAGTTGAACAGAACAGAAAGAAGTCTTCTAAGTTTTAAAATAATAGAAAAATGCTGAGCTGTTCAGATATTAGAATTATTGGAATTTGCGGAGAGATAAAACGACCAGTCTAGGTTACGCAAAATCATTTAAAAGTGGTCAAATAACTTTCTAATGTTTCTGCCTGTTAACGTCGTTTCCGTCTTGAGACCTCCATCAGTGTTTTGTTATGGTTTGCTACGAGATTCAAACACGTTCACAACACCTGTAAAGTCACAAATCACGTTTAGCTCGTCACTACAGAATGTATACACATCAATCTTAACGTCACGAGTCGTAGCAGGAAAAACAGTATTGTTGTTGTTTGAGTCTTCAGTCTCTTGACTGCAGCCCTCCATTCCTCCCTGTTCTGAGATAATAGTTTCATCTCAACATACTGTAGCTACCACACCCTACATCCGAGGTAATCTGTTTAACATATTCTAACCTTCGTCTACCCCTACAGTTCTTGAGGGGTTTTTAGTAAAAAAAGTCAGTTGTCCAAAATACGGAGTTGCGAGAAACACGAAAAAATGTACAGCATCAAGAGTTATCGGTATTCAGTTTTGGTAATTTTTATGAACATTGGCCCTAGTTATTAGATTATGTACAGCATGTTGTTTGCACAGAGTGCATAATATTAGCAAAAATTCATTTGGACAGCTGACCTTTTTACTTGAAAAGTTCCAAATATATGAAAGAAACCAGCTAGCACTAAAACAGTGCAAATTTCTGGAATCATGTATAATATCATTATTACTCCGATATACAATGAACAAACTGTTTTGCGTTGCTAGCATCTGCCAAATAAATCATATTATTATTATTATGAAGAAATTAATTGATCAAACATGTTATTTACTCTTAAAACGCCAACAAAACATGTGGTAGCCTAACACTTTACTCAATCTTCACATTCACTGCTGTTGTAATCATCAACACATGGACCACTATCATCAGCATCTTCATCCCCATTCCTCCTACCAACATCCACATGGTCAAGAGACCTTCTTACAGGAAAGGCTGTGGACAACTGCCGTTTCACAGAAACACTATGTTTTCAGCAGCCATTTGACAAGGGACTATTGACGTTGTTAAAGAACCAAATGCATGGGCTGGTGCATGTTCTTTAGGGACACAGGGTGGCAGCTCTAACTAAAATTACCCTATTTTGGACAACTGACGTTTTTACTAAAAAAAAAATCCTTCCATGACTAAGTTTGCTATTTCTGGGTGTCTTATTTGTCCTACCAACCTATTTCTTCTCTTCATTAGCAGTCGCCAGAAACATCTCTCCTCTCTCACTAGTCTTAATACCTCTTCGTTTGTAACCCTATCTACCCTTCTGATCTTAATCATTCTCCTATAACACCACATTTCAAACGCTTCAATTCTCCTCTTTTCTGCTGCACCAATAGTCCAAGTTTCATTTCAATAGAGAACCACGCTCCAGAGAAAGGCTTTCAAAAACGACTTCCTAATACCTAAATCTATATTTGATTTCTGTTCTGTAGGAACGCTTTCCTTGCCTGAGCCAACCTACTTTTTATATTCACTGTGCTTCGTCCATCACTGGTTATTTTGTTTCCTAAGTAACAGAAGTCTCCTACTTCCTTTAGCTTTTCGCCTGCCAATTTGATGTCAGTGGGGGTTACTGATTTCTTTCGGATGCATTCCGGCAGTATTAGGGGAAAGTGGGGTAATTCCGCGCATCTACCCAGCAACCTAACGAAACAATATTCGAGACTCTGGATGGTGCTGAAACCTAGCGGCTACTCCTGGAACCTTAGCCCAGTGCCATCTGGCAGTGTTTCATTGCGTGCCGTTGTCATAAAAAAATTCAATTTTTAGTGTGATTTCGTATTATTTCCGAGTCTCGTTCGAAGTGTTTAATGTTCTAAGTCTATACGCTGGATCACCACCCTCCCAATAGTGGTATGTAAAGCTCTTATTCCTCTTTATTTTAGTGATATTTCCCTGTCAACTTCTCTTCTAAAGTATTCAATCCATGGGTTGGTCTGCGGCAGTTCTCCAGTCAGCTCTATTTATAGCTTTCCTCTTCATCTCTCCGTAGTTTCTGCATCCTACATCAGACATGATTTGCTGTATATATTGTAGGCGTGGTCTTCCTCAACATCTTTTGCCTTCAACCATTCCCTCCAATACAGTTTTCAGCAGGCTATCGTGTCTCAAAATATGTCCTATCAGTCTAGTCCTCCTCCTCTTTATGCTTTTCCATAAGGTATAATTTTCCTCCACCTTTTTAAATAATTCAGCATTCGTTATTTTTTCTGTCCAGCTAATTTTTAGCATTCTTCTATAACACCATTGTTCAAAAGAATTTAACCTCCTTTTTTCTTCTTGTCCAATTGTCTACGTTTCGCAACCATAAAGGGCAATGCTCCAAACATACGCTTTTAATAATCTTTTTCTGGTTTTAAGATTAATGGAATTTGTAGTGAATAAACTTTTCTTTTTGTGAAATGCTAATTTGGCTTGTAGAATTCTAAAATTGATTTCTTTCTTGCTTCTTCCATCTTTGGTAATTTTGCTTCCGAGATATTTAAATTCTTGAACATTTTGTAGTGTATTGTTGCCCACCACTATTTTCATACTTGAGTCAACTACTGCGTTCATATCTTGTATTGTAAGTCACAGGTAAGTTCTGCCATGATGCGCGCATTTCCCCCCGCAACTGTTTTATGACAAGGCTTACACGAAAGTGGCCACAATGAAGGAATAAAATGTTTTTGTAGTGCAGGTATCTACACACTGAACCCAGACAAATTCTCTGCTGAGGATTTCGCACCTGCAAAAGAGTTCAAGGAGCTCATAATTGAGGATGAGCCACTCCTGCAACATTACATGAGACATAAATTTGAACTCCAATCTAATAGCTTCGCAAGTGTTGTGATTAATGAAATTCGGCCAAATTGAACTGCGTATATCATTTTACCATCGCCCCAGGTTGCACGCACATAGCCACAGAAACAAATAGCCTGTTGGACGAGCGCCAAACTTGAAGTGATTTGTATGATAAAATAAATATACTCAGGATAATATATTATAATCACTATCATAATTATTTTAATGTGTACTGTAATTCCAGAATGATCCACGATAATTCATTTTTCATTTTCTCTGATAAGTGGGACACACAGGCACGCGTCTGTTATTAATAATAATCAGTCGTATCGTAAGGCGACGCTGCAACTTATCACCCATACTTTTCAATCTTTACATTGAACAAGCAATGAAGGAACTTGGAGAATAAATTAAAGTGGGAGTGAAGATTCAAGGAGAAATAATTTCAACTCTGAGATTTGCCGATGACATCGTCATCTTGGCCGACACGCTTGAGTTTTTGAATGGTATGGACATCGTCTTGAGGAAAGAATTCATGATGAAAATTAATAAATGCAAAACAAAATATTGGAATGCAGCCGAAATAAATCAGAAACCTCTATGGACATGAAATTGGCATCAAAAGCAGAAGGAAGTAGGAGACTTCTGTTACTTAGGAAGAAAAATAACCAGTGATGGACGAAACAAAGAGGATATAAAAAGCAGGTTAGCTCAGGCAAGGAAAGCATTTCTACAGAAAATGAATCTGTTGACATCGAATATAGATTTAGGTATTAGGAAGTCATTTTTGAAAGCCTTTGTCTGGAGCGTGGCGCTATATAGAAGTGAAACATGGACTGTTGGTGCAGCAGAAAAGAGGAGAATTGAAGCGTTTGAAATGTGGTGTTACAGGAGAATCATGATCAGATGGGTAGATAGGGTTACGAATGAAGAGGTATTAAGACTAGTGGGAGAGGAGAGATGTTTCTGGAGACTGCTAATGAAGAGAAGAGATAGGTTGGTAGGACACATACTAAGACACACAGGAATAGCAAACTTAGTTATGGAAGGAAGGGTCGAGGACAAGAACTGTAGGGGTAGACCAAGGGTAGAATATGTTAAACAGATAGCCTCGGATGTAGGGTGTGGTAGCTATGTAGAGATGACACGATTAGCTCAGGACAGGGAGGCATGGAGTGCTGCATCAAACCAGTCAAAAGACTGATGACTCAAACAACAACAACAACAACAACAACAACATCGGCCATCTATGGACCGTGACATTCCAACCGTCTCAATCATCGGGCTTTGATGTTCGCCCGCATTGGTTCTCGGTGGGTTTCGTTCCTTCCCCTTCTGGATCCAAACCTATCCCGTTTTCAGCCTCAGTTCTTCCTGGAAACCTTGGCATGCGCTCCTGAATGTCAGTTGATGTTGCTTCATTTAGATCTGTATGCAGTTCAATGAACCAGACCCATTTGGATTTCCGCTCCTCAAAGTACAGCAAATATTAGGCTAAGGATAGGTCATGCAAGATCCACCCGCTCGTACCTAATGAGAAGGGAAGACCCCCCACTTTGTACCTGTGGAGCCGTTTTCACCGTGGCCCACATTTTTACCGAGTGTGTGGATCTTGCTGACTTACAAAGAAACCTTGGTTTGCAGACGACACTCAAACTTATATTAGCCGATGACGCGGTGGCTGCTGATCGCGTTATCTGCTTTATCTAAATTTTCCAGTGAACATTGACTCAACGACTTGCTCGTTTTTGAATGATAATTTTTGTTTATTCCGTAAATGTTGTTTATTATTATAATTTTATATATTTTTGTTTTTGTTTTATTAATTTTTGGTCTTTTTAAATTTAGGTTTCCACCTCAAAATTTTAAATTTAATTCCGAATTTGTATTTTTAATCCGTGTTAAGAGGGAGAATAACTAGAATGTAGCGGCTAACATTCTTGGATGTCGCCCTGCAAGTCCGGATTCGATTCCGGGCCTGCCAAGAAGTGTAATTCTCGTATGAGTGATGAAACGGGTTACACTCAGCATCTTGAGGCAAAACTGAGAAGAGATGGATTCAACTGCCATCCCAGTTATTATGGAAGTGTTTTTCCACTTCTACTCCAGGAAAATGCCTGGATGGTACCTAACTTAAGGCCACGGCCACCTCCTTCCGAATGCACAACTGAATTACTAATTCACACACTAATACAGCCATCACAACAACAACAACAACAACATAGGTTATCAGACTAATTCCATATACACATTCAAGTACACGGGGCTACAAGTTCCCTATAACAGTAATATCGTATGGCCTCAGGTGCCGGGTGTAAGCTTTGTTATTTGACACCCAGAGGGCAGCTTGCACGTCGAAGTTTTATTGCCTTGGAGCGCTATGAATGTCAAGGAGTTTAGATATCTGAGCTCCTTGACACTAGAGAAAGGAGAAACTTTGTGTTGGCGGAAAATCCCGAGTTTAATTTTGCCATTATGAACACGGTCTACTGAATTCAAATGGGTTCTTTGACATGCCAACATCGTATGACATGCGTGTCGTTATTTCTGTCGCCTTTCAAAAGTCACTTACAATGGCCAGGAGCGAACCTGCAAGCTTGGGGTTGGTAGTCCGACACGATAACCACTCACTCACCATGGACCCCTAAATCAACAAAAATAAATAGGTTCAGATGATTGTATTTGAGTCGTCCAGTTGCAAAACTCGTTTAATCCACTTGTGAATAAGGATCATGTCGTAACATTATTTATTTAATTATTTTACTTTATGTTATTTTCTTTTAATTTGTTTTGTTTTATTTTATTTCGTTTTATTTTGTTTTAAATCGTTTTGTTATTTTTATGTTTTTGTGTTAGTTTGTTTTGTTTTATTTTGATTTGTTTTGTTTATTTTGTTTTAGTTTGATTTTGGTTTGCTTATTTTGTTTTATTTTGATTTTCCAGAAAACAAGAACACAAAACCAAAAAACACGAAGCAAAAAGCAAAATTCAAAAACAAAAGCAAAAGCAAAAAACAAAAACCATAAACACAAAGCAAAAAGTATAAAACAACAAACACAAAAGATACGTGAGGCAAAGTTCAGAACAACTTTTCGCATGAAAATGATTCTTATTCACAAGTGGACGCCTTGATGTGGAGACAGTGACCATCTTAACGTCACTGGGACACATCCAATACTATTGTGTATTTTTCCTCAGATAATTACTCTGTTTACTTGTCCGGGTTTCATTACCTTCCTTCCAGCATCTCTACCAGTTGTTGTTTGAGTCTTCGGTGTATGGCTGGTTTGATGCAGCTCTCCATGCCTCCCTGTCCTGAGTTAATCGTTTCATCTCTACACACCTACCACACCCCACATCCAAGGCAATCTGTTTAACATATTACAACCTTGGTCTACCCCTACAGTTCTTGTCCTCGACCCTTCTTTCCATAACAATGCTTGCTATTCCTTCGGGCATTATTTCGGTACTATTATGCGCAATGAAATGCACAAATGTCGTTCCTGAGTCAACGCCGACGACATTGAAAAAGGAGGCAAGGTTTCTCCGAAACGTATGATTCTAATTTAATTTCACACGGCATTATAGGCTACATATAAAATTATTAATAGTTGTTCACATAAATAGCTGAGGCAATTAACCAGGACATAGTTACTCTATTCGGGTTTATAGTTATTTTAATAAGAAAAAACAATTTTTGTGCTTAAAATACGGCTTATATGAAAAAAAATACTGGTAGTCTACCCTATTTTCGACGTACTCTCTTCATCCATCTCGTGTTGTATCCTTGGGAGTTGGGTTTATTTACAGCAACAGAGACGTACTTTGAGTGTACTCCTGCACTGGCTACTTGAGATCCGTCAGCCAATCTTCCTCAGCACTTCTAATGTCCATCATTTCTAGTGCAGTTTATTTCAGCACCGCACAGATATTGTAACTCTGTATTTCAAAAGAAAGAACGTGAAGGAAATGGCGGGAGCTTGGAACAGCTGAGCTGTGTTGCCAAGTTCTTTATTGTTGATGTAGAACAGCTGATTCGAATAATACACAGGGCTCCACTTCGGACATTATTTCGGTACTATTATGCGCGTCGCCTCCGTAGCATAGTGGTCAGCATGGTTAACTACGCCCCGGAGGTCCCGGCTCTGCCACGAAATGTGGACAGTGGTACGAGGACTGGAACGGGGTCTACTCAGCCTCGGGTGGCCCAAATGAGTAGAGGGGGTTCGATTCCCCCTCAGCCATCCTCGAAGTGGATTTCCGTGGTTTCCCACTTCGTCTTCGGGCAAATGCCGGGATGGTACCTTCTTCAAGGCCACGGCCGCCTCCTTCCCTCTTCCTTGCCTATCCATCCTAACCATCCCTTACCTTCCCTCATGAGGCCCCTGTTCGCTTTGCGGGTGCGGCCGCCTGGGCGAGGTGCCATCCCACCTCACCAGTTGTATCCCTTCCGATTCGATGTTCCCCGCTCTAGGACACTGCCCGTAGAGGCGGTAGTGGTGGTTCCACCAACCTGGAGGGTAAACGACTAAAAAAAACTATTATGCGCAATATAATGCAAATGTCGTTCCTGAGTCAACACCGAGGACATTCAAATAGAGAAATACGGTATATAAATAAATAATATATCTGGAACGGTTGGACTTCCCAGGAGTAGATAGATGGGAAGAACCGATTTTGATCAATTCTACTTTTTCTTTCGATGTTTTACACACAGAACTCCTGCTTATCTGGAGATCTGCGGCAATTCTCTCCACAACTGGATGGATCGGAATCAGGGGCGAATTCAAAGTTTGCAAATTTGTGTTCTCTTCGGAAAACTGTCTGGCGGCACAAACCATTTCCCTCGCCTGGCTGCGAATTGGAACATCTCGACCAGTGTCAGATCTTTCACGGGGTGGACGAGTCCTGGGCCTACCTCTTCGAGAAATCTTATCTCAAACGGAAATAACTACAATACTTATCTATCTAGAAGCCTCCGTGGCTTAGGCGGCAGCATGCCGGCCTCTCACCGCTGGGTCCGTGGTTCAAATCCCGGTCACTCCGTGTGAGATCTGTGCTGGACAAAACCAAGGCAGACAGGTTTTTCTCCGGGTAGGCTACTCCGGTTTTCCCTGTCAACATTTCATTCCAGCAACACTCTCCACTATCATTTCCTTTCATCTGTCATTCATTTAATCATTGCCCCAGAGGAGTGCGTCAGTCCTCGGCAGCCGGCACAGTTCATATCCTCGCCGCTAGATGGGGGCTTCATTCATTCCATCCTGACCCGGTCGGAGACTGGAAGCAGGCTGTGGATTTTTTACTTATCTACCTATAACCTACCTAGGCTATAATTAACAAACTAACTAGCTACCGTAACTAAGAACACGATGAAACTAGAATAATAATAATAATAATAATAATAATAATAATAATAATAATAATAATAATAATAACGAAGTAAAAATGGAAACAAAAAATATTAAAACTCTATGCTAAAAGTAAACGAAACGATGACATTGATGATGATGTTTCAGTTTAGGGGCGTGGACATCGTAATCATTCAGCCCCGTGACTTGAGTAATAACCTGTACACCACGAGGCGCTCCCACAATATTTATGAACACATAGTAACATTTTGATGTTCCATAATTTGTATATTAGTGGCCTATCTGATGACTGCGTCATCTTGGCCGATTCACCCGAGGATTGGACTCCGTCTTGAGGAAGGAATTCATGATGAAAATAAATAAATAAATATAAAACAAAGATGAAGGAGTCGCCTCCGTGGTGTAGTGGATAGCCACCCAGGTCCGCGGTTCGATTCCCGGCTCTGCCACGAAATTTGAAAAGTGGTCTGAGGACTGCAACGGGTTCTACTCAGCCTCCCACGGGGCCCCAGCTGAGTCCGGCACTTACTTGTGCCGGGCTTCTCTCCGTCTTCTTTCCTGTCGACCTCACTTGGTCAACTCTTGTTCTCTTCCGACCCGACGGTATTAGGGTATCCGAGCCCTAGGGAATCTCTTCCTTTCCCGCCTTAATTGGACCTCGTCTCATCTTTTCTGATACCCTCATTCTGCGAGGGTTAGCTTTCTTTTTCTTTTCATATTCTCTCCTGCCTTCTGCTCAAGGCCCTCAAGGAGGCAGGGTGTGTGTAGCCCCACCACTTCTGGTGCACCCTGGATATTGCTACACCCTCAGGGGATCACGGCTGGTGAGTTCGGGAGTTGGCGATCCCGAGGGATTCCTGAGCTGGGTCCGGTTTTCCCCCTTTTATTCATTACCTCTGGGGCGGACCCTCTCCTCTTTCAGTTTCCTATCTGCCTTTTATGGTCCTCCTTCCTTCCAAGACCCTCAATCTGCATTCTTCGAGGGTTGAGGGCATGTCGTTTCCTCCTATCCTTTATTTGCCTTATTCTCCTTCTGTTTTCCATTTCTTCTTCTAGTATATAAGTTAGTAGTTAGATTTACTTATAGTTTACATTTCGTTATCATCTTCACGATCACCCAAACCATTGAGGGCCGATAACCTAGATGTTAGGCCCCTTAAAACAACAATTATCATCATCATCTACTCAGCCTCGGGTGGTCCTAATGAGTAGAGGAGGTTCAATTCCCACCTCAGCCATCCTCGGGCAAATGCCGGTATGGTACCTACCGTAAGGCAACGGCCGCCTCCTTCCCACTTCCTTGGCTAACCCCCTCATAAGGCCCCTGTTCGCTTTGCAGGTGATGCTGCCTGGGCGTAGTGCTAGTCACGTTGTATCCCCGACTCAGAGTCTCAAGCTTCAGGACACTGCCCGTAGTGGCGGTAGAGGTGGGATCCCTCGCTTAGTCCGTGGGAAAAGCCAACCCAGGAGGGTAAACTATAAATAAATAAATAAATAAATAAATAAAGAAAGAAAGAAAGAAAATGGAATGCAACCAAAAGAAAACAGCAATCCCTATTGACGTCGGTTGGTTGGTTCCTCAGTTTAGGGGCTGCGTAGCCCCGTGTACTTTGGGTGTGTGTAGAATCTGTCTGATAACCGGTGTTAATTGTGATGGCTCTATTAGTGTGTGTTTCTGTTTTCAATTCAAGTAAGGAGTGCAGACATTTGATTTTTCCAAGTAGTTCCTACTTTTGCCACCAAACACCACCGTCAACGACGACTAGTTCTGATCTAGGTTACCAGACGCCACCGAAGTCGGCTCCTGGCGACGAACATAGGCTTCTAAGAGCGTTTGTCAAATGTTTAACCTCTAATTTAGCTTCACATAGGTGTAATTAGTGGAAGGTTCTTTAACAAGCCATAAATCTATGACATGGGACCGCCGGCTTTACTTCCCCTCCGAAGGAAGGCATACTGAGGGATTTTTAACGCTCTTAAAAATACGACGACTTCGGCCGGGTTTGAACCCGTGATCTTGGGCATAGAAGCTCAGCATGCTACCGACTACGCCACCGTAGCCGCCCAAGTGTAAAGGTAAAGGAAGTAGGAAGTGGGAGATACGCCCTGAGATGTACACGAGGGGTTCGGCGACCATACATGATGCACCACACTCGCACAGATCTATCCTCTTTGACACATCCGATATTCACGCACACAAGAACGACTTGTCCAAATATTTCCAAAAATATTTCGTTCATTCACGGGAAAAAAAGCCTAAAACAGAATTTTGTATTAATTCAAGGAAACTGTTTTCTCTCACCAGCAGCGGTGGCCCAGGACTCTGACGCACTACCTCTTGCAACGGGAGAGCGTAGGTTCGAACCCCGCCTCGGCTGTCCTGAAAATAGTTTTCCGAGGTTTGCCATGTTCACCCCATACAAATACCGGGACGGTTCCTTTCAACAGGACCACGGCTGACTTCCTTCCCTGACTCTTCCGTCAATAGACCCAAGTTAGTGGTCGCCTGTCACCATCCCCAGTTGTATCTACTGACAAAGTGTGTCCTGCTCCCAGGATGATCCCTCGCAGAGTCCGTGGGGGTGAAGGTGAGCTTGGAGAATAAGCGATTTTTTTTTAAAATGTTTGGGTGTGTGCAACTGCGATACGCGACGATATTTGAGCGTGATAACGTATTCTCGGGCTGATTTCTTTAAACTGTCGCTCTCGCCAAATTTGAGCTTCGTATATTTCTTAATTATGTATTTTGTGGAACGGAAAGTCCACAGGCGAAATGAAGTAAAGCCGAGTTGCACTTCCAGGGAAACTCCAAACACAATCACTCTTCTCTGAAGTCTTAACTCAACACGACTCGATGGCTGCTGCTGGTTGTATTTGGGGTGATAGGCTCGCCCCTAGCCAGCTCGTAAACTGTCGCCTCAGTATTTGAATGGAGATAGTTGGAAGAAATGAAAACGTAAAAACACTTACAGTGGGCGATGTATTGAAGATATATGCTCTCGCGGACTCTTTTTGTAGAACCTTTCATGCTGAACAATTCTTACGCTCATAGTATTTAGATATTTTTAACGGTTTGCCCAGCGTAAGCTTAAAAAGCGCACGGACGCCATGTGTTTTTTTTTCCCGACATTTTCACTGAAATCGTTACTGCTTGGCTTCCTTTGATCATAAATACATTATTTTCTACAGAAATCCTTCTCGAGATATCCTTTACAGAATGGTGAAACCGCATCAAAATCCACCCAGAGGTTCACCCGTGACATCCAAAAACGACAGTAGCGACACTCGCGTGCAGCAACAGAAGAGGGAGAGAGAGCTTTGCAGCAGAACACTGTAACACTTTTTCACGTACGTCACTGTATTCCAACAATTCATTTGACGTCGTCACGTCAAAATACACTTCTTCTCACCTCAACATTACTTTTTAAGAATGGCTCGACAAAAGCGCAAGGTTGGTCAGTGAAAGAGTAAATTTGTGTCATTCTTGGCGGCTTTTCTAGTTATTAGGCCGTGTATAATGTTTCTACCAACAAGTGCGCTAACCGCCAACAAACGCACTTGTTCTGAAACGTCAGATAGGCTACCAAGAAACGTTAAACACGGGTTAATAACCCGAAAAAAAAACCGTTCTGAAGAATCAACCGAAGCCTACACCAGTAGTTCCGTGGTTTTACAAAACACATGGCAATAACTAGAGCGTGGCATTTACCTAATCGTCTATTGTGTTCATTTGTTTAGGATCGTAGACTTTGCATAGGCCTATATAGCACAACGGGTTCGATTACCGGTCAATGCATGTGAGATTTTCGAAGTTAAATGCCACGTCCTGTGGTTGGGATTCCACGTAAAATGGAGGTCCCGTGACTCATGGTCGCGAGATTAACGGTCACGTTGAACTACAAGCCTCCTTCCTTTTTCATATATAAATATGCTTCAGGCTTAGACTACTGGATTTTATAGCCCCTATAATTGCCTATTTCTCTTATAGGCTAATGCGTGCCTTTCCGAAGCAAGATTTCTCCTGTAGTATTGAGACGATTTGGAAGATTTTGGCAAAAAACGCACCTTCCAACTCCCTCTGGTTCAGGAACTTGGGTCTCTTCTCTATTTGAATGTCCCCGACGTTTACTCAGAATCGATATTTACATTATATTGCGCATAATAGTACCGAAATAATGTCCGAAATGTGGCCGTGTGTATTATTCAAATCAGCTGATCTACATCAACCATAAAAACTTGGCAACACATCTGAGCTGTTCCTTCACGTTCTTTCTTTGGAAATGCAGAGTATAGCCTATCTTCAGTAGCAGAACTGTCTAGACTAGACACTGGCTCGTGATTAAGGAAGTAGTGTTATGGCTAGACCACGTTTAGAAGGTTTGTCATTTCTGCATTTCTCTTTAGAGAGTTGAAAATGTGCCACTTGAAACTAATTTATGCACATCCATGCACCCACCGGTGTCTGTACACACAAACTGAACGGTACAGCGTGGCTTGGCGCGTATTGGCAATGCCAATGGTGTTCCTTAGGAGTTCAACTCCCAGCAGAGGAAGTGGGATTTCTGAAGGGCGGCAAAAATCCACGGCATTCCAAGTCTTACGATGTCGGCTCATAAAAGATCCGATGACATCGTCATCTTGGCCGACACGCCTGAGGATTCGAATGAGTTTGAATGGCATGGACTCCGTCTTGAGGAAGGAATTAATGATGAAAATTAATAAATGTAAAACAAAAATATTGGAATGCAGCCGAAATAAATCAGAAACCTCCATGGATATCAAATTGGCAGGAGAAAAGATAAAGGAAGTAGGAGAGTTCTGTTACTTAGGAAGCAAAATAACCAGTGATGGACGAAGCAAATAGGATATAAAAAGTAGGTTGCCTCAGGCAAGGAAAGCATTTCTACAAAAAACGAATCTGTTGACATCGAATATAGATTTAGGTAGCGGATTCGGTGGCGTAGTTGCTAGCATGCCGAACTGCTGTGCCCAAGATAGCGGGTTCAAACCCGGCCGAAGTCGTAGGATTTTTTAAAAGCGTTAAAAAAAACTTCAATATGCCTTCCTTCGCAGGGGAAGTAAAGCCGGCGGTCCCATGTCATAGATTTATGGCATGTAAAAGATCCTTCCACAGACTAAACTTGTGTGAAGCTAAATTTCTAGGTTAAATTTCGTTGGAAAGCTCTATCAAAGGTATCAGTGACACCCGGTAACGAAAGTAGGAACTACTTGCAATTGAACGGAACTTGTAGCTCACCCTACGGGTGTCCGCCAGAAGCAGCTACAGCCTCTGTCGAGCAAAACATGTCCTCGGACACTCCCGGCACTAAAGGCCATACGATAAATAAATAAATAAATAAATAAATAAATAAATAAATAAATAAATAGATTTAGGTATTAGGAAGTCATTTTGAAAGCCTTTGTCTGGAGCGTGGCGCTCTATGGAAGTGAAACTTGGACTATTGGTGCAGCAGAAAAGAGGAGAATTGAAGCGTTTGAAATGTGGTGTTACAGGAGAATGATGAAGATCAGATCGGTAGATAGGGTTACAAATGAAGAGGTATTAAGCCGAGTAGGAGAGGAGAGATGTTTCTGGCGACTGCTAATGAAGAGAAGAGATAGGTTGCTAGGACACATACCAAGACACCCAGGAATAGCAAACTTAGTTATAGAAGGAAGGGTCGAGGACAAGAACTGTAGGGGTAGATCAAGGTTGGAATACCGGTATGTTAAACAGATTGCCTCGGATGTAGGGTGCGGTAGCTATGTAGAGATGAAACTGTTAGCTCAGGACAGGGAGACAGGAGCTGCATCAAACCAGTCAAAAGACTGAAGACTCAAACAACAACAACAACAACAACAATATAGTTAAATATTCTTTTAGCAAGTCTTTCATTGTTCATTCTTTGAATATGTCCATAAAACTTCAATCGTCTTTTTCTCATGGTGTCTGATATTTTCTCGGAATGTTGGTATAACTCGTGGGGTGGGACCTTATTTTCACCCACTCTCTCTTTGTACACTGGGCCAACGATTTTCCTTTCTTGTAGACCTTGTGTTATTTCTAGCAGCCAATAGAGATTGTGCTAAATTTAACATTTTCTTGTTTAGCCTATTGTCATCCATTCTGTATTTGTGGCCATACAATTTCAGTCTTCTTTTCCTGATAGAATCGATACTTCAATAGATTTCATGAGGCTTCTTTTTCATCCAAACCCCGTTTTCATATTTTGGTCCTAATTTTTTTAAGGACTTTCTCTCTTTTTGGTGGCGTAGTTAGTAGCATACTGAGCTTCTATGCCCAAGATTGCGGGTTCAAACTCAACCGAAGTCGTCAGATATTTTAAGAGCCGGTATGCCTTCCTTCGGAGGAGAAGTGGAGCCGGCGAACCCATGTCATTGATTTATTGCATGTAAAAGGAAGGAAGCTTGTATTTTAACGTGACCGCCATATTGCATGTAAAAGAACATTCCACTAACTACAATTGTGTGAAGCTAAATTTGTAGGTTAGATTTGATTAACGCTCTGTAGTTTCATCTTTCGCCACCAGGTGCCGGTTGCGGTGGCATCTAGTAGCAAAGTTCGCGGCTAGATGTCGTTGACGGTAGCATTTGGTAGCAAAAGTAGGAACTAATTGAATATGATCGCCTGCAGTCCTTACCTGAATTACAGATAACACACACTAATACAGCGATCACAATTAACGCAGGTTATCACAGAGATTCTAGACACACCCAAAGTATAGTAGCCTCACTTTCCTCGTTAACGACCGGCTCGTCTTTGAAATCTAGCTGGACATTCCATAGCTGTGGGGTGCCGAGGCATTCACGGCTTAAGGCCGGTGGGCAGGTAGACAGGACTGGCGTCAACATCTTGTCTGCACCCTCGTGGACAGATGGAAGAAGCATCTTATTGGTCAAGAACCGTCATGTACTTGTCAGCCATAAATAATGGCTATTGTCGGCTCGTGCTAATGCTTAACGTTTGAGTCACCGGTCGTTAACCATGAAAGTGAGGCTACTATACACGGGGCTACATGACCGCGTTGTCGCAGCGGAACTGAGGAACCAACCAACCAAACATTCTAGAAATGGTGTGCTATGGTTTCCCACCTCACTCCAGGCAAGTAGCCACTAACCTAAGGTTAAGACTGCCAAGTTTCTAATCCAAGCCCGAATTACTATAGTAGCACTAGTAATCAGACCCACGTGGACTGGGATGATGATCAAGATGTCCCTGTCTCTAAAACCAAGACAACATTGAGTTTGTATGCTACCTGTCATACTGATTCCCGATTAATACAAGTGATGAGTCACGCCCGGTGGTTCAGATTGCACGTAAAAGGGCGGTCATGTGGCTTCTGATGGCGAGAATAACGGTCACTAAACTACTGTAGAAACGGCTTGGGCAATGCAGCCCACACGACGTAGGCGTTATGCACACTGCCTATAACGACAGGCGTACATTGTTCCCAGCTGGTCCTTTTATGTCACTAGTTTTAACAACACGAGGCTTTTAATAAAGATTTAATGGTCAGTATATTAACCAGGACAATGATGCTGACGGTGGAATCTTTCAGCCAAATACCAACAAATATTATTTTAGAAGTGTTAATATTACTGAATACAAAGTACTATCTCTTTATCCCCTTGACCTAAAGTACAGGAAACAATTCTTGTCAATAAAAACAATTAATATTAAAAAGTTTAAAAAATGTTAGGCCTAATAAAATTATAATTAGAAATAAATAAAAATTAAAATTAAAATACTTTTATAAACTTAATTTTAAGAAGAGTAAAATGTTAAATTATATTAAATTATACGCCAATGAGTACTTATACAAATATATCTATTACTAGCAGTAGTGCCCGGCTTCGCCCGGTGGATTTATTTGTTTTATGGATGATAATGAATACTACTACAGAACTGGAGCGCTCAAGGATAAGGATCGGAAAGCACCAACACCATCGTCCTTATGCAGAGGTATGCTATTGTCATGATGATAACTGTTTTAAAGGGCATAAGAAATATTTTTGCACTAATTACTCCTCGTGACTGCAATTTATAAGCAATTCTGCACCAGACGTGATGCAGCACGCATTGCCAGGAAACAACAGACTTTGGTATTATTGAAGCTGTTCGGGAGCGCTTGTTCTTCCGAATTACTGAACAAAAATCAATCTTCAAGGTTACCTGAGAGGTGTAGTCTAATGCTACATAGCCTAAACTATACCTCTTGAATCAGGCTATCATATACAAAAAGAATTTTTCGAATCCGACTGGTAGTTCCAGAGATTAGCGCGTTTAAACACACAAACTCTTCAGCTTTATTATATTAGTATAGATAGATTGTACATGTTTCGACCTGACATTGAGGTCTTTTCAGCTCAATTAAGATTGCAATCAATTAAGAATAAAGTAAAATAGATGTACGTAAGTCTAATGTGCAGGGTCATCGGAAAATAATGCCAACATTTCAAAAAATTATAGCACCGAAACCCTTTATGTTAAACGTGTAATTCTTTCACTGAACGCCAGCTGGTTAAAGTAAGTTTTGTTTTGGAGAGGACGTGACCTTGCTATGCGCACACTAGATGCGCAGTAGCCTAGGTCGGCCGGGGGCGCGCGCGCCAATGACTGCACCTGATTACAAAGCTGTCATTCGATGGTTTAATCAGTTTAAGGAAACAGGGACTGTAGAGAAAAAATCTAG
The DNA here is from genome assembly GCA_946902985.2 of Meconema thalassinum. Lineage (NCBI taxonomy): Eukaryota > Metazoa > Arthropoda > Insecta > Orthoptera > Tettigoniidae > Meconema > Meconema thalassinum. The sequence continues at coordinate 13,509,949 of OX336390.1, read as the reverse complement.
GCCAGGCCGACCACCAACATCAGCATTGAACGCACGCTTTCCCAATGGCTGGATTGGTACGTGCAATCATTTCAGGAGTAACTGTCAAGATGGCGGCAGAAATTCGCTCCCGCAGGTGCTCCAAATTCCGATTTTTTTTCTGCATGCACAATGTTTTTAATGTACCCCCAGAAAGAAAATCCAAAGGGGTGAGGTCAGGACTTCTTGGAAGCCAGACCATGCGGGCTCCTCTACCTGGATAAGTCCTCTGAAACAACCGCCGTACACTGACTGGCAACTTTGACTCTACGCACTGTGCTTTTTGTTGGGTGGTCAACATGGTACTGAACGGCGCGACGGTGCAGTCATTGGCGCGCGCGCCCCCGGCCGACCTTGGCTACTGCGCATCTAGTGTGCGCATAGCAAGGTCACGTCCGCTCCAAAACAAAACTTACTTTAACCAGCTGGCGTTCAGTGAAAGAATTACACGTTTAACATAAAGGGTTTCGGTGCTATAATTTTTTGAAATGTTGGCATTATTTTTCGATGGCCCTGCATTTTGATGTGAAAAATGTTTATGAGATCAATTGTAATTAAAAGAATGTAACAAAATAAAAAATGGATATCCTTACATGTAACTGGATAAAATATTGGGCTTTACATTAAATTTTGAAATTATAATTAGAAAAATAAGCAATTTTGTAAAAGTAAGTGTAAAGTGCCGAATATCAACAAATATTTAACTTAGTGCTTGAAATGAAACTAAATCTTCTTCCGAAATATGGAGTGTGAACTTTGTGTCAGGCGCCAACCAGTTTGTGCGTCGTTTGAATTGTCAACCTAATTGATTGGAAAATCCACACCACTCAAGTGGCTACCAATATTATCCAACATTCTCCCTCCTCCCCTGCGAAGGCTAACAGCTCTAAAAAGGGAATGGTCAAAATGCGCTGCAAATGATCTCTTACCCATACATCAGGTCTGTAATCCACAGAAGCAAGGGAGATTAAAATCTCGACATCCGTCATGGCAGATAGACAAGATGCTTGTTGAATCTAAGTTCAATATGGACGAAACTTGGCGAGAAGAATGGACTACATCAAACCCTGATGAGCTAGGATTGATCACCGACCCCTGCAGGAAACCTCCCGGTTTCCATCTCCCAAGAAGGATATGGACCTTACTGAACAGAGGGCGGACCGGTCACGGAAGATGTAACTTTTGGCTCCACAAATGGGGGAAAATTTCAAGTCCTCAGTGCGATTGTGGCGATTCAGTGCAGACAATCCATCATATTGTGTCGGAATGCCCTTCGCGGTCCTTCAAGGGAGGATATGACGACCTGCAGAACGCAACTGTTGATCCAGTGGAGTGGATTGCTGCTCTGGACATCCAACTGTGACTTCTAGTTTCATTTGTGGATATTTATCACTTGTATACATTGTACATACTCTAGTATTACTGTATCCTCTGTATGTCAAACGAAATATATATATATTGGAAAATATTATGTCAGAGAAAATGTAAAATGTTTAAGAAAACAAAAAAATACAATTAATACCTAATAATTAATAATAGGGTAAAACAACTAAAATTAAATTAAATTAAAATAAATACAAATAAAGGATCTGCAATAATATTGTGCCCTATAAAGGATAAAAGACGCCGGGATGCCAGACTATTGCCCCGAAGGGGATCTTTAAAGTACCAGTAAATCTGTTGACACAGCTCACTCGCATTCGTGCACCCTCTAATGCCAACTAATTGCGCCAGGATTCGATCCTGCAACCTTGGGTACAGCAGGCGAGAACGTTACCGCTGCTCCACGCAGGCAGTCGTGCGGTAATCAAACCCGAGGCCCTATGTGCCTCTGAAACACTGATGTGGGGGGCAGATCACTAATCTTCACTTAGTATAGAACAAAGTCCCCGATTCTTGGATGTCACGGGTAATCTCGAGAACCACTGAATGGATTTTGATGCGATTTTCACCATTCTGTAAAGGATATCTCGAGGATGGTTTCTGTTCTGATCAAAGGAAGTCAAGCACTAACAATTTCAGTTAAAAAGTCGAAAAAAACTGGCGTCCGTGCGCTTTTTAAGCTTACGCTGGGCAAACCGTTAAAAATATCAATATACTATGAGCGTAAGAATTGTTCAGTATGAAAAGTTCTACAAAAATGTCCGCGAGAGCATATCTCTATCTTCAATACATCGCCCACTATGAGTGTTTTTACGTTTTCATTTCTTCCAACAATCTCCAATCTAACAGCCTACTGAGACGACAGTTTACGAGCTAGCTAGGGGTGAGCCTATCACCCCAGTTACAGTCTAGCTAGCGGGCGAACCTGCTACACCAGATACAGCCAGCAACAAACTATCGAGTCGTGTTGAGCTAAGACTTCAGAGAAGAGTGGTTGCGTTTGGAGATTCCCTGGAAGTGTAACTCGGTATTTCTTCATTTCGCCTGTGAACCTTTCGTTCCGCAAAATACACAGTCAAGTTAAGATTGGACGGAAGGGGGATTTGTGTTTCATGCACCTCGCCATTCTTAAATTACGTCTGACAAGAATTCTTTGCACATGCATCTCCATGATAACATAATTAATAGTCCAGTCAGTGATTTTAACCCATCATGCCAAGATGTAAAACGGATAGCCTATAGGTCGTAGTTCATTGGTATAAAAAGCGCTTATCACGCAATGCATTCATAACTGTTCCCGGGCGAAGCCAGGGTGGGTTGCTAGTTAAAGATATTAAACAAATGGTAAAGAAAAGTCTCGAGGAATATTTTTGACCCAGTTTGTACTGACAATGGGGGAATTTGGATGAAAGTGAAATCCCAGGAGCGTTATCAGCATTCGGAGAAAGTCTCGGACACTTTCAGGAAAAGTCGTTAGAAATGTTATGGGCATATTCTCAGAATGAGTTACCACAGGCTGACTGAAATGCTTCTAAATCTCACTCTCTCAATGAAAACTAAGAACAACCGGGTGATGGTGGTATTTAAAATGGAGTGATTGACGATTCACACTATACATTACGTAACCTTTCCATACCCCTTGCATTAAAAGTTGTATCCACACAATACAGAACCGTTCAATTGTCACGACGATATGCGTCAATTTTGGGACTTAGTCACAGAATGTGGTCAATTATTTATGCTATTATTTTAGACAAAGAGAAGCGTAGGACAAGAAAGAGGAAACGAAGAAAACGGGTTCATGATAACTATGTTAAAAGAGCGAAATACTGAAGGAGAATATGCTACTTTATTCCAAGAGCTAATAAATCATGATACAATTTCTTTCCCGTTAGAAGCGATTTCATGTCAACCTGCTTATTTTGCCGTATATCTTATGTGTAGGTAAATTCCATGAGGTACTGTTTCAGGCGATGTTGAAAAAAGAATAAAATACATAAATTACTTTATGCTCGACGATGTCGAAATGTAAATATTATATGTCAGAAAACTGTATCACAATGAGGGTCATTATAGTACTATTTTTCATTATGAAACCGTTTCTTCCACCAATCAGAGCTCAAGAAGCAGTTGTGTGACCAATTAGGTAAGGATAGCATTGCACCTGCGCTGACTTCCACGGCCTCCTATTTGAAATTTCACCGCGTGGCCTAGTCTCATAGTGGGGTAATCGAGGAGGCCATGGTCAAATACAAGGTATTCTCTGCGTCTCATGCGCTCTGTTCAGTACATAAAATAGTTATAATTATCGTCGAACATAAACAGTCGTATGCAACTCGCCTATAATGGTAATTACGACACTCGTATGGAAATTACACAGCTCGCTTCGCTCGTTTTATAAACATACTCGTGCCTTAATTATTGCCATTATAGACTCGTTGCATAATGTACTATTAGGTTGCGACGGAATTTTGTTCATTTTAAAATCCCGATTAATTTACTAACGCATGTTTCTCGAATTCACTATTTCGTTTTGGCGAGTGTAACCGCCAACCCAGGTTCAACCCAGGTTCAATTCAGAAGGAGCGCCAAAACACGCCTTCTAGACACGGAATGGAAGTGGTTACTAGTGCACATGCCCGCATACGTTCCGTAAAGAATCCCGTCGGGAAACGCAAGGTTCACGGAAGGTGTATGTAATGTGCAGTGCGCATGTACTCGTTTAACATACAGTAAACTTTCATGTGCGGAGATGTGATGGAAAGGTTACGTAATGTGAATCGGCCTTAAGTGTGTTACGCTATGTGGCTGTCACCCTCGAAAAGAATAGCCTTATGTCAATTATTCGAAAAATATTTGAAGAGCATAGAATTTAAAGGCAAATGTGAAGGTATTTGGTTTGCACCAGTCACACCAAATTCAGTAGCCAGCAGTGGTGAGTCCCTGAGTACAAAACACTGCTCGCCCTGGGACTGCACATTGGACGTCCAATCAACGGGGTTGGGAATAAGGTGAGATGAGTTTCTTCCTCACGGCAACATCATGAGGGAAGATGAATGTAACATGGCAGGCAGTGACCCAATACAAGTTACCGTCCCAGCATTTGCCTGCAGTTGAAAACATTGGAAGCTACGGGAATCATTTCAAGGATGGGAGACCCACTCGTCTTCCGAGTCCGGAGAAAGTAGGCTATATTTTTAAAACTAGAAATCCTAAAAAGTCGTGTGTTAACTCAAACGAAATGTCTCTATGCTCTTTATCTCTACAACAAAACATTGTATTTTTCAGATTTTTTCCAAAAAAGTTTCATTAGGTGAGCCAAACTGGTTAATATAGCATGCGATTTCATAAAAATGCTTTTATGTTCGACCCTGGCGAAAAGTAAATATTATATGTTAGAAGACTGTACTGTAATGAGGCTCATTATAGTACAAGTTTTCATTATGATACAGTTTCTCCCACCAATCAGAGCTCAAGAAACAGTTGTGTGACCAATTAGGTAAGGATAGCATCACACCTGCGCTCACTTCCATGGCCCCCTATTTTAAATTTCACTGCGTGGCGAGTGTCATAGTGGGGTATTCCAGGAGGCCATGGTCAAATACAAGGTATTCTATGCGTCCCATGCGCTCTGTTCAGTACATAAAACTGGTGAAATCTCGACAGATATTTATGAATATTTCTGTTCGAACATAAAATAGTCATAATTATCGTAGAACATAAACAGTCGTATACACCTCGCCTATAATTATTGTCATTATAGGTTCGTTGCATAATGTACAATTATCTCTAAACAACATTTTTAGGTGATCAAAATGCTCCATGTGAATGAGATATTCACCAATTTTACTCAAAAAATCACTGGATATTCAGAAATACACGTGTTGTAAGATAACATTGCAATATCTCCAGTCACTTTGTAAATTATAGACAAAAGAAACTATGAAAAATTATCAACATTTATAAAACATAATGGTGATGGCATACTTATAGCACTTTCCTGAAATGTCTCAATGTTATAATATTTAGAATAGTTTTATGTATATGTACTGTAAAAATCAAGCGTTTTACACAATTTCTACTACGCGTGGAGCATTTTGATCACACGGTATATTTTAATAATATAATTAGTAAAAAATCAATTAAATTCCATCCGATTGTTTTCAAATTTGGTTTGTGGGTTAATGTTACTAATCTAATTATGCCGTTTAAATTTCAACTCTTTCCGATAAATAATGTGAAAGTTGAAAAATTCAGTTCTAGTGTCCCTTAAATGGATGTAATTGTTGGGCTCGAGCAAAAATGAAAGATGAGCTCCCACCTACTAAAAACATAAACGACGATGATTCATTAGACGTTAGGATCGGTGTTACTGGTCGGGACGGGACAGGAAACTGTGGCTACAGAGGAAATCCTCTCTAACATAGAAATTCCTTCCCCTAAGCTGCAAGGTTTATTTTTACAGCAAGCTGCCTAGGTCTGTAACCACTGCCGAGGATCAAAACGTGTGCCTTCCCGTCCCGTCGGTGCGACACGTGCATCCCTAGACTTGAACACTACTGCGATCTGTCAACTGTGTACTACCAGGTCCTCAAATTATACAAGTGATTATTTCGTTCCTAAATAAACCAATGTTGCTTTTGTTCTAAGTTTTCTTTTATTACATTTTGTATTAATTTTGTAGACTTTCTAACCTCTAAATACCGTCATACTCATATGGTTGGGTGCGGAAAACAAAAACTGTACGGTATGTCACATGAATCTTAGCCAGAAAATGCTTACAAGGGGAAGATACGATGCATGGGTCACCGATTCGAACCATCTTTAGTACACGTGTAGGGCATGACTAGGCGTATACCAGGTGCAAGTAGTAAGATGCGCTTCTCAGCCGTTTCCGAGTAATTAATTAATTGCATTTACAGTGCGGCGTCTATGTGCGTTGTACGCTAGTAAAAATCCAACGAGTGCGTGGTTCAGCGGTAAGAGCCCTGCTTCGTAAGCACGGGATCGCACTGGTTCGAATCCCAACGGTGAGCCTTTGCAGTGTGTCCACAGTGACACTTAGCACAGTGCATCTTTACTACTTTTTTGTAACCATTGCCAATTTACAACCAATACCCATAGAAAGAGTCACTGCTTACGGGGTGGTCTGATGGTTTACAGACGTGCAATGAAAGGAACAGACTGGGCCTTCAACGTATAAATGTATAGGCCTACATATGATAGAATAAACCTGACCGTGTATAATACCAATGTATTTGCAATGCCGATACTGTACAGTATGTAATGCCACAAACGTTGACCCCCATACGATGTTTTCAGAATCCCTTTTCCCGCTCACAAAACACCTTATTACATTTGACTGCAAAATGAACATTATTCTCGACACCTACAGTTGCACAAATTGCCTATGTTAAAAAAAAAAAGGCTCACCGGTGGGATTCGATCCAGTGATCCCATGCTTACGAAGCAGGGCTCTTACCGCTGCACCACGCGCTCCTTGGCTTCATGTTAACGTACAGCACACATGAACGCCGTACAGCAATTACGAATAATTTATAATTAATTTCTCACAATCGGCTGAGAAGCGCACCTTACTACTAGCACCTGGTATACGCCTAGTCAGGCCCTACACGTGTACTAAAGATGGTTCGAATCGGTGACCCGTGCATCGTATCCTCCCCTTGTTAGTATAACGATGCCTAATAATGTACACAATTCACACAGTATCCTTAAATGCGATCAACACTTGTCATTTGGCACTAAATGTCACCATGGTTGGTTGGTTGGTTCCTCAGTTTATGGGCTGCGACAACGCGGTCATGCAGCCCCGTGTACTTTGGGTGTGTGTAGAATCTGTCTCATAACCGGTGTTAATTGTGATGACTGTATTAGTGTGTGTATCTGTTTTCAATTCAAGTAAGGACTGCAGACATTCGATTTTCAAGTAGTTCCAACGTTTGCTACCAAACGCCACCGTCAACGACCAACTAGTTCTGCATTTCGTTACTAGATGCCACCGCAATCGACTTCTGACGACGAACGTTGGAGCCTAAGAGCGTCAGTCAAATCTAACTTATAATTTAGGTTCACACAAGTGTAATTAGTGGAAGGTTATTTATAATGCCACAAATCTATAACATGAACCCGGCCGAAGTCGTTGGATTTTTTAAGAGCGTTAAAAATCCCTCAGTATGGCTTCCTTCGGAGGGTGGTCCCATGTCATAGATGTATGGCAAGTTAAATAACCTTACACTAATTACACCTGTGTGAAGCTAAATTATATAGGTTAAGAATGTAAATAACCCTCTTAGGTTCCTACGTTCGTTGCCAGGAGCTGACTGCGGTGGCGTCTATTGGCTAAGTTCTGAACTAGTAGTCGTTGACGGTGGCGTTTGGCGGCAAAAGTAGGAAATATTTGAAAAATTCAAAGTCTGCAGTCTTTACTTGAATTTTTAAAAACAGATACACACACTAATACAGCCATCACAATTAACACCGGTTATCAGACAGATTCTACACACACCCAAAGTACACGGGGCTACATGACCGCGTTGTCGCAGCCCCTAAACTGAGAAACCAACCAACCAATCTATAACATGGGACCTCCGGCTTTACTTCCCCTCCGAAGGAAGGCATATTGAGGGATTTATAACGCTCTTAAAAAATCCGACGACTTCGGCCGGGTTTGAACCCACGATCTTGGGCTAGAAGCTCTGTATGTTACAAGAATGTTAGCACAAAACCAGAAAATGCTTAGTATAATGATGCGCCTGATAATGTACACAATGAGATCAACATTTGTCATTTGGCACTCAATGCCACCATAGCAGGTGTGTGACAGTGCAGACTCAGCTCAGGATGCTGCGGTTTGCAAGGCGGAAGGAAGGACGGAGGCGGAAGTAGAGTAGTAGCAGCTGGGAATTGGAGGAAAAGGTTCCTCGTAACGGAAGTTGAGGGCTCCAATTAACCTCATCCCACCTGCCTATCTGACGGAGCCATCCCAGCATTTTGCTGGATAGACAATGAATTCTCGGGCTGGACTGCTACTCTGTGATAGCTGAATTTACAGTATCCGCCTCACTGCGTAGTTGCTGTCTCCGCGGGTTCGATTCCCGGCTCTGCCAATAAATTAAACTCTGGTTTGAGGGCTGGAACGGGGTGCACTGAGCCTCGTGAGGCAGAATTGAAAAGAGGTGGGCTCGATTCCTTTCTCAGCCATCCTGGAAGTGGATTTCCGTGATTTACCACATTTACTCCAGGCAAATGCCGGGATGGTTACTAACTTAACCCTTTATGGGATAGTGGTCTCTATATTAACCACCTGTCATAAGGACAGTTTATGCTTTCAAAGATGCTGATAGTTGAATCTTATAGCCAAATTGTGGAGAATGTTCATGCCGAAGTGCTGGTATTTCTAAGAATCAAATATTATATACGGTACGTATCTACTTGACGTAATGTGTTGGATAAAATTTTAAAAAATAGAACTAAGAACATTAACAATTTATTAAAGTGTAAAAATAAAATATAAATATAGAAATAAAAACAAAATCACAGTAATCAATAAGTTCACTGATACGGTGCGTAAGAGCGAGTTGAAATGATATGGTCACATCTGCAGAATGGACAACACCAGATATGCAAAAAAACTGCTTGACATAATTAATTCAAAGAAGGTCAAAATCAGTTGGTTGGAAGAAATCAAACAGGACTTAAAGGAAATAAACATTACAGAAGATGTCCACTTGAATCAGGCGCGGATTCAAGGGGACGGTCACGGGGGCCATGACCCCCCCCCCCCCTCAAACGGAGACCAATTTTTTTTTGCAAACACAAAAAACGAAAACACAATAACCAGACAAATAAAACTTAACGAATTTTAACTGAAAAACAGGTTTTTTTTTCATTTTATTCAATACTGAAAATATCTTGATTGTAATTATTATGTTCTGTTACAACTGTACATATTTACAACTTCATACCTGTTATATAAAAACGATTATTTATATAACAAAATCAACTCGTCTATTTTCTTTAGCAAACCTTGTGATTACCGAATCGATGTCTATAGTGATGTCACGATGAATGTGCAGCAATGCACGGATAGGTATTTGGGGCTTTTTTCGCACCAACAAATTTTACCGACGTCTGAACTGCAAGCTTGGTTGGCAATTTAAGCTGTGACTTTCTCCCTTTGTCGGTACCAACGCGACTTGCCGAAACTGTAACGTACCTTGATACTTTTCTCGAAGCTCGATGTAAAAGTCGCAAAACACGCCGTTGCAATTTGTACGAATATTTTTGGTGCACTAAACGCATCAAATTTCTATCCATGTAGCTTGCCAAAAAAATTGGTCTGGTTTTGTACGTTTGGCTATTTTGTGATTGCGTTTTAGTGATACCATTTTCCTTAACAATTTCTATTCTCTGACCCCCCCCCCAAGCCAAATTCTAGATCCGCGCCTGTCATGAATCGCAAGACTTTTGGAACTCTAGTTACAAATCACTCTTTCGCCGAAAAAGCTAAAAAGACCACTGGAAAAATGGACGGAGGAACGTAAGAAGGGGCATAGTGAGTTCATGAGGAGATTTTGGGAGGAGAAGAAGAGGAAAGCTCCATCAATCCGAGTCAACAAGTTCAAACGCGCTCCCTAAGTGGGCTTGCAGGTTCGCTCCTGGCCGTGGTAAGTGACTTTTTAAAGGCGGCAAAAATTACGACACCATGTCATACGTTGTTGGCATGTTAAAGAACCCAATTGAATTCAGTAGGCCGAGTTCATAATGGCAAAATTAATCTCGGGATTTTCCGCCAACACAAAGTGCATCATTTCTCTACTAGAAAGCGCTATAGTGTTCAAGGAGCTTAGATAGCTAACCTCCTTGACATTCATAGCGCTCCAAGGAGCATTAAATTCGACATGCAAGCTGCCCTCTGGGTGTCAAATAACAAAGCTTGCACCCGGCACCCGAGGCCATACGATATTATTATTATTATTAATAATAATAAGTATAGCCTAATTATTAAAATAAATTAAAATGTAAAAACACATAAAAGTAAAAAATAGTTGGGCCTATAAAGGGTTAAGGCCACGACCGCCTCCGTCCAAATCCTCCAAAACCAATGTGTGCGTTGCCTAAAACCTTCATTTGCGACCACTACGGTCATTTCATATCGCTTACTCTCAACACAACATCAAACATGAGAACTAGGCCTATAGTTCATGCGCAATGAGGATCATTAGCATATTACTTTGTTAATGAATGCTGAATTGCATTCTTTGGCAGCTCGTTCAAGGTCAATCATGTGGTGCAAGGAAATGATTGCCAATATGCACACGGGACCAAACATTAAATATGAACTAGCGGAACCACACTTCCCCAATAGGTTTATAATGAGAGAGGTTGCAATGTTTTTATTTCAACCGGCGCACTAGCTTAGCTGCTCGTCTTTCACCCGGACGGCCGGGGATCGAATCCCGGTGACTGCTGGGCGAAATTTTCACCTGAAAAATCACGAGGCGTCAGGAAGGGCATCCGGTCTTAATTCCCCGGCAGGTTGGCTCCGGCGACCGCAATGATGATGATTATAGAACACTATTTACATTTCAGTTAGAATTTTAAGTTCTACGTTCCCTAACTTAAGAAGGCAATCACTGAAAATGGATCATCATAACACTCACCGGTTATTAGATACTTATAATATCGTATGGCCTCGGGTGCCGGGTGCAAGCTTTGTAATTTGACACCCAGAGGGTAGCTTGCATGCCCAATTTCGTTGTTCCTTGAAGCACTATGAAAGTCAAGGAGGTTTGATATCTAAGCTCCTTGAACACTATAGCGCTTTCTAGTAGAGAAATGAGGAACTTTGTGTTGGGGGAAACTCCCGAGATTAATTTTGCCATTATGAACACGGCCTACTGAATGCAAATGGGTTCTTTGACATGCCAACATCGTATGACATGGTGTCGTAATTTTTTCCGCCTTTCAAAAGTCACTTACCACGGCCAGGAGCGAACCTGCAAGCTTGGGGTTAGTAATCCGACACGATTTGTGTACTCATTCCTTTGATTTACTGTTTCTGAAATCCATGCAAAATGATAAAGTAAGGCCTGAGAATGTTAAAATTACATGAAACAGGCGTCACAGCGGCCAAAATGTGAAGTGGACAGCAATTATGGAGCGTATTTTCCTACAGCAACAGTATCTGCAAATCTCACACTTCGTACATTTTTTAAAGTCATTTTTTAAAGAAATTATAGATATTTATGAAATTAGAGTGCAATTCGTCTCTGCTAATGTCTATTCTCTTTCATTTGAATGCTCTTTTGTCACGATCGGTCGCTTGTGAGCGCCGCAGGAGGGATCTATAAGTTAGTACTGAAATAATATATCCTTTGATGATCTGGTGAGAATAATATATTTTATTTTCTGGTGGGAAACGTAGATGTACACGCTGGAAGTAAGACCAATCTCCGACTGGTACCTCATGAAATTCCGAAACGAAGCGTTAATCTTTGTATTCTAATGCATACCACACTAATTTCATGGCATCCCATAAAACGTTGATGGGTTGTTTGACTTTACTGTGTACAGAAATAGTGGACACTCAAAAATACCGACCTATGCTACACTGACGCCTTTGGAATGTATTGTGGGCCACAGATGCTGATAATTCTTAGAACACTGAAGACCCAGTTTTGCCTGTCGGGCCTGAGTGTACTCCGTTCCAGCCCTCAGAACAGAATTAAATATCTTGGCAATCGACCCATTGTTCGAGAGAAGAATTGGAGATCTCATCTCCAAAGTGTCGTAAATCTATGAAATGCAAAACTTCAGAAATCGCGTTTTTGTTTCTTCGTATAATTAAATTCAGATATAATTATGAATATTATGTAATTCCATTCATTGATTTTATGCACATCCTGACACTGTGTTTTAAAAATCTCCTATCATTGGAAATCGTGGTAATCGTCTCCTGTAAGTTGGAGTTAAGACATTTTGGAAATAAATCATATATATTATCATACGCTTTGAGTGGCATTTATGAACATTTAAATGGTTTCAACACAACAAACACAAACTGATGCTCTACATATTCTTCAAAGTTGATTTATCACGTGATGTCCAGAGAGCCATCGGATTGGTCAACATGGATGTAAGACACATTGGAAATAAATACCCGTTGGAGCTACATAACTTTGCAAATAAATTTAGTCGACGCGGCTTCGGTGGCGTAGTCGGTAGCATGCTGAGCTTCTGTGCCCAAGATAGCGGGTTCAAACCCGGCCGAAGCCGTCGGATTTTTTAAGAGCGTTAAAAATCCCTCAGTATGCCTTCCTTCGGAGGGGAAGTAAAGCCGGTGGTCCCATGTCATAGATTTATGGCATGTTAAAGAACTTTCCACTAATTACACCTGTGTGAAACTAAATTGTATAGGTTAAGAATGTAAACAACGCTCTTAGGTTGCTACGTTCGTTGCCAAGAGCCGACTGCGGTGGCGTCTAGTAGCTAAGTTCTGAACTAGGCCTAGTAGTCGTTGACGATGGCGTTTGGTGGCGAAAGTAGGAACTATTTGAAAAATTCAAAGTTGCAGTCCATACTTGAATTAAAAAGCAGATACACACACTCATTCAGTCATCACAATTAACACCGGTTATCAGACAGATTCTACACACACCCAAAATACACGGGGCTACATGACCGCGTAGTCGCAACCCCTAAACTAAGGAACCAACCAAATTTAGTCAAAGACGTATTGCGACTTAAAACCTTTGCTATAAACCTATAAACTTGCTTATGAAAGAAAAAGCTGAAACCCCGTCAATTTTCGATTCACGTCACTTTGGAAATAAGCTCTTCAATTTTTACGGCACCAAACCTAATATAAACGGAATTTTAGCAGAGACGGATGTGTTAAAAATTTTCGGATTCCCCCGATACATCAGTGTTTGGGTCGCTAGTGGCAGGATGGCAAATTTGTGGGTCGCTTGCTGCACGGGTCGCATCCGGCACGACACTGTTAGAAACAAAGTTTGTTTTGATCATAGTGGTATTTGCCTATTCCAGAGTAGATATCGAACTTGCTGATAGAATTGACTTGATTTCTGAATACGGTTATTTAATTCAAGCTGTATTCTGTTGTCACTTGATATTAAGCATCCAAGGTACTGCTACTGGTTTACTGTTTCCAATTGTACACCCTCCAGCATTATATTATCTTTACTTCTCTGTCTGTTAACAGACATTGCAGCAGTTTTTGTAGCACTTACTTTCAGTCCATATTTTTTTCAAATGATCATTACAGACGTTCAGTTTTTCCTGGACTTCCTATTATAGCCCATTATTCGATAGCACTTCTTAAGGCTAGTCCACACCAAGATGTTTTCGTTAACTTTGTTAATGAACACTGTTCATGAACAATGTTCATGAACATTTTGGACTGTTCATAAACAAAATAGCGTGTTCGTTAACTTTTCGAGCACGTTCATGAACAAAATCTCTTTAACTTTTGTGAATGAAACTTTTCATTAACTTTTCGTGTTTTCGTTAACATTTTGGTTCGCGCATGCGCAAAGACGCAATTAAGGCACCATAACTGAAATTGCTTGTTTTGATACTCTAGACATGGTTCATTCTGGTTCCGCATTGATAAACTAATTAGTATAAACAGGTTAAAAGTTCCGCCTGATCAATACTTTTATCAATTGAGTTCACTGTGTGGTCATTAATGGGACATGTTTCGAGGCTAATTAATAGTTTTGGCCCCTTCATCAGCCGATATGACAGAGAACGATACAAGAATATTTTGCGTAGCACTTAAAAATCCCCTTAAAATTGAATCTTGTATGGTGCACCATACCAGTTGCTAGGAATCTTAATGTTATACCTAGCCTGCTGCATCAAAAATTAATATTTCTGACATAAGCGTTCTCTCGAAACTTAATTCTAAACGCCTTTCCAATATTTTTCTTTGCCACACCTTCCGTCTGCGCTTTCCTCTAATTGTACTCACTAAAATAATTAAAGCTGCAGCTGTAAGTACTTTCTTCTTCCTGACCCTATCCATTATAACCTCACAAACAGTTTATTTGATGTTGAAGAAGTTTGTTAACAAATGTTTAGTAAACATGTTGAGAAATGTTTTCATGAACATTGTTCATTAACTTTGGTGTGGACTTGTCTTTACTCAAGTTTTCATACTCGGAACCCCCTGTTAACGTGAGGTTATCGGGATACACGATCACGAGTGTCAACACAGACAGAAGGAAACTCGAACATTATATGCATCTCCTTGACCTAAGGAGCTGGATAAACTCGAACATTATACGCATCTCCTTGACCTAAGGAGCTGGATAAAATTTTAATAATGCACGTATAAATAAAAACAGTGTAAAAATAAAGCAAAATATAAATATAGAAATTAAAATTATGAAAATATACAAGAAAAATAAAAGTTATAAAAAATAATTACAAAAATAAAAATTACGATTACAAAAAGAAATATAAATATTAAAATAATAATAATAATACAACTGTATTACTACTGGATGAACCATATTTGCTAAAGAAGTTATGTACAAAGCATATTGTGTTCCTATAATGACATATGCAGCAGAAACTCGGACAATGACTAAGAGGGATGAGAGCAAAGTACAAGCAGCTGAGATGAGATTCCTGAGAAGTATGGTCCAGAAAACGAGGAGGGACAGAGTGAGAAATGAAGATATACGGAAATAACTGGGAGTACAGAAACTAAATGACAAACTGGAGCAAAACAGATTGAGATGGTTTGGACATGTCAAACTGATGAATGAAGTAAGGCTACCAAGACGGGCACTGGAACGACGGATGACAGGGAAGAGAGGACGAGGAAGACCAAGAATGCGTTGGATGGGCTCGGTGAAGAATAGCATTAGAAAATGAAACCTGGAGTGGAACACCGTGTCTGAAGAGGAATGGTGGAACGACAGAACAAAGTGGAGAGGAACCATATTTGCCCCCACCCAGTGTCAACTGGAAAAGGGGAAATGAAGATAATGATGATGATGATGATGATGATTACTACTGGGCAATCATCAAGACCCACTCCAAGCAAAATAGTTGAATATCGCGGTCCGAAGTTTGCCTATACGGAACAAGAAAAAGAATACAACTGTGATCAAACCTGCAGCTCTCGATGCTTCAGGGACGCTCAATCTCCAACACAAAACACTAAAACACCAAATAGAAGAGAAAGAACGAAAATAATGAGAAAAACCCTTGACCAAGAACAAAAGATGGTGTACATTATCCAAAGCCTAATACAGAAATTTGCAAAACAAATTCCAAAATCACAGACAAAATGCAAATGCGAAGATCCCAATTTATGGGACACATAGAAAGAATGAACCCGACACACAAAATGCATACTTTCTTAAAAAACAAGGCTACTAGACCGAATTGGTATAAATTTACAGAAAAAGACTTAAAGGAATTAGGATCACCAAACTTACATGACCGGAAGGAAATCAGGAAAATCACTCAGACGCGGGGTTTCCAGGAAGAAGAGTGGAAGACTACACAACATCGATGGTCAGAGCAACGGAAACAGACCCACTCGTTGCGAATGAAGGAATACTGGGCCAACAGGAAGGCTAGAAAGTGTTGATTTAGCGTGGTCCTAAGCGACCCATTCGCGAAGAAGAGGAAAATAAGAAGAAGAAGAAGAAAACTAGTCTAATTATAAACATAAATATGATGAAAATAATTATCAACTGTAAAGAAATAAATAATTTAATTAGTCATAAATATTAAAATGAAATCTATAAAAATATAAGTTATATAATTAAAAAAAAAAAGAAATGTTAATAGCCTACACATGAAAATAGAAAATAAAAAGGAATTGTTTTGCCCTATTAAGGGTTAATGGATGATAGTAACCCCTAATTGTATCACGACCCGCTCCTAGCGGATCAATATCTCCCGTACTGGCAACTCCTACACCGTAGAAGGCCACAGTATAGTTTACGCCACAGATTTTGGCCAGTCAGCCCCAGTTGCGACGTCATACAGAGGTTCGCGGTCTGTCCTCTGCACGACTGAGCAAACTTGGGCTAACCGGCCAAAATCTGTGGCGTAATAGTACATTATGCAACGAGCCTATAATGGCAATAATCAAGACACGAGTATGTTTATAAAACAAGCGTAGAGAGTTTTATAATTTCCTTACCAGAGTCTTAATTACCATTATAGGCGAGTTGCATACGACTGTTTATGTTGGACGATAATTATAACTATTTTATGTTCGAACACAAATATTCATAAATATCTGTCGAGATTTCGCCAGTTGTATGTACTGAACAGAGCGCATGGGACGCAGAGAATACCATGGCCTCCTCAAATACCCCGCTATGACACTAGGCCACGTGGTGAAATTTAAAATAGGGGGCCGTGGAAGTCAGCGCAGGTGCGATGCTATCCTTACCTAATTGGCCACACAACTGTTTATTGAGCTCTGATTGGTGGGAGAAACTGTGTCATAATGAAAACTTGCACTATAATGAGCCTCAATATAGTACAGTTTTCTGACATATAATATTTACATTTCGACATCGTTGAACATAAACTGTATTATGCATCACGTAGGGACCCTGATTTATGGTGATATAACAGGCTCCAAAGCGATGAAATAAAATGTTGAAAGCGGTGAATAAAAAAAGTGAGGGCTGAGTGTGCTTAATAACTGTGTGTACGTTGCACGGACTTGGATAAATAATGAACAATATGCAAACATTTGGAGGAACAACAAACACTTTTCAGTGGTTAAAACATAACCTAACATTTACTTCAACAAATACTCTTCATGACTCCTATCACCGTTCCAGGACACAAATGTGTACAACTATTTGAGAAAGCTTCTTATCTCATAAAACATTTATATTTACGATGTCTTATTTTCTATCACACGACAGACAGTCGAACTATTTCAATTAAGTAAATATTTAAAGCAAAACTATTTTGTTACCAGCATTTCGTTAGTGTTTCGCATTTTAGGGAGAAAGTAACACATTTCGCAAATTAATGTTATTTCGCGATATTTTGCGAATTCAATATCGAAAACAAAAATCCATATTTGGGGTAACTATAACTTACCATTGTGATAACGTATAGATGTTTGTTGAAAAATTTCGCGGTTATCGTTAAAGACAAAAATTCAACAATGCCGCTTAGAAACAACTTTAAAAAGAGCTTTCAAGCTCTTCCAATTTTCTTTGAAATTCTGCTCCCCCCTGCCATTAAATTTTAATATCATAAAAATTCCCCTAGATTCCACGTCCATGTAAAATTTGTCTACGTCCCTTTATAGGATCTATTTAATACCGAGTAAATATTTTGAAGCATTGATAACACGATTACAGCTGTCATATTTTGGACACATTTTGAGCCGTTCTGATTTGTTGGAAAAGACAATTATGCTTGGAAAGGTGGAAGAGTCTCGGAGACGAGGGCAGCCAGCATTGAGATGGATCGACTCCATCAAATCCAACATGAATATGTCACTGAAGGATCTGAAGTATATGGCTGAAGACCGAATCATATGGAGACAGTCCATCCATGCAGTCGCTAGGAGTCGACACCGACTTGATGGCACCTGATCATCATCATCATCATCATCATTTTCCTGTACAACCTGAACAAAGTCTCTCTACTTACAGGTAAGACTTCCGAGGGGAAGAAGCTCTCGTTGTTAAAACAACAACAACAACAAACATCATCATCGTCATCAAAGTCTTCCGTTTGCTTTACAATACTAGGACATTTACCCCCTTGATACTTTATTCTTAAAGCTGGCAGATTTATGTAAGTTTTCATACCTTTCAGTAATTATTACGTCCGGCTCCATAGCTAATTGGTTAGCGTGCTAGGCTTTAGCCCGATAGGTCCCAGGTTCGATTCCCGGTCGAGCCACTAGGAATTTTAATCTCCTGCGGTTAATTCTCGTGGCTCGGGGACTTGGTGTATGTGACACCTTCATCATTACTTCATCCTCATTACGACGCGCAGGTCGCCCTCGGGCGTCAACTAAAAGGACCTGCACTCGGCCTCTCAGGAAGCCATACGAAAAAAAAGAGTAATTATTACGATTATTTTGGGAAATAACATATTACTTGTACGTCTTCAAATCACCAAATAGTCCAGATTGATAGACACTGAAGACCGGAGGGTTCAAATCACCCAAACGGTCGGTCCTTCATGAACCAGCTTTCACATGAAAATGGTGCCTTTCTCGAGTCCAAGATCTCTTCTTTCATTATCATGCTGGAAGTAATTTTGGGCCTATTTTCATTTATATATAAAAAAGGCTCCTCCCCTCTCCTCCCCTGGAGCGATTTCAATTAAACTCGGAAACCCCGACCGTGCTCTTCAAATTTTATTACTTCTCACCAATCCAACATGGTGGCTGAGAGAAATGTTTCACCGGCATTCTAATCTCCAAAACTATTACTCATATCACCCTGAAATTTTGTACGGTGATAAAGGGCACTACTAGACATTTACCTATGTGACTTTTAAAAACCTTTCAACTACAAAACGAACATGGCGGCCAAGCGAAGTTGAAACATTTAAATAGACTTTTCTCGCGATTTAACCATTCGAACGCAGTGAAACTTGGTACAGCAAATAACAATACAAATTGCAATGCACTGACATCTAATTTAGTTCAATTGCTTACATAACCTCAATATGTCGGCTATGCGAAATGATATATAACTATATGTTTATTCTTGTGTTCTAATCGTGCGAACGAAATCAACGTTTGAATAATGAACGTACACATTAATCCTCATCTAATAGTACATAACGCTATGGCCTACATATATTAAAATCCAACATGGCGACCATCCGAAATATTTAGACGGTTCTCAATATCTATTAATCGATGACAGCAATCAAACTGAAATTGTGTATGTGTATAGAGGCTATAAACACAAGTTCACCTATGGGACGTTCATTAACACGGAGAGCACAAATCCAACATGTCGGCGACCCGAAATTTAAATATTCAAATGGACGATTCTCGCGATTTAACCATCCGAGCGCAGTGAAACTTGGTACGGTACATGCTCGTATAAATTTTAATCCTGGGGCAGATGACCTCGTAGATCCGTCCCTTAAAACAACAATAACTAACTAACTAATTTTAATCCACTGGCATCTAATTCATTTAATTTATTTTCATAACCACAAGATGGCAGATGAGCGAAATGTTAAAATTTCGTTTTCATTTGTTGTGTCCTAATCATGCGATTGAAGCTTGAATACTACACTTACACAATAATCTTCATGAAATAGTACATAACTCTATGGCCTACATATATAAAAATCCAACATGGCGACCATCCGAAATATTTAGACGGTTCTCAATATCTACGAATCTATTACAGCAATTAAACTGAAATTTTGTGTATTGACATATGCAATGAACATAAGCAGGATAGGCTATATGAAAAGAGGCTGTATAGTTCTTCACGGATTTACTTGTTAGTACGGCATTGCCTTAGTAATCGAAATTAATGCTTTTTAGTCGGTCAATACGATTGTACCCGATTGAAACTGGTCATCCAAGTGATTTTCCTTCTTCTTCTTCTTCTTCTCGTCGCAGATGGGTCACTTAGGACCACGCGGCATCAACGTATGTTGAGCCTTCCTCCTTGCCCAATATCCATGGATTGTTGTAGTTTCTGTTCCTCCGACCATGCGCATCGTGTTGGTTTCTACTGATCTTCCTCAAATCCCCTCGTGTGAACAATATTCCTGATAGCATTTCTATTCATCAGATCTGGTGATCCCATCTCCACTAGGTCCCTCTCCACCTGTTTGTACCACTTTGGTCTTGTACGTTTGTTTTGCAGAAATTTGTGGATTCGGTAAGTAAGTCTCGTATGATTCATTCTTTCCAAATGGCCCAAAAAAATGATTTCGTCTCATTCTCATGGTATCGGTAAGTTTATAAATTTTCCTATATATTTCAGAGTTGGGTTTGGGATAGTGTATGCCATTGTAATTGTGGGCCCTAGGATCTTTCGCATAATTTTCCTTTCCTCAATCTCTAATTGTTCCTTTAATGTTTTAAGTTGTAAATTGAGTGCTTCTGAAGCATAAAGTGCTTCCGGTTTAATCACTGTTAAGTAATGGCGAATGTTACTATTCCATGACAAGCTTTGCTTGTTATAAACAATGTAAAGCAACCTCCATTTTCTGTATTCTTGATGTTACAGATTTATTTTCATTGCCATTTTCTGTAACCCATTCGCCTAAGTATTTAAATTCCTTTACTCTAGCAATTTTGTTAGCGTTAATGTGTTTTTATTAATCTATTTTGTTAAGTTTTTGGGAAACACCCATTACAATTGGGTGACAGACTGAAAATCATTGATTTCCATTGTGCATGCATACACCAATATAGGCGCCACAATAACACAGGTCATCAGGCAATATGCAAAGAAAACTGCCAGTTTTACGTGATTCAGCCACAAAGCCTCTTTTCTAAATTAATTGAATCCAAATCACTGGATATAACTTTTCGTATTGAAAATCCCACATGCATTGGGTAGACCTAGAGCCCCGGGCGTTATCCGCATCCACACGTTTCTTATCCGAATCTACTGGCATTACAATTAAATTTTATTTAGATAAAGCTTAAAGCATCACATTTAGACATTTGAGGAGAAAGTCGTTCCCCTAGGCCAGTGGTTCCTAACCTGGGGCGATTTGGGTTATCAGGGGGCAACAAATAAGTGGGGGGTGATTTGGGGGCGATGAGTATTCATAGGGGGGAAACTTAAAATAGTACTATACAGTAGAAGTTGCCGGGTAGTACATGAAAAAATGTGACAGGAGCGCCTCCCGTTCGCTTGTTCATCATTCATCGCCAAGTTTGATATTCACTGATTCAGTTTCCGACCCTTAAAAAGTGTCCAGTGCCCGATAACGAGACTCCTGAACTCCCAAAAGACAAAATCCTATTTTTTACTGATCAGCTTGACCAGTTCAAAACTGACATGGAATCTAGATTTGAAGATTTGACCAAGTTACAAATTCCTGATTGGATTCTAGATCCATTCTCGTTTGAAGCTTGATAACTCTTTGCAGACGAAGTTTCTAGATCTGAAGTATGACTGTGAGCCGAAATCATTTTCAAGCAGAGCGGTTACGAGTTAGCCTGGGTGAAGCTTATGGACTGGACACTTACCCACAACTGAGCGGAAAAACGGAACCACTTCTCATCCCGTTCTCGTCAACATATTTAGTTGAAATAGGATTTCTTTCTGTTGTCCAGCTCCTAACAAAACAAATAAATAAGTTGGACATTTGTCTCAAATGAGACTTGCCCCTGAACTTGACGAACATAAAGCCGGATATTCAAGCTTTAACTGAAATCCACCAAGCACAAGGCTGCCATTGAAAATGTAAAATAAAACAATAACAAAGTTTTCAAACTTTCATCTATTTTTCAAATGTTAACTGTCAACTTTCTTAATTTTTCCAGATTCCAATTTAAAAATGAAAACATGTACTCTTGTTTTTTAAATGTAGGCTACGTCAATGAACTTAGTCAATTAGTTCACTTCTTCGTTCTTTAAAAAATCTTAAAAAATGTGCATTTAAAAAATAAATAAATTTAAGAGTGACCGGATAAACCTGCTTCAGTTGTTTTTATACACGGTAATAATAGTACATTATGCAACGAGCCTATAATGACAATAATTTAGACACGAGTATGTTTATAAAACGCTCGTTTTATAATTTCCATACGAGTGTCTTAATTACCATTATAGGCGAGTTGCCTACCACTGTTTATGTTCAACGATAATTATTATAACTATTTTATGTTCGAACATAAATATTCATAAATATCTGTCGAGATTTCGCCAGTTTTATGTACTGAACAGAACGCTTGAGACGCAGAGAATGCCTTGTATTTGACCATGGCCTCCTCGATTATTCTACTACGACACTAGGCCAGGCAGTGAAATTTAAATTAGAAGGCCGTGGAACTCAGCGCATCTAATTATCTAATTGGTCAAACAACTGTTTCTTGAACTCTGATTGGTGGGAGAAACTGTTTCATAATGAAAAAAAAATAGTGTTATAATGAGCCTCATTATAGTACAGTTTTCTGACATATAATAGTCAGGGTCGAACATATTAAAATAATAAAACTGCCTTATTATTTACACTTTACTTCGAATTAAAGTTAGATACAATGAAAATGAAAAGGGGTGATAGGTGTAAGTCAACCTCCAGAAAGGGGAGTTGGGGCACAAAAGGTTGGGAACCACTGGCTTAGGCTATGTAAGTCATGTGCTATGTTTAAAATGAATGTTGCACAGCCCGAATTGCAACCCCTTCCAGTTCAGAGTGTTAAATATGCTTAATTGCATAATTTGAATGATATAAGCTGAAATCATCACCTTAGATTGGTCACGTTTTTTAATGGGCTAGGGTTCCGCCTGAATCAATACTGTTATTGAAAATGATCATTTTTGTGGTGATTAGAAATGGTACATGTTTCGAGGACTAATAGACATGTTTTGTCCCCTTCATCAGCCAATATTAAGCCCATTAAAAACCTAATTAGTATCTCAATACGGAAGCAAAATTAATATCTTAAATAATAAAATTACATTTGTCATAAAAAAAAACGGAAAAATATGTATCTTAACATCCGGGTCCTAGTAATGATATTCAACAAGTTCGGATTCTATTCTAAAAACTATCCGCAAATTTACTCCAAACATTTTCCGCTATCCACACAGCCATGTAAACTATATCCGCATGGCGCATCCTTGCAGGGCTTGACATATGACCACGATGAGTAGGAAGCGCTGAGCAGTGGTTTATGGGACACAGCACAGCGTGGCGCGGCGTGGCGACCCATCACGCGTGTCTGGTAGTGTGGGCTGCGTGCCGGCACAGCAGTGGGCACTGGGCACCTGGACGCGGCCCCCGGCCCCTACTCTCTCGTGAAGCGCGAAGCGCGAAGCGCACTCCATTCATGGCAGGCAGGCCTGTCCTGTCCTGTGGCCTTGGACAACCCACTAAATGAATGGAGTGGAGCGCAACAACAAAGGTACGGTAACCACTACCCTCCTGGTCCCCACCAACACGAGATGTCATTAGCCACTACCCTTCAGTTCCCCACCAACAAGAGACGTCATTGACAACAACAAAGGTACGCTAACCACTACCCTTCAGTTCCCCACCAACACGAGATGTCATTGACAACAACAAAGGTACGCTAACCACTACCCTTCAGTTCCCCACCAACACGAGATGTCATTAGCCACTACCCTTCAGTTCCCCATCAACAAGAGACGTCATTGACAACAACAAAGGTACGCTAACCACTACCCTTCAGTTCCCCACCAACACGAGATGTCATTGACAACAACAAAGGTACGCTAACCACTACCCTTCAGTTCCCCACCAACACGAGATGTCATTAGCCACTACCCTTCTGTTCCCCACCAACACGAGATGTCATTAGCCACTACCCTTCAGTTCCCCACCAACACGAGATGTCACTAGCCACTACCCTTCTGTTCCCCACCAACACGAGATGTCATTAGCCACTACCCTTCAGTTCCCCACAAACACGAGACGTCATTGACAACAACAAAGGTACGCTAACCACTACCCTTCAGTTCCCCACCAACACGAGATGTCATTGACAACAACAAAGGTAACCACTACCCTCCTATTCCCCACCAACACGAGATGTCATTGACAACAAAGGTAACCACTACCCTTCTGTTCCCCACTAACACGAGATGTCATTGACAACAAAGGTAACCACTACGCTTCTGGTCCCCACTAACACGAGATGTCATTGACAATAAAGGTAACCACTACCCTTCTGGTCCCCACTAATACGAGATGTCATTGACAACAAAGGTAACCACTACGATTCTGTTCCCCACTAACACGAGATGTCATTGACAACAACAAAGCTAACCACTACCCTTCTGTTCCCCACTAACACGAGATGTCATTGACAACAAAGGTAACCACTACCCTTCTGTTCCCCACTAACACGAGATGTCATTGACAACAAAGGTAACCACTACCCTTCTGGTGCCCACTAACACGAGATGTCATTGACAACAAAGGTAACCACTACGCTTCTGTTCCCCACTAACACGAGATGTCATTGACAACTAAGGTAACCACTACCATTCTGTTCCCCACTAACACGAGATGTCATTGACAACAAAGGTAACCGCTACCCTTCTGTTCCCCACTAACACGAGATGTCATTGACAACAAAGGTAACCACTACCCTTCTGTTCCCCACTAACACGAGATGTCATTGACAACAAAGGTAACCACTACCCTTGTGGTCCCCACTAACACGAGATGTCATTGACAACAACAAAGGTAACCACTACCCTTCTGTTCCCCACTAACACGAAATGTCATTAACAGCAACAAAGGTAACCACTACCCTTCTGTTCCCCACTAACACGAGATGTCATTGACAACAACAAAGGTAACCACTACCCTTCTGTTCCCCACTAACACGAGATGGCATTGACAACAAAGGTAACCACTACCCTTCTGGTCCCCACTAACACGAGATGTCATTGACAGCAACAAAGGTAACCACTACCCTTCAGTTCCCCACCAACACGAGATGTCATTGACAACAACAAAGTTAACCACTACCCTTCTGGTCCCCACTAACACGAGATGTCATTGACAGCAACAAAGGTAACCACTACCCTTCTGTTCCCCACTAACACGAGATGTCATTGACAACAACAAAGGTAACCACTACCCTTCTGTTCCCCACTAACACGAGATGTAATTGACAACAAAGGTAACCACTACCCTTCTGTTCCCCACTAACACGAGATGTCATTGACAGCTACAAAGGTAACCACTACCCTTCATTTCCCCACCAACACGAGATGTCATTGACAACAACAAAGCTAACCACTACGCTTCTGTTCCCCACCAACACGAGATGTCATTGACAACAACAAAGCTAACCACTACGCTTCTGTTCCCCACTAACACGAGATGTCATTGACAACAACAAAGCTAACCACTACGCTTCTGTTCCCCACTAACACGAGATGTCATTGACAACAACAAAGCTAACCACTACCCTTGTGGTCCCCACTAACACGAGATGTCATTGACAACAACAAAGCTAACCACTACCCGTCAGTTCCCCACTAACAAGAGATGTCATTGATAACAACAAAGCTAACCACTACCCGTCAGTTCCCCACTAACAAGAGATGTCATTGACAACAACAAAGCTAACCACTACCCGTCAGTTCCCCACTAACACGAGATGTCATTGACAACAACAAAGCTAACCACTACCCGTCAGTTCCCCAGTAACAAGAGATGTCATTAGCCACTACCCGTCAGTTCCCCACCAACACGAGATAGCATTGCCAACAAAGTCAGTGCACTATCCTTCTGCTTGCCACCAGCACATGTACTCAATGAAAACACCATACCAATGTCAGCAATCAGAAAGAAGAAACAATGAAGCCATGTGATAGAAGAGAAGTTCAGGATAGTTAATTAGTTATTATTGTTTTAAGGGGCGGAACAGCGTGGTAATCTGCACCTTAAGATCAGGATGACAGACTCATTATTATGAGATTAAGCATTAGGGACATGGCACCTGACAGTTGACTTACTCTTTAAAATAGTATACAGTAATAATAATATGGCCTTGGCTACCTGACGGTGTCTTCTAGGGGATCGACACATCAATTTTGACGTTCTCTTTGCATTGCTCAGAAACCAGAACTCTCTTTGGTGACTTGTTGCTTTATTTTGTCTTATAATAACCAAATGTGACAAATCCACATCGTACGAGCGGAGTATCGTGGATTTTTCCAGCTCTTCAAAATTTACGCAACCTCGGTCGGGAATCGAACACGTGACTGAGAATCAAGAGTCTGACACTCTACCACTGATCGGACGTGGAAGCTTCTAAAATAGGGTGAAGAGAGGCGTGCTTCACACCAAACCTAAACCATGAGGTATGTCGACTGGAAGGTTCTCACGTTCCCATGTCCAGCCAGGGCCAGGCAGTCAATTCGTGCAACAGCTTTGACATTTGTGTGCGGTGCGCGCGGTGCGGTGACTCAGGCCGGCAGTTTATTGATGGTCAAGGCTCAGTTAAGATTTGAGTTTGCTTCACACACACGGCCCAGCCTTGGCGCCACGGCTGTACGGCGCCGCATTCCTGGCGCAAGCTCGCTATCTCAGTTACCCATAGCAACGCAGCATTCGCTTGAAAGACTAACGCGGCCTGGAACACACGACCTTCTCATGATGGGACACTAACACTTCCGCTTCCCACAGGTGTGTTCGCACTATCTGTTGAGCACACACGACACGACTGTTTGAATATAACTTAGGGAAAATGAAGACACATTGTTAAAGGAAGTACACACACTTACCTTGTCAGTATGGATCCTGGAGTGTCAGGCCAACATCTCTCCTTCCAACACGGTGGGCGTGACACTCACAATGTTGAAGTTCCAAGCTGCACTGACAGAGACTTGCGACCAGGGCTCTTCTCACAACAGCTCGCCGCACCTCGGCTTTCTTCGGCTTCCTTCGTAGACGTGACGCAGTCCTAGACTAATGAATGAGCTCGGACCACACCTTCCTTCCTTCTGGAGGTGTAAACAACCATGTCTGCTCACGTGGCTGAGGAGATAACATATCGGATGATCCATGATCCCCATCGCCCATCTCACAGACAGGTTAGAACAACAATGGTGCGTGCATCTGGAAACAAATGACTCGAGGGGCCGCAAGGATATTCACGACACTCGCTATTTTATCTTTAGTGGTGGTGTTCTATTCTCCACTCGATCATTACGAAACTAATTTAGTGGATTTTAATGAAAGGTTATCAACTGCTTCTAGCTGTGTAATGGATGTATTCCAAAACCACGGAGATACTATCAAGGAAGTTGAACAATGCAACAAACGAGAGTAAGGTTTCCTCGTCTGACAGACAGGCCTGGTCAAACAAGAGCCAGCCCGATAAGAATGGACCATATGAGCGCTGGAAATAGTCTAAGTGGCGCATGTGATATCGTACCGGTAATAACACAGCCTGATTCTCCTTCCGCTTGTATTCAACCACGATCGAAAGCAAACAAATTCACAGCATTTGGTACAATATTCAAGCGTTGTAAATTGAACGTCACTAAGTTCACAAATAGTTGCATTTTTTACTACAGATCTAACTTCGCGGCTGAGTAGGTAAGCATTCTTGGTGCAAATGTTTTCCAAACAATCTATTGTTTTCCAGCTGAACCAAGACAAGGAAATAGTTGTCCACTGATTGGAACTCCAAACCAAAGAATCTTAATTCTACTATCACTGTCCCAAAATTCAATCCGCTCTCGAATCTTTGTTTTTTTCTTTTTTCTTTTGCTATCCTGAACATTGAAAAGAATGGTGCTCGCTCCAAGTTTACGGTTACATCGTATTATTCTTTTAGTGTATTTACGCTACTAATTTAAAGTATTAGGGGCAGATGACCGCGCTGTTCTGCCCCTTATTAATACTATACAATAACTAACTAATTTAAATTATCACCAAATACTTTTAGATTTCCTTTCGATAAGATTATTGTTCTCGCGATCGTTCTTAATGTTTTACATAGGCTATTCTTTGTCTTCAGGCACCCCATGTGTTGTTGTTACTTATTTTAGGGGCTGTGACATCGTGTTTATATTATAGCCCCATGTATTTGGGTGTGAGTATAATTTGTGTGATAACCTGTGCCATTGATGGCTGTACTAGTATGTGTAAGTTATTTGGTTGGTTGGTTCCTGAGTTTAGGGGCTGCGACAACGAGGTCATATAGCCCCGTGTACTTTGGGTATGTGTAGAATCTGTCTGATAACCGATGTTAATTGTTATGACTGTATTAGTGAGTGTTATCTGTTTTTAATTCAAGCAAGGACTGCAGATATTCGATTTTCAAGTACGGTAGTTCCAACTTTTGCTACCGAACGCCACCGTCAACGACCACTTGTTCTGAACTTGGTTACTAGATGCCACCGCAGTCGGCTCCTGGCGACGAACGTAAGAACCTGAGCGTTGTTTACATTTTTAATCTAATTTAGCTACACACAGGTGTAATTAGTGGAAGGTTCTTTAACATGCCATAAATCTATGACATGGGACCGCCGGCTTTACTTCCCCTCCGAAGGAAGGCATACTGAAGGATTTTTAACGCTCTTAAAAAAATTCGACGATTTCGGCCGGGTTTGAACCCGCTATCTTGGGCACAGACAGCAGTTCACCATGCTACCAACAAGTTCGTAATGCATTCTAACGAGAGCTCTTGGCATGTAGATCTGCAGAGTGTCTTTAATAGGAAAATATATGTTAGGGTATATTTTTAAATTATTAATGAAAAATGTAATATTTGTCGCTCCCGCGATTGCGTACAATGGCTCTATTCCACCAGAGAAATAGCGGATCCCGCCGCGTCTTACTGAGATCTTTGTTGATGAAAATTAAAAAGAGGGGACATATTTTTGTGACTATGGCTCAAACTTTTATAGAGTAAGTATATGTGGAGGCGAATCACTTATTGGGCAGAGAGTTATAATCCTTCGACGTGATTTAACATCTTCCGATAAAACACTTCCATTTCCAATTTCCAATTCACTTGGCGTACTTTATCACTATCAGAATCAATAAAGCTCAAGGGGAAACTCAGGAATGTGTAGGTCTCTATTTGCCTCATCAAGTTTTCAGTCATGGCCAGGTATATGTTGCGAAGTCGATCTTTCGCCCTTAAAGTTGCAACAGTGTCAAAAAGTAATCGTTTAGAAAATGCATACTGTATAAGAGAATCCTTCAGTAAATATTTTATTAGTTGCTGCCTGGTATTGGCTGGTATTGCACCTGGAGTTGTCCGTAGGAAGAATGCAGCGAACAAAGAAAGATTTCAGAAGCACATCCACCTCATTATACTGTATATTATTTCAGTAGTATGGATCCTGCGTGGATGAAGTGGCGCCAAGTCACAGGAGGGCTGTGCGATAAGAAAGTACCTATCCCTTTCAAAGGGAAAGTTTACAAGTCCATGATACGACCAATGGCACTTTACGGCACAGAATGATGGCCAGCTTCAACCAAGCATGAACAAGCCGGGTTGGGTTGCTAGTTACCGATTAAATGAGAGAAGCACGGCTTCGGTGGTATGGACATGTCACTAGAAGTGATGAGAACTCCGTGGCAAGAACAACTCTCCAATACGATCCAGGAGGAAATCGACCCCGTGAACGTCCAAAGAAAAGATGGCTGGACAGAATCAAGGAAGACTTGGTGATGTGTGGACTTAAACCTGAAGATGCCCTTGACAGGAAGAAGTGGCGAACAGAAACCAAACAAGCGGACCCTGCACCATCGCGGGATACACGCTAGGAAAGAAGAAGTATAGATCCCTCCTGTGGCGCTCACAAGCGACCGATCGTGACAAATGAGCATTCAAATGAAAGAGAATAGACATTAGCAGTGACTTATTGCACTATAATTTCATAAATATCTATAATTTCTTTAAAAATTTACTTCTAAAAATGTACGAAGTGTGCGATTTGCAAACACCGTTGCTGTAGGAAAATACGCTCCATAATTGTTGTCCACGGGCCGCTGTAACGCTTGTTTCATGTCATATTAACATTATGAGGTCTTTCTTTATCCTGAAATGTAAATAGTGCTCTATAATCATTTGGTTGAAATAAAAACATAACCTTTCTCTCATTATAAACCTGTTGGGGAAAGTGTGTTTTATGAACATGCGACATTTTTCGCACGGGTCCGCTTCTTTCAAATGACGGTCGACTTTAAAGGGACAGCAGACACTGTCGGAATCAAAATGTGGAAGGAAAGAACTGTCTATCCAAAGGAAAGTCTCCCTTCTGGTCACAAGATGGAATGGGCTACATGCAAGGCACTAAGTTCAATCTGCAGAAATCCCTATGTGAGCACAGTGCCCCTCGACATGCAGAAAGGAAGATTTGATCTCAGTTTTCCCTAATGCTGTTGTTGCTAATTCATTTTAGGGGCTTGGGACATCTCGGTCATTAGTCCATGACCTGGTTTAAAGCAATTTTATTTTGCCTATAAATGCATACTTCTGCCTTTATGGTTTTCGTCATATTTCGCTCATTGTCATAAAGCCATAATGAGCACATATTGGCACGGTACATGTTATCTGGGTGAAGTTTCAAACTCAGGATTTCTAAATGGTGCAGTAGACATAGGAACAGGCTGATAGTAGGTTTAGAGGACCTCATTGAGGTGCAGGTGCGCTTCTTTACTGCCAGAGCTAAAAGCTAAACCAGCCTTTCACCGAAAGGCAGAAACTATGTGGCACATCATGGGGCTCCTCAGCATCAACACTTCGTACTTCAGCTCTGGGATTGGTCTACCCTGTTGCGGAATATTGCTCTCCCGCTTGGATGAATAGTACTTACGCAAGACTTATGGATAGGGGCCGTATTTTCTGGTAATAGCGATACGCGCGAAATTTTTTCATACCTCTTTTCTTGCCTATATATGACCTTGTAGGTACTTGAAGTAGCGTATTTTAGCAAAATGAACTCGCGAAATATCACGAAATCTGATTTAATGCGCGAATTGCACAAATAATCACGAAATATACTCCACTTGATACGAAAGTGCTAAATATTATAAAAAAAAAAGCTCTCCAATAAACGCTTAAATGCTTCTGAGGAATTGATCATTGTGGTTTCCTTCTCGTTTGATTGATAGTGTCAACACCAAGTGCTACGTATTCTCTACACAACTGCCTAAAAAGCCGGAAGTATGTGTATTCAGTTCCGCGATCTCTAAGGCTATCGATGAAAATCGATATCTGCTATCGATTGCATCAAATGGCGTTGTGGTCGTAGATACAGCAGTGCGAGGTCGCGACTGATAAAACTATCGACAAACATCCAGCATTTACGTATAAAATGCCGAAAAATAAAGTCACAACAGTTTTCTCGAGGGCCGAGGAATACAACAGTGAGGGGTTATGTGTATTTGACGCTGCAAGAAAGATTCTAATGTGTAAATACTGCAATGTTCGTATTCAGTGGAAACGAAAAGACACGTGCGGTAAACACTGCAGGGATTCAGCAATGCATAAAAAGAGGAAGAAAGAAGAAACTTAACATAATTCTAAGCGGCAAATACCATTCGGCGATACCCTACACATTGCAAAGAAGTTGAAAAACCCTCTTATCACATAATTTGTTAGATTTACCCCATTCTATAAGGAAGATTTCAGAAGAAACATCGATCATTATGACCATTTATTTCGCGAAATACCCACCGAAATAGCATCAGTTTTAACACCGAAATCAACGATTTTATTTCACCAAAAAATAAGGCCCTTACTTATGGACAGTCAGCTCAACCATACCATGCGCCTTATCTCTGGTACAATCAGACCTATACCTACTTTCTGGCTACCCATACTTAGCCATATACCACCTCCATCTCTGCGGCGGGAAAGTGCACTTGTTCGTGAATACAAGGAATTACAGAAAAATCCTAACCTCCCTGTTCGTGAAGACATCCCAATCATTAATAAAGGAAGGCTTCGTTCTCGTCACCCGCCCCTGGAAACTGCAAGGATGTTGTTCAGCAAAGGTTTTAATACCAATGTATGGTGGACGCATAGATGGCAGATTAACGCTAGAACAGAAGAACTGAAGAAGCCATGCATAACGTCAAAACCACCTGGCTTTGAATTACCGCGGAAGAACTGGTCAGCTCTTAACTGTATAAGAACCAACACTCGCAGGTGCGCTGATTCTCTGCACAAGTGGAAGATAAAAGAATCTCCAAGTTAGGCGGCTTCGGTGGCGTAGTCGGTAGCATGCTGAGCTTCTATGCCCAAGATCGTGGGTTCAAACCCGCGCGAAGCCGTCGGATTTTTTAAGAGCGTTAAAATCCCTCAGTATGCCTTCCTTCGGAGGGGAAGTAAAGCCGGCAGGCCCATTTCATAGATTTATGGCATGTTAAAGAACCTTCCACTAATTACACCTGTGTGAAGCTAAATTGGATAGGTTAAGAATGTAAACAACGCTCTTATGTTTCTATGTTCGTTGCCAAGAGCCGACTGCGGTGGCGTCTAGTAGCTAAGTTCTGAACTTGGCCTAGTAGTCGTTGACGGTGGCGCTTGGCGGCAAAAGTAGGAACTATTTGAAAAATTCTAAGTTTCAGTTTGTACTTAATTTTAGAAAAACAGATAACACACACTAATACAGTCATAACAATTAACACCGGTTATCAGACAGATTCTACACACACCCACACGGGGCTACATGACCGCGTTGTCGCAGCCCCTAAACGTAAGAACCAAACAACCGATCTCCAAGTTGTGATTGTGGCGCTGAAAAGCAGACATTAAACTTTTAAGTTTTTATGAAAATCCACAGCCTGCTTCCAGTCTCCGACCGGGTCAGGAATGGAATGAATGAAGCCCCCATCTAGCGGCGAGGATATGAACTGTGCCGGCTGCCGAGGCCTGACGCACTCCTCTGGGACAATGATTAATTGAATGACAGATGAAATTAAATGATAGTGGAGAGTGTTGCTGGAATGAAATTTTGACAGGGAAAACCTGAGTACCCGGACAAAAACCTGCCTGCCTCCGTTTTGTCCAGCACAGATCTCACATAGAGTGACCGGGATTTTAACCACGGACCCAGCGGTGAGAGGCCGGCGTGCTGCCGCCTAAGCCACGGAGGCTTTTCACATTAACCTTTTAAGTGCTGAGTTAAAATGTGTATAGCTTTTGGACCTTCATTATTCTAAATGTAAATTCACAATTCTACGTTTATATTAGTTTTTGTTTGGAGAAAAATCTTTTTTTTTTTAATGCCCCCACTTGCATCATTTCCATAATAGGTAAAGGGCCCAAAATGTAATTATCTCCTAAAATTAGTAGGCAAGTAATAAATATTGCTCATTCATATTCATTGATCCGAAACCAGACACGAGAAGAATTTGCTTCTCGTTCCGCCATGCTTGTTTACATCGCTGATGAACTCCAACTGTAGGTCACCAACGTCTACAAAATGGTTACTTGGTTACTTCCGGAAGCAAAGAATACAAGGTCAAGTAGTACTACATAATGCCCAATAGATGGCAAAACATGTCAGAGATCGACTTGGCACTCGAAAGCGAACGGGGAATATGAAAAAAGAAACGTTCTTGTGCACGTATATAGACGGGCGCAGCACTCAACGGGTTAATTTGTAATTTTGCAATCTTTTTTATATTTTAGTGATGTTTGTAGCCATACGCTAAATAGAACCTCCATATAAAGGCTCTCAAAAAGATGGTATAATTCCTTGACCGTGAAAGCCAATATGCTACTTTTATTATGCGCGTTCTTCCTGTAATGCACTTGCCACTTGCCACACCGGCTGATACGTATTGGGTTCCGTGTTCCGGTCAGATAAGCCCGCTGTCGCCAGTCAGTGCGTGGGTCGTGTCGGCAAGGTGCCATTCGGAGACTGGCTGGGTGGAGTGTAACAACATTCCTATTAATTAAGGTAATTATTTATTTATTTAAGCGAAAATTCCCCTACAGGAGAGCGATTAAACTTGATAACACGATGTCATTTGGAGGTGTGTTTCCTCCGCTCCACCCAAAATCTCTTCATCCTCGCGGAATGCTCCCTCTTCCTCTCATCCAACCACTTTTTTCCAGGTTGTAGTAATGATCTTGGTTCAAACTTAACATTCGCGATTTTCGTCTGGCACTCAATTCGGTCTTCGAAATTTTGTATATTGATTAGCCTACTTGTAAGTCTCTTTGTACCTTTTTAAGTCATTCTGTGCTGCATTTACTCTGTGTTATGATACCGAGTAGTTTCTTGGGCAATCTGGAGGTGGCCATCCTGTGGAAGTGAGTGAAAAATAATAATAATAATAACTAATTAATGAATGAACAATCACGGTGGCGTCTTCCTTGCGCTTGAGCTCAGGCTGCTTCGGTGGTGTAGCTGAGCTTCTATGCCCGAGATTGCGGGTTCAAACCCGGCCGAGGTACGCTAATATGAGCTGTGTTACACAAACAGAAACATGGCTGCTACAATTGATTCTCCCGCCAAGTGCGAGTTGTTGTTTCTTCAAGCAGAAAGGAATAGTTCATCGAGAATTCATCAAACAATGAGTACTTCTGATTCATAACAACATAATGCTGCTGTAACCCAACACTTCCCATGGGAAGTGTTTGAACATCCGGCGTATAGCGCTAACTTAGCACCACGCGACTGGGAGGGCCTCAAACGCTCATATCAACTCATTGGGGGCAACATTCTATGAAGGGATCTTCAGGTGAGGTGGCCGTGGCCTTTCGCTAGGAACCATCCTCGAATTTTCCTGGAGTAGAAGTGGGGAAACCACAAAAATACACTTCCAGGAATGCTGAGGTGCGAATCGAACACATCTCTTCATTGTTAACAAAAGTTTGGTGCTTTTCAGTCGGTCAACACGAATGTACCCAAAAGAGCTGAGTTATGCCCTAATCCTGAAAAAGAATCACATGCGATTAATTAATACACTAGGATGACCAGTTTCGATCGTCAAGTGATCATCATCAGATCCATTACACTTAGGCTGTAAAATCTATGTTTGAAAATACAGGTGAAAATATTTACAATATGTACAATTATTTAGTTGCAGTATTGGTAACGCAACTTGTCAGTGCATGCTAGTTGTAGTATATATGATGTTAAGGAAAGGAATATTGCAGTTTTACGTGACCGCGAATCATGTGATTATGAGCCACGGGACCTCCTTTTAATGTTGAATCCGAACCACAGGACATGGCATTTCACTTCGAAAATCTCACATGCATTGACCGGGAATCGAACCCAGTCCACCATGGTGAGCGGCCAACAGTTTGACCGCTGCACCACCACGCCCCCGTATATGATGTTAGGTGGAATGCTAAAATGGTGATAGAAATCCGGAATTTGTTTGTTTGAAGTGACTATATGGTTGTAAAAGTCAACTATGGTTGTACTGTATAGTGCAGGCTATTACTTAACTGGTTGGATGTCTTCCGTTCTGTAGCTGCGGGTAGTATCAACATCCCTCTTGGGTCAGTGATGGTCGACTGAATTGGAATGTTGTCTCACTGAGCTGGTTTTTCCCTCCCCCCGCCCCGTGTTCCTATGTGTTGTCTGTAGTCAAGGCATGTGTAATTGTGACGTGTTGCCAAGTCTAGATAAGATGTATGTTATTGAATTCAGGAAGGTCTTCAACTATTAAAGACCGTGGAACATTCCCCGCCACGCGTAGACTATTAGCCATTCATACTAAGCGCACCCGGTCTTTGAGGACGTCCCGGCACCTTTAATACTGCCGCGAATGCCGGCCTTGGTTTATTGAAGAAAAAGCACATCGTACTCCTGATCCAGGTAACATTTACCTATTAAAAACCCTATCCCCCCCCTCAAACCCCACAATGTCTCTTAATTGTTGTTGTAGATTCACTAAAGGGGCTTGAACACCGTGGTCATTTAGCCCGGTGTACGTGGATGTGAGAAATTAAAAGGAGAATAGGTATGGCTAAGAAAGTGTCTAGTCTGACAAGAATTTGGAAAGATCATCATATTACCAAGGGAACAAAGAAGCGACTGGTTCAAGCTTTGGTATTTCCTATCGTCACGTATGGCTCTGAGTCCTGGACCATAAATGCTGCATGCCGTCTGAGAATCGAAGCCTTCGAGATGACGTGTTATAGAAGAATGCTACGAATATCGTGGGTAGCAAGAAGAACAAATGAATCTATTCTGAAGGAGCTGATTGCTTCTAAAGCACGCTTACTCCTAAACATCCAAAGGCAAATTTTGGGATTGTTTGGCCATGTCATCCGGCGAGACAGCATTGAGAAGTGCATCATCCAGGGTAAAGTTGACGGTAAACGGCTGAGGGGACCGATACCTTGACCAGATAAAGAGTCTCACTAATCTGCCACTTCACAAATTAATGCACACAGCAGAAGACCGCGCTGTACGGCGGAGAATTGTTAACAGAATTGCGTGAAGGATCACGACCAAGAAGAAGAAGAACTTGGATGTGTATGTAGAATTCGTCTGATAACCTGTGTTATTGTGGTGCCTGTAGCAGTGTTAATTTTTCTTTTATTAAGGCGAGGCCTTTAAGTTAGGAACCATCCCGACATTTGCCTGTGAAACCGCGGAAAACAACTTCAAAGATGGCTGAGGTGAGAATCGAAACCGCCTCTTCAGGAGGCTGAGTGTACCCGGTTTCAGCCCTCCGGCAAGAATGTAAATTTTTGGCAGAGCTGGAAATCGAACCCGGACCTCAGGGGTGACAGTCACAGCGCCACGAGTCGGACTTCAACAGAAGTGGAGGGCATCCGAGACCCGTGTACTCAGGTGTAGGCTATATGGAGATAACCTGTATCATTAGATTGCCACGGTAGGTGAGTGGTTATCGTGTCGAACTACCAACCCCAAGCTTGCAGGTTCGCTCCTGGCATGGTAGTGAGTTTTGAAAGGCGACATAAAATCACGTCACGCATGTCACACATTGTTGGCATGTTAAAGAACCCATTTGAATTCAGTAGGCCGTGTTCATAATGCCCCCGAGCTGAGTCCGGCATTGCTTTTACTTACTTGTGCCGGGCTCCTCTCCATCTTCTTTCCTGTCGACCTCTCTTGGTCAACTCTTGTTCTCTTTTGACCCCGACAGTATTTGGGTATCCGAGGCCTAGGGAGTCTTTCTTTCTCGCTTTAATTGGCCTTTGTCTCATCTTTTCTGATACCCTCCTTCTTCGAGGGGTCAGACTTCTTTTCCTTTTCATATTATCTCGTGCCTTCTTCACAAGGCCCTCAAGGAGGCAGGGTGTGTGTAGCCCCACCACTTCTGGTGCACCCTGGATAGTGCTACACCCTCAAGGGCTCACGGCTGGTGAGTTCAGAAGTTGGCGACCCCGAGGGATTACTGAGCTGGATCCGTTTTGTTACCTTTTTCCTCTGGCCTTGGGGCAGGCCCTCCCCTCTTTCCCTTTCCTATCTGCCTTTCATGGCTCTCCTTACTTCCAAGTCCCTCAAACCTCATTCTTCGAGGGTTGAAGTCATTTCTTTTCTTCCTGTCCTTTATTTGTTTACCATTTCTTCTTCTAGTCTGTAGTTAGTATTAGTTATAGTTTTCATTCTCATCTCATATTTCACTATCACCCAAACCATTAAAGGCCGGTAATCTAGAGGTTAGGCCCCTTAAAACAATAATCATCATCATCATCATCATCGTAATGGCAAAATTAAGGCTCCCACACACCGGAGCGATCAGTTCATTTCACTCCCAGACGCGCGGGGGTAGCGATCAGTTTGGCAATGTGCCCACCTCTAGGAATGGGTATTCCAAGATTCAGACACCTAGATATCAAGGGAAAGGCTACAGCCGCTTTTGAAAGTTGAGATATTTGAATATCGCGCTACATTGCTTCTCGAAGCAATTGGAAAGAATTTACCGATACTTGCATGTCAAGTGACGTAGCGAGTAATAGCAGAGGTCGAGGCTATTTATTGATTAAATAGTTAACCATGGAGTAGAGACTTGAGACTTGGATCAGATTACTGGCACGGCCAAATGAATGAGAATGCAATTAGTATCAAGAAAATCGGACCAGGGATACCAGAGATATGAGGATTTCTAGATTTCAGCGTGATGACGCGTGACCCTGACAGTTTTGAATAAAAGCCGGCCGGCCGAGGCATAGATAGCTCATTCCAACACAAGCACTTGCCGAGCAAGTTGCTGCTACGCTGAGCCAAGGCACATGGTTGCCGGATCTACGCACAAGTAATTTTCAAAGTTGTGATAGTCACAAAAGTGCTGCGCTACGAAGTGGAACTTAGTAAATTTCCGGCGAGGAGAATCACTGAGGTGATTGAATTTTTTTTCTACAGACATTAGTGGAAATATTTATGTTTCTACATGGACATATGCTAGACTTTGTCTAGAATTAGTACTTTGTCACAGTCCAGTAATAACCTAATACTTGGATGTTTAGTTCATTTCAGTCAGTTTTCATATTGGTAACTTAACCACTTCGATCTATCAGTACACTGAAGACTAGTCTATCACGGTGGTGTTCATTAGTCTACGCAAGGGAAACTACAGGTTGCTTAGCGCATGGTAGATGGCGAGAAGCCATGCCCAGGGAACGATTTTCAGAACAGCCGTTGATTGGTTAGACTGTCAGTGTCTTCTTGTATTGATAAGATTACCGTGAGTTATGTTACAACTGACATATTTAAGAATAGATCACTTAGATCTGACCCCATTTAAACAAACTGTTATGGCTTTGATAGAAGCCCATATTAAAATGAATCAACAGTTAATTCAAACGTCAAGAGATACTACCACTATGTCTTACTAGACGGATTGTGGGTATATAATGGCGGCCGATACAAGGATTATACGTGCTTGTCCGATAGGGCATGTCTATGGATAAATCTGGTACAGACCAGGTTTACTACGCTTCAAGACCATCAAGAAATGTAAGCCACATTGTAATTATATTATGCCTAGCTAATTGGAACAAACTATTTTTCGGCAGATGACCAACACATTTATTTTTCTTCGTATTTAAATCTTGCAATGATTTACGCAAGACTTGTTAGAGTTATTCTGAGTATTTTCAGCACTCAGAACAGTTTATGATCGATGACCGAGCATTTCGAGCATTTATATGAATATTTCATATTTTTGGGAAATCACGGTAATCAGCCGATGTAACTGTAAAAGTTAATAATTATTTTTGTTGAGGAATGGATATTTTTTCCATATTCGAAGGTTCGAACATGTGGATTCTCACATAATGAGATGATAATTAAACATATTTAAAATAATATAACTAATAATAATAATAATAATCCACTAATAATAATAATAATAATGTTCATATTTTTTCTAAATAATTCTTGGATATTATATTTTATAATAATCATATGTATTGAGAAAGAGCCTATGAAGTAGTTTAATCATTTCTAGTCTGGAACAGGAGATTTTCCGAAGGAGAGTGGTTAGCGCAAGCCCGCATTCAACCAACATGTCAGTTCTGGTTGAACAGTTGATATTTGCATTGAGCAAAGTATATTTTTCAGATAACACGGAGAGGCATGAAACGGGAAGCAAATGATATTTGTATCAAATAGGATATTTTTTGTATTTATATAAAATCATGACGTAAATACACTCGAAAGTGAAATAAAGATTTTCATGAGGATGGTAACTTCACGGGTTGAACTGAATGGTAAAATAAAATAAACTTGTAAGTTTATTAATCTTCCAGTGTTGATAACAAGCAGAGGCTTGATTTATTGTATAAATTTTGGGAAGAAAATTTATATGTGTGGAGTAGTTGAAATGCCATTCCCAGGTGCGCATGTTTAAGTCGCAGGAATGAGGAGGTTTTTTCGAGCATCAATCAAATAGCAGGTTCGATGGCTCAGGTTTATAGTAGGAGTATTGGAACTACACATTTCGTCGTATGAATGACCCGAAGGTTATTTCTTAGAAGCCATCAGTTCTTATTTCAACCTTGTTTACGGATTCCATTTAGACTTTGATTTTGCTAGAACCCGGAGTTGTCATGATAGTAGTTTATTCTTCTTCAGAGGAAGACCTTTGCCGTTGTTGTTGTAATATTGTGTTCTTACACAAATAATAGAATGGGCCACTGCCAATTAAAAATAATTCTTTAACCACGAATAATTTGAAGGATATTTTCAATCCTAGTGCCATGAACTAAATGAATTTATCATGAAGCTACAATTCTTATTTCCGCATTCTGTCGAAGAATTGCAAGTTGTGAAAGTTACTAAAAGGGCCACAAATATAAATATTTTTCTTAATGATGATTCTAAGTGGAAAGTCAAATAGCTGAATGGTTCAACAATTTATTAATCAAGTTGATGATTCAGAAATCATATATTTTGTTAGGAACTTGAAGTTCATAATCGAGTCACTTCTCGAAATGTTTAATGTCAGAAGAACAATTAATTTTGTTGTGCTTCGCACAGTTTTTCGATGCTATGCTCAAGGTCAAATACTTTTCAGATGTTATTAGTATGTGTAAATAATTTGTGTTGATTGAGAAATAACATTTTTCGACAATATATATTTTTGAAACTGGAAAAATAAGTGAAAGTTAAAATTCTATGAACATGTATTCTACGAGTGTTAATATTATGTAAAAATTCAAACAGTGAATTACGATATTTCCAGTAGAGACAATTAAATTTGAACTGGATTTAATCATAAATAATTTTGGAACACAGTCTACAGGACTGACAATCAGACTTGTGTTTCCAAAACATAATTGTCAAATGTGTTTGGAAAATTTCTGTATATTGTGTAAATAGGAGTGTGGGTCGCCACACGTGAATGATGCTGCTTTGAGCATTTTTGCAGTCAATTTTAAATTCAAAATAAACTGAGATAATTTTACAGGATGTGTTATACCCAATTGAATCTCCTTCTATCCTTATTGTTGCATTGAGCCAAAAATCAGTAAAGCGTTTTTTTCATTTGATGTCGTTTTGGCGATTAGCTTTAACCCATCTGGCGCCCCGGGATATTTTGACTCTCGTGCTGACTGATTATTGATAAAATGCATATGTGGTCGTGCGGACTCCGGTCTAAACGGGCACATAAAATAAGATAGAGAGAGAAATGGCTTCGAACGTGGGTCTCGATTTAGACATGGTCAATCGCATGCCGATTTAAATTGTGATAATTTTTATAGAAATATTTTGGGAGTTGAGAGATGTCTGGTTTGGATGAATAAATTAGTAGGAAACCCAATTAGTGGGGAAAATTAAAAATTTAACTGGATTAATAATTAGAATGGGTTTGATTATTTTTGATAATGGCTTAACCATTAGGGCGTCAAGTAAATTCAGTAGTAAACGCTCGATGACTGGACATACACATTATTAGAATCCAGGTGGAGGATATTTGAGAACTTGCATATTTTTCTTGTGATATTGTGGTAAATGTAATTCGTAAAAGTAGAGAATTTTGTTTTTCCATCACGTCGACATTAGGACAAATCTCATTTTATTAGAGTGTTCCAATTAGCTATTCATAATTCTTGTTCTAGTTATAAGCTTGTGTTTGCCGATATTGTATACTCCTAAGTTTTGAATAATAATTGAAAATTATGGTAGAAATGATGAGGATGATGAGGAGTTTGGAGGAGAGTTCAAACGAGGCTGGACGGCGTGTAGCCGCCATTATGAAAGAAAATACAGAGGCTTTAGAAAAGAAACTTAAAGAAAATTCTGATTCTTTAGAAAATAAACTTAAAGAAAGTTCTGATTCTTTAAAAGATAACTTGAAGGAAAGTTTAGAGGATAAACTTAAGGAAAATTCTGATTCTTTAGAAAATAAACTTAAAGAAAATTTAGAAAATAAACTTAAAGAAAATTCTGATTCTTTAGAAAATAAACTTAAAGAAAATTCGGATTCTTTAGAAAATAAACTTAATGAAAATTCTGATTCTTTAGAAAATAAACTTAAAGAAAATTCTGATTCTTTAGAACGCAGGTTAAAAGGTAACTTGAAAGAAAATTTAAATAGTAAATTTAATTCAATGGAAAGTAAATTTAAAGAGAATTCCGAAATTTTGAAAATGACACTTGAGAGTAAAATGAATAAATTATGCGAAAAAACACATGAGCTCGAAACTTCATTAGCTACTAACGCAAGTTTAATGGACGATAAATTTCGCGATGCCGATCTTAGATCCCAAAGCTTAGCTGATAGGATAGAACATGGTCTTAGGAAAGTTGGTGAAGACATGATCAACCTAGAAGTCAGAGTGAAGAAGGAGAGTAATGAGATGGGAATTCTAGTTGTTCAACGGTTGACAGAACAATTCAAAGAACTTGTAAAGGGAGAAATAAGAGAAGGTGTGATTAATGAGTTACAAACTGAAATTAAAACCACAGTTGTCAATGAAATTAAAGACACACTCAAGCTGGAGAATCAAGAAGGAATCAAGGAGATTAGGGAATCTTTGTCATCCCATATTCAAGTAATTTCCAAAGATATCCAAGCAACTCAGAAGGACATATCAGAGATGACAGGATCATTGAAAAGTCACGAGGCTGTTATGAACCAAATATCCACTGATGTCAAGGAGAATTGTAAAGAAACTGAAGCTATTAAGAAAATGGCAGAAGAAAACCAGAAGGAACTTGAGGCTATGAAAACCCAAATCAAGGACGAGAAGCAGTCTGACCATCTGTTGAAAATGCCAAGTGTAAGGGGAGAGGAACAGATACATATAAATCTAGGAGCAGCTAGAGAAACTGATAGTCAAAGACAGGATGAGGTCGGGACAGTATTTCAATCCAACCCCATAACTGTATTCAAGAATGTAGAGGATAAGCCTTCTAAATTTTCAGGGCGAGATTCTGTGACACCCGTGGAATTTTTGAGAGAAGCAGGGGATTACCTGAAAGATTCCAAGATCCCTAAAGAAAGACAGATCCGAGTGATAGGGAAGTTTTTGGAAGGTCCTGCACTTCTTTGGTTTAGAGCTTTTAGATCCACTCTAACCACTTTTGAGGAGTTTTCTCGTGGGTTATTGAAAAAGTTTTGGTCCCCGGAAACCCAACAGCAAGTCAGAGCAGAGTTATATTCGAAGAGATTCTCGACGTCACAACCTACTCGATACTCAACGTACTTTTCTGGGCAGCTTTATAAACTTCAACATTTAGATCCGCCGATGCCAGATAACGAATTGATTACTGCATTGATACGTCAGTTTCCAGCAGACGTCCAAAGGACTTTGATCGCTGCTGATATCTATAATATGGAGCAATTTGACGAAGTATTACAGAAGCTGGATCATACGAACGCTCAATTATTCCATCAGAAGGGAGGAAAGAATAACAACGCTGTGTACGCTGTTATGGCCGATAGTTATTCTCAAACACCTCGAGAGATTCGAGAGGGGCGAGAAGAGAAAACGCCGAGGGAAGATTCAAATAAGAGAGGATGGAATCAGTACAGTAACAGATACAGTTACAAGCCTTATGCGAGACCGGATGGTGGAAATCGATACAATACTCGATGGAGAAGGCCACGGGATAATCAAGGAAGGTACCAGGAAAGAAGATACTATGGTAGAAACAACTACAATAACAGAGGGAATGTGGATACTCGTCAGTACAATGAAGAGTTCAACAAGGAGACGAGGAAGAACTTGGAAGCAAGACACCAAGATAACTTGCAGTTTTTGGAGCAGAGGCCCAATGAACCAGGTCCATCGGGAACACAACAATCCCGGGGGAATGGTAACGGAAAAAAAAACTTCGAATTCACAGTAGAAGATAGAATTTTGAACACTTTCACTTCCAGAATTATTAAATGGCAAGCAGAGGATGATGACGTAATTCAACAGAATGACGAACGGAAAGAAATGGGTACAAGAATTAGAATGCCAATCATATCATGCGAAGTATTCGGTATGCCTGTCGATGTTTTGATTGATACTGGGGCTATGCTTTGTCTTGTGAGTGAGAAGCTTTATATTCTGTGGAAGCTCAAAGAGAATTTAGGGGAAATTCCAGTATCAGGAATTAAGATCCAAGGAATAATACCCAACAAAATATCTCTGTGTAAAACAAAATTATACTTATGTATTACGATTGGAGGACATGATTTCCGACATGTGTTTGTAGTAATGAAGGACATGGCTTTTGACTTGATATTGGGAGCAGATTTCATTCAGAAATATCAAGCAGTGATAGACATGAAGACAGAGACGATCAAATTCAAGAATACCGAAGAGATTAACTTCGAGGGAAAAGAAGAGGAAGACATCGAGGGAGATGCTCAATGGTCTCTGATTTTTCATGAAGCTGAAGGAAGAGAAGTCTACACTGAGAAGGAGTCCCCAGAGCTAGGGAAAATTTTGGAAGAGTATCACGATATTTTCGATATTAAACCTGGAGAAATTGAAGATTTTGAATATTGTGGAAGTAAACAACAATGGAAGCTATGAAGTCGCCAATACACGAACTGGTAACATCGTGGGAACTTACAATGCATCGAATTTGAAGATTTATTATTCAAGAACCAGATGATTTAATGTGTAAATAGGAAAAATAAAAATTTTTCAATTTTTATTTTTTGCTAGGTGTGGGGTGGATGTGCCCAACTCTATGAATGGGTATTCCAAGATTCAGACACCTAGATATCAAGGGAAAGGCTACAGCCGCTTTTGGAAGTTGAGATATTTGAATATCGCGCTACATTGCT
Source organism: Meconema thalassinum (assembly GCA_946902985.2). NCBI lineage: Eukaryota > Metazoa > Arthropoda > Insecta > Orthoptera > Tettigoniidae > Meconema > Meconema thalassinum. The sequence goes on along the minus strand of OX336390.1, from coordinate 13,465,156 downwards.
TCTCGAAGCAATTGGAAAGAATTTACCGATACTTGCATGTCAAGTGACGTAGCGAGTAATAGCAGAGGTCGAGGCTATTTATTGATTAAATAGTTAACCATGGAGTAGAGACTTGAGACTTGGATCAGATTACTGGCACGGCCAAATGAATGAGAATGCAATTAGTATCAAGAAAATCGGACCAGGGATACCAGAGATATGAGGATTTCTAGATTTCAGCGTGATGACGCGTGACCCTGACAGTTTTGAATAAAAGCCGGCCGGCCGAGGCATAGATAGCTCATTCCAACACAAGCACTTGCCGAGCAAGTTGCTGCTACGCTGAGCCAAGGCACATGGTTGCCGGATCTACGCACAAGTAATTTTCAAAGTTGTGATAGTCACAAAAGTGCTGCGCTACGAAGTGGAACTTAGTAAATTTCCGGCGAGGAGAATCACTGAGGTGATTGAATTTTTTTTCTACAGACATTAGTGGAAATATTTATGTTTCTACATGGACATATGCTAGACTTTGTCTAGAATTAGTACTTTGTCACAGTCCAGTAATAACCTAATACTTGGATGTTTAGTCCATTTCAGTCAGTTTTCATATTGGTAACTTGTTAACCACTTCGATCTATCAGTACACTGAAGACCAGTCTATCACGGTGGTGTTCATTAGTCTACGCAAGGGAAACTACAGGTTGCTTAGCGCATGGTAGATGGCGAGAAGCCATGCCCAGGGAACGATTTTCAGAACAGCCGTTGATTGGTTAGACTGTCAGTGTCTTCTTGTATTGATAAGATTACCGTGAGTTATGTTACAACTGACATATCTAAGAATAGATCACTTAGATCTGACCCCATTTAAACAAACTGTTATGGCTTTGATAGAAGCCCATATTAAAATGAATCAACAGTTAATTCAAACGTCAAGAGATACTACCACTATGTCTTACTAGACGGATTGTGGGTATATAATGGCGGCCGATACAAGGATTATACGTGCTTGTCCGATAGGGCATGTCTATGGATAAATCTGGTACAGACCAGGTTTACTACGCTTCAAGACCATCAAGAAATGTAAGCCACATTTGAATTATATTATGTCTAGCTAATTGGAACAAACTATTTTTCGGCAGATGACCAACACATTTATTTTTCTTCGTATTTAAATCTTGCAATGATTTACGCAAGACTTGTTAGAGTTATTCTGAGTATTTTCAGCACTCAGAACAGTTTATGATCGATGACCGAGCATTTCGAGCATTTATTTGAATATTTCATATTTTTGGGAAATCACGGTAATCAGCCGATGTAACTGTAAAAGTTAATAATTATTTTTGTTGAGGAATGGATATTTTTTCCATATTCGAAGGTTCGAACATGTGGATTCTCACATAATGAGATGATAATTAAACATATTTAAAATAATATAACTAATAATAATAATAATAATCCACTAATAATAATAATGTTCATACTTTTTCTAAATAATTCTTGGATATTATATTTTATAATAATCATATGTATTGAGAAAGAGCCTATGAAGTAGTTTAATCATTTCTAGTCTGGAACAGGAGATTTTCCGAAGGAGAGTGGTTAGCGCAAGCCCCCATTCAACCAACATGTCAGTTCTGGTTGAACAGTTGATATTTGCATTGAGCAAAGTATATTTTTCAGATAACACGGAGAGGCATGAAACGGGAAGCAAATGATATTTGTATCAAATAGGATATTTTTTGTATTTATATAAAATCATGACGTAAATACACTCGAAGGTGAAATAAAGATTTTCATGAGGATGGTAACTTCACGGGTTGAACTGAATGGTAAAATAAAATAAACTTGTAAGTTTATTAATCTGCCAGTGTTGATAACAAGCAGAGGCTTGATTTATTGTATAAATTTTGGGAAGAAAATTTATATGTGTGGAGTAGTTGAAATGCCATTCCCAGGTGCGCATGTTTAAGTCGCAGGAATGAGGAGGTTTTTTCGAGCATCAATCAAATAGCAGGTTCGATGGCTCAGGTTTATAGTAGGAGTATTGGAACTACACATTTCGTCGTATGAATGACCCGAAGGTTATTTCTTAGAAACCATCAGTTCTTATTTCAACCTTGTTTACGGATTCCATTTAGACTTTGATTTTGCTAGAACCTGGAGTTGTCATGATAGTAGTTTATTCTTCTTCAGAGGAAGACCTTTGCCGTTGTTGTTGTAATATTGTGTTCTTACACAAATAATAGAATGGGCCACTGCCAATTAAAAATAATTCTTTAACCACGAATAATTTGAAGGATATTTTCAATCCTAGTGCCATGAACTAAATGAATTTATCATGAAGCTACAATTCTTATTTCCGCATTCTGTCGAAGAATTGCAAGTTGTGAAAGTTACTAAAAGGGCCACAAATATAAATATTTTTCTTAATGATGATTCTAAGTGGAAAGTCAAATAGTTGAATGGTTCAACAATTTATTAATCAAGTTGATGATTCAGAAATCATATATTTTGTTAGGAACTTGAAGTTCATAATCGAGTCACTTCTCGAAATGTTTAATGTCAGAAGAACAATTAATTTTTGTTGTGCTTCGCACAGTTTTTCGATGCTATGCTCAAGGTCAAATACTTTTCAGACGTTATTAATATGTGTAAATAATGTGTGTTGATTGAGAAATAACAGTTTTCGACAATATATATTTTTGAAACTGGAAAAATAAGTGAAAGTTAAAATTCTATGAACATTTATTCTACGAGTGTTAATATTATGTAAAAATTCAAACAGTGAATTACGATATTTCCAGTAGACACAATTAAATTTGAACTGGATTTAATCATAAATAATTTTGGAACACAGTCTACAGGACTGACAATCAGACTTGTGTTTCCAAAAAATAATTGTCAAATGTGTTTGGAAAATATCTGTATATTGTGTAAATAGGAGTGTGGGTCGCCACACGTGAATGATGCTGCTTTGAGCATTTTTGCAGTCAATTTTAAATTCAAAATAAACTGAGATAATTTTACAGGATGTGTTATACCCAATTGAATCTCCTTCTATCCTTATTGTTGCATTGAGCCAAAAATCAGTAAAGCGTTTTTTTCATTTGATGTCGTTTTTGCGATTAGCTTTAACCCATCTGGCGCCCCGGGATATTTTGACTCTCGTGCTGACTGATTATTGATAAAATGCATATGTGGTCGTGCGGACTCCGGTCTAAACGGGCACATAAAATAAGATAGAGAGAGAAATGGCTTCGAACGTGGGTCTCGATTTAGACATGGTCAATCGCATGCCGATTTAAATTGTGATAATTTTTATAGAAATATTTTGGGAGTTGAGAGATGTCTGGTTTGGATGAATAAATTAGTAGGAAACCCAATTAGTGGGGAAAATTAAAAATTTAACTGGATTAATAATTAGAATGGGTTTGATTATTTTTGATAATGGCTTAACCATTAGGGCGTCAAGTATATTCAGTAGTAAACGTTCGATGACTGGACATACACATTATTAGAATCCAGGTGGAGGATATTTGAGAACTTGCATATTTTTCTTGTGATATTGTGGTAAATATTATTCGTAAAAGTAGAGAATTTTGTTTTTCCATCACGTCGACATTAGGACAAATCTCATTTTATTAGAGTGTTCCAATTAGCTATTCATATTTCTTGTTCTAGTTATAAGCTTGTGTTTGCCGATATTGTATACCCCTAAGTTTTGAATAATAATTGAAAATTATGGAAGAAATGATGAGGATGATGAGGAGTTTGGAGGAGAGTTCAAACGAGGCTGGACGGCGTGTAGCCGCCATTATGAAAGAAAATACAGAGGCTTTAGAAAAGAAACTTAAAGAAAATTCTGATTCTTTAGAAAATAAACTTAAAGAAAGTTCTGATTCTTTAAAAGATAACTTGAAGGAAAGTTTAGAGGATAAACTTAAGGAAAATTCTGATTCTTTAGAAAATAAACTTAAAGAAAATTCTGATTCTTCAGAAAATAAACTTAAAGAAAATTCTGATTCTTTAGAAAGCAGGTTAAAAGGTAACTTGAAAGAAAATTTAAATAGTAAATTTAATTCAATGGAAAGTAAATTTAAAGAGAATTCCGAAATTTTGAAAATGACACTTGAGAGTAAAATGAATAAATTATGCGAAAAAGCACATGAGCTCGAAACTTCATTAGCTACTAACGCAAGTTTAATGGACGATAAATTTCGCGATGCCGATCTTAGATTCCAAAGCTTAGCTGATAGGATAGAACATGGTCTTAGGAAAGTTGGTGAAGACATGATCAACCTAGAAGTCAGAGTGAAGAAGGAGAGTAATGAGATGGGAATTCTAGTTGTTCAACGGTTGACAGAACAATTCAAAGAACTTGTAATGGGAGAAATAAGAGAAGGTGTGATTAATGAGTTACAAACTGAAATTAAAACCACAGTTGTCAATGAAATTAAAGACACACTCAAGCTGGAGAATCAAGAAGGAATCAAGGAGATTAGGGAATCTTTGTCATCCCATATTCAAGTAATTTCCAAAGATATCCAAGCAACTCAGAAGGACATATCAGAGATGACAGGGTCATTGAAAAGTCACGAGGCTGTTATGAACCAAATATCCACTGATGTCAAGAAGAATTGTAAAGAAACTGAAGCTATTAAGAAAATGGCAGAAGAAAACCAGAAGGAACTTGAGGCTATGAAAACCCAAATCAAGGACGAGAAGCAGTCTGACCATCTGTTGAAAATGCCAAGTGTAAGGGGAGAGGAACAGATACATATAAATCTAGGAGCAGCTAGAGAAACTGATAGTCAAAGACAGGATGAGGTCAGGACAGTATTTCAATCCAACCCCATAACTGTATTCAAGAATGTAGAGGATAAGCCTTCTAAATTTTCAGGGCGAGATTCTGTGACACCCGTGGAATTTTTGAGAGAAGCAGGGGATTACCTGAAAGATTCCAAGATCCCTAAAGAAAGACAGATCCGAGTGATAGGGAAGTTTTTGGAAGGTCCTGCACTTCTTTGGTTTAGAGCTTTTAGATCCACTCTAACCACTTTTGAGGAGTTTTCTCGTGGGTTATTGAAAAAGTTTTGGTCCCCGGAAACCCAACAGCAAGTCAGAGCAGAGTTATATTCGAAGAGATTCTCGACGTCACAACCTACTCGATACTCAACGTACTTTTCTGGGCAGCTTTACAAACTTCAACATTTAGATCCGCCGATGCCAGATAACGAATTGATTACTGCATTGATACGTCAGTTTCCAGCAGACGTCCAAAGGACTTTGATCGCTGCTGATATCTATAATATGGAGCAATTTGACGAAGTATTACAGAAGCTGGATCATACGAACGCTCAATTATTCCATCAGAAGGGAGGAAAGAATAACAACGCTGTGTACACTGTTATGGCCGATAGTTATTCTCAAACACCTCGAGAGATTCGAGAGGGGCGAGAAGAGAAAACGCCGAGGGAAGATTCAAATAAGAGAGGATAGAATCAGTACAGTAACAGATACAGTTACAAGCCTTATGCGAGACCGGATGGTGGAAATCGATACAATACTCGATGGAGAAGGCCACGGGATAATCAAGGAAGGTACCAGGAAAGAAGATACTATGGTAGAAACAACTTCAATAACAGAGGGAATGTGGATACTCGTCAGTCCAATGAAGAGTTCAACAAGGAGACGAGGAAGAACTTGGAAGCAAGACACCAAGATAACTTGCAGTTTTTGGAGCAGAGGCCCAATGAACCAGGTCCATCGGGAACACAACAATCCCGGGGGAATGGTAACGAAAAAAAACAACAACTTCGAATTCACAGTAGAAGATAGAATTTTGAACACTTTCACTTCCAGAATTATTAAATGGCAAGCAGAGGATGATGACTTAATTCAACAGAATGACGAACGGAAAGAAATGGGTACAAGAATTAGAATGCCAATCATATCATGCGAAGTATTCGGTATGCCTGTCGATACTTTGATTGATACTGGGGCTATGCTTTGTCTTGTGAGTGAGAAGCTTTATATTCTGTGGAAGCTCAAAGAGAATTTAGGGGAAATTCCAGTATCAGGAATTAAGATCCAAGGAATAATACCCAACAAAATATCTCTGTGTAAAACACAATTATACTTATGTATTACGATTGGAGGACATGATTTCCGACATGTGTTTGTAGTAATGAAGGACATGGCTTTTGACATGATATTGGGAGCAGATTTCATTCAGAAATATCAAGCAGTGATAGACATGAAGACAGAGACGATCAAATTCAAAAATACCGAAGAGATTAACTTCGAGGGAAAAGAAGAGGAAGACATCGAGGGAGATGCTCAATGGTCTCTGATTTTTTATGAAGCTGAAGGAAGAGAAGTCTACACTGAGAAGGAGTCCCCAGAGCTAGGGAAAATTTTGGAAGAGTATCACGATATTTTCGATATTAAACCTGGAGAAATTAAAGATTTTGAATATTGTGGAAGTAAACAACAATGGAAGCTATGAAGTCGCCAATACACGAACTGGTAACATCGTGGGAACTTATAATGCATCGAATTTGAAGATTTATTATTCAAGAACCAGATGATTTAATGTGTAAATAGGAAAAATAAAAATTTTTCAATTTTTATTTTTTGCTAGGTGTGGGGTGGATGTGCCCAACTCTATGAATGGGTATTCCAAGATTCAGACACCTAGATATCAAGGGAAAGGCTACAGCCGCTTTTGGAAGTTGAGATATTTGAATATCGCGCTACATTGCTTCTCGAAGCAATTGGAAAGAATTTACCGATACTTGCATGTCAAGTGACGTAGCGAGTAATAGCAGAGGTCGAGGCTATTTATTGATTAAATAGTTAACCATGGAGTTGAGACTTGAGACTTGGATCAGATTACTGGCACGGCCAAATGAATGAGAATGCAATTAGTATCAAGAAAATCGGACCAGGGATACCAGAGATATGAGGATTTCTAGATTTCAGCGTGATGACGCGTGACCCTGACAGTTTTGAATAAAAGCCGGCCGGCCGAGGCATAGATAGCTCATTCCAACACAAGCACTTGCCGAGCAAGTTGCTGCTACGCTGAGCCAAGGCACATGGTTGCCGGATCTACGCAGAAGTAATTTTCAAAGTTGTGATAGTCACAAAAGTGCTGCGCTACGAAGTGGAACTTGGTAAATTTCCGGCGAGGAGAATCACTGAGGTGATTGAATTTTTTTTCTACAGACATTAGTGGAAATATTTATGTTTCTACATGGACATATGCTAGACTTTGTCTAGAATTAGTACTTTGTCACAGTCCAGTAATAACCTAATACTTGGATGTTTAGTCCATTTCAGTCAGTTTTCATATTGGTAACTTGTTAACCACTTCGATCTATCAGTACACTGAAGACCAGTCTATCACGGTGGTGTTCATTAGTCTACGCAAGGGAAACTACAGGTTGCTTAGCGCATGGTAGATGGCGAGAAGCCATGCCCAGGGAACGATTTTCAGAACAGCCGTTGATTGGTTAGACTGTCAGTGTCTTCTTGTATTGATAAGATTACCGTGAGTTATGTCACAACTGACATATCTAAGTATAGATCACTTAGATCTGACCCCATTTAAACAAACTGTTATGGCTTTGATAGAAGCCCATATTAAAATGAATCAACAGTTAATTCAAACGTCAAGAGATACTACCACTATGTCTTACTAGACGGATTGTGGGTATATAATGGCGGCCGATACAAGGATTATACGTGCTTGTCCGATAGGGCATGTCTATGGATACATCTGGTACAGACCAGGTTTACTACGCTTCAAGACCATCAAGAAATGTAAGCCACATTTGAATTATATTATGCCTAGCTAATTGGAACAAACTATTTTTCGGCAGATGACCAACACATTTATTTTTCTTCGTATTTAAATCTTGCAATGATTTACGCAAGACTTGTTAGAGTTATTCTGAGTATTTTCAGCACTCAGAACAGTTTAGGATCGATGACCGAGCATTTCGAGCATTTATTTGAATATTTCATATTTTTGGGAAATCGCGGTAATCAGCCGATGTAACTGTAAAAGTTAATAATTATTTTTGTTGAGGAATGGATATTTTTTCCATATTCGAAGGTTCGAACATGTGGATTCTCACATAATGAGATGATAATTAAACATATTTAAAATAATATAACTAATAATAATAATAATAATCCACTAATAATAATAATAATAATGTTCATAATTTTTCTAAATAATTCTTGGATATTATATTTTATAATAATCATATGTATTGAGAAAGAGCCTATGAAGTAGTTTAATCATTTCTAGTCTGGAACAGGAGATTTTCCGAAGGAGAGTGGTTAGCGCAAGCCCGCATTCAACCAACATGTCAGTTCTGGTTGAACAGTTGATATTTGCATTGAGCAAAGTATATTTTTCAGATAACACGGAGAGGCATGAAACGGGAAGCAAATGATATTTGTATCAAATAGGATATTTTTTGTATTTATATAAAATCATGACGTAAATACACTCGAAAGTGAAATAAAGATTTTCATGAGGATGGTAACTTCACGGGTTGAACTGAATGGTAAAATAAAATAAACTTGTAAGTTTATTAATCTGCCAGTGTTGATAACAAGCAGAGGCTTGATTTATTGTATAACTTTTGGGAAGAAAATTTATATGTGTGGAGTAGTTGAAATGCCATTCCCAGGTGCGCATGTTTAAGTCGCAGGAATGAGGAGGTTTTTTCGAGCATCAATCAAATAGCAGGTTCGATGGCTCAGGTTTATAGTATGAGTATTGGAACTACACATTTCGTCGTATGAATGACCCGAAGGTTATTTCTTAGAAACCATCAGTTCTTATTTCAACCTTGTTTACGGATTCCATTTAGACTTTGATTTTGCTAGAACCCGGAGTTGTCATGATAGTAGTTTATTCTTCTTCAGAGGAAGACCTTTGCCGTTGTTGTTGTAATATTGTGTTCTTACACAAATAATAGAATGGGCCACTGCCAATTAAAAATAATTCTTTAACCACGAATAATTTGAAGGATATTTTCAATCCTAGTGCCATGAACTAAATGAATTTATCATGAAGCTACAATTCTTATTTCCGCATTCTGTCGAAGAATTGCAAGTTGTGAAAGTTACTAAAGGGCCACAAATATAAATATTTTTCTTAATGATGATTCTAAGTGGAAAGTCAAATAGTTGAATGGTTCAACAATTTATTAATCAAGTTGATGATTCAGAAATCATATATTTTGTTAGGAACTTGAAGTTCATAATCGAGTCACTTCTCGAAATGTTTAATGTCAGAAGAACAATTAATTTTTGTTGTGCTTCGCACAGTTTTTCGATGCTATGCTCAAGGTCAAATACTGTTCAGATGTTATTAATATGTGTAAATAATTTGTGTTGATTGAGAAATAACATTTTTCGACTATATATATTTTTGAAACTGGAAAAATAAGTGAAAGTTAAAATTCTATGAACATTTATTCTACGAGTGTTAATATTATGTAAAAATTCAAACAGTGAATTACGATATTTCCAGTAGAGACAATTAAATTTGAACTGGATTTAATCATAAATAATTTTGGAACACAGTCTACAGGACTGACAATCAGACTTGTGTTTCCAAAAAATAATTGTCAAACGTGTTTGGAAAATTTCTGTATATTGTGTAAATAGGAGTGTGGGTCGCCACACGTGAATGATGCTGCTTTGAGCATTTTTGCAGTCAATTTTAAATTCAAAATAAACTGAGATAATTTTACAGGATGTGTTATACCCAATTGAATCTCCTTCTATCCTTATTGTTGCATTGAGCCAAAAATCAGTAAAGCGTTTTTTTCATTTGATGTCGTTTTTGCGATTAGCTTTAACCCATCTGGCGCCCCGGGATATTTTGACTCTCGTGCTGACTGATTATTGATAAAATGCATATGTGGTCGTGCGGACTCAGGTCTAAACGGGCACAGTAAATAGAGTACGTCAAGGACGCATCGGTTATCTCAACTGGAAGAAGCGTTACTGTTGGCAGTGGTAGTTGATGATGATGAGGAGCAGTGAACAATTCCTTTCATTGTGTGCAATTAGAGAAATGTGAGAAGTATTTACGAATAATACAAATCGCAAAGGTTTCCCACTTCGTCTTCGGGCAAATGCCGGGATGGTACCTTCTGTAAGGCCACGGCCGCCTCCTTCCCTCTTCCTTGCCTATCCATCCTAATCTTCCCCTCCCTTCCCTCACGAGGCCCCTGTTCTCTTTACAGGTGCTGATCCCACCTCACCAGTTGTATACACTCCGACCAGATGTTCCCAGCTCTAGGACACTGCCCTTAGGGGCGGTAGTGTTGATTTCCCTCCGTGGGAGCCACCAACCTGGAGGGTAAAATCGAATTTTAAAAAAAAAGAAAGCAAATCACAAATAATCCCTCCCTATATTATTCTGCTAAGGTCTCATTCCAGTTTCGTTCCGAAAATAAGGTCCCATTAACACCAACCTACACATATGGGATACCTACAGGTTCAGCACAACCCAATGCGTAAGCGAAACGCACTCACTTACTCTTTAAATGCCTCACAATTAAATAAATACCTTAAAACATGTATATTTACAATGAAAGAATGCAACACGGTAACCATGGTAACAGAATCTCACAGGTCTTGTATTTCTGTATGACGCAATGCAATTCCAATTATTAGTTAGTTATTGTTGTTTTAAGGGGTGGAACTACGAGGTCATCTGCCCACTGTGAAAGTTTCCAGATGGTTATAAGTTTATCACGGAGCCAAATTAAGCTGTAAAATTCATCAATACATACAGTATAATGCGCTTAAGGGGGTCAAGGGGCACTCTAGAATATTTTTCACGCAATTTTCACGTGTGAGTGTGGTACGCAAGTGTTTTTCACCCGACCGTAAAGGGTCTCCGAAAACCACATTTAAAGGCCCTTAAATTAACAGCGTCTGTGATATTCTCAGAAAACTAACTTCGCTCTGATATACCTATGAAAGAATGACAAACCCCTAACCACTGCACCAGTAGCTGAATTGATAAAGTCGGATTATTCATACCAAGGATAAATCAGACATAGCATTCATGATTGAGATTTTGCTAAGTGTACTCTTTACAACTAGAATATTCGCGGGCGAAGCCGCGACGGGTAATGCCAGTATATATTAAATACTATTGTTTTCAGAAAAAAGAAGAACGTAAGGGAATGTGGATTGACGACCTGAATCTGCTTCGCGTGCATCAAGGAGAAATTCACAATTTATATCCGCAACATGAAGAACGATTCTACATTTACTTTCGGATACCAATGGAATGATCTACTATTTACAGTCAGGATGCGACAAATCAAATAATAGGTATGCAATAGGATGCAAATACATTTGCCATTGATAGCACATTGATATCCGTATTGATACTAGCAACCCGACCCGGCTTCGCCCGGGAGCAGTTATGTGATAAGTGCCTTTTTGATGTGTAACATCTTTCCACTCGGTTGCTGGATATTTTTGTGGGAGTGATTTTAAAAATGGGACGGAAGTGTGTAAGACGCACTGCCAGTTGGATCGCATCCCAGCAGCCAGAAGGGATGTGATCCAGCTGGCAGTGGTACCATGTGGAATGTTTTATCAGATACGGATTACTTTGTAACAGAAGAGTATCAAGAAAGCAGTGCGAGAGTAGAAATATCAAGTAGGCAGTGAAGAAAAAAAGGAGAGTCTTGGAATTGTTATGTATTATGAGGGTGTAAAAAATAAAAAGATGTTTTTGTGTGTTGATGAATGTCAAGGATAATAAAGACGGTAACAACTTCGAGATAGGATAGCATGTCAGATGTTACACATCATATGCGATTACTGTAAGGCTCGTATCTCTTTTTTTTCCAATGTCAAAAAACAACGACCAATATCCGTTTTACGTCTCGGCATGATGGGTTAAAATCACTGACTGGACTATTAATTATATTATCATGGAGATGCATGTGCAACGAATTCTTGTCAGACGTAATTTAAGAATGGCGAGGTGCATGAAACACAAATCCCCCTTCCGTCCAATCTTAACTTGACTGTGAATTTTGCGGAGCGAAAAGTTCACAGGCGAAATGAAGAAAAGCCGAGTTGCACATCCAGGGAAACTCCAAACACAACCACTCTTCTCTAAAGTTTTAAACTCAACACGACTCGACAGTTTGCTGCTGGCTGTATCTGGGGCAATAAGCTCGTCCGCTAGCTAAGCTGTAACTGGCTAGCTCGTAAACTGTCGAGATTATGCGCCAATCTGTACTTGCAGAAACATCTATTGCATGTTTCGACCCGACTTTGAGCTCAATGAAGATTGCAATCAATTATGAATATACTAAAATAGATTTACGTAAGTCTAATGTATAAGGTGAAATATTTCACACAACCGCCATTTTGAGTATGTAAACAATTGAACTAAATTAGATGCCAGTGCATTACAATGTGCATAAACATTTGCTGTACCAAGTTTCATTGCATTTTGGATGGTTAAATCGCACAGCCGCCATGTTCGATTGGTGAGACGTAATAAAATTTGAAGGGCGTGGTTGGGGTCGGTCATAATAAAGTAACGAGCCGGAGGCAGCATGCATCAATCGTCCAACTTAGACGAAGACAGTAGGCCATTCGACATGCTTCCTGGTGTGGTTGAAGACTGTGGGGTACCCATTGGGCACCCACTTTCCGCAAGTGCAGTCGTTCCTTCATGATGGTGTGCACACTTCCGACGCTCAATCCGACCCCGGCGGCTATGACGTTCACTGTCACTCGGCGGTCCTGGGTAATGAGTGCATCAACCAGCTGGACGTTGTCATCGGTAATGCAGGGGGGTGCCCCAGACCGGGCATCATCGGCTAAAGACACCCGTCCTTCCCTGAAGCGCTTGTGCCACGCCTTGACCCTTGCAGTGTTCGCCGTACACTTGTGACATTCGGCGACGAATGTCTGTTCCTCCTACTCCTTTCGCTGTCAGAAACTGAACAACACCTCTTTGCTCTTCGTTTGACGCCTTCATGTCCCTGTTTGCAATACGACTGCAGCGTTGGACGATTGATGCATGCTGCTGCTCGCTTTGTATCGTCACGTGACGTACACGCGTGCCCTCTAGCGACGGGCTGTGACCCTCCACGCTCTGGTCGGAACCGCACCTCGTTACACACGCCACGATTAGCCGATGTCGTCACCGGTTTGCGCATTCCAGCCTCCGGCTCGTTACTTTTTGAACGCACCTTATATTTTGATGGGAAAAATGTTTATGAGATCAATTGTAATTAAAAGAATGAAACAGAATATTTAAATGAATATCCTTACAATGTAACTGGATAATATATTGGGCTTTACATTAAATTTGGAAAAAATAGTTAGAAAAATAAGACATTTTGTAAAAGTAAGTTTTTCTAAATTATTTATTTTCACTTGTACATTATCTGGTTGGTTGGTTCCTCAGTTTAGGGGCTGCGACAACGCGGCCATGTAGCCCCGTGTACTTTGGGTGTGTGTAGAATTTGTCTGATAACCGGTGTTAATTGTGATGACTGTATTAGTGTGTGTATCTGTTTTTTAATTCAAGTAAGGACTGCAGACTTTTGAATTTTTCAAATAGTTCCTACTTTTGCCGCCAAACGCCACCGTCAACGACTACTAGTTCAGAACTTAGCTACCAGACGCCATCGCAGTCGGCTCTTGGCAACGAACGTAGGAACCTAAGAGCGTTATTTACATTCTTAACCTATACAATTTAGCTTCACACAGGTGTAATTAGTGGAAGGTTCTTTAACATAACATGGGACCGCCGGCTTTACTTCCCCTCCGAAGGAAGGCATACTGAGGGATTTTCAACGCTCTTAAAAAATCCGACGACTTCGGCCGGATTTGAACCCGCGATCTTGGGCATAGATTGTACATTATCTAATAGATATATTTGTGCAAGTACTGATTGGCCTATAATCATATATATTATTTCAGTTGGCATGTCAAAGACCCCATTTGAATTCAGTAGGCTGAGTTCATAATGGCAAAATTAATCTCGGGAGTTTCCGCCAACACAAAGTTCCTCATTTCTCTACTAGAAAGCTTAGATATCTAACATCTAACTTCCTTGACGTGCATAGTCAAGGAACAACGAAATTCGACATGCAAGCTACCCTCTGGGTGTCAAATAACAAAGCTTGCACCCGGCTCTCGAGGCCTTACGATACTATTATTATTATTATTATTTTCACGTCCGTCAATCTCGATATTAAGCCTCCAAACATAACAATACTTTGTTTCAGGTATCTTCCCCAAATAATAATAAATAATAATAATAATAATAATAATAATAATAATAATAATAATAATAATAATAATTAATATGTCTCACAGATAATCTGTACTGTCATCAGATTCGTGAGACATATCACAATAATGTAACATAAATAGTATTTAATAAATAAATTAAATTAAATTAAATTAAATTATTATTATTATTATTATTATTATTATTATTATTATTCGTGCGCTAGTGAAATCCAAGGCCATCTGGGTTGAGAGTAATTCTGTGGTAACCTTAGGCCTATAGGTCTCGTCGTTAGGGGGTAGATAGTAGGTCTGGACTACTTGGAGACAGCGGCCATTAGAGACCCGCTACATTGAGTAGGCTACGTAGCAACCATCCTATTATACTATAGATTTTCGACGGTATTTGTGTTTTGCTGTCGGCATCAGCTTATTTTTGGGAAATCTGCCATCATGGATTCTATTAATAGCTCGAAGGATACAAGTGCAGACGCTACTCCAATTGATAAGGCTTTGACAAGATGCATTGATGTCATCAGAAAGATGAAGCTTGCTACAGGAAGACAGAAGAATATATCTAATGACGTGAAAAATGGAATAGCGGAGATAGAGGAAGCCATCGATATCATTATATCGTGCAGGGACAATTGGCTTGAGAAGCAAGGAGTTCTGCCTGCAGTGGAAGAGCATACCTTAGGCCATGAGAAGGTGATAGTGGCATTGGATAGCCCTGATAACCCCCATTCAATCGCCTCCAGTAGATTCCGATAAGCAGGAGGAAAATTTGTCAGAATGGACGACGGTCCGACGGAGGAGGTCCTCCGGTATCGCTGTGTCGTGGTCAGAAAGCGCTTCTCTGTCGTCACAAAGGGCGGAACCACCAGTTCGGGACAGCAAGACTCGGAAATCCCATAAACGATCACGACCCAAGGCTGTGCTGATCCAACCAGCAGCTGGGAAGACTTATGCAGAAATTGTGAAGAATTTGAGGGAGAAGGTGAAGCCAGAGGCCTGCCATCCGGAAATTCGATCGATCCGTCAAACTAGAACCGGGGACGTTTTACTGGAGTTTGATACGAAGGCTGACAAGGACTGTCGAGAAATGTTCAGCAGCACTTTGAGGGAAGCTGTTGGTCATGCAGGATTGGTGAGGATATTGACTCCTAGAACTGTCTTGGAGGTACGAGACATGGATATTGTAACTACTGTAAGTGATGTCGAATTGGCTCTGAAACGAGACATAGAGGGTTTTATAGATGAGCTGAAAGTATCCGTCACTAAACCCAACAGTAGAGGGCAGAAAATGGCAATTGTGGAAATGGATAATCAGAATGCTGAGAAATTATTGGAGACTGGCCGTATTAAGGTCGGTTTCATATAATGTAGGGTGAGGAGAAGAGCGATGGTAACGCGCTGCTTTCGGTGTCTGGGTTATGGCCATATAAGGAGGAATTGCAATGGCCCGGATAGAAGCGGCCTTTGCTACAGATGTGGTCAACTGGCTCATAAAGCCGCAGTATGTACGTCAGACATGAAATGCGCGCTGTGCTCTGACTGTAATCGGGAGGGCTTAAACATAAGTCAAATCCCTGGAACAGGTTCTTGTACAGTGTTTCGAGAGGCACTCGCGAAGATTAAAGATAAAACACAATGACGAATGTCCTACAAGGGAACCTGAAACGAAGCATAATCGCTAATGATCTTTAGATACAGCTAAAATTTGAAAGGAAAACAGATATTCTCCTGATCAGTAAGCAATATCGAAACTTGGACATGCTGGGCTGGTTTTCGGATCCCCTAGGTACGGCGGCTATCTGGATACTGGATCTGAGCAAAATCCATGTGGAGGATCACGGATCCGGAGAAGGGTTCGTTTGGGTTAAGAGTGGTGGGATTACGTACGTAAGTTGCTATTTAACTCCGAATGAACATATTCAGGACTTTCAAAGGAAGCTGGACAATTTGGAAGATACTGTTCGTGAGATGGAAGGTGTTGTGGTAGTTGCCGGTGACTTCAACGCTAAGGCATTGGAATGGGGTATGCCACATCAAAATTCGAGGGGACGACGAATTTTAGAGATGGCAGCCAGATTAGGATTGGTCGTGGTGAATACAGGGACCTCAACAACATTTAGACGACCTGGTTATACGGAGACTAAACCAGATATTACGCTGGTGTCGGATCGTCTGGCAGCCTTGGTAGTAGAATGGGAAGTGATCGAGGATTATACTGCTCGTGATCACCAATATATCACCTTCCGGATTTTACGAGATCAGCGACCTCAGAGGCACAACACATTGAAGACAACACGTTGGAATGTATCGCGCATCGACGAGGAGAAATTTGTCAATGTACTCGAATCAGTACAGACAGGAACTAGTAACATTGTTGAGGAATTAGATCTAAGAGTTTCTGTTGAGGAACAGGTGGGGGTCACTATGCGTCTCTTGCACCTAGCCTGCGAAGCGTCAATGCCCCGGAAGCGTCTTCGAAACAATAGACGTCCAGCTTATTGGTGGACTGACGAAATAGCTGATCTTCGAAGAACTTGTCTTCGACTCAGAAGAAGAGCCCAACGTTCAAGACATCGACCAGAGGCTGATTTGAGATCCGCTGAGCACCTTGCAGCTAAGAGAACCCTTCGAGATGCCATCAGAAGACGTAAGACTCTGATGTGGCAGTTGTTAGTTAAAGAAGTAGACGTAGATCCTTGGGGATTAGGCTACCGAATTGTCACCAAGAAACTCGGCTCCATGTCCAATACCACGTTGGATGCACGGACGATGTATGATATTGTAAACGAGCTATTCCCTACTCACCCTGTGCGAATTGATGTGGGCGACGTACTTGAGCCGGAATTCATTCCTCTATTTACCATAGGTGAGCTGAAGGAAGCAGTAGGCTCCCTTCGGAATAAGAAGGCTCCAGGCCCTGACGGGATACCCGCGGAAGCTATGAAACTAGCTCTCAAGGTTTGTCCGCAGCTACTGCTTGAAATGTACAACTGTTGTCTGAGAGCAGGTGTCTTTATTGCCCGTTGGAAAATGGCTCGACTAGTGCTGATTAAAAAAGGAAAGGCAGTCGGGAACGCGCCATCGTCCTTCAGACCACTATGTATTTTAGACATTGCGGGAAAAGTGCTGGAGAAGCTATTAAAACCTCGCATACTGTCGTCTATTCAAGCCGCGGGAAAACTGTCTGACAGGCAATTTGGCTTCCGCCGTGGGCGATGTACAATAGATGCAGTACGCCTAGTAGTTGAAGCTGCGAATCAAGCCCAGGAAGGTAACCACTATTCTCGGAAAATAACACTTCTGGTAACCTTGGATATGAAGAACACCTTCAACTCAGCTAGGTGGATAGATATGGTTGAAGCTCTTCAATTCACCTTCCAGTTGCCTGCATATCTCCTGCGTATAATGAAAGATTATTTGAAGGACCGTACCCTGTTATATGACACTGCAGACGGCCAGAGGAGGAGAAAAGTCACGGCAGGAGCAGCGCAAGAATCTATCCTGGGCCCGGATTTGTGGAACAAGTTGTACGACGGCTTACTGCGTATGGAGATGCCCGAAGATACATTCCTTGTTGGGTACGCTGATGATATTGCAGCGGTGATTGTAGCCCGAGATGCGGTTCTGGCTCAGTGGAAACTCAATCAGGTAATGCGACGGGTGAGTGGTTGGATGAACGCTCATGGTCTGAATTTAGTTATGGCGAAAACTGAAATAGTCATGTTAACTAGGAGGAGAATGGACACTATAATTCCCATGAAAGTTGGAGAGGTGGTCGTTCGAACTGGAGCCACTGCGAAGTACTTAGGATTTACTCTTGACACGAAACTGACATAATGGTCTCATATACGGAAGGCAGCAGACAAGGCGGAAGTAGTGACAGCTGCCATTAGTAGACTCATGGCTAATGTGCATGGTCCTAGAGAAAGCAAGCGTCGACTACTGTTGTCTACAGCGCAGTCTATTCTCCTGTATGGAGCTGAGATTTGGTCTGATTCGCTGAGGATAGAGAAGTATAGGAAACGCCTAGCTGCAATTCAGAGGAGAGGACCTCTGAGGGTGGCGTGTGCTTACCGTACAGTTTCGGAACCTGCAGTTCTGGTTGTCTCAGGTGTTGCGCCAATAGACTTACTCGCGCAAGAACGTAAAGACGTATACTTCCGACGAACAGAACTGGGCAAGGCTCATGCCCGGAGGGAAGCCGTAGCACGCAAGATGGAGCTTTGGCAGCAGAGGTGGAATGACGATCACAGAGGAAGATGGACAGCTCGGCTGATACCGAGTCTGGTCGAGTGGACGAGTAGGAAACACGGAGAAATAAATTACTTTCTGACACAGATGTTGACAGGTCATGGCTACTTTCGGTGTTACTTTCATCGTATGGCCAAAGTAAGGAGTCCACTTTGTATTTACTGCGAGAACGAACGAGATGACGTTTATCATACGTTTTTCGTCTGCGATCGTTGGGCAGCGGAAAAACAACAACTAGGAGCTGAGGTTGGTCCAATAACGCCGGACAATATAGTTGGCATTATGCTGAGGAACGAGCTCAGCTGGGATATGGTCGCTTTCTTTGTTGAGGTGGTCCTTCGTCAGAAGAAGTCGGATGGGGACTTGCTCGATTTAGTCGATTGAGTCTGCGATGCGCGGGCTATGAATGGAGAAGTAAGATGGTGCTTGTGAAGCAAAGAAAATGACTCCATCCTGAAGTAATACGAAAGTGGTCCCGGGATGGGTTTTGTCAAGAGGACAGGGTGTGGTTTTTTAGTGGGTAAGAATCCCACACTCTTGAGGAGTGCGGACCCTTCTCAAGGTCTTATGCAAGATTTTTCCACTTCCCTCGTAAAAAAAAAGATATTATTATTATTATTATTATTATAAACCTATTGGGGAAAGTGTGGTTTATGAACATGCGAGATTTCTCGCGCGGGTCCGCTAGTTTAATATAATATAATATGTTATGCAATTTAACTTCTTCAATAAGTTGCTCTGTTGTCGCACTCATTGTCAAGCCAAAAGCGCTATAGTGTCAAGGTGCTTAGATATCTAACCTCCTTAACTTTCATAGTGGTTCAAGGAGCAACAAAATTCGACATGGAAGCTGCCCTCTGGGCGCCAAATAACAAAGCTTGTATCCGAGGCCATCCGATATTTTTATTAGCCTATTTTCATTTTATCTAATAGTACATAACTATAAGACCTACATTTATAAAAATCCAACATGGCGACCATCCGAAATATTTAGAAAAGCCTTAGGAGAGTCATGGTCATTAGGCCGGTCCTCAAGACAAATACTTGCTACAATATTGTCAATATGCCTTTTATTTATTTGTTTATTGTTTATTTATTGTCTATTTATTGTTCATTTAATTGCTTATTTATTGTTTATTTGTTTGTTTATTTATTGTTTATTTATTTGTTTATTTATTGTTTATTTGTCTGTTTATTTATTGTTTATTTATTGTTTATTTATTGTTTATTTATTGTTTATGTATTGTTTATTTATTGTGTATTTATTGTTTATTTATTGTTTATGTATTGTTTATTTATTGTTTATTTATTGTTTATTTATTTGTTTATTTATTGTTTATTTATTGTTTATTTGTTTGCTTATTTATTGTTTATTTATTGTTTATTTATTGTTTATTTATTTGTTTATTTATTGTTTATTTATTGTTTATTTATTTGTTTATTTATTGTTTATTAGTTTGTTTATTTATTATTTATTGTTTATTTATTGTTTATTTATTGTTTATTTATTGTGTATTTATTGTTTATTTATTGTTTATTTATTGTTTATTTATTGTTTATTTATTTGTTTATTTATTGTTTATTAGTTTGTTTATTTATTATTTATTGTTTATTTATTGTTTATTTATTGTTTATTTATTGTTTATTTATTGTGTATTTATTGTTTATTTATTGTGTATTTATTGTTTATTTGTTTGCTTATTTATTGTTTATTTATTGTTTATTTATTGTTTATTTATTGTTTATTTGTTTGCTTATTTATTGTTTATTTATTGTTTATTTGTTTGCTTATTTATTGTTTATTTATTGTTTATTTATTGTTTATTTATTGTTTATTTATTGTGTATTTATTGTTTATTTATTGTGTATTTATTGTTTAATTGTTTGCTTATTTATTGTTTATTTATTGTTTATTTATTGTTTATTTGTTTGCTTATTTATTGTTTATTTATTGTTTATTTGTTTGCTTATTTATTGTTTATTTATTGTTTATTTATTTGTCTATTTATTGTTTATTTATTTGTTTATTTATTATTTATTGTTTATTTATTGTTTATTTATTGTGTATTTATTGTTAATTTATTGTGTATTTATTGTTTATTTATTTGTTTATTTATTGTTTATTTATTGTTTATTTGTTTGCTTATTTATTGTTTATTTATTGTTTATTTATTTGTCTATTTATTGTTTATTTATTTGTTTATTGATTTGTTGTTCATTTATTGTTTATTTATTGTTTATTTATTTGTCTATTTATTGTTTATTTATTTGTTTATTGATTTGTTGTTCATTTATTGTTTATTTATTTGTTTATTTATTGTTTATTTATTGTTTATTTATTTGTATATTTTTTGTATATTTATTGTTTATTTATTTGTATATTTATTGTTTATTTATTGTTTATTTATTTATTTATTTATTTATTTATTTATTTATTTATTTATTTTCTATGTATTTTTGTGCTGTGGTCCACGATCAGCCTTTTATATTGTAGTTTGCCTCAAATATAAGAGCTGATGTTTTGGAATAGCCTAGTGTAGTGTCTGCAGCTCATGAGCTACAGCAGCTGGGCGGGTCTGCCCTTGGAGATGAAGGCTATCAGCACTACACACAATCACAGTAAAACAACTGCCTAAGAGATTCTAACGTACAGGTTCAGTAAACGATAAAAATAGACGTAAATGTCGTTATTTCCTTAGTGAAGTTAAATTAACCGGAATAAATGGAAACTTCATAAGTATGTGCCCATTATGTTTGGCAGCAGAACATTTTCAGCATCTACTGTAAGCATGGTGAGTAAATATGCATGTTACTGATTGTAAGCACTCACTCTGCCGTACATACGCGCGCGTGGCAGCCGGCAACTGAGTCGTCATTGGTGGAGCGCGTGAGCGAGCAAGTCCTTACCAAGCAAATATGTAGACCCTGTATAATGGCGCTGTTTGTCAACTCTGTATCGTAGCATAACGTTACTTCCCGCAGTGTCGCCGTACGCGATAATTCTCGAATGGGGAACTGCAGCTAAGGAGATCGAAGGTTCGAATCCCCGTTCTGCCAGCGGCCATCCTGAGTTCAATTTCCTCCGTGTTTTTTAACTCTCTCGCCAGGCAAATACTGGAATAGTACTCCACTGGTATTTCTAGGCAAAGGATGTGCAAACATTGATTCCTTGCTACACATTCACCCAACCCAATTCTAGGCTCAATTCTACACCGCAACTGTCACCACAATAACAATATTTCACAAATTAAACACACACTCAATAAACTAGGCTGATGACCGAGATGCCCATAGTTCTTAGAATGAACAAACAACCTGACGTCCACTTCTGCATGATCACACGTTAATGCATCCTGTGTAATATGCAGCCCAGCGCACTGCGACGTACGAACAGTATCGGTAACGTCTGACAGGGGACATGTGACATTATCGTGTTGTTTACACGCAAGGCTAATGCAATTAAGAAAAATAAATTCACAGGCCCTTAAAATATAATAGTTAGGTTAATAATGCAAACAAAGGTTAAATTAGAGTCCTTATATGTTCAGTTATATTAGAGAAATTTCAGGATTAATCTAGTATAAGCTACAAGCAGTTTAGAGCCGTCGTACCCACCCACTTAGCAACTTCTAAACAATTTTGATCAGATAAAAATCTCGCTCTAGGACTTTGAGTGTCAACAATATTGCTAATTATAACAACGACCTTCCTTAGGGTTGCACACAGTACGACACAGCGAGCAAAGGTACGATCTCTTAATATCCAATTGTGATCCCGAGCAACGCCGGGCGTTATGATAGTTAATTATATTATCACGGAGATGCATGCGCAACGAATTCTTGTCAGACGTAATTTAAGAATGGCGAGGTGCATGAATCACAAATCCCCCTTCCTTCCAATTTTAACTTGACTGTGTATTTTGCGGAATGAAAAGTTCACAGGCGAAATGAAGAAAAGCCGAGTTGCACTTCCAGGGAAACTCCAAACGCAACCACTCTTCTCTGAGGTCTTAACTCAACATGACTCGACAGTTTGCTGCTGGCTGTATCTGGGATGATAGGCTCGCCCGCTAGCTGGGCTGTAACTGGGGTGATAGGCTCGCCACTAGCTAGCTCGTAAACTGTCGCCTCAGTAATTGAATGGAGATTGTTGGAAGGAATGAAAACGTAAAAACACTTATAATGGGCGATGTATTGAAGATAGACACATGCTCTCGGGGACATTTCTGTAGAACTTTTCATGCTGAACAATTATTCTTACACCCATAATATATTGATATTTTTAACGGTTTGCCCAGCGTAAGCTTAAAAGGCGCACGGACGCCAAGCTTTTTTTCGACCTTTTCACTGAAATCGTTTCTGTTTGGCTTCCTTAGATCATAAATAAATAATTTCTACAGAAACCTTCCTCGAGATATCCTTTGCAGAATGGTAAAAGCCGCATCAGAATCCATTCAGTGGTTCTCGAGCTTACCCGTGACATCCAAGAATGGGGGATTTTGTTTTATACTAAATAGAGAAGTTTAATCAGCTTTAATTATTTCACGTGTAGTGAAACACCCATTGCAATTGGGTACAGGCCTGTTGACCGAGAGAAAAGCAATAATTTCGATTCGCTCAAACTGAGTTGTGGATTCATTAGGGGACTTGTGACATGTGTACTGTGCATACGTAATGCTTTCCTCCATGTCACTCTGATCCATGCCGTGACTTGGAATTTAGTAATTTCCCATATGTAGCATTTCAGGAAGCATTTATTTCGAAAAAGTAGCAGCATCTGAGAATTGTCCTTCAAGATGTTAGGTCTCTCATTATCGATGTCATAGGAGACCACGTTCTGCGGTCCACGTTGGAGGTAAGTGAATTAATGAAACCGGGAAGTACAATATTTGCGATACCATCATTTCTGTCAGAAGCAGAAATGGAAGAATCGGGCGTAGTCCAATTGCGCCAGTTAATTACACTGGTAAAATCGGACAGAAATTTGACGCCAGTGTGATCTGATCCTTGGATAACTCATAGTCCAATTGCGCCTGTGATAGCTCATTAGCAACTTCCCCTCTCTTTCCCCCACTCTGCAGCCAACACATACCTTGCCATTCACATGTTTCAAACTGTCGTCATAGAGACTGTTGGAGGGGAAGTGTTTCTCAGTTCGACCGTCCCAAGGGTGTCAATTACTAAAGCCACATAACCTATATGACCTAGCGTTCAGTTAAGCTAACAACTACATTATGTGGATGAGTTCTATCCAAAGAATACGATGTCATAACTAGGGCTAGGATTTTTAGGAAAATAAATATTTTTGTATGTAAATACATATTTAAAGCATTTTTTCTATAAATACATAAATTCCTGTTTTTCACTTATTAGCACGTAAATATAGATAACCTTTACATTCAAAATCAGAATGCTATATCTTTCAGTTTATTGCAATTTTTCTTGTGTGTTACTTCACTGTGTGAGCTATCTAATTTCCATGCACAGCGTATGGCAGCTTGCAACTGTGTTATTCTTAACTTGTCACCCCGTGCCACTCACTGTGTAAGTCGGGGATTTCCTTGTTCATAGCCACGTGCCAGACAAACTCCCCAGACAACCTGGAACAAGTGTCACTCACATGCAGTTCATTTCTGGCACTGTGAAGTGTAAGACAGTTCTACGATACCTAAAGTATACAAGTTATCGTCTGCAGCAGTACAGTATGTTGCAGAATATAAAGATAATTTTACTTCTGATGGGGGCGTTCACTTCTGCCAACCGTGTGGGAAAGCAATCAAGGCTGAAGTTACACAACACCTCCAGGGCAAGAAACATATTGCCGCAGTTTTGCACCTTCAGACGAAATCATCATCATCATCATCTTCATTTCCCCTTTTCAAGTTGACACTGGGTGGGGGAAAATATGGTTCGTCTCCACTTTGTTCTGTCGTTCCACCATTCCTCTTCCGACACAGTGTTCCAATCCAGGTTCCGTTTTCAAATACTATTCTCCACCGAGTCCATCCAACGCATTCTTGGTCTTCCTCGTCCTCTCTTCCCAGTCATCCGTCGTTCCAGTGCTCGTTTTGGTAGCCTTACTTCATTCATCCGTTTGACATGTCCAAACCATCTCAATCTGTTTTGCTCCAGTTTGTCATTTAGTTTCTGTACTCCCAGTTCTTTCCGTATATCTTCAATTCTCACTCTGTCCCTCCTCGTTTTCTGGACCATACTTCTCAGGAATCTCATCTCAACTGCTTGTACTCTGCTCTCATCCCTCTTAGTCATTGTCCAAGTTTCTGCTGCATATGTCATTATAGGAACATAATATGCTTTGTACATAACTTCTTTAGCCTTAATTGGTATATCCTTGTTCCGTACTAGTCCCCGTACCTGTTGGAGAAAGCACTCCCGAGTTGTATTCTTGTGCTAATTTCCAAATCTAGTCTTCCATCTTCAGTCAGTTCACTTCTCAAGTATTTGAAGTGTTTCACCACTTCCAATTCCTTATCTCCTACTTTGATTACTCCTTTTCCTTCTTTCTTATCTCTACTCATCACCACTGTTTTACTCTTCTCCACATTTATCTTCAATCCCCATTGCTCAATCTTTTCATTTATTACGTCTAACTGTTCTTGCACCTCCATCTCATCCTCGCCCCAGAAATGTTTCGCAATAATCGTCGGTCATTTGTGATGGACAACCTGAAGATGTATCTCGTTGTGTATTGTAATGCTTCAGCAGTCAGTGAGACATAGCATAAATTGCATTCGTGAGTAGGCCTACTGCATATTGTTTATATTCACATTAATAATAAACTAAATTATAATTACATATTTTTACTTTTTTGTCACATATTTCACGTATTTTTAATACATAAAAAATAAATATTTTCCCGATTTTTGGCACCTTAAAATCCGAGTCCTAGTTATAACTAAAAAGTAAATACTCGTACATATGTTTCAGATCCCAATGTATTTTGTACAGCCCTGCATGGCTAAGTGTTTATAGGAAATTCAAGAGCCAGTTAGTCTTTCTGCAAGAACAAATAATAATGTTACGTGCCACCCCCCTAGTGGCACTTTTGTTAACTGGATTACGGTGGGGTACAAAGCACAACACCAATTACTGCTTAAAGAAATAATTAACTTTATTGTGGCCAGAAAATTACACGAATCAGCAAATACAAGCAATTAGGAGCCTTACTCCAGTTTCGTCAAGTCTCTTCCTTGAGCGCTCTTGGCCCTTCCACTTGTCAACAAACCACAGAAGTTAATCCTGCCGCTAATGAGCCTAGTGGCCTTGACAGAACTACATACAACTTCTTTCTAATGTGCGCCTACTACAGTACTTACGAGCACTTGCTGCGCGCTGTTCACCAGCTGGGAGAAACAATGTCACTTAATTTCAACACCACAATATCTGACACTCAGTGAAAGCACACTTACTCAGAACACGGCAGTCCCCTGTATGTTCCTCACTTCGCCGCTACACTAGGGGTTTCGCAAGTCACCACACTTCTGTCGCTCAGAATAAACGCTCACACTAGCTCGTAAAACACAACCACAACTGCTTCACGGGTCACTCTTATATAGCAGGCCGGTGACTCAATAAATGGTTCTAGATCCATCCAGAGTCCACGGCTTCTCGAGGTTTCCACCGCTGGTCCAGTCACGAATCTTCTGGACTATCCCTTTGTCTGTAGTAGCCCTGTTGCATAAGGCGCGCGCAATACAGGAGGCAAGCCACAGCCCAGCCCCTGGGGCAGTTGTGACTCAAGCGGCGAGCGATGACACAAACTCACAGCCGTAACACCACCCCCTTCCTAAAAAGCTGATCGTCCCGATCAATCATTGGTCCGTCTGTGTCCCTCCGTAGGCTGCCAGGCGATCTCGATGCACGATCTTCATCTTCGCCCTCGGGCTCCGCTGGATCCTGTAGGCGACATCGTTGATCCGTTTCACGACTCGGTACGGGCCCTCCCAGGACTTCTGCAGTTTGGGTGACAGGCCTTTCTTCCGTAATGGGTTGAAGAGCCAGACCAGGTCGTCCTCGTGGAATCCGCCGGCATCCGTCTGCTGGTCGTATCGGGTCTTCATTCTGTCGGTCTCGATCCGCAGTTTCCTCCTCGCGAACGCGTGCACGTCCTCCAGTTGGTCGACCAGTTCTTGACAATACTGGCTTACCGGGATCGGATCATTCCCAGGTCGGCCAAAGGCAAGATCGACAGGTAGACGGAGCTCCCTCCCAAACATGGCCCGGGCTGGTGTGCACCCGGTGGCTTCATGCACGGCGGCGCGGTAGGCCAGGAGAAATAGTGGAAGATGTTTGTCCCAATCCCTCTGGTGCTCGCTGACGACTATTCGAAGATGGTTCTCGATGGTGCGATTGAATCGCTCTACCATCCCGTCGGACTGAGGGTGTAGTGGCGTTGTCCTTGTCTTCCGGATTCCCAGCAGCTGGCATAGGTTCTGGAACACCTGCGACTCGAAGTTCCTCCCTTGGTCGGAGTGCAGCTCCAGGGGTACTCCGTACCGGCTGAAGAAATTCCTTCACCAGGGTCTCTGCAATCGTTGCGGCTTCTTGGTTAGGGAGCGCATACGCCTCCGGCCATTTGGTAAAGTAGTCGCTGACGACTAATATGTAACGGTTCCCTGCCTCGCTTAACGGGAATGGCCCAGCAACATCGATGGCCACTCTCTCCATGGGGCCGCCCACGTTGTAGGTCTTCAGTGGACCCCGTCGTCTTCGTCCTGGGCCCTTGCTGGCTGCGCAATCGTGGCACCTCGCGCAGTGGTTCTCCACGTCTGTTCGGCATCCGATCCAGTAGAACCGCTCTCTCAGCTTCTCCAGGGTCTTCTTTATCCCTAGGTGTCCACCAGATGATCCTCCATGAACTTCCTTCAGGACTTCCTCCGTCATAGCCTTTGGAACGACGACTTGTTCCCGAGATGTCTTCCCGTCGGTGCTCTCCCAGGTACGGCAGATGAGGCCATCCCTTACAATCAGCGAGTCCCACTGCGCCCAATAGGACTTAAACTTTGGGCTGCAGTCACTCACAATGTTCCACCCGGGTCTGGGGACACAGGCCCTCTTCCATTCGGCTATCAGTCCCAGGTCATCATCTTCTGCTTGCGCCCGCGTGAAAGATTCGGGGCTCCAGCTCCCTTGAAGTTCCACGGTAGTCCTTCGGCACTGTATCCCGGTGTTCTCCTCCCTTCGGGCACAGAAGGTGCAGTCTTCGGGGCAGGGTCTTCGTGACAGGGCGTCGGCGTTAGAATGCAGTTGGCCTTTCCTGTGCTGAATCTCAAAGTTGTACTGTTGAAGCCTCTCTAACCACCGCGCGAGTTGACCCTCGGGCTGCTTGAAGTTCAGGAGCCACCGCAGGGATGCATGGTCGGTCCTGATGAGAAATTCTTGCCCGTACAGATACTTGTGGAATTGTTCAATGGTCTGCACGATGGCGAGCAGCTCCTTCCTGGTGACGCAGTAGTTGCTTTCTGGCCTTGATAAGGCCTTGCTGAAGTAGGCCACTACTCTCTCCTCGCCGTCCACTACTTGCGACAGGATTCCCCCTATGCCAAAGTCACTGGCATCGGTATCGACGATGAACCTTGTTCCCGGTCTGGGGTAGGCCAGAATAGGCGCGGTGCATAGAGCTTGCTTGAGTTGTTCGAAGGCACTGTGGCATTCTGCTGTCCACGTGAAGAGTTGGTCCTTCTCGGTCAGTCGATGTAAAGGTTTGGCGATGTCGGCGAATCCTCTCACGAAGCGACGATAATAAGTGCAGAGTCCCAGGAAGCTTCGTAGTTGGGACTTGTCTTTCGGAACTGGCCACTCCCTCACAGCAGCGGTCTTCTCTGGGTCGGTGCGCACCCCTTCCTCGGAGACGATATGCCCAAGGTACTGGACCCGCTTCTGGAAGAGCTGACACTTCTTGGGGCTCAACTTCAGCTGGGCAGCCCGTAGCTTCAACAAGATCTCCTTCAGGTTGCTGTAGTGCTCCTCGAAGCTCCTCCCCAGAACGATGACGTCGTCTAGGTAGACCAGGCAGGTCTTCCAGTGTAGTCCCCTCAGAATGGACTCCATTAGCCTTTCGAAGGTCGCAGGGGCGTTGCACAGACCGAATGGCATGACGGTGAACTGCCAGAGCCCGCTGCCCACAGAGAACGCCGTTTTCTCGCGGTCCTTAGGGTGGACCTCCACCTGCCAGTAGCCACTCTTCAAATCCAAGGTGGAGAACCATCTTGACCCTGATATGGTGTCCAGCGTGTCGTCGATCCGGGGTAGAGGGTAGCTGTCCTTCTTCGTGACGTCGTTCACCCGCCTGTAGTCCACGCAGAACCTGGTGGAACCGTCCTTCTTCTTCACAAGCACGACCGGAGAACTCCAAGGACTATGTGATGGCTCGATCACCCCTTGCTCCTTCATCTCTTCTACCATCCGGTCGACTTCGGCTTGCTTGGCGAGCGGGACACGTCGGAATGGGGCCCTAATCGGTGCGCTGTCCCCAACGTCGATTCTGTGCTGGACCAAGCTTGTCCTGCCGATGTCTTTGCTCCCCACGGAGAAGACATCCTGGAATTCGCGTAGCAGGTCCTGAAGTTGGCGTGATTGCTCTTCGTCTAAATGGTCCTGGGATCCTTGGTACAGCTTCTGTAGTTCTTCTGGCAGGGCGCGTCTTCTTCGGTTGTCCGTCTGCATGTGTCCGTCCGTCATTTCTGTGATGCGGGCAATCCAGGTAACGGGCTCGCAGACTCCTAGGTTGGTGTCCCGGTGATCCGTAATATCGTAGTCGTTCAGGTTGGACAGGCGAACGTACGGCCGAGGCGTCGTGTTGATGAGCGTCTTGGCAACTAGCAATCCTTTTGCCTGGATGTCCTCATATTTTGGCTCGATGACAGCAGCCACTCCCTCAGCAGTTCCGTCGACAATTACGGCGGCGCTGACCTCCGTCCTGGCAGGAACGATGACGTCCTCTCTCAGCCTTACTCGTCGTGCGGTGACGGCCTCGTGTGCTGGTTGCAAAGCAAGTTCCTCACCTCCGAAGTGCAGAGTGTTGGTACTCAGATCCAAGATGATGTTGTTCTGGTCCAGGAAGTCCAGTCCAATGATCACTTCATTTGATACGTCGGCCACAAGCACTGGATGCTTTATCGCCCGTCGACCAATGACGAACTCCAGTGATGCTTCGCCATGTACCGGTGTGGTGTCTCCGGTCGCGGTTATTAGCTGGAGGTTCCTTTGTGTGGGTTGAACTCTCCACTTCGGGATCACGGTGGGGCTGACGATGGTCCTCGATGCTCCCGTGTCGATTAGCAGGGGCCAGCTCTCTCCGTTGACGACTCCGTCGACCATCAGGCTGCTATTATCCCTCCGTAACTGCGTCACACGAACTTGGACTGCCGGGGCTTGACGACTGCCACAAGCCAACCTTTGCCCCCCTAGGCTGGCTGATACTTGCTTTCCTGGGCCGCGCGGTTTCCCTACGACTGACTGTCCCGACTGGCGGCGGCGATCACCGCAGTCCTTGCTCAGGTGGCCTCTCTTACGGCAGGTCCAGCAGGTCGGTAGTCCTCTTCCGGGCCGCCTCTCCGGATGTCCTTCGGCTACGTTTATGTTGGTGGTACTGCGATTCTTGAAGAAACGGCTTAGCGCCTTCATCAATTCGTCGGCCAGGGGCTTGGTCTCGTTGGTTTTTGCTGGTTCGTCGACGTCCACTTGACGCACCCGCGCGTGCATTCTAGATGCCTGTTTTGCCGTCTCGAATTCAAGTGCGTGGCTCAGCGCATCTGCCAGGGTCTTATTGCGCGCGAGTCGCAGCGCCTGTTGAGTGTCCGAGTACCGTAGCCCGTCGGTGAAGGTCTGCGTCGCTATCTGCTCCAGAAAGTCGGCCGGCGCTGTTGGGTAGGCAAGCCTTACGAGGCGTGCGATGTCCATCTCGAACTCCTGCAGGGTTTCCGCGTTCTTCTGTACCCGGGTCCGGAGCTGCATCTGGTAGGCCTGCTGAAGATGGCTATCTCCATATCGGGACTCCATATGGGCGATTAGTGAAGCGTAGTCCTGGGATCCAGTCGGGATGGCCTGAAGGACGTTAAGGGCGTCGCCTCTCAGCGCTACAATGAGAGCTGTAGCCTTTTCTGTGTTGTTCCAGTTATTTATGGAACAGGCTGCCTCGAACTGACGTAAGTAGGTGCTCCACGGGACCTTTCCGTCAAAGGTTGGGGGCGTCACTCTGCTATGTCCCGTTCCTGATATTCCCGGTGTAACGGTGGGTGGGCGTTGGCGCAACTCGGCAACTTCCTCTCGTAGACCGTTGAATTCCTCTTTCACCCCCGTCAGTGGGCGTTGGCGCAGCTCGGCAACTTCCTTTGGTAAGGCGTTGAATTTCTCCTCCACCCCCATCAGCGGGCGTTGGCACAGCTTGGCAACTTCCACTTGTAAGGCGTTGAATTTCTCCTCCACCCCCATCAGCGGGCGTTGGTGCAGCTCGGCAACTTCCACTTGTAAGGCGTCGAACTTCTTTTCCACTGCCGTGACTTCCTCACGTAGGCCCTGTTCTAATTTCCTTTGTCTCTCCTCTAATTTCGTCAGCAGACACTCTTCCAGATTTTTCTGGCCATCCAGAAATTTGGCGGTTAGGTCCTCTGCTAACTTATTCTGGCCGTCTTCCATCTTCTTCTGGCCGTCTTCTAGTTTGGCAGTTAGGTCCTCGGCTAACTTCTTCTGGCCGTCCTCCATCTTCTTCTGGCCGTCCTCCATCTTCTTCAGGTCCTCCGCTAACTTCTTCTGGCCATCCTCCATCTTCTTCTGGCCATCCTCCATCTTCTTCTGGCCGTCTTCCATTTTGGCAGTTAGGTCCTTGGTTAAATTCTTCTGGCCGTCTTCTATGCCATTTAACTTTTCTAGCAATGCTGCCAATTGCGCCTCCATTTTAGTTGCTTGCCTTGTAAAGGGCATGTACTCACAGGAAAATTTTAAAAAAATTGACCTGCTCGGGTTTTGAAACCAGGACCGTCAGGTGTTGTGCTTGAGTTCGTAATCCCGCTTCTGACACCAGTTGTTACGTGCCACCCCCCTAGTGGCACTTTTGTTAACTGGATTACGGTGGGGTACAAAGCACAACACCAATTACTGCTTGAAGAAATAATTAACTTTATTGTGGCCAGAAAATTACACGAATCAGCAAATACAAGCAATTAGGAGCCTTACTCCAGTTTCGTCAAGTCTCTTCCTTGAGCGCTCTTGGCCCTTCCACTTGTCAACAAACCACAGAAGTTAATCCTGCCGCTAATGAGCCTAGTGGCCTTGACAGAACTACATGCAACTTCTTTCTAATGTGCGCCTACTACAGTACTTACGAGCACTTGCTGCGCGCTGTTCACCAGCTGGGAGAAACAATGTCACTTAATTTCGACACCACAATATCTGACACTCAGTGAAAGCACACTTACTCAGAACACGGCAGTCCCCTGTATGTTCCTCACTTCGCCGCTACACTAGGGGTTTCGCAAGTCACCACACTTCTGTCGCTCAGAATAAACGCTCACACTAGCTCGTAAAACACAACCACAACTGCTTCACGGGTCACTCTTATATAGCAGGCCGGTGACTCAATAAATGGTTCTAGATCCATCCAGAGTCCACGGCTTCTCGAGGTTTCCACCGCTGGTCCAGTCACGAATCCTCTGGACTATCCCTTTGTCTGTAGTAGCCCTGTTGCATAAGGCGCGCGCAATACAGGAGGCAAGCCACAGCCCAGCCCCTGGGGCAGTTGTGACTCAAGCGGCGAGCGATGACACAAACTCACAGCCGTAACAATAATATCTTCGGTTTTGGGTTTTCACAATGGAAGTAGTGGTGGAGGGAGGTAGGATGATCTTAGTGGATTGGCCTGGGGCAAGTGGCGTTAATTGGCTGCGCGATGGAATGACAAGATGAGAAAGATCAACTCGGAGGATTAGCTGGCGCAATTCGCCAACACCGGAATAATCATCTCCCTTTGCAAGAGAGAAATCCTAGATGCAAATGAACTAATGAAACCGGGATGTATATCTGCAATGTCATCATTTCTGTTAGTAGAAGAGGAATCAACTAAGTGAAATGTTTCGGTTTAAAATAGTAGGATAAATGAATGCATCTACCTGTGTATTCGATCGTAATTTTGTACTTCGTCAAGATTAATCGTTCTATTTCGAATGCTCATTGCTAAAGAATTCCACACTTTCGCACGTTTCGGAAAGGAGGCAGAGAGGCTTCAGGAGACAGTATATACCTAGGAACGACTCCCCTTAAGTCAGTCAATACAATTAAATATCTTGGATTGAAATTGCAAACAACAGCAAGAGCCTACAGAGTTCACATAAAGTCTCGAGCAATAGCCGCTACCAAAGCCATATATGATATCAAAACAATCACGAAGCTCTCTTTGGGAATTGCTATGACATTATTCGACGCAAAAATAACACCCATCGCCACATATGGACTTGAAATCATATGGGAGAAATTATCCCTGGCAGACTTGAGGTCGCTTGAAGCAGTCAAATCGCTCTTCCTGAAGGCTACCCTGGGATATCGAAGTATACAAAATCAAGATTATCATATGAACTCGCCAGGGAGACCTTCTTCATTGAGGACCTTCGGATGAAGAGAGAGCTCCCATCCACAGACGCCTGGAAAAAACAAACGCAGGAAAGAATACAGAAAAGGAACGAAATCTGGTTCGAGTTTTACACCATGGAGGCCATGATGACTAGGACATGGATGAACACAAATCAAGACTTGCGACACTTTGTCAATTCGATGGCGGTACATGGGTATCACCATAAACTGTGTAATACCGAATACTTTCATGGCCCTGATGAATCCTGCGTATGTAAATGATGTGGGGTGCTATGTAGTAGATACCACGTAGTTTCTTGTGCAAATCGGGGATCATCCATTGTGAAGTTTTGTGAATGACAGTTTGTTATCATCAATATGCACAATTTGTGCGATTTATCTTTAATAATTAAGATTTTGTTGCACCTTTGAGAGGAATAGTGTTGGAGGACTGCGCCCTGTTAAATCACACAAAGATGCCCTTTGAATGGCAAAGTGTGCACAAGCAAAGAATGAGAAATAGTTGGGTTTGGCAGAAATGTCATTCGCACTATACAAATGTGTCATGCAACATTTCCTCTTAGAAGCTTACCACGGTGGGTGAGTGGTTATTGTGTCGAACTACCGATCCCAAGCTTGCAGGTTCACTCCTGGCCATTGTAAGTGATTTTTGAAAGGCGACAAAAATCACGACACGCATGTCATACATTGTTGGCATGTTAAAGAACCCATTTGAATTCAGTAGGCCGTGTTCATAATGGCAAAATAAATCTCGGGATTTTCATCCAACAAAAAAATTCCCTCTTTCTCTACTAGAAAGATATCTAGATATCTAACCTCCTTGACTTTCATAGCGCTCCAAGGAACGACAAAATTCGACATGCAAGCTGCCCTCTGGGCGTCAAATAACAAAGCTTGCACCCGGCACCCGAGGCTGCCAACATGATTCTAAGCCTGCAGATAGGTCCAATTTTTAAATACATGTAACTTCTGTACACACAAATGGATTTAATCCAAAATTGGCGCAATAATGTTGTTTGAGTCTTCAGTCTTTTGACTGGTTTGATGCAGCCCTCCATGCCTCCCTGTCCTGAGCTAATCGTTTCATCTCTACATAGCTATCACACCCTACATCCGAGGCAATCTGTTTAACACACTCTAACCTTGGTCTACCCCTACAGTTCTTGTCCTCCACCCTTCCTTCCATAACTAAGCTTGCTATTCCTGGGTGTCTTAGTATGTGTCCTACCAACCTATCTCTTCTCTTCATTAGCAGTCGCCAGAAACATCTCTCCTCTCCCACTCGTCTTAATACCTCTTCATTCGTACCCCTATCTACCCATCTGATCTTCATCATTCTCCTGCAACACCACATTTCAAACGCTTCAATTCTCCTCTTTTCTGCTGCTCCAATAGTCCAAGTTTCACATCCATACAGCGCCACGCTCCAGACAAAGGCTTTCAAAAATGACTTCCTAATACCTAAATCTATATTCGATGTCAATAGATTCCTTTTCTGTAGAAATGCTTTCCTTGCCTGAGCCAACCTACTTTTTATATCCTCTGCTTCGTCCATCACTGGTTATTTTGCTTCCTAAGTAACAGAAGTCTCCTAGTTCCTTTAGTTTTTCCCCTGCCAATTTGATGTCCATAGAGGTTTCTGATTCACTGCCCCCTGCTGTACTAGTGAAAGAGCGCGCATAGTACATACGAGGGCAGTTTTTTGTTGTTTTGTTTTCAAGTTCCGATGGACTGTATAAAAATTACAGATTGACATACCAAACTGATTTTACTACTAAATGTGAAACGACCAACGTTACGATAGAATTCAAGTGTCAAGTTTTGGACCATCTGCCGTTTAGTCCAAACCAGCACTGAATGATTTTCACCTTTTTCGAGAATTGAAGGTAAGGTTGGGAGGCAACGCCTCATCAAAATGGAGACTCCCCAGACGTACCCGCCCTTGGTGGCAAAATATTTTGCCGAGGGCATTAGAAAGCTGGAGTAACGATACGAGAAATGTTTCAATCGTTTTGGCGATTATGTTGAGACATACGAATAAAACAAGCAAACATTTAGTAGTAAAATCAGTTTGGTATGTCAATCTGTTATTTTTATACAGTCCATCGGAAAAAAACAGTCCTCGTATGAACTATGCGCGCGCTATCCATAGTAAAGCAGGGGGCCGTGGCGCGCCACAAGCCAAGGCCACCGCACCAGCGAATAACAAAACTGCCGCTTACTTTATATGAAAGATCCTGTAGATTAATCATTGGCATCTTAACTTTCAGTTCGTCACGGAACTACTTGTTGTTAGATTTGATTAGATTGGCATTAACGATGTTTGCTTGACGAACGAAACATCCCCCCCTTGTAACCTATGCAAATGGTAAGTAATCACGTGTAGATATTTCCCGCCTAATATAACCGGACATCAATTCGTGTTGATGCACTGAGGTTTAATATACCGGTACAATGTCAATGGCCCTTTTGCACCGTACTTATTCTACTTATTGTCCCAGATGCAGTAGTGATAAGCGGGATGTCTACTACCTGATTTCACAGGGGTAACACTGTATGCACGCAGAATCGAAGAGATAACCACCGGACGGCCACTCGCTGCATGTTCCTCAGCGCCAACCGTCTAATGTGCCCCATTGCGTTATGAAGCTTCGCTTTTCAGCGCATACTAGTAGCCTGGTACTAGGTACAATGTGGTCAAGATATCGACAACGGCGAGCAGTTTCCAAATATAAGCGTATTTCGCCGAACAGAGCTGTGATTAAGAGCTAATGGATTGTTCAAAGTGCATAGGCTGATGATTCAGGGGCCGATAACCTAGATGTTAGGGCCCTTAAAACAACAATTATCATCATCATCATATCATAGGCTGATGTGCATAATGTACACGGTGAACCCCTACTTTTCAGTCGGTCATTAAAATACTGGGTCTACATATTTGCTTGGCAAGGACATTCTCGCTCCGGTAGTGACGCCTCAGTTGCTGGCTGCCGCGCGCGCGTATGTACGGCAGAATACGGTGCTTAAAATCAGTATCATGTATTTTTACTCACTATGTTTCGACATGCAAGCTACCCTCTGGGTGTCAAATTACAAAGCTTGCACCCGGCACCCGAGGCAATACGATATTATTATTATTATTATTATTATTACTCACTATGTTTACAGTAGATGCTGAAAATGTTCCCCATCCGCTGCCAAACATATAAGGTGCGTTCAAAAAGTACGAGCCGGAGACTGGAATGCGCAAACCAGTGACGACATCGGCTAATCGCGGCGTGTGTAACGAGGTGTGGTTCCGACCAGAGCGTAGAAGGTCTCAGCCCGTCGCTAGAGGGCACGCGTGCACGTCAAGTGACGATACAAAGCGAGCAGCAGCATGCATCAATCGTCCAACCAAGACCAAGACAGTAGGCCATTCGACATGCTTCCTGGTGTGGTTGAAGACTGTGAGGCACCCATTGGGCACGCACTTTCCGCAAGTGCAGTCGTTCCTTCATGATGGTGTGCACACTTCCGACGCTCAATCCGACCACGGCGGCTATGGCGTTCACTGTCACTCGGCGGTCCTGGGTAATGAGTGCATCAACCAGCTGGACGTTGTCATCGGTAATGCAGGGGGTACCCCAGACCAGGCATCATCAGCTAACGACACCCTTCCCTGAAGCGCTTGTGCCACGCCTTGACCCTTGCAAGGGATATGCAGTGTTCGTCGTACACTTGTGACATTCGGCGATGAATGTCCGTTTCCCCTACTCCTTTCGCTATCAGAAACCGAACAACACCTCTTTGCTCTTCGTTTGACGCCTCCATGTCACTGTTTGCAATGCGACTGGCAGCGTTGGACGATTGATGCATGCTGCTGCTCGCTTTGTATCGTCACGTGACGTGCACGCGTGCCCTCTAGCGACGAGCTGAGACCTTCCACGCTCTGGTCGGAACCACACCTCGTTATACACGCCACGATTAGCCCATGTCGTCACCGGTTTGTCCATTCTAGCCTCCGGCTCGTTGCTTTTTGAACGCACCTTATAATCGGCATGTCCTTCAGTCCTTATGAAGTTTCCGGTTACTCCGGTTAATTTAGCTTCAGTAAGGAAATAACGACCTTTATGTCTATTTTTATTGTTTACTGAACCTGTACGTTTGAATCTCAAATTAGGCAGTTGTTTTATTGTGATTGTGTGTAGTGCTGTAATGCCTTGTGTGAAATGTTCGTTACGTGAACGTGTATATCTGCACAATAGGCTACGTATATAAAGTGCAGGAAATCGTGCGCTAGAACAAGACAAAAGTTTCGAGTGAAATTTCCAGGGGGACCCATTCCTATAAATCGGACAATAAAACAACTGGCTAAGAGATTCAAATGTACAGGTTCAGTAAACAAAACAAAAAATAGACGTAAAGGTCGTTATTTCCTTACTGAAGCTAAATTAACTGGAGTAACCTGAACCTTCATAAGGAGATTATGTTTGGCAGAGGATGGGGAACATTTTCAGCCTCTACTGTAAACATAGTGAGTAAAAATGCATGATACTGATTTTAAGCACCGTATTCTGCCGTACAAATGTGCGCGTGGCAGCCGGCAACTGAGCCGTCACTGGCGGAGCGCGTGAGCGAGAATGTTCTTTGCCAAGCAAATATAAAGACCCTGTACAATCCCAATTAATGGGACAAGTGAAAATACAACCTGAAAAATGTACCTACTGTCGACCAAAATATTATGTGTATTCGAGTTTGAAGGTTGTTTGTGAAGTAACCAATAGACCTACATAAAATCCAATAATATCAACATTTTCGTCGTTCTATTTTACGTTAGTTCATTTAAGTTTGGAATTTTTAATTAATATTTTAATATTTTTTATCGCTGTCTAAACCCAAAAAGTGCCCGTTTTTAAGCGTGTTTCAACCATGCGTCACATTTAAGAATTATTATCTCACAAACCCGTCATCAGATCGAATCCAAAATTTAACACAACATACATTGGAATGTTTTATAACTGGTTTATTAATTTTAAAATTTTGTGTGTCCAAGAAACAAAGTTGTTATCATTTTTGTAAGGTAACTTTTTCTCGCCTCGGGGTGGTTTGAAAATGTAGTTCTTGGTCGCATTGTAATCCTTATACATCAAAAATGTATGATGTATGATTGTTAAATACGTAAATTAATTCACTAATTTTATATCGGTTTGCATTTGTACGGGGAATTAAGACATGCTTCACCGCTCCGGTGAAAGCTGTACAGCGTTGCCAAGAAGGGCTCCATCACGCGTTATGGCGCGCCTCGCTCGGAAGTGATGGGCTCCATATGAGCAACGCTGTACAGCATTTCCCGGAGCGGCTAACTGGTGAACCATGTCTTAATTCCCCGTACAAATACAAACCGATATACAATTAGTGAATTAATTTACGTATTTCACAGTCATACAGCATCTTTTTATTTTATTTTTTATGTGCTTTTACATTTAAATTTATTTTAATAATTATTATTGTGCCGTTACTTTGGCACTAATCTCTGATTGAACGTACAATTTTTACTTTGGCATAAACTTTTGAATCGAGCGGCGGAGTTAGTTGTGGCTGGCCTCGATAGGTAGCATATCTTGTCGGTGCTGCCTTGGACTGGGATTGTAGTTTCTCCCTCTGTCCGATAGGAAGAGCTATGTTCTAGCGACAAGTATTTCTCTATCTCGATGTTGACTTTAATGGTTTTGGAAGGCTGGGATTTTCGAGACATGTATGATTCTCGTAATGAGCTTGTTAGGCCAGTCATCATGGATCTACGTGGTTTTATAAATACATAAGAAGTATACTGAAGTTCTACTGTATGTGAAAATGTTGAATGATATTATCCCTCTTCGTCAAGTTATTGACTGGTTACCTATTGTAACCTTACTGGAGATAAACGTCTGGATATGCTTCGTATATTATGGAATTAAGGTAGGCTATTTTGTCATCGTAAGTACTTGTGACTGTATCGACTGGCAAGGTAAATGTATTTATTTTGTATTTTCCTACGTTGCATGACAGGGCCTTTCATGGTTATACATTCAAACTTAATGTCATCCTCGGGTATTCACTCTGGTAGGCTAACTGACACTCATATTTTCTTTGCGTAATTAATGATTTGTTTTCTGTTTTCTGTTTATTGTAAAAATGCATTTTAATTACAAGTAGTATGCCTTATGGTCTGTGGAAAATTTATTAATGTAGGATTTATTTTGATATCGATAGCCCTAGTACGGTGATCGTTTTTCTTCTGTTTTTTCATGATGGCTACTGTCGTATTGTTTTTAACTATGTGCGATCATCTGTTGTTAATAAAAAAGATTTTTCTGATAGCCATTGAGGTGAAAACACGTAAATTGGATTAGCTCCGTATATTTTGTGTTTTGAAGACATTAATTCTTCAGTTTTAGGCAACGTATTACTTTGGATATTATAACAAGCGTAGGCCTAACTTTGTGACATGTACTGTCTCGAGAATTAATTAATTATATATTTGTGTGGAAATGCATGAAATACTGTATGATGCATTATGCATGTGCATTATGAAACTATTGAATATTTAATTCGTCATCCTCTTAATTATTTGGCTTGGATTCTCATAATGACAACAGATGATAGTTTGAAAGCAACGCTTATTTACTTCATCGTAACAACTTGGCTGGATTGCTAAAATATGTATTACAGTCAACTGGAAGGAACAAATATTTGATGTCAGAATCCACATCTTGATTAGTAAGTGTTTTGTTAATTTGTATGCATGTTTATTGTGAATATATTATGATTTTACCCGATCACCTTAGTATTATTTCTGGGTTCCGGGGTTCGAAGATGGTCTCAGACAATTGCCCTCTGAGTATGAATTCACTATGGTCCAGTACCTTCCCTCCCAAGGCCTTTACTTTAGTAGGGGGTTAAAATGTGGTAGCAGAGCGTGGTTAGATTTGTACCACATTCAGTAGTTGTTTGGGGCTAGTCTTTGGATCTTGGGGCTTGGAAGTATGATTGGGCCTAAAGTGTGATATTTTTAATGTTTGTTGTTATTGTTTTATCTTTGTATAATTTTCTTGTTATTTATGTTTCATGTGATAATATACTGAATGGACGAGAGCATTTTAAAAGCTGTACCATATTTATCCAAAGAAGAACTGGCTTATGAAATACAAATAAGGAATGGCAACCCTAATTTTCATCGTGAACTGGATATTATTCTTCTCAAATCCTTAAAGTCAGCTCCTGTTGTTAGTCTGACTGATCAACATTCTTATGGGACAAAAGGTAGGTCTGATGTTGTGATATCTGTTTCAAACCTATTAGTGTCCTGTGATGAGTTAAAGCAAGTTGCCAAACCTTCGGCATATCGTGTGAACAAATTAAAATGTCGTTCTATACACTGGATTAATCGTTTAGTGAGTTTAATTGAATATTGGTCCAAGTGTGATATTGTTTTTTCAACCAAGTTAGTTGGGCTTCGTGACAAGCTGTTAGATAGTTTTAATCGGTTGTCCTCGAGTGATATTTCTGAGAATATTAGTGAACCTGTTGTATGTTCTGAAAGCGTTTGTTCATATGTTAGTGATTCTTGTGATGGCGTTGTGAATAATAGTAATTATTTTGGTAATTTTGAATCAGTGTCGATGGAGAATAATGAAAATATGTTAGGCGCTTTGCAAACTAATAATACTACTGAGGTAAATAAAGAAATAGGATCTTCAAGAAATACACCTGAGGTCATGTCGAGCCCTAGTAATTTGAATGCTGTTGGTAATTCACGTTCTGATAAGAGATGTAACGATTTTTCTAGTTCAGTTTCTTGCCATGACGTTGGTAGTGCTGGGAATAGGTTAGGATCTCACCGTACTTGGACTGATAAGGAAGTACAAACTGTTGATAGCTTACTTGGTGAATGTGATGTGATAGATAGAGTAAATAGGCTTAATCTTTCTGATAATCGAGCCTCGACTAACGTTGTTTCTCT
Source organism: Meconema thalassinum (assembly GCA_946902985.2). Classification (NCBI taxonomy): domain Eukaryota; kingdom Metazoa; phylum Arthropoda; class Insecta; order Orthoptera; family Tettigoniidae; genus Meconema; species Meconema thalassinum. The sequence goes on along the minus strand of OX336390.1, from coordinate 13,424,005 downwards.
AAATAAACTTATGACTGATGGTCAGGTTAATTTTGCTTCCCTTTCCTAACCCATTAACTCTAATTTTGAAAGATTTTCATGTGTGCTATGGCACTGATATTAATTTATTTGTGAAATTTTTGAAGAAATTAGTGGAATTAGGGGATGGTTCTGGTATAAATTATTTTCAGCCACGTGGAGAGATGCAGCTTGTGGATAATTGTAGTAGTCTTGTTCCTTATAAAAATTTCAGGGAAGGCGTGAGTTCATGCCTACAAATGTTCAAAGCCATGTATTTTCGGGGCGTGCTGACCAGAGGTTTAAAGGGAGTAGAGCCAGCAAAGGCAAGAGATGTGATTTTTGTGGCTCGTATGACCACATTAGTCGATGGTGCGATGCAGATTTTGATAATTTAAGTTGATATTCGATGTGGTGTATGTTATTGTCAAAATTGTGTAGACGAATTCTGGTCATCAGTACATGCATGTGTTATGTGTGTTATTGATGTGTTTATTTGTCTACACGTGTGGTGCACATTCTGCTAGATTGTGCAAATCCATAAAAGGTTCTTCTTGTTTGTTATTGTCAAAATTGTGTAGACGAATTCTGGTCATCAGTACATGCATGTGTTATGTGTGTTATTGATGTGTTTATTTGTCTACACGTGTGGTGCACATTCTGCTAGATTGTGCAAATCCATAAAAGGTTCTTCTCGTTTGTTTTTGTCAAAATTGTGTAGATGAATTCTGGTCATCAGGACATGTATGTATTGTGGATGTTATTGATGCTTGTATTTGTCTACACGTGTGGTGCTCATTCTGCTTGATTGTGCAAATCTATAAAGGTTCTTCTTGTTTGTAATTGTCTAAATTGTGTTAGGTCTGAAGTGACAAACTTGTGTAAATGTATTTGAGTGCATGAGTGTGGGTGATTGTTATTAGTTTTGTTTTGTAATCGGGTGGGTCTCTTGGTTGTTTCTTAAGGTGAATTAAGGTTAGGGTTTGTTTTTGCTTAATTTATAATTGAATTTAATTAAATACGCCGTACGTATAAAATGATACTATGTTGGGATATCATAGGTAAGTAATTACAAACCTCTTCTGTTCTCCGAGTGATGACTTAGTCATTTATCTGCTTGTTGATTTATGAAGGTAACTACTTGCCGAAATGTGTTTTGGTGATGGAAAATCATGCTATGCCAGGGTAAAATGCGGCTAGTATGACATGTTGATTTCAGTGTGTTTTATTTAAGGGTTATTATTTATTTTGTGTATGTTGATGTCCTAACGGTGTGTCAATTTATATTCTGGAAAAATTATGGGGATTTTGTGGGTAGTAAATGGTTTTATTAATTTTGGGAGTTTGTAAGGTCGTGTGATTTCAATGAATGTTTGGGTACGTTTGTAGCTTGGTGGTCTGCACGAGTGGTCAGTTGATCTTCTTTCATTTAGGGTCTTCTGTTGGTCATTTATTGAGGGATTTCTGTCTAGTCTGTTCTTGTTTTAGTCTTGTTCGCTATATTGCTTACTTAGTTTGACATACTAAGCTATGTCAAGAGTGAATAATTGTATTGTTTATGTTATTGTCTAAATTGTGCATTTCCAAAGTTGGACATTCAGAAAGTATAAATGTGGTGTGATTTGTTTTATTTTGGTAATTGGGTTAGTTTTCTTGTTGTTGTTTTGTGGTTGTCCAGATAAGTGTGGATGTATATTAATTTAAGGGGTAAAAGGTCATTGTATGTTACTTTGGGATCGTGGATGTAAATTAGCATTTTGTTGACGCATCTGTCAACTTAAGTCTACCAGATGAATGTTATGGGGGTTCATTTGCTTAGATTTGAGTTGAATATGTTGGTAAGTATTTATAAACAATTCTCCTAAGTCTTCAGTTGATTGAGTGGGCTCAATTTTTTTTTGCTGTCTGACTGAGAAATAAATACTTTAGGTTAAGTAATGTGATGTGATATGATGAATTGATTTGTGATATTTGGTCAATATACGGCGGCTCACTATAGGCCTCATGAAATACGTGCTTCTCTCGTTTACTAGTTTCGGTTTGGTCTGGGTCTGTATATGATAGGGTATTTTTGTATTTGTGTTTTGTGTGGATGTGTTGACAAGTGCTAATTCATATTCTGGTTGTTGTTTATTAATTATTTGATGGTTTAATTGTAATTTTTTTCTGGGGATTTTAAGGTTATGTGTCATGGTGTAAGGTTGTGGTGTGATTCTGCTTTGGTATGCACGTGTGTCCTGTTTTTTTGCTTGATAATTGGGTCTTTCTATTGTTCTTCTTGGAATTTTCTTGTGTTTTCCTACTTTGGGTGTTTCCTTTGGCATTTTCTCTTTCTGTATTTTGGACAAATGGGTTGAACAGATATGCAATGTGAGACAATTGCCTTCATCTTTTGGGATAATAAGGTTTTTTATTTGTAAATATGAGAGCTCAAGTGCCATTCAGCATTATTATTGAAACTTATTTTTGGAAAATACTGTTATTATTGTAATATTTTCGGGATATTGTAATTTTCTAAAACATGCATGCAATTTTCTGTGTTAATTGAGGGTCATTGTTAAACATTTCACCTGTAAAGATGTGGATTCTTGATAGTACTGGGTTATTGTTGTAAAATCTGATGCCATCATGTAATATTTTATTGTAATTTGTTCTTTGTAAATGAGTGTCAACGTTAGATATTAAGCTTTCCTTTACACATTACTGTCGCAGTCGAAATTTGATTTCAGCTAATTTCTTCGAGGTCTTATTCTGCGTTTGGAGTGTTATGCAGTGCGAGAAGATGTCTCTGGCCAGGATATTGGACCAATCTATGTAACCTTCGGATGAAACTGTTCCTGCCATCGTTTATTCAAGATGCCATTTGTAATAATGTTGTGGAAATTGTACAAAGAAAACCCACTCGATGTATTCTACACTTAAGTATTTGTTTATGTTCTTGGCATGACATATTTTGGTGGTTATGGTGCTGATGAAAACTGAAATGAACTTTTAATTAAGTATTTCACATTCGGAAGCTACTGTGTTTGTGATAATTGGCAAAAACTTTTCTATGCTTAAAGATTGCTTGATTATGCATGTTGATACACTTGTACCATTTACGTCGTCTCTGTTCTGCGAACCATCGACAAGTTTGGGGCCCGGGAGTCTGTGCCGTTACTTTGGCACTAATCTCTGATTGAACGTACAATTTTTACTTTGGCATAAACTTTTGAATCGAGCGGCGGAGTTAGTTGTGGCTGGCCTCGATAGGTAGCATATCTTGTCGGTGCTGCCTTGGACTGGGATTGTAGTTTCTCCCTCTGTCCGATAGGAAGAGCTATGTTCTAGCGACAAGTATTTCTCTATCTCGATGTTGACTTTAATGGTTTTGGAAGGCTGGGATTTTCGAGACATGTATGATTCTCGTAATGAGCTTGTTAGGCCAGTCATCATGGATCTACGTGGTTTTATAAATACATAAGAAGTATACTGAAGTTCTACTGTATGTGAAAATGTTGAATGATATTATCCCTCTTCGTCAAGTTATTGACTGGTTACCTATTGTAACCTTACTGGAGATAAACGTCTGGATATGCTTCGTATATTATGGAATTAAGGTAGGCTATTTTGTCATCGTAAGTACTTGTGACTGTATCGACTGGCAAGGTAAATGTATTTATTTTGTATTTTCCTACGTTGCATGACAGGGCCTTTCATGGTTATACATTCAAACTTAATGTCATCCTCGGGTATTCACTCTGGTAGGCTAACTGACACTCATATTTTCTTTGCGTAATTAATGATTTGTTTTCTGTTTTCTGTTTATTGTAAAAATGCATTTTAATTACAAGTAGTATGCCTTATGGTCTGTGGAAAATTTATTAATGTAGGATTTATTTTGATATCGATAGCCCTAGTACGGTGATCGTTTTTCTTCTGTTTTTTCATGATGGCTACTGTCGTATTGTTTTTAACTATGTGCGATCATCTGTTGTTAATAAAAAAGATTTTTCTGATAGCCATTGAGGTGAAAACACGTAAATTGGATTAGCTCCGTATATTTTGTGTTTTGAAGACATTAATTCTTCAGTTTTAGGCAACGTATTACTTTGGATATTATAACAAGCGTAGGCCTAACTTTGTGACATGTACTGTCTCGAGAATTAATTAATTATATATTTGTGTGGAAATGCATGAAATACTGTATGATGCATTATGCATGTGCATTATGAAACTATTGAATATTTAATTCGTCATCCTCTTAATTATTTGGCTTGGATTCTCATAATGACAACAGATGATAGTTTGAAAGCAACGCTTATTTACTTCATCGTAACAACTTGGCTGGATTGCTAAAATATGTATTACAGTCAACTGGAAGGAACAAATATTTGATGTCAGAATCCACATCTTGATTAGTAAGTGTTTTGTTAATTTGTATGCATGTTTATTGTGAATATATTATGATTTTACCCGATCACCTTAGTATTATTTCTGGGTTCCGGGGTTCGAAGATGGTCTCAGACAATTGCCCTCTGAGTATGAATTCACTATGGTCCAGTACCTTCCCTCCCAAGGCCTTTACTTTAGTAGGGGGTTAATTATAATAATATTAATAATGTTGTCCCATCAAAGAAAACAGCGAGTACAGCAGGCGTCACAACCACGAATTATAGAAGCACGTGGAGAAGATCAGTGACACGATTCGAGAAAAAAGGATTGCCTTTTATAGCCACGTGACACGAATGAGTCCAGGCAGGACATCAAAACGGATATTGACGTATTTTCAAGATAAGAAAACCAAAGGGGCATGGTTCACGGAAGTTGAGAACGATCTAGGTGAAATAGAAATGTCCCCTAAAGATATCCAGGAGCGTGTTCCACTTCAGGAAAAACTACGTACGCACAAAGGATTCCAGGAAAAGCCGAAGCTGAAGGCAGAGAAAGCGTGGTCCAAAGAAAGAAAAGAACAACACCGGAGACGAATGCGGAGCTCGGAAGAAGAGACAGTTGAACTGACGTGGTCCCTAGTTGGCCTAATCGAAGAAAGAAGAAGAATTAATAATGTTATTTTTTGTTTCTCGAATTTTAATGTTAATATATTTATTTTTACTTTCCAATTTATGTTCTTATCGATTTCATTTTGATATTTTAATGAATTAATTCATTAACTAATTTCGAATTAATTTTTACAATAGTTTTTATAGTTATGTTCATTATATTTATTTTATTATTGTAATTTCATTTTTATGATTCTTAATTCTGTATTTATAGTTTATTTTCACACATTACGTCAAGTACAGAGAGTTTATTTTGTATCTGACGGAGACCCTCGCTTGCCCGCTCGCCCGCGGCGCGAGCCGGTCTCCCGCCGTAATCCGCTTCTTGGCGCCACAAGTTTCCCTCCTTTGCAGTCTGCTGAGAGCTTTAACAGTGTGAGGTTCAGTTGAGTCAATTATTCACGTGTTTAGTGCTCAGTCTGCTGTTCCAATGCGATTTTCATTACGTGAACGTGTGTATATATATATAATACCTTCATAAAGTACGGTACAGGAAATCTTGTGCGAAAACACGACGGAAATTCCGTCAGAAATTTCCAAACAGACCAGTGCCTAGCGTCAATATTTCAGCACCAGCTGTGAATTAGGTAAGTACAAATTCCTATACTCAATGACTCAGTGCCGTGCCGGCGCCGCATAACGGCAAAGTGCGTAGCGGGAGACAGGCTCGCGGCGCGGGCGAGTGGGCAAGCGAGGGTCTCCGTCAGATACAAAATAAACTCTCTGTAGATACGTATATAATATTTGATTTTTGGAAAAACTAGCACTTCGGCATGGATATTCTCCGAAATTTGGCTGAAAGATTCAACTATCATTATCTTTGAAAGCATAAACTGTCCTAATATAGACACCACTATCCCATAAAGGGTCTGTTGCAGAGTTTCTCCTTGGACAGACCCGACGAGAGGGTGGGATAAGCGGGGCTCGTGCCCCGGGGCCAGAAGAGGAAACTCCTCTTTCTGTAATTTCTGTAAATTTAATCTAGTCGCCACATATAGTGACAAAGCATTAAATTGGGAACCCTGGAGCTGCGCCCTCTGCATTGTGCTGCGATATGGTGGTTAAAATATAAATCACTACAAGAAGTTCTAGCTTGCGCTTGCATGCTGCACTCTGGTGAATGCGCCACACGGCTGTTGGCTCTACCTAGGGTAATCTGTGGCCCAACACAACACAACACAGTACAACACACGCAAAGCCAAGCCAAACTAGCCTTTATTGGTGCTGAGTCTTATTTTTGGAGGTGGAGCCCGTGTGGTCTGGCTCACTCATTCACGAAAGCGCCATCAGTTCGTGCGCTCGATCAAATGAATGCACAATAAGATATGCTTGCCATTTCCTTGAAGTTTAAATTGAATACAAAGTGTTATGGAGAGGGCACATTGTTGGTGCCATGGCACACTGGCACTACTTCACGGGACGCCCCAGAGAATTAGGGAGAACCACATTAGAAAATGTTGTATAATATTCCAGGTTATAGACTATAATGATTTTACAAGCAAATTAACAGGAGGTGGAGTATCTGTAGCTTTATCAATCAAATCTAATACAAAAATAAATGTTACAGTATTTTTAAACTTTGTTTTCTGAACGTAACCAGCAATAAACACAATAATCTCACACTACCAGTATTACACAGGGTGCTAGGGAATGTTCTGCGCAGTGCTTACTTGCTGCTGCGAGAGCTAGCAGCAGCAGCAGTTACGTTGGCAGCACGTATCAAAACAAACAACCAGTAAATGTTGCACTCACCGCAGCCATTCATAAAAGACGCTAGAAGTGTTCGAAGACATACTTCAACACGTCTACACATATTCTCGAAGACTTTCTTGAGCTAATTTGCGTGGAGATTTCATCAAGTTATTCGTCTGTTAAAAGCGTAGGCTGGCCTCTTCCCGGTACATCGTGAACTGAGCCAGTCACATCAAATTTACTTATCAAATCCTGAACGGTTTCCGAATTTTGACCCTTTGAATTAGGAAACCACACCTGAAATTTTAGTTCTGCATTTTCTGTTTACCGATCACCTTCACAAAAAACGTATTCCACTCTTCAGTAGTAAACATTACCGCCTGTATACTGATGCACTCTTCCAATAATCCATCTGAACGCTCGCTTACTGCAATACACACTGACGATCTCGACAGCCCACAACCCACACGTGTGGCCTTCACTGTACCACTGTCCTGTCAACTAAACTGCTGATGCTACCCCTGGCAACAGGACGTAGTCGTTGCAGGGAACATTCCCTGGCACCCTGTAGTTACTGGGGATCGTAATGTTGACTTCCTACAACAAGATGCTCTTGCTAAATCATATCTTATGATGTTAAAATGTTAAAGTTTTCATATCTGTAACAAGAACAAGTTTATTTTCCAGTCTAATAGATAATTCCAACAACTCAAGACATTTCTAAGATATTTTAATTATATTTTGTGAAAATATTTTTCACTTTTCATATTGAATAGTAATTATAAAGAGATTCTTTAGCTGGAGCGGGGCCGGACGCACGCTCCTTCCGCCAGCCAACCGAGCTCAGGCCGTGCATAGCGCGCAGATGGAAACCGTGACAAAGTACATTAATTAATGGTATATTCACCAACAAATCATGATTAAAGAACTTACCTTTTCACAGAAGATGCTGAAAATGTTCTCCTACAGCTGACAGACAGACGTTGTACCGTGTAAATAAATTAGCGTTTACACGTTGTGATTCCCTTCTGTTGTGAGGGATATCTGCTGCCGTATATTGTTCTCCAGCTCCACTAGAATACGGGTGATTTATTTGTACACTTTGTATTTTAAATTAACCCACAATTAGACATCAAACACTCTTAGGTCCGTGCTTCGATTAATTACAGTAAACAGGCAGGGGGGTGCAGGAGTAGCTACATAATGTAACGATGTAACATCCAAAGTTACTGTCTGTCAGCTGAAGGAGAATATGTTCAGCCTCTTCTGTGAAAAGTTAAGTTCTAACCTTTAACTGGTGACGTGACGTCATCCAGATTCCCAAGAAATAAAAAAAGACATGTGTGCTTCTGTAATTAAATCTTGCAAGAAGCTGTTGTTTATGTTAACTTCTTAACTGTGCGCTGACTCTTCACACCCTCGTTGATGAAAGGTTGGTGACTTAATAACTTTAATGACCCTGATTATCTCACCGGCGCGCTATCCGCGGCCCGAGCTTGGTTGGCTGGCGGAAGGCGCGCACGTCTGGCAGTCGGCTGCCGGCCCAGCTCCAGCTAAGCAATCTCCCAGTACATTAAACTTGAAAAAAAAAAGTAAAAACTTTATAATTTCACCAATTGTTATTCAGAATTTTATCTAAAGGAAGTAAAAATACTCTACTTAATTATCTAGAAGATGGCTTAAAACATCTTGTAGACATGTTGGACTTTAAACAGATTCTTCCAAACCCACTTGTGTAGTCGAGTGATCCAAGGGACACTCGGACTCAGTAGCTTGAGTTCAGAGACCCCCTGTCAAGTGAGGTGAGTGAACCCCACAGGAAACTTGAGAATTAAAATCACAAGGGTCTTTTATAAAGAATGTTGTAATTACATAAAACGAAGTGTTTCTAGATTGACAGTCCCAGTAATACTTAATTTAAAAAGAAAAACCTGTTGCATTTTAAATTTTGATTTGTGCAAGGGAAATACTGTAGGTTAATTGTTAGTACATTCAATTATAAGAATGACTTGTAAGTGATGCAAGCTGAAGAAGGGCACAGTAGCCCGAAACATGTACAATCCACAATAAACTACGTCCATATGAATTTTGTGTTTCGAATGGGCAGATCATTTTATTCCCTAATGTTATTGTTATATTATTGTTTTTAAACGGGGTCTTTCAGTCAAAGTGGGACTGGCCGCACGGCCTGCGCAGCTCTGCAGGTAGAAGGTCAGACGAGCACATGGCAACACGGAGCTGAGACAGTTGCGACGCAGGATTTGACAAGTAAAGTTGACTTCATTATTTCGGTTATAGCCTATTTTAAGTTATAAGTTTATAACGTGTTATTGCTATGTCACTAGGATGGACACATGCCGATGGCCTCTGAAACAGCTCAATTTTGTTCCTGATGGAAGAAGACCACAGGTTAGGCCAAGGAAAAGATGGAAGGACGGAATCCGTGAAAACCTGCGACAGATTGGAATAGAGGATGACTGGCAACACAGAGCAGCAAACAGAATCCAGTGGAGGAGAACCCTTGTAGCAGTCCCCTGGGACTGATCGCGTCAAGTAAAGTAAGTAAGTAAGTGTTAAATCCTATTGCTTCAATTTTTATTGACGAGGAAAATTGAAAAATAAGGTTTATGCAACAAACCCTCACACTCGAGATGAACTCAAACATAATATCACGAGAGAAATTGAGGCTATTTAGGTAGATGAACTAATGCCTGTGAATGAAAATTTCCTTACATGATGTCAGAAATGTGTAGATGCAGGTGGAGGGCATTTTCAACATTCTGTGACAAGTCGAGTCATGAGTTTACTTTGATTATGTGTTATTATGTGTGCTTGTTACCATTTGTTCGTTTGACCCTCCATGCGTAGCGCTTGGCCGGCACTTCGAGTGAAAGACCCTGTAGTTGATGTATTAAGTTTTGTGCATGCCGCGGTGGGTGAGTGGTCAACGTGTCGGTCTACTAACCCCCAAGCTTGCAGGTTCGCTCCTGGCCGTGGTAAATGATTTTTTTGAAAGGCGGCAAAAATTACGACACCATGTCATACGATGTTGGCATGACAAAGAACCCATTTGAATTCAGTAGGCCGAGTTCATAATGGCAAAATTAATCTCGGGAGTTTCCGCCAACACAAAGTTCCTCATTTCTCTACTTGAAAGCGCTATTGTGTTCAAGGAGCTTAGATATCTAACATCTAACCTCCTTGACTTTCATAGTCAAGGAACAACGAAATTTGACATGTAAGCTACCCTTTGGGTGTCAAATAATAAAGCTTGCACCTGGCACCCGAGGCCATACTATATTATTATTATTATTAAGTTTTGTCACCATTTGTAAACAGTGAGGAGTTACATTGTTTATGAATATTCAGTGGAGGAAAATGAAGTTATGTTTGGGGACGAATGTCGCTATTTACGAGTAATGGTGGGAGGGGGAGTTTTCATTGGAGTGAGCACATACTGTACATGGAATAGTCGACAAATCCAACAAGTTGCTACATATGATTATGCGAGTGTTTAAACGGGCTGGCAAAGAGCATACATGTCTCTAGTCCGTCCGCTGCTGGAGTGTGGGATCCATACCAAAGGTACCATACCGGTATGTAATGGGGGACATCAGGTGAACAAGTAGTGTGAGTTTGGTTGAGCAAGACTTAGCTTACAAAGGGGAAATTGCATGGGAAGATAATAGTGAATTGGGAAAGGACAGTTACAATCATTCTCGCAAATTGAAACCAAATCAGTGAAATAGTACCGGTAAATGGGGCACTGGGGGGGGGGAGTAGAATGCAATGTTTGCCTGCTAATATTAGAAGAATCAAAGAGCTGGTCAGAAAGCACTAAATTCAATTCAATAATTAAAATGGTGGTGAAACACTTCAAATACTTGGGAAGTGAACTGACTGAAGGTGGAAGACTAGATTTGGAATTTAGCAGAATACAACTCGGGAGTGCTTTCTACCAACAGGTACGGGGACTAGTATGGAACAAGGATATACCAATTAAGGCTAAAGAAGTTATGTTCAAAGCATATTATGTTCCTATAATGACATATGCAGCAGAAACTTGGACACTGACTAAGAGGGATGAGAGCAGAGTACAAGCAGCTGAGATGAGATTCCTGAGAAGTATGGTCCAGAAAACGAGGAGAGACAGAGTGAGAAATGAAGATATACGGAAAGAACTGGGAGTACAGAAACTAAATGACAAACTGGAGCAAAACAGATTGAGATGGTTTGGACATGTCAAACGGATGAATGAAGTAAGGTTACCAAGACGAGCACTGGAACGACAGATGACAGGGAAGAGAGGACGTGGAAGACCAAGAATGTGTTGGATGGACTCGGTGAAGTATAGCATTAGAAAACGGAACCTGGATTGGAACACCGTGTCTGAAGAGGAATGGTGGAGAGAAACCATATTTGCCCCCACCCAGTGTCAGCTAGAAAAGGGGAAATGAAGTTGATGAATTAAAATGGGTGAACTTATTTCCCGTGCACGTACCAACATTTAAAATGCAAGAGGTTTCTTACAAATTAAGTTGATATGTGAAGCAAAGAGTTAAGATGTGATAAAACTTGGTTTGTGATTATCATCAACAATTGAATTGGTCAGAGCTGAAAAGTACCGGTATTAAGTGAAAACTGGTCATTTTTTAAACAATTAGTATTTTGAAGTTTTGCCCCAAGGGCCTTGGAACGGCATAGTAAAGAATTAAGTCAGCCTTCTGTTTAAGCCAGAAACCACTGCTACAGAGGAGAGGAGCATTAAGTCAATGACTTGCGGCCTTTCAGCGCCGTATTCCGTACTTAATGTTGGCCGCACTGCAAGATTCCCACGAGTTACAGTGCTCTTGTAAATTACATTTGTACAGGGCTTAGGTGTTTTTTATGTGTAACAAATCCATTTTAAAATAAAATATCATGTGCAATATTCATTCTGACCACGGAGCTGAAAGGCATTAAGTCACGTTTGCAAAATTGATTTGAAAAATTAATAAATTAAATTGATATTCCGCTAACACAAATATAACCTGAATAGTTGCTTCACAGACTAATATAGTGTGTTTGTTAAGTTCTGTTCTGTCAATGATGTTTTATCAGTCTCCTGAAGAGTAGTGAAAACTGACTTAAAACTTTTCAGCTCCGGCCGATTCAAGTTTGTTATTTTCTTGTAGCTTTATATCCAAATTGTATTTTTCTAGGTTGTATACAGTATATTTATTTAGTTTTGTAGTTTTTATTTATTGTTGGGGTAATTATTTCAACTTTATTTAAATTTTATTATAATATCTGACGACGGACAGCATTCACATTTTCAAATAAATGCTGCGATTAATGAGCCAATGAGGCTTGCACGTAGGGAACAATCCATACAGATGGCAACACTGTCTCTATAAACATTTAAATGCATGGAGAATAAAATCTCAGTTTATTTCTTCCCCCAGAATGTTTGTAGACGTCTCACTGCACAACTTCAATGCTCAACAGGAACAGGAGCAGTCCTCGGGCACCGGGTACGGCACCTTCAACCATCGGCAACGATACTTCTTGCGGTACTTGCGATCAGCTGACAGCCACGACATCGTCACCAGGGCGTTCTTCCGCAGTCTGGACAACAGCAATAGTTATACAATGTACTAGGCCTTGCGATAAAAGTGGAAACAGTGGGAAATAAAAGCCACTACTCTAAACTGTCTCAGATGTCTTTCTATTTTTAACATGTTCTGTACGATCATCATCTACTGCACTCATGGGACTTTAAGGGCTATAGCAGAAAAACAAAAGAAAGAAGAGAAAAAGTGATAAAAAAGAGAACACTGTGTCAAACCATGTGCTCACTGCGCGCTGTTGCCATGGATACCATACTCCTCACCCTTCAAGCAGATGCCAGCCTTCACCGTTCACCTTTGGTAAATCAGAGTGTAGCACTTTTCTTTCGATTAAGATCTTCAAATAGAAACCTTTTGAATCCAATATTTGTTGGAATCTTTGATTGGTACTGCATAGAAAGTATGGTATGAGGCAATACAGTTGCAATTCTTGGAACTTCATTATGGTGATCGGAGGGAGGTAAATCCTGATTTGCAGTTCCACAGTGCTGTAATTAATCAGGATACAAATGACAAAATGCCAGAGGATGAGTTGGAGGGAGGTATGATGGAGGATGCTGATGAGTTGTAAGGATTTCTAATTGTTAAACAAGTATTATGAAATTTAGCCTGAACTCTAGTCTGAGAGTACCATACAAACTGATAATCTCACTTGTGTATGCTTATTCCTTAATAAAAGCTGTTTTCAGTACTATCCTATATCCTTCGATTTTATGTTCAACTCAAGTTTTACTTTCATTGCCATCATATTACTTACTAACCATGCAGAATAGTTTAACTGCAATTACGTTTCTATCTTCATTTTAGAATCAAAGGGTCTCTTGTCCAATGTATTTGTTTTCAAAATGTCTCTTGTCCATTGTTTAGTTTCAAAATGACCTTTGTCCAAAATAATTTCTCACATTATAGCAAAACTGATGAGTCTGTACAGACAATATTGAGATAAAATGATAACTGATGATACAAAGCATATCAAGAAAGTATTTTGAAGGGGTCTGGTAGGTATTTTAGGTCTGAAGACGTTTTTCGTTATTTACCACAAATTTAGGAAGGTGGACATAGGCCGTTTTGAAACTGGCCACCTCAATTAGAATATTTAATAGACCATCAGTTATTGACGAGCTGGAATCCTTTTAACTCTTGATAACTGGTGTGAAAAAATATAATACGAGGAGTGTCGCCGGGTCATTTTGACTCACAGTGCATCACCCTCCTTTTGTCGTAGTCGTAGGGGTTTTAATGAAGTAATTTTACACCTGGTGTCTTCCTGTGAACTATTCCCAATATAAAATGAGGTTTATTTATATTTTTCAAATTTAACATTCAGACAATGACAATACATTTCCGTAACTTAATAGCAGTCATATCAATCCTTTTGAATAAAGGAGCTGATGACCAAGGTGTCCCTAGACCCTAAACATGGATCAACAAGAACGTGAGCTATGTGATTGTGCTGCACCAAAATATTTGGATTTTCCCCCCTATTTTCTACAGAATGTCCCGACTAACGTGAGCCGAAAATTGTCACGCGAGAACTGGCGCCATGGGTAAATCTGACCGGACCGTAAGTAATATAGAAATAACTTGAGTGTTCCAAAAGCTATGGACATGTTTCTTTTGCAGGGTGAAGTTCAAGGCTAGGAAGGAAGGTACAGTAAGCGACAGGAAATGAGGGCTGACCAAAACGAAAATATAGAGCATTGCCTCGGGTCAAAAACACCCTTGCGCCACTCCTAACATTAACCAATATTACTATCATAAGTCAGTGCAGATCCCTTCATTGCTTCTCTAAAGAGTCATCGATACAATTACTAGCAGTTTCATTATGACCAGGCCTGACGAGAGGCTGTAGCCCCAGAGCCCGGATGTGCTGAGGGGCCCGACGCTGTAAAATGAACAATTTTATTTCATTTAATGTCAAAAATACTATGATTCTCTTGTATATATGAGTCTGTTCGATGTAAATACAGCCAGTGAATACTATCCAAAACATTACCAAGGGAACATATATAGAGTTGAAATTATTTCTCCTTGAATCTTTACTCCACTTTAAAGTATTTATTATTATTATCATTACAGTCGCCTACGTAGCGTACCGGTCAGCATGGTTAGCTGCCACCCCGGATATCCTGGGTTCGATTCTCGGCTCGGCCACGAAATTTGAAAAGTGGTATAAGGACTGGAACGGGATCTACTCATCCTCGGGTGGTCCAAATGATTAGAGGGAGTTCGATTCCCACCTCAGCAATCCTCGAAGTGGTTTTCCGTGGTTTCCCACTTCGGGCAAATGCCGGGATGGTACGTACAGTAAGGCCACGGCCGCCTCCTTCTCTCTTCCTTGCCTATCCATCCTAAACTTCCCCTCCTTTCCCTCATGAGGCCCCTGTTCGCTTTCCAGGTGCCGATCACACCAACTCCACTCCAACTAGATGTTCCCAGCTCTAGGACACTGCCCGTAGAGGCGGTAGTGGTGAGTTCCCTCGCTGAGTCTTTGGGAAATACCAACCTGGAGGGTAAAATCGATTTTAAAAGAACATATATGATTAATGTTATAAATACCGTAACCATTGTGTTTTTAGTTTTTCTTGCGGGGAAATCGTGAAGTTGCCAAAGTTGTCAATTTAACCTATAACGTGTTTGGAGTTCTTCTGTGGAGCATTAAGTTTCTAATTCAAACTCATAAAAAGAAAACTCTTTACTTGATAAATTTCTGAAAGGAGTATGGCTTATTCTTGTGGTGGCTCAACTCGTTCAGATACAATGAAAATGGAATTTTAATGCACGGTGACCAAAATCTTGAAGTAAAACAACAACCAGAGAGAGAGAGAAAAAATGTGAGTGGCTGAATAACTAAAAAGAAAGGAAGCTCAAGATATCCCTGAGGCGCAAAAGCAAATTGAACTACTACATACATGTTATAGCCTAAGTGGATCTGATGATGATCGCTTGACGATCGAAACTGGTCATCCTAGTGTATTTATTAATCTCATGTAATTTATTTGCCTCCCACAAGTCCAACCCCTCCTCCACGTGGTGGGATACGGGCAACGGCATGAAGTAGGGGATTGCCTGTAGGGGTGAAGTACAGTGGGGACTTTGTGTGCCCCGGGACCGCTACGGTAGCTGTGAAGGCCCTATAGGAACCCTGAAAAGTGACGGCTGACGGGGCTCTGGTGAAGCTACGATAGGCCTAGCAAGCCAGTAGTGGATATCATATTTGCTTTCAAAACAGGAACAGGACTCGGAAAGGACGGATGCAAACGACGACGACCCGGATATGCTAATGGACTACGAGTTGGGACATTAAACATACAGACACTGACAGGAAAGGTGGAGGAGATTGTAGATGTGATGGAGAGAAGAAAACTGGATGTACTGGGCTTGGCAGAAACAAGATGGAAAGGAGAAGGTCGCAGAGAACTGAGGAAAGGGTACCGGTTGTACTGGAGTGGGAACAGTGAAGGAAGGAGCAGCTGAGTAGGAGTAGTTGTGAGAGATGGAATGAAGGAAGAGGTAAAGGGAATAAGTGACAGGATCATGAAGATCAGAGTAACTGTAAAGGGAAGAAGTCTGGAGATAGCCCAGGTATATGCCCCTCAAGTTGGATGTACAGCTCAAGAGAAGGAAGACTTTGAGGAGAAGCTACAACAGCAGTTGAATGGTCAGAGCATCATTGTCATGGGAGATTTGAATGCACATGTAGGAAGTGAAAGGCAAGGATATGAAAATGTATTGGGAGCAGAAGGATGGGGTAGCAGGAATAAAGAAGGGAGAAAGTTGCTGGATTTTTGCAAGAGAAACGGTTTAGTGGTAGGCAACTCCTGGTTCCGGAAGAAAGAAAGCCACAAGGTAACATGGTACAGCAGTGATTTAACAAAGAAATCTTTGGTAGATTACATGCTCTATGACTGGGAAATGAAGAGAAGTGTCAGAGATATAAAGGTAATACCATCAGAGGCCTTAGATAGCGACCACAGAATACTTGTAATGAACCTGGGAGTTGTTAAGGATAGCAAGAGGACAGAGTACCAGGAAAGGAGAATCAAAGTATGGAAACTCAAGGAAAAGGAAGTCGAGGAAGAATTCCAGAAGATAGTAAGGGAAAGGATGCCAACAGACAATCCTAAAACAGGGGAAGAGGAATGGAAGCAATTCAAAAACACAATGGTGGAAGCTGCAGTGGCAGTATGTGGAAGAACAAGCAACAGAAAGCGGTGTAAAGAGACACCATGGTGGAATGAGAGAGTAAAAGAAGCTGTGGGAAGGAAGAACAAGGCTTTCAGAGTGTGGTTCCAGGAAAGAACTGATCTGACAAGGGAAGATTATAAGATAAAGAAGAAGGAAGCAAAGAAGATTGTCGCAGAGGAGAGGAAGAAGTGGATGGTAAAGTGGACAGAGATGATGGAGGAAGACAGCAGAGGAAATAAGAAAGTACTTTATGGGATGGTCAAAAGTAAGAGAAGAGGTCTGCGAGAGGATGTGGTAATGATGGACAAAAACGGAAATGAGGTACACAACAATGAGGCACTCAAGACAGTGTGGAAAGAGTACTTTGAGGATTTGCTGAATCCAAATGGTCATAGGGAGGAAGACAATGTATTAGAAGATGGAGAAGAGAACACCGGAATGGAAAAAGACCTGACTTGGAGAGAACTGGAAATGGCTATAGACAAGATGAAAGGAGGAAGGGCACCAGGTGTGGATGAAGTGAGTGTTGAAATGGTGAAGGCAGCAGGGGAGGTTGGGAAACAGTGGCTGTACCGTGTGATGAGGGTGATATGGAAGGAGAAAAAGACCCCAGAAGATTGGAAGAAAGGATTAATTGTCCCAATATTTAAGAAGGGAAGCAGAAAGGAGTGCAGAAATTACAGGGGAGTCACACTCATACCACACTGTGCCAAGATATATGAAAAGATATTAGAAAGTAGAATACGAGCCAAAGTGGAGAGAAAATTGAGAGAGGAGCAGTATGGATTCAGACCTGGGAGATCAACAGTGGATCTCATATTTTCAGTGAGACAGCTTCAGGAACACCACTACGAATTTGGAGAGGATCTGCTGATGGCCTTCCTGGACATCGAAAAGGCCTATGGTAGTGTGTGTAGGGAGAAGGTTTGGAAAGCAATGGAAAACATGGGAGTGGAAAAAGAGACTGTAGGCAGAGTGAAGGAGATGTATTGTGGAAGTGTGAGTTGTGTGAAAGTTGGAGGGGAAAGAACAGACTGGTTCAGACAAATGAGTGGCCTGAAACAGGGTAGTGCGCTGTCACCCCTTCTCTTTATTGTGGTTATGGACGAGGTAATGACACGGATAGCAGGAAAGATAGGAGAAGATAAGATGAAAGCAATGGTGTTTGCAGATGATCTCATGGTCTGGGGAAACAAGGAGGAGGAAATTCAGGAGCAACTGAAGGCTTGGGAAGAAACAGTGGCAGAGTACGGATGGAAGTTCAACATCAGTAAATGTGAGATCCTGTTAACGACCAGGAAAAAGGACAGACCAATGAGTGGGATAACACTTGGAGGTGGACAGCTGAAGAATGTGGAAAGACTCAAGTACTTGGGAAGTATAGTGGAGGAAAATGGGAGAAATGACAAAGAGATTACGGAACGTGGCAGACAGGCAGAAGCATTTCTGAGAAGCATTAGGAGCTTAGTGTGGAATAAAGATGTCCCACAAAAAAGCAAGGAAGTGTTATACAGAAGCTACTATATCCCGATACTGACCTATGCTTCAGAAACGTGGACAATGAAGAAAAGAGACATAAGCAGAATACAGGCAGGTGAAATGAAGTTCCTGCGAAGTAGGATCGGAGTAACAAGAAGAGACAGGGTGAGGAATGAAAAGGTCAGGGAAATGGTGAAAGAGGAGCCCCTGCAAGGTAGGATTGAGACATCAAGACTGAGGTGGTATGGACACTTAAAGAGAATGGAAGAGAAGAAGATTCCAAAGAGGATACATGAGATGCAGATGCAGAAGAAACGACCAAGGGGAAGACCAAGAGATAGATGGCTGAAAGGAGTGGAGGAATGTGTCAAGAAGAGAGGCGAGGACTGGACCAGAGTGACAGCGGAGAGGTGGTGGGAAGAAAGGACTAAGTGGCGAGGCTTATGTTCCAAACAGACCCAGCCTGGGGCTGGAAACTGTACAAGATGACGATGTAATTTATTTCGGGATTAGGGCATAACCCAGCTCTTTTTGTGTGCATTCGTGTTGACCAACTGAAAAGCACCACACTTTTGTTTACTTAGGCAACACTGAAAATGGCTTCAAACCCCACAATGTTCTCAAACAAACATGATAGTTAGGGGTGGGTTGTTTGAGAAGTAACATTATTTTCAGTTATTATACACATAGGTGTTATTGACCGTCCAATTTCCTAGGGCACAATATTGTTGACCCACTGAAGAGCAATTACATGTAATGTCATCCTTCCATTCAACAGCTCTTCAATGTTATAGCCTCGATGGGCTCGATTTGACCTCTTAGTCTTATCAGGAGGGAGGGCCCAGGTTGTCACTCACAACAGTGGTTAATGGGGCATTCTTCTGTCCTGAAATGGATGGGCTAGGATAGAGTGGAAACTGCACTGCACAGAAAGAAGACGGATCAAGTAAGAGGATAAAACAGGATCAGTACAGAAGAAACACATTGAACAAACATGGAAGGAGATCCGCCTGACAAGGGAACTGTCCATAAGGACATATCGAAACCCACAATGAAATTTCGTAGAGATGATGAGGAAACCATAAATTGCCGATGTACAAAAAATTAGTTGCCATTGCAAACTGGAAGGTATCGAAATCTTGATACAAAATCCGTGTGACAACGCAAATACTGGACAACCCTTGCATCTTGCTGGCTCGTGCGGCGCAAGGCGGAGTGGAGTTGCAGTTGTGCTGGAGAGAGAGAGAACGAACTGGCAGGCTACCACGCGCCAAGGACACTTCATTGTTAGGGAACGAATGTGAAACATAAATGAGCTTCGTTAATCGCATGATAAAAACAGAAATATTATTGGCACCATGCACAACGAATATGCACTTTGAGGCCACATTGTTCTTCACAGTTTTCCTTACTTATTTGAAGACAAAATTTCGCAGGCACTTCGAACTCGGAAGGTCTCTCCCGTTAAGTAATTGTTTGCGAACCACGAATATTTAACCATGTCCTTGAACCGTGGGGAAGAAAACTGAAAATGAATGAAGGATTGCATTTTCAGTACGCTGTTTCTCTGATATACAACAAACTGAACGCGATACAAAGCTTTCCATTGCCGGGAGAAAAACTTATCCAAGGGCTGTATTTTCCCTGTAGTGCCGGGAGGAATCTGGAGAATTTCTATACGGTTGCCTGGAGGAATGTCCTCAAGACATTTTTTTATCACTATAAGTAGTCCAGGAATCTAACAGTAGTAAACACTTTTGGCAAATGGGAAATAAGATTCTTTAAGCCAATATTTTAATTCTTTTTTCCCCATTTTTCCTGATTTTGTGGCTGTTACAATTATATTTGTGGCATGAAACATTTCTTTGTAAACTCTCGGACCGAAAGTTCCAGTTGCCTCCTGTAGTACAGTGAATAACTTTGGGAAAAGTGTGCCGGGCATACTAATTGTCGGTATAATGTGAACGAATGGGTGAGTGGAGGAACTGATTGAACAACTGTTTCTGTATGTTTCTCTCCAACAAACGATTGAGTCCTTTTCGCTTTCATTTCGCGCACAAAACCACTCTGATCTGTGTTGTATATTGAAGAAGGGGTGTAGTCTAAAAATCGCTCTGTAGCTACTTCTACGAATTTCTTTGCGACTTGATCTTTTTCGTCTTCTTCTTGCAGATACGTACGGGATATATATATGACCACTATGTCGCAGCACCTAAAATAAGCAGCAACAACAACAACATAGTTTCTCCCTCATTGTCACCATACACTATCACATCACTACCATTGAGCCATCTGAATAGCATGTACTGTATCTGAATTAACCCTTTATAGGGCAGAACTATTATTAATATATTTTATTTGTATTTATTTAATTATTTTATCCTAATTTTAATTTATAAATTTTATTTGTGTTATCTTTTTAATTTTTATATTTATATGTTATTATTTTATTTTTGTATAATTCTTATGTATAATTCTAATTTTGTAAGCATATTTATTTTAACTGTAAAAGCTTATTTAATTTTGATAATTTTTGGAAGCATATTTATTTTCAATTTTTATTTTTTTCATCAAATTTTTATTTTTTACGTTTTAATTTTAATTGTTTCTGTAAAAGCATATTTTCAAGTAATCTTAGGAAAAACTCATCACAAAATGATGTCACAATCAAAAATCTCCACGGTCATGAATTTAGAGGGCAGAATAATTCCTTTCAAGAAAGGTTTAATAAATAATACGCAGAGAAGGATCCTTTTGAAAAGGAGTTATATACGATAATAAATTGCCGAACTTCTAAAGTCTTTCACTGGAGCAGGGTTTAGAACGTCATGTGAGGTATATCTAACCCATTAAGTGTTGTACTCCTGTGATTATAAATGTACAATGTTAGTAAATATGTCAATTTATATGTGGACTAGCAGTAGTGCCCGTCTTCGCCCGGTAGCATCTTTCTCACGGAAATAACGTAATGCATACTCTAGAGCATTAGCCGGATTCATGACTGCTCTCTCAAAGGAACTGCCGAGCACAGAGCGCTCAAGGTTACGCGCACGCTTCAGCTGGTCACCAGGGCTGTCCACGTCGAGCTATATGCTAGCGCGTGTAATCCTATTAGGAATCTCCGTGCCGATTTCAGGACCTTCCAGTTCGCAATGGCAGCTAATTTTTTGTACATCGCCAATTTATGGTTTCCTCATCATCTCTACGAAATTTCATTGTGGGTTTCGATATGCCCTTATGGACAGTTCCCTTGTGAGTAAAGTAAATCCTTTCATGTGATTCTAACCTCATTTTCCTGTCTGATGATTGATTGTTCCATATTGGCTTATATTAGAGAAAGTGAGTTGAAGGTCAAGTGTAGGCCTACCTGCAGTGCCAGCGCAGTACGTGCAGCGTCTTGGCTGCTCCCGGAGCGCAGTGCATTCCTGACGGCCACGAGCAGGAGAGCGTCTCGTTGCCTGGAACGAGAACATGCATTAACAGCTAGGCTTACCAGACGTTCCGTATTAACCGGAACAATTCCGTTTTTTCTTGTTTTGTTCCCCGTTCCGTTTAAATATTTAATGGAACAATAAATATTCCGTTTTTTGGTTAATACATTCCATTTCGCACCAATTTTCAAATGTCCCGCTTGAGCAATCCATGCTTGACGTGATTGCCAATTGTTGTTAGTGACGTCAAATAGCATTGGCACCGGCACGCCAGCCGCATGCTTCACATTACTGAGTGGTAGGCTACAGGTGCTAGTTTGAAAGAGAAAATGATTTCTATGTCTGTGTCAGAAAGATGGGAACATGTTATAGGAATATCTTAGCCCTTGTGAAGTTCATACTCAGCATTTTCCCCTCCCAATGATTTTATGGAGAGTTTCTTCTGTCATGAATATAAAATGGAGAGATGATAGAAACAGAAGCTCCATTAGCAGTGCCGGATTTCTGCCTAGGCCTACAAGGCCCCGGCCTAGGGGCCCGGCCAGCCTAGGGGCCCAGATGGCGGAATCTTTACATAAGCTCAAAAGCAAGGCTTGCCTTGTCAAAAAGCTTTATCAAAAATTATATTATAATAAATCAATCTAAGTTTACCCCTTCCACACTTATGTTAAGAAATAAAAATGGAAAAATGCTATCATCCTCGCAGAATACTTTAAAGAGTTACTCAATTGTGAGGATCCTGTGGAACATCTAGAATTTAACCATAACCCAAAAAATAAAACTCCATTACAAAAGATTATACCACCAGTTTACAATGAAGTGAAAACAGCAATTAATGCACTTAAAAACTACAAAGCAGCAGGAGAGAATCAAATAGTAGCAGAAATATGATCAGACTATTCATAACCTACATAAATACATCATTGATATTTGGAACACGGAGAAGCTTCCCGAGGAATGGAATACAGTGATAATTCTCCCTCTGCATAAGAAAGGTGATCGCTCCGATGCAAATAATTATCGGAGGAAATTCTTGCATGATACTACATACAAGATTTTATCTAAAATTATATACACAAGAATCCAAGAACAACTCGACCAAGAACTTGGTGAATATCAGGGAGGATTTCGACCAGGTAGAGGCTGTCCGGATCAAATCATTAGTTAAAATGGATAATGAAGCACCAAAGAGTTTGAAATAAGGGTCTAGTCAACATGTTTGTAGATTTTAAGAAAGCATACGACAGTATCCATCGTGAATCATTACTGAAAAGCCTTAAAGAATTTGGCTTACACCAAAAACTCGTTAACCTCATTAGTATGACTTTCAAAAATACGAAGGAAAAAGTTAAATTTAGAGGTGAATTATCAGAATCATTCACTATAAGAACTGGACTCCGACAAGGAGACGGACTTTCACCATTGTTGTTTAAGTGTGCACCGGAGAAGGTTATGCGTGAATGGAACAAGAAATGTCAACCAACTATCAAGATCGGTAGAAATATTAAACTCAACTGTCTTGTTTTTGTGGACGATTTAGCAATACTTGCAAATACAATAGAAGAGGCTAAATTTCAAATTGAACAACTAGAAAGTATAGCCAAAAAAATGGGATTGCAAATTTCATTTAAAAAAACAGATATGATGCCAACTTTTAAAGTTGATACCAGTCGTTCAGTTGTTCAGAAATTCAAATATCTTGGGGAAATAATAACATGGAACACAAATGAAAAAGAAGCAATAGAATACAGAACAACTAAAGTTAAACAAGCACAAAGACTTACCTGGCCAACCTATCTTTCGATAAACGCTAAGCTGAAACACTATAATTCCTTAGTTAAACCAGAGGCAACTTATGGTAGTGAAACTTTATTCAAATTGAATGTAAAATCTACAACAGACAAATTACAGAAAACTGACAGAAGAATTATTTATTTATTTATTTACATAGGTCCCAATGAGCCTGAGCTCGTGTTAGGGACAATCAAGTAACATAGTTACAGCATGGCATATATATAATTTTTGTAACATTATATTGTTTAGTTTAATAGTAACTTATATAAGATTGCTAGTGACTAACTTTACAGAGATGATTCGGTACGATACATTGCATTGCTTAAGGCTATTGGATATGGGCTATTCATTCCTTAATAGGAAGTCTTTTGTTGTCCTCTTAAATGTTTTTATAGAGAAACTTTCCCTTATGCTTAATGGTAGCGAGTTGTATTCCTTTATTATAGAGGACATAATTCCTTTAGTTCCAAATTTAATGGATTGGGAATGGCTGGTGAATATTCGATTTACTCCTCTTGTTGCATAATGATGAATGTCATTTGCATGGGTAAAATGGATGTGTGTGTGTATCAATTTGTTTTCTAATTTGTATACAAATACTGTTGCTGACAGAGCTATTTGTTTTTGCAGTGGCATAATTTTAGTTCTTGAGTATAATTCATTTGAGGGTGTGAGCCAAGGAAGAATTTGCAGGCATCAGAGGAGTGGCACATGATTGGTTCAAGAACTACCTCACTAACAGAAAACAATATGTTGCAATCGATAATGTAAAAGGGTCTCAAATGAGAATTGACACAGGAGTACCTCAAGGTTCTGTCTTAGGACCAATTCTTTTCTTGGCCTATATTAATGATATAGTATTATTAGAATTGAAAGGCAAGCTTAAACTATTTGCAGATGATATTTTTATACTCTATCTGGGAACATCTGAACAGGAAATTATGCTAAATATTAATTATGATCTCAATAAGCTGGTGGATTGGTTGAGAGCACACAAAATGGTTATCAATATCACTAAAACAAAATATTTATTCTTCCATAAACCATCATACAAGATTGAGACCACAAACATAGTCAACATAGCCAACAAAGAAATAGAAAGGGTTAAATCGGCAACATACTTAGGTATCACACTAGATAGTACACTAACCTGGGAAAATCATGTAGAAAATGTAAAACATAAAATCAGCCCTTTAATTGGTATTATTTTCAGATTAAGATATAGCTGTCTTACTAGCCAACAATTGAAAAATATATACTTTGCTCTGATACATTCACATCTAATGTACATGAATTTCATATGGGGATATTGTAAGAAGGAGCTGATAAAAGAACTTGAGATACTCCAGAAACGTGCTATAAAATCTATCTTTGGACTTCCTTGGCTCACACCCTCAAATGAATTATACTCAAGAACTAAAATTATGCCACTGCAAAAACAAATAGCTATGTCAGCAACAGTATTTGTATACAAATTAGAAAACAAATTGATACACACACACATCCATTTTACCCATGCAAATGACATTCATCATTATGCAACAAGAGGAGTAAATCAAATATTCACCAGCCATTCCCAATCCATTAAATTTGGAACTAAAGGAATTATGTCCTCTATAATAAAAGAATACAACTCGCTACCATTAGGCATAAGGGAAAGTTTCTCTATAAAAACATTTAAGAGGAAAACAAAAGACTTCCTATTAAGGAATTAATAGCCCATGTACAATAGCCTTAAGCAATGCAATGTATCATACCGAATTATCTCTGTAAAATTAGTCACTAGCAATATAATATAAGTTACTATTAAATTAAACAATAATGTTACAAAAATTATATATATGCCATGCTGTAACTATGTTACTTGATTGTCCCTAACACGAGCTCAGGCTCATTGGGACCTATGTAAATAAATAAGTAAATAAATAAATAAATAAGATAGATTTTATAGCACGTTTCTGGAGTATCTCAAGTTCTTTTATCAGCTCCTTCTTACAATATCCCCATATGAAATTCATGTACATTAGATGTGAATGTATCAGAGCAAAGTATATATTTTTCAATTGTTGGCTAGTAAGACAGCTATATCTTAATCTGAAAATAATACCAATTATAGGGCTGATTTTATGTTTTACATTTTCTACATGATTTTCCCAGG
This sequence comes from Meconema thalassinum, assembly GCA_946902985.2. Taxonomy (NCBI): domain Eukaryota; kingdom Metazoa; phylum Arthropoda; class Insecta; order Orthoptera; family Tettigoniidae; genus Meconema; species Meconema thalassinum. Next base: position 13,398,615 of record OX336390.1, on the reverse strand, counting down.
TTAGTGTACTATCTAGTGTGATACCTAAGTACACAGATTACCTACTACTACAGATGGCCAACAGCCATGCTAATTCTTGGTACCTAAGACTTCAGCGCTGTCTGGTGGTTGACTGATGTACTAGCAACACGTCGACCGGTAGCGCCACCTATGAGCAGATCTCGTAAACACTAACCCTCCCGCCCCCTCCCCTCCACCCTGCCCCTTCCCCTCGTTCCGCTAAATATTCTCGTCCTAACTGCTCTGCCCACTTCAATGTTCCGAAAATCACAATCTCCCAATACTTATGGCACGTTTTTAAGTGTGGAGATAATAATATGATCTACAAGAAATAAATCACATTCAAAATACCAATAACAGAAAAAATTAATAAAAATAATAACAAAGTGGGAAATTGTGAATTCCAGAACTTTGAAATGAACAATCACAGCATTTAGGACAACCTCATCACTAATATACATGTTTAAATTTCTTTCAGTTGCAATTGGAGCATATTGCATTGGTGACAAAAATTAGGCCTGCAGCATATTATTACTCAGCTTGAAAATGGCCCAAGTAGGCCTATAACCAATTAGTTATTAGAAAAAACTACAAAGGAAAAGTACTGGGAAGGGAGAAAATTCATATTTTAAAATGCTTGATGCTGTTAGCAATAACAGTAAAATTTTAAGAGAGAATGCTAAGGATCAGGTGGTGTAACCAGATCCTCATCACACTAAAATTGTTAGTGTAATTAGTGCCAAATACATTAGGGGACAGAAAAAGAATTGGATATCACAAAATATCTATACAGTAGTTCATTTCATATGCCCTTTAAAATATATCCAGTTAAAAATTTTGAAGGGTGAAATGCAGTAAGTAGGCTACACTAAAAATTATCATCACACACTAATACAGTACATTCCATGACGTGCTGTTAAGGGGAAAGGAGAAATAGGACTTTCAATGAAACAAAAGAAAAACACTCAATACTGCTAGAATTCATCATGTTTTATTTAAAAAGTTATCAATGAAGAGAAGATAACAGCAAGAGCCAAGTTCAAACTTAGCAAAAATACAGTAATCAAATCTGGTCCTCCTAAAAGTATGTGTTGAGGCAAGTTCCTTTCTTCTTTCTTGCCAAAGTATAACAGTAGGGTCCAGCACATAATAATGGACCTAGTTCCTCCTTGATGTAATGGCTGACACCGATGAACCGCAAATTCCTACAACACATACCAGTGTGTATGTTGAAACAGTAAACTTAATAAATGTGTAACTTAATGCTTGAAACGGGGAACTTGAATTTGCTGACATGTGTATGTTTGCACCTACTATAAGTTAACTACATTTTAAAAGAATCATTGTGTTTTTGATATTAATTCATTTAGGGCTTTCGATAACATATTCATTTAGCCCCATGTATTTGGAAGCGTGTATGATTTGTTGATATTTGTTGTTTTAACGGGCCTAACATCTTGGTTATCGGCCCCTAATGGTATCGTGAAGATGAAAATCAAATGTAAACTATAAATGAAACTAACTACAAACTTATATAGGCTACTAGAAGAAGAAATGGAAAACAAAAGGAGAATAAGGCAAACAAAGGACAGGAGGAAAAGAAATGCCCTCAAACCCTCGAAGAATGAGGATCGAGACACTTGGAAGGAAGGAGAGCCACGAAAGGCCCCAGAGGCAATGGAAGAAAGGGGAAAAACCGACCCAGCTCAGGAATCCCTCGGGGTCGCCATCTCCCGAACTCACCAGCCGTGAGCCCCGGAGGGTGTAGCAATATCCAGGGTGCACCAAAGGTGGTGGGGCTACATACACCCTGCCCCTTGAGGGCCTTGAGCAGAAGGCAGGAGATAACAAGAAAAGAAAAAGAAGGCTGACCCCTCGCAGGAGGAGGGCATCAGAAAAGATGAGACAAGGGCCAATTAAGGCGGGAAAGGAATAGACTCCCTAGGCCTCGGATACCCTAATACCGCGGGGGTCGGAAGAGAACAAGAGTTGACCAAGTGAGGTCGACAGGCAAGAAGACAGAGAGGAGCCCGGCACAAGTAAGTGGAAGCAATGCGGGACTCAGCTGGGGCCCCATTGTCGCCAACCCACGTCCCACTAGATGTGAGCCCCTGGGGGAATGTATGATTTGTATGATAATCTATGTTATTGTGGTATCTGTAGTAGTGTGTATACTTCCTGTAATTCAGGTGAGGACTGGAAAGGAGGCAGCCGTAGCCTTAAGTTGGGAACCATCCCAGCGTTAGCCTGGAGAGGAAGTGGGGAAACCTTGGAAAACCACTTCTTGGATGGCCGAGGTGAGAATCGAACCTACCTCTTCTCAGTTCTGCCTCACAAAGATGAGTGTACACCGTTCCAACAGTCAGACCAGAATTAAATTGCTTAATCAAGCTTGGAAACTAGCCCAGGACCTCAGGAGTGGCAGCAACCACACCACAAGGTGGTCTTACTACAGAATCAATTGATGAAAAAATCCCTCCATGTAAGCTTAGACATTGGCATCCTACGTGTTGAAAAATATTGTAAATAACGTGTGGGAATAAAATACTACCTATAGGTATATCAACCATTACATTGGCATACAATAAATCAATTATATTTGTCTTGTATCTATCTCGCGGTTACAGAATATCATCGACAGAACCTAACACTTATTACCTTTCCAAGAGTATAAAATAAAAATTGGCAGATAAGGGTGGGGTTATCGGGCCAATGGTTCCATGGTTTTATTGGATTTTCACGTTGGACTTAGTTCCACAGGACATGACGTCCGGAACGGGGGAGGAGCTTACGGTCAGCTGTTTGCAATATGGCGGCGAGATAGTGACGAGACGTAAGCAAGACAGTGATAGGGTGTGCGTTTGTTATGGATTCTAATTTATGATGGCAAAATACTACATATTTTCTTTTATTGATAGAAATATTTTTATAATCAATTTAAATGCAGTGCTTAATTACTACCAGTTAAAAACATTACCCACCTGTAGATGGTTAATTTACTGTCTGCTGTTACATTTATGAAGCCTGTACTTGGGAGCCTAGCGGTGTCGATGTTTTTATTAATTTCACAATATATATATCCAGGGGCGGATCTAGGGGAGGGCGACCGCCCAGGGCTCCGCGGTCTGGGGGCCCCGCGCCAAGGATTTTTAAAATTTAATTAATTAATAAATTATACGTTTCAATCTTTTCAAACTAAGTTATAATTCATAGTCTTCTTTTCAGTGCAGCTATGCCCTCCCGTGACCGTTGAGCAAGTTTAGATTTCAGTGAAATAATATAAGACTTCAGCCGGGAAAAGAAGTCGCAAAGTGATATTTTAATATTTCATAGTTTACATAATCTTCATCAAAGGGACATAAAGGTTTCTTTCATTTTCTTAAAATAATGTACTGTAGTGTATTCAAAGTATGGTAACTATTCTTTATTTTATTATTATTGCAAAACTATTTTCCATTTGATTTGATTTTTTTATTATTACCTATTGTTGTCGGCCCCACCTTATCATATCGCCCAGGGCCCCGCAAGGCCTGGATCCGCCACTGTATATATCTCACATAACACAAAGGACGACTCCCTGATAATAAATTGAATCCAGCAACCCTGAATTTGCATGAATCTTTTGGGTTCAAAGAAGCGTTACTTGGGATGCTAAAATCATACTTCAATATTGCTAATATTGACCTACATGCTGTTCAAAGGCAAGAATATAAATTTATTAATCTCTTGCCACAGACAAGTTAAAATGGAGGCATCCTCTTTATCAATATATTTAATTAAATATTTAAAATACAGATATTTAACAAAGCTGGAGTCTCCATTTGAACTTGTCATAAGCAAGCGGAACAGATCTAAAACTACACTTTAAGCTAAATCAAATTCACTCCCCAGCTCGACATAAACCATAATACCAATTAAAACCTATACAAAACATACTCTCCTTACTGTTGTACAACTTTCAAACCAACTATTCGCACTCAAAACTGAAAAACCTTGAAATGGAAACTAATTAAAGTTAGAATAGCCTAGGCCGATCAGGTCTCCTGCTACATTACCGCATATGTATACTTAAAATCACTACAACTTCTAAATTACGGCTAAGTGACCTATCTGCCTGAGTAGTATAGGTGTTACCGGCCTGCCTGGGATGATGGGTTTCCAAACCGGTACTTAAAACTAAGATTTTACACATTAATTAACTAAATTCAACAGTAAGGAGATCATAGACAAAAACACAATTTAAGCCAAATAATACTTCAATATTGCAAATATTGAGCTACATAGGCCTACTTGCTGTTTAAAGGCAAGAATATAAATTCTCTGACAAATTAAGGCTAGGGACAGCATTTTTCTTAAGTTTTCTAACCATTCGACTATTGTCAATCGGAAGAACCCCTAAAATAAGTTTGCGAAGAACGGATTACATTCTATGTACGACACAGAAGTATTAGGCTACAAGTTTATCAGTATTTTTGATGTAGCTAAATCCTTGTGAGTACAATTAGAGACAATAACTATCAATAATCAACAGTATCGGTGCTTACGCTGTGGAAAGAAGTCGTCTTCACAAAAATTCAGACTGCACACTGTCATGTAACGTGTAACACGTTTTCCAATTGACAGCGCCGTATCCCATCTTTCTCTCTGAACTTTTTGTACAGTGAAGAGATTTCGTACCCATTTTATACGATTTGCAACCGTATACAGAGCAGTACCTCCTCGAATTTGACAAATTCCTTTCTGTTTCCATCACGACATCAATGTTTCACCATGAAAATAAACCTCACCAGTCACAATGTTACAGCTTCAACATTCTACCACGTGGCTGCGCCATCCAACTTTTCTGACGTCAATAGTTACACATTGGTAAGACTATAATATGATCCTAGGCCATTAAAACTATTAGACCATGGGGGTGTATGTTAAGTTTTAATAAACTGTAATTACAGTCCTACATCAGTATTGCCATTACTACCAATTCGACCAACTGAACACCCAGCCCAAACACTGCATTCCTACCATAACATAAACCGTACAGCTTATTTTCCTGTGTATCTACAAAAATAAATACAAAGTGCCCATAGCATGAATATGCAAGGAAACACATCTACACATTTGTTTGTTCTTGGCTTATTAGAGGAGGACAGGTGCATTTGAATGGTATTTGGGTCGCAGAACATTACACGAGTCGACTACATTAGCACCATGACTTAGCATAAGTATATTCACGTTGGACTTCGTTCCACAGGACAAGAACACATTAATGTATATAGTTACACATTGGTAAGACTATATGATATAGGCCATTAGACCTATTAGACCATGGGGTGTGTGTGTTAAGTTTTAATAGCCTGTAATTACAGTCCTACATGGCATTACTACCTATTCTAACTGAACTGATCTGTTTTGAATACTGTAATAATTTGAAATTCAAGGAAGGGGAAAAATTAAAGCTTAGACACGTTGTCATGAATCATGCGATTTATATTCTATTGCAATGTGAAATTAATTAATTGATTATTCACACTCCTCAAGATCTTCAGTACACACATGCAATAGGCTCATTTAAATATTTCTGCGAGTTGAAATCAAGTTGTTGCAATGGTTTATGGAACCCAACCTTATTCATCTTGTACTCTACCGTAGGTCTACATTATAGGCCTATTAAAAAAATCCATTACGAGAACCCACAGTACCTAGTTCCACTACCCACTGCCAAAACATTACGGTAACACAGACTTCTTACCTGGTCATAGACTGGATCATTTCTTAGGAGAGTAATTGCCATATATTCCTCTGCTATTTCGAGAACAGCGATTTACGATTTGTTTTTTTCCTTCTTCCGGTGATAGGCACAGTTCACAGAATTTGGTAGGTCTACCTATGGGATAAATAATAGTGAAAGTTAATTGATATGTCAAGTAGAATGTCACCTGCGTCTAATATCAATTCAAAACTAGGCCTATATTTTTCACAGCCACTACAGAAACACAAAACTTAAAATAAGCGTACTTACTCGCCGTAGCAGAAGAAGAACTGTTCACTTCTCATTACCACGAAGACAATTTGATATAAGAAAGATGAGATAGAACACAACATTACCTTATTTAGCTTATTTGCATACGGCCAATTGGCAACTCAAACTAACACTTGGGGCGATGCGGTCGGTCTGGATAAGTAGGGTAAAAATACTCAATAACACGCGTTTGATATGGAACACTTTTTATTTTTCGGTTATAATCAGTAAATGTGGTCCCTAAAATAATGACAGTGTTATTTTTAATTGTATATATGTATAACTCTGCGATACACGTGATCTAATTTGTATGTTCCACTGGATTTTATGTGTCAATTGCATATTATCAAGCATCGGTTGTCTGCTGGTATTTGTTTTTGAGCAGTTTGAGTCATGGCGCCGTTACGTTTAAAAGCTATATTTGAGTTTGCTCACTGTACCATAGACTTGAGAAAATATTTGCTGCTTAGTAGGGCGAAGGGATGAGTTTAACTTGTATCAAAGCTTGGGAGACACAGGAATTGCTTGATTTGGATGGTTAGCAGGTGGGTTTGGTGTTGAATATCGGACTGGTAGCAGGTTCTTGCAGAGTAGATATTTACCCTGCGAACTCAAATTAGGCCTATATGACTCGTAGTGGAATGGCTCGGATATCGCAGAGCGAGGTGATGGCGGTTGGTAGGGTAATTGGAAATGAACTAGGGAGGGGGACGCCTGGGAAGGATACCTGAGTGATAAAGCTTGGCTGTCCTCGGTTGGCGTAGGCTTGGCTGTCTTGGTACGGCTTGGCTCGGCGAGACTGTGCTTGGCTGTCTAAGTGCGGCACAACCCGTCCTGTCGTCAGTGAGTGTAGTGGTGAGTGGTTCAACCCGCTCCTTTTGCCCGTATATATTTGGTATCGTCACCTTTCGGCTATTGCTATTTACATCTTTTGGAAAGTGATGAAAACTTATATCCGCAGCCCTCTTATACATCGACTTACAGCCGTAAACTGAGCAATATACTTTGCTTTTACTCATTTTACACTCTATCAACGAGTAAAACTTATTACTTATGTATAAAGACACGAAGAATTTACCACGATCTACTTACGAATACAAGAAACCATATACAAACAGTCACCACGTGACAAATGTACCCTACTTGGTAAGTTTCTCATTTTTACCGCTAGATGTCATATCAGATAGCTGGAGTTGCCAATATTATTACATACAACTCATAAACAGAGCCGCCATGGCATGGTCAGTGCCGCCAACCTAGTAGAAATAATGTTTATTTAATGATAAGTGCCGTAATTATCGTCTGTGAGCAAGATGATTGCAAGGAAATGTCAATTAGGAATTATGTGTATATTTATTGACTAAATATAGTGATATGTTTGCAATTTAATTACAACGTTGTATCATGCATATGTTGGCAACACGATATACACGATATACACGATATACAGCGCTCCATACGACTGGCACGTGCTACTACACCGATGGTGCCAAATGATCCCTATCTGGTTGACACCCCCTGCCTAAGTATGTTGCCGATTTAACCCTTTCTATTTCTTTGTTGGCTATGTTGACTATGTTTGTGGTCTCAATCTTGTATGATGGTTTATGGAAGAATAAATATTTTGTTTTAGTGATATTGATAACCATTTTGTGTGCTCTCAACCAATCCACCAGCATATTGAGATCATAATTAATATTTAGCATAATTTCCTGTTCAGATGTTCCCAGATAGAATAAAAATATCATCTGCAAATAGTTTAAGCTTGCCTTTCAATTCTAATAATACTATATCATTAATATAGGCCAAGAAAAGAATTGGTCCTAAGACAGAACCTTGAGGTACTCCTGTGTCAATTCTCATTTGAGATCCTTTTACATTATCGATTGCAACATATTGTTTTCTGTTAGTGAGGTAGTTCTTGAACCAATCATGTGCCACTCCTCTGATGCCTGCAAATTCTAGTTTATTAAGGAGAATCTTATGGTTAACCAGATCAAAGGCTTTTTGAAGGTCAATTAGTACACCAGCAGCTAGTTTGTTAACAAAAAACACCAAGTTGATGGACAGCGGAGATTGTTGCCTAACAACATCGTCTATCGTGAATGTGAATCAATAATAACTACAATGCGTAAAAGAAGAATTTCCTTTTTCTGTCACATATCAAGACTGCCAGAAACCAGGATATTGAAACAACTATTTGATTACTTTTTGAAAAATAAAATCAATAATAATTGGTTCAAAGAAGTTCAGGATGATTTGGAAGAATTGGGTATAAGTCGGCAACAAATCAAAGACAGAGAAGAGAAGAGGATTTTGAAGAACAAAAGCATAAGTCTCAAACTAATAACAGTTGAACGGAAACAATATACACAAAGGGCTTCCAGGTCGGAGAGGCTGAGAAAGTTCTGGGAGGAGAAAATGAAGAAATTTACTCAAATGTATTGATTTAAGTGCTCCAATGTGGGCGTAAAATATGTAAATAATAATAAATAAATAATAAATCTTTTTACTACATTTTGCGCGCAACAAAGCTAGAATTAGGCCTCTTCGTTCCTCCTCTCTCTCGCCTGCAGTAACCACGCTTAGCATTTCCAGGCCACGCGCAGGCAGTCCATTCTATAGGCTCCGTGCGTTGGGGCAAGAAATGCACCGCCACGCAATGAGTGGCCAAATTTATAAACACGAATATGCTACCATGGCCGAGGTGGAGCGATGTGCAGGTAAATTCTGATTTTAAGATGGTACCGTGTGTGCTATCAAATATCGCTGTAATGTACATAAAGTCAGAAACAATACAGTCAATTGACTATGATGACGTGATTCATTCTTTTGCACAGAAGAAAGTTCGTCGTATGATTCTATAAATTTTATAGAATAACGTAACTATAGTAACATAGACTGTATTATTCTGATGTTTATTAAAGGCGATTAAAAATTATATGTTCTGTACTAGTGCATTTAATTTGCTAAATTTCCAAAATAGCTTCGAGATGGTGGGGGGCCCAAATGTCAAGTGCCTTGGGGCCCTGGATCTCTAAGTCTGGGCCTGTCCATTAGTTTGATAAAACAAGAATTGTTCACATATTTCAATTATGACGAAAATTGTAGTGAATTTTATTAGAAGGTTCTTACAAATAAACGATAATCCTTGCAAAGGGTCGTTCAAATGAAAAGCAATTGTAAGTTGCTGGTGTCAGAGTCCGATATGATATGTCAGCAATATCTAGTTTTAATGTTGTGTATTTGATTCTGTAATGAATAGTCTATGTGTATTATTTATTACAACATTTAAAACCCTTGATTTAAAAAAAAGTTTTGAGATATGTGTTCCGTTTTTCCGTTGTTGAAATCTGGCATCCCTAGTAACAGCAAGTGGAGGAGGGTGGTCTTACCTTGCTTCTCATCCTGACACTGTCCTCTGCGAACCCAGCGAGGCCAGAAGTAAGGCCCCAGGTCCTCCCACACGTAACGGACCCTGCACGTCACCCTTTGCACTAACCACTCTCGTACCGCCGCCTGGTGCTCGGCCGTCAGTAGTCCTGATAGTATGTCCTCCCCGGCAAGCAACTCTCGCAGAGCATTCACCGACTGGCGAGGGCCTTCCTCCTGCAACATGTTCTTCCAATAATAACAAAGTTCAATGTACCACAGTGGCAGCTCAGGAGTGAATCGAATGGTGACGCGCCGACATACGCGAAAAGATCTAAAAAGCAACTTGATATATTAGAATTTATTTAGTACCGCAATTAACCATGAGTTGCAGAGCATCCTCAATTTTGTTCATGTTTTTACCTAACTCATTAATGCCGATTGAATTCCTTAAACGTTCAATTGAAGACTCTTCTTTCCGAAATGCACGGGTGACATTATTTAAGTCTCCAAGCCACACTCCTGCTTTTAGTCCAATCAATAAACATGGCCAACAATATAACTACTCCCACACAACCACTTATGTTCATCACACCATCAAGATTTGAATTTTCTAACGAAAACCATTGAATAGGCGTTGTTTTTACGACCACATGATTTTTCCGTAGAAAGTAATGGCTTAGGCCTAAGTTCATTAAGTAAATCCCTCTTCTAATCATCTTTCCAACGTAAAAATGGAGTTTCCGATAAAGTGCACGCTAAATCATTTGTAGGTTGCTAATTATAATTACACTAACAAGCAAATGTAAACCATATTAAACACGCAACACGTCGTTATCTACTATACGAACTGCACGTCCAGCAAGCACAGTAACTGTTAAAGTACAAGAGAGCAATGTGGATGAGCTATCACTGGTGAGAGACGGCTCGCATCACGGAACTCCTGTTGCCATGGTTACCGCTGACTTCTGTTCCCCCTCCGGCCGTACTCAATCACCAGCACATTCCTGTCGCATCAGGCTAGTTAAGCAACGTGGCAGTAGATCCGCCACCACACCGTGTCGTGCCGTTTGAAGGTCGATGTTCATGTATTAATTGGTAACATGCAGTAAAAATCATGTTTAAAAATCCTAATAAATGTCAAAATATTTCTTTTTAAACCATTACTTATTTTGTAGTAAAGCAGGTGACGCGGCGATTCAAACGCTTCAATGGAGAACAGCCACTGATGTACCGTACATTAAATATACACAAGAATTTTTGAAATTAATGCACATCCTAATTGTGTTTGAGTTGTAAAGTCTTGGCGATGTTCGTGTTACAATGTCTCTGCATGTAAATAAATGGAACTAGTTTCTCTGCAGCAATTCGGCGATCATCGTCAGGGTTGATTTCATTTCAATTCGGCAGCAATGATCGCTGGTCATTTCGTGAACGAAAGAATACCACTAAAGGAAAACCACCTGATTTTGTTATTTATCGAGATTTTATTAAATTGTGTTGCTAACGACTCTTTTATTAACGACATGTAAGTTTATAGCAAAGTATGATATAAAAGAGGAGCTTGTAAGTAACAGAGCATTGAAACATCTGTCTAATTTTAATGTTTTTTTTCTTAGCCGTCTCATATTGCTGCAGAGAAACCAGTTCTATTTATTTAGGGGACGTGGTGCTTGGCATGGTGGGTGGGTGGTTATCGTGTCGGATTACTAACTCCAAGCTTGCGGGTTCGTTCCTGGCCATGGCAAGTGATTTTTGAAATGCGACGAAAATCACGATACGCATGTCATACGATGTTGGCATGTTAAAGAACCATGTTGCCACGTTAAAGAACCCATTTGAATTCAGTAGGCCGTGTTCATAATGGCAAAATTAATCTCGAGATTTTCCACCAACACAAAGATTTCTCTACTAGAAAGCGCTATAGTGTCAAGGAGCTATAAAATTCGATATGCAAGTTGCCCTCTGGGCGTCAATTAACAAAGCTTGCACCTGGCACCCGAGGCCATACGATATTATTATTATTATTATTATTAGGGGGAGCCACTATACCGGTGGCAAGTCCGGGGCCCTATTCGCAAGAAATGGGGAAGGAGGAGTCGGAGGAGTAACACCTCGTTAAAAAACCTAGGTCCAGCTGACCCGGCTGGTAGTACCTTGTAAGGGTCCCTTGCCAGGGTTACGGTGAAGTCCTCAACGGCATTGTTGGTGGAGCGGTTGAACTGCGGTACAGTAATAATGGCGGAAGGGGCCTCCTTGTGCTCGGGAGATTAGGAGTAAAAGGTATGTGGTCCACACATATCAGGGTAGCGTCTGTCTCAGATTGAGCGGCTACAAACAGCGTCTGTTCCAGATTGGGCGGCTGATTTTAATACTGGGAGGCTTACTACCTCATCAGTTATAACCCCGCTATCCTTCGGGATAGCCTTTCTCAATTCTTTTCTTCACTCATGATGGAAACACAAAGTATTGGATTATCTACCCCAGGTGGTAATTACCCAAGTGGTAATAAATCCACCTCCACGTATTGTGGAGTTAGTAGGCCTGCGGAGTCTGGGGAGCCTGCAATGTCATGTAAGAAGAAATATATTATGTACTTAGCAACAATTAACATAAACTCACTCCTTCAGATAGGAAAACTAAAGCAAACATTGGATGTTCTTGAGAAACATAACATTGTCATCGCTGCATTGCAAGAAACACGATTTTGTGATGAAGAAGCTTTTGAGTCTCAAGGATTCAGAATTTATAAAGGAATACCTGGCACAAGAGTTACACCGAACATCCCTCATCTTGGTACAGGTTTTATAGTCCACAAGAAAGCTGTTGATTCAGTGCTGGATTTTACATCATTCAATGGAAGACTATCCACATTGTCATTTAGATCACTTAATAAAGCCTACACCGTGGTCAATTTTCATGCACCGACGAACGTGTCAAACAAGAAAGACCGAGAGCAAACTAATATAATATGGGAACAATTAGAAGACGTGATTGACAATATTCCAGCGCATCACACCACCATCCTTCTCGGTGATTTTAACGCCCAAGTAGGAAGAGAGAAAAAGTTTAGGAATATAGTTGGAAACTATCCTGCACATAAACGAACAAACAAAAATGGCGAACGGCTGATTGACACCTGCAAAAATAACAACCTAGTTTTGAAATCTACTGCGTTTAAACATCTTCCTCGGAAAGCAAAGACATGGAGACATCCAAATCCACTAATGGGTGAATTTCAACTGGATCATGTGGCAATATCAAAAAAATCAGATCGTGAAATCCAAAATGTGAAGGTCCTGCGTAATGCGAATATAGACTCAGATCATTATCTGTCCCTTATTAAAATGAAAGGTATTCCGTTTAGGAACAATAGAGTGAATGTTGAAAAGGGAATGAAAACGCAAAAGTACAACATCGGTGGTCTGAAGTCAAATAACAACACTTTTGCGGAAACACTCCACAACAAACCAAAAGATGGAACATGGTTTACTTTAAGGAACGCCATTGTTACTGCGGCTTCGGAATCCATTCCTCTTGATAGAACGTGCAAGCATCCATGGTGGAACGGTCAATGTGATCACGCAATAGAGGAAAGAAGAAAAGCTTGGATCAAGTGGAATAACAAGAAAGACGATGTGAACCTTGAGAACTTTCTCTGTATCAGGAAAGAAACTTGTAAAATTTTAAAATTGGCAAAAAGAAATTTCCACAAATCTCAAATTATTCAAATTGAAGATGATTTTCAAAGGCACAAAACAAGGGATTTCTATCAAACTTTTAAACACCAACTGTCCAAATACGTCGCCCCTACTCTTCACATCCGAGGATCTGATGGTAAACTTAATCTCAATAATAAAGACTGTGCTAAAGCTTTTGGAGAATATTTTGAAACCCTTTTGAACACGGACATACCTACTGAACAACTTGCTTTCTATCCTAGCGTTGCATACCACGACAGTTCACCACCCTCCGTCGAAGAAATAACACAAATCATCAAGGCGCTAAAAAATAATAAAGCCTCTGGGGAGGATAGTATTGTGGCTGAATTATGGAAATATGCAGATAATGACTCCATCATTTGTCTCCAGAAAACCATTGAAGAAATATGGCATAGTGAAAAGTTGCCGGAGGATTGGACTTCTGCCATCATTCATCCTATACATAAGAGAGGGGATAAATCCGACCCAAATAATTATAGAGGTATTTCACTGGTATCGGTAACGTACAAAATATTTGCAAGGGCTCTTCTGAACAGAGCAGAACCGATATTAGACCGTCAGTTAGGGGAATATCAAGCTGGGTTCAGGAAATCAAGATCCTGTCCTGAACAAATTCATAACATTAAGACCATAATTTCCTACTGTACGGTACGATCAAAACCTTAAGTTGTGATTTTTGTGGACTTTAAAATAGAGACACAATAATTAACACCTTACGTGAGTTTGGCCTAGACAATAAATCAATTAATTTGTTCAAAGCAAGCTTAGAAAACACCATTTCTAAGGTCAAATTTCGTGGTGAATTGTCCGAAGCCTTTGCAATCAAGACTGGCTGTAGACAAGGTGATCTGGGATCACCGATGCTGTTCAACTGTGTCTTGGAAAAAATTATAAGAGAATGGTTAACAATCTTACCAAATAATTATGGTATTCGAATTGGTTATAAAAAAGAAGACCTGAATATAAACTTTCTCGCTTTTGCAGATGACATTGCTTTGTTCGCTAATACAATGGAAGAGGCCACTGACCAACTTAATAAACTACAAACCATAGCTGCTAAAACTGGACTTAAGGTGGCCTTCCATAAAACTAATTTTATCACAAATGTCAAAGATGCCTCAAAATTCATCACGATTGGTCTGCAAAACAATCAAAAAAGTCCAAAAATTTAAATACCTAGGGGAATGGATTACCCCTAATAATTCAGAAATAGCTGCTATTGAGAGCAGATGTAACAAATTGGAAGGTGCCTTTCAAACCTGCAAAAACATTTACAAAAGTAAAAGCTTGTCCCGGAATGTCAAACTTTGTCATTATAATACAGTAATTAGGCCGTCAGCACTGTATGCTGCAGAATGCTTACAGATGACAAACAAAGGCCCATTGAGAAAATTAGAACTTAAGGATCGGAAAATTCTAAGGAAAATATTAGGACCTGTTAATGATAATGGTACTTACAGAAGAAGACATAACAATGAATTATTTGAACATATAGAAGATTTGGTGAGTGCGATGAGAAAAAGGAGAATGTCTTTCTTTGGACATTTGGAGCGGATGGAGCATCATCGACTTTCATATCGAATCCACTCATCAATCTCTAAAAAAAATTCCTATTGTAAATGGTCGATGCAAGTTAAAAAGGACCTAACAGAAGCTCGAATCAATCAAACTCTGGTTTGGGATAGGAACCTGTTCAGAAAGGCGGTTAAATCAACCAGTAATCTACACCCTTTAACATCTGTGATGCCTCGCCCTCACTGCAAGTGGACGGAAGAAAGGAGAGCTGAACATTCGTCAAGAATGAAGATCTACTGGCAGACAAGAAAACAAGCTTTACAGTGATCATATGAGTGAAGAACATCGTGGTCCATTGATGGCCGAAACGACTCAAAAAAAAAAAAAAAATTAGGGGGAGTGGTGGTGCAGCGGTCAAGCTGTTGCCTCTCACCACGGCGAACTGGGTTCGATTTCCGGTCAATGCATGTGAGAGTTTCAAAGTGAAATGCCATGTCCTGTGGTTCGGATTTCACGTAAAAAAGAGGTCGCATGGCTTATGATCTCGAGATTAACGGTCACGTAAAACTACAATCTTCCTTCTATTTATTTCCATGCAGAGACAATGCCGCCGCAGCACCAACACAGCTCAACATCTACTTTACTGTCGACCAAAATATTATGTGCACTAGAGTTTGGAGGTTGTTAGTGAAGTAACCAATAGACCTACATAAAATCCAATAACGTCATCTCGTGCCTCGCTCGGAAGTGATGGGCTCCATCTCAGCAACGCCGTACAGCTTTCCCCGGAGCGGCTAGCTGGTGAACCATGTCTTATTTCTCCGTACAAATACAAACTGATATAAATTAAGTGAATTAATTTACGTATTCACAGTCATACAGCATAACTTTTTGATGTATAAGGATTACAACGCGACCAAGAACTACATTTTCCAACGACCCCGAGCCGAGAAAAAGTTACCTTACAACAACTATGTTTCTTGGACACACAATATTTTGAAATTACTAAATCTGTTATAGAACATTCCAAAGTATACTGTGTTAAAATTTGGTTTCGATCTGATGACGGGTTTGTGAGATAATAATTCTTAAATGTGCCGCATGGTTAAAACACGCTTAAAAACGGGCACTTTTTGTGTTCCAATAGCGATAAAAAATATTAAAATATAAATTAAAAATTCCAAATGTACATGAACTAACGTAAACTAGAATGACGAAAATGTTGATGTTACTGGATTTTATGTAGTCTATTGGTTACTGCACAAACAACCTTCAAACTCGAGTGCACATAATATTTTGGTCGACAGTAGTCACAGAAATTACTGGGAGAAGTCATACCGTAACTGTTGAGTAGGACTTGTATGTGATTGCCATT
Organism: Meconema thalassinum; assembly: GCA_946902985.2. Classification (NCBI taxonomy): domain Eukaryota; kingdom Metazoa; phylum Arthropoda; class Insecta; order Orthoptera; family Tettigoniidae; genus Meconema; species Meconema thalassinum. The sequence goes on along the minus strand of OX336390.1, from coordinate 13,382,615 downwards.
GGGATTCAAACCTGAATCTCCAGCTTTCCAGGCAGGTACATTGAACAACGACACCACCAAGACCAATACTTATTCCTGTGACTTAAGGGGCCTCATACACCGTCCATGCATCTGTCTGTCAATGGAGTGTTTAATATTCAAAGCTGTTTTCCCGAAAGTTTGTTATTTTTCGTTGGAAAAACACAATATCTCGTGAACTATGTGATGAAACTGGATGAAACTCGGCAGATATATTCCAACCTATGATCCCTAGAGGATGAACCTCATTCATGGAATTATCTTAAAAAATAATTGAGATATACAGTACTTGGAAAATTAAACAATAAACTGTTCATTTTTTTTAAAGATTTTTTTAAAATATAGTCTACTATTTACAATATAGCATTCATGGTGGTTCATCCTCGGTATTTATGCGTTTACTCTACATAAAAAGAAACTCGTTCCATTACGACTGGTATTTCTTGTTAAATCGTGTCTTTTGTGACTCGCGGCGATTAAAAAATCTCGAATATGATCCTTTCAATAAATCACGAAATACTTGATATACTGCTCCCCTCTCTAAATGAGATTAAAGCTCTATGTATTTACTATACATATGTCAGTTTCCATAACTCTGAGTTACATACTGTATTAGTGAAGCTATGATATGATTCGTAACTGTATGCGAAAATTCCCACTGACGGTGTATGAGTAGACTTGCCAGACGTTCCGTTTTAATCTTTAACGGAACACCAAATATTCCGTTTTGTGGTTAATTTGATAATATATTCAATTTCGCACCAATGTTCAAATGTCCCGCTTCAGAATTAATTGTAATATCTAGCTTGTTTTCTGGTGACACAGGTGCAAGTTTGAAAGAGAAATGATTTCTATGTCTGTTTCAGATGGGTCATGTTATAGATTTATTAGGGACAACAAAATTAAGGAATATCCTAGTCCTTGTGAAGTTAATACTAGCATTTTCCCCTCCAATGCTTTTACGGAGAGAGTTTTTTCTGTCATGAATATCAAATCAAGTGATGATAGAAATAGAAGCTCCATTGTTCACATAATACAATTATGACGAACATTGTAGTGAATTTCATCAGAAGGTACTTACAAATAGAAGATCCTTGCAAACGAAGAGCATTTGTAAGTTGCTGGTGCCTATATGATATGTCAGCAATATCTAGTTTTAATTTTGTGTATTTGTTTATGTAATGCTTATTTAATACTTAGTGTATTACTTATTACAACATTTAACAACCTTGATAAAAAAAACAATGTTTTGGGACGTGTGTTCCGTTTTTCCATTCTTGAAATCTGGCAACCCTGTGTATGAGTCCCCGTAGATGTTGCGTGTACGGTAGCTATAAAGTGGGTCTGTTTCAATGAAGTGTGTTGATAAGATGAGGCAGTACGTACCGGGTATGTATCGGCCACGGCCACAGTGCGAGTTCTCATCCAGCGCGGCTCCAGATCTGAACCCAGGAGTCTGGACAGAGTGGGCTCGTGGAGGTCTCTCTGGCGCGGTTTGAGAGGTGACTTGGGTGAGCGGGCCCACAACTTGAAGGGCAGAGTTGGCTTGTCGGGGCTGCTGGTATCTGGAGTGAGGCAGCACAGCACCACCGAGCACTGAACACACACAATACATAATATGAAGCCTACATTTATATATTAGTTTTTTTTTTGTAATTTTTTAAATTCTTGAAACGTTTTTCACTGAATTGATGCCGTATTATGTGATCATTGCATTTGTATTAATTCTGTTAAAAAATACATTTATTCTTTGATGATGATAAGAATAATAATACTAATAATTATTTAATAATAATAATAATTCCTGACACACAAAATTCGTACTTTTTTAAAGAACAATGCTACTAGACCGAATTGGTATAAATTTACAGAAAAAGACTTAAAGGAATTATGATCACTCAGACGCGAGGTTTCGAGGAGGAAGAAGAGAAGAACACTACACAACCTCAATGGTCAGAGCAACGGAAACAGAATGAAGGAATACTGGGCCAACAGGAAGGCTACAAAGTGTTGATTTCGCGTCGTCATAAGCGACCCATTCGCGAAGAAGAAGAAGAAGAATTCCCTAACATCATGTTAAAATTTTGCTAGGAGATTTCAATGCACAAATTGGTAACGAACAGATATTTAGAACCATTGTAGGGCAATACCCTGCTCACAGCAAAACTACCAAAATGGAGAAATTTTAATAAGTTTTTGCGACAATTTTGAGCTAAAATTGATGTCTACCCATTTCCTGACTCTTTCACACCAGAAAACGACCTGGAAATAGCCAAATTTAAAGTTTTAACGTAAAAAAAAAGAGTCATTGACTCTGATCACCACTTATCTTTAATAAAAATAAAGTTTCAACCTGACAGACCCAAACTCAGAACAGTTAGAAATCCACGAATTAATCCGGAATTTCTTTAAAAATTTCAAGCAATTTCCTTGCAAATATCTCCGACCAAAATCCTTCCAATTCGATGGAATCAAAGGATAAACTCATAGGTGTTCTTCCTCGGAAACGCAAACACAGATGGTGGAACGAGACCTGCTACAAAGCCATAGACTTTCGAATTCAAGCTTGGCTAAGTGGGGTTCGAATAAAATAGAACAAAACTGACATGAATTCATTAAAGCCCACATAAAGATAGCTCAAAAATCAGCAGATTCGAAAAACGCAAATATGATCAAAATATACTGACGGAAATACACTAGTGATCAAAAGTTAAGCATAATCACTAAACGAGGCCATACCGCCTGATAGGAATGTCAGATGGATTGCTGAACAAACGGAAGCTGAATCACACACCAAATGTTACACAACTTGTCCAAAAAGCAGTGTCAGAAAGGTTGTGATAGTTAAGGTACACCTTTGACAACAACTAACAAAACTTGGCAATGTCTTCCACAACACAATATGCTGGTAATAGGGTGTGTGGTTACCCCTAACGGCCACACATGCTTCGCACAACGTGGCATGCTCAGATGGTCCAAGAGCTCTTGTGACCCATTCCTCCGAAAGGGCAATGCGAAGGTCTTGGAGGGTCCTTGGTGTTGGATGACGGGATGCAATTCGCCACCCCAATGCATCCCTGGCATGTTCTATAGGATTCAGATCCACAGACCGCGCTGGCCAGTCCATGCGATGAATGTCTTCCTCGGCCAGAAATTCATCCACCAGAGCAGCGCGATGCGGCCGGGCATTATCGTCCATTAAGAGGAAGTCTGGACCAACCGCACCTCTAAAGAGTCGAGCATGTGGTCTCAGTACCTCGTCCCTGTATCTCCGAGCGTTCACAGTGTTCCTCGGACCACCCTTGAAGATGTGCAGGTCCTTACAGCCATTCAACACGATGCCACCCCACACCATGCTGGTCCCGTTCCACGATGTTCCTGTGGTTGTATCGGCTACCCGGTTCTCTCCAGATTAATGTGCGACGGGAGTTGTTACGCAAACTGAAGCGGGATTTATCTGTGAAGAGCACATGCCTCCATTTAATCATGGTCCAGTTTCGACGTTGACGGCTCAACAGTAATAGGGCCCGTCTCTGTGCTAGCGTGAGCGGGACGCACACCGCTGGACGTCTGGCTTTAAACCGTAGACGAGGGGTGCGGGGTAGAGGGGCCTGTCCTACAACAAGGCTAGATAGAGTAACAAAAGAAGTATGTGAGCGGTCAAAAAGACCGCGGCGCGACGTCCTGAGGGTTAATGACGAAAAGAAACAAGAGAGGAAAATCCTTGGTCCAGTCTGGTGTGAAGGAAGTCTCAGCAGCTTTATCAGCAAGCCACTGACACATTCAGGAAAAGGCGATTGAAGTTCTTCCTAGGGCCACATTCTCAGAATGAACAATGACAGGCTCACCAACCTTACTCTGTCAATGAAAGTCAAGAACAACAGGCTTAGTGAAATAAAAAAAAGACCTTCAAGAAATGGGCATTACAGAGGAAATTATACAGTGAGATTCTTTTGCTGGAGCAGGACCAGTGGCCGGCTGCCGGGCGCGCGCGCCTTCCGCCTGCCAACCAAGCTCGTGCCGCGGGGTTGCGCGAGGCGAAGGCGAGCTAACCATGGTCATTTAAGTCCATGAAGGTATTCATCGAGCCTTCCATTAGTAATTTTCAGTAAAATTTTCGTTTTTTTTTTTTGTCTCATTCGATAGTATAATAATATAATAATATCGTATGGCCTCGGGTGCCTGGTGCAAGCTTTGGTATTTGACACCCAGAGGGTAGCTTGCATGTCGAATTTCGTAGTTCCTTGACTTTCATAGTTAGGTTAGATGTTAGATATCTAATCTCCTTGAACACAATAGCGCTTTCTAGTAGAGAAATGAGGAACTTTGTGTTGGCGGAAACTCCCGAGATTAATTTTGCCATTATGAACACGGCCTACTGAATTCAAATGGGTTCTTTGACATGCCAACATCGTATGACGTGCGTATCGTATTTTTGCCGCCTTTCAAAAATCACTTGCCACGGTCAGGGGCGAACATGCAATCTTGGGGTTAGTAGACCGACACGCTATCCACTCACCCACCGTGGTAAGCTATTCGATAGTATGCCCTCTCTAGTTTCCAGAAATATATAGTTTATACTAGTTTTATTGTTGTTTAGCTCATTTATATTCACTGTAATGATCGGTGTGCACGCTTTTCAGCAGCTGTCACTTTGACGCACAAGTGCAGCAGATAAAGCACACATTAATCTGGCTTTGAAACAGTCTACTCCAGAACTAAAACAATGTAGGAGATACTCACGGGTCGGAGAATGCAGACGATTGACCTAAAATCCAAAGAAAAGGCACTTTTTAGGAGTTGAAAAGTAAGACTCTTTACTCTAAATGTGTAGGCCTGCCTCAACTTTAAGTTACGATTTCTCTCACTTCATTCTTTTCAACATTTGTCTTGACTTGGGCAGTTAAAATGTCCACTTAGAATGCAGATATTAGTTTCATTTGAAAACTAAAATATAGATAAATTATGCAGCTATGTTGTAAACCAGAATGAAGCTGTTAAATTGAAATTAGGGGTCACGCCCCCACAATTAATTTTTTTCAATCAAAATAACGTAAATTGCAAAACAAAGCTAATATATTTGCCTCAATCAATGTTACACAAACGATTCTGCTAAACATGCTGAACATAAGCAGATCAATTTGCGACAACAATGACTCAATTAAGTTGAAAAGGAGCAAAGATATCGCGTCCTAAATGCACGTTATTTTTGTGATTAATCTTTGAAAAAGACCCCCCAAATTTATTTAATTTTCTTTTTTTGGCAAAAATCCACTACCTAGTTTATATTCTTGGAATCAGTGATATCAATTGCAAGAAAATAAGATAACTTGTAATGAAATGTCGTCAGTAGTGTCGATGAGTACCTTAAGTCACTAACCTTTCATCAACGAGGGTGTGTAGTGTCAGTGCACAGATAAGAAGGTAGCATAAATAACAGCTGCAAGATTTAACTAAAGAATCACAGATGTTTCTTTCTTTCTTTCTTTCTTTCTTTCTTTCTTTCTTTCTTGGGAATCTGGATGACCTTACGTCACCAGTTAAAGGTTAGAACTTATATTTTCACAGAAGATACTACAAATGTTCTCCTTCAGCAGACAGACAGACAGACATCGTTACATTATGTAGCTACTCCTGCACCCCCCTGCGTGTTTACTGTAATTAATCGAAGCACGGACCTAAGCCCGTTTGTTGTTGAATTAATTGTGGGTTAATTTAACATTCAAGTTACCCGTACTCTAGTGTAGCTGGAGAACAATATCCCTCACAACAAAAGGGAATTACAACGTGTAAACGCTAATTTATTTACACGGTACAACGCCTGTCTGTCAGTTGAAGGACAACACACTCAACATCTTCTGTGAAAAGGTAAGTTCTTTAGTCATGATTTGCTGGTGAATTTACCATTAATTAATGTACTTTGTTACGGTTTCCACCTGCGCACAATCCGCGGTGCGAGCTCGGTTGGCTGGCGGAAGGCGCGCGCGCCCGGCGGCCGGTTACCCGTCCCGCTCCAGCAAAAGAACCACCCTGTACAATTGAAGACTCCACGGGAAAAAACGGGGTGTCATATTATGTAAATTTTTCAGGAGAGCGAAATGTATTTCTTATACAGGAAGCACATGTAAAACAATTAACAAATAAAGTTAAATTATGAAAAAGTGGGAGGATGTTGGACGTTCCTTCAGTTTCCACTAAAAATAAAATCCTCTGTATCTCGGTGACTTACCGCTTTATTTGAAATCAATTTCAACTGATCAGTAGTTACGATGGCTGGCCACCAGAATACGCCTTAAACTCATTTCCGAAGTAAATGGACTTACCCCGTTCTTTCCGTGGGGTCTTCAAATTCAAAACAGTAATCAGCAAGCGTCATTTTGCTGAGGAAATGAATACCAGAACCAATAAACCATGAACTGAAGAACGCAGGAAGATTTGCAGTGCCCAGATGAAGAGATTATGGGAGGGAAATTAATCATCGGCTAAATGTTACATTGCGCTCCACAGATGGCCATAGCAATGGAAAAAAGCAACACCATCGTGTTAAAAGAAACATCGAAATATATTAAACAGGTCTACAAAATTGAATATAGGCTAAGCTAAAAATGCTCTTACGGTCTTGAAATTTAGGGACGGGTCTAAATTCGTTTGATGCTTAGGCTATTTGTCCCTAAAGTAATAGCATTTCAGTCATTGTTTTACATGATGTTATTAGACGTCATCTATATGAGGGGTTTTCATTGAAACTTTCGCTGCTCTAGTTCTAATACTTTTGTAGATGGAATGTTTTATCTTTTTAAACAGCGCTATAAAAACTGTTTTCCTAATAAAATGTTTTTCTTTCTCAAAAACTGCTAGTCCTACAGCTATGAAATGTTTACTGCAGTTTGCTACAACATTCTTTTTTCTTAGTCGTTTTACCCTCCAGGTTGGTGGAACCCACGGACTCAGCGAGGGAACTCACCACTACCGCCTCTACGGGCAGTGTCCTAGAGCTGGGAACATCTAATCGGAGTGGATACAACTGGTGAGGTGTGATTGGCACCTCGCCCAGGCGGCCTCACCTGCAAAGCGAACAGGGGCCTCATGAGGGAAGGTAATGGATGGTCAGGATGGATAGGCAAGGAAGAGGGAAGGAGGCGGCCGTGGCCTTTAAGAAGGTACCATCCCGCATTTGCCCGAAGACGAAGTGGGGAAACCACGGAAAACCACTTCGAGGATGGCTGAGGTGGGAATCGAACCCCCTCTACTCATTCGGAATACCCCAGGCTGAGTAGACCCCGTTCCAGTCCTCATACCACTTTTCAAATTTCGTGGCAGAGCCGGGAATCGAACCCAGGACCTCCGGGGCGGCAGCTAACCATGCTGACCGCTACGCTACGGAGGCGACTTGCTACAACATATTAATTATAAATACAAAAATACAACCGGGAAAAAAATTACTTCTAATTTGGTCGCTCTCAAACCAACTTTCTTCCCCGGTATTTTTGGCGGCAAAATTGGTCAATTTCGTTCCGCGATAACTTCCGATTGTCAACACTTCGAGCTATACATGGAGGAAAGAATAAGAGGGATGCCCTGAGCTCGTTTGTGAAGCCAAGCGCTGCGTCCAAAGTGGGCCTAACCTTAACTCTCGTATTCGGTGATTACCCTATATACCAAAAAAAGTCATTCCTCTGCAAATCCCAAATTATCAAACAGCTGTCGGTCAATAATTACGGTAGGCCTACGTAATGAATCAATTCGAGGCTAATCGCCAAGTTTCTACCCCCACAAACAAAATACCGTACGGTACCAAAAAGTATAGGATATACCGTATTTTTGTGCTAATAAGAGTTTTTTTAAGTGTTCTGTTTATTAATTTTAAGGTTTGTATTCTTGAATATCAAAATGTGTACGACCAATGAGTGAAAGTGGCTGTGCTCGAAATTGGGCCTAAAAACTGATGAATACCTCAACACCAATAAGAACGTAAGAATCAATGTGGTGTAAATACCGTAATTAGTTCGGCATCTTAGTTCCCAAGATGTTCCTTCTTTGATAAACTCGCACCTTCAGACAACTGTATTCAATTTAATCAGTGTTTCAGCGTATTATTACGTTTTGTCGCGTCTTTCTTACAAAACTAGCCTTGCAAAGGTGCTCTCATATTTCTAATTAAATTGGCTTTTAAAACGATAACGCAGTTTATTCGTGCCAAGTACCGTGAAGTACAGAGTGTATTATGTCTATCCAAGAAGAAATCTAGACTTATAATTGCAGTATTTTGTCACTAAAATCCAAGACTAGTTGGAGTGGATTACGGCTTTAAGCATAGGAACAGCCATTTTCTTGCTACCCAAAGTGGGCGTGCCGTTTGGCTTCAGCAGCTTGTGCTAGGCAGTGAAACGAAGGCATCTCCTTCCGTTCTTTCCTCCATGGAGCTATTTTCTTCTTCTTCTTCTCCTTCTTCTTTTCTTGTAAGGGGGGTTTTGTGGGCAGAGCGTATGGAGCTATTTTGACTGCGCATTAATTTGTTTTCTCCACGTTTTGTCTGTGATGGAGCGCTTTCTAGCAGTGTTGCCAATCGGAGGCAATCGCGGAACGAAATTGACCAATTTTGCCGCCAAAATTACCGGGGAAGAAAGTTTGTTTGAGAGGCGACCAAATGAGTACGGTACCGTAGTATTTTTTCCCCAGGTTGTGTTTTTATTTTTATGATTGATATGTTGTAGTAAAGCCGGTTCCGTGGTATTGGGGGTAGGGCACCTGCCTCTCACCCGGAGGCCCCGGGTTCGATCCCCGGCACCGTCAGGGTTTGTAGAAACTGACGTGAGGGCTGGAACGGGGTGCACTCAGCCTCGTGAGGTCAATTGAGTAGCTGTCTGACAGTGAGGCAGTGCCCCGGACACGAAAACCAAGATTAACGGCCGAGGGGACCCGATGCGCTGATCACGTGTCATCCTAATATCTGCAGGCCAAATGGCTGGGCAGCCGTCGCTTGGTAGGCCTAGGCCCTTCACGGGCTGTAGTGCCAGGGGTTATGCTGTAGTAAAACTGCAGTAAAAGTTTCATAGCTGTAAGAGTAGCAGTTTTTGAGGAAAAAAAAGAACATTTTAGTGGGAAAAACAGTATTTTTTAGCCCTGTTTAAAAATGGTAAAACATTCCATCTCCAAAAGTATTAGGGGTAGAGCAGCGAAATTTTAAATAAAAACTCCCTTCATAGATGTCTAATAACATAATGTAAAACATTGACTGAAATGCTGTAACTTGAGGGACTTTGTGCAAGCACTGTACTGTTGTACTCACCAGCCAGCTGACGACCATGATGGCGATAGGAACCTGGTTTGTGGTTCGGGGACCTGCAACAAGGCAACACTCTGCTATGGAATCATAGAATGAGAACAGAACAGTTATTATAAACTAAGAGGCTGGACTGAGCTGAAGGCGCCATGCCAGTCGAATGACTTCGTGCAACGGAGAAGGGCAGCGAATTTCCTGTTTTGGTCCTTCAGCTTTAAGGCTCGCTCACAATCACACTCCGGGAACGAGAAGCTGAAAGGCGAACGGAAGATATCAGGGGCGTATATAAATCCCCCCCGAAATTTTTGTCACATATAATATTTGTTTATGAATTAAAACATTAACAAGAAGTTCCGTGACGAACTAAAGAGCCTACTTTTCTCGAAATGTAAGATTCATTCCAATGATTCATCTATATTGACCTAATTAGAATAATGACGAAATTGAGTTGGTAATAACGAAATGTCTTATTAGTTCGAAATATAACTGGCATAATGCAGCCTAATAGAGCACTACAGTTGGCAGCCCTGGTGACTGAATAATTATATTCTTAGTTCCATCTCTTAAGGTACAGAATACAATATTTGGCTGAAGTCCAATGGATAGCATGGACGTTACATGCAGTTAAACATTGGATCTAACAGCGCGCGTAAAATCATGTTGGCAACAATGTCATGCATGTCTTGGTCAGAAATAATCTGAACTATTATGATCTATTGTTGTGCCAATTTTGGATCAAATCCATTTATTTGTATAGAAGTTACATGTATTTTAAAATTGGACCAATCAGCAGGCTTAGAATCATTTTGGAAGCAGTGACGTATATTAATTACTCCAAATTAATCTAGAATGCAAGGTAGGCTACTATACGGGTGCAAAGTTTAGTGCTGTTGGCTTGAATACTTTCTGATATACTGATATTAGGGTTAAAAAAATAGAGACAGCATTTATTAACAGTTGGCAGCCCTGGTTGTTCTTAAGAATACGCATAGTCATATCTGTTATAGTACACATGCCACATACGAAATTTGGTTGAAATCCAATTGATAGTATAGAAGTTACATGTATTTACAATTGGTCTTATCAGCAGGCTTAGAATCATGTTGATAGTACTGAGGTCCATTAGTTACTCCAAATTAATCTAGAATGTCGGGTACTATTCGTATCCATAGTTTAAAGCTGTCGGCTTGCATACTTTCTGATATATGGGTATTTGGATAAAATAAATTGAGAGCATTTATTAACAGTTGGCAGCCCTGATGGCTCTCAAAAATACGCTCAGTAATATCTGTTTATGTACACATAGCACATGCGAAATTTGGTTGAAATCCAATTGATAGTGTAGAAGTTATATGCATTTAAAATTTGGACTTTTCAGCAGGCTTATAATCATTTTGGCAACACTGTCATGTATAGCCCCCTGGAAATTAAACTGCAATATTATTATCTATACGTGTGCCAATTTTGAAATAGTTCCCATTCATACCTTCCAAGATATCCAACATGGAGCTCAAATTTCAGTTGCGATTGTTCAGCAGTTGGTAGCACTGACATCATTATCAAATATGGCCGTGAGATATTCAGGTATAGATCTTTACTTCTACCAAATTTTGTTTCGATTGCTGCAGCCGTTTAGGAGTTGATAGGGGGGGGGACACACACACAGCCAGCCAGACAGACAGACAGACAGACAGACAGAAGGACAGACAGACAGACAGACAGACATTTGCCCGATCTCATAAGTCTACTTTTTCCTAATTTTTGCAAAATGTGAAGAGTAGGCTAAAAACCAATATACTTATCATGCACTATTGTTAGTAAGTGACGTATGGCAACGTTGCAAAGCAAGGCGAAGGTAGAGCGATGTAAACAGGCAATCAGTTTGCTCTGATCTTATGTGTAACAGCACAAATTCTTATTACTCTCCAGTGCCTTCGCTCTTATGCACGAACCAAGAACAGCAACGAGTGCCCTCGAATGTGAAAAAAGATTTTCCCTAACTTTTATACCCTTATCAAACTTTTGGCAAATTTGCCTCTCTCTTTAGCTACTGGTACTGCCGAACGGAGTTTGAGTTGGTTGAAAACATACTTAGAAATTCTACTTCTGAAAACAGACTCAACGGTCTAGTATTGTCATCTATTCACACAGACATACATCTCACTGACGATGAAGTTATGAACCCATTTGGCTATGCTTCAAGTAACCTTGTCTTTATATTACAGTGTGAGTTGTAAATCAAAACAGTAACATTAATTCTTTCCATGTAAATACTAACAACTGAGCAAGATGATTGTAGTAATGAAAAATATCATAAAATGGTCGTAGTTGAGTTTGACATTAACCAAATATAAAACATCACAACAAATTGGTTGAAAAAGTGATGACAGATAGCCTTAAAACTCATCATTTTGCACCAAATTATTCAAAAGTTTCCTGGGGAGAACCCCGGACCCCCTATTATTAGGGCCTATACCATGCCCCCTAACCCCCGGTTGGGCACCCCGCGAAATAAAACTCTTTATACGCCCCTGGAAGACATGGTTAAGTTTTGTGTTTGCCGTTGTCGGAGCTTGTCAGAGCCTATCAGATACAACAACGAGGGCAACAGCTAAGCAATACAATATTAAAAACAGGTTTCGTTATAATGTTATCACTAGGGACCGGACATCCATGCACTAAAATGTACAAAATATGCATTAATAATTGAAAAATATGCACTTAACAATAAGTCAATCTTATTCACTCTTCTACCGACAGTAGTGGCTGCGCGGGCTAAAGCGCTGCGTTAGGTCAAGGGGCCAAGCTCTCTGCTGACTCGGTAGACGCGTGGGTTCGAGCCCCACCGTCGGCTGTCCTTGAAATGTTTTTCCGTGGTTTCCCATTTTCAACACCAGGCAAATGCTGGGACAGTACCTTCTGACAGGCCACGGCCACTTCCTTCCACATCCTTGCCCAGTTTCAGTCATCTTCATCAATTCCATCTCTCATCCCGACGCGCAGGTCGCCCACGGGCGTCGACTAGAAAGACCTGCACTCGGCCTCTCAGGAGGCTACACGACAAAAAAAAAACACTCTTCTTTCCCTCTTTTGCCGTAATATGCGCAGTTGTTTTTGCATGTTGTTCAAGTTGGAATTTCTTTTCACATTTCACTTCCTTCAAGCATTTTTGACAATAGACGACAACTCCACCAGTTGAATAATCACTATTACCTAGGTAGGCTTGCCATATTTTTGGTGAGTGAAACATTAATATGGGATGGCCTTACCGTGGGGTCTGGGGGGTATGGAATTTTTTAAAAATTAGATGCAAAATGGTGAGTTTCAATTCTTTAAACCTCGCTTGTGACGGAAGGGGGAATCTGGCACCCTAAATTTTTAGTTCTATACACCTTTTAAAAATAAAAAAGGAATTTTTGCTACATAAAAATATATAATTTTTCCTTTTTAATGATGATGTTTTCTGGTCTACCATCTAGAACGAAGTGTAAATAAAACACAATTTAAAATACCTCATAAAATTGTTTAATTACTAAGTCTTATTATTTAAAAAAACTACAACTTTTTGTCTAGCTACAAAAACAATTACAAAAAACTTTTTTTGTCAAACTAAAAAAACATTAATTAATGAGTTAACAATAGTTGTGACCTCTTTGACGGTGTGTGCGATGGTCAACGATGATTGTTGAAAAGTAACCGATTGATAAAAGATTCTTAAATACATAAATTCATTACTTTTTACATCTTACATCCGTTGTCTGGGACATTGATAAAACCGGGCGGGACACCGGGACAAGAGCAAAATACCGAGACTGTCCCGGTCAAACCGGGACGTTTGGCAAGCCTGCTATTAGGCCTAGGCCTGATTTAATTATTTGATAAATACTTTCTGCATTTTGAGTAAAGGATATGCAGACTAAAATAACACTTTAACTGAAGAAACTCCTCACAACAAAACTAACCCCGGGCTACTGGCTGCCGAGATGGTGAGAGGAATGTCCCACCTCTTGAAATGTTGCGTAAAGCAGTTATCTGTTTCTCAGAAAGTTGCATACAAGGGATACTGCCCAGATGGTGAAAGAAATGTCCTAACCCATCCATTTCTTGGAATGCCAGGCGTAAAATACTGTTATCTCGTTATCTGTTGCTCCGAAAGTTGCTTATAAGGGATGTCCAATACGCAGGCGAAACCAATTTCGTTAAAGATGTTTTAAATTATACTCAATTTCAAATGTGTATGCTAAAATGTGCTGTTATGCTCAGAATATGGAATACATCCAATAAACCCACAAAGTGCGCATATCCGGTCCCTAGTTATCAGTGAACGTAGCAATTAATTAAACAAGATGATTTCTCTACGATAACTAAATGCCTCCAATAGAATAAAGCGAGGTTGAACATATTGTTACGTTCTTTCCGAGTTGAAAATGCACATTTATTTCCAACTTCATCAAATCAATTACGGTTGGTTGGTAAGTTTAGGGGCTGCGACAACGCGGTCATGTAGCCCCGTGTACTTTGGGTGAGTGTAGAATGTTAATTGTGATGACTGTATTAGTGTGTGTTATCTGTTTTTTAATTTAAGTACTGCAACTTAGAATTTTTCAAATAGTTCCTACTTTTGCCGCCAAGCGCCACCGTCAACGATTACTAGCCCAAGTTCAGAACTTAGCTACTAGACACCACCGCAGTCGACTCTTGGCAACGAACATAGAAACCTAAGAGCGTTGTTTACATTCTTAACCTATCCAATTTAGCTTCACACAGGTGCAATTAGTGGAAGGTTCTTTAACATGCCATAAATCTATGACATGGGACCGCCGGCTTTACTTCCCCTCCGAAGGAAGGCATACTGAGTGATGTTAACGCTCTTAAAAAATCCGACGGCTTCGGCCGGGTTTGAACCCGCTATCTTGGGCATAGAAGCTCAGCATGCTACCGACTACGCCACCGAAGCCGGCCATCAATTATAATCAACTCCAAACCAAACAATTCCGATCCGCTCTTGTTACTTCGTCGTCACCAATGGCAAACAGGGTGAGTTAGCCGTGGTCGTTACGGCATGACTGCTGGCAGTCGCTCACATCCGGGAGGCGAGGAGGTTCGAATCCCCCCGCCGGCAACCTTGAAGATGGTCTTCTGTGGTTTCCCATCTTCCTTCCAGGCAAATGCCGGGGTCGGTCCCTAACTATAGGCCACAGCCGCTACCTTCCAACTCCTCGACCTTCCATTCCAACTTTCCTCCCCAACGGTACTTGTAGCTCACCCCTTGGGTGTCCGTCTCGAAGCAGCTACAAAACTGGCGAGCCGAACATGTCCTCGGACACTCCCGGCACTAAAAGCCATACGAAAAAAAAAAAAAAAAAAAAAAAAAAGACAATAGAGAAAACATAAAAGTCGGAGTTGCTAAGTCCTGCCCCAGACGTCATGTTTAACCCACAGCTGCAGACGACTCCTCCACTTGCCCGTTACAATACACAAATAAAGTGCCAAGCAAACGAGAGGAATGGGATCATATTAGGCATATTTTTAATTTGTAAAACTTTACTTTGCCATTACACTTATTGTTTTATTGAAAGCACTAAGCCTACTTCGTAGAAATTATATTATCTGTAGTCCGTAGTAATATCACTCTTATCCATTTATGTTTTAAGAGGGGGTAAGGCAATGTCAGCCGCGTCATGTTAAAACTACAGAATTTAATGAAATATTGATGATTTATGAATACATTTAAATGAAAAGAATATATATATTCCTTTGAGGTCAAAACGGGAGTCAGACAAGGTGACGGGCTCTCTCCAATTCTTTTCAACTGCGTTCTCGAAAAGGTCATTCGGACCCAGCGGGCAAAAATTTTAGAAGCTGAGTATAGCCCTCTGAGAATAGGAACAAAATCCAAGGGGATCATAGTCGACTGTCTAGCATTCGCTGATGACATCGCTATTCTTTCAAACGACGTAGAAACTGCTAGGATTCAAATCGACATTCTACAAGAAATCGCTGTACAAACTGGCTTGCAGATATCATTCGAAAAAACAGAAGTAATGGCTAACATCAAAGATGCCCCAGCAAAACTCCAGACAAAATACGAGTGGAAAAATGTAAGTACTTGGGAGAGATCATCATGAAAAGTGGACTGGACAAAGAAGCATTCAAGGAACGAGTACGCAAACTCGAAATAGCCTATCAAAGATCGCGCTCAATCTACAACAAAAAAATGCCTGTGCAAAAATACTAAACTACGTCATTATGAAACTGTTCTGAAGCCAGTACGGTAGTTTTGTATGCAGCCAAAACCCCATCCATAAATGCTAATAAAGAACTCCTCGAATAACTGGGGAAAAAAAGCCCGAAATCGTTAGAGGTATAATGGGATCAAATTACAAGAATGGCGTCCACTATGAAAATAATCCAACAAAGAAGTCTACTGTGAAATAGAGAAAATTACAGAAACGATCCGTAAAAGGCGGGCACGGTATTACGGTCATCTCAAACGAATGGATGGAATCAGGCTGAATAAACAGATTTTTCATTTTTTTTACTCCAAACCCAAAACCACAATGCCCTGGTTTATAAATACCAGAGACGACCTCAAAATGCTGCATCTAAAACCCGACGACGCCTTCAATACAGATCTCTTCTGCAAAAAGATACTGACTAATGGGCTAACCGGAGATGAGACACCGAACCAGAAAAGGAGACCTGGACAAGGATTAGGCAGTGGCTGCTTCGATAGCGCAGTCGGTAGCATGCTGAGCTTCTATGGCCAAGATCGCGGGTTCAAACCAGGCCGAAGTCGTCGGATTTTTAAGAGCGTTAAAAATCTCTCATTAGGCCTTCCTTGGGGGGGGGGGGGGGAGTAAAGCCGCCGGGCCCATGTCACAGATTTATGGCATGTAAAAGAACCTTCCACTAACAATAAGTACACGTCATGTGTGAAGCCACTCTATCAATTCCATCGTTCGTTGCCAGGTGCTGGTTGAGGTGGTATCTAGTAGCCAAGTTCACTGGTAGGTGTCGTTGACGGTAGCATTGGGTAGCAAACGTATGAACTACTTGAAATTAACGTTCGGTGCCTTAGGACAAAGTTCGTAATGTACATAACTTTATGTCGAAATGTAAACATTATGTTTCAGAAAACTGTATCATAATGAGGCTCATTATGACACTATTCTTCATTATGAAACAGTTTCTCCCACCAATCAGAACTCAAGAAACAGTTGTGTGGCCAATTAGATAAGGATACCTTCGCGCATGCACTCAAAATCCAACATATGTCTGTGTTGTCAAGCAAAGTGAATTTTCTCTGCTTCCGGAGTGCCTTGACCACACATGCGCTCTGTTCAGTCAGCAAAGCCAGCGCGTCTTGTCCACTAGTAACTGAATTAACTGAATCCCACAGATATTTATGAATATTTATGTTAAAACATATAATAAAGTTATAATTATCGTCGAACATAAACAGTCGTATGCAACTCGCCTATAATGGTAATTAAGACACACGTATGGAAATTATAAAACTCGCCTACGCTCGTTTTATAAAGATACTCGTGTCTTAATTATAGCCATTATAGGCTCGTTGCATAATGTACTATTAACGTATTATTACCGGGTGAGTTAGCCGTGGTGGTTACGGCATGACTGATGGCAGTCGCTCACATCCGGGAGGCGAGGAGGTTCGAATCCCCCCGCCGGCAACCTTGAAGATGGTCTTCTGTGGTTTCCCATCTTCCTTCCAGGCAAATGCCGGGGTTGGTCCCTAACTATAGACCACAGCCGCTACCTTCCAACTCCTCGTCCTTACATTCCCACTTCCCTCCTTCCCTCCCCAACGGTACCTGTAGCTCACCCATTGGGTGTCCGTCTCGAAGCAGCTACAAAACTGGCGAGCCGAACATGTCCTCGGACACTCCCGGCACTAAAAGCCATACGCTAAAAAAAAAAAAAAAAAAAAAAAAAAAAAAAAAAAAAAAACGTATTATTAGTAATATGCATCACTTGAATAATGTTAGTATTGTAGGGATATAGGCCTATTTAACATAAATGCAAGAAATTCGCATTTATTTCGCGTTTATCGTATAATTGCGCATTTGAAACCAATTTCACATTCATTATAACACAGAAACGCTAAAACTCACTTGTGCAAGGCACACACACACCTCCCAAGTTTCAACAAATGTCACAATTATCATGAACTAGGTAAAACATCTGAATATGCGTCCGCCTCTTGGCTGTCACCGCCGAAGTGGTTTTCCGCGGTTTCCCACTTCTACTCCAGGCAAATGCCAGGATGGTTCCTAACTTAAGACGGCGGCCACCTCCTTCCCAATCATAATATGAATTACAAATTCACACACTAATGCAGGCATCACAATGACACAGATTATCGGACATATTCTACACGCACATGTTGGTTGGTTTCTCAGTTTAGGGGCTGCGACAACGCGGTCATGTAGCCCCGTGTACTTTGGGTGTGTGTAGAATCTGTCTGATAACCGGTGTTAATTGTGATGGCTGCATTAGTGTGTGTTATTTTATTTTATTTTTTTACCCTCCAGGTTGGTGGAACCCACGGGCTCAGCGAGGGAACTCACCACTACCGCCTCTACGGGCAGTGTCCTAGAGCTGGGAACATCGAATCGGAAGGGATACAACTGGTGAGGTGGGATTGGCACCTCGCCCAGGCGGCCTCACCTGCAAAGCGAACAGGGGCCTCATGAGGGAAGGTAAGGGATGGTGAGGATGGATAGACAAGGAAGAGCGAAGGAGGCGGCCGTGGCCTTGAAGAAGGTGCCATCCCGGCATTTGCCCGAAGACGAAGTGGGAAACCACGGAAAACCACTTCGAGGATGGCTGAGGGGGAATCGAACCCCCTCTACTCATTTGGGCCACTCGAGGCTGAGTAGACCCCGTTCCAGTCCTCGTACCACTTTTCAAACTTCGTGGCAGAGCCGGGAATTGAACCCAGGACCTCCGGGGCGGTAGCTAACTATGCTGACCGCTACGCTACGGAGGCGACGTTATCTGTTTTTAATTCAAGTAAGGACTGCAGACATTCAATTTTTGCAAGTAGTTCCTACTTTTGCTACCAAACGCCACCGTCAACGACCAACTAGTTCTGAACTTGGTTACTAGATGCCACCGCAGTCGGCTCCTGGTGACGAACGTTGGAACCTAAGAGCGTTAGTAAGTCTAACCTATAATTTAGCTTCAGGCAGACAAGTGTAATTAGTGGAAGATTCTTTATCATGCCATAAATCTATGACATCAGGCACACAGGTGTAATTAGTGGAAGATTCTTTATCATGCCATAAATCTATGACATGGCTTTACTTCCCCTCCAAAGGAAAGCATACTGAGGGATTTTTAACGCTCTTAAAAAATCTGATGACTTCGGCAGGGCTTGAACCCGCGATCTTGGTCATAGAAGTTCAGCATTATACCAACTACGCCACCGAAACCGCCTACACACACACCCAAGTACACGGGGCTAAATGACCACGATGTCCAAGATGATGTTAATATAATTACGGTACCATATAATAATAATAATAACCGCCCAGCTCATAGCCTGTGAATTATGAGAGACACGAATCCTGCGTGACGACACCCTCAGCCGCATTACCTTGGCTTTAGTCCATCAAGCAGCTACTTAATTGTCTTCACAAGGCTGAGTGAATCCAGTTTCGGCCTTCACTTCAGGTCTTCAATCTCAGATGGTTCCGGGTATCGAATCAGGGACATTTGGGTAAGAGGTACGCGGTCTTCCCCTACATCACGAGAATAGTAATAACTAGCAACCCACCCCGGCTTCGCTCCGGAACAGTTATAAATGCATTGCGTGATAAACAAGTAAATGAACTTCGACCTATATCCGTTTTACGTCTCGACATGATGGGTTAAAAACACTGACTGACTCTTAATTATATTATCATGGAGATGCATGTGCAACGAATTCTTGTCAGTCGTAGTTGGGGTGATAGGCTCGCCCCTAGCTAGCTCGTAAACTGTCGCCTCAGTAATTGAATGGAGATGTTGGAAGAAATGAAAACGTAAAAACACTTATAGTGGGCGATGTATTGAAGATAGAGATATGCTATCGCGGACTGTTTTGTAGAACTTTTCATGCTGAACAATTCTTACACTCATGGTATATAGATATTTTTAATGGTTTGCCCAGCGTAAGCCTAAAAAGCGCACGGACGCGGCTTCGGTGGCGTAGTTGGTAGCATGCTGAGCTTCTATGCCCAAGGTCGCGGGTTCAAACCCGGACGAAGTCGTCGGATTTTTTAAGAGCGTTAAAATCCCTCGGTATGCCTTCCTTCGGAGGGGAAGTAAAGCCGGCTGGCGGTCCCATCTCATAGATTTATGGCATGATGAAGAACCTTCCACTGATTGCACTTGTGTGAAGCTAAATTATAGGTTATATATAACTAACGCTCTTAGGTTGCAACGTTCGTGGCCAGGAGCCGACTGCGGTGGCATCTAGTAACAAAGTTCAGAACTAGTTGGTCGTTGACGGTGGCGTTTGGTAACAAAACTTGTAACTACTTGAAAATCGAATGTCTGCAGTCCTTACTTGAATTAAAAACAGAACACACACACTAATACCGTCATCACAATCAACACCGGTTATCAAACAGATTCTACACACACACAAAGTACTGCTCGAGTCCAAGCTCTATGAACTTGCGGGGTGAGGGAAAGAGCAGGGAAGGGTCGGGCGTGAAGAGAAGGATCTGTCAACAGCCCACCGTGATCTATGGTATTCCTTTCTATTCCAATACTGCTAACATTCGGCCGTTGCGCAACCCACTGTGGTGTTAGGAATGACTGAGTGAGTCACCGACTAATGTATCTGGTTCTGTACTATGCACGGACCGAGAAACCTCATCACTCGTCAACACCACTACTGATAGTCCGCGATGCACATTCCTCTCAGGTTCACGCAGCTTAGACTCGAGCAGTACACGGGGCTACAAGACCGCGTTGTCACAGCCCCTAAATTGAGGAACCAACCACCAACCAAAAGCGCACTGAGGCCAGGTTTCTTTTCGACTTTTTCACTGAAATCGTTACGGCTTGGCTTCCTTTGATCATAAATAAATTATTTTCTACAGAAACCTTCCTCGAGATATCCTTTACAGAATGGTGAAAGGCGCATCAAAATCCATCCAGTGGTTCTCGAGATTACCCGTGACATCCAAGAATCGGGGACTTTGTGTCATACTAAGTAGAGATAGTTATTGTTGTTTTAAGGGACGGAACTACGAGGTCATCTGCCCCTCTTAAAACAGATTAAATTATAAAAATTTGTAATGGAATTGAAAATTTAGCGGTGGATACCTAAATTTGAAAAAGACTGAAAATTAATAAACCAAAAATTAAATAAAGGTCACGAAACAGTTTAAATACCTCGGAGAGATCATTAGCAACAATGGACTGGACAAAGAGTCAATGGAAAACAGAAGACTTAACCTAGAAAAACTCAACCTCTCCACTAAAAATATATACAACAAAAAGAACCTCTCCTTTAATGCCAAACTACAACACTACAATGCTGTGGTAAAACCGGTGATCTTATATGGTGTGGAGACGGCAAATTTGATGAACCTGGAAAAGCTTCTGAAGATTGAAAGGAGGATATTGAGGAGGATTTACAGCCCAAAAGTGGTACAGGGAACCTACAGACTAAGATCAAACAAGGAGATATAATTATGAAAGGGTGGAAGATCTGGAAACAACAATTAGGAAAAGACGTTTATGTTTCTATGGACATATGGTTAGAATGGATCCAACTAGAATGAATAAACACATTTTTGATAAAATATACAATCTGAAGAGCCAAGGGTGTTACACCAAGCAGATGAAGGAAGAACTCCGGAAGCTACGAATTACAGATGACGACTGTCGAGACAGAACACAATTCAGGGAAATACTTTCTAACATAAAGGTCTTGTGGGAGAAAAGAGATAACGCAGGGGAGGAAGATGGACAGCGGAGAGAAAGGCGCAACACTCTGAAAGAATGAAGGAAGTGTGGAGGAAAAGAAAGGAAGAAATAACTATGAGAAAGAAATGAAATGATATTTGCGTGGTCCTTAGTTTTGGCCCGTTCGCATAATGTATGTAATATATACAAAAATTACGGAAAAACAAAAATTTAGCATTCCAAAACGAACAAGTAGTTGAGTCAATGATAGAGTACTCACCAGCGGCACAGGCGCGCATGTTGTGGCACCACACTGTCTGGCTGAATCTCCTCTCGTTGGGGTGGCCTGTGGAATGTCCCCCTCCCCCGCGCCAGGTGTGGGGTCGCTACCTGGCCACAGTACCGTACTCCTTTGTTAGGGTCTCAAGGTCGCCCTGCCTCCACTCCTAGCGAACACAGCCGCTGGATGAGAACACAGGACCACACTTCTTCCTTCCAACCATTTTACAACTTCCATCTCTCCATGACCGCACACTTCGCCCGAGTTCGATTCCCGGTTCTACCAAGAAATTTAATTCGATGATGATGATAATTGTTGTTGGCCTAACATCTAGGTTATCGGCCCCTAATGGTTTGGGTGAGCGTGAAGATGATAATGAAATGTAAACTATAACTAAAACTAACTACTAACTTATATACTAGAAGAAGTCATGGAAAACAAAAGGAGAATAAGGTAATTAAAGGAAAAGAAATGCCCTCAACCCTCGAAGAATTCGGATTGAGGGACTTGGAAGGAAGGAGAGCCATGAAAGGCGGATAGGAAAGGGGGAAATAGGAGAGGGTCCGCCCCAGAGGTAATGGATAAAAGGGGGAAAACCGGACCCAGCTCAGGAATCCCTCGGGGTCGCCAACTCCCGAACTCACCAGCCGTGAGCCCCTGAGGGTGTAGCAATATCCAGGGTGCACCATGAGTGGTGGGACTACACACACCCTGCCTTCTTGAGGGCCTTGTGCAGAAGGCAGGAGATACTGTGAGCCCCTGAGGGTGTAGCACTATCCAGGATGCACCAGAAGTGGTGGGGCTACACACACCCTGCCTTCTTGAGGGCCTTGTGCAGAAGGCAGGAGATACTGTGAGCCCCTGATGGTGTAGCACTATCCAGGATGCACCAGAAGTGGTGGGGCTACATACACCCTGCCTCCCTGAGGGCCTTGAGCAGAAGGCAGGAGATACTGTGATCCCCTGAGGGTGTAGCACTATCCAGGATGCACCAGAAGTGGTGGGGCTACACACACCCTGCCTCCTTGAGGGCCTTGAGCAGAAGGCAGGAGATACTGTGAGCCCCTGAGGGTGTAGCACTATCCAGGGTGCACCAGAAGTGGTGGGGCTACACACACCCTGTCTCCTTGAGGGCCTTGAGCAGAAGACAGGATATACTGTGAGCCCCTGAGGGTGTAGCACTATCCAGGATGCACCAGAAGTAGTGGGGCTACATACACCCTGCCTCCCTGAGGGCCTTGAGCAGAAGGCAGGAGATACTGTGAGCCCCTGAGGGTGTAGCACTATCCAGGATGCACCAGAAGTGGTGGGTGTCGAATACATAGAATACGATGTGGTGGACTGTATAAAGAAATATATTTTACACTGTATGTACATGATTAAACACTGAACAAGTACAGTAGATATTACATGCGTGCTATGACACCATGTCCGGTAGCCACTGCTACCTTCTTGAAAAGTGAGTCCTGCTTGACGCAGGTAAGAAAACGACCCTTCCTCTTAATGGGTCAACAACCCTCCAGCAGGGGGACCAACTGTCATTAGAGTATGTACAGTGCCAGAGTTGCCAACATACTCCCCCCCTTGAAATAGCAAATATTTCAAACAACAATTAAATACTGTCACTTTGTTCTATTAACTGGAATGAGAGTTGAAATAAACACTATGTACACAAACATTTAAACAATTCACTTCTCTTCACTCAACAATGGGCAAAGTCTTGACACTGCTCTTTTCAAAAGAGCTCCGCTGGGTGTTTTGATGGTAACAACCCTCGTAACTCCGTCGGTTCCTGGATGCACTGCTGCGACACGGCCCAGTTTCCAATGAAGTGGAGGCACGCCCTCTTCCTTCAGAACAACCAGAGTGTCGATTTGTGGGGATTGTCCGGGCGACCGCCATTTAGAACGCTGTTGGAGTTGTCCGAGATATTCCTTGGACCATCGACGCCAAAATTGCTGGAACATAGCCTGAAGCAGTTGCCAGCGCTTCAGTCTATTCAAGGGAGTCTGAGACACATCTTCTTCCACAGGAAGATGAAATGAGCCACCGATCAGGAAGTGGGATGGGGTTAATACTTCCGGATCATTGGGATCAGAGGATAGTGGGCAGAGGGGGCGCGAATTCAAAACTGCCTCTATCTGTACAAGCACTGTAGTCATTTCTTCAAACGACAATGCAGCA
This sequence comes from Meconema thalassinum, assembly GCA_946902985.2. Lineage (NCBI taxonomy): Eukaryota > Metazoa > Arthropoda > Insecta > Orthoptera > Tettigoniidae > Meconema > Meconema thalassinum. The sequence continues at coordinate 13,358,919 of OX336390.1, read as the reverse complement.
TTTCCTACTATTCTCTTAAGGTGATACTTAGCTGATTTAACTGCAGCCTCCCACAACCCTCCGAAGTGAGGTGAACCAGGAGGACTAAAATGCCACTGAATCCCCTTCTCAGTAGCAAAGCTTATGAGTGACTGCTTGGTATTCACATCATTAAAGAATTTCTTTAGCTCACGTGATGCACCTACGAAATTAGTTGCGTTGTCAGTGAATATGTGGGTGCAAGTTCCTCGTCTAGCCATGAATCTTTTCAGTGATGCTAAAAAAGCAGCTGTAGACAGATCGCTTACAAGTTCAATATGTACAGCCTTTGTGGCAAAACAAACAAACATAGCTATATATGCCTTAATCCGAGCGCCCTTCCTGGAGGAAGGCCGTAAATATACTGGGCCACAGAAATCTATTCCTGAAGATGCAAATGGTCGACTGGGAACTACTCTCCTTTCAGGTAGCGATCCCATTATCGGTTGATACGGCCGAGACGAGAATTGAAAACACGTCTTACATCGATACACTGCCTTTCGAGCACCGTTCCTCCCACATAGAGGCCAGTATTGCTGTCGCATCATTGTCAATAAAGTCTGAGCTCCAGCATGAAGAAAAACAAAATGAAAATGATCAAATAACATTATTGTAATGCGATGATTGCCAGGTAATAAAATAGGATGTCTTCTGTTGACCGATAGTTTAGTATTTTGCAGACGGCCTCCTACCCGTAACAGACCCTGCTCATCCAAATACGGTGCTAATCCATGTAATTTGCTTCCCTTGGGTAGTGGCAAATTTTGTTTGAGAGCCTTTATGTCTTGTGAAAATTCAGAACCTTGCGCAATTTTACACCATAAATACTTAGCCTGCTCTAGTTCTACCGGATTAAGAGCACCTGTTTGTCTGTCTGTTTTAGTTTTAAGATTTTTGATAAATCTGAGCACGAGAGCTGTTATTCTAATCAGCTTGCTCCAGGAAGAGTATCTGTTAATCAGATTCGATCCAAGGGATTCTGTAGATGACACTAGAACGATTTTAGTTTTCCTAACTTCAGGTAATTCTTGAGAGCTATTCCTCTGCTGTGAAGGCCATTCGTCTTTATTATCTGAAAGCCAAGATGGTCCCGATAACCAAAATGATGAATTTAACAGCTTCTCCGCGGTAACTCCTCTCGAGATCATATCTGCTGGGTTATGATGAGTAGAGACGTGCTGCCAACAATCAATATTTGTCAACTGTTGAATCTGCGACACTCGATTAGCGACGTATGTTTTCCACTGGTGTGGATGGCCCGAAATCCATGCTAATGCTATTGTGGAGTCAGTCCAACAAAAACACTTGTCTTTAGTTACGTTTATGGATCTCATGACTCTTTCGACCAACTGAGCAAGTAATACAGCACTGCATAGTTCTAATCTTGGTAAAGTTACTGAGCCTAATGACGCAACGCGAGACTTGGAACACAATAAGTGAACTGTTATTTTACCATCTCCTGTCTGAGATCTTGCATAAACACAAGCGCCGTAAGCAATCTGAGACGCGTCACAAAATCCATGAATTTCATACTCCACAAATTCTACTGCCCTAACATGACGAGGCACTTTGAACTCCTTCAATTTAGCAATATCCTGCATATAACGAATCCATTTAATTTGAAGTTCTATTGTGAGAACGTCGTCCCAATTTAAGTTCATTTGCCACAGTTGCTGGACGAAAATCTTACCCTTAATCAATACTGGGGCCAAAAGCCCTAAGGGGTCAAATATTTTAGCCAGGTCTGATAGAATTATTCCTTTGTTTATCTGTGTCGAACTGAAATCACTTCTCAACTCAAACTGAAAAGTGTCTGTGATGGGTTTCCAAGATAGCCCCAACAACTTCAAGTCTTCAGCTTCATCTACCTTAATAATGTACTTGGGATCTGTTTCGTGGTTAGAAATGCTTGATAGTACATTGGGCTCATTCGAACACCATTTTCTTAAGGTAAAACCTGCACTGGATAAAATATCTGAAACACACTTGTGAGTGGTTCTTAAGCCGTCAGTTGATTCACAACCTGTCATTAAATCGTCAACATAAAAATCCCGCCGTATTACATTCGAAGCTTCAGGAAATTCCTCCTTAGTGTCATTCGCCAATTGAGAGAGGCATCTTGTGGCCAGGAAGGGTGCACATGACGTGCCATATGTGACTGTTTTGAGACGATAATGTTTAAGCTCGTCCTTAGGGGACTCCCTCCACACGATGCGCTGAAAGTCAGTATGTGCAGGTTCTATGAGGACCTGTCGATACATTTTTTCTATGTCAGCGGTCAATACATAGCGATGCATGCGAAATCTAGCCAATATTGAAAATAAATCATCTTGAACGATCGGTCCTACTAATAACAAATCATTGAGGGATAATACAGAATCGCCCTTCGAGCTGCCATCAAATACCACGCGAGTGCGCGTTGTCAATGAATTACCCTTAAATACACAATGATGCGGAAGGTAGTACTGTAATGGTTTGTTTATCTCATTACTGGGAATTTCCTCCATATGATCCAGGTCAGTGTACTCTCTCATAAACTGTACGTACTCCGACTTGACTTGGGGCTGCCTTTCAAAACGCTTCTCTAGGCTGTGAAACCGTCTAATTGCCTCATTAACATTGCTACCTAGCTGACTCGGGTCCTCTTTAAGGAGTAGTGGGACTATGAACCTACCCTGTGAATTCCTTCTGTGACCGTCAGTAAATAGCCTCTCACTAATCTCTTGCTCAGAATGTCCTTGGCCAAGCAGTGCTTTCCCCGGCTCATTGAATATCTTACCTGACACAAAGAGGCAGGAAGAACTGTTATCTGCGTGCTTTTCAGACAAACCAACACTACCTGCTGCTACCCAGCCAAGAGCCGTGTTGCGAAACAACGGTAGTTTGTTTGAGAAACTGTCGAGCTGAAATTGTTCTGCGCCGATAAGATCATAAAAGAATTCTGCTCCAATGAGAATGTCTATGGATGATGACACATTAAATTGAGGATCCGCAAGGTTTTCTAATATAAACTCTGGAATACTCCAATCTGTGATGTTGATATTTTTAGTGGGTAAGCACTGACCAGTAATTGAAGGTATTACGTGAAATGTCATGATTCGTTCAAAGGAACCGAACCGCGAAGAAATCTTTGTTCTTACCACTGACCCCACCTTGATGGTAGTGTTATGCAACCCATGTATCGGAATATTAGTCATTGTCTTTAACAATCGTAATTGATGAGCTAATTCCCTGGTTATGAAGTTGAGTTGCGAGCCGCTGTCTAACACAACCCGAGCATGACTGGTTTTTCCCTCTGAATTGTTGACATTCACTACTGCTGTCGACAACAATACATGAGAGGAAACATCATTGTTGTGATTGTGCAATGAAACAGCATTACTACTATGTTGCTCATTAAGGGGAGACAATGAAGTATTATTGGACACAATACTCTTGTTTGAAGTTTGACTATTATTGTAGTTCGGTGACCCTTGGTCCCTGTGAAGCAACGTGTTGTGTTTATCCTTGCACAGCTTACAACATGAACGAGTGCACTCGTTAGCGAAGTGATTTCCAGACAGGCAATTAACACAGAGCTTATGCTTCTTGATCTCCCGCCATCTGTCATAAACACCCATAGAAGTGAAGGTTCTGCATCTAAAAATGGGATGTTCCTCCGTGCAAAGCGGGCATTTCTGATTTTTCTGTGAAAGGAAACAATTTTTTCCTGGGTTCGTGAATGGCCTCGGTTTGAAACCAGATGCATTCGGTTTAGATGAAACGCCTACCTGCTTCAGCTGTTTTGTGCGATCACAATTCTTAGTTTCGATCGATTCCAATGCATTACATGTTTCGAGTAGAAATTTGTCCAGTGTCTGATACGATGGAAGATCAAAGGTTGGTAACGAGGTCTCCCATTTTTTTAATGTTTCAGCGTCAAATCTGTTTGTTATTAAATGTATCAAAATGGCATCTAATTGTTCTTCACAAGACAGACCAAGCGCTGATAGCGACTGTATGTGCCTTCTGAAGCCGTCATACAAGTCTCTTAATGCCTTGGAAGATTCTACTTCTATTTTGTTAATCTGAAGGACCGAATTAATGTGGGAGGAAACAATTGCTCGCCGGTTATTGAACCTTTCATTTAACAGGTTCCACGCTATGTCGTAATTCGCTGCAGATATTTCTAGAGACTGTAACACGTCTGCCGCCCTGCCTGATACCACTGATTTTAGGTAATGAAATTTCTGTATTTTTGACAAATTTGCATCTTCATGAATGAGATTCTTAAAAGTATCGGCAAAATTGGGCCATTCTAAATAATCACCTGCGAATGTAGGTAAACTTATTTGAGGCAGTTTAACTGAACGTGTTTGCGAACTGGAAGTTGATTCACCAATAGAATCACTTAGCGAAGTTGCTGACTTGGAAATTGCACTGTTTATGGATCTTATAAGACCAGATGTTTTGAAGTATTGCTCCTCAAAGTCGGAGCGATAAGATTCTTGTTCTGCTTGAAATGATTCATCCTCTTTCAAATCCTCTATTTGTGATTGAACTGTTTCATATTCTTCCCAGATTTTTGATAAGTGAGTCCGTCGATCTTCCAACTGATCTACGTCCTTAGATTGAGAATCTAATTTCTCTACGAAGCCTTGTATGCGAGATAAGCTAGCCTTTAACCTACCCCTTTTGCTACACAGTGATTTTATCTTTTGTTCCATTTTTCACTAGCAATTCCCAACAAACTGCTGAATGATATAAAATCACAATAGACCAAATGCATATACGTAAAAGAATGACAAAACGAAAAGACAAATACCTAACATATTTACATAATACAAAGATGAACTCCTGGTTTTGTTTCAAAGAGTTGCGGGAAAACTGCGTACAAATAACATACAGTTTTACGGGCGAAATCATGTGTGATCACTAGCAATACCAATACATTGCAAGTACAAACGAACAGTTTTGAATGGAGAAACAAAGGAATGCATATGAGTCACAAGGAATAATTAAGGATGATCGGTGACTTACCAGGATGATGAATTCTGTTGTCCAGTAGTCGCCATGCCGCCAGCAACCCACGGCATTCGTGCGAAGCCATGCTGTCTTGGGATCACAGAGTTCAATTTTCACTGTTTTCCTTGCCATCTAATCGTGCCCGGAGGACCAAAACTTATGTCGAATACATAGAATACGATGTGGTGGACTGTATAAAGAAATATATTTTACACTGTATGTACATGATTAAACACTGAACAAGTACAGTAGATATTACATGCGTGCTATGACACCATGTCCGGTAGCCACTGCTACCTTCTTGAAAAGTGAGTCCTGCTTGACGCAGGTAAGAAAACGACCCTTCCTCTTAATGGGTCAACAACCCTCCAGCAGGGGGACCAACTGTCATTAGAGTATGTACAGTGCCAGAGTTGCCAACAGTGGGGCTACACACACCCTGCCTCCTTGAGGGCCTTGAGCAGAAGGCAGGAGATACTGTGAGCCCCTGAGGGTGTAGCACTATCCAGGATGCACCAGAAGTGGTGGGGCTACATACACCCTGCCTCCCTGAGGGCCTTGAGCAAAAGGCAAGAGATACTGTGAGCCCCTGAGGGTGTAGCACTATCCAGGATGCACCAGAAGAGGTGGGGCTATACACACCCTGCCTCCTTGAGGGCCTTGAGCAGAAGGCAGGAGATACTGTGAGCCCCTGAGGGTGTAGCACTATCCAGGGTGCACCAGAAGTGGTGGGGCTACACACACCCTGTCTCCTTGAGGGCCTTGAGCAGAAGGCAGGAGATACTGTGAGCCCCTGAGGGTGTAGCACTATCCAGGATACACCAGGTGGGGCTACACACACCCTGTCTCCTTGAGGGCCTTGAGTAGAAGGCAGGAGATACTGTGAGCCCCTGAGGGTGTAGCACTATCCAGGATGCACCAGAAGTGGTGGGGCTACACACACCCTGCCTCCTTGAGGGTCTTGAGCAGAAGGCAGGAGATACTGTGAGCCCCTGAGGGTATAGCACTATCCAGGATGCACCAGAAGTGGTGGGGCTACACACACCCTGCCTCCTTGAGGGCCTTGAGCAGAAGGCAGGAGATACTGTGAGCCCCTGAGGGTATAGCTCTATCCAGGGTGCACCAGAAGTGTTGGGGCTACACACACCCAGCCTCCTCGAGGGCCTTGAGCAGAAGGCAGGAGATACTGTGAGCCCCTGAGGGTGTAGCACTATCCAGGATGCACCAGAAGTGGTGGGGCTACACACACCCTGTCTCCTTGAGGGCCTTGAGCAGAAGGCAGGAGATACTGTGAGCCCCTGAGGGTGTAGCAGTATCAAGGGTGCACCAGAAGTGGTGGGGCTACACACACCCTGTCTCCTTGAGGGCCTTGAGCAGAAGGCAGGAGATACTGTGAGCCCTGAGGGAGTAGCACTATCCAGGGTGCACCAGAAGTGGTGGGGCTACACACACCCTGTCTCCTTGAGGGCCTTGAGCAGAAGGCAGGAGATACTGTGAGCCCCTGAGGGTATAGCACTATCCAGGGTGCACCAGAAGTGGTGGGGCTATACACACCCTGTCTCCTTGAGGGCCTTGAGCAGAAGGCAGGAGATACTGTGAGCCCCTGAGGGTGTAGCACTATCCAGGATGCACCAGAAGTGGTGGAGCTACACACACCCTGCCTCCTTGAGGGCCTTGAACAGAAGGCAGGAGATACTGTGAGCCCCTGAGGGTGTAGCACTATCCAGGGTGCACCAGAAGTGGTGGGGCTACACACACCCTGTCTCCTTGAGGGCCTTGAGTAGAAGGCAGGAGATACTGTGAGCCCCTGAGGGTGTAGCACTATCCAGGGTGCACCAGAAGTGGTGGAGCTACACACACCCTGCCTCCTTGAGGACCTTGAGCAGAAGGCAGGAGATACTGTGAGCCCCTGAGCGTGTAGCACTATCCAGGGTGCACCAGAAGTGGTGGTGCTACACACACCCTGCCTCCTTGAGGGCCTTGAACAGAAGGCAGGAGATACTGTGAGTCCCTGAGGGTGTAGCACTATCCAGGATGCACCAGAAGTGGTGGGGCTACATACACCCTGCCTCCTTGAGGGCCTTGAGCAGAAGGCAGGAGATACTGTGAGCCCCTGAGGGTGTAGCACTATCCAGGATGCACCAGAAGTGGCGGGGCTACACACACCCTGCCTCCTTGAGGGCCTTGAGCAGAAGGCAGGAGATACTGTGAGCCCCTGAGGGTATAGCACTATCCAGGGTGCACCAGAAGTGGTGGGGCTACACACACCCTGTCTCCTTGAGGGCCTTGAGCAGAAGGCAGGAGATACTGTGAGCCCCTGACGGTGTAGCAGTATCAAGGGTGCACCAGAAGTGGTGGGGCTACACACACCCTGTCTCCTTAAGGGCCTTGAGCAGAAGGCAGGAGATACTGTGAGCCCTGAGGGTGTAGCACTATCCAGGGTGCACCAGAAGTGGTGGGGCTACACACACCCTGTCTCCTTGAGGGCCTTGAGCAGAAGGCAGGAGATACTGTGAGCCCCTGAGGGTATAGCACTATCCAGGGTGCACCAGAAGTGGTGGGGCTATACACACCCTGTCTCCTTGAGGGCCTTGAGCAGAAGGCAGGAGATACTGTGAGCCCCTGAGGGTGTAGCACTATCCAGGATGCACCAGAAGTGGTGGGGCTACACACACCCTGCCTCCTTGAGGGCCTTGAACAGAAGGCAGGAGATACTGTGAGCCCCTGAGGGTGTAGCACTATCCAGGGTGCACCAGAAGTGGTGGGGCTACACACACCCTGTCTCCTTGAGGGCCTTGAGTAGAAGGCAGGAGATACTGTGAGCCCCTGAGGGTGTAGCAGTATCAAGGGTGCACCAGAAGTGGTGGGGCTACACACACCCTGCCTCCTTGAGGGCCTTGAGCAGAAGGCAGGAGATACTGTGAGCCCCTGAGGGTGTAGCTCTATCCAGGGTGCACCAGAAGTGGTGGGGCTACACACACCCTGCCTCCTTGAGGGCCTTGAACAGAAGGCAGGAGTTACTGTGAGCCCCTGAGGGTGTAGCACTATCCAGGATGCACCAGAAGTGGTGGGGCTACATACACCCTGCCTCCTTGAGGGCCTTGAGCAGAAGGCAGGAGATACTGTGAGCCCCTGAGGGTGTAGCACTATCCAGGGTGCACCAGAAGTGGTGGGGCTACACACACCCTGTCTCCTTGAGGGCCTTGAGCAGAAGGCAGGAGATACTGTGAGCCCCTGAGGGTGTAGCACTATCCAGGATGCACCAGAAGTGGTGGGGCTACACACACCCTGTCTCCTTTAGGGCCTTGAGCAGAAGGCAGGAGATACTGTGAGCCCCTGAGGGTGTAGCACTATCCAGGATGCACCAGAAGTGGCGGGGCTACATACACCCTGCCTCCCTGAGGGCCTTGAGTAGAAGGCAGGAGATAACATGAAAAGAAAAAGAAGGCTGACCCCTCGCAGAAGGAGGGTATCAGAAAAGATGAGACAAGGGCCAATTAAGGCGGGAAAGGAAGATACTCCCTAGGCCTCGGATACCCTAATACCGTCGGGGTCGGAAGAGAACAAGAGTTGACCAAGTGAGGTCGACAGGAAAGAAGACGGAGAGGAGCCCTGCACAAGTAACTGGAAGCAATGCCAGACTCAGCTGGGGGCCCCGTGTTCGCCAACCCACGTCCCACTAGACGTGAGCCCCTGGGGGGCCTTGTGAGAAGAGGCGGGTTCGATGCCCACATCCACCATGATGGAAGTGGTTTCCCCCACTTCTTCTCTAGGCGAATGCCGGGATGGTTCCTAAATTAAGACCACGCCGCACCGCCTCCTTCCCAATCCTCATCTGAATTACAAACAGTGGCGTAACTTCTGAGGGGGATTAGCGGAGTCAACTATTATTTTCCAAATGTTTTCTTTTGTTTTTTCCTGCAATGTGTTAAGTTTAGATTTGTTGTCTGTTATTTGTTTTTGTATGTTTTGATTTAGTGTTTTTTTTTTTTTGCTTTTAACCCTTTATAGGGCAGAATATTATTGAAGATCCTTTATTTTTAATCATTTTAAACGTAATTTTAATTGTTTCATCCTAATATTAATTTTATTTCTTGTTTCTTTAACATTTTAATGTTCTTAACATTAAGATTATAAAAGTATTATAATTTTAATTTTAATTTTAATAGGCCTAACATTTTTAAAACTTTTAAATATTAATTGTTTTTATTGAAAAAAGAAAATGTTGCATGTACCTTAGGTCGAGGAGATAGAGAGATAATATTTCAATTGATATTCAGTAATATTAATATTTGTTGGTATTTGGCTGAAAGATTCAAACATCACCATTATAGTGCTTATAGTAGGTGGTTAATATATACGCCATTAACCTATAAAGGGTTAATTTTGCTTTTGCTTTGTGTTTTTTGTTTATGGTTTCGTGTTCGTTGTTTTCTGTTTTGGCATATGTTTCCGATTTTCTTTCATTTTTTGTTTGTTTTTGCTTTATTCAAGTTAAACATTTCATTGAATTGAGTATTTTTATTACTTAATTATTTGGTCTTGGGAGGAGGGGGGGGGGACTCCCCCACGTAGTTACGCCACTGATAATGATTACAAATACACACACTAATACAGCCATCACAATAACACCCAAGCACTCGGGGCTACATGACCACGATGTCGCAAAGACACTAAATAAATAAAAAAACACAATTCTCCACACCAAGTGCTACGGGCTCACTACTATTGAGAAGGGGTAGGTGGGGTGGGGATGGTGATCACTGCTTCCATTTTCTTGTGCCAGGCTCCTTTTTCCCTCTTTCAAGTCGACCTCCCTTGTTCTCTTCCGACTCCGACGGAAGTAGGATATCCGAGGGCTAGAGTATCTTACATTTTCCGGCTTTAATTGGCCCTTGTCTCATCTTACCTTGTCTAGGTATCTTGTACCTTCAGAAAGAGGCCCTAAACGGAATATTGCTCTCCCGCTTGGATGAATAGTACTTACGCAAGACTTATGGACACTCAGCTCAACCATACCATGCGCCTTATCTCTGGTACAATCAGACCTACACCTACTTTCTGGCTACCCATACTTAGCCATATACCACCTCCATCTCTGCGGCGGGAAAGTGCACTTGTTCGTGAATACAAGGAATTACAGAAAAATCCTAACCTCCCTGTTCGTGAAGACTTCCCAATCATTAACAAAGGAAGGCTTCGTTCTCGTCACCCGCCCCTGGAAACTGCAGGCATGTTGATCAGCAAAGGTTTTGATACCAATGCATGGTAGAAGCATAGATGGCAGATTAACGCTAGAACAGAAGAACAGAAGATGCCATGCATAACGTCTAAGTCACCTGGCTTTGAATTACAGCGGAAGAACTGGTCAGTTGTCAACCGTACAAGAACCAACACTGGCAGGTGCGCTGATTCTCTGCACAAGTGGAAGATAAAAATTTCTCCAAGTTGTGATTGCGGCGCTGAAAAGCAGACTATTCAGCATGTGGTTCATGAATATCCCCTCAGAGCTTTCCCTGGCGATCCAACAGAGTTTCTGGTGATGGCGGAGGGGTCAATAGACTATATTCGTGGTCTGGACATTTATTTGTAATTTTGCAATCCTTTTTATATTTTAGTGATGTTTATAGCCATACGCTAAAAAAATAAACAGCAGCCATGTGGGAAACCAGGTATTTCATAAGAGAATTAAGAAACACTGTACCACATCTAAGTTTGTGAGCATTATCCTGACGACATAAATTGGCTTGCTTCGAAAATTTCGAATCGAAATTATTCTAGAATAATAGATCTGAAAATTAAAATATCGGCACGTGTTTGAGATGACATCATTAACGTTTACTTATGTCTTAATTTTCAAAATGCATGGATATTTATATTTGAATTGCAGCCAATGGCCATAGCAGGGCATTTCAATGAACGCCCGTACATTCCCTAATTCCAATGTCAAGTAGTTCCAACGTTAGCTACGAGACGCCACTGTCACTGACACCCAGCTGCACACGTTGGAACTTGATAGAGCGTTTCTAACCCAATAGCCTACAAATTTTCGCTACACACTACCAATTGTAGTTGTAGGTTCTTTTACATGCCATGACATGGGCCCGACGACTTCGGCCGGGTTTGAACCCGCTGTCTTGGGCATAGGAGTTCAGCATGCTACCGACTACGCCACCGAAGCCGCTAATATTATTATTGATTTATAACCAGTTAAAGACCTAGGGTAGTTCCGTTGTTTGATTGAAAAGCTTTATAATACTTTCTACTGTTTATCCCAATTAATTGGGGTCGCCGAAGCTAACCTGGCTCATTTTGGTTTTGGCCAGGGATTTAAGGCCGGATGCCCTTCCTGACGCCACGTATTTTTTCAGGTGAAAAAATTCCACCCCGCTTTCACCGAGATTCGAACTCCGGCCGTCCGGGTGATTGACGAGCAACTAAGCCACTGCGCCCCCTTGAAAAGCTTTATAATTCCAGCCTAAAATCCAAAGCTCAAATCTTACCTTTGAGGGTCCTTTGGAAACTCGGGTGTCGTCTTGTTATTTGAACAGTTTGCATTAAGGCTAAATGTCCCGTTTTTAGCCTATTTTCAATTTTGAAAAAATAGGCTTATAAGATCACCTTTTGTCCGTGTGTGTGTGAGTGTGTGTGTGTATGATTCGTGTGTGAGTCCCCCCCTAATAAAATCTAAACGGCTGGAGCGATTTCAATGAAACTCAGTAAGTTCATAGCACTATTCCGGGCGACCTCGACCGTGTCCTTCAAATTTAGTTACGACTCACCATTCCAACATGGCGGCTGTGCGAAATATTTCACCAGCATTCAATATCTCCGAAACGATTACCGATATTACCCTGACATCATGTATGGTAATAAAGGGAACTACTATAAGTTCACTTATGTGATCTTTGAAAACCTGGTAACTACAAAACCAACATGGCAGCCAAGCGAATTTGCGACTTTTAAATGGACATTTCTCGCGATTTATCCAACCAAACGCAATGAAACTTGGTACAGTATATGTTTATATACATTGTAATGCACCGACAACTAACTTCGTTCATTTGTTTACATAACCACAAGATGGCGGATGTGCGAAATATTTCACCGGCATTCTGTATCTCTGAAACTATTAGCGGTATCTCCCTGAAGTTTTGTACGGAGATAAAGGGCACTACTGGAAGTCCATTTATACGACTTTAAAAAAACGGTTATATACAAAACAAACATGGCGGCCAAGCGAATTAGAAAATTTGAAATAAACCTTTCTCGCGATTTAATGCTCCAAACGCACTGAAATCTGGTACAGGAAATATTTATACACATTGTAATCCACTGGTATCTAATTTAGTTCAATTGTTTACATAACCTCAAGATGGCGGCTGTGCGAATTTTAAAATTAAGTTTTTATTTCTTGTGATGTAGTCATGCGATCGAAGTGAAAGTTTGAATAATGAACCTACCCAATAATTATCCTATAATGGTACATGACTCTATGGCCTATACATTTAACAATCCAACATGGCGACCATCCGAAATATTTAGACGGCTCTCAATATCTACGAATCTATTGTTGCAATCAAACTGAATTTTGTATTGTTCATAGGGGCAATGAACTCAAGTTCACTTATAGGACTTTAAATAACCTGGTGATCACAAATCCAACATGGCGGCGACGCGAAGTATAAATAATCACATGGACGTTTATCACAATTTAACCATCCGAGAGCAGTGAAACTTGGTACAGTAAATCCTTATACGAATCGTAATCCACTAGCATCTAATTTATTTCAATTGTTTCCATAACCTAAAGATGGCAGCTGTGCGAAATTTTAAAATCTCCTTGTAACTTCTAGTGTCCTAATTATGCGATTGAAGTTTGAATACTACACGTACACAATAATCTGCATGTACAGTACATAACTCTAGGACCTACATATATAAAATCCAACATGGCGACCATCCGAATTATTTAGTCGGTTCTCAATATCTACGAATCTATTACAGCAATCAAACTGAAATTGTGTATGTTGATAGTTGCAATAAGTGGGCTATATGAAAATAGGCTGTATAGTTCTTCACGGAACTACTTGTTTAGTTCGTAATTCTGACACCACGTAGCAGCACCAAATTGAGGCAATTTCTTTTTTCTTGTTTTCTCTTGAACGAAAGCTCGTATTTGCGATCTGAAAACCACTATGTATACTAGACTGCAATTGAATTGATATTAATTCGATGCATTTTCCAAAATGTGAAAAACAAAAGAGTTACTAACGGTTTTTTATATTTCTGCTTAAAATATGGAAAAAAAACCTGGTAATACGAAAACGGAGATTTATTTCCTGATTCCAATGCATTTTTCAGAATTAAAATTGGGTGAATGGAATCGACCGCATTAGTTTGGGAATTATTGTATAGAAAAGGTTGGTAGGCGGCGCGGCATCACGAGATCTCTTGCGCAAGGAAAATGATGAACACGCTGACAGGGCAGAGTGACAATGGGACGATTTGACGACAGGCAGGAGTTGTCTTCCTCTTGTCCTAAATATTATAGTTCGGCAAGTTACATGTACAAGTGCCTAGGCGTGGAACTATTTCTGAGCATTAAAATTATACTATAGTAGTGTTGTAACGTGTTTTTCGAGGGGTTTTCATGCCACTGGCATAAGTCAGTGGGAAGCCATTCTATATTTATTTACGAGGCAAATTGTTCGGCCAAGAGAATTTTTCATGTTAATTTATTATTATTATTAATGTATTATAATTAGTATTAAGGTATTTTCGGAGCATTTTATAAAATTATAAACATACAGATAGGTTTTCTATGTCTTAAGAAAACACTATCAAGCAAATTATTACGAACGACAATATCATAGAAAATTATGTAATTACGGAATTTTACGGAGTTTCGTCAGTTAGGGTATATTGAGAGACATGACTCACTGGGAATTCAAATACAGGCTTAATCTTGTCGGGAAGCATGACGCAATCCTGCGTTGCAGCTTAAAGAAAAGGCGGATGTATGGAACGGAAAACGACTTCTCCCTCCCGCCGAGTGTAATGAGCCAGAGTGGGGATGTAGCGCGTGGGGAGCAGCCAATCAGTGGAGACCACGTAAGCTGGAAGTCGGCTGAAGAGTGGGGATGCGGCGGGTGCATATATGGTTGGCACGCCGTGGAAACGGGGACTATCGTTATAAAATTTAACCAGTATCGTTGCACGAGTGAGTGGCTCCGATGATCAGTGGAGTTAGCGACTATCTTTGTGAAACTTAACCGTGGTGGTTGTACGTGTTGGTTCCGATGTACGGACCATAAATCTTCATATCTACAAATATATCATCAACAACGAAGAAGATGACGACATCCAGGAGGCTATGGGAAGCTCACTTCAACATCCAGTACGAGGGAAATGCTACGGCAATTTCCAGTGGTAAGCGCGAATGACACATAACTACGCAATCTCTCGTCTTTCTTTGTTTCTTATTCAGTAATTCAGTAAATTCATAGCTTGGGAATAAGAGTAAAATCAGTAATTTATCCGACTCCGTTTTCACGTAATTTTCTAGCGGTAATATTTAAATCGCAACGCTCCAATTTAAATTCAAACTTATTATAATGATTATTATTTATTTTGCTATATTTGTTTTTTATACAATAAATTCATTTCTTTTAACCATGCAATCTTTGTTTTCAGTAGGTAGCATTAGATATAGACCAATTCCCTCTCCTGATACAATTGTTTTTTGGGTTAATGATCCAATCATACCACGATCTGAGAGTAAAGATTCTTGAAGGTGTTCTACCAGAGCTAGGTGTTGTTAAATACAAATTTAGATTTCAACATAGCGTTGAGGTCTTGGCGCCCATTAAAACAACATATCTTAGTAGAAAACAGATTTGTCACGCAAAAGTGAGGGCTAAAGATGCCATTTCATTTGTACGCTCAACGTGGAGCAAAGTAAATACCGTTTCACTTGTCATCCCAACCTAAGAGAACCCATTACATTTGTCGCTACCAACTTGGGGCTGAAAACCTAATAACATTTGTGGAAGAGAGAAGGGTATATATTTCTGTGCCTGTATTTTGGGTTTTTTTCATTTATCGGTGTGTATCAGCATGGGTAGTGTTGAGGAAGAGATGAAGTTGCGTAGTGGTCACCAGTTGGATAGTGAAGATACGAGCAGTATGGCTAGTCTTGGAAATGAAAGCAGTACAGGGATGTCGGAGGTAAATCCCGATACTGAGGGGGGTAATCAAAACAGTCAAGCAGGGTTAGAGAGTTTGCTTCTCCAATTTATGCAACAAAACAAAATTAGTACTGATGCTTTAAACGCTCAACTTGAACAAAATAGTAGGGAAAATAAAGAGAGTACTGAAGCTTTAAACGCTAAACTTGAACAAAATAGTAGGGAAAATAAAGAGAGTAATAGGGAATTGAGCGATAGTTTAAATACTAAACTTGAATAAAACAGTAGGGAAATTAGTGATAAATTTGAGCTGATTAGAGGTGAGATCAGAGGGGTGATGGAAGAAAAGGCTAAAGACATTATTGCAGATGTAGACAGAAAATTAGGAAAAGTACAGGAGAAGTTAGAAAGTAGAATCAGTACACAGGCTGAAAATTTAAAAGAACTAGTGCAACTTGAAACACAGCAGGTCAAAAAGCAATTGGGGGGAGAAATTGATAAGATTCAGGTAGCAACAAAACAGGTTAAAGAACAGCTGGGGGGAAGAATTGATAAAGTACATGCAGAAATAATCACTGAAGGGAGAGGAATAAGGAAAGCATTAATGAGATTAGTGAGAAACAAGCTCAGTTAAGTGGTAAAGTTGAAGCATCGGAAGGGAGCATTAGGTTAACTGTAACTAATATCGAAAGAAAAGCGGAGGAGAAAATTGCTGAATTAGAACAGAAGTTGAAAGCTAGAATTAGGCAGGAAAATAGCCAGAGTAGGCCAGTTTATGTGAATAGCACACACAGGGAAATAGAACTAGGCAAATTTAGTAATCGGCAGGGTTGTCCAATGGAGTTCATGAATACTATAGAAAATAAATTCGGGGAGAGGCTGGAAGATGGTAGTGTTGAGTGGTGCCAGGTAGTTGAAATTTTAGAGCAAGCGTTTGTAGGGGAGACAAGAAACTGGTTTGCTGTCTACAGAGACAATTTTGAGAATATAACAGATTTCAAAGTTAAATTTTGTGAGAAATTTTGGAATGAGGTCATTCAGTCTCAGCATCGTGAGGGAATTGTGTGTGGGAAATATAACCCGAGAGGCAACTACACTATGACCGAGTACTTTTTAGGACAGGTATTAACGTGCAAATATCTAGATGGTTTGAAGGAGGAGAGTGATGTAGTCAGGCTATTACTAAGACATTTTCCATACTGTTACGTGCCACCCCCTAGTGGCACTTTTGTTAACTGGATTACGGTGGGGGTACAAAGCACAACACCAATTACTGCTTAAAGAAATAATTAACTTTATTGTGGCCAGAAAATTACACTAATCAGCAAATACAAGCAATTAGGAGCCTTACTCCAGTTTCCTCAAGTCTCTTCCTTGAGTGCTCTTGGCACTTCCACTTGTCAACAGATCACAGAAGTTAATCCATCCTAATGAGTACGGTGGCCTTGACAGAAACTACCTGCTCCTCTCCTTTATGTTCACCGACCACAATTACTTACGATCACTTGCTGCAGGCTATTTCGCTGTCCACAAGCTGGAGAAACAATGTCACTGGATTTCGTAACTCGCACAGCACTTCGTCACCACACTTCTGTCGCACAAGATAATCGCTCGCACTAGCTCTTAAAACACAACAACCCCAACTGCTAGACAGGTCGCACTTATATAGCAGGCCGGTGACTCAATAAATGCTTCTAGATCCATCCAGGGTTCACGGCTTCTCGAGGTTTCCATCGCTGGTCCAGTCACGAATATTCTGGACTACCCCTTCCTAAAAAGGCTGATCGTCCCGATCAATCATTGGTCCGTCTGTGTCCCTCCGTAGGCTGCCAGGCGATCTCGGTGCACGATCTTCATCTTTGCCCTCGGGCTCCGCTGGATCCTGTAGACGACATCGTTGATCCGTTTCACGACTCGGTACGGGCCCTCCCAGGACTTCTGCAGTTTGGGTGACAGGCCTTTCTTCCGTAATGGGTTGAAGAGCCAGACCTGGTCGTCCTCGTGGAATCCGCCGGCATCCGTCTGCTGGTCGTATCGGGTCTTCATTCGGTCGGTCTCGATCCGCAGTTTCCTTCTCGCGAACGCGTGCACGTCCTCCAGTTGGTCGACCAGTTCTTGACAATACTGGCTTACCGGGATCGGATCATTCCCAGGTCGGCCGAAGGCAAGATCGACAGGTAGGCGGAGCTCCCTCCCAAACATGGCCCGGGCTGGTGTGCACCCGGTGGCTTCGTGCACGGCGGCGCGGTAGGCCAGGAGAAATAGTGGAAGATGTTTGACCCAATCCCTCTGGTGCTCGCTGACGACTATTCGGAGGTGGTTCTCGATGGTGCGATTGAATCGCTCTACCATCCCGTCGGACTGAGGGTGTAGCGGCGTTGTCCTTGTCTTCCGGATTCCCAGCAGCTGGCATAGGTTCTGGAACACCTGCGAATCGAAGTTCCTCCCTTGGTCGGAATGCAGCTCCAGGGGTACTCCGTACCGGCTGACGAATTCCTTCACCCGGGTCTCTGCAATCGTCGCGGCTTCTTGGTTAGGGAGCGCATACGCCTCCGGCCATTTGGTAAAGTAGTCGCTGACGACTAATATGTAGCGGTTCCCTGCCTCGCTTAACGGGAATGGCCCAGCAACATCGATGGCCACTCTCTCCATGGGGCCGCCCACGTTGTAGGTCTTCAGTGGACCCCGTCGTCTTCGTCCTGGGCCCTTGCTGGCTGCGCAATCGTGGCACCTCGCACGGTGGTTCTCCACGTCTGTTCGGCATCCGATCCAGTAGAACCACTCTCTCAGCTTCTCCAGGGTCTTCTTTATCCCTAGATGTCCACCAGATGATCCTCCATGAACTTCCTTCAGGACTTCCTCCGTCATAGCCTTTGGAACGACGACTTGTTCCCGTGATGTCTTCCCGTCGGTGCTCTCCCAGGTACGGCAGATGAGGCCATCCCTTACAATCAGCGAGTCCCACTGCGCCCAGTAGGACTTAAACTTTGGGCTGCAATCACTCACAATGTTCCACCCGGGTCTGGGGACACAGGCCCTCTTCCATTCGGCTATCAGTCCCAGGTCATCATCTTCTGCTTGTGCCCGCGTGAAAGATTCGTGGCTCGAGCTCCCTTGAAGTTCCACGGTAGTCCTTCGGCACTGTATCCCGGTGTTCTCCTCCTTCCTAGTACAGAAGGTGCAGTCTTCGGGGCACGGTCTTCGTGACAGGGCGTCGGCGTTAGAATGCAGTTGGCCTTTCCTGTGCTGAATCTCAAAGTTGTACTGTTGAAGCCTCTCTAACCACCGCGCGAGTTGACCCTCGGGCTGCTTGAAGTTCAGGAGCCACCGCAGGGATGCATGGTCGGTCCTGATGAGAAATTCTTGCCCGTACAGGTACTTGTGGAAGTGTTCAATGGTCTTCACGATGGCGAGCAACTCCTTCCTGGTGACGCAGTAGTTCCTTTCTGGCTTTGACAAGGCCTTGCTGAAGTAGGCCACTACTCTTTCCTCGCCGTCCACTACTTGCGACAGGATTCCCCCTATGCCAAAGTCGCTGGCATCGGTATCGACGATGAACCTTGTTCCAGGTCTGGGGTAGGCCAAAATAGGCGCGGTGCACAGAGCCTGCTTGAGTTGTTCGAAGGCACTGTGGCATTCCGCTGTCCACGTGAAGAGTTGGTCCTTCTCAGTCAGTCGATGTAAAGGTTTGGCGATGTCGGCGAATCCTCTCACGAAGCGACGGTAATAAGTGCAGAGTCCCAGGAAGCTTCGTTGTTGGGACTTGTCCTTCGGAACTGGCCGCTCCCTCACAGCTGCGGTCTTCTCTGGGTCGGTGCGCACCCCTTCTTCGGAGACGATATGCCCAAGGTACTGGACCTGCTTCTGGAAGAGCTGACACTTCTTGGGGCTCAACTTCAGCTGGGCAGCCCGTAGCTTCATCAAGATCTCCTTCAGGTTGCAGTAGTGCTCCTCGAAGCTTTTTCCCAGAATGATGACGTCGTCTAGGTAGACCAGGCAGGTCTTCCAGTGTAGTCCCCTCAGAATGGACTCCATTAGCCTTTCGAAGGTCGCAGGGGCTTTGCACAGACCGAATGGCATGACGGTGAACTGCCAGAGCCCGCTGCCCAGAGAGAACGCCGTTTTCTCGCGGTCCTTAGGGTGGATCTCCACCTGCCAGTAGCCACTCTTCAAATCCAAGGTGGAGAACCATCTCGACCCTGATATGATGTCCAGGGTGTCGTCGATCCGGGGTAGAGGGTAGCTGTCCTTCTTCGTGACGTCATTCACCCGCCTGTAATCCACGCAGAACCTGGTGGAACCGTCCTTCTTCTTCACTAGCACGACCGGAGAACTCCAAGGACTATGTGATGGCTCGATCACCCATTGCTCCTTCATCTCTTCTACCATCCGGTCGACATCGGCTTGCTTGGCGAGCGGGACACGTCGGAATGGGGCCCTAATCGGTGCGCTGTCCCCAACGTCAATTCTGTGCTGAACCAAGCTTGTCCTGCCGAAGTCTTTGCTCCCCACGGAGAAGATGTCCTGGAATTCGCGTAGCAGGTCCTGAAGTTGGCGTGATTGTTCCTCGTCTAAATGGTCCTGGGATCCTTGGTACAGCTTCTGTAGTTCTTCTGGCAATGTGCGTCTTCTTCGGTTGTCCGTCTGCAGGTGTCCGTCTGTCGTATCTGTGATGCGGGCAATCCAGGTAACGGGCTCGCAGACTCCTAGGTTGGTGTCCCGGTGAACCGTAATGTCGTAGTCGTTCAGGTTGGACAGGCGTACGTATGGCCGAGACGTCGTGTTGATGAGAGTCTTGGCAACTAGCAATCCTTTTGTCTGGATGTCCTCATATTTTGGCTCGATGACAGCCGCCACTCCCTCAGCAGTTCCATCGACAATTACGGCAGCGCTGACCTCCGTCCTGGCGGGAACGATGACGTCTTCTCTCAACCTTACTCGACGTGCGATGATGGACTCGTGCGCAGGTTGCAAAGCAAGTTCCTCACCTCCAAAGTGCAGAGTGTTGGTACTCAGATCCAAGAGGATGTTGTTCTGGTCCAGGAAGTCCAGTCCGATGATCACTTCATTTGATACGTCAGTCACAAGCACTGGATGCTTTATCGCCCGTCGACCAATGACGAACTCCAGTGATGCTTCGCCATGTACCGGTGCGGTCTCTCCGGTCGCGGTTATTAGCTGGAGGTTCCTTTGTGTGGGTTGCACTCTCCACTTCGGGATCACGGTGGGACTGACGATGGTCCTCGATGCTCCCGTGTCGATTACCATGGGCCAGCTCTTTCCGTTGACGACTCCGTCGACCATCAGGCTGCTATTGTCCCCCCGTAACTTCGTCACACGAACCTGGTCTGCCGGGGCTTGACGACTGTCACAAGCCAACCTTTGCCCCCCAAGGCTGGCTAATACTCGTTTCCCTGGGTCGCGCGGTTTTCAGACGACTGATTTCCCGTCGGATACCCTCGGCGGCGGCGATCACCGCAGTCCTTGCTCAGGTGGCCTTTCTTACCGCAGGTCCAGCAGGTCGGTAGTCCTCTTCCGGGCCGCCTCTCCGGTTGCCTTCCGGCTGTGTCGGTGCTGTGGTGCCGCGACTATCGAAGAAGCGGCTTAGCGCCTCCATTAATTCGTCGGCCAGGGGCTTGGTCTCGTTTGTTTTTACTGGTTCGTCGACGTCCACTTGACGCACCCGCGCGTGCATTCTGGATGCCTGTTTTGCCGCCTCGAACTCAAGTGCGTGGCTCAGCGCATCTGTCAGGGTCTTATTGCGCGCGAGTCGCAGCGCCTGTTGAGTGTCCGAGTCCCGTAGCCCGTCGGTGAAAGTCTGCGTCGCTATCTGCTCCAGAAAGTCGGCCGGCGCTGTTGGGTAGGCGAGCCTTACGAGACGTGCGATGTCCATCTCGAACTCCTGCAGGGTTTCCGCGTTCTTTTGTACCCGGGTCCGGAATTGCATCTGGTAGGCCTGCTGAAGATGGCTATCTCCATATCGGGACTCCATATGGGCGATCAGTGAAGCGTAGTCCTGGGATCCAGTCGGGATGGCCTGAAGGACGTTAAGGGCGTCACCTCTCAGCGCTACAATGAGAGCTGTAGCCTTTTCAGTGTTGTTCCAGTTATTTATGGAACAGGCCGCCTCGAACTGACGTAAGTAGGTGCTCCACGGGACCTTTCCGTCAAAGGTTGGGGGCGTCACTCTGCTATGTCCCGTTCCTGATATTCCCGGTGTAACGGTGGGCGGGCGTTGGCGCAGCTCGGCAACTTCCTCTCGTAGAGCGTTGAATTTCTCTTCCACCCCCGTCAGTGGGCGTTGGCGCAGCTCGGCAACTTCCACTTGTAAGGCGTTGAATTTCTCCTCCACCCCCATCAGCGGTCGTTGGCACAGCTCGGCAACTTCCACTTGCAAGGCGTTGAACTTCTCCTCCACCCCCATCAGCGGGCGTTGACGCAGCTCGGCAACTTCCACTTGTAAGGCGTCGAACTTCTTTTCCACTGCTGCGACTTCCTCGCGTAGGCCCTGTTCTAATTTCCTTTGGCTCTCCTCTAATTTCGTCAGCAGACACTCTTCCAGATTTTTCTGGCCATCCAGAAATTTGGCGGTTAGGTCCTCTGCTAACTTATTCTGGCCGTCCTTCAGGTCCTCTGCTAGCTTATTCTGACCTTCTTCTAATTTGGAAGTTAGGTCCTCGGCTAAACTTTTCTGGCTGTCTTCCATCTTCTTCTGGCCGTCTTCTAATTTGGCAGTTAGGTCCTTGGTTAAATTCTTCTGGCCGTCTTCTAATTTGGCAGTTAGGTCCTTGGTTAAATTCTTCTGGCCGTCTTCTATGCCATTTAACTTTTCTAGCAATGCTGCCAATTGCGCCTCCATTTTAGTTGTTTGCAGAAAATGACCTGCTCGGGTTTTGAACCTAGGACCGTCAGGTGTTGTGCTTGAGTTCGTAATCCGGCTTCTGACACCAGTTGTTACGTGCCACCCCCTAGTGGCACTTTTGTTAACTGGATTACGGTGGGGGTACAAAGCACAATACCAATTACTGCTTAAAGAAATAATTAACTTTATTGTGGCCAGAAAATTACACTAATCAGCAAATACAAGCAATTAGGCGCCTTACTCCAGTTTCCTCAAGTCTCTTCCTTGAGCGCTCTTGGCCCTTCCACTTGTCAACAGATCACAAAAGTTAATCCGTCCTAATGAGTACGGTGGCCTTGACAGAAACTACCTGCTCCTCTCCTTTATGTTCACCGACCACAATTACTTACGATCACTTGCTGCAGGCTATTTCGCTGTCCACAAGCTGGAGAAACAATGTCACTGGATTTCGTAACTCGCACAGCACTTCGTCACCACACTTCTGTCGCACAAGATAATCGCTCGCACTAGCTCGTAAAACACAACAACCCCAACTGCTAGACAGGTCGCACTTATATAGCAGGTCGGTGACTCAATAAATGCTTCTAGATCTATCCAGGGTTCACGGCTTCTCGAGGTTTCCATCGCTGGTCCAGTCACGAATATTCTGGACTACCCCTTTGTCCTAGTAGCCTTGTTGCATAGGGCACACGCAATACAGGAGGCAGGCCACAGCCCAGTCCTGGGGCAGTTGTGACTCATGCGGCGAGTGATGACACAAACTCACAGCCGTAACAATACAGAATCAAAGAAGCTGCCTGTATCCAAAATGTTAAATCTATCTCACAAGTGGAGAATTTATTGAGTACATTCGATGCTCTGGGAAGAGGCGGTTTCGAGGAGAATTTCGGTAGGAACCAGGGTAACAATAATAACAGGCCTAATGAGAATAGGAACCAGGAATTTCAAGGGAACAGTGGCGAAGGGGCCAGCGTTCAAAACAGGGGGAACCAAAATAGTAATAATAATAATCAGCAAAACCAGTACAGAGGAAATGGGTATGGTACGAAATACCAAGGTAGAAATAATGATTTCAGGGGAAATCAAGGCCGAAATAACGATTATAGGGGTAACCAAGGGCGGTAAAATAATAATAATAATTATTATTATAACCAGAACAGGGGTCAAGGAGGGAATCAGCCCAATGGTAATAACGGACAGAGAGAACCCGTTAATACAACCCAGAACAACCAGACCAGTGCAGTAGTCAGTAGTACTACACCAAGCGGTAGCAATACTTTAAACACGAACCAGGCTGCGATGTAAGGTCAGAATCTCAGTCTGTAACATGCCCTGTCCATACACTTATACAGGAACCCTATGACCTAAATGTAAGAAATGAATTATTACGTGAATTAAATGATGAAGGTATTATTCAGGAAGTGGCTAGTAAGAGCCCCATAGTTAAATTTAACGTGTCCGAGGCGTACACAGATGTTTTAATTGATAGTGGTTGTATGAAGAGTTGCATAAGTAGTGCATTTTATGATATAATGAAAGGAATTGGAGTAAATTTCGAGGATATGCCAATTAAAAGCACTTTTGTTATCACAACTGTTGGGAAGAGGTCTAAAGTAATTTCTAAGCAAGTTTTAGTAGACATTAAAATTAATAATCATGTAGAGAAGCAGATTTGCCTTGTAATTCCAAATTTAGTATTCAGTGTTATCTTGGGTTCAGAGTGGCTAAGTAGAGTGTCTGGTAACTTATGTTATGATGTAGGGAGTTTGAAATTTAAATGGGGATATTCTGAAGTAGAAGTAGCGTTCAATGACCAAATTCAGAGAAGTAGTATTGTAGGTGTGA
The DNA here is from genome assembly GCA_946902985.2 of Meconema thalassinum. Lineage (NCBI taxonomy): Eukaryota > Metazoa > Arthropoda > Insecta > Orthoptera > Tettigoniidae > Meconema > Meconema thalassinum. The sequence continues at coordinate 13,335,000 of OX336390.1, read as the reverse complement.
TTTGTACCTTAAATGAGATATCGCCAGCCGTAGAGCGGGGTTCTCCATGTTTAGTGGGCAGTGTGATTACGAACGGAAGTCTCGAGGACTCGTTACGTGATGCTGCATTTCAGGGAAATATAGAGGTGGAACAATGTGTTCGGCTCTATGATGTGTTATTGTGTAATAGGAGAGTTTTTGAGGATCGCATTGGTATGGCCAATTGCTATACACATTCATTGAACGTTATTGATAGGTCAGTATTCACAGGACACAGATATCCTGTACCTTTCGCTTATCAGAGTGCAGTTGAGGCACAAATTAATCAGATGCTTGAAGATGGGATTATTGAGCACTCTAACAGTCCATTCTTTGATCACGGTACCCAAGACCGACGGCACAGTTCGTATTTGTTTAGACGCTCGTTTGGTTAACAGTAGAATTAGTTCAGATCAGCTGAAATCTATATCAATAGAAGAATTAATGCAAACATTTGAGGGGAAGAAGTATTTCACTTGTGTAGATTTGAGTTCCAGTTTTTGGCAAGTGCCACTTATGTACGAAGATAGACCATTTACAGCCTTTAGTCATAAATATAACTTTTATCAATTTTGTAGAACACCTTATGGGTTAAAGAGTAGTTCAGCAGCTTTAATTAGGGCTTTAAACATCGCATTAGGGGATGACACAGGAGAGTTTGTAACCATTTACATTGATGATATGGTAATTAGTTCACGCAGTTTTGAGGAGCATCTACGTCATTTAAATATAGTTTTTCAGAAGTTAGATCAGGCAGGGTTGACTTTGAAACTGTCTAAGTCGTCATTCTGTCAGTCAGAAGTGACATTTTTAGGTCATAGAGTGTCGAGTAGAGGTGTGACACCAGAGGAAAGTAGGGTTAATAAGATTCTTAACGCAGAGGTGCCACAGAATGTTAAACAGTTAAAAACTTACCTGGGAATTTGCAACTTTTTCAGGAGGTTCGTTCTTAAATACTCGGGGTTGGTAGAACCATTCAGGGAATTGCTTAAAAGTGGGACTCGGTGGAGATGGGAATCCAAGCATGATCAGGCTTTCAGAGCGCTGAAGGAAGGTTTTGAGAAAGCTGTAGTGCTGAAATATCCGTTAAAAGATAAGGAATATGTGGTTATGACAGATGCTTCACATATAGGCATTGCTGGAGTATTATGTCAGAAAGAAGATGAGGGTAATCTGTGCATTGTATCTTTAGCCTCGCGAGGACTGACTGCAGCAGAGAAAAGGTACACGATTACTGAGTTAGAGCTTTTAGGTATTGTTTTCAGTTTAGGGAAATTTAGAATGTATTTAGTAGGGGGGAAATTTGAGATCCATACAGATCACCATGCATTACTGTATATGAGGACTTGTAAACTCAGTTCTAACAGAGTTAGTAGGTGGATTCTTGCTCTGCAGGAATACGAATTCACAGTAAAATATATTAAAGGTAAAGATAACATTCTTGCAGACATGCTATCAAGGGACACTAATTTATGTAGGGATTATCCTGTGGTTAAAGCAGAGGACGGTATTTTAATATGTGCATGGGTGGACAGTAGCAACAGGGCATCGTTACAGACACTGAGAAATATGCTAGTGGAGCAACGTGATGACGTTAAGTTAGGGGAGCCACTGGCTAGGTTGGAAGTAAGTGAAGAAGAAGATATGAAAGTAGGACGGTTCACGTACAAGATGCAGGATGGTCTTCTTGCACGGAAATGTAGGAATAATCGGTGGGCAATATGTGTTCCTGCCACTTTGCGGGAGGAGCTAATTTGGTTCATTCATAGGGAATTAGGACACTTTGGTGCTGCCAAGGTCTTCTATGAAATTGGTCGTGACTTCATTTGGAGTAAAATGGGAAGGGATGTTAGGAGGATTTTAGCTAAGTGTGACACCTGTCAAAGGAGTAAATATCCAGTTAAATATTTAGTGGGGGAGAGATCTGCAGTTCTCACACGTAGTCCCGGCGAACTACTATGTGTGGATTTATTTGGCCCGATCGTTAAAGGTCAGTACGGTTACGAGTACATTTTTATAGTTATTGACGCTTTTAGTAAGTATGTCAAGCTATATCCGCTTAGGAAAGCCACGGGACTAGCGTGTAGCCGTCTGATCATTAATAAGTATGTACCTGAGTTTGGCATTCCTCTCAGGATACTATCTGACAGTGGACCACAGTTTACTGCAAAGAAATGGAGAACCAGTATGCAGGAAGCTGGTATAACACACGTTCATTCCTCTGTAAGGTACCCTCAGGGTAATTCTACAGAGCGTCCATTAAGGGAAGTGGCTCGTCTTTTTCGGACTCTAGTGCATGACAAGCATACGGCCTGGGTTGGACGTCTTCCCAAGGTCGAGACTTGGCTGAATTCTGTCCAGCATGAGAGCACGAAATTGACGCCATACGAAGTTCACTTCGGAAAGAGACCACAAAATGAACTAGCGAGGGTGTTGGGATTAAATGAGGGTAAGCAACCGGGGATGGATTACATTGTCCAGTTGGCGAAACAGAATTTATCTAAGTCAGCACAAAAGAGAATTCGCCAACAAAAAGAAACTAAATTTGACCTATTCGAGCCGGGGGACAGAGTCTTACTTAGAGTGCCGAAACAGTCAAATAAGCTAGAGAAAGTCATGTCCAAGTTCTTTTATCTCTACGAGGGCCCATTTATAGTTTCCAAACGTATTGGAAAAACAGCATATGTGCTGGAGGATAGTAAGGGAAACAGATTATACGGAACGTATAATATACATAGTCTACGAAAATATGTGTCATAAAGTGAGTGTGTTTAGCTGGCGAGCCAGCCTATCAAATGAGTAAGTGTGGTATGTGGTGCGTGGAAGATGTGGTCTTCCAGGCAGGCGTATCAGAAGTCACACAGGGGGGTAGTATGTAAGTAAATGAGAGTTTTTAAGGTACAGGGAAATATGACGGGATTGTCGGATGCTCTTGAGCACTAAAATGTCTCGATACACCAAGGCCAGAATTTGGTAGCGCTGGTGAATTCCCATTTGCCTCCTAGAGATGGGTGAGCGCTTGAACAGGGTATTTTTGCTTAAGGCGTCCACGAGGCAAAAGATGGGCCATCAGAAGGCGAGACAGTCCTTCATGAAACTCATACATATCAGCACACGTGATTTCTGTTTACGGCCTCGCCATGTAAGATTTGTAAGTGTGTAATTTAGGTAATTTGTACAAAGGTATTATTTGTGTGAGGAGAACTGGTCTGTGTTGAGAACTAGTATTAAGTAGAATATGGTCTACGGGAACTTAACAAGACAGGGCGATTACGGCACAGAAATATTTGGTGTTATATGTAATGTGCATTTACTGTTTTTCTTTCAGAAGTCAATATTAATTTAATCTACTTTAAAGAGAGATTAAGTATTATGGTCACGAGGCGCTGTCACAATAGTGTGATCGTGTGCTCAGTGATAAGTGGGATTAATTTCACAATAAGGAAGGAACCTCCAGTGACATTAGGAAGTTCTAGGGAGATATACATATATCAGAACACCTTGATGCGTGTGATGTGACATCTCATATACATAGTGCTCACACAGTAATTATGTCTATTTTTCCAACATAGAGAAATTTGAGAGGCGGAAATATCCGTGGAACACTATTCTATGTGAAAAACATTGGACTGGTTGCAAAGTGCAATCTATAGTGACAACAAACTTTGACGCAAAGTGCGTAAAGAAAAATTATGATTGTATATATCTGTAATTTAGGGTGATTTCATTTATGTAATATGTATTTTGGATGGGGATTATTAACGTGTCTGGGATAATCGGATAATGGACCGTCGTCACGGTAAATCATCCGATGATCCGAGGCGAATATGTAACGTGTTTTTCGAGGGTTTTCATGCCACTGGCATAAGTCAGTAGGAAGCCATTCTATATTTATTTACGCGGCAAATTGTTCGGCCAAGAGAATTTTTCATGTTAATTTATTATTATTATTATTAATGTATTATAATTAGTATTAAGGTATTTTCGGAGCATTTTATAAAATTATAAGCATACAGATAGGTTTTCTATGTCTTAGAAAACACTATCAAGCAAATTATTACGAACGACAATATCATAGAAAATTATGTGATTACGGAACTTAACGGAGTTTCGTCAGTTAGGGTATATTGAGAGACATGACTCACTGGGAATTCAAATACAGGCTTAATCTTGTCGGGAAGCATGACGCAATCCTGCGTTGCAGCTTAAAGAAAAGGCGGATGTATGGAACGGAAAACGACTTCTCCCTCCCGCCGAGTGTAATGAGCCAGAGTGGGGATGTAGCGCGTGGGGAGCAGCCAATCAGTGGAGACCACGTAAGCTGGAAGTCGGCTGAAGAGTGGGGATGCGGCGGGTGCATATATGGTTGGCACGCCGTGGAAACGGGGACTATCGTTATAAAATTTAACCAGTATCGTTGCACGAGTGAGTGGCTCCGATGATCAGTGGAGTTAGCAACTATCTTTGTGAAACTTAACCGTGGTGGTTGTACGTGTTGGTTCCGATGTACGGACCATAAATCTTCATATCTACAAATATATCATCAACAACGAAGAAGATGACGACATCCAGGAGGCTATGGGAAGCTCACTTCAACATCCAGTACGAGGGAAATGCTACGGCAATTTCCAGTGGTAAGCGCGAATGACACATAACTACGCAATCTCTCGTCTTTCTTTGTTTCATATTCAGTAATTCAGTAAATTCATAGCTTGGGAATAAGAGTAAAATCAGTAATTTATCCGACTCCGTTTTCACGTAATTTTCTAGCGGTAATATTTAAATCGCAACGCTCCAATTTAAATTCAAACTTATTATAATTATTATTATTTATTTTGCTATATTTGTTTTTTATACAATAAATTCATTTCTTTTAACCATGCAATCTTTGTTTTCAGTAGGTAGCATTAGATATAGACCAATTCCTTCTCCTGATACAATTGTTTTTTGGGTTAATGATCCAATCATACCACGATCTGAGAGTAAAGATTCTTGAAGGTGTTCTACCAGAGCTATGTGTTGTTAAATACAAATTTAGATTTCAACATAGCGTTGAGGTCTTGGCGCCCATTAAAACAACATATCTTAGTAGAAAACAGTATATTTGTCACGCAAAAGTGAGGGCTAAAGATGCCATTTCATTTGTACGCTCAACGTGGAGCAAAGTAAATACCGTTTCACTTGTCATCCCAACCTAAGAGAACCCATTACAGTGTCACGCTTAACGTTGACACAATGCGTTTTTACAGATACATTTCTTACTTCCCCAAACATTCTTGTTGTCGTTCTTGTTGATAATAATACATTGTAGGGGCTTGGGACATCTTGGTCATCAGTACCATTGGCTGGCTGCGTGGCTCAGTGGTAACGTTCTCGCTTGCTGTGCCCAAGGTTTCAGGATCGAATCCTGGTGCAGCCAGTTGGCATTTGAGGGTGCGCGAATGCGAGGGAGCCGTGTCATTAGATTTACTGGAACGTTAAAGATCCCCTTTGGGGCACAATTCCGGCACCCCGGCGTCTCTAAAAGCCGCAGTAGTTAAAAGGGACGTAAAACCAATAACGTTATTATTTATTTATTTATTTATTTATTTACAGCGTATTTTCCCTATATTGGAAAGCGTTAAGCAATTTTACTCAATTCTTGACGTTCTTCTTGCCAATATTGTTTCATTCTGTTGGAGAATGCCAATTTTCTTTCGACAGACCATTGAGGTCTGTAAGGTGTAGGTTTTGGTTGCTCTGGTTGGACTTCGCAGTTGTTCACTTTGTTACGGAAGGAGTCTCTGTCTGATGTGTCGGTTATGTTAGCAGTTCGCATGTCTTTTTGTACTTCTTTCATCCATGGTGTTGTACTTTTGAGTGATGATATGTAATCTAGTATTCTTTTGGTTAGTCGTGTAATCGGCAGTCTACTTATGTGCCCGAAGAATTTAAATCGTCTTTTTCTGAAGTCGACTTCGATGTTTGAGTATTTTTCAGTTGTCTTGATTGACTGTAGTCGGTACCCGTCAGGAGTGAGTCTTGCTCCCAGTATTTTCCGAATGATTTCACTGGTCAACAAGGTGTATGTAACACAGATCCAAATAGCATTCTTATTATGCGTTTACCTTCCCGATAACGAAATAAATATCAAAATATAGCCATCACGTCCCATTTTTATGTTACCAACATATGGTACCATCATATGTTACCATAATATCACATTATTTCTCTATTTGAAACTCGACAGTTCGCAACAAGCCAGAAGAGGGAGGGGGCAGTTTGATGTTCTTTGTTTTCATCTGTCACTGTAAGTGAAGTGCTGCTTTGTGAAGTGAGGTTATTAGTGTTCTCATTGAAAGTTTTCTGCGAAAATGGCATCAAATCAGCCAAGACTTTGTAAAAATTCACCAGATAAGTTTTGTTATAATTGTGGACGTTGTGTGTTAAAATCATGAGGTAGGCCTATGAATGAAGATGTAAAAAAACATATTTTTTGTATTTTGGATGCAAAATAGGAGACCAAGATAAACACTGGGCGCCACATAGTAGTTGTGTGAGCTGTCACGTAACACTTATTCAGTGGATGAAGGGTAACCGAAGCAGTATGCCATTTGATGTACCTATTGTTTGGCGTGAACTAAGTAACCACTTTAATGACTGATACTTTTGCCTTACTAATACTGAAGGTTATTCAAAGAAGAGGAAGAAGAAGAAGATGATGAACATTGACTATCCGACTGTACCTTCAGCCATTAAACCTGTTTCTCACGGTGAAGGCTTACCAATTCCAACTCCACCTTTGAACTGGGAAGATTTGATCATTCCAGAACTAAATGACAATGAAGATTTACATTCGGAAACTGTAGAGTTGTTGGAAAATACTCTTGATCCTGCATATGTTCCTCCGTCTAGTGAACCTCATCTTATTAAGCAAAATGAACTAAATGATTTGGCCCGTGCCTTAGGTTTATCAAAGCAGCAGTCTGAACTACTAAGTTCAAGATTACAAGAGTGGAATCTTTTAACAAAAGGCACAACCATAACGTCCTTTAGAAAGAGAAATGCTAACTTCTCTGTAATTTTCAAAGTTGAGGGGCCTATGTGTGTATGTGTCGACATTGTCGGGTTAATGAACGAACTTGGACTAACTCATGTTTCAACAGAGTGGCGACTTTTTATTGACTCCTCTAAGTCTAGCCTCAAGGCTGTTTTACTCCACAATGGAAATAAAAAGCCGTCAATTCCAGTTGCTTACTCTGTTTCAATGAAGGAGACTTATGACAACTTGGCTGCAGTTCTAAGGGCAATCAAGTATGAAGAGTTTAAGTGGCAAATATGTGGTGACTTGAAAGTGATAGCTATATTAATAGGACTTCAGGGCGGCTTTACAAAGTATTGTTGCTTTTTGTGCTTATGGGACAGCAGGGACCAAAAAAAGCACTTTGTTAAACAATCATGGCCGTCAAGAAATCTTATACTCCAGGGGAAAAAATGTTTTGAACGATCCTTTGGTTGACCCCAAAAACGTGCTACTTCCTCCTCTGCACATTAAGTTGGGTCTTATGAAGAACTTTGTTAAAGGCATGGACAGGGAGGGACCAGGTTTCAAGTACTTGTCGGAACTTTTTACAAAGCGTAGTGAAGCAAAGATAAAAGAAGGTGTTTTCACTGGACCTGACACCAGGAAGGTTATACGTGATGCTGAATTTGAAAAAAAAAAAAGCTAAACAAAAAAGAATTGGCAGCTTGGAAAGAATTTGTGAAGGTGGTAAAAGGATTTCTTGGCAACAACAGAGAAGATAACTACAAGAGTTTAGTTCTTAACCTTTTGAAAACGTACAGAGCTATGGGTTGCCGAATGTCCCTTGAAATTCACTTCCTTCACTCGCATATCAACTTTTTCCCGGAGAATCTTGGAGCTATAAGTGATGAACAAGATGAGAGATTTCACCAGGATATAGCAACCATTGAAACGAGATACCAAGGCCGCTGGGATCCTGAAATTCTCGGAGATTACTGTTGGTTTTTGAAAAAGGAAGATGCCACTCCACATAAAAGAAAGAAATGAAAAAGAAACATGAACAAACTGTATATATGTATATATTTCAAAGATGCTCGTAGGTAGAATAATGTGTTTAAATTGTTTAAAGAGAAAAAAAATATGTGTACAGTTACATTATAAATTTTTGTATTTATAGTAAGTTCGTGGCGTTATTTTCCCCATTTTTACCACACTTTTGCCAGTGTCTCTGTAAAAAAAAACAGACGTGGTAGATGTTTTTCAGTGTCATTTTCGGTTTCAGCAGGTAAAAGTACATAGGAATAAGTAAAAGTTATTCATGTTACCTGTTTTTTTTTTTTTAGCAGTGTTTTCTTTCTTCTTTCTTGATGTCTTCAAGTTCATATTTCTTATTGAGTGTAAGTGTTTCGCTTGCGTAGAGACTTGCCGGTTTGATGACAGTGTTGTAATGTCGAAGTTTGGTTTGTCTTGACATGCATTTCTTGTTATAGAGGTTTTGGATAAGTCCGAGTGTTCTCCTGGTTTTCTGGAGATGGTTTTGTTGTGAGATATTTTCGGATCCAGTTGGTTCGATAAATTCTCCCAGATATTTGAAATGTGGGACTCTTTTGATGGTTCCGTATTTTGTTTGCATGTCGTCGCCTTTGTGACTTAGCACTTGAGTTTTCTCGAAGGATATTTGAAGTCCCACTTTTTCGGCGCATTCTTGGAGTGTTTCTATTTGTTTTATTGCGGTCTCTTGATTTTCTGTTAGTATAACCAAGTCATCCGCGAAGGCAAGATATGGTACAGAGAGATTGTTTTTACGATAGCCAAGTGTAACTGGTTTCCAGACATTTTGTTTCTTGAGCTCTTTTTCCCATTCTTCCATGCCTTTATCCTGGACAATGTTGAACAAGAGAGGCGAAAGACCATCTCCTTGTCGCACACCTGTCTGAATTTCGAAAGGTTCGGAGATTTCCCCCATACATTTTACTTTGGATTTTGTGTTGGTCAGCGTTTGTTCAATGAGTTTCCGTGTTTTGTGATCTAATCCTATTTCTTCAAGGATCTGGAAGAGTGATTGTCTATCGATCGAGTTGTATGCTTTTTGGAAATCGACAAATGTGCACATCACTGGTTTATTTCGAATTGCATGCATTTTGACAATGGTTTTAAGGTTGAAGATTTGTTCAGGGCAGGATCGGTTTGGTCTGAATCGTGCTTGAAATTCTGATAACTTTGGTTCGAGCTGTTCCTGTGTTCGTGTCAATAGACAAGCTGAGAAAATTTTGTAGGCGACGAGAAGAAGAGAAATCCCTCTGTAGTTGTTCACGTCAGACTTATCTCATCTTTTGTGTAGTGGGTGGATGAGTGCTGTTTTCCAGTCATCAGGTATTTTCTCTGTTTGCCGTATTTCTTGGATGATTAGTGTAATTTCTCTGAGTGCATTGGGTCCTAGGTTTTTAAGTAGTTCTGCAGTGATGCCGTCTTCACCTGATGCTTTATTGTTTTTGAGTCTATTGATGTGGGAGTGGATTTCATCTTGAGTTGGTGGTAGTGATTCTTCTGATGTGTGGTCTGATTGTTTCTTTGGGAATCTTTTCGTGGGTTCTGGGCAATTCAAAAGTCGTGAGAAGTATGTCTCGATTTGTCAACGCCAGTTTTCCGTCTTGTTTTTTGAAGCATAAGTTTTGTGGTGTGTACCCTTTGATTTGGTTGGCGAATGCTTTGTAGAAATCACGCGTATTGTAATTTCTGAAGTCGTTCTCGATCGAAGTCAGTTGATCATTGATATACTTCCGTTTGATTCGTCACAGAATTTTGGACGTCTGTTTACGCACCTCGAAGAAGATCTTCAGGTTTTTCTTAGATGTGTTACTCTTATAGGTTTGGAAGGCAGTTTTTCTGTTGTCGAGGGTGATTTCGCATTCTTGATTCCACCAAGGATGTTTCGTTTTTTTTAGTCAGGGGAATCAAGGTTTTGGCGGTCTCGATGATTTTTCCTTTGAAATTTTCCCAGTTTTCTGTGGATTGTTCTTCCCATTTTCAGCGATTTTGGAGTCTTTGATTTTGCTTATTATTATTATTATTATTATCATCATCAGTCATGTGTAGTTGATTATGTGTGTAACTGCCTTCGAGTCAGGGATGGGGCACGTGCCCTGAGACTTCACGTACGCTACTATCTCGTCATTTACCTGGAGGGAGTGTGGAATAACCGGTGAAAACACACTCAGGATAGATGCTGACAGCGCTGGATTCCCATTTAGGTAACTGTTTTAGAGTTATTTGAGGATAAACTCCCGAACAAAAATCGTATTGTTCCGACATTAGTAATACTTTGTATGGCATAATTCTTACCGCACAGAGCAGCGACTGGTTTCACTCGATGCAAAATTGAATAATATATAGAATGATATGAATGGTTTGTAGTTAGCATGTTCTTGATATTTTAGAAAAAAGATGGACAAGTTATGTTCGTGTTCAGGTTTATTGGGAATATCCATTCTAAAAACCATCCGATGCGGACGTCCAACTCTAGGTATCGTCTTCTAGACATATGAAACAAGACCACAAACCGTGAAAAATTCAAATCTATGGAGCATCGATTTATAACAGGCCAAATGCCACGCACATAGACCTACATACATACATACATGTTGGTGATTCGTATGGGTCTTTGGTTCTTTTGATTCTAATTCCCCCACCCCTTTTTTTTCATGAGATCTGAAACGACTCTGTGAGGCCAATCACTATATCTTACTTCAATTTTCATGGAAGTAATAATAAAAGTTCATGTATGTAGGCTATTTTATTACAATAAACAAATTATGAAAATGCATACCAAGAGCAAAATTATTATGTTCATATACAGGGTGTAACAAAAAGGTACGGCGCAAATTGCAGGATGCATTCCTCACACGTAGACGAAGAAATTATGTTACAATGAACATGGGTCCGGTAACGTTTTTCTTTTCAATGTTACTCCTCATTGTCTCCAACTCATTAATCATGGGAAACACACAAGGAGAGAACGTGAGAACCATGGGGAATATGCACTCTTGGTTACGTCTGGATACGTTGTCATTATTGTAGGTGCACTGCCAGTGTTTTGTTTTACATGGCCCTGTGCCTTTAGCTGTGCGACAAAACATGTACTTCATGCATGATGGAGCACCTCCTCATTTTAGTGTTAATGTCCATCGGCTTCTAAATAACAGATTTGTGACAGATGGATAGGTAGAGGTGGACCAATTGCCTAGCCTCCACGCTCTCCGGACCTAAACCCACTGGACTTGTATATGTGAGGGCATTTGAAAGCTCTTGTGTATAAAACCCCAGTACCAGAATCTCCGTGCCCGTATTATGGAAGACTGCGAAACGATACGCAATCCTCCAGGGACACATCAGCGCATCCGAGATTCACTACGGCGGTGGGTTGATGCATGTATCAATGCACACGGAGGGCAAAAGGAACATCTCCTGTGACAAAGAGCTGCATGTGATATGCTGGTGTATTCTGTTCTTGTGTGTTCCCATGATTAATGAGTTGGAAACAATGAGGTATAACATGGAAACAAAGCGTTTCCGGACCCATGTTTATGTAACAAAATGTCTTCGTCTACGTGTGAGGAATGTGTCCTGCATTCTGTGCCGTAACTTTTTGTTACACCCTGTATAGAATTAAAGTTCCTAAGATGTTCTCATCTGCCTATTGTTAGCACAGGCACTAGTAGCCTACTGCGTACCAGAAACAAAAAAGAGTATTATACCTAATTATTTCCTGTTCTTGAAATCAATGCTTCATTTTTTTCATATCAAAGATAACGTTTCATGATTTACACACACTCAGTTTTTTAAGTCACCTCAGGTTCTCTTATGTCCATTCATCTGGTCATCCTGGGATCAATGATCTCAGGAAACAAGATTTTCTCGTAGCAGAATGTGAGTTACATACGCATGCTTTGTCTCCAGAACTTTTTCGTCCCTCTTTATTATTTCTATGTGAATGTCCTTAGGCATCCATATCACAAACTATCATGTTTCCCACTGTGTTATTTCCATCTGGCCCTGGATTTGGAAATAAAAATCATGTGAGTGTTAGAGAGTTATCAATCTGTTCTCTTCTGAATGGCACTGTTCTTGATATTCTCTATGCTATCTTTTTCGTTTACTTTCTGCCAAATAAAATCCCTTTACCTTTTCGCAGGCTTCCAGTATGGTATATTCCGTGCAGAATAAGGGCAGTTCGGACTATAGCGTCGTCTCCTATTAATCCGTCTGGGGGAGGCACCTAAGAACCCATAAGTTTTATGTACGAATAGACCACATTCTTCGACTTTTCTACCGATTTCTCCTCTACATTTCGTTTTGCAATTCGCTCATTATCACAGTCATACTGCATTGCTTTTGAGTGAAATTCGCCGTACAGAATGTCTTTTGTTACTGGAGCCCATTTCGAGGTAGGTTTCCTCTTGCATACATATCTAAAATTGGATGCCGTAAGTCTGCCCTTTCTAGCTGTGTGCCACTTTTCGTTTTCCCTTTGGCCCCTTGTTTACTTTTCCAGTTTTTGTATATGGCCATCACTAAGCGTTAGTTGCTTGATCTTCTCATCACTAAACTCTCTCAACAGTACCTGATCGAAATCCAACTGCATTGATAGGTTTCCATAATCACGTGAGACAGTACGTTTCATTTCATTAGACTGTTGTCGAGATATTCTATTCCCTTCTCGCGACGCAAATAAACTTTTTCGGCAAGCTGCTCTTCTTCTCTTTCTGCTGAGCGCAGTGCCCTTCACAGTAGTATAATTCGCTAGACTTTGAATATTGCGTAATCCTGATGACGTCATGGGATGACGTCATGGGTCCTTAGAGCGAGCATGTGGTCCAGGAGCGAGCATGTGCAGTGCACGTGTTAGCGTGGGAAGAGGTTGACCTTTTGGCTTGTTTATGTGATGGTGATAAAAAGTTAATGGGTGTTGACGTCATGTGGTTGTTTATTAGGATGTTAACCGTCATCTGACACTCATGCGAGTGTGAGCATGTGTGCCACTATCAACAATCCACACATGTGGTGTGCAGCTGTTATTGTTTTTGCTTAGGATGCTAACCGTCATTTGACACCCGTGCAAGTTTGACCATGTGCAGCAGTGTGATTGATCTCGTCTGCTGTGTTCGCGTGAGACAGAGTTGACCTTTAACGTCATTGGCTAAGAATGTAATCTTTGACTTCTTTAAGCAATAGTGGAAAAAAAGAAATGTTTGCAGCATATGGTTTCGGGAGTGTGGGTGGGGGTGAAGGATATATAAATGGACGAGTGCATGGAAGAGTTTAACTTCTACTTTTGCGCGAAGAGTGTGTGTGTGAAAGAAATAAAGAAAGTCAACGACGAGGAACAAATTGTGTGATGGAAGCTCTAACGAAGTTCAATAACTTATCATCTTGTACTGAGTATTCTAATAAGAAACTAGCAGAACTAGTCATTGATTTACCATATGTGGTGCAAATTATTCGCCCCGTACAGACGAGGTTTGGAAGAAAAATAGTGGTGGACATTAACATTGAAGATGAAGTAACAAGTGTATTTCTACCAGCAGTATTTTCGAAATTAAGCGCATCAGAGATCGATGAACTAAACTCAATGGGAGGCACACTGATGCTGGTGTATTTGGGGGTGAAGAACCGCTCACATCAAGTCATTTTGAAACAGTACTCGAGGGCAAACTGATGACGGTGTATTTTGGGTTGAAGAACCGCTCACATCGACATGTTTTGGTGAGTATTGGATTATATATTATGTATTGATTGATATAACGATTGATATATTTAGTTGCTAATTATTTCTTAATTTGTTTAATTTTTCAGATTATCTAAATAAACTAATAAAACAACCAGCATAATGAAGTGGAAAACTGTTAATTTCCTGAGTGGAACTGAACATCGATCGCACCCGCTAATAGAGTATCATCGTGTATGCTTTCAACAACCGGAAGAAGAGGAAGAAGATGATAACGAGGTGAGTCGTAATGAGAAAGAAGCTTGTTTTAACAAATGGACATCTTCGAGTGGAATTTCAACATTTTCAGTCTACGTTACCAATGTTAGCAAATCAGAGGATAGTCAGCGAGAGGTGACAGAAACAGTTCTAAGATATCTATTGAAAGAATTATGTGAAGATGAACATTTTATTTGTTTCTTCGGATACAATACATTTGATGAAGTTTTCAAAATAGAATTTTCCATGACGTGTTACGATGTAACAAAATTGAATGTGTATAGAAACAATTTGCTTGGTAAACTTCAGGATGAATTTCCTTTTGAGGCTGTTCATTGTTCATTGGAGATTACAGGCAGTAATTTATCACAATGGCTTGAATATACTTTAAAAGATTATAGGTTTATGGTAAACCGATGTTACAGCAACTGCTGGTGGTGTATTAACAATAGTGCAAATTGGACGTATGCTTAGACATCAGTGATGGTACACCAACTGTTGGTGGTGTATTAACTTTAGTGCAAATTGGACATTTGCTTAGACAACAGCAACAATGACCTCGCCTCCTAGCAAACGTAGAAAGGTTGATATTGTATTACATAATAACAGTGAAAATATAAGAAACCAATTGGACAATGCATTTGAAAGTGTTTCTAATTTTCGAAGTGAACTAAACGGTGCTATTTCAGTATCATACCAAATCGGGGAAAACACTCAAACCGAGTTGATTGAGAACAGTGATGAGTTGATTGAATGTTGGAGAGTTATTAGTGAGCACATATTGCAACAAGCTGTGAATTTCAAAGAAATTACAATTCAAATAAAGGATGAATCTTTCTTGAGCTGTGAGTTAATTGAAACGGCATTCAATTCTAGAGTGTACACACTTGCATTATCAAATGTTAAGAATGAGTTTTTGGATCCTCGCGAATTTTTAGCGAATGCTAATATTTGGTTTACAAAGTATGTTAAGAAAGCGTTAACTGTACAAGCTTTAAAGGTGAATTCAGTTTTGTGTGCACAATACGTGCTTCGCGACATATCAGAAACAAAATATTTTGCTATCAAAAATGAGGTAGTTTTCGAGTATACTGATTTAAATGAATTTTATAATAAGAATATCATTGAAGGTACATTGACAAAAATGAGCGAATTTGAAGTAAATGGTTCCGGGTGGGCTTTAGAAAAAATTCATAGTTTGAGAATTAATATAAATAAATATGTTGGATTTCGAGTAGGAATGTCCAATACTAGTAGATTGCCTGATGTAATAGTCAATAAACATGCAGTGCTAAATTTGTATGATACAAAGGAAGCTTGTTTTGCGTGGAGTGTGGTTGCTGGTTTGTATCCAAAAACTCGAAACGTGAATCATCTTTCTTCCTATCCTAATTACAGAGATGTTTTAAATTTAGATGGAATTCCAATTCCGATGGAAATGAAATATTTAAACAAGTTTGAAAACCAAAACAATATTTCTGTAAATGTGTATGGAGCACAATATGATGAAAACAATTGGGTATGTATGGGAACAAACGAAGTAAAAGGAAAAAAAACTTTTACTATTGTACCTTTGTATGTATCAGATAAAGTATATGAAAGGAGTGTAGACTTATTGATGTTGCAGATTGGAAACAGTGAAAGTTATCACTTTTGTTTAATTAGAAATCTTGCTCGCCTTGTGCGTTCAAGCGTCACTAGCACTCAGAGAAGGATTTATATATGCAGACGTTGTTTGTCATATTATTTTCTTGAGGATGAGTTAAATGTTCACTTTGCAGACTGTAAACAGTTTCCTGTTGCAAAAAGCATAATGCCGACTGATGAACAAAGATTTGTTAATTTTACAGAATTCCGAGTTAAAGATACAGTTCCATTTATAATATATGCAGACACTGAATGCGTCTTGTCTCCAATTTCCTCCTGTTTTCCAAATAGTGACATTCCTAACTCTACTTTAACACATAAACATATTCCTTACAGCATTTCTTTATACCTTCATTGTAATTTCGATAGTGAATTGTGCAGTTTCAAACTCTTTAGGGGAAATAATTGCATTGAATTGTTTGTAAAGGAACTTTATAGTATTGTGGATAAACTTCAAACATATTACTTATCGGTTAAGCCAATGTTAAAGATGACCGAAAATGAAGAAAGATTATTTTTGTCAAGTAAAATGTGTCACATTTGCGAGAAACCGATTGCAGTTAATGAACTCAAAGTACGCGATCATTGTCACTTAACTGGAAAATATAGAGGAAGCGCACACAATAGTTGTAATTTAAATTACAAAGTAACAAAGGTTTTGCCTATAGCATTTCATAATCTAACGGCCTATGATGGACATTTTATAATTAAAGAAATTTGTGAGAAACGTGATGGAGAGGTGTTACATAATCCTGGTAATATAAGTTTGTTGGCGGTGAATATGGAACGTTATAAAGGGTTTACAAAGTATGTACGGGTTAAGAATGGATTCATTCAGTTAAGATTTTTCGATACATATAATTTCTTGTCCTGTTCATTAGATCAATGTTCATCTTCGTTAAGTGAAGATTCAAAGCAAATAACTCGACGTTATTTTAATGATGATGATGCACAGTTTCGACTTACTGCGAGAAAAGGCGTGTTTCCCTATGAATACGTCACGAGTATGGATGTACTTAACGAAACTAAATTACCTGAAATATCCAAGTTTTATAGCAGTCTTAATGATCAAACAATATCGAATGAAGAGTATGAGTTTGCTCAATCGGTGTGGGAAACGTTTTCATGTCAAACATTAGGAGAATACGCCGATTTGTATTTAAAAGTTGACACACTTCTTTTGGCGGATGTCTTTGAAAATTTTAGATCGAATGGCATGGAAACTTATGGCATTGATGCAGCTCATTTTTACACTGCTCCATCTATGTCTTGGTGTGCTATGAAAAAGATAACCAACGTTCAACTTGAATTGCTTCAAGATATTGATATGTTACACTTTTTTGAACGATCTATTCGAGGAGGAAATGTTCAGTGTATAACACGACATGCGATTGCTAATAATAAGTATATGAAAACTTATGATGAGAAAAAGCAAGAGTCCTACATAATGTACTTTGACGTTAATAATTTATATGGATATGCGATGATGGAATATCTTCCAACGGGCGGGTTTAAATGGGTTGCAAATGTTGAAGGCTTTGATGTTTTAACTATTGATGATACTTCAGAAATTGGATATATTTTGGAAGTAGATTTGACTTATCCTCAAGAGTTACATGACAAACATTCAGATTACCCTCTATGTCCCGAAAAGTTGACAAAGCTAATGGCTACCCTAGATAATAAAGAACGTTATGTTTTGCATTATAGATTGTTAAAGCAATGTATTCAACTAGGAATGAAATTAGATCGTATTCACAGAATAATTGAATTCAATCAGAGCCAATGGCTAAAACCATATATTGATGTGAACACCGAGAAACGAAAACATGCCAAAAATGATTTTGAAAAGAATTTTTATAAATTGATGAATAATGCAATTTTTGGTCGTTCACTGATGAATGTGAGGAAGTTAAGGGACATCAAATGGGTCACCAAATGGCATGGAGCTTGTGGTGCTAGGTCTTTAATAGCTAAGGCTAATTTTAAACATAGAATTATATTCGATGAACAATGTATGGTCATCGAGATGAGTAGACTAAAGATTTTTCACAATCAACCAGTATATGTTGGTGCATCTATATTAGATTTGTCTAAATGTAAAATGAATGACTTTCATTACAATGTTATTTTAGCAAATCCTGAATCAAATGTGAGGTTGTTATACACAGACACCGATAGTTTTATGTATATATTCTATGATGATATTTATGAGTTCATGAAACAGCATTCAAATTTGTTTGATACTGGAAACTATGAAACAAACAATCCTTTTGGCATTGTGAGACAAAATAAAGGTGAAATTGGTTTAATGAAAGATGAAAATGCTGGAAGGATTGTTGAAGAATTTGTGGGGTTACGACCCAAAATGTATGCAATAAAATTGTGTGATGAAATGAATAGCTTGTGTAAGGCTAAAGGCATTAAGAAGAGTGTGAGTAAAAGTATGAATATTGATGAGTATCGAAAGTGTCTTTATAACAGAGAAAAAGTCAACAAAGTTCAAGTTTGTATAATTTCAAAATCTCATTCTGTATTTACTGTTCGGCAAAATAAGTTGGCAATTTCATCAAACGAAGATAAAAGACACATAACTGAAAACGGAATTGATACTTTACCGTTTGGTCATTTTTCTCTGAAAAAATGATTAGAAACAAATTTGAGATTAAAGCACTTCATCTCACTTACTTTATTTCTTTCACACACACACTTTTATGCTGTTAATAATAATACTAATTTTTTGTGTGTTCCTTTGCTTATGAAAAAAAAGAATAAATAATAACCCCAAATTTTGTGTGTATTATTTAAAAAAAACACCTCCCCCCACCATTCCCATTTTCCAGAAATATATATGTATAATTACTTTATATTACATATCATTTAGTAATGGTGCGTTGTAAGAGGAGCAACTCTACCACTCAATATAAACGAACAGGAAGTGGATCATTAATCAGTCGTGTACTTAATAAAACTATTGATAATTTACCCGTGGAATTACACATCCCGGGATATGAATATTGCGGACCAGGAACAAAATTAGAAAAGCGATTGAGCCGTGGTGATCCAGGAATAAATATATTAGATAAAGCGTGCAAAGAGCACGACATTGCTTACGCAAAGCATAAAGATTCAAACAAAAGAAGAGAGGCTGATGAAATTTTAGCTTCAAAAGCTTGGTCTCGTGTAAAATCCCGTGACGCATCATTTGGAGAGAGAGCGGCTGCACTAACAGTGGGTGGCATCATGAAAGCTAAGTCTAAGATTGGAGGAGGTAAGCGAAACTTAAATAATAAAAAAAAAAACAAGAAAAGATTAAAAAAAAGAAGAAGAAGAACATCGAAAAAGCAAGGTGGTATTTTACCCCTACTTCCGATATTTGCAGCCTTGTCGGGCTTGGGGGGTCTAGCAGGCGGAGCAGCAGGGGTGGCGTCTGCTATAAACAAGGCGAAAGCTGCTCAAGAAGAACTAAAAGAAATGAAAAGACACAATCGAATGATAGAAGCAATGCGAGGAAAAGGAGGTCAAGGCATTTATTTAAATCCTCCTGCATACAAAAGATAATTAACCAAATACCAAATAAAGCATTAAGTAATTTCGATTTAGCTAAATACGCACATCAATTAAAGATTCCAAATTTTAGAGGAGTCTTTATGCGAGATACGTTACCAAGATATCCTCGAAAAAATGAAAACTGTATTGTCAACCTTGAACCGATGGATAAATCCGGTTCACATTGGGTAGCTTTCAGTAAACATGGTAAATATGTGCATTATTTTGATAGTATTGGTAATTTAAGACCACCATTTGAAATTTTAACATATCTTAAAAATTGCTATCTACAATATAATTTTCATTCATATCAATCGATTACTTCTTCGATTTGTGGACATTTATGTTTAGTCTTCTTGTATTGTATAAATAAGGGAAACACAGACCGTCTTTAAACATTTCAAAGATGGCTTTCGAAAGACGGATAACTCTTGAAGGTAAAGGCTCGAAGATTGATGTTACATTGGAGAACCCGATTCATCTTGTAGGAGCAGAGTTTTTTGAAATAGGACTTGCAGGATTGTATACATCTAATTCTATTCGAAATGTTACCAACAGAAATAATAAATTTCGCATTCATTTTACTAATTTTTTATCAATTGATTTAGTGGTACCACCGGGTATTTATGAATTTGAAGATCTAGCCTCAGCTTTTGATGATTTACTTAGTTATCACTCATTGTCGAAACTTATACCAGAACATTTAGAAAAAACAAAATTGTATGTGGAAGAGGATATAGATGGAAAAAGAGACAACCGTCTCGTTTTGTCTTCCCCGTTTAATATTGATTTCACTGTAGCCAACAGTGTAGCAGGGCCTTTAGGTATTGAAAAGAAAGTTTACCCTAAAGAGAATAAAAGAGAAATTGAAATTCATCGAAAAATAGAATCGATAATGAAGTTTGCAATTAACGAGAATAATAACATTTTGGCTATAAAGTTGAACGAAGCGGATAGAGCGATTTTAATAATACCCAATGCTAGCTATACGTTAAAACAATTAAGTGAAAAGATTGATGATTTATTAGTTGAACATTTATTAGGCGACAAAGACAAATTCCCATCATTATATATTAATTATGATAAAGTCTTTTATCATTGTAAACTACATTCGAAAGTGTTTGCTATAGATTTTGGTGTTGCAGATTCTATTGCAGATTTGTTAGGCTTTTCTCATAGAAAGTTCAAGGCAAACACAACTCATCATTCTGAATATATGATTAAAATTAACACTGTTAATAGTATTCGAGTATGTTGCAACCTTGTGCTTGGTACGAGTTCTTATTTGAACCATAAACCAACACACTCTTTATATAATTTTAAAGCTCATGTTCCTGCTGGTTACCCGATTGTTGTACAACCAACAACGATTAATTTTTTGCCCATGAACACCAAGCTTATTCAACATGTATCTGTGCAACTTGAAGATCATCTTCAACAGCTCATTGATTTGCAAGATGAAGATTTAACTGTAGAATTAATTATTCGTCCAGCACGATATCTTGCTATATAAAGTAATGAAATACTGTTATGTTTTCATTCTACTTGAGTAAGCATACTAGAAAACAATCACAAATATGGCTATACTATATAATACTCAAAGTTTGAAAAAAAAGAAGTCGACTCTGATTCGAAAAAATAATATAAATCAATCAGCTAAAATTTGTAAAAAAAAAACAAACAACGACATCGCACCTTGAAATCTAAGAAACAGTTATCGAGTAACAACAAACAATTCTTACAGTCTTTAGGCTATCGCGTACTTTAATTTCAATATAAATATATATGCAATTGTTAATCTTATTTAGTTTCTATCTATAGTTGAAGCTGTTAACATGTTTAACATAACAGATAAAAGAGAGGTTGACAACAGAGTTGTGCGACGAGAAGAAAGAGTTTATCAACCTTATTCAGCTAATAAATTCGAAAATAATGATGAAATTCGAATACCGATTCAAAATGAAGAAAACATAGTTTTATTATCAGAAGGTGTTCTTCACTTAGAAGGTCAAATTATTACTTCTAACATAAATCCAGCTGCTTCTACTACAGCGCATCCTGACCAAAATTTTGGGGCTAATCTTTTTAGCGAAATTCGCATCACGTTAAATGGTAAAGAAATTGATCGTACACGCCATCTAGGTATAACAAGTTCTATAAAAACCTTTGCATCATATTCAAAAAACGAATATACAGCTTTACAAAATGCCGGTTATTTTCCCTCTTTAACAACGCCAGCAAGTGAAGCAAATATTGTTGATAGTAACACAAAACGTTTTCATATAATACTTCCTTTAAGCAACCTGTTAGGAATAGCAGAGGATTACAGAAAGCCGATTTTAAACTGCAAGCATGAGGTAATACTTCTCCGATCGTCAAGTGACGCACGTGCGTTGCAATCGACAACCGAAAACGATCTTTCTAAGGTCAGGTTATTTAAAGTTTATCTAAAAATTCCCGTTTTATTATTATCGGACGAAGAACAAATTAAAAGATTAAAACTAATGCAGAAAAATATTCCCATTCAGGTTGGTTATCGATCGTGGGATGTTCACGTCTTGCCTTCTCTTCCTAGAACAACTAAATATAGTTGGACTGTAATGACAACTTCTGAAACTCAAAAACCACGTCAATTTTATTAGGTTTTCAAACTAGAAGAAATTTACTAAACACATGCTCTTCCTATTTCGACCATTGTAACATTAAATCTATAAGAGTTTTTTTAAATTCAATTTTTTATCCCTATGAAATGCCAACTTCTGAAATTGCCATAAATGACTACAGCGAGTTGTATGACATGTTTGTTAAATTTCGTAATGTATATTATCAGATCGATGATGTTCGTTCAGAGACTCTGGTTTCACGAGATGAATTTAAGTCTCTTTGTCCGATTATTGTAATTAATTGTCTCGAACAAGTGGAAGCAGTGAAGACATCTTCAGTCGATGTGCGAATTGAAATCGAGACAAGTGAGAATATACCTGAAGATACAACTCTTTATTGTGTTCTTATTCATGATCGTCAAATATCTTACAGACCATTAACGAATGAAGTAATTATCTAAACCAATATTTGCTAAGTTATAAGCAAGCAAGTAAACAAGTATTCTCACTTTAGTTGCAATCATGGAATTGACAACAACAAACTCTCCTTCTACTGATGCTGGCACGTGGAATAAGAAGCAACCAATAGTTGCAGACATTCGCAAGCTACCAAACGGCAGTTTGGAACTTGCTTACTGTATGTTAAATAACGGCAATATACCTTCATTCAGCCCCGTGATCACATGGGTTGCAGCATATTGTGAAAAAACTCTTTCTTCTTTTTTTGAGTCTATTAAGAATAAATATGATTATTTAGTTGTATATAATTTGCCACAGGAATTTTCTTTGTTTGCACTAAAAGCACTTTCCCCAGACTCATTATTCGATCTTAATACGATTGATGGAATGTCAGACCTAATGTTGAGGCATAGCCATCGTTTACCTACAGATTGTCCAAAACATTTACCATCTCTAGCAATGGGAAGCAATAGTTGTGCTAAATTCAACGTCAATGCTGTTCAACATTGGTTAAATTCTTCTGATGGCATCATGAAAATCGTGTGTTCGATAATAAACAAGTTTCGAAACAGTGGACTTCGAGGTTTTAATAAGTTTGATTGGAACTACTTTCCTATAAACGTGCTGACTATATATGAACCACAACGAATTCGTCTAGAGTGGGAACATCTACCAGATCATCTAAAGAGGAAATTTCAACTGTTTCATCTTCGCTGCAAATGTGACAACTGTAATCGCTATCTATAAAAGGTGAATAATTTAGATCTACTACTGTAGTTGACAGCTATACATATTTTGTTTTTAGTTCGCTTTTTAACACAGTGTATCTTTTTTTTTTTGTCTACAGAAAATAATCATCTGGACAACTAAAAAGAAGAAGATCATCTCAACACAGCCACACTCATCTGGACAACTAAAAAAAGAATGAGATTACTTCAAGAGAAATAAAATTGTATTAATTGTAATTCTAAATGAATAAAGAAGAA
This sequence comes from Meconema thalassinum, assembly GCA_946902985.2. NCBI lineage: Eukaryota > Metazoa > Arthropoda > Insecta > Orthoptera > Tettigoniidae > Meconema > Meconema thalassinum. The sequence continues at coordinate 13,311,753 of OX336390.1, read as the reverse complement.
AAAAAAAATGTCTTTTGTACCATTTCATATGAAAGTTCTTATTAATGATCAATTACCTCCTCACTCTACATGTAAATAAAATAATAATAATAATAATAATAATAATAATAATATTGTCAGGTGAGGGATTCGAACCCTCGCTTTCAATTTCTGAAAATTAGATCTTAAGTCTAACGCCTTAGACCGCTCGGCCAACCCAACACGTGCATATTAGCCAACGTGTTTTGTTGATTCATGTCAGTTCGCATTTAGCTTTGTGTGGTGAACATCTTTTCTTTGTGAAGTAAACCAGCATCATGAAGTATTTTAATTGTGTAAAGTATTCCAAAAAACAGTTAATGCAAATGATATTGAGTCAAAAAGAAATGAATTTAAAATCTGAAAGAGATCGGCTAAAAACATTTAAGACCTGGTCTTCAGACAGTTTTACGAACACTGCATGGTTAGCAGCCGCAGGATTTTTCTATTTTGGATATAAGGATATGGTTAGGTGTGCTTTCTGTAATCTGCAACTTAGTTATTGGGAAGAAGATGATGATCCGTTTGAAGAACATAAGAAATGGGCTTTTTCTTGCCCCTACGTAAACAATATTTCTCCTAGCATAGAATTGAAATGCGAATATGAAAGACTTAAAACTTTTCAAAATTGGCCTCTTCCCTGTCCAAACGAATTTTGTTTAGCACCAGCAGGGTTTTATTATACTGGACATGGTGATAAGGTGAAATGTATATTCTGTAAGATTGAAATTGAAAATTGGAGGGAAAACGATAATCCTTTAAATGATCATGAAAAATGGGCGCCATATTGTCCATATATAAGAGGGTTTTACGTCGGCAACGTTGATTTAAATCCTGAAAATCCTACTATTATTCCACATAATACAAGTTATGATACATGTGGAAGCAATATATGTTGATGTGATGTGATTTTTTGTGCAGTGTGCATTCTCAGACGTAAACGTAGACATGTTGAAGTTTGTTAAGCAGTCAAACACTCTACCAGTAATTTCATTTACTAATGCTGAAAACCAGAGTAAAAGTGAAAAAAGAAAGCATGGTGTTTTACTACCGAACACAATTCGATGTATCATTTGCGGTCCATCGAACTGCGGTAAAACAAACGTAATGCTAAATTTATTATGCCACAAAAATGGAGTTCGTTTTGAAAACGTTTATATTTATTCTAAATCACTTGCTCAAAGTAAATATGTTGAATTAAAAAAGTTTTTGGACTCCATAAAAGAAATAAAAAGTGATTTTTTTTTCCGATAATGATGAAGTAATGCCTCCAGAAATGGCTAGAAAAAACTCTATATTTGTTTTTGATGATGTAGCCAGCAATAAACAACAACACATGAAAGATTATTTCAGTAGAGGTCGTCATCACGACGTTGACGTATTTTATCTTTGTCAAACATATTCTTGTATACCTAAACATCTAATTAGAGATAACGCTAATTTTTTAATTCTTTTTAAACAAGACGGAACAAACTTGCGTCACGTATATAACGATCATGTAAATACAGATATGAGCTATGAACAGTTCTTTGATATTTGTTCGTATTGTTGGCAAAACTCTAAGTTTGGTTTTTTGGTTATCGATAAAGATAGCGATTTACAAAATGGTCGATATCGCAATGGATTTGATGTTTATTTTCAGTTATAAATATGACTTCAAAAAGAGGTAAATGGCCATTCGTGTTATAGCTTTTGCGTGGTTAACAACTTAACTATGACATCGTTTAACAAAACCAATAATGTGTCTATCGGACGACCGACTTCACGACATGATATTGCAACTAAATCATATGTTGATGATAAGCTAGTGCAATATGAAAATCAACTAACAACAACAACAAGCGACGGACATCTAAGTATTAACGGCAAACGGTTAAAAAAATGTTGGAATGCCAATACATGTTGAAGATGCATGCAACAAAGGTTATGTAGTGAAGTTATTAAATGAGCTAAATAAAATCGAGTCTAAAGAAGACATACAACGAAACTTTAACGAGCTTAAAGGTTTAATTTTTTCAATTTGTAAAATAGAGAAAAAAGAACTTGACTTTCAAAACAAACGTCTCGCGGGCTTAGCTTTACCATCATCTGCAAATGATGCAGTAAACCTTATTGCAATGCAGCAACATACATCGAATATAAAAAAATATCTTGAGACCCGAATAACCGAAGTGTTACAACGAGTAGAATTCATTCATGGTTTAGTGCGAGAATTTTCAGAAGATCACTTTCCGTATGATCAAGATACTCTCGACTTGGGTAACAAAAGAATAAGAAATGTTAAAGATCCAATTCAAAATCAAGATGCGGTAACGTATTCTTTTCTTAAAACTCATGTAACAAATGAACTCGATGAAATTAAAAAATCTCTTTTGAATATAAACAGAGATGATGAAACTGTAGATATGTTAAATAGAAGAATAACAAACATATCTCAACCAATCGATTCGTTAGATGCAATAAACAAATATTACTTAGAAAACTTTGCTGCCTCTCGAAAAGATCTAGAAGACTTAATCGCTAAATTTAATAAACAAAACGTTTTAAACGTAGACGATGGTGGAACTTTAAATATGATGAGTGGACGAATTACTCACGTAAACAACCCCATATACGATAACGATGTTGCAAATAAGACGTTTGTTGAGCAATATGCCGCTTCCCAACGTGAATTTGATCAATTGAAACAAACTGTAACCAATCTACAACATCAAAAACAAACAAATGTTGAGTTCCCTGTTAACGACCAAGACGTGACAAATAAACGGTTTGTAGAACACTATGCTGCGTCACGAACTGAAGTTAATCAACTAAAAGAAATTTTAAGCAATTTACAAACTCGTATTGAGGGTGTGCTAACAATCTCAATATTGTTAAAAAAGAAGATCTTGAAAGTTATGCTGCTGAATCCAAAGAAGAATATAACAAGTTAAAAACTGAACTGGGAAAAATTGAGCAAATGGTTAACAAAGAACCACTCGAAAGTTTTACTGCATCCAAAGAAGAATATGGTATATTAAAAGATGAAGTAAAGAAAAAGAACTTATCGAAATTTATTCTGAAATTCTCCAACACACCATCAATCCATTCACCAGTATACACGCTTCATAATCATAACATACAGTACCAACTTCCCTACAAAGGTGTATTAAAACCAATTTTTGTTTCACCAAGATCTCCAATTGTGTATGCAATTTTAAATATACGTCAAGAGATTGAACTGGATGGCAGTGATATTGTCGTTGAAGAGCAAGATGAAATTCAGTTTCGACTTAGAGACCCGAAAAAACATAAAACTGATGATCTTCCTCTTCAAATCGATTTTGAATATACTATAAATAAGTAAAACAACCACAATTTCCGTTTAGTCATGGAGAAGAGGTCAAAGATTAAAGCTGAAAGTCGAGTAAAGGATAAACTTTCTCGCTTAAAAAAAGATGTTAAAGACAAGTATCTTTCACTTCAAGATGATGTTAGACGAAAAGAATTAGATATAGAGACTAACTTTAAACCAGTAACAAGTTCATTAAATCAACTTGTAGCTATTGCTAATACGTCGACTCAAAATAAAGAAAATCGAAAAAGAAAAGGAAAATATATCGATTCTGAATCCACTGCTACTTCAGACGAAGAAGATGGAGATAGCATCAAAATAATTTCACTACTTAACCGCTACTTTGATCCGTTCATTAAACAAAACGTGGATAGAACATTTGGTATAACGATAAGAAATGATAAACAATACTTGGGACGCGAACGAGTTTTCTTCGATAAAAAGTGGATAAAAGTTGGCGGTGAAAAATTTCCTATTACAGAAGGTCTACTTGAATTGATTCAAAGGAAAGTACCAGACCCCACTCTAATAGATAGGAGTGATTTAAGTTCATATTTGAAATTATTAAATGTTTCAAACGTGCACAAAAGAAATTATACAAGCAATGCAGCTCCAAGAGGAAGGCAATCTTATAAGTATAGACATATAATTGAACCCCTTCTCACTGAAGACATAGATGGAATTATAAAAACAGCAGATGAAAATGAAGAAGCAAATACTACAATGCATACTGGATATGGTCAAAAAAAACACATCGCGCCACAAGCCATTTGGAAATTTGAAGGCGGAAACAATATTGAATTCGTTCACTGGAATGAACCAAACAAATTGGTATCAAGACTTAAAACATTAATTGCATCGAAAGCTGCAGGTCACACAGGACTAGACAGCGAAATCTTTGCAATAGAAGAAGAACTAAGAAATGCTGGATATATTGAATAAAAATTCCAACGTTTGTAAAACAATGCACAGTATGTTATAAAACATTGTTTGGAAAATAACTATGAACGAAATCAGACGAGAAATTGCAAAAGAACTTCACGCACCGCTTAGAAAAAAGTTTAAAAGACGACGTGTTATTAGCAAAGGAATCGATGACCTCCATGAAGCTGACCTTGTGGACATGTGCAAACTTGCAAAATGGAATAATGGATTTAAATATTTATTAACCATTATTGACGTTTACTCGAAATATGCATGGGCAATTCCTCTTAAAACCAAAAAAGGAAGTGAGATTGTGAACAGCTTAAAATTTGTTTATTCTCAAAGTAAAAGATTGCCCAATTATTTTCACACCGATCGAGGAACGGAATTTTATAACAGTGAATTCAAAACATGGTCTCAGAAACAAAATCTAAAGCATTATTCCACTGGCAGCTCCATTAAAGCGAGTGTGATAGAAAGATTCAATCGAACTCTTAAGGAATCGATGTGGAAAGAATTCACAACACGAGGTTCTTACCGATGGGTACATATTTTGCCTGAGTTACTAGTAAAGTATAATCACAAAATACATCGCAGCATTGGCATGAAACCTAATGATGTGAAAAGAAACAATCCACCCCGCTTGCCAACACAATATAATGAAACTTTAAGAAAACCAAAATATAAAATCGGCGATATTGTAAGGATATCAAAAATCAAGAAACACTTCAGTAAAGGGTACGAAGGTAATTGGACAACAGAATTATTTACAATTTATAAAGTTCAAAATACTAATCCACGAACATATCTTTTAAAAGATAATAAAAATTACTCCAATATTTGGTGCGTTCTACGAAGCAGAGTTACAACGAACAAAACATCCTAATATTTACTTAGTCAACAAAGTACTACGTAGAAAAGGAACCCGAGCCTTCGTATCTTGGCTTGGATTCGATTCAACTCACAACTCTTGGATCCCCAACAAAAATATCTTATAATTAGAACAGTGTAAGTTTTTTTTTTATTTTTATTTTTTATTCCTCACAAAGATATTATTATTATTATTATTATTATTAATATTATTATTATTATTATTATTATTATTATTATTATTATTATTATTATTATTATTATTATTATTATTAATGTGTCTCTATATATATATTTTTCAGCTCGCTAAAACCAACACACGCAAGAAAGAAAAGAATGATTCTACTTACCCCGTGCACAAGACCAGCATATTCCACTCTGCAAACAACACAGCATCTTCAATTCTCTCTGCAGCTTGTTGGAAAAGGAACTACTTACCACTTTAAGAACGAAGATCATATCATTTTTCACTAATTCATATTATATAATTAATGTAAACCACAAATGATCAAATAAATATATTTAAAAAATAAAATTTACACTGCACAATATTAATCCACTGTCCACTGTCCATTGAATTTAATTTAAGATTTGAACATCATCATCATCATCATCATCATCATCATCATCATCATCATCATCATCATCATCATCATCATCATTCTTCTTCTTCTTCTTCTTCTTGTCGGTCTTCTTCTTCTTCTCCTTCCGCTCGATGTTCTTCTTCTTCTTCTTCTTCCATTCGATGGTCTTCTTCTTCTTCTTCTTCTTCTTCTGCTTCTTCTTGCACTTCTTCCATATGCTCTTCCATATGCTGTTCCTCTAATGGCCGTTCAAACACGGCCATTAGCTCTTCCGCCAATGTAGGTTCAAACACGTTGAAATTCATCGAGCCGATGGATCTCAACTTGTCAATAATAATATTGACAATGTGAAATGTCATGCCGTTGAAAATAATTTCACGGCAGTGGTGTTGATCCCTCATCAGCTCGAATATTTCGGCGCTTAAAACCTCCTTTTCTCCCGGTGTTAAGGTGTTATACCACACCTCCTCCTCTATTTTCGTTGCACTGACGATGAAATGCAACCCTTGATTCAGGGCACTTTCCGCAAACATCATAATGCGTTGCAATTTTACTAACTTTTCTATCAACCCCTCGCACAGACTCATGATATTGCAGATAAAGATAGCTAACTACTGCTCCATAGCAATCTCCTCTTATATATATATTAAGAAGTTAGAGCGCCAAAAAACCTCTTTAAAACATTTCACATGAAGCTCTGGGAACCGACATCCAATCTCGTTCTCGCATTAAAAATTGCAGACTTGACTAATGACATCTGTGAATCTAAAAACAAACAGATCGAAATTCATTTCACACACTCAAAGTTATACATGGCATATAAAACACTTTAACCAGATTGAGATCATGAAGCAAGCCAGAACACAAAAAATGTTAACATCATTTAAATTAAACAGACATATCATAGCGAGAAGGAGTAACACCACTCCACTCCCACGCTGTGGTAATATATGTCGTACTTAAACAGAGTGTCGCATTACAACATATGATTACTTATTTAGCTTGCGCGAGCAAAAACTTTAACGACAACCATGCACTACATACGCTAAGTGCTCTCATTGCTTGCCGCACGGCGCGAGCAAAAACGGAACAGCCGCACACCACATGTCTGGTAGCGATCCGGCTATGTCGAGTGCCTCACCGTACACTCTCATTCAAAAGTTATGACACCCAAGACTCTCTACACTTCCTTGGGAAATTACCAAAATATAATTCAATAATCAATCAATACTTAATAACCATGATACACAAGGCTGCCCCCCCATGGGAATTAAATAACAAAACACGGAATCGAACCAAGAAACTCCCCTGTAGGAGTGGAAGAGGAGTCTGAATTTCGAGTTACCATCCTAATAAACAACGCCCATGCCGTCAACACCCATTAACTTTTTATCACAATCACATAAACAAGCCAAAAGGTCGCCCCCTTCCCACGCTAACACATGCAGTGCTAACTTTTTATCACAATCACATAAACAAGCCACAAGGTCAACCCCTTCCCACGCTAACACGTGCAGTGCACATGCCCCGCTCCTGGACCACGTGGTCAGGATTACGCAATATTCAAAGTCTAGCGAATTATACTACTCTTCACTATTGTGGCAGTTTTTTTCTAAACTGATTTCTTTGTTTTATAGTGCCAGGATGGCACAAACTGAATGTCCAGCCCGACAGTTTTGGTTCTATGAGTGAAGGAACCTCGTTTCCCTCGATTGATCTGCTTATCTCCCGTAAATTTTGCAACAAGGGACATATAATTTTCGGTAGCATTGCTGGGAACTTTTTGCAATTAGGGGCTGCAAGCAAGAACGCATTAATTTGATTGCAGTTAGCTGTTTGTCTTCACCTTGCCCGCTGGTAGTTCAAAAGTACTGTTTGCAGTCTTTATGTATCCCAATCCAGTATTTCCGGAAACCAATTTTCCTTTTTCACAATCGCTACGCCTTTATTTTTCCACACAACGCACTGTTTTCATTTGAATTCGAACTTGCTTCTCTGAAAGAAAAAAAATTGACACTGAATGCACTTATGTATTAGAAGTAAAAAAATACAAACTACACCCGTGGCGCGTCAGACCATGAAGGGCCTAGGCCTACCAAGCAACCGCTGTGCTGTTTATCCATGTAGCCTGCAGATTGCGGGGTGACGTTTAGTCATCCAACATGTAGGCTACAGGTAAAATATAAGTGAAATCATAACTGCCCAGTGCATTACAGATTCTTTAATAAAAGTGTAAAGAAATATATAATTTCAAATATAAACTAGGAAAAAAGAAATTTTCGAGTGTATAGAAGTGTTTTGTTTTTAGGGCCTGGCTTCTTTTTCTTCGTACTTAGTCGCAATCTCCCCTGGGATATAGTGGAATGCCCTTGAATCGGTTTTGGTGGTGGCTCCATTTTTCAACAAAAGCGAAAAAATAACTCTACGTGATGAGCGTAATGCTCTCCACCAGTCGTAGTCTACCTATATGTACAAGTATCTATTCTACCAGAAATACTGTCCGAAAAATAAAGTGCCGAAAATAGAACACCTAACGGGCATTAAAAATAACTGTTGCAGGTAAAATAAATTTTTAAAAAGTAATTAAAGAGATCGATGAACTAAAAACAAGACGTCGTAATTAGGAACTGGTAAAATATCAAAGGATCACTCAGAAATATCCAGACCTTGACAATAATTCAGAACTAACCAGCACAGTCAATCACAACATTGGACTAGATGCTCGGGAATTCTATACCGTCTGGCAAGGTTGTCGCTCTCTCAAATCACTCGACCTCTGTCCCCTCCCACCAACCCTCCCCCAGCACGCTCTACATGACCTTGTTCTACTGCTGCGCCTTTCATTGCAAATAGAGTAACACTTTTATTCACAAACTTCCCAAAGTGATCCCGACGATTCTATTCAACCGATTTAGGTTTTCGATACGGCTTTGGAATCAGTGAGCAAAACTCAACTTTCCTATTACCAGCTTTTTTTTCTTTCGAATTTTAATCGGATATTTGAAAAACAAACAGAAACTTTTCTGTTTTTGAAGTTAGAAAGTAAGCATTGAATTAATATCAATTCTGCTACTAGACAGAGTACATAGCTGTTTTCAGGTCGCAGATCGGAGCTCCCCTTCGATAAATAAGTAAATAAGTAAATTCAGCTTCGCTTGTGCTGCCATCTGTTGAAATATTTTCTTACCAAAGTGTCGGGACATTTAGCCTTAATAGAATGCCTTCTCAGTCTGTCAACATGAATACACCCAATTGGATTGGGCGAGGAGTAACAATTAATTTCCCTTTGTAATTCATAATACAATAAGTATTTATACACTTAATAAAACGCTCCCCCCGCTTAATGTGAGAAGTGTTTTATTAAGTGTATAAACAATTTATGTACCAGGCACTAGGAGATGAATTGTCACTCCACGCCCAATCTAATTAGGTAACGTACACTCGTGCTGGCCGACTGAAAAGCGATCATATAGGTAATAATAAAAATAACAATATCGTATGGCCTCGGGTGCCGGGTGCAAGCGTTGTAATTTGACACCCAGAGGGTAGCTTGCATGTCGAATTTCGTTGTTCCTTGAATCACTATGAAAGTCAAGGAGGTTAGAAAATAGTTATCTAAGCTCCTTGAACACTATAGCACTTTCTAGTAGAGAAATGAGGAACTTTGTGTTGGCGGAAACTCCCGAGATTAATTTTGCCATTATGAACTCGGCCTACTGAATTCAAATGGGTTCTTTGACATGCCAACATCGTATGACATGCGTATCGTATTTTTGTCGCCTTTCAAAAATCACTTACCACGGCCAGGGGCGAACCTGCAATCTTGGGGTTAGTAGACCGACACGCTATCCACTCACCCACCGTGGCAAGCTATCATATAGGTTACTTAGCAACACTAAAATATGGCTTCTAATATTGGTCTGTTTATTGAACTGCACATCTCCTCGTGTAAAACACATGTTAAAAATTAAAGATATAACTGTCACACAATGCTCACATACACTAAATCCAGCAACAATAACATACACCAACACAGCGCAGTCCGGCACATGCTTGCTGGCGGCGCGAGAGCATTATTGTTGCGTGGTAGAAAGATATGAGCCAAGCTTCGCGTCTGTAGGTAGACTGTGGTTATACGTTGTCATTGTTGTGTTGGCAGCAAGCACAAGAGTGTAGTGCAGTATCTTTGACATAGTCTTTGATATCAGTGATGTTCAGTGTCAAAATCAATATGGTGTGTATGGTGTGAATTGTGAATCTTTCCACAACAAATAATAAAATATGCATTCTAGAGGAGTCTATGTGATTTATTGAGAAGTGAACCTAACATTTTATGGCGACCGTGACAGGACTCATTCATAGTAAAAGGCTCCCGTGAAGAAAGAAGATGGAAAGACTCGCCAAAGAAAGAACCGTAAAGCGGCGGTTATTTACGCGCTCACACAATCAACTAATGGCGTTGTTAGAAGATGATCAAACTGAAACGGAAAAAGTGCAAATGCAACTTGAAATCCTTCAAGAAAAGTATGATGATATCTCTAATTTAGATGGATTAATATTTCAACAGATGATAGACGACGAGTGTGAGGATGACGAAATAGAAACGGAATGTGAATCAGCTGATGATTACAAACACAAATTCCTTATCTGTAGAACAAAAGCAACACGTTTTATGAATCCCGTTGTTTCCATTACCCCTCCACAAACTGTAGTGAATGACAATGTTTCTGATAAAAAGAAATATAGACTTCCAAGAATAGAATTCAAGAAATTTTCTGGTGAAATAATTGATTGGTTATATTTTTGGAGCCAGTTCCGTAAAATTCACGAGGATGAGGACATTGGGAAGGAAGATAAATTCCAATATTTAATTCAGGCTATGACAGAAGGTTCCAGAGCATATGAATTAGTTACTAGTTTTCCACCCACTGCCGAGAATTATGACAAAGCTATAGAGAGTCTTCAAGCTCGATTTGGTAGAGAGGACTTGCAGGTGGAAGTTTATGTTCGTGAATTGCTCAAACTAGTATTGACGAATGCAGTCAATTCCAAAGAAAGGCCAACACTGAGTAGCTTGTATGATAAATTAGAGTCACATCTCAGATCGCTGGAAAGTTTAGGCGTTACTACAGAAAAATGTACTGCAATGCTGTATCCCCTAATTGAATCATCTTTGTCAGAAGACCTATTAAGAACATGGCAGAGGAATACTTCCTTCAGGTGTGATTCCATATCCAAAGATCGTTTGCAGCAGCTCATGGCTTTTCTTCAAAATGAAGTAGTAAGTGAAGAAAGAATTTCATTGGCTATGAAAGGGTTTAGTATTAGCACATCCCAAGGATCTAAGATTAAGGGAGACAAGAAACCAAGGGATGTCATTGAACCAAATATACCTACTGCTTCTGCTTTGTTTGCTGATGTTTCTAAGAGACAGGAGTGTGTTTTTTGTCTTAAACCTCATTCGAGCCCAGAGTGCATTAAAGCTCAAAAAATGACCGTAGGGGAGAAAAGGAAAATCTTAACTGATCAACACTGTTGCTTCAATTGTTTAAAGAAGGGCCATGCAAGTAGAGCTTGTAAATCGATTGTCAGGTGCATTGTTTGTGGTGGTTAACATGTGGTATTAATGTGTTATAAGCTCCGTGACAAAGAAAATGAAAGTGTGTCCAAACAGAATTACGAGGGAGACAGGAATTTGGTTCTCCAGGATGGCAATAATGTGGATAAGGCTTTAGCTAATGTGTCTTGTTCTCCTGAGGTGTACTTGCAAACCCTGGCAGTTGTCGTTAAAGGAAAGGGTAAACAAAAAACTGTACGAGCTGTCATTGATACTGGGTCTACTAAATCCTACATTGCACGTGACCTAGCCGAAGAAATGGGGTATCAGTCAATCAGGAAGGAAACGTTAATACATTCCTTGTTTGGTGGAGTACGTTCTCGAGAAGCAAAACACGACTGTTACAGAATAAGTTTAAAGCGATTGGAGGGAAACTATTCCAAGGAGCTGGAAGTTTTAAGCCAAGATATTATTTGTGAAGATGTCCCATATATTAAGAATGGTTCTTGGAGTGAGGAGATAAGGGATCTGAAAATATGTTTAACTGATGTACGAGAGCGAGGGCCTGTGCAGATTCTGATTGGGGCCGATAAGGCGGGTGAACTGCTCACTGGGAGGAAACATCAACTAAAATGTGGCCTAGTTTTGGTGGAGACTTCCCTAGGGTGGACACTAATGGGAAAAGTCATAGGTAACAAGGCCCAAAGGGATTCGGCATCATTATTAGTGTCATCATTGTTTTCCCAACATACAAGAATTTCTGATCTCTGGGACTTAGAAATTCTTGGAATTACTGACCCTGTTGTGAAAGAATCTATCGTCGAGAGGAATGAGCGTGTTAGAAATAACTTCCTTGAGACTGCACGGCTGAATGAAGATAACAGATATGAAGTGTGTCTGCCTTGGAGTGAACAACATCCACCTCTCCCTGACAACAGAGAAATTGCTCAGCACAGATTAGAAATCACTGCAAAGAAACTACAAGCTGAACAACATTATCAGGAGTATGATAATGTCTTACGAAGTTGGTTGGAGCAAGGAATCATCGAGAGGGTACCTGAAGAAGAACTGAAGAATAGTGGACACTATCTACCTCACCGACCTGTCTTCAAAGAAAACAGCACCACCAAGATCAGGCCTGTTTTTGATGCCTCGGCGAAGCAGAGAAACGCTCCATCTCTGAACGAATGTATTGAAAAATGGCCTAACTTCATAGAATTGATCCCTAGTTCACTACTGAAGTTCAGAGAAAATGAGATCGGTGTGACGGCCGATGTAGAAAAAGCATTTCTTCAAATAAGTGTTAATCCTAGAGACCGTGATTTTCTGAGATTCCTTTGGTGGGAGGAGGAGAGTACAGGGAAGGTAGAAGTGTTCCGTCACAATAGAGTTGTCTTTGGACTTGCATGTTCTCCGTTCCTATTGTCGGCAACCATCAAACTCCACTTGAACGAGTTGAAGAGACAAACAGTCGATAATAGTTCCTACTCAACTTCAACAATAGAAAGATTGGAAGAATGTTTTTATGTGGATAACTGTGCTATTAGTGTTAACAACAGAAATGACCTTCATTCATTCATGCGAGAGGCAAGCATAATAATGGATAAGGCATCTTTCAATCTCCGAGGGTGGGAGTATTCTCAGGATGGTACAGCTGAAAATCTTACTCATGTGCTAGGGCTCATTTGGAATAAAGGAGAATATACCATTGAACTGAATCTAACTCATGTTAATGATTTCAAATATGATGTAATCACCAAAAGAGCTATACTAGGAGCTGCACATAAGGTGTTTGACCCTATTGGCTTCTCATGTCCAGTATTTCTCTGTCCAAAATTAATCTTGCAAGAACTATGGGCCACTGACTTGGGTTGGGACACCAGAGTAGACGAAACAACAAAGAGAAGATTCATGAAGTGGTTGGCAGAACTACCTCAGCTGTCTGAGATTAAGATTCCTAGATGTTTGATCGGTAGTGTCCAGTCGGTTGAAGATATATCTCTTCACGTGTTCTGCGACGCCAGTCAAACTGCGTATGCTGCAGTTATATTCTTGCGAATACAGAGGGTTGACAATATAGAGTTACGATTTGTACAAGCCAAGACAAGAGTGGCACCCAAGAAGAGTATCACCATACCACGCCTGGAATTATTAGCAGCTACAATAGGGGTTCGACTAGTGACGTCAGTACTGCCAACATTAACTGCAAAAGAAATCGTTACTTATTATTGGAGTGACTCGTCGACTGTGTTGTCCTGGATCAAGTTAGACGAACCTTGGGGGACCTTCGTGTGGAACAGAGTGCAAGAAATTCGAAGACTGTCCAGAATAGAACAGTGGCGGCATGTTCCAGGAACCATGAATCCGGCTGACCTGGCATCAAGGGGATGTAGCACAAAACAGTTACTTCAACAGAGATGGTGGGAAGGGCCAAAATGGCTAAAACAATCCACTACACAATGGCCTAGCCCCGAAATTCCAACAAACGATGATGAAGTCTTCCAAGAAAGAAAAAAGAAAGTCAACACTATGACGGTGTTAGAAGACAAGTCCAATACCCAAGAATGGCACCTTGACTATTTCTCAAGTTTCCGTAGAACAGTTCGTATGATAGGATGGATCTTGAGGTTTCTGTATAATTGTCGACAGGAAAATAATAGAAGAACTACCGAACTATCCATTGAAGAAACCACAGAAGCAGAAAAAGTCGTGATGAAGTTCATACAAAAAGAGTGTTTTGTTGGTGAAAAGGATGAAAGATTCAACTCACTATGTGTTTTCATGGATGATGAGGGAGTGATGAGACTGAAAACAAAAATTATATCGCGCAAAGATGATTATGCTTTCCGTTGTCCTGCTATCCTTCCTGCGAAGCATACAGTGGTTCACGCTCTCATTAGGGAGAAGCACAAAGACTTATGTCATGCTGGAACCCAGATTCTGCTCAGTGGGCTCAGACAGAAATATTGGATCCTTGGAGGAAGGAGAACGGTGAAGGGTGCAATTAAAACATGTGTTGTCTGCAGAAGGTACCATGGAAAACATCTTGAAGCAGAACAAACTCATCTCCCCATAGACAGAGTAAGAGAAGCGTCAATTTTTGAAATAACAGGGGTCGACTTTGCCGGGCCTCTGATTTTGAAAGGTGGAGAGAAAGCCTGGGTCTGTCTGTTCACGTGTGCGGTTTTTTCGTGCAGTACACCTGGAGTTAGTAACATCTTTGGCTACTGCAACATTCCTCGAAGCTTTTCGGCGCTTCGTGTCCAGACGTGGAAGGCCAATGATTGTCTATAGTGACAATGGGACAAACTTTCAAGGCACCTGCAATATGTTGGAGACAATTCAGTGGGATAAAATTGCTGAATATAGTTCTGTACACCAAATAAAATGGAAATTCAATCCTCCCACTGCAGCATGGTGGGGAGGATGGTGGGAGAGGCTGATTGGTGTCCTCAAACAAATGCTCAGGAAAGTTCTGGGAAGGTCATGTCTGTCGTACCAAGAAATGATGACTGTTCTGTGTGACATTGAAGCTGTCATGAATTCACGACCACTTACTTACCTGTCCAATGATGGAGAAGACTTGATGGCTATCACCCCTGCAATGTTCCTACAGGAAGTCAAGGAGATTGGAATGCCCGATATCGACATGATAGAGGACATAAAACTTGACAGAAGATTCAGGTACAGACAGAAAGTAAAGGAAACATTAAGGGTAAGATTCAGGAATGAATATCTTGGACAGCTAATACAGAAGAACCACATTAGGAAAAGTCATCACAAACCCTGTGTAGGTGAAGTAGTACTGGTAGCCAGTGACAACACGAAGAGACTAGACTGGCCGCTGGCAAGAGTGACGGAGGTCATCCCTGGCAAAGGTGGTGTCGTGAGAGTTGTTCGCTTGGCGACTACAAAAGGAGAGCTACTGAGGCCAGTACAGAGGGTGTATCCTCTTGAAGTGACATCTGGAGAAGATCATGCTTTAAGACTGCAAGTTGAGCGGAATGAAAATGAGAAGAAGGAGAAAAATCCAAAGACGGTTAACCCATCTACTAATACTTCTGATCTCATCAAAACCAGTAGTGGGAGAGTGGTGGTTAAACCAAAGAGATATTTTGAGTGACTTATTTATTTCTGTGTTCATTTATTTTGTGAAAATATATGTGTTATGTTATTTTATTGTTTTGTTGAGTTGTTTCCACAACTCAAGGTGGGAGAATGTTGTGTTGGCAGCAAGCACAAGAGTGTAGTGCAGTATCTTTGACATAGTCTTTGATATCAGTGAAGTTCAGTGTCAAAATCAATATGGTGTGTATGGTGTGAATTGTGAATCTTTCCACAACAAATAATAAAATATGCATTCTAGAGGAGTCTATGTGATTTATTGAGAAGTGAACCTAACAGTCATGAAGACGTGTGTAGCCTCAAAAGGGAGCCCGGGCCGAAAGGCGACAACAGTACATCACCACTTGCTGATTTTCCATTGGGGAGTTCTAAACCCCAGTAACCCCTCTGGCTACGCCACTGCTCAATAACGTACTCTTCCATCGTCTTGCAGTGCTTTAATTTAGCTTTGTACAATTTCTTCGTCGCCTCCGTAGCGTAGCGGTCAGCATGGTTAGCTGCCGCCCCGGAGGTCCTGGGTTCGATTCCCGGCTCTGCTACGAAATTTGAAAAGTGGTATGAGGACTGGAACGGGGTCTACTCAGCCTCGGGTGTTCCAAATGAGTAGAGGGGGTTCGATTCCCACCTTAGCCATCCTCGAAGTGGTTTTCCGTGGTTTTCCGTGGTTTCCCACTTCGTCTTCGCCCAAATGCCGGGATGGTACTGTACCCCATAATCCGGAAAGGATCCTGTTGGAATATCCATTGCCCCCGCTGGATTGCCTATTTCTAATTGCTCCGGAAAAAACTACATTAGAAATCGCTTCCAACATGGTCTTTAGGGATTTACAGACAGCAGTTACCAGAATATTGTGGATCAACAACCAACTTACCTCGGGGACTGGGAATTCAGCTTCGCTTACACTACATCCACAATACTCTGCTCCTTATACTTAAAATGAATCACACTCCAACAACAATGCAAAACAATCTGAACAAATTTATTAACAAAAAGGTAAACTAATCTACTATAAACAAAATAACAACAAATGAATTTAACAATAGACATTAAAATTAAAAACACGCAATCATTCACTCCTCCTTTCAATTCTACATATTACTACAATGCTGTATTAAAATTATGAGTATAAAACTTGGCTTGTTATAGGCCTGCACTGCGTAAAAATAGAAACGTTTAATGAAGTCTTTTAATGGCATTCCAGGCACCTGATTTCATTCACAAACCTGCGTTTGCAGAACGCACGTGCCGTGGCTTTGTTTCATCAATGAAACACTGGCATCACGCCGTACTCAAAACTGGTTTATACAATAAATAGAAGGCAGTTGGTCTACACCTGCTTAAATATTATGTCATCGCTCTCCAGTGCTAACGGTGAATCATTCTTGCTAGCCCACAGAGACTACATGTGTGCATTTATAAAACACGTAAAAATTAACATTTAGATCTTACAAAAGTTGATATAACTGCTCTGTTTCTTAACCAGTTATTCTAAAAATTTTATACACTCTTTCATTCGCACTCCGTTATTGTTCTAGACCAATACGGTTCCACATTTGCTCTTAACAATGAATAATCATTCACACCAAAAACATCCGCTCATAAACACACACTGTTCCAAAACAATTGAATAATAACTCCTACTAAATTGTTTAACTAATTAAATCATTTCCACAAAAATTATTTACATGTAATATGTTTATAATAATATCCATTATCTAGTGTTGCTAACGTGACACTTTCGAGATTCTAACTTCTCGGTTACAATAAAAATCTTAACTTAATATATACACTGGTTTTTCGCATAACCATCCTTGTATAACGTTCCGTAGTTTTAATATACTGCATACACATCGTCTTATATAGGTTTCATTACATTATCGGTATAATACAGTCGACGGATTAAAGTAAACTGTACGTAATTACATAAATTCGGGTTTAATAAAATTTAATAATAGTATTATAGACGTGAGTAGACAATCTTTCTCAAGTTGTATTTCCGCTGAAACCCTCCTGTTAACACAGTTAAATCGTTAATTCACAAGAACTGGACTACTTGTATACAACGGCTCTTATCATGATACATGCCTTTTATCAAAGAACAACAATACTTTGACTTCCTTAAAATGCGGAATTCCCTCGCCTGAGCACCCAATAGCTCTACAAAACCTCATATAACAGTATATATGGCATAAACAATTATCATCTACTATGTTAAACGATAATCAAAAGGGATTCATTAATTGTTATTAACATATCTTATGTAGGAACTTCTCTCAAATAATGGCATGACCCTCAGTATCATTGCACATGAATACTGGACTCCAATTATACATACGTAAGTTCTTCAAACGAAACTTCCAATTGTAATGAACGATATTAGACAGTCGTGATTAACCTCCTAAAGTTAACTCCACAACAAGATAATTAACTGTTAACTCGTCTGTCGCAAATACATGTAATAAGAATAATATTCATGTTTCATCTCACTTGTCAAGCTATAAATTGTTTATCGTTGTAATATCATGTCCACAAAATGACTTGATGTTACACAAATAGGATAAAATAACAACATGTTATTTATAGTCTTCTTCTTCTCCTTCTTTTGCTTTAGCGTTTGTCCCACCTCGTGGCAGGGTCCGCTATTTGAGTCCGCTGTCTCCACTTTACTCGGTCATGGGCCATGTCCGGATGAAGGTTGACGCCTTTCAAATCCCTGTGCAGTGTATCGGCCCAACGTTGTCTCGGTCGCCCCTTTGGTCTTTTCCCGGCGACCTCCAGTGTGTAGCCCTGTTTTGCAATGGTGTCCGCTCCTGACCGTAGCACACGCCCAAACCATCGCAGACGACCCTCACGCATTTTGTTACTGATTGCTGCGATACCGAATCGTTCCCTTATTCTTTGATTGGGGATGTGATCCAACCTAGTAATGCCTGCTGTCCATCTAAGCATCTTGGTCTCCATGACACTTAGCCGACGTTCTGCTTCCTTCGTGGTCGGCCAACATTCGGTACTATAAAGCGCTACAGGACGAATGACAGTGCGGTAAATCTTCGATTTTAGGTGGTCTTTCATCTGGCGATCGAACATGACACCTGTCGTTGTTCGCCACTTCATCCACGCAGCATTAATTCTTATGTTGACCTCCTCGGTGAGACGACCTTCAACAGCTATCGTAGAGCCAAGATACTTAAATTTTGTCGTTCGAGGCAGATCATCGCCGTCGACTTGGATTGTTCCGATTTCTCCAGCATCCATTGTCATATATTCTGTTTTAGCTTTGTTAAGCCGCAGGCCATATTGACTTAAACGATCACTCCATTCCTGGACTTGATGTTGGAGATCCAGCTTGTTTTGAGCGGCCAACATAACGTCATCAGCGTACAGAATGGTCCAAGGTAACGGTTGTTGTAGATCTGCAGTAACCGTGTCCATGACCATAATGAACAGCAATGGTGACAGGGCCGAACCTTGATGAACACCAACTGTTACATGGAAGTTTTCCGACGCTCCTGCGGCGGCTTGGACGTAACTTCTTGGCTCCGCGTAGAGCAACTGTACCCAGTTGACAAGGTACTCTGGGATGCCATGTTGTCGGAGAGTCAACCAGATCAAGTCGTGCGGTACACGATCAAAAGCCTTTTCGAGATCTAAGAAAGCAAGGTGCAACGGCTTATTCTTTTCACGATGCTTTTCAACTAAAAGCCGTGTGGCGTGGATTGCATCTGTTGTGCTGCAATTTTTCACAAATCCAGCTTGGTTTTTGGTCAGCTGGGTGATTGCACGTATCCTCTTATCAAGAATGCGCTCGAAGACCTTCATGGTGTGACAGAGGAGTCGAATTGGTCTGTAATTAGCACACTCGGCTGGACTTCCCTTCTTTTTGAAGATAGGTATCGTGATGCTATGCTGCCAATCAAGTGGCGTTCGTCCTTCTTTGACTATTTGGATGAAGAGTCTTGCCAACCAATCCGCTGGATCCCACTTCTGAGGGCACCATAGCTCCGCCGCGATGTCATCTGGACCAGTTGCCTTCCCTGGTTTCATTTGTTTCAAGGCCCCTGCAACCTCTAAGACATCAATAGGTTTGATATGACCTTCGACAGCAGTAGCGACAGGTATCTGGTTGTGCTGGAATTCCTCTGTTGAGACCTTCTCAAAGTAATTTCGCCAACGTTCTCTCGCCTTCTTCCAGTCGACTAGCAAAACGCCCTTATCGCCATTGATGCCATAGAAGCGTTGGATATCTTGAGATTTATGGTGCCTGGATTTGACGAGTCGATAGATGTCCCGCTCTCCCTTGCGTGTGTCCAGCTTCGCGTAGAGGTCTGCGTACCGAGCCGATTTTGTCGAAGCAACAGTCTTCTTCGCTTCCCTGCGTGCTACTTTGTAAGCATTCCAACGAGAATGTGTTTTGTCTTCCAGAAACTCGTGGTAAAGCTGCTTCTTCTTGCGTACCGCAGTTTTGACTGCGTCATTCCAAAGCCATGTGTCCTTATCAATCCGACGTCATCCTGGCTTCGTAAGTCCAAGAATGGCATGCGTGGCTTCGTGAACAGCTTTCTTCATTTTTGCCCAGCTTTCTTCAACGGTAGTAATCGGCGGCAGCGTAAGACGTCTAATGACTTCTTCTTCATTCTCTTTAAATTGCCACCATCTGATTCTCGCCGGTCCTGTTCGTGCCTGTATGACCATTGGCGGCTTTACACGGAGCTTGCAGATAACTGGTCGGTGTTGGGTCGCAACTGTTTTGTAAGCGACGACTTTAGTGTCCAACACATCTTTAAGGTCTTTGCGCCTTACCAGAATGTAGTCAATTTGTGTTGTATTTGTGCCGCTGTAGTATGTGATTAGATGTGAATCACGTTTATTAAACCATGTGTTCGTAATGACTAGGTCATGGGTTTCCGCATAATCTAGAATTTTAAGTTGGTGTTAGGTGGCTTAGCTGTCTTGAGAACAAGGCGAAAGCCGGGCACTTAAAGATCTAAGGGACAATTCTGATATTATCGTTCTCCCCGCTGACAAGGGTAACGCGACAGTGGTATTGGATAAGGTTGATTATGATTCCAAGATCTCGTCTTTGTTATCAGATCCTGTATATAGGATTAATAGTCGTGATCCTACTACTCGCTACTCAAATGTCACCGTCAAATTGATCAAGCAATCATCTATTCCAGCGGATGCAGCGAAGACTCTCCTTCCAGGGGATGCTATTCCTCCGAGACTCTATGGTCTTCCTAAAATACATAAGGAAGATGTTCCTCTTAGACCTATTGTTAGTACGATTGGTTCTCCTACATATGCCCTTTCCAAATACTTAGGAAGACTACTTCAGCCGCTTCTGGGTAACACGCCTTCGTACATTAAGGATTCCACACACTTCGTGGAAAAGTTAAAAGCTATAACACTTCAGCCGGTTGATATTCTAGTGAGTCTCGACGTGGTGTCTCTGTTTACGAGAGTACCTATTGATGGTGTTATGTCTCTCATTAATGGCTTTTTTCCTGAAGACATCACAAGACTTTTTTATCACTGCATGACCTCCTCCTACTTTCTATGGAATGGGAATTTTTATGAGCAGACTGATGGTGTGGCCATGGGTAGTCCTCTCTCTCCTGTTGTGGCTAATTTCTTCATGGAGAACTTTGAAGAGAAAGCTTTGTCGTCGGCTCCTTTCAAACCGAAGATCTGGTGGCGTTATGTGGATGACACGTTCGTTGTTTGGACGGAAGGTGAGGAAAATCTTAGCCATTTCCTGGATCACCTTAATCTCCAGCACCCTTCTATTTGTTTCACCATGGAAAAGGAATCTGACGGCAAAATACCTTTTTTAGATGTTCTCGTCACCAAGAAAGAGGATGGATCTTTAGGACACAGCGTTTTTCGTAAGCCAACACACACCAATAGATATCTCCACGCAAGTTCTCACCATCACCCTGCCCAGAAACATGGTATCCTTACAACTCTAACTACCAGGGCTAGGAGGATTTGTGAAGTGTCTTCTTTACAAGAAGAAATTAACACCCTGCGAACCACCTTTGAGAGCAACGGTTATAGCAAGGCTTTGATTTCTACGGTTCTGAAACCAACAAATAATAATAGGACGTCAGTTGAGAAAAGAGATGTAAGAGGAACTGCTTACCTTCCGTACATACATAACACAACGGATCGTATTGCAAAAATCCTACGTCGATACAACATACGGACTGTATTTGGAACTTCTGTTAAGATTAGGCAACTCCTGCGACCAACTAAGGACAGTTTGCCTAAATTGCAACAACCGGGTATCTACAGAGTTCCCTGTACTTGTGGCAAGGTTTACATCGGGCAGACTTCGAGAACAATATGCACTCGCATTAAGGAACATAATAGATGTATCAGGCTCATTCAACGTGATAAATCAGCTGTTGCCGATCATGCTTTAACACCTGGCCATGATGTCATGTTCCAAGGGGTGGATGTTCTTGCCCGTATAAAGCAATATCGTCCCAGAATCATCAGGGAGGCGGTTGAAATACGTAAACACCCAGATAATTTCAACCGCGACACCGGCTACAATCTCAGTGAATCCTGGCTACCTATTATCAGAACCCTGAGAAAGTAATTCACTGCTGCTTTCCGTTGTCCCTAACATGGGGCTATAATGGCGTCCATCTTTGGGCACCTTCTATATGTTCTTCGTTGCTTTCTCTTAGCAACATTGTCGTATTCCAGATTATTCCTGACGATGAAAGACATGGTTTCTTTCGAAACGCGTCGAATTGCAATATAATAAAACACGGCATAAGCCCAAAATTCAACATTATGAATAATAACACGGGCCGTGAAAGTCTAAATGACAATATTAGTATGGAATATAATCAATATTATGTTCCTCGCAACTTCACACAGAATAGAAGTGCGGTGATCTCTTCCGTTCCACCTAGCTATACTCGCGTCTCCACAAGTCGACAGTCGTCGCACTCGGACTAAGCCTTGGGATCTCCGTTAACCCAGTAAAACACTTCCTCACTCTTCAAAGTCTGCTGGAATAAGAATCTCGATCCTTGGATCTCCCTCTCCAAGTCGAATTTTTGGCGGCCATATCAATCTCCCACCATAATTTTAGCGCGTAGATTACCAATGCTTATTACTGCGTAGATTAACCGATCTGTGGCTTTTAAAGTATCAGACATAATTTCTCTTATTATTCTCTTCATTACCAAATAAGGAAATCTTCTTCTAAGGGCCTAAATGCATAATTTCATCATATAGTGTTATTAAAGTTGATCCCGTCTTCAATAAGACCTCTCCTCATTGGCTGTGGACTGGGATCCAATAGCATAATTTATAACAATATTTATAATATTAATTTCCAAACTCGCTGTTGCTATGCTAAATATAGCCTTCTAGAAGCGTCCATTGTGCAATCTATCACGTGATCGGGCTCTCCCACAGTCTCGAGCTTGTAACACGACCCTCTTGTGTCACACTTCCAGAAATTATATTTGCTAGTTAAATTTTATCATTGGGACGGAAAATACTCTCATTTTGTCCCTGAATAATTCAATTTACGGGGGCAGTACCTTCTTTAAGGCCACGGCCGCCTCCTTCCCTCTTCCTTGCCTATCCATCCTGCCCATCCATTACCTTCTCTCATGAGGCCCCTGTTCGCTTTGCAGGTGAGGCCGCCAGGGCGAGGTGCCAATCACACCTCACCAGTAGTATCCACTCCGATTAGGTGTTCCCAGCTCTAGGACACTGCTCGTAGAGGCGGTAGTGGTGAGTTCCCTCGCTGAGTCCGTGGGTTCCACCAACCTGGAGGGTAAACGATTAAAAAGAAGACAATTTCTTCAAGATGCCAATCCGCCAATTCACTCTTTTATATGAGTAGGCCTTTTCAAGAATTTCCCAGACTTCCTTTGCGGTCTTACAAGGCATGACGATTGGGAAAATGGATTTCTCCACCATGGGGTTAAGTCTGGCCATATCCCGACTCTCGTCCATCGCAGCTGTTGTAGTATTTCCATCCGGGTAGCCAACTATACAGCTACACAGATCTTCGAGACAGGACGTTTTCCATCTCGAATCTCCAATCCACATAGCTTAGACAAGACCAATTACAATACTCAGACCTTAATGCAGGTATCGAAAGTGTGAAAATGGCGTTTGCGGAAGCCCGAGATAATGTTTGTTTACATTCGTTGCTGGGATACAATATTAGCTTTGATTAGCTTCGTTTGATGAAAGTTGGGATAAACTATTGCTCATCTGTAATTTTTAGTGTCTTCAGTATGTCTGTAAAGTCCAGTTGGCGGTAATATACTGCAATCGTGTGTAAATATGTGATAATACGCTTATTATGGACTAGTTTGATTGTGTGATGATTGCTCAGTCGACCGATGGCATTGTGTCATTTACCGGTACTGCAGATGTTGAAGTACCTAAGACTAAAGCATTAATAGAACTGTCTCAAGAATATACACCGCAATGATTTGCTAGTTAGTGACAATATAATAATAGCTTAGTACACTTCAGTACCGGTAGTGTCGAACTTAAGTAGCCTACGTAAAGGGAAAATGCAATGAGCATCTACGGCAAGATCAATCCGTTGACGTTATATTGAACGCTCAGCTTCATGTGCCTCCGTAAATTTTTACCAGTCTAGCAGAAGATGTTCTACACTGCCTTGTATACACGCCAAATATTACAGAGAACTTCTGTTTTATTGGTTAAGGAAGATGTTTCCCCTGTGCCAAACATTGAACTCATTGTGTTCCGTTATTATTCATACTTTTGTGATTCTTACAGCTTGCAAGTTATTTTTTATTATGACGTGTGTAATAAAGTGTTGTGAGTAACTTGCCAATTATGTACTTATATTGCGAGATGGTGTGCCGCGATAATTCCGTAAGAGGGAGATGGTGCTTTCCTACCTACATTACTTTACTAAATCTACTATTTCCAGCGTACAACTATTCCAAACGGTAACAGCACATGGTTAATAGGTTAGATGGTTACATATTATCGTGTCATTTGTGTGTGGTAACCCCGATAATTATGTTCGGATATCCACACGACGACTTCTTTGCACATTTCAATCAACTAATTCGGTGTGATGTTTTAGCCGAGATTTTAGACAATAGGGATGTATAGAACTAGCACCGATAGAGCGCACTGCTGTTGTACTGGGTAAGCGCAAGGCGCTCTTCATTTTCATTCATTCATTCATTCATTCATTCATTTATTTGCAATGGGGGGGGGTTATCCCCCGGTGGCAAATTGGATATACATAACAAATAAATAATTATACATAACAATTCAATAACAATTATACAACAATTAAACTGGAGTATTTACACAAATAGTCAGTCTTTTCTTAAACACACCTATATATTTGGGAAAAGGCTCTAAGACTGCGGCAGGTAGAGAATTCCAGTTATCAATGGCACGATTTACAAAAGAATATTTACCATAATTTGTTCGCTGTGGTCGGCCCTTAACTTTGAAAGGATGATCGCTCCTACCCATGTAAGTGGGCTTTCCCAATCGTTTGCTAAGCTCACCCCATGCTGGTTGATTTGTATACGTGTTGTACATAGCGCAGAGTCTAGATTTCATCCTCCTAGCCTCCAGTGATTCCCACCCAAGTTTCTTTAACATACGGCTCACACTGCTCCTGGGATTAAAGTCACTGAGCACAAATCTAGCGGCCTTTCTTTGTACCATTTCCAACTCATTGATGAGCCCTACTTGATATGGATCCCAAACCGCCGAGGCATATTCCAGAATAGGTCTTACAAGTGACAAATAGCCTAATTCTTTAGCAGAGGTACTACTTCCTTTTAATACCCTCATTACAAAGTGCAGGGATTTGTAAGCTTTTGAAACTACACACCCTACATGACTACTTCATTTCATATCATTCCTTACGTGAACGCCCAAATATTTGCAAGAATCTTCTTCTACAAGTATTTCCGAGCCAATGTTATATTGAAAATCCTGCCTTCGCACTTTCCCTATTTTTAAGAGACTACATTTTCTTGTGTTTATTTTCATTTTATTTTCAATCGCCCACTTATAGACCAGGTTCATGTCCTCTTGAAGCACTGCATTGTCTTGTGAGTCATGTAACTTTCGATATATTACACAATCATCCGCAAACAATCGACAGTCACTGCGAATCCCATTTGGTAAGTCATTTATAAACGCCAAAAATAACAAAGTTCCGATTACGCCGCCCTGAGGGATACCCGACGTTGCGGTAATTTCATCCGAGAATATGCCTTCGATTTTCACTTTCTGTGAACGACCCGTCAAAAATTCTTGGATCCATAAAATTACTCTCTATCAATCTTCGTCGAATCTAATTTATGGAGTAGCATGTCATGCGGCACGACATCAAATGCCTTCGCAAAATCTATAACCACGGCGTCGACTGAAACTCCATGGTCTAACGATTCGCTAATGTCTTGAAAAAGTGATAGCATCTGACTCTCGCATGAGTAACCTTTCCGAAATCCATGTTGCCTATCATTAAACCATGATAACGTTTCCCACTGTTCACTCAAGTAGTCGCAAATGAGATGCTCCATCTGTTTACAAACGATGGACGTAAGGCTAACCGGCCTGTAGTTGCCCAATTCAAATCTGCTCCCTCCCTTAAATATTGGAACTACCGTAGCTCTTTTCCAGTCATCTGGGATTTGCGCATTGTTTATGGACACATTAAACATCACCTCCAAGTATCGTGCCACGGTCCTACCTCCTAGTTTAAGTACTTCACTAACAATATTAGCAGGACCCTTTGATACATTGAAACGTAGTTTTTGTATTAGCTTTACAATTGCTGACTGGTTTATTTGGAACAGGGGAGCCCCTGATTCGTCGTTAAGGTCCAACACACAGCTATTGGATTTATTGAGCACACTACTGTAAAAGACATTTAATTCATTAGCAATGGCCTGTTTCTCAGTAATTAATTTACCGTCACCGGACATTATCATCGACAAATTATTTGAATTTCCCTTTCTTCTCCTAACATAACTGTAAAAAATTTTCCACCCATCACCTCCCGAACCAAGTAAACCTTGCATATAACTGTCATGAGCAGCCCTCTTTTTTAAGACGAGCTCTCTTGATAAGGACTTAAATTTCAACATATACTTGTCACTATCATGTCTTTTATTGTATAATTTCCTAATTTTCCGTTTTAGACTCCTAATTTCTCGTGTGTAATACTCAGGATCTGGGTTTTGTTTCAGCAATTTAAATGGGACAAATTTATCAACAGCGCTATTTAAAATTTTCAAAAAGTTAGTCCACAGGATATTAATGTGATTTCCTTCCGATGCCCATCCTACAAATAGCTCATTCAAATACCCCTGAAACTTGCCCTGATCCGCCCTGCGATACTGGAATATGATCTTTTTTGCTACATCAGAGTCTAATTTTGTAATGTCACCATATCTAATATTTAATTCAACCCCAGAATGGTCACTAATTCCTGGTACTTTCAGACAGTTAATATACAGCTCTACAGGCCTTACGAGATAAACATCTCAGGTATTATTGTCTCTAGTTGGGAAGTCAACTACTTGGGAAAATCCCCCCTCCCTTAAGAATTTATTTGCAGCGCTCTGAGCTTGACCACAGCTAGTTGACTCACCAGACCAGTCTACTTTGGGGAGGTTTAAATCTCCGGCAATTATTATGCTCTTTTTCATAGCATTACCCGTACAAGTTTTATCATACAGTGTTTCGAGGAGAGAAAAGTTATCTTTCGGTGCTCTATACGCCCCTATCACCTGAAGAGGGAATTTATTTCCTTTATCCGAAATTTGTACACATAACATTTCATGATCCATATCAGCCCACTTTAAGAAACTAGCTATATTTTTGCGCACACAAATAAATAGCCCACCACCTCGCTTCCCCCGATCCCTTCTGTACATTTCGTAGGTCCCTTGAATTATTTCGCTACTATTTATATCCTCATATAACCAAGATTCAGTTGCAATGACAATGTCTGGAGAATACGTCTCTACAAGATTCCAAAATTCAATTAATTTATTTCCTAAACTCTGACAATTAACCTGCAGTAATCTTAGAGTCTTACCTCCGCAGCAAATATCTCGAAATAGCTCTTCTGTTCCCATCGGCTGGCAACCTCTGGACCTGCTCCTCCTCACAAAAGCCGGCACGAACCGATGACCCTGTCATGTAGGCTCCCTAGGTTAAAAGCGCCCCTTCGATTTAGATGCAGCCCGTCTCTGGCGAAGTCACGGCCACCAATCCAGCAGTCAGCTTCTACGTACACTGATCCCAGTTGTGCACATACCCAGTCCATGCGGTCATTTACAGTCTTAACTCGCCTTAACGGAACATCTCCCCGCCGAACAATGCCACTCATTATAATTTTTGCATTTCTAAACTTGCTTTTAGCTTTTCTGCCTAGTTCGTAAAGCTCCCCCATGATGTAATCAGCTGTAGCCCTCTTCTTCAAATCGTTCGTCCCAACATGTAGCAACAACACTTTAACTTTGTCACAGTCCTCTACATTTGATTCTTCCGCTTGTTGGGCAAGCTGGTCAATTTTAATCCCCGGATAACACCGCACTTTCGCACCTGATTTCCTCGAGATATTCGCACTCCATCGTATCATTGAATCACCCATTATGATAACGTCATCCTCAGTTTGCTCCTGCACGCCCTCTTCCACACTGATCCCAGTAGAAAGCCGTTCAGTCACATCCTTCACCGTTTCTTCTGATTCACGAAGCTTTGCTCTAAGTTCCTGTATTATTTGATCCTTTGCTTTGATTTGCACCCTCAAACAGTCCGGCATATCACATACTTTACAAAACCAATTTCCGACATCACAATCCTCCTTCTTGACCTTAATACAGCCGAAGTGAAACCATTTCTCACATAGTCCACACTCAACACCATTCTTCAATGTTTCACTGCACGTCGAACACTTTAAAGCTGCCACTGGATCATTTGCCTGATTCACATTTGGAGTAACAGGCCCTGGATTCACTTCCACTCCACCAATAACTAGCAATGCAGCTATCACTAGGGCTACGAACCACAAGTTGCTAGGTCCCGTTATCACACACAAACACCGGAAATCCCGACTACTCTTCGCATACCACAGTCCGATCCTCGCCCGATAACACTCCAGAGAACAACCCATTTCAGCACACCTGAGAGCTCGGGAAAAACACGACCTTTCACTTTGACTGCCAACTGATATGTCTCCTGTGTTCACATGCCGCTAATATCCACGAATTTAAGTTGTTTAAATTGCTATTTTCGTGACTATGCCGAGCTATTGCAGTGTTCCTCTTTGCAAAAATCAGGGATATCCGATTTCGTGTCACCAATTTTCACAAAATAATGAAATGAGGAAGAAATGGTTACATGCTATTAGAAGGAAACATTTCGGTGAAGAAAATCTGACCGAAAATATTAAAGTGTGTTCCCATCCTTTTCAACTCGATGACTTCACGAAAACTGTGTTGGGCAAGTGTGATTTACAAAGGGAAAAAATTCCTACCTATAAACTGAATAGACATATCGATAACAACCACTGAATTTATGCGTTTGTATTTGAAGATGAGAGAGCAAGATTAAAACCGGGCACTGTTCCATCGCTTTTTCCGTGAACCACGAACACAACAAAAATAAGGAAGAGGCCATACACAACTAAATTGCCAGTTTACCACGATAAGCCTACAATATCGGAATCTGCATAAATTATCTCCATTGAAGTACGGTACCGGAAGAAATCGTCAATATACAGGAAGAAGTGAATGTAACATTTGTGACTCCCATTTTCAAAGGCATCAATACTCGGACAAATACTTCAAGAATAAATGTCACAACATTAACAGTCAAAAACGTATTATGGTTGGTTTCTTGAAATCAGAATTAATCGTCAACTTACAGCTGCCCGACGGAGAATGTGGTACCGGTAGTGACTGACTTCTACATTCTTGAGTCATAGGCCTAAGTTAGCCAGATGAATGGAAACAGTTCATGGCCTTAAAACAGGGATTCTCAAACTTTTTAAATACTGTACCCCTAAGTCGTTTCCAAGGGGTACGATTTGTATTAAGAAATTGACAAATTACAAAAGAACCAAACGTTGCGATGCATTTTGAGGTAAACAATACCGGTATCAACTTTCTTTGATTATGTTTGCCTTAAAAAAAAGACCGTTTCATGTACGCTATCAACCAAAAAAATACACGAATCGAAGTCTATAAGCAAGGGGAGCCAGTGAATATTTAAATCTCTATTTATAAAAGGAAGATTATAGTTTTACGTGACCGTTAATCTAGAGATCATAAGGCACAGAAGACTTCCTCTTTACGTGGAATCCGAACAGGACAAGGCATTTCACTTTGAAAATCTCATATGCATTGACCGGGAAATCTCTATTTATGATTTAAGTCTTATGGAGATATAGGCTATTGATCAATATAGGCCTACAATACTCAAGCATGCTGACTCCTATTCATAATTTGAATAATAAAGCGTGATAGAATTTTGTTATTACCGCTGTAGCCTACTAATTCTTCCCTCCTGCCACTAGGTGTAGCGCCTCTAGTCCGTAGCTAATTTTACAGCTGTTTAACGCTTAAACGCTGAAAATCGTTCATAATATATTAGAGGATATACCTATAGAATTAATTAATATAGTCTTGGAGTAAAATTAGAGAAGATATAATTTACTTTAGCTTAGAAAACTCGGTCACAATCTATACATTCCTCGTAGCTGACTGGGGGAAACATAGGACGATCTCCTTGCGCTTACCCAGTACTACACGAGCGCTATCTGGCGCGAACTTTCTCAGGCTACATCCCTATTCTACGAGAGGTTTTAATTGAATTGTATATCTATAGCGTTGGTTCGATTATTTCAGGCAACTATCTATTCTCATTCCGATTGTATACACAAATACTCTGCATGTGCTGGAACAGAACTTCTGTAACCGGGTACTTTCTTCTCTCCTACTTCAGAATATGTTTGATTTTATGCTAATAATATTAATCTTTATTACTAAACTTGAATACAAATCGTGATAACTCGCCAAAAAGCTTCTTATTCAACCACAGAAACAGTGAGACTATTGTAGCTGCCCCTTGGGTGAAGACGAAGAAACCTATAATTCGAGGCCAGCACTATGTAGATAAATTAATTCAGGTAAGTCTAAATTATTGATGCATATTTCTTCGGAACATAGTCTCGTCTTATGATATCTCTAATGCTCTTTGGCGAGTAAAAATAATAATTTACATGAACTGTGACAACCCCGATGACATGATCTTAGCTATTGGTAGGGCAACCATCGCCGCCATGTTTTTTTCTACGTTAAGGTCTGAGGATTGTAGTTGGTCTTGGTTTAGACTACCTTGCAGCCTATCTATAGCCCGTAACGAGGTGCTGGTTGCAGACATGTTGATTTCGACATGTAACGAAATTCCATATAACAAGCAGTCTTCCATAAGCACTTTTTAGTCGCACGGTGGATTCGTGCCTGGGCCCATAACCTGTTGAACACACCTGGAGAACACACGTTTACTGAACTTGACATTAACTAAACTGAAAACAAGTGATACAACAATGGTAACCAAAAGAAAAACATATCTTTTCTGACCAGGTTTATACAGTGTGACCACTACAATCCATGGTCACATTTTTATACATATTTCAACATTAGCACCATTCAACTTGGCAGCGCTGTATGATCTCCATGGCAACAAGCCTTGCGTGCGATCTAGTCGTCAACTGTTTTTGCTCAGTGGCGCCGAAACATCAGCTTCAATCATTGGAAAATACAACTACGGTATACAAATTTATTGCAGTCAAATGGCAAAGGTAGACCTACAGTATATGTGAAGAAGTTCCTAACTTAATGATGTGGAATTTGTGTTCCACTTTAATAATCTATTAGAATAACAGTTATGCGTCTCTACTATACTCGTTGATTGACCTTGTTCTTTTATTTACACCTAAGTATGTGATAGTGATCACGGATTTTAGGTTAGTATTATAAAGCTTTTCAAACAAACAGAGGAACTAGGTATTGGTTTCACGTCCCTGCAGCGTTCAGAAACGCTCCGAAGGGGATCTTTAACGTGCCAGTAAATCTAAAGACACAGCTCCCTTGCTTTTTGCACCCTCAAATGCCGGCTAACTGGGCCAGGATTAGATCCTGCAACCTTGGTAACAGCAGGCGAGAACGTTACCGCTGAGCCATGCAGCCATTCTGTTATAAATCAGAAAAATATCTCGGTAGGATGTCTATGCATGGCTTCGTAGTCGGTAGCATGCTGAACTGCTGTGCCCAAGATCGCGGGTTCTAACCCGGCCGAAGTCGTCGGATTTTTAATGGCGTTAAAATCCTTCAGTAGCCTATGCCTTCCTTTGGAGGGGAAGTGAAGCCGGCGGGCCCATGTCATAGAGTTATGGCATGTGAAAGAACCTACCACTACAATGGTCGTGTGTACCCAAAAAGGATAGGCTATTCGGTTAGAAACGCTCTATCAAGTTCCAACGTTCACCGCTGGATGTCAGTGACAGTGGCGTCTAGTAGCCAAAGTTGGAACTAATTGAGATTGGGGAGCCTACGGGCGTTCAATTGAAATGCCCTGCTATGGCCATTGGCTGAAATTCAAATATAAATAATATCAATGCATTTCGAAAATTAAGAAAATTAAACGTAAATGATGTCTTCTCAAACACGTTCCGATATTTGAATTTTCAGTTGTAGAAAATGGCTTTTAAATAGTCAGAGAGTTGATTTAATAAATTCAAATGTAGACTAATTTGTGCAATAATATAAACTTTTTCTCGAATCGTTTTGAAGTAAGCCAATAAATTTATATCGTCAGGATAATGCTCACAAACTTAGATGTGGTACACTGTTTGTTAATTCTGTTATGAAATTCCTGGTCTCCCACATGACTGCTGTGAAGGTACGGTACACAATATTGCTATTGCTGTAATTATTTGCAAAATTTACACTGTATTATAGTCTCAAATTCAGAAATGAAA
The DNA here is from genome assembly GCA_946902985.2 of Meconema thalassinum. NCBI lineage: Eukaryota > Metazoa > Arthropoda > Insecta > Orthoptera > Tettigoniidae > Meconema > Meconema thalassinum. The sequence continues at coordinate 13,279,294 of OX336390.1, read as the reverse complement.
GTTTTCAAAATCACAGAAAAAATACGAAGTACTTACAATTGAGCCATTTAAGACCTTAAGACCTTTTTATACTTTTCGTTTCACAAATCACACCGTAATTTTTTAAATTAATTATTTTGTTACTCAAATTTACGGAAGAACTAGTTTTTGATATGGTTAAGAATTTGATATAGCATAGCTATTTACAATTATACACATACTAGTAACCCACCCCGGCTTCGCCCGGTATCTTAAACGGTTTACCCAGCGTAAGTTTAAAGGGCGCACGGACGGCAGGTCCCAGACGCAAATAGAACAACCGAGGTCAACAGCGAAACTCCAAGCACATATACTCTTCTCTGAAGTCTTAACTCGAAACGACTCAACAGTTTGATGCTGTCCGAAGCTGGGGTGATAGGCTCGCTCGCTGGCTCGTAAACTCGCTACAGTAGTAATTTAAATTTCCTCTGAATGGAGATTGTTGGAAGAAATGAAAACGTAAAAACACTTATAGTGGGCAATGTATTAAGGATAGAGATATGCTGCCGTGACTTTTTTTTAGAACATTTCATGTTGAGAAACTCTTACACTCATAGTATATAGATATTTTTAACGGTTTACCCAGCCTAAGATTAAAAGGCGGCGCACAAACGGCAGGTTTTTCTTCGACTCGATTCACTGAAATCGTTATTGCTCGGCTTCCTTTGGTCATAAATGAATGTTATTCTACAGAAACCTTCCTCGAGAAATCCTTTACAGAATGGTGAAAACCGCATCAAAATCCATCCAGTGGCTCTCGAGATTACCCATTACATTCAAGAATCGGGGACTCTGTTTTATATTACAGTATGTCGAGATGCCCGTGACTATCATTGAAACAAATAGATTAATTTATAACTAGTATGAACTATTAATTCTGCGTAAGACTCATTAAATACGTCATACAACTGTACCTAGGGATACTTGTAGAGGACTGAACTAATAGAAGCAGAGCATTTTCTTTTGTTTCCACGAATTAAAAGTGTACAGTATATCAACATTGTGATTTAACATGACTCATGTTTACAGTGGAAATAATCACTAAGGTGAGTTAAAATTCATAAAACCCCTACAAAAGTGAAATCATCAGTTCCGCGAATAACGCGCTCAAGGCAGTTGCCAGCTTGCTAGACGCCGCGAGCGCTAGTGTCGCTCCATCTGCCAAAAAGGATGCAATTTCGTAACGCAGTGAGCTTCCTACCTGTGTATTTTAGACTGTGGTAATACAACTCCAGCCTCCCAGGTTTGCCAATCTAATTTTTGCCCAGCAAAATATAGTCTAGCTTATTTCAAGTTGAGGCTAGCGCCAATTAATTCTGAATCCCACCAGGCGGGAAAAAATTAGTTTTTTTTTCTTTTCTTAGCGACAGAGAAGTTATTGACACACCCCTTTTTAAGCAAGCAAAAGGACCGAACCCATTTGCGACATAACCCAAAGGAATGTTTAGAGATTACAGTATCAAATGTGGGCCTAGAAATGATACACCTTTTCGCTTTTAAGTAACAACTTCTATTCACAAACATTTAAGATACACATTCACATACAACCATAATAACAACACAACCTTAAAAACAAGATATGGAAATAACATAAGCCCCAAAGGTACTTGCCTTATTTTTAATAGTCCGTCATATTCATAGTAATCCAGGCACAACCCAGGTGACAATAACATACACTCATCACTATAATTTCTTCTCTCTGCGTCGACTCGTATTTACTTCGCTTCTTAAATAATACCAGTAAAGTTCTATACGATGCTCAAACATGTCTCACTACATGTCCAGAAGTCAGGATACATCCTCTCCCCAAATAATCCAAGACCTTTTCAAAGCAACCTTTTCAAATTCATCGACCGTCGTCATAGCTCTATGAAGTCTGCAACATTACTAATATTACCGCTCGATACATATCATCTCTTAGTACACGTCCAGATGTCAGAATTCGTTTCTTCATTAAACAACTCGTGACTATTCCCACAGTAAACATATAAGACGTGCGCTCTTTATCAAGGCGACTCGTATACTCTTCCAAATGTACCAATCGTTACTGCTTTAATACACATACATGTCTTAGTAAATGTCAAGGTGCCAGAATCCTTTTGTCCCTTACAATAATGCATGACTATCCCCGCAGTAAAATATTAGACGACTTCTTCCTGTCATGGCTCCCAGAGCTCTCATCTTTTTTACAATCAGCTGATGCACGACCAATCTTATTGGCAACTCCAGCTATCTGATATGACATCTAGCGGTAAAAATGAGAAACTTACCAAGTAGGGTACATTTGTCACGTGGTGACTGTTTGTATACGGTTTCTTGTATTGGTAAACAGATCGTGGTAAATTGTTCGTGTCTTTATACATAAGTAATACGTTTTACTCGTTGATAGAGTGAAAAATGAGTAAAAGCGAAGTGTATTGCTCAGTTTACGGCTGTAAGTCGATGTATAAGAGGGCTGCGGATATACGTTTTCATCACTTTCCAAAAGATGCAAATAGCAATAGCCGAAATGTGATGATACCTAATAATACCTAATAATAATACCTTTCCACCCCGGGAAGGATCTAACACTTGTCGAGGTAGACAGACAGAAGACCTGCGACGTAAAGCCAGCGAAGGTTATTCAGTTTAAAAACAGCTGTTACGATGGGCGCGCTGGTAAGATTGAAGTTACTTGAATAATTAATTAAATAATTAATTATTGGCTGCTTGATAGGGAGAAGGGATGAGTTTAACTTGTATTAAAACTCGTGGGGCGACAGGAATTGCTTGATTTGGATGGTTAAAAGGTGGGTTTGGTGTTGAATATTTGAATGGTAGCGGAATCACTCATTCTACAGTGCCCACGGGGAGGCAAATTAGGCCTATATGACTCGTAGTGGAATAGCTCGAATATCGAAGAACTTAGCGATTACGAGGTGTAGGCTTGGCGGAAAGGCTGGCGGATCATCAGTTTGACATCAATTCACGACATAAGTCGGAGCTTGGAACAGTGGCGTCTGGTTTGCGTGGATGCTAGTCTCGGAATGATAAAAGTAGCACAGCTTCGGTGTGTTATTTATTTGTTTATGTACCGTATTTCTCTATTTGAATGTCCTCGGCGTTGACTCAGGATCGACATTTACATTATATTGCGCATAATAGTACCGAAATAATGTCCGAAGTGTAGCCCTGTGTAAATTTGAATCAGCTGATCTACATCAACCATAAAAACTGATGCTTGATAATATGCAAATGACACCAAAAATCCAGTGGAACACACAAATTAGATCACGTGTATCGCACAGTTATACATATATACAATTAAAACTAACACTGTCATTACTTTAGAGACCACATTTACTGATTATAACCGAAAAATAAAAAGTGTTCCATATCAAACGCGTGTTATTAAGTATTTTAAACCCTACTTATCCAGACCGACCGCAGCGCCCCAAGTGTTAGTTTGAGTTGCCAATAGTCCGCCAACAGAAGATTCAATAAAACAAAACACCAGCTAATATAAACCCAATACGACTTACGATACAATTTCTCTACTCTTAGGCCTGTCCATGTCATTCACGGCCACCACAATTCTTACAAGACCGATAAATAGAACATCTAAATTTTAATGCTCCTTCCCAGGCCACCTGGATTCCTAATCGGGACTCGCAGCCAAACTTTTCCACGGAATCTTCCCACGGAGATCCAATTTCAAACCTCTATAATATCGTTCCAAGCATCCCTCATACTTGACTGAAAAATAAAAACTGAATAAACGAAGAACATCTCGGCGTTCGCTCTCTGGACCAGGGCACCAACTACATTCTGTAGAATAAGACATACATAAGATCTTACCTTGCGGTGCAGCTCTCTAGCGGGAAACAGAGAACTGAATGTGACAAACCAGGCAGCAATTACTTATGCCAAGGCGAAGAAGCTGTTAGGAAAAGAAGAGACGAGATATCGGCTCAAATCTCCCCCACTACAAGCGTTAACGCCGGTTTTCAAAACCGCGATAACGTATACAGCATGAACATCAAGTAAACATAGGACATGCAAATTACCATACCCCTTCGAGCATAAATACAATAGAGTGCGCATTGCCACACTGCGCCTGTACTGTGACGTGAAACCAACATCTGGATCAGCTGACTAAATGGAAAACAGAGGAACTCGTAATGGAAGGTGATAGGAGTTGGTGGGGAAATGATTTTTAATGAGGGTTTAAACACACATTTTCGTAATTTATACGACATTGGGAAAAGCATGGCATGTTTCTTTACGTACCGGAAGGTAGCAAAGGTTAAGAATGTAACATATTTGGTGTTAAAAGTGGCTGTCGTGTTCCGTAATACTCATATATCCAGAATCCCCTCTTATAAATACTTAATAACAAAGCCAACTCTGAATTAGGCCTACTGATTTTTGAACAAAATTGTGTTTGTGTAAAAAGTGGCTGTCGTGTTCCGTAATACTCATACATCCAGGATCCCCTCTTACAAATACTTAGCCTAATAACAAATCCAACTCTGAATTAGGCCTACTGATTTTTGAACAGAATTGTGTTTGTGTAAAAAGTGGCTCCCGTGTTCCATAATATTCATACATCCAGGATCCCCTCTTGTAAATAATTAATAACAAATCCAACTCTGAATTAGAGCTACTGATTTTTGAACAGAATTGAGTTTGTGTAAAAATTGGCTGCCGTGTTCTATAATATTCGTACATCCAGGATCCCCTCTTGCAAATCATTAATAACAAATCCAACTCTGAATTAGGCCTACTGATTTTTGAACAAAATTGTGTTTGTGTAAAAAGTGGCTCCCGTGTTCCATAATATTCATACATCCAGGATCCTCTCTTGTAAATAATTAATAACAAATCCAACTCTGAATTAGAGCTACTGATTTTTGAACAGAATTGAGTTTGTGTAAAAATTGGCTGCCGTGTTCTATAATATTCATACATCCAGGATCCCCTCTTGCAAATCATTAATAACAAATCCAACTCTGAATTAGGCCTACTGATTTTTGAACAGAATTGTGTTTGTGTAAAAAGTGGCTGCCGTGTTCCGTAATACTCATACATCCAGGATCCCCTCTTGTAAATAATTAATAACAAATCCAATTCTGAATTAGGCCTACTGATTTTTGAAGAGAATTGTGTTTGTGTAGCTGGTCATTTTTAATCGTACGCCCGAGAGCTCCAAACAAGTTCAATCTATTACTACATCATTTCCTAATTTATTTGTCATCATTAGAAAATGTATTTTGGCTAATTTCAGTACCAGTGCATTACTTTACAAAATGTTATCGTACGATTAGCTCTTATTCAGCGTTACTTTCCACTTCAGTGTTTTATGAAGGTGAACAAAACATAGGCAAATGGAAATAAGGAAGTCTGTTGATTTAGTAAGCGTTGCTTTTTAACAACTATGCATTACATTTGCTACAACAGAAAACATTACAAGCAATGAACTGTTTCCTTTTAAATTCCATTTTCCGCGAATCGTAGAAACCTTCGCAGTAATAATCCAGAACTTTTAAATCCTACGAATTGACTAATTTAGGGCTGCAATGTATCCTAGAAGGATCTGAAAATTTCCTCAACCAAACGCACTGTCCATACGTTTAATAAGATGACAAATATTACCTCAGCGTATTTATTATCGAAGACTACATCGTCACATCAGTAGCATAACCCGCAATTTGACACTGAACATGATTGAAAAGGAAGGCTATTTGATGTTGTGATGGTCCTAATTTTGCTTCATAGGCCTGTTCAGTGGAGTAAGGGATAGAGTAAATTTTAATAATTTGTAATAAATTTACAGATTATTATTTTTTTCTTTCATGTCTCGGAGTTAAGAGGAAACGTAAAGAAATGAGAATAGTGAAGTCAAGAATTTTAGGGTTATTTTACAATGAATTAATTTAGGACTACCTATGGAAAGAAATGCCCGATCTTTTCCTAAACGTCTCCTTACATCCATACGCTGCACAGTAATACACATTTCTGGCTTAGTACGGTAATGGATAGAACAGAATAGCCCAATTCTATCGTCAAGTGTAGTATTTCAGTGCTCCAAACTATCCGCAGTTTCCGGCAGTTCCCTTTAGTCAGCTGATTGAGATGTTGGTTTCACAAATGTGACGTCATCAGCCATCTATTGTATTTATGATCTAAGCCATACCCTCAAGTTTCTTTTCTCTTTGCACAATTTTTCAACTTTCCATAATTTGCACACTCCCAAGAATACAAATTCATTCACATGCCAACATCTTTCATCACTTCCACTAGAAGTTCCAAGATTTTACAACACGTCAGAATCGATTTAGGTCGACATCATACATATATTCTTCTTCTTCTCCTTCTTCTCTTCTGCTTTTACGGCCTCATTGGACCACTTCAGTCAATCATTTCTTGGTCCTCTTCTTCAGTAAGTTTCCTTTCAGAGTCGCCCAGTAGCTCTTCATTCGCTCTGATCTTCTCAGGCGTTCCTCATCTGTAAATACCCTATTTACTGTATTACGTTTGTCTATTTTAGCCTGAAATCTTATTTTTATATCTCTTAGTTTTTTTAATTTTGTTGTTTTGTTTTGCAAGTCATCCAAGGTTATTTCCAATTCTTTCATATCTTCTCTAATTTCCTTAATCCATCCTACTTGTTGACAAGCTCTTCTTCAGACGACATACTCTACTGGAACCATCATTGTACCCTTCAGGCTGCTTCATGAATATGGTCTCCTCTAAATTACCATAGAGAAATGCTGTTGACACATCTACTTGAGCTAGCATCATGTTTTCATTGGCAGCAACAGCGAGTAGTGTTCGAATAGTAGATGTTCTTGCCACAGGACTGAACGTCTGGTCATAATCGACACCTTTCTGTTGTGAAAAACCCTTTATCACCAACCTGGCTTTAAATTTATCCACCGAGCGATCTGCATTTGTTTTTACTTTATAAACTCATTTGCAGGGAATGGATATTTTTCCAGGCGGTAAATCCTCCATGACCCTAGTCGCATTTTCTTGATGTGCTCTCATTTCTCGATCGATGGCTTCTTTCCAGTCATCCCGTGCATCCGATTTCAAAGCTTCAGCATAGCCATCTGGTTCTTTAAAAGTTGTTGAAACAGATGCTACATAGTCTTGAAGAATTTTCGGACGTTTAAGTGTAGACCGATCTCGCAGCTGTCGTCCAGTCATCTCATTGTTTTGGTGGTCATCTTCATCCGGGAAAAGGTCGTCTAAACCCAAGAAATCCTCTTCTTCATCACTCTGAGGTTTAACATCAGGCTGGTCCTCTGTCTGAGTACCTGATTCTAGAAATACTTGGTTAGGTAGCTCGACATTTATTGGGATATCCATTCTTTTCCTCTCGATTAAAGTATTCTCCTCAAAAATTACATCTCGTGATCTGATTAGCCTGTTTTCTTCTTTGCACCAAATTCGATACCCTTCATCGTGATCATAGCCAATCAAAATCCCTTTCACAGCTTTACGATCCATTTTCTTTCGTCGTTGTTTTGGAACATGAACATAGCAAGTGGATCCTATTATTCGCAAATGCTTCGTTCCAGGTTTCTTGCCATACCACATCTCATATGGAGATACCCCAGAAACATTGGAAGGTCCTGTCCGATTCAGGATGTACGAAGCTGAATTTATCATTTCAGCCCAAAGTCTTTGTGGAATATTTTCATGAGCTTGCATAATGGCTCTTGCTGTTTCCACGACTGTTCGAATTTCTCTCTCACTACATCCATTCTGCTCAGGAGTGTACGGCATTGTGAGACGCTATGTGATTCCTTCCTTTTGAAGAAATTTCTTGACTTCTTCATTGTCAAACTCTCTTCCATTGTCATTCAAAAGTTCTTTAATAACATGTCCAGCTGTCTTTGCTTCAGCTATAAACTGACTCAACTTTTTCACAACCTCACTTTTTTTCTTTGATGAAGTAGATTGTCCTAAATGTTGTGTAGTCATCTTTGAAAAGAATAAAATATCGATATCCCGACACTGATTTTTGGAATGGTCCGCACACATCTGTGTGGATAAGCTCACTTGGTTCCGTTGTCTTCTTTCTGGTGCCAAGGTAGACGATTAGCCTTGCCATAAATACAGCCTTCACACAGTTCACTGTCCATTTCCACTTTGATGTTTAGGTCCTTGCTGAGAATCGACTTCACATGGCGCTCGGTTTGATGTCCATATCTTTCATGATATAGCTGTAGCAGGTTATCTTTGCCTGTGACATTAACTTCATTGTGAGAAATGGGTCTTATATTTCTCACTGCCAATTTTAAAAGTCCTCCAAATCGATCACGTATGCCTACCAGTTTGATTTCTTGGTTAACTTTGAAGTTACACATTTCTGCAGTTGATATGAATTCACTTTTTGGATGCTTATCTTGTGCTGCAAGAACAGAGAATATATTCTTCTGAATCTTTGGTACATACCATACATCTGCCAAAGTAATTGCATGCCACTTTCCTCCAACTGCTGCTTCAATGTCTACTGAACCTTTTCCGATCACTTCGATCTTGTCACCACTAGCTGTAGTCACTGAATGTTTCGTTGAAAATGGCTGAAAATTCTTTAATGAATTTCTGTCGTTCGTAATGTGACTTGTCGCACCATTATCTACGTACCAGTCATTAGGCCTACATTCAGCATTCATTACTGCCGAGGTAACAGCAACAAGTGTCATGTTCGTATCCTTAGTATCTGCGCAACTTGGTTTCGGATGATTTCCATCAGCTGCCCATTTTCTACACATTTTGACAGTATGATTGGGTTTCTTGCAGTAGTGGCATATTATCTTCTTTTTCATCTTCGGCTTGGTTGAACATACTGGCTGGGATAGCTGCTTTGACGAGTCCGTAAATAGGGTTTCCTGTGCAATAAATTCATTCTCCTTGGTCCTCAAAACCTTTTCATATGCACACAATTGATTGGTCAGATTATCAATTGTCCTGACACTTTTAGACATTAGCATCCAGCTAGATTTAAACGAAAAATAATCTTCAGGCAATGTACCTAAGATTTTACATATCACAAATAAATCTGGCAATTCTGCATTACCTTTAACATCTTTAGTCATTTCTTGCTTTAATTCACTCCACAAATTTTTCAATTTCGAAATTTGTGTCACGATATCATCTTCAGGATGCTTTTTAAAACTAAAGAACTGTAAGCAGAGGTTATAAACCTTGTCTTCAGAAACGCCGTCAAACAATTTGTGTAGTTACGACCATACTTCCCGAGACGAATTAAGACGCATTATTTTCTGCAATGTTTCTTCAGTCATGTTTGTAGTTAAATTAATTAAAGCGTTACTGTCCGTTTTATCAAATGCTTCTAATGCACTTTTATACGCCGCCCTTTCATCAGCAGTCGCACTCGCGGGAAGTACATTTGGTTTGACTAACCTGCCTTCGATAGCATCAAGTGCTCCGGGAATTCCACGTAAACAAATACAGTACTTATTTTGTATTTCCAAGTGCTCCAATTTGATTTCCCTTCCAGAAGTCCGATGTTGATAAACCTTGTTGAATCCATTTTTCACTGCAACGATATCAACACGTGCGTAACCTCAAAGTCAGCTTCGTCGCGATTTCGAACAGAAATAGATAGATAGATAGATAGATAGATAGATAGATAGATTTTTATTAATTCCATTTGATCAAATACATGCATTCAACACATTTTTGATATAGGACACGTCAGAATTTACATCTATAAAATAAAAGAACTAACAGGTATATATTACTAATATTATAACTATTTAACTTATTATAATAGCAAATCTTAATAGATACAATCTTATTGCACAACTATTTACACCTCACTCTATTATCATAATATGAAAACTTAATTCTATAAATACAACAACATTCAGCTAGGTATTACAATTAAATTAAATAAGTAAAATATAATTATAGATTTCATCGCTCCTATACGCTAACATATTCAACTGCTGAGTAAAAGCAATGGCACTGCAGATAAGCTTTCAACATTCTATCAAAGGTTTTTATTTTTGGGGCCAGTTTTATATACTGGGGTAGTTAATTGTATAATTTAACTCGAGTGTGGAAAGTTCCTTTTTGATATATGCTTGTGTGTGTGTGTGTGTATGTGTGTGTGAAACACGAATGTTTTGATTTTGTCTTGTGTTATGCCTATGAACATCATTGTTTGTTTTAAGGAAAACATCTTTATTCATTAAATTCTTTTTAAAAAACATAATACTTTCAAAGATATATATGCAGGGCAGTGGGAGAATGTTTAAATCTTTAAACAGAGGTCTACATGATTCTCTAGAGTTTACACTTGCCATAATTCTAATCGCCCTCTTTTGTATCCTAAACGTGCTTAGTACATCTGGCGACATACCCAATAATATGATCCCATATCTTAAGTATGAATGGAAATAAGCAAAATAAGTATTTCTTAATGTGTGCATGCTAGTGCAGGTTTTCAAAATACGTAACGCAAAGCACATCGAGTTCAGTTTAGTATTCAGATATTGTATATGTTTATTCCTATTCAAGTCTTGTTGTATCCATAGTCCTAAAAACTTTGTTTCTGATTTATTTTCTATTTGATGACCATTTAATGTTATATTGGGTTTCGCAGGATTCCTATTCTGTATAGTATGGAAATTTAGACATACTGTTTTTTTATAGTTTATTATGAGGCGATTATCTTGTGACCATTTGGTTAACTCTCCTGTAACGGAGTCAGCAGATTGCTGTATGACCTGTTTAGTTTCACCTTTTATTACGAGTGTTGTATCGACCGCAAACAAAATTTCCTTATATGAATGAACGTTCTGTGTTATATCATTGATATATAGAAGAAAGAGTAGTGGGCCCAAAACCGATCCCTCGGGTACTCCAAATTCAATAATTCCCTTATTGGACAATGTTTCATTAAGTAATTTGGTTCCATCATCCTTGTGTCTCAAGCTTACTATTTGTTTACGCCTTGTTAAGTAAGACTCGATCCATTTATTAGCTATACCTCTAATACCATGTTGATTTAGTTTGGTAAGGAGGATTTTATGGTCAACAACATCAAATGCTTTCGATAAATCCAAGAATAGGCCAGTTACATGTTCCTTATTGTCAATTAATTTCAGTATACAATTACTACATTCGTAAATTGCTGTCTGTGTAGATTTTTCCGTTCTGAATCCATGTTGTGAGTTTGATAATATTTTATTTTTTTCTATGAAACTTATCAGTCTCTTATACATAATTTTTTCCACAATTTTTGCAATACCAGTTGGTAAGGTAATTGGACGATAGTTATCTAATTCATATTTTGAACCGTTTTTGTGCACTGGAATTACTTTTGATAACTTCAAAATATCCGGGTAAGTTCCTGAGAGAATTGAACTGTTTATTAAGTGCGTAAGTGGATTTATTATATTTTCTGCACATTTCTTTAAAATTGCATCAGGGATGCCATCAATGCCAGCACAGAATTTATTTTTAGCTCTTTTATAACTATTCTTACCTCTTCACTTTTGACATGATTTATAAATAAAGAATCACTGCATATATTTATTTTATTATTAGAATTTAGTGTATTTACCTGTGATGTATTTAATAATTTTTGTGGAATTTCCAGAAAATAGTCATTAAAAGTGTTTGCTATTTCCTCTGTATTATTAATCACTTTATTAATTATGGTCAGTGTAATGTTCCTTTGTATTTTAGCAGATTTTCCAGTTTCTTTCTTTATCACGGACCACATAGCCCTGTTTTTATTAGATGATTGGGAAATAAAATTATCATTATGCATTTTCTTTGCTAGTCTTATTACCTTATTTAATATGCTAGTGTATTTTTGTAGTATAAATTGAATTCAGGTGTTGTGTGGTATTGTTTATATAATTTGTGTAGAAATTTCTTCTTTGACATGAATTTATAATCCCTGTTGTTATCCAATTGCTAGTTTTGTTATTTTGAACAGTTCTTCGTTTAAAGGGGAATGCTATTTCAAAATAGTGTTTTAGGGTACTGTTAAATGCATTAAATTTATCATTTACATTTTCTAGTTCATAAATTTCTGACAATGTTTCCTTTTTTAATAAGTCATTGAAATATGTAACATTTGATTCAGTGAATGACCTGCACTTTGATTTTACTCCATTATCATTATTATTGATTGTTTCGGATACTTCAAAACTCAGTATTTGTCCATGGTGGTCACTAAAACCCAGACAATAAACTTCTATTGAATGGTGATATTTACCTGTATTTATAAAAATTTGATCAGGAGTGGTTTTACTAAATTTTGTTATTCTTGTTGGGGTATTTACTGTAGGTTTCAGTTCATAGGAAATTAGTAACTGTGTTAATAATTCACAATTTCTATCAAATTTTAAGAAATCCACAATTACATCCCCACAAATTATTATATCGAAATTTACTTTGCTCATGTTATTGAGTAACAATTCTAATTTATCTATAAATAAAGGAAACTTTCCTGACGGAGAACGGTATACGCATACAATTATTAACTTAAACTGCTGTATTTTTACGGCAGAGAATTCAAAATCCTGTTCCATAATTAGATAATCATAAGCTGTTATCTGTTCATGATCTAAATTATTTCTTAAGAAGATGCAAGTACCACCATGGCTAATATTAGATCTAGAGTATTTACTAGTTTGTATAAACCCTGGGAATTGAATTAATTCGAGTTGTTCCTCTTTCATCCAATGTTCTGAAATACATAGTGCTGAGATGTATTTAAGTTCATTTTTAAGCATTAGATTTATGTAATCAATTTTATTATAAAGAGACTGGACATTCAGGTGGTAAATTTTAAATTTGTTACTTTTGCAAGCTTGTGTTGGTGATTTATTTACATTATTATTATCATCATAATTGTTATTATTATTGTTGCTAGACAAATCCGAAATACCATTGTTACACTCCGTTATATTTGACTTCAAAAGATCTGAATGCCAAACCTCACGTTTGGCTTCTTCTGCCACTTTCCCTGCTTCCACTCTAATGATATTACTGTTGAATTATTCTTACCATTTATTATGTATCTAGTTTATGTCCTCTATGGAACTTGGTCGGAGTGTATAGATAGATAGATAGATAGATAGATTTTTATTAATTCCATTTGATCAAATACATGCATTCAATACATTTTTGATATAGGACACGTCAGAATTTACATGCATAAAATAAAAGAACTAACAGGTATATATTACTAAGATTATAACTATTTATAACTTATTATAATAGCAAATCTTAATAGATACAATCTTATTGCACAACTATTTACACCTCACTCTATTATCATAATATGAAAACTTAATTCTATAAATACAACAACATACAGCTAGGTATTAAAATTAAATTAAAAAAGTAAAATATAGTTATAGATTCCATCACTCCTATACGCTAAAATATTCAACTACTGAGTAAAAACAATGGCACTGCAGATAAGCTTTCAACATTCTATCAAAGGTTTTTATTTTTGGGGCCAGTTTTATATACTGGGGTAGTATATTCAAGTACACAGAGTACTTGTAAACAATCCTAAGCAATATATGCTTTTACTCTGTGACAATGTTAGTTGTAAGTTGTTCATTGTGTTAAGATGTAGATTCAGATGTGTGTGCATATTAAAGAGTTATAATATCCGTTATTCAAAACATAATAGCTATAATGAGCTTTATTCAAAACATAATAGTTGGCGACGAGGAATTGGGACTTGATTCTCCGGTACAGATATAGCCTACATCAATGAAGTACGGTATTTACGTCGTCTGTTTCAACGGCCGCGTGAGTAAAATCAAGAATCAGGCAAATCGACATGAAATGTACACAGAGTACTTGTAAACAATCCTAAGCAACTCATCGTGCCTGCATGCCACATATTCAAAATAATATTTATCGCAGTTCGAACTTTGAGGTTATGCAATGTTGTTTTTTTTTTCCTCTCAAGCCCAGGACAATATTCGGTCATCGATCACTACCCAGTGTGTTTTAAATCTGTTATCTTGAAACATTTTATTATATTTGAACTGTGACTTTTAAAATTATTTCTAAGTTCCGTCAAGATGGACGCAAATCAGTTTCAACAATTACTGAACATTTTTACTGATTCTCAAGAGAAGTTACTTGAAAGGTATCAAGCTCACCAGCCCGTCACAACCCCACAAGCCACTAACATCATACCTTTTGAAAATTTTGATTCTGAAAAGGAAAAATTTGTGTCGTATTTAGAACGATTTGAAAATTACGCAAACTTCAACAATGCCACCGATCCAACAAAGAAAGCTCAGCTCTTGTGTACATCAATAGGGGCAATTCATTATAACAATTTCTCTGCATTTGTAGGCCCTGATAAACCAATCAAGTCTCTCGGTTATAATGACCTAGTAAAGCATTTCAAGCAAATACTGTCACTTCAAGTCTCAACTGTAGTTTCGCAACACTATTTTTTGAACGTCAATCAAAAAGAAAGTCAAAATATTGCAGGATTTGTTGCCACTTACTAGACTGTGACTTTTATATTCAGTGTACATGTGACGCCAGAATTTCAATCGCGGATGTTTTTCTTCGTGCACAATTTATGCGTGGCTTGCGAGATAATTGGATCAGAGAGAAACTTCTCCAGTCTAATGACACGAAATTTGATGATCTCCTGAAGAAGGCTATAGCCTTGGAAGCATCGCGGTATGAGAGTAATCAGCTGTCAAAACAGCTCACTGCACCGTCAGACACTATAGAGGACACAAACAAAGTAACAAAAGCCACAAGTTCATATAATGACCGAAGTAGGAATCAATATAGCAGTGATACTCAGTCACGTTTTGTTCAACAGCCTAACCCAGGCTCTCACTCACGTTCACAGTCCAGGGGCCGCCGTAGTTTTGTCAATTATAGAGCACTAGGTATTGATGGATTATGCCTGAATTGTGGAAATTCAAACCACAGGTCAAGAGATTGTCGCACAAACAGAAACTCTCTGAAATGTAGGTCATGTAGGAAAGTGGGACATGTTGCAAAAGTATGTATCACTACACTTCTTCAACAGTCAAATACACACAACATTGCAACTGAGAACATAGATGACAACTTGCATGACCACCCTGAAACCAATTTCGGGATAGGACAACTGGAATGCATCGAAGATCTCTTTGAAGTAGGACAAGAATCAGATAAATATTTTATCAGTGTTAAACTCAACAATAAATCACAAAGATTTGAAGTCGACACGGGAGCAAAATATTCACTCATCTCAGAGAACGAACCTTGGGTTTTGTTTTGCCATTGCAGCCAACAAATGTCTGTTTTCGATCATATTCTGATCATGTTATCAAACCCAGAGGAAAAATTGTTGTCACAGTATCATACAAAGGAAAAGAAATTGTTGCAGATCTTTTTGTAGTTCCGCAAGGTCATGCCGCATTGCTTGGTCGTGTTTGGATCAGGGGCCTCGGCCTTGATCTGAAGGAAATTGACAAGGACACAAATCAATCACTTCACACTGAATCTGTCAACTCAGTGCAGTCAATTCAGGATATTTTACATCAGTATAGTACAATCTTTGAAGAAAAAAATGGATGCGTTCCCAATATTGAAGTAAAACTGCAACTCAGAGAGGGGGTGAAACCTGTCTTCAATCGTGAACGTGATGTCCCTTTTGCTCTTCGGGAACGCGTTGAAAAGGAACTCGCTTCATTGGAATCAGAAGGAGTTATTTCTCCCACAGCTTTAAGTGATTGGGGATCGCCTCTTGTTGTTATCCCAAAACCAGATGGGGGAGTTAGGTTATGTGTTGACTACAAATGTGGAGTAAATTCAAGGTTGATTTCTGCAAACCATCCCATAAGACCAGTTAATGATGTTCTACATAGTCTTAGAAACTCAAAATTTTTCTGCAAGTTAGACTTATACAAGGCATATCTACATCTGAAGGTTGATGAAGAAGGTAGTATGATTCAAACTATATCCACTCACAAAGGAACCTTCAGGATGCACCGACTGAGTTTTGGCATCAAAACTGCCCCCTCAGAATTTAATAGGATATTATCACAGATCCTTCATGGTCTTCCAAAAGCTGAAGCTTATTTTGACGACATCATAATACATGGTACAATGAAGGAGGGAAGGAGGAGTGCACCAAGAACTTAATAGCCTGTCTAGAACGGCTTTCAAAAAATAATCTGCATTTGAACAAAAGCAAATGCTCATTTTTTAAGGAAAACATAGACTACCTAGGGCATATTGTATCATATAATGAGATCCGCAAGTCACCAGAGAAAGTTCAAGCTGTGTCACAAATGCCACGCCCTAAAAACAATGAAGAAGTGAGACGCTTCCTTGGTATGGTGACTTATTGTGCAAAGTTCATTCCTAATTTTTCAACGAAGTCCCACCCATTACGGCAGTTATTGCGGAAAGGTGAACGGTTTTTCTGGTCTGCAGCCTGTGAAGCAGATTTCTTGAATCTCAAGTCCGTGTTATGTAGTGAACGTGTCCTTACCCCATTCAACCCATCACTGCCTATCATCTTGTCAACCGATGCCAGTCCTACTGGTGTTGGAGCAGTATTAAGTCATGAGATGGATGGCCAAGAAAGACCCATCGCCTATGCATCTCGTGCCCTAACACCAGCAGAATGTAATTACAGTCAGCTTGACCGGGAAGCGCTGGCAATAATTTTCGCCACAACACACTTCTACAACTATATTTTTGCAAGAAATTTCATTCTTGTGACAATGAACCTCTGTCTCGTATTTTTCATCAGAACAAGGGCCTGCCACAAATGACATCCGCAAGGCTCCTAAGATATGCATCGTTTCTCTCCGGGTTTGACTACACGGTAAGAGTGAAAAAAGGGAAAGATAACGAAAATGTTGACTGCCTATCCCGAGCCCCTGTTGCATCTACCTCGCCAAACATTGAAACATCAATAAATGCAGAAGTTTCACAACTCTGTGCTGAAACGATTCTTCAAGTGTCAAGTGAAGCCATTACGTACGAAACTATCCGTGATGAGACTATGTTAGACCCAGAACTTAGTGCCACCCTGCAACGTCTTCAAACTCAATCCTTGGATGAACCATATACAGTTGAAAATGGTATTCTATTCCGTCAAGACCGAATTGTTATCCCAAAGAAACTACAAAGAAAATTTTTGGAAGAGTTACATTTAACACACCTCGGCATTGTGAAAACAAAACAGTTAGCAAGACGATATGTCTACTGGCCGCAATTAGACAAAGACATTGAGAAGCTTATCAAATCTTGTGAAGAGTGCGCACAGACTCGTTCAAATCCACCAAAAGCTCCAATACACCCCTGGGATGAACCAGAAGAAAATTGGGAACGCATACACATTGACTATGCGGGGCCATTTGATAACCACCATTTCTTGATGTGTGTTGACGCGAAATCCAAGTGGGTCGAAGTACGAATGGTGAAAGACGCTCCATCCACTGCAACTACTATCAGTCTGCTTGACAATATCTTTACCGTACATGGGTACCCGAATGTCCTTGTGTCAGATAATGCCACTATCTTCACGAGTGATGTATTCGGATCCTATTGCAAGGAGAGAGGGATTTTTCAGAAATATATTGCACCAGGGCACCCAGCAACCAATGGGCTAGCTGAGAGAAACATCCAAACTTTGAAGAGGCGACTTCGTGCTGCTGTAAATGACCCGGCACCATTATCGACTAAGTTACAGAACATCTTGTTTCAATACAGAGCAACGCCATTGGCATGTGGACAGTCTCCAGCTGAACTATATTTGAAACGTCGGCTACGTATCCGGTTGGATGCTCTACTTCCAAACCAAAAGAGCTTGACTACATCCAGTTTCTCACCCCCTGTTCGCTCTTTCAAAGTGGGAGAGAGAGTGCAAGTCCGGATTCGCCAGAAAAACCGTGATATTTGGCAGTTTGGTGTTATACAAACTAAACTCGGCCAGCGTCACTATGATGTGAAATTGGATTCGGGACGAATTTTAAAGCGGCATGTTGACCAGTTATTATCGACTCTCGTGCCAAAGAAAGATAAGCATGTCACTTTTGCTCCAACAAATCCTCCTGTGCGTGGTGTTCCAAACATACCAACACAAACCCAGTCAAGACTAGAAAATGAGGATATTCCTCCTGCAACCCACACTTCAGATGATACAAGGCAGACCATCGTGCAACCAGATGAACGCCCTGATCGAAACAGCCTTCCACCACCTGCTGATAATTATTTAAGAAGATCAGCCAGAGACAGGCGACCTCCTCAGTATCTGCAAGACTATGTGCCCAAATGAATATGAATAGTTCCTTTTATTTGTTTTTATATAAGTGGGGGAGACTATTATGTATCTAGTTTATGTCCTCTATGGAACTTGGTCGGAGTGTATATATGCTTTTACTCTGTGACAATGTTAGTTGTAAGTTGTTCATTGTGTTAAGATGTAGATTCAGATGTGTGTGCATATTAAAGAGTTATAATATCCGTTATTCAAAACATAATAGCTATAATGTGCTTTATTCAAAACATAATACCATTTGAATTTACAATTTTGCAGATTTCATCACTAAGATACTCTTTTCCTAATCTATTTAAGTGTAGGCCATGCCGAGTGTGGAACTTCCTGTCTAATTTACTTACATCTACAATTTGGACATATGGAAAACTCTTACAAATTTTATGAATTTTTCCATTTGTAGCCTCTATTTCTACATTTACACATGATTTGGGAATTAAATCGTATCTCTGCGGAATGTTTACAATAATGACATTTGTTTTTTGCATGGATGGCAATGTACCCTTTAAATCTTTGATTACCTTTTTACTCTCATTTCTATAGACGTCGTTTGCTCCAGCGATGATCACTGCATAGTCCTTTGCTGTAAGGGACGCACACTCTCCTATCATTCCGTTCGTGACCTCTGCAATTTGAGCTCCTGGCTTTACTGTCGAAGTGACCTCCATTTCTCTGCTTCTCTCCAATACGCTTGCTGCTACATCTCGCCCGTGGCTATCCGCAAATATTCGCATCTTCCTGGATTTTCTCTTTATCACTTTCTTCTTTTCTTCTTGAGGAAAGTCATCATTTTCTTCGACAAGCACTCCAAATGAATTTGAGACGGGAATTTCAGTTACATGTACTCCATTTATAGGCCTAGGCTTATTCAATCACTTTACCAGCAATCACTGTCGACCAAGTTTCCTTGCTTTCCTCTCTGGTTCATTTTAATTTATTCATCTCTTCCATTAACTTAGCAATATTTTCCTTTAGCAGCTTTATAATTTCGTCTTTTGAGGACAGTTCGTTTCTCAGGTAATGACATTCGCATGACGGTAGCGGTAGGCCTACATTACGACAATCGGTTTCACTTTTCTCCTCATTCAATTTTACCTGAGATCTTGTGATGATTTTATTTGCATTTTTTACTTTTATTTTGCACGACGAGCACAAATCCGTTACGGTTACACTACCTGACGAGACACTAACACTGTTTACTGTCGTCATACTAGAGATCTAAGTTAGACTATATGTTTACACCAAATTACACTAAATTTATTTTAATTATTACTACCTAATAGAATTAATCTAATTTCCTACCAATAAAGAAGAATGTGAAATACGTATATCTTCCAATCGGGTGAAGTCTCGTAAAAGCACCACTGCTCTACTTGGTTCAAACCATGATTGAAGAAGTCACCGAATCTTTGGATACACGTTCCCACAACTTAGTTAAAGTTTATTAAATTATCAATAAGAATTTCTAAATACTATCAATATTCCATATTACACTTGATCTAAGGAAAGTAACTTTATAGATTTTAAACCTCTGTTATAATATTTTACCACTTTTATCAAATATTTACACTAGCTGCTATTTCACTACACTTTCACTGTGACGCCATCTTGGTGAAGTGGAATATACTACGTCGACACGTTTTATCACACACTTAATTTCTCAACACGTATCTGGGCCCATAACCTGTTGAAGTCTTTAGTTAAATCACCAGATAACACTTGGAATACTCTGAATAATAAGTTGTTTATGAACAAACTGCAATATAGCCTACATTAGGTAGCCATTACTAATACCCCGTTTAGACGTCCCGGTTGCGATCGCGATCAGGCACCGATCCAGATTAAGTTGGGACGTTTAAACGCAACAGGATAACATTATCGCGATCAACTTTCCCTCCAACAAGATCATCCCGATCCCGTTCCCACTACGAGATAATCGCGTTCGCGGCCATTGCGATCGTCGGTGTGTTCTATCCTCCTGTTGTGCGAGTTAAGTAGGCAGTGGAAATGATGGCCATTTTGTATTATCTTGTGTTTTGAAAGCGAGATGTACGTAATGTTGGCCATGATGGTTGTGTTTATATTGGTTGATAGAGATATATGAAGATTGAGAGAAACGAAATGATGGATGGAGACAAACATACCAGTGTTTAAACGCTGAAATAAAATATTAGCGTTGGGGAAAGTCGATGAAGACGATTAATAAACACATAAATTTATTGTCATAGACATAGAAGGGATTCCGATAGGGCCAAATAACTCTGGACGAAAAAGAAACATTTATGCAATAAATAGCCTAGACCTATTTATAAATATTTCAAAATATTTTTATTTCCACTCCAAGGGTAGGCCTTGCCTACACGTCTCCTCAGGATTTGTATATATTTAAGAATATGCATTTGCAGGTTGAATTATGTATAAAGAATAACTGAAACACTTCAAAACGGGAGGAAACAAACTACTGAAAATTTCTGCTATAACACTTGGAATTCAAAAGTTGGCAGACCTTAGCGATGTCATGCTGTTTTACTCGATTATCCTGTTGTTTCATGATGGTACGTCTAAACACGTATCATTGGCAAATGCCGTTGATCGCGATTGGACATTATCCAGATCAGAGATAATCGGGATCGCGACCGAGACGTCTAAATGGGGTATAACGGACACTATTTTGAACACCAAAAGGCACACGAGTAACACAGAACACCAACATTGTAACATGAAATGTTACAGAAGAAGAAAATTTATTGGATAAAATACCTCCACGCCCACACACAACACTGCAATCTCAATACATTAGGACAATGTGGTTAAATATCGAAACCACGCTCTCTAGCTAACAATGACACACCCCTTTTTAAGCAAGCAGAAGGGCCGAACCCATTTGCGACATAACCCAGAGGAATGTTTAGAGATTACAGTATCAAATGTAGGCCTAGAAATGATACACCTTTTCGCTTTTAAGTAACAACTTCTATTCACAAACATTTAAGATACACATTCACATAAAACCAAAATAACAACACAACTTTAAAAACAAGATATGGAAATAACATAAGCCCCAAAGGTACTTGCCTTATTATTAACAGTCCGTCATATCCATAGTAATCCAGGCACAACCCAGGTGACAATAACATACACTCATCACTATAATTTCTTCTCTCTGCGTCGACTCGTATTTACTTCGCTTCTTAAATAATACCAGTAAAGTTCTATACGATGCTCAAACATGTCTCACTACATGTCCAGAAGTCAGGATACATCCTCTCCCCAAATAATCCAAGACCTTTTCAAAGCAATCTTTTCAAATTCATCGACCGTCGTCATAGCTCTATGAAGTCTGCAACATTACTAATATTACCGCTCGATACATATCATCTCTTAGTACACGTCCAGATGTCAAAATTCGTTTCTTCATTAAACAACTCGTGACTATTCCCACAGTAAAGGTCGATTCACACTATACGTTACGTAACCTTTCCGTTTCCTTTCCATACCCGTTGCGTTAAAAGTTGTTGTATTCACACCATACTGTACCGTTCCTTGTCACGACGATGTGTTTACGGAAGGTGTGCGGTCACTTATTGACAGAGTGCACTAGCAACCATTTCCATTCCGTGTCTAGAAGGCGTGATTTTGCGTTCCCTTTGGTTTTAACCTGGGTTACAGTTTGCGGTAACCGCAAAATCGCCAAAACGAAACAGGTTATAAGAAATGTTAGCAATTTCAGGACTTAGTGACAGAATGTGGTCCAGAAAAAAAATAGTTCTATGTGCTATTATTTTAGACGAGGAGGAGCGTAGTACAATAAAGAGGAAACGAAGAAAATGGGTTCATGATATGTTAAAAGAGCGAAATACAGAATATCATACAGCGCTGGATGTTTTTTTACATGCTCAACCATTTTTTCGTCCATGATGCTGGAATATAAGACGCGGTTTGGCGTTTGGTATACTTTGGTTAATACAAAAGCTAACCAGACCGTTTTGGAGAGCTTTGATTTTAACCCGGGTATAACTTAGTCTGGTTGTGAAATTACCAACCAAGCTACTACTGTGGTTACTGAAATTTTAACCACATTAGAAGCACCAATTCAAACATAATTTGAAACTACTATTGAAAGTACGGATATCAAATCATATTTGGGGGGGAAATACTGTTCTCTGGAAGCATTCAGAGCCATTGCGATATTAAAAAAAAATAGTTTCGCCCTATATATATTGTAGGAAACACATATGTTCGACATCATCATCATCATTATTTATTCACCATATCAATTCCAATACCATTATTTATTCGCCATATCAAGTCCAATACCATTATTTATTCACCATATCAATTCCAATATAACTTTCGTCGCCATATTGCTAACATTTCTTATAACATATTTCGTTTTGGCGGGTGTAATCGCAAACTGTAACCAAACCTAACCCAGGTTAATGCCAGTGAATAAACAAAGAGCGCCAAAACACGCCTTCTAGACACGGAATGGAAATGGTTGCTAGTGCACACTGTCAATAAGTGACCGCATACGTTCCGTAAACATTGCTACCAAACAATCCTGTCGGGAAACGGAAGGGTCACGGAAGGTGTATGGAACGTGCAGTGTGCATGTACTCATATAAAATACAGTAAACTTTCATGCACGGTGATGTGATGGAAAGGAAACGGAAAGGTTACGTAACGTATAGTGTGAATCGACCTTAAACATATAAGACGTGCGCTCTCTATCAAGGCGACTCGTATACTCTTCCAAAAAAACTTCGATCTAAGATGGCGAACGGAGTGAACGGTCAAGAGCGATGTGCGGAAAGTGAGTCGAAAATTCATAGTTTATTGTGCAGGAAGTGTAAAAAATCTACCCGAATGGTGTCATTTGCGGGAACTGTAATCTTCGAGTGAAGAATACCGGGCAAATTACGACAAGATCGTCCGCTAAGGTTGTCGAAGTGAATAACGTTCAGAATCTGGCAGCCATGCCTGATGTTTTTAAGTGTGGTGAGTGCAAAGCATTGAATAAGGAAATCGAAAGTCGGGACGAGGTAGGCTGTTCAAATTGGAGTTTGACAATGTAGTCGCAGAGTTAGAGCGTGTGAAACAGGATAATAGATACATGAGTGAAGTAATAGCGAAATATGAATCGTCAAATTTAAATTTAAGTACAGTGCTTGACGTGCAGAGGGCAGCATCTGATGGGTGCTTTCAGGAAGGGTCCAACAAAATAGGTGAACGGCTACAAGCGCCGGAGAGTGTAGTTCATGTTCCTGCGGACAGGGGCGTTAACCATCTGACTGAGCAGGTAATCGGACGTACTCGGCAGGCAGAGAACATGAATGAACGGCGGCCGAAGATGGTTCATGGAGCTGGTGATGCGGTTGTATCAAACGACCATTGCGGGCAAACAGAAGAGGGACCTGTATCGATCATTGTTGGAGACTCGATAATCAGACGGCTTCGAGTAGAGAAACCGACGTAATTTGTTTCCCTGGAATACGTACGGGGCAGCTCAGAAAGCAAGTGGAATGCATGGACGGAGAACGTAATGTAGCATCGATGGTCATTCATGTAGGCACAAACGATGTTAGAAGCAGTGGTACGCCAGACACAATTGGATATGACACGAAAAATCTGATCAGGACATGTAGGAGGAAATATCCTGAAACGTCCATTATTGTAAGCGGCATACTGCATAGAAGGGATGTAGATCCACGATATATTGATGGAGTGAATGGGGTACTTGACTGGGTGTGTGGAGAAGAGGGGGCGATATTTGTTAATTCAGGGGTATGGGTTCAAGACTGTGACTTGGGGTGGGATGGCCTACATTTAAATAGAAGGGGCTCTGTAAAATTAGGGCAACTCTTTGAACGAATAGTAAAGAGCTTGCAAAAAAACAGATAAGGTATGTGAGAGGTGAGCAATCTCAATTTTGTGAAGAATATGAAGGAGGATTGAGATGCCTTCTGGTAAACTGTCGTAGTGTAGTCAGAAAAGGCATACCATTTGGAACCATGGTGGAAATATATGATCCAGACGTTATAATTGGGGTTGAGTCATGGCTAGTGGATAATCTTGTGGAAGGAGAGGTATTTCCTATGGGTTATAGGATATACAGGAGGGATAGGGGAAGCACGGGGGGTGGGGTTTTTATATTAGTTAAGGATATATTTAGGAGTCGCCTAGTTTTTACAGATGAGGAAAATGAGATTCTGGGGGTTAGGGTTGGTTTTAAAGATATGGTAGACATTTTGGGTGTATATAGAACAGGAAGGGGGGAAAGGGATGTCAATTTAGGAACAACTTTAG
Source organism: Meconema thalassinum (assembly GCA_946902985.2). NCBI lineage: Eukaryota > Metazoa > Arthropoda > Insecta > Orthoptera > Tettigoniidae > Meconema > Meconema thalassinum. Next base: position 13,254,663 of record OX336390.1, on the reverse strand, counting down.
TAATTTATGCTATGGAGGCTGACAGGGCAGAAAGAAATATAATTGTAGGGGGTGATTTTAATATGCCAGGAGTGGACTGGGAGGGTAGGGCTGACTCTCAAGAACATTACCAATCGCTGGCCAACAAAATCATATGGGAGGGGGGCTTTGTTCAAGTTATTGAGGGATGCACTAGGGGGAACAGCTTATTGGATGTGTTTTTGATAAAGCCTGAGGATATTTGGGTCAAATCACAGATAATTGAAGGGATATGTGACCACAAGGCTGTTGTAGTAGAGGTAAAGTTGAGCATTGAGAGGCAGGTCACGAGGGAGACAAGATTGGTAAAACAGTACTACAAAGCTAATAAGGAAAAGATTGGTAGTTACTTAGCTGAAAATTTGAATCAGTGGATAGAGAGGGGACTAGATGTAGATAGACTGTGGGCTGGTTTGAAAACAATAATTCTGGATTGTGAAAAATTACATGTGCCATTTAAAAAGTAGGGGCGACTACTGATCCACTTTATTACAATAAGGAGGTAAGAAGATTAAAGAAGAAATGTAGATTAGAAAGCTATAAGATTAGGAAGGGGATAGGCCACCGAATAGAATTAAATAGGTTGAGGAGTGAACTGGTTAGGGCTAAGATAGTAGCAAAGAAACATTTTATGGGTAGGCTAGTTGGCGGGGGGACGACTTTCAAGGAACGGTGGAGGAATATGTATGTCTATTTCAGGAGAGTAAGAGGGGTTCAAGGCCGCATACCTGATATCGAGGGAGAAGATGGAACGCTGCTGGTGGAAGATGGGGAGAAGGCTCAGGCATTTAATAAGGTATATGGTAAGGTGGTAGGAATTACAGGGGAGGGAAATGTGGATCAGGGAGGAGAGCAGGGTATTGAGGAGGGTAAGAAATTAAGTTATGTAAATAAGGATATCTATAATGCAATACGGGGATTAGGGTCAAGAAAATCAGCCGGAGTAGATGGGATAAATGGGGAATTGTTAAAGGTTATGGGTTGGAACATTGTGCCTTATTTAAAATTTCTGTTTGACTTTTGTCTAAATAATGGGGTAGTGCCTGAGGACTGGAAACAGGCTCTGGTAGTTCCGGTATATAAAGGGAGAGGGGGAAGGGGGGATAGTGATAGCTACAGACCTGTCAGTCTAACATGTATTATATACAAAATTTTTGAGGGAATTATGAATGAATACATAAGGGAATGCTTAGGGAGTAGTAGGTGGTTGGGAAATAAACAGCATGGTTTCAGAGAGGGATTTTCGTGTGAATTGCAGCTAGCAGGCTTTCAGCAGGATATCAGTGAGGCCCTGGATAACAGAGGCCAAGTTGACTGCATTGCAGTTGACCTATCAAAGGCTTTTGATAGGGTCAATCATTGTATTCTGTTAAGGAAAATGGAGGCTATAGGATTGGACAGGAGAGTAGTTCAATGGGTGAGATCATTTTTGGAGGGGAGAAGTCAGAGGATAAGGGTTGGTGGGTCAGTGTCAGAACAGTCTAGGGTGGGGAGGGGGGTACCTCAGGGGAGTAAATTGGGTCCTTTACTATTTCTCATTTACATAAACGACATAGGAGTTAAAATATCATCCCAGATAAGATTATTTGCTGATGATATAGTAGTATACAGGAGGATAAATCACCCGGATGACTACGGCATATTGCAGAGGGTCTTGACGGACATACAAAGCTGGGCGGATAAAAGTGATATGATGATAAATTCAAAGAAATGTCAGGCAGTGAGATTTGTTAACAAAAGGAATCATATTGTTTTTGAATATTCAGTGGGGGAAAATAAAGTTGTATTTGGGGATGAACGTAGGTAATTAGGTGTAACTGTGGGGGGTGGGAATTTTCACTGGGGTAAGCACATAAGGGAAATAGTAAAGAAAGCATACAAGTCACTACATATGGTTATGCGAGTCTTTAAAGGCGCAGGCAGAGAGATTAGGGAAAGGGCATACATGTCCCTAGTCCGTCCTCTGCTGGAATATGCTGGGGGAGTGTGGGATCCATACCAAATGTATTTAATAAAGGAATTGGAAGGAGTGCAAAGGAAGGCCGCCAGGTATGTAATGGAGGACCACAGATCGACGATTAGTGTGAGTAGGATGATACAGTATTTGGGATGGGAAAGTCTGGCTGATAGACGTTCAAGAGCAAGACTAGGGGGTATTTTCTTAGCTTACAAGGGCGAAATTGCATGGGAAGATATTCATGAGAGATTAGGAAAGGAAAGTTCATATATGGGCAGATACAGTCATTGTTGTAAATTGAAATTACGTCAGTGGAAAAGTAACTGGGGCAAATATTCGTTCATTGGGAGGGGGGAAATAGAATGGAACAGTTTGCCAAGGGGCATTTTCAGCCCTTTGACTTCTGATGTCGGTAAATTTAAGGAGTTGGTGAAAAAGCACCAGATCAAGAGGCAGTGATGAACGGTGCATAAGTTGAAGCAATGAAAGAAAGAAAGTGTAAATGTTTAGTATTTTATGTTTATTTCTGTTATTAGAATGATTATTTTTACGATTACCGGTTTCTTCTCTTAGCAACTAATACTTATTTTCTAATTAGTCCTAATTTTCTAAAATTTTTGTGGTTGTGAATTGTTTTGTGTATTTATTGTAATTTGCCACCATGGACAGTGTCCACATTTGCAAATAAACCATGTATGTATGTAAATGTACCAATCGTTACTGCTTTAATACCCATACATGTCTTAGTACATGTCAAGGTGCCAGAATCCTTTTTTCCCTTACAATAATTCATGACTATCCCCGCAGTAAAATATTAGACGACTTCTTCCTGTCATGGCTCCCAGAGCTCTCATCTTTTTTTACAATCAGCTGATGCACGACCAATCTTATTGTCCGCCAACAGAAGATTCAATAAAACAAAACACCAGCTAATATAAACCCAATACGACTTACGATACAATTTCTCTACTCTTAGGCCTGTCCATGTCATTCACGGCCACCACAATTCTTACAAGACCAATAAATAGAACATCTAAATGTTAATGCTCCTTCCCAGGCCACCTGGATTCCTAATCGGGGCTCGCAGCCAAACTTTTCCACGGAATCTTCCCACGGAGATCCAATTGCAAACCTCTATAATATCGTTCCAAGCATCCCTCATACTTGACTGAAAAATAACAACTAAATAAACGAAGAACAACTCGGCGTTCGCTCTCTGGACCAGGGCACCAACTACATTCTGTAGAATAAGACATACATAAGATCTTACCTTGCGGTGCAGCTCTCTAGCGGGAAACAGAGAATTGAATGTGACAAACCAGGCAGCAATTACTTACGCCAAGGCGAAGAAGCTGTTAGGAAAAGAAGAGACGAGATATCGGATCAGTTATATATAAATTAATTTAGTTTTAATTAAAAATAACGCGTTTTAATAAGGACTTAGAAAATTCTATGGGTACATTAACACTATTTGTGGGATCGTTATTAACTTCTCGAGCATGAGATCGCCATCCGCCGAGTTGCTTCATGTAACTTTATTCAAGTATACTGTATGTTTAAAGTACACGGGGCTACTTCCGCCATAATTCATCCTATACGTAAGAAAGGGGATAAATCCGACCCAAATAATTATAGAGGTATTTCACTGGTATCGGTAACGTACAAAATATTTGCAAGGGCTCTTCTGAACAGAGCAGAACCGATATTAGACCGTCAGTTAGGGGAATATCAAGCTGGTTTCAGGAAATCAAGATCCTGTCCTGAACAAATTCATAACATTAAGACCATAATTTCCTACTGTACGGTACGATCAAAACCTTAAGTTGTGATTTTTGTGGACTTTAAAATAGAGACACAATAATTAACACCTTACGTGAGTTTGGCCTAGACAATAAATCAATTAATTTGTTCAAAGCAAGCTTAGAAAACACCATTTCTAAGGTCAAATTTCGTGGTGAATTGTCCGAAGCCTTTGCAATCAAGACTGGCTGTAGACAAGGTGATCTGGGATCACCGATGCTGTTCAACTGTGTCTTGGAAAAAATTATAAGAGAATGGTTAACAATCTTACCAAATAATTATGGTATTCGAATTGGTTATAAAAAAGAAGACCTGAATATAAACTGTCTCGCTTTTGCAGATGACATTGCTTTGTTCGCTAATACAATGGAAGAGGCCACTGACCAACTTAATAAACTACAAACCATAGCTGCTAAAACTGGACTTAAGGTGGCCTTCCATAAAACTAATTTTATCACAAATGTCAAAGATGCCTCAAAATTCATCACGATTGGTCTGCAAAACAATCAAAAAAGTCCAAAAATTTAAATACCTAGGGGAATGGATTACCCCTAATAATTCAGAAATAGCTGCCATTGAGAGCAGATGTAACAAATTGGAAGGTGCCTTTCAAACCTGCAAAAACATTTACAAAAGTAAACGCTTGTCCCGGAATGTCAAACTTTGTCATTATAACACAGTAATTAGGTCGTCAGCACTGTATCCCGCAGAATGCTTACAGATGACAAACAAAGGTCCATTGAGAAAATTAGAACTTAAGGATCGGAAAATTCTAAGGGAAATATTAGGACATGTTAATGATAATGGTACTTACAGAAGAAGACATAACAATGAATTATTTGAACATATAGAAGATTTGGCGAGTGTGATGAGAAAAAGGAGAATGTCTTTCTATGGACATTTGGAGCGGATGGAGCATCATCGACTTTCATATCGAATCCACTCATCAATATCTAAAAAAAATCCTATTGTAAATGGTCGATGCAAGTTAAAAAGGACCTAACAGAAGCTCGAATCAATCAGGCTCTGGTTTGGGATAGGAACCTGTTCAGAAAGGCGGTTAAATCAACCAGTAATCTACACCCTTTAACATCTGTGATGCCTCTCCCTCACTGCAAGTGGACAGAAGAAAGGAGAGCATAACATTCGTCAAGAATGAAGATCTACTGGCAGACAAGAAAACAAGCATTACAGTGATCATATGAGTGAAGAACATCGTGGCCCATTGATGGCCGAAACCTCTCAAAAAAAAACAACACGGGGCTACATGACCGCGTTGTCGCAGCCCCTAAACTGGGGAATCAACCAACCATACTGTATGCGTAACGAATAGAAATATAAAGTGTGATCTCTTCTCCCTCAATTGGCAACTCAAACTAACACTTGGGGCGCTGCGGTCGGTCTGGATAAGTAGGGTAAAAATACACAATAACACGCGTTTGATATGTAACACTTTTTATTTTTCGGTTATAATCAGTAAATGTGGTCCCTAAAATAATGACAATGTTATTTTCAATTGTATATATGTATAACTGTGCGATACACGTGATCTAATTTGAGTGTTCCACTGGATTTTATGTGTCAATTGCATATTATCAAGCATCGGTTGTCTGCTGGTATTTGTTTTTGAGCAGTTCGAGTCATGGCGCTGTTACGTTTCAAAGCTATATTTGAGTTTGCTCACTCTGGATATTATTTGCTGCTTGGTAGGGCGAAGGGATGAGTTTAACTTGTATTAAAACTCGGTGGAAACAGGAATTACTTAATTTGGATGGTTAGCAGGTGGGTTTGGTGTTCAATATCGGACTGGTAACAGGTTCTCGCAGAGTAGATATTTACCCTGCGAAGTCAAATTAGGCCTATATGACTCGTAGTGGAATGGCTCGGATATCGCAGAGCGAGGTGATGGCGGTTGGTAGGGTAATTGGAAATGAACTAGGGAGGGGGAAGGATACCTGACTGATGATGCTTGGCTGGTGTAGGCTTGGCTGTCTTGGTGCGGCTTGGCTCGGCGTAACAGTGAACAACCGGTCCTGTCTTCAGTGAGTGTAGTGGTGAGTGGTCCAACCCGCTCCTATTGCCCGTATTTATTTGGTATCGTCACCTTTGGTCTATTGCTATTTGCATCTTTTGGAAAGTGATGAAAACTTGTATCCGCAGCCCTCTTACACATCGACTTACTGTCGTAAACTGAGCAATATACTTGGCTTTTACTCATTTTGCACTCTGTCAACGAGTAAAACGTATTACCAAGACACGAATAATTTACCACGATATGCTTACCAATACAAGAAACCATATACAAACTGTCACCACGTGACAAATGTATCCTACTTGGTACGTTTCTCATTTTTACCGCTAGATGTCATATCAGATAGCTGGAGTGTGGCTGGAGTTGCCAATAGCTTGTAATGAATACGGATAGGGTTGGCACTCGCCGCTACGCAGTGCTACAGTCGACTTGAGATTGTTGATTTCCACATATGTTTATGTGTTTATGTGCGATATATTAAGTATTTAATCGGTCGGAGTGTTTTGGTGGTGTTCTGTGCAAACGTTTATTGATACACAAGTGCTTACACTATTACTTCATAGTATTAATACCTGAAATGCTATTGTAGCAAGCATTAACTGAAATGGAGTTTAATTTCTTGTCGCGTGTTGACGTTATCTTCGTGTGTTAATTTTATTGTTATTTAATGTAAGTAAACAGCAGTTTAGCCCTTACATTTTCATGAGTGCTTAATGTGAGTAGTGAAGATCTCCTTGCTCTTTTGTACCAGGATGCAGATCTAGCTAATGGGGACTCGAAAGAGGTCAGATGGTTTTTCAAACCTCCTAAAGATAAGGAACGCTTTATCAAGTGCAAAGGGGCCATACCAGGGAAGGATAGGGAACTTACTGAAAAGTCATACATCTGTGATCTCACTTTTGAGAAGATTTAATTGTTAAATTCGACAAATTTGTGATAGAAGGGAAGGAAGTATTACTTCACCCAAGAACCAACTGGCGATTGAAAGACTATTCTGTTCCACATAAAAATGCTCTTGATGCCATTAAAGACTACTTCTGTGCAGAAAGGGATGAGACCAAGTGAGATCTGTGCTGGACAAAATGGAGGCAGACAGGTATTTCTCCGGGTACTCCGGTTTTCCCTGTCAAAATTTCATTCCAGCAACACTCTCCACTATCATTTCATTTCATCTGTCATTCATTTAATCATTGCCCCAGAGGAGTGCGACAGGCTTCGGCAGCCGGCACAGTTCATATCCTCGCCACTAGATGGGGGCTTCATTCATTCCATTCCTGACCCGGTCGGAGACTGGAAGCAGGATGTGGATTTTCATTTTCAATGCTGAAGGAGGCGTGATCGCTACCGTCATGCGAATGTCATAACCTGAGAAACGAACTGTCCTCAAAAGACGAAATTATAAAGCTGCTAAAGGAAGATATTGCTAAGTTAATGGAAGAGTTGAATAAATTAAAAGGAAACAGAGGGGAAAGCAAGGAAACTTGGTCGACAGTGATTGCTGGTAAGGTAAGATTGAATAAGCCTAGGCCTATAAATGGAGTACATGTAACTGAAATTCCCGTCTCAAATTCATTTGGAGTGCTTGTCGAAGAAAATGATGACTTTCCTCAAGAAGAAAAGAAGAAAGTGATAAAGAGAAAATCCAGGAAGATGCGGATATTTGCGGATAGCCACGGGCGAGATGTAGCAGCAAGCGTTTTGGAGAGAAGCCGAGAAATGGAGGTCACTTCGACAGTGAAGCCAGGAGCTCAGATTGCAGAAGTCACGAACGGGATGATAGGAGAGTGTGCGTCCCTTACTGCAAAGGACTACGCAGTGATCATCGCTGGAGCAAACGACGTCTATAGAAATGAGAGTAAAAAGGTAATCAAAGATTTAAAGGGTACATTGCCATCCATGCAAAAAACAAATGTCATTATTGTAAACATTCCGCAGAGACACGATTTAATTCCCAAGTCATGTGTAAATATAGAAATAGAGGCTACAAATGGAAAAATTCATAAAATTTGTAAGAGTTTTCCAAATGTCCAAATTGTAGATGTAAGTAAATTAGACAGGAAGTTCCACACTCGGCATGGCCTACACTTAAATAGATTAGGAAAAGAGTATCTTAGTGATGAAATCTGCAAAATTGTAAATTCAAATGGTGAGAATAATTCGACAGTAATATCATTAGAGTGGAAGCAGGGAAACTGGTAGAAGAAGCCAAACGTGAGGTTTGGCATTCACATCTTTTGAAGTCAAATTTAACGGAGTGCAACAATGGTATTTCGGATTTGTCTAGCAACAATAATAATAACAATTATGATAATAATAATGTAAATAAATCACCAACACAAGCTTGCAAAAGTAACAAATTTAAAATTTACCACCAGAATGTCCAGTCTCTTTATAATAAAATTGATTACATAAATCTAATGCTTAAAAATGAACTTAAAGACATCTCAGCACTATGTATTTCAGAACATTGGCTGAAAGAGGAACAACTTGAATTAATTCAATTCCCAGGGTTTATACAAGCTAGTAAATACTCTAGATCTAATATTAGCCATGGTGGTACTTGCATCTTCTTAAGAAATAATTTAGATCATGAACAGATAACAGCTTATGATTATCTAATTATGGAACAGGATTTTGAATTCTCTGCCGTAAAAATTCAGCAGTTTAAGTTAATAATTGTATGCGTATACCGTTCTCCGTCAGGAAAGTTTCCTCTATTTATAGATAAACTAGAATTGTTACTCAATAACATGAGCAAAGTAAATTTCGATATAATAATTTGTGGGGATGTAAATGTGGATTTCTTAAAACTTGATAGAAATTGTGAATTATTAAACCAGTTACTAATTTCCTATGGACTGAAACCTACAGTAAATACACCAACAAGAATAACAAAATTTAGTAAAACCACTCCTGATCAAATTTTTATAAATACAGATAAATATCACCATTCAATAGAAGTCTATTGTCCGGGTTTTAGTGACCACCATGGACAAATACTGAGTTTTGAAGTATCCGAAGTAATCAATAATAATGATAATGGAGTAAAATCAAAGTGCAGGTCATTCACTGAAGCAAATGTTACATATTTCAATGACTTATTAAATAAGGAAACATGGTCAGAAATTTATGAACTAGAAAATGTAAATGATAAATTTAATGCATTTAACAGTACCCTAAAACACTATTTTGAAATAGCATTCCCCTTTAAACGAAGAACTGTTCAAAATAACAAAACTAGCAATTGGATAACAACAGGGATTATAAATTCATGTCAAAGAAAGAAATTTCTACACAAATTATATAAACAATACCACACAACACCTGAATTCAATTTATACTACAAAAAATACACTAGCATATTAAATAAGGTAATAAGACTAGCAAAGAAAATGCATAATGATAATTTTATTTCCCAATCATCTAATAAAAACAGGGCTATGTGGTCCGTAATAAAGAAAGAAACTGGAAAATATGCTAAAATACTAAGGAACATTACACTGACCAGAAATAATAAAGTGATTAATAATCCAGAGGAAATAGCAAACACTTTTAATGACTATTTTCTGGAAATTCCGCAAAAATTATTAAATAAATCACAGGTAAATACACTAAATTCTAATAATAAAATAAATAGATGCAGTGATTCTTTATTTATAAATCATGTCACAAGTGAAGAGGTAAGAATAGTTATAAAAGAGCTAAAAAATAAATTCTGTGCTGGCATTGATGGCATCCCTGATGCAATTTTAAAGAAATGTGCAGAAAATATAATAAATCCACTTACGCACTTAATAAACAGTTCAATTCTCTCAGGAACTTACCCGGATATTTTGAAGTTATCAAAAGTAATTCCAGTGCACAAAAACGGTTCAAAAGATGAATTAGATAACTATCGTCCTATTACCTTACCAACTGGTATTGCAAAAATTGTGGAAAAAATTATGTATAAGAGACTGATAAGTTTCATAGAAAAAAATAAAATATTATCAAACTCACAACATGGATTTAGAACGGAAAAATCTACACAGACAGCAATTTACGAATGTAGTAATAGTATACTGAAATTAATTGACAATAAGGAACATGTAACTGGCCTATTCTTGGATTTATCGAAAGCATTTGATGTAGTTGACCATAAAATCCTCCTTACCAAACTAAATCAATATGGTGTTAGAGGTCTAGCTAATAAATGGATAGAGTCTTACTTAACAAGGCGTAAACAAATAGTAAGCTTGAGACACAAGGATGAGGGAACCAAATTACTTAATGAAACATTGTCCAATGAGGGAATTATTGAATTTGGAGTACCCCAGGGATCGGTTTTGGGCCCACTACTCTTTCTTCTATATATCAATGATATAACACAGAACGTTCATTCACATAAGGAAATTTTGTTTGCGGACGATACAACACTCGTAATAAAAGGTGAAACTAAACAGGTCATACAGCAGTCTGCTGACTCCGTTACAGGAGAGTTAACCAAATGGTCACAAGATAATCGCCTCATAATAAACTATAAAAAGACAGTATGTCTAAATTTCCACACTATACAGAATAGGAATCCTGCGATGCCCAATATAACATTAAATGGTCATCAAATAGAAAATAAATCAGAAACAAAGTTTTTAGGACTATGGATACAACAAGACTTGAAATGGAATAAACATATACAATATCTGAATACTAAACTGAACTCGATGTGCTTTGCGTTACGTATTTTGAAAACCTGCACTAGCATGCACACATTAAGAAATACTTATTTTGCTTATTTCCATTCATACTTAAGATATGGGATCATATTTTGGGGTATGTCGCCAGATGTACTAAGCACGTTTAGGATACAAAAGAGAGCGATTAGAATTATGGCAAATGTAAACTCGAGAGAATCATGTAGACCTCTGTTTAAAGATTTAAACATTCTCCCACTGCCCTGCATATATATCTTTGAAAGTATTATGTTTTTTAAAAAGAATTTAATGAATAAAGATGTTTTTCTTAAAACAAACAATGATGTTCATAGGCATAACACAAGACAAAATCAAAACATTCATATTTCACACACACACACAAGCATATATCAAAAAGGAACTTTTCACACTGGAGTTAAATTATACAATAAACTACCCCAGTATATAAAACTGGCCCCAAAAATAAAAACCTTTGATAGAATGTTGAAAGCTTATCTGCAGTGCCATTGTTTTTACTCAGTAGTTGAATATTTTAGCGTATAGGAGTGATGGAATCTATAACTATATTTTACTTTTTTAATTTAATTTTAATACCTAGCTGTATGTTGTTGTATTTATAGAATTAAGTTTTCATATTATGATAATAGAGTGAGGTGTAAATAGTTGTGCAATAAGATTGTATCTATTAAGATTTGCTATTATAATAAGTTATAAATAGTTATAATCTTAGTAATATATACCTGTTAGTTCTTTTATTTTATGCATATAAATTCTGACGTGTCCTATATCAAAAATGTATTGAATGCATGTATTTGATCAAATGGAATTAATAATAATAAATAAAAAATAAATAAAATACACAATAGCCTACTCTATGAAGGGGTCATGACTATGCCTTCTATGTCTGTTTAATGATAAGTTCTTCAGAAATGATGGTAGTTTAATGATTTTGGTGTTTGTGGAGTGAAATTTATGGTTATTATTGAATTTTATAGTAATCTACGGTAAAGATGAAAGTTGCGTTCGTACGGCTTTTTTTTCTTCTGTGTTGCAAGTCTGTTAAGGGAATATAAAATTTGTAACAATGGGAAAAAATCCTTTCTGATAGCGAGGTTAATATTTCCGTTATTTTTTTAAATTTACCGATAGCTGGCAAAACTAATTGAATTTTGAACTTGCTCTCTGTCTTCGCTTATTGTCGAAACTGGACTATTACAGGAGACGACTTATTAAATTATAATTGGGCACAGTAAAGTAAGCGGAGATGTCGAACTTATTAGCGCCTATGAGGATAACTTGCGGTGTTTTAATATGTAAAACAGGTCGCAAGGTTTTAAAAGTCTCGTAAGGGCCAATGCTAACTTACATCACAGATCGGAGCCAGCGCTGCGCTGTGGCGGACCAGGCGTACTAGGCCAGTGATACCACTTCTTATTCTATTCGTTATGCTGTATGTTTAACACATACATACATGATTTATTTGCAAATGTGGACACTGTCCATGGTGGCAAATTACAATAAATACACAAAACAATTCACAACCACAAATATTTTAGAAAATTAGGACTAATTAGAAAATAAGTAATAGTTGCTAAGAGAAGAAACCGGTAATCGTAAAAATAATCATTCTAATAACAGAAATAAACATAAAATACTAAACATTTACACTTTCTTTCTTTCATTGCTTCAACTTATGCACCGTTCATCACTGCCTCTTAATCTGGTGCTTTTTCACCAACTCCTTAAATTTACCAACATCAGAAGGCAAAGGGCTGAAAATGCCCCCTGGCAAACTGTTCCATTCTATTTCCCCCCTCCCAATGAACGAATATTTGCCCCAGTTACTTTTCCACTGACTCAATTTCAATTTACAACAATGACTGTATCTGCCCATATATGAACTTTCCTTTCCCAATCTCTCATGAATATCTTCCCATGCAATTTCCCCCTTGTAAGCTAAGAAAATACCCCCTAGTCTTGCTCTTGAACGTCTATCAGCCAGACTTTCCCATCCCAAATCCTGTATCATCCTACTCACACTACTCGTCGATCTGTGGTCCTCCATTACATACCTGGTGGCCTTCCTTTGCACTCCCTCCAATTCCTTTATTAAATACATTTGGTATGGATCCCACACTCCCCCAGCATATTCCAGCAGAGGACGGACTAGGGACATGTATGCCCTTTCCCTAATCTCTCTGCCTGCGCCTTTAAAGACTCGCATAACCATATGTAGTGACTTGTATGCTTTCTTTACTATTTCCCTTATGTGCTTACCCCAGTGAAAATTCCCACCCCCCACAGTTACACCTAAATACCTACATTCGTTCCCAAATACAACTTTATTTTCCCCCACCGAATATTCAAAAACAATATGATTCCTTTTGTTAACAAATCTCACTGCCTGCCTGGCTGCGTGGCTCAGGGGTAACGTTCTCGCTTGCTGAGCCCAAGGTTGAAGGTTCGAAACCTGGCGCAGTCAGCTGCCATATGAGGGTGCGCAAATGCGAGGGAGCCGTGTCAGTACATTTACTGGCACGTTAAAGATCCCCTTCGGGGCAAAATTCCGGCACCCCGGCGTCTCTAAAAGCCTGGGTAGTTAAAAGGGACGTAAAACCGATAACATTATTATTATTATCTCACTGCCTGACATTTCTTTGAATTTATCATCATATCACTTTTATCCGCCCAGCTTTGTATGTCCGTCAAGTCCCTCTGCAATATGCCGCAGTCATCCGGGTGATTTATCCTCCTGTATACTACTATCTCATCAGCAAATAATCTTATCTGGGATGATATTTTAACTCCTATGTCGTTTATGTAAATGAGAAATAGTAAAGGACCCAATTTACTCCCCTGAGGTACCCCCTCCCCACCCTAGACGGTTCTGACACTGACCCACCAACCCTTACCTTCTGACTTCTCCCCTCCAAAAATGATCTCACCCATTGAACTACTCTCCTGTCCAATCCTATAGCCTCCATTTTCCTTAACAGAATACCATGATTGACCCTATCAAATGCCTTTGATAGGTCAACTGCAATGCAGTCAACTTGACCTCTGTTATCAAGGCCTCTCTGATATCCTGCTGAAAGCCTGCTAGCTGCGATTCACACGAAAATCCCTCTCTGAAACCATGCTGTTTATTTCCCAACCCCCTACTACTCCTTAAGCATTCCCTTATGTATTCATTCATAATTCCCTAAAAAATTTTGCATATAATACATGTTAGACTGACAGGTCTGTAGCTATCACTATCCCCCCCTTCCCCCTTTCCCTTTATATACCGGAACTACCAGAGCCTGTTTCCAGTCCTCAGGCACTACCCCATTATTTAGACAAAAGTCAAACAGAAATCTTAAATAAGGCACAATGTTCCATCCCATAACCTTTAACAATTCCCCATTTATCCCATCTACCCCGGCTGATTTTCTTGTCCCTAATTCCCGTATTGCATTATAGATATCCTTATTTACATAACATAATTTCTTACCCTCCTCAATACCCTGCTCTCCTCCCTGATCCACATTTCCCTCCCCTGTAATTCCTACCACCTTACCATATACCTTATTAAATGCCTCAGCCTTCTGCCCGTCTTCCACCAGCAGCGTTCTATCTTCTCCCTCGATATCAGGTATGCGGCCTTGAACCCCTCTTACTCTTCTGAAATAGACATACATATTCCTCCACCGTTCCTTGAAAGTCGTCCCCCCGCCAACTAGCCTACCCATAAAATGTTTCTTTGCTACTATCTTAGCCCTAACCAGTTCACTCCTCAACCTATTTAATTCTATTCGGTGGCCTATACCCTTCCTAATCTACATTTCTTCTTTAATCTTCTTACCTCCTTATTGTAATAAAGTGGATCAGTAGTCACCCCTACTTTTTTAAATGGCACATGTAATTTTTCACAATCCAGAATTATGGTTTTCAAACCAGCCCACAGTCTATCTACATCTAGTCCCCTCTCTATCCACTGATTGAAAATTTCAGCTAAGTAACTACCAATCATTTCCTTATTAGCTTTGTAGTACTGTTTCACCAATCTTGTCTCCCTCTTGACCAGTCTCTCAATGCTCAACTTTACCTCTACTAAAACAGCCTTATGGTCACATATCCCTTCAATTATCTCTGATTTGACCCAAATATCCTCAGGCTTTATCAAAAACACATCCAATAAGCTGTTCCCCCTAGTGCATCCCTCAATAACTTGAACAAAGCCCCCCTCCCATATGATTTTGTTGGCCAGCGATTGGTAATGTTCTTGAGAGTCAGCCCTACCCTCCCAGTCCACTCCTGGCATATTAATATCACCCCCTACAATTATATTTCTTCCTGCCCTGTCAGCCTCCATAGCATAAATTACTAAAGTTGTTCCTAAATTGACATCCCTTTCCCCCCTTCCTGTTCTATATACACCCAAAATGTCTACCATATCTTTAAAACCAACCCTAACCCCCAGAATCTCATTTTCCTCATCTGTAAAAACTAGGCGACTCCTAAATATATCCTTAACTAATATAAAAACCCCACCCCCCGTGCTTCCCCTATCCCTCCTGTATATCCTATAACCCATAGGAAATACCTCTCCTTCCACAAGATTATCCACTAGCCATGACTCATCTGGATCATATATTTCCACCATGGTTCCAAATGTTATGCCTTTTCTGACTACACTACGACTGTTGACCAGAAGGCATCTCAATCCTCCTTCATATTCTTCACAAAAATGTGATTCCCCGAATTACGGTTATCTCCCAGGAACGAATGAGTTATTAATTTGTCGCATCTGTAGTGTAAGCAACTACCTTTTGTAAACCCTATTTTTTGGCTGCATGTAGCATTTGTAAGGTAAAAAGGACTTAGTAGGTGACAAAAATTATATTTTCGGCGTTCAGGGTTAATTGCAATATAAAGCACAGGATCTTGTTGAAAAAACTGAATAAACATAAAAATGAGTAGCCTATTTTATAACTCACAAATCAATTGGCAACTCAAACTAACACTTGGGGCGCTGCGGTCGGTCTGGATAAGTAGGGTTTAAAATACTCAATAACACGCGTTTGATATGGAACACTTTTTATTTTTCGGTTATAATCAGTAAATGTGGTCTCTAAAGTAATGACAGTGTTGTTTTTAATTGTATATATGTATAACTGTGCGATACACGTGATCTAATTTGTGTGTTCCACTGGATTTTTTGGTGTCATTTGCATATTATCAAGCATCAGTTTTTATGGTTGATGTAGATCAGCTGATTCAAATTTACACAGGGCTACACTTCGGACA
Source organism: Meconema thalassinum (assembly GCA_946902985.2). NCBI lineage: Eukaryota > Metazoa > Arthropoda > Insecta > Orthoptera > Tettigoniidae > Meconema > Meconema thalassinum. The sequence goes on along the minus strand of OX336390.1, from coordinate 13,238,876 downwards.
TTATTTCGGTACTATTATGCGCAATATAATGTAAATGTCGATCCTGAGTCAACGCCGAGGACATTCAAATAGAGAAATACGGTACATAAATAAATAACACACCGAAGCTGTGCTACTTTTATCATTCCGAGACTAGCATCCACGCAAACCAGACGCCACTGTTCCAAGCTCCGACTTATATCGTGAATTGATGTCAAACTGATGATCCGCCAGCCTTTCCGCCAAGCCTACACCTCGTAATTGCAAAGTTCTTCGATATTCGAGCTATTCCACTACGAGGCATATAGGCCTAATTTGCCTCCCCGTGGGCACTGTAGAATGAGTGATTCCGCTACCATTCAAATATTCAACACCAAACCCACCTTTTAACCATCCAAATCAAGCAATTCCTGTCGCCCCACGAGTTTTAACACAAGTTAAACTCATCCCTTCTCCCTACCAAGCAGCCAATAATTAATTATTTAATTAATTATTCAAGTAACTTCAATCTTACCAGCGCGCCCATCGTAACAGCTGTTTTTAAACTGAATAACCTTCGCTGGCTTTACGTCGCAGGTCTTCTGTCTGTCTACCTCGACAAGTGTTAGATCCTTCCCGGGGTGGAAAGGTATTATTATTAGGTATTAGGTATTATTAGGTATCATCATATTTCGGCTATTGCTATTTGCATCTTTTGGAAAGTGATGAAAACGTATATCCGCAGCCCTCTTATACATCGACTTACAGCCATAAACTGAGCAATACACTTTGCTTTTACTCATTTTACACTCTATCGACGAGTAAGTTAAAACTTATTACTTATGCATACCATCATGGCGCCCAAGAATAGTAATGTTATATGTACCTCCTGTAAAGTTTCGCTGAAGGAGAATGAAAATTTCGTACAATGTGACGGAAAGTGTGGTGAAATGTTTCATCTTAACTGTGCTCGTGTGACGAACGCCGTTTTTAAAGCAATGCTTGCAAATCCGGGCGAAATTCTGTGGCATTGTAAACAGTGCAAACATAACCCTAATTCAGTCAAAACAGCTACATCTAGTTTTCAGCCGACTAAGGTCAAACCGGACACCGCAAGCTTATGTGAAGCGGTTAACAATATGCAACAAGTGCTAAAGGATGTTTGTAGCTCTCTGGAGTATCAATCAAAAAAATTCGATGAACTCTTGGAGCAAAATACCGCACTAAAATCTTGCATTGACCAACTCACTCTAGAGGTAAACGACACTAAAGTGGAGAATGGCTTGCTTAAAGAACAAAATGGGCAACTTAAAAGGCAAGTTAATGACTTGGAGCAATACTCTAAGAATTACAACCTTGAAATCGCCGGGATACCAGTCTCCGAACAGGTGAATGTGTATAATATTGTGGCTCAAGTGGCAGGTGCAATTGGTGTTGAAATCGAAACTGATAGGGACATTGAATATTGCCACCGACTTCCAGCCTTTACGGATAAGGATGGCAAGAAGAAAACGCCTCTCATAGTAGCAAAATTTTATTCCCGCCAAACTAAAGACATGATCATGAGCAAAAAACGGAAACATGGGAAACTTCTTTGCACAGATGTCAAGATCAAGGGAGACTCGACAGTGTATGTAAATGAACATTTAACCAAAGAAAACCAAAACTTATATTGGCTTGCCAGGAATTCTAAACGGGCAATGAATTATAAATTCGCATGGACCAGGAACGGGAAGATCTTCATGAGGAAAAATGAAAACAGCCCGATTCTACAAATCAAGACTGCAGCTGACCTACCAACAGTTCATGGGAATCAAGGAAACTGAAGGTATGTTTGCTTGAGCCAAGTGATCAATCAATATTTTAGGAAATTTTGTTTCTAAGTGAGTGTAAAGTAATTATGGAAGTACCCTCAAATAAAACAACTACGGTATGAAATCAGTTAACGAAGTAGACCTTAATTTTCAAGATATTACTTCAAAGATTGTAAACAGTACTCAAGACTTGAACAAATTAATTAGCTTTACTGCAGGAATTAAAATCATGCACCTAAATATATGTGGCATGATAACAAATTTTGAAAGTATGCTAGTTATGCTCGATCAACTTGATCATAAACCAGATGTCATTATACTGTCTGAAACTCAGCTCATTGAGGATATACCATTTGCTATTTTAGGATATAATGAATACTTCATACCAACTCAAAATTCTACCCATGACAGCATAAAGATATATGTGCATGAAAACCTCATACAAAATATTACAATATCTACTGTAAAAACACTGAAAGCTGAAAATGCTAGCCTACTCAATTTCAGATATAATAAAGAAAGTTACTTGGTACTTGCTATATACAGATCACCCTCCACAAGCCCAAAGAAATTCATAGAAGAACTAGGAAATACTCTTCAGCACTTGCCTACAGCTACACACAGTATATTAATAGGAGATATAAATATTGATATTTTAAATCCTACAAGGCAATATGACCAAAATATTAAAAATGAGTATTTAAATGTATTACATGCAAATGGATTCATTTCGTACATAAACTCACCAACTAGAATAATCCCAAAATCCAGAACATGTATCGATCACATACATGTTAAGTCCCACAGAAACAGCAACTTTGACCCTTTTGTTCTGCATACCAGTATCACAGATCACAGTCCTACATTTCTCATACAAAATAAATCTCAAAAATACACTCCACAAACAGGAGAAAATACTTTGAACAAGGTAAGAATAAATTATGAAACTCTAAAAAAATCATTAACTAAGGAAACTTGGGAATCTATCATAACTGAACATGATGCTAACAAAGCAGCTGATAGTTTCATTAAGTTACTGACTCAATACATCTCTGAACACTCTACTACCATAAATAACGTAAGATCAAAATTTAAAAAAATTACTCCGTGGATCACAACCGGAATTTTAACTTCTATTAGAATAAGAGATAAATTACATCAGAAAATTGTTAAACAAAGGGAGAGGTCTACAAACAGTGATGAGGTCCCAGAAACTGTTAAGAAACATAAATTGTACAGAAACTGGATAAACAGGCTTGTTAAAATAGCAAAAGAAAGGTACTATTCCAAACAAATTATGTCAAACTCCAATAATTCTAAAGTCCTTTGGAAAAATATTAATGATTTAACATGTAGGAAGGGAAATAAATCTTCAGCTGTTGACAGTATATTTATCAGAGACTCACAAGGAACATCCCAACCAGCTGCCATTGCAAACAAATTTGTCGACTATTTTAGTAACATAGGTTTAGAACTTTCTGAAAAAATAAGTAATACAAGAAAGGAACCTGACAACACAACTGCACGTGATAGCACTGCAAAATCTCAACCTCAGTCTATCTTTTTTATACCCATAACAAAATCAGAAATAACAAACCACATAGCTGCTCTAGAAGATAACTCAGCAAATGGCTATGATAATATCTCTAGTAAAACAATTAAGATAATTAGTTCAGAAATTCTACAACCACTGCACCATATTTTTAATTTATCACTAACGAAAGGACAATTTCCAGACTCATTCAAAATTGCCATCATAATCCCAGTCCATAAATCAGATGATAAAAGAGTGTTAAATAACTATAGACCAATTTCCCTCACAACCCACCTCTCTAAGCTACTAGAGAAATGCATCGAAACCAGATTACTTAACTATCTGAATAAGTTCAACATATTGTCACCAAATCAGTTTGGTTTTAGACCAAACACTAGTACTCAAGATGCAATATTCTCCCTTACTGATTATTTGTATAAAGCCATTGATAGTTCTAAAAGAACAATTTCTGTGTTCCTGGATTTAAGAAAGGCTTTTGACACCGTAGACCACAATGTACTCATTAGAAAACTTGAAAAGGAAGGTATTCGTGGTACTCCTCAAGAACTAATAAAAAGCTTTCTTTTTAACAGAATACAAAAGGTACGAATCAAAGGTACTCTAAGTAGAAGTGCTGAAGTAAAAATTGGAATTCCCCAAGGAACAGTTTTAGGTCCTATTCTTTTTCTGTTATATATTAACGATTTGTGTAAGCTGAACTGTAATGCGATGATTACCTCATATGCTGATGACACTGTCGTCACAGTCACAGGAACAACTTGGGAGGACACTTTTAATAGAACTCAAGAAACCCTTGCTACAGTCCAAAAATGGCTAAGAAACCACCTCTTTACCTTAAATGAAACCAAAACACAATACCTATGCTTCTCACACAACAAAACATTACAACCCACAGACAATTTAACACTGAAGATCCACACACCAATTTGTAACAATGGCGAAAGATGCAACTGCTATACCCTACAGAAGTCAATGAATGCTACATATTTAGGGGTTATTATAGATAGTCATTTAAAATGGAATATGCATGCATCAACGTTGGCCAATAAACTTCAAAAGTTAATTTATATATTTTACAGAATCAGAAATATCCTTTCAGCAAAAGTCTTGAGAACTGTATATTTTGCCTTAGTCCAGTCACAACTACAATATGGAATAAATAGTTGGGGTGGAATACTTGATTCACATTTGGCTCAGGTAAATACCTGCCAGAATTTCATTCTAAAAGTTATGTACAAAAGGCCACCAACTTTTCCAACATGTGAACTGTATCAACAAAGCATGTTGCTTAACATACGACAGTTATTTGTTCAGTCATCAATCATATTTATACATAAAAATATGAAGCTCTTCTCTAATGGACAAAAACTTGAAATGTGCACTAGACTTCAAGACAGAACTGGAATAAATATCCCTCGTCGAAACACACTACTTGGCCAAAGGAATTTAAGTTGTCTTAGCACTAGGATATACAATATATTGCCAGTAAATGTGACAGATAATACCCTGAATATATTGAAGAAAAGGCTTTTTATATGGCTCCTTAGTAACTTTGATAGAGTAAATGAACTTATAAATTTTCACCAACATATTTAAACCAACTCGGTCAGAAACAAGTAATGTATCATCTTCTTTTATTTTCAGTATCCTTATAATTAATGCTTTTGCTATAAACTTTTCTTATTATTATCAGTCAAATACCATGTTGCAAATAAATTAAGAAATTGTGTTCATGAAGCCCACACACAAGTTTATCTTATGTGGGATTCACCCTGTATTTTTGATACAACATCTGTATATGTACATGTTTTCTGTCAGTGAATAAAAATGATTGCTCGTAAAAAAAAAAAACAATTTACCACGATCTGTTTACCAATACAAGAAACCATATACAAACAGTCACCACGTGACAAATGTACCCTACTTGGTAAGTTTCTCATTTTTACCGCTAGATGTCATATCAGATAGCTGGAGTTGCCAATATGATACCGGTGCACTGTGAGAGGACATGCCCACTTTTGCTGAGACTTCTGTAAAATGTTTTCTCTTGTTGAGAGATACGCAGTCTTCATGTTGGTAGCACAGATAGATTCGAGTTTATTTTGTTCCTGTCGGGGGACTTCGAGCATATTGTCGGGGGAACAGGAATGCTCTAGATTTACCATTTCAGTCAAAAATTAATTTCATTTTTAAAGATCTGTTTTGTTGTCGTTGTCTTTTGTGCATATTGTATTACTCGAAAACTTCTGGAGCAAAATACATAAAACTTTTCTTGTGTAATAATATCTCATTGAGAAATGGAAATATTTGTAGAGTTGTTAATTTATTTGAGGGCCTTGAGACATCTTGGTCATCAGCCCCGTATAGTTGGGCGTGTGTTGAAGGTGTCTGGTAACCTGTATCGCTGTGATGATTGTAGTAATGTGTGTAAAAGTATCAGGGACAGGGATGGGGTAGACGGTCCGGGACTTGAAGTAAGACACTATCCCGGCAATTTCCTGTTGGGCGTGTGGAAAAACCCGGGCAATAACTGCTCAGAATAACTGCTGTCAGTATATCCGATATCCGTACTTACTGCCCTCGCGGCCATGGTGCACGATTGATGAGCGCGACTACGCCGCGGGACGAAATGCTTGTAGAATTTGGCCTCGAGTATCTATAACCCCCCATCGGCCGATCCTTGCTACGCTACTGACTATCGTATCTACTATCTACTTATGGGACATCTATCTTTCATTGTTTGTGAGTACTGCGAGTTATCTATACACTGCGCCTGTACGCAAAATACCATTGGTAAATTAATAACACTACACTAAGCTAATTAATGGACTGTAAAACGATAAATATATTACTGATCTGCCCTGTGTTCGGTGCAAATACTGTTGGAAGCTCGCGTTCAAAACATATGACCTTTCCGCGTACACTTATCCGGTCATATTAATAAGCTAACGTAGCGCCTCTAGCTTCCCACACGATGACGATAATTTGTGTTGGCAATAAAATCAATTTTGACGTGTCCTGTAGGGACATGACAAAAATTAAGTTGGCTACACTACCGATGAATTCAAATGTTTCGCGTTGGTGGGAAACTCTTGCAATGGTTTTGCTTTGCTACATTTGTTATTGTTTCTATTGAAACTTGAGTATTTCTGAGTGCCTTTTAGCGTTTGTTGTACAGTCCCGAGTGGTTATGTTTCCATGTGTGAATTGACGGTTTCGTCCGCAAAAGTACGATTTTTTATATTATAAACAACTAATTGGTTTTTGAATTTTTAAAGAAATGGATGTGTCTGAGGCTTTTAAATTACTTCAGCTCAATCGAGTTGATAATGAATGGACGTCGAAGGTGTGGGATTCTGAGTTTTTAGATATAGATGGAATTCCTGAAGAATATGAAGAACTCCTTGAGACTATGGATGTTGTGGAAATTCTGTCTGCTGTGAAGGCTAATATCAGAAACAGCATGCAAAATTCAACTGATAATGAACCTGATCTGTATACCTGGCCAGTGCTAGTACAAGATTATGGTGTTCAGTACAAAGAATTATTAGCAGTGCTAGTTCATCTCATGAAAACTGGGCAAGCAAATCCCTCTAACCAGAAAGCCCTACTAACATGTACCAAAGCAGCATGTTTGTATTTTCTTCTTCTGACTATCCAGGGCAGCAATGCTTATTTTATATTCCAAATGTCTGTTTATGAAGTAGCTTTAGAAACTATTATGATGGGAAACATGTTACTTGAGGTGCCCGGTAAGAAGTCAACATCTCCAGGTAATGCTCATGATGATGATGAAGAAAATGGTAATGATCCTAAACGCAGTAAATTGACCGAGAGTGGTAAAAACATCCTTCTTCAAGGACTCCACGAGTTGTTATTTGATGTTTCATTTATGGCTACCAAATATCCTCTTGTAGAAGATAATGCATTAAAAAAAGTTGTCTTTAATCTTGTTGCTCTTACTCGAATTGATAGAAATAGTTCTAATATTAATTTGAAGAATTATAGAAAAGACTGCTCCATGTCTTCTCTTACCTGTAATACATATATGATTTTAAAACAGTTATGTCAGCCAATGCATGGTGATGTAAAGGAAACAGTTAGTATGATATTAATGTTCCTTTTACCTAGTGTTGTCATGGGAGGAAGACATGCAAAGGACATATCATTTCCTGCTTTGAGTAAAATATGCAATCACAGTGTGAGTTTTGTTGTTTTTTTAATTCTGTCATTAAAGGAGGAAACCTATGAAGCAATTTATGTATTCATTCAACATTTGTGCGTATCCGTAATCGATAAAGCTGAATACCGTCAGAAGACTGCCGAGAGTGTGGTGTGTATCCTTCGTTTGCTACCTGCGACTGTGTTTGCGAGAACAGTCAAGTGGTTCCTCAAGTTTTCTCATAGCAAGAAGAGTTCCCACAGGCTGTTTGCTGTGGAAGTAATTCCAAAGCTTTTGCACGAGGATGAGAGACCAGCATTGCCGGAGGCGGAGGAAAGAGCAGAACAGAATATGGTGGTTGATGACGAAGAGGGTGGCTGTGTGAGTCAGGAAGTGTCGAGTGTCAGTATATCACACAAGTATCTCTTGGGAGTGTTGTTTAGTGCTTGTCACGATAAGGCTAGTAGTGTGCGGACCAAAGCCCTGAGTAACCTTGCCGAGTGTATGAAATCAAACAATAGAGTGATCCGTGATTTAATGCAGGAGATCTTCGTGACTCCATATGTTGATAATGATATCATTGCTAACCCAGACATTGTGGAGCCCGGGTTCATGGACAGTGCTCTCTTCCTCAAGTCCCTCAACAACCCACAGAGCCAGGACATGAATCCACTTCCGGGGGGGAAGTCGGTTGTGGCAGAACTCTTACTCCTCTGCCAGGATGATAAAGTGTTTGTTAGAAAGGCAGCTCTTCAGATGTTGGAGACCATCATGAAACTCAACAGGAAGTGGATGACTAGAGATCTCATTAAGGTAGGCCAAAGTGTTTGTGTGTAGGGGCAGATGACCCCGTAGTTCCGCCCCTTAAAACAACAATAACATATAAAGTGTTTGTGCTTATGTTAGGAATAGAGAGGCATACGGGGCATTTAACAAAATTGACAGTACTATAAGAAATTGGCCTATAATTAAAAAAAAAAAGATCAAAAGTACATAAGCTTGATGTACTAACAAAATATAGATTAATTACAATATAATTAATAGAACTAGATTAATTCTGCATAGTATGAGAACATGCCTTTTCCTAACTTTTAACCAGGTATATTATTGAAAATATAGTATTTATGATTGACAAACCTTTCTCGGAGTTGTTGGGAGTTGTTTCACAATTTCAATTGCCACTGCTGCACCGGAAATAATTACCTTTAACGTAAATGAAGCATCGTTGGTCGTGTTCATTTGAACAAGGTCGGCCATTTTCCATTCATCCCGGACACTACGTCATACCCATGTGACACGTTGCCAACATGAATAATGAAAAAATAGGCAAAACCATTGGCCTGGATAAAGATTATTGATGCGTGACTTCCCCACTGTGCGTGATGAAAACCAGGGGTGTTATCTATTAGCTAACGCGCTATCAATCCACTATTGGTCTGGACGAAAATATTGGTCTAGGCAAAACCATTGGTCTGCCACATGCGATATAGTTCCGAATGCATGGGGTTGGCATTATGGACTCGGTTCGCAAAGATGGCAGCCAGGGCAGCAATTTCAACTATATAAGTCGTGCTCCTATTAGGGCGGGACGGTGGGTCTACGGCAGCGGACGAGTGAACATCTATTACTATATCATCTCCAGATACCATTACTGTGAAGGCTATACCATAATTTTCTACGATTTACACGTTCAGTCTATTCCATATTATTGCAAACATCTTCAAATCAATAAAATAGGAGATCAATTTCTTCTAACTAATCATTTCAGTAAAAAACTAATTTGCAACTATAATTTTCGAAAACTTCTTTATAATTATGTAAGTGTTTGCGACATAAAGACTTACAAGGACATTTTCAGCTTGCAATACCTTTCAAGTTTTGATGAACTAAAAAGTTCAAATTATATACATATTTAAAAAAATATTATTTTCTCTTGTATTAACTAGGTCTGTTGCCTCGTGATACTAGTTATTGTTGATCCATTAGGCTTTGTAAGATCGTGGTCAAGTAGCCCTGTGTATTTGGGTGTGTATGGAACCTGTCTGATACACATTCAAGGCATTGGTTGTGCAGCCCATGTGGTACACAGTGGTGTACAAACGAGTGTAGACATTCTTCCTATTGACATAGAAACAGTAGTGAACCTGTAATTATTGTGATGGCTATGCTATAATAGTGAGGGTATTTGTAAACAACAGGATGTCGACCAAAACAAACCAACAGATTTCCCTAACAATTCCCTGATTCTTCCACGATAAATCAGAAAATTCCCTGAGTAACAGCAGCGGCCATGATAAATATATCTTTAATTGAGTTATGTAGGTCAATTACAGATTTCGATGCAATGTTTATTATTAATAAATGAAAATAATTACGATGTGTATCGGAATCTGTACACAGATTTCGATACGGAAATTTAAAAATATTGGTTGAACTGTACATTGCGATACAGCGGCGTCTAGGACTCGAGGGAGATTTTAGGGAGATCAGTGACGTCACCGTGATCTCACGGCTGACGTATTGCTATCGGTAACGCTATTGGTTGCTTGTAGTTGGTTGTCTGCAGATTACTACGTCAGTTCCGTGGTCAGTTTGCCGCGGGAATTTGCTGGAGTCTGTTTGCCATTTTTGTATTGTCACTCGTTAGCTTTTTTTGAGTTTCCTCACCCAAAAGCCCCTATTACCCAGGTTTTTCCCATAAGGTTGCTAGAGGAGTATTTCGTGACGTTGTTGATGACGTCACAGAAGTCGCCATTTTGTTTTAGGGGAATTTTATACACAGCTGCATCACAATGTATAATAGTCCCAGATCTCTTATCACAGATCTTAGACAAATTTTTTTGATAGTGTAATACCGGCCTTAATAAGGCTTTACATACATACAGACCCCCTTGCTCTGGTACAAGCAGTAATTTTTGACAGACAACTTAGTAACGGCTAATGGTTTCGTCCTGACAGTCGTCTAACCTCGTAGCGACCAACGGCTTTGTCTCACCATGGCTTTAGAAGAGTGCAGTGCAACTTTTCTATTACATTGAACAACTTATTTATGAACATTCGTAACTCGTGATCAAGCCTCGGATTTGAGCACACGCAGCATCATCGGCATGCAACGACGCACTGTTGAAACTTCATACAGCTGACCAAAATGGAGGCAATTTAAACACATCAACGTCTGTAAATCATCCATGACGTCGACTGCAATAAAAAATTCCCCTATATACGTTCGTATCGCGGTATTGTAGAATGAGCAAGAAATATTACAGAAATAAAGGCTCATATTTTTGTAATTTAGGTGTTAAGTTGCTTGACATTAATTTCAAGTTGTAACTTATTGACTCCCAAGGCATGAAAATCATTATCATAGTGGTATACTTGGTATTAGTCATATCGCTCATATTGGCCCGTATTGACGCAAATTGGATTCAGTAGAGTTTATTTTATTTCCGCCCTATTCATTACAATTAAAACACTTTGTTTATGGAAAACTAAGATACATGTTTTGGGAACGTATGGTCCCTTCTTCAGTCCTCATGGTGACCTGAATTTAACATTTTGACATCATACGATATAATCCTGGATAGAGTAACAATTAACATTCTAAAACTAATAAATCCTATCAAAGAATATGCTATGTTATATGCCTGTGTAAGAAAATAATTATTGTATTAAAAACATAAGTAGGTTATTATACTAAAAACAACATTGATACATGCGGCCTTGTGTAGCCTAGTTATATACATAGTGCACTGTAAATTTAAAAAATAGAGGGCATATTAAAACATGATTAAAATGATTCAGACAGTTCTATATTAAAGACTTTTTGGTTTGGGGCTGCGATGTGTCCGTTCATTGTGCAAAATGTAATAGTCCAAAACTGTGAATTCTTCTCTGGTATGGTGTTTTTCCAATATACACTGGCCCATTTTATAATTGGTGAATGGCGTGGGTGCTGTTCAATTTGTGTGCGACACGGTGCCGATAGTATGCGTATTATGACGAATTTATGTTCCTGAAAGATTGAAAGAAGAAAGAAAAACTACATTAGGGTCGATATTCTTCAAAAGAAATGTAGGTAAAAAAGAAAGTTTTATTTTCGGTTGGCATTCATTAGGCTAACTTACTCATGGAATGATGAAACTGCGGCATCCAATTCCGCTGACTCAAAGAATGGAGAAGTAGATGGGGGTGTGGAAGAAAAACTGTGCATAAAGAATAATAAAAATTTATAAATATCGAGAAAAACAACTTATTATTGGTAGTGGTGGGATGGAGATAACTGACTTAAAATGGAGGGTATTTGTCAATCAAATGCGCATCTTACCTTGCGTGTGTGTGTGTGCCGTGGCTGAAGCCTCTATGCATACTGATGGTCTAAGTTAGGAGCTCTCTAGTGTCGCGTGCGGGGAAGGATACGTCAGCAGAGGGAGAGGGGAAGGGGCGCTGTCTATGGGAGGGGCAGTTTGGATGAGATGTGCGATGTGCTGGGAGGGGGAGGAAGTGGGGTTGGAGTGCGGTGGTAATTGCCGAGAGTAATGAGATGTTGATCCTCCTATTATGGTCCTGTGCTATAGATAATTACCTGTTGTCATATATTAATCCTATTAGGGTGTCAAATAAAATGTTGGAATCGAAATTAATTTCGTTGATGTTGTGTGAGGGATTGAATCTTTGTGCTTTGTTAATTTCTATTTGTTCTAGTATGTTCATGAGAGATCCTTTCTTTTCCTGGTGTAGTATTTTCAAGTCATTTTCTAAGGTAGTAAATTTGTGTCCTGTTTCTGCCATATGGTTCCCCATTGCTGAAAATTTGTTGTGTTTGACTGCATTAACATGTTCCAAAAATCTGACCTTGAACCCTCTCCCGGTCTGTCCCACGTAATTGGTATCACACTGATTGCAGTATTTGTTGTCTACTGAATACTCTGTATTACCAATAATAAACGCTGACGTCTGTCAAAGCTAGCACGTGGGGGAAATGCTGCGTTGCCACTGAGACATAACATTCCAAGAGGCTTGCAGGAAGACACAAATACTGAGAAAGTTGGCCCCTCTGCCGGGCGGTCCAGTGACAGTGACGAGTCAAGGCACAGTAGAACACTGCGTCAAACCATGTGCTCACTGCTTGCTGTTGCCATGGATACCGTTCCCCTCTCGTCTCCACTTCTCACCTTACCTTAAGCTTGCCACGGTGGGTGAGTGGATAGCGTGTCGGTCTGCTAACCCCAAGATTGCAGGTTCGCTCCTGGCCATGGAAAGTGATTTTTGAAAGGCGGCAAAATGACACCATGTCATACGATGTTGGTATGTCAAAGAACCCATTTGAATTCAGTAGGCCATGTTCATAATGGCAAAATTAATCTCGGGAGTTTCTGCCAACACAAAGTTCCTCATTTCTCTACTAGAAAGTGCTATAGTGTTCAAGGAGCTTAGATATCTAACCTCCTTGACTTTCATAGTGCTTCAAGGAACAACGAAATTCGACATGCAAGCTACCCTCTGGGTGTCAAATTACAAAGCTTGCAAAGCTTGCACCCGGCAGCCTAGGCCATACGATATTATTATTACCTTACCTTACACTCGTTAATACAGGTAATACATGATTTTCATACCTTTTCTATGGGACAATGCCAATTGAAATTGCCGTCCATTATCACTATTCTCTGATTTACGAAAGATGAACGATGAAAGCTGTCATCCGCTTGAAGGGTGAGGTGAGGAGTGGAGACGAGAGGGGTAACAGTCTCCATGGCAACAGTGAGCAGTGTTGCAATGTATGCAGACACAGCAGTGAGCACATGGTTTGACTCAGTGTTCTACTGTGTCTTCACCCGTCACGGTCATTAGACCGCCAGGCAGGGGGCCTAACTTCCCCAGTATTTGTGTCTTCCTGCAAGCCTCTTGGAATGTTATGAGTCATGATCTGCCTCAGTGGCAACGCAGCATTTCCCCACGTGCTAGATCGGACAGCTGTCATCGTTCATTATTGGTAAATCGGAGTAAAGAGCACTGGAAATATGTGTTCTGTTTCTTGCTCATTAAACGATGGCAGCCATGTTCCTCAAGCACATTTGACACAGTGTTGCCAACATGTAAGACACCACTACATGAGGGTGGTCATATGCATGACTACCTATTTCCACTGTGAGTCACAAAGACCACGGGTGCATATATGACTAGTAAAAAAAGGCCTAGGCCTACACAATTAATACCGTATACGTGGGGTTGGCAATACTGTACTTGTGCATAATTTACGCGGATAATGGCCAACACAGGTGGAATTTCACTACATTAGCAATCTAAAAAGGGATAGAAGGTGGGTTATAGATAGCGGAGGAGTCGACTACATCATTTCCAGATCTATTTTGAATCATTATGGAAGTTATTTATGGCTTATATCAGTAGTTTAGAAAAACCTTTTGAATCATTACGGAAGTTATTTATGGCTTATATCAGTGTGGCGCTGCAGAGTATGAGAACATGTGTTTAAAACATTGTAAGTAATGAAATTGGCCAAAATAACTGTATATTGAGTACAATAGAGGTAAGAGTTCTGAAGAGGTACTTTTCGCTCCAAAATTCTTAAAGTACTAAAATTAACTAAATTACCTGAATAGCCTGAAACCTTCCCTGGAGTGTACACAGTAATTCACCAAAGTTTCATCGCAATCGGATAGGCTAAATGGTATCTGAACGCATACAGGGCTTTGTTGAAACGATTCGTGCGCCATCGCTCATTTGTTGAATCTACTCGTGCGCTTCCTATTGTAAAATGGATTTACTAAGCCAGAAACCTTCATTAGGGTGTACGCAACATCTCACCCAAGTTTCATCGTAATCGGACGAATGATATATGAACGCATACAAGATTTTGTTTAAACGATTCGTGCGCTGTCACTCATTTGTTGAATCTACTCTTGCGCTATCTCCTGTGAAATGGATTTACTAAGTTAGAAACCTTCACGTAAGTGTACACAACTCATCAAAGTTTCATCGCAATCGATGAATAGTATATAAACTTATACGGGATTTTGTTGAAACGCTTCGCACGTCTTCGCTCATTTGTTGAATCTACTCGTGTGCTACCTATTGTAAAATGGATTTACTAAGCCAGAAGTGTTCCCTGGAGTGTGCACAACATCTCACCCAATTTTCATCGCTATCGGACGAATGGTATATTAATGCATTCGGGACTTTGTTGAAACCTTTCGCGCGTCGTTGCTCGTTTGTTGAATATTCGTGCACTACCTATTGTAAAATGGATTTACTAAACCAGAAACCTTCCCTGGAGTGCACTCAACATATCACCCAAATTTCATTGCAATCGAATGAATGGTATATGTACGCATACGGGACTATGTTGAAACACTCTAACGTGCAGAGACAATCAGAAGAATTCAATATCATCGCCACCTACGGTACAAAACATAACTTTCCATCACGGGCGCAGTGTAAGGTATGGTGGTAGTTGCACAGGTTGCAACCAGGTGGCTCTTAACATGCAGAGACAAACGGTCCAAGGACTTCAGCTTTTACTAAGGCTAGCGGTTTCCATGACAACTGTTTTTGACTGTATATTGTGGTTCTAAAATTGTGTTCATTCCACCTACCGGGTCAAATTGTGAATCTAAACCATACAGGGACCCACTCTGATATACATAAAAAAATTCATCAAAATCGGTCCAGCCATTGAGGAGGAGTTCAGTGACATACACATGTGTCTAAGAATTATATACATGTATATAAAGATATACAGTGAGTTCCTCACATGACTTGGCCGGCCAGCTCATTGAGCTTATCTGCCTCCCGTTGACTGTTCACTTCCTGTTACACAGCGCGCACTTCGCAGTTCTGTCCCGTGCTTATAACGTGTATAAGTTACTGTTGATCTGTCACTCCAATTATTCTTGAGTTGTGAAGTGTTACTTTGGGGTATAATTCTCATAATGCCTCCACGTGTGTAGACGGTTTGGAAAGGGTATTTATGTATGACAATTATGTGAAAACAAGAGTCTTGCAGGGAAGTCGTTAAGACATTTCATAACACATTTTGTAGGTGTGCGCCCTCCACATAAAACTGTATAGAATCTCTTAAGGCGACACTCCGGAGATGAAAATCTATATTTTGTTCATTTTGGTGAAATTTTTTTAATGACTGAAATTGAAAGGATTGGGTTTCTTCTTTCTTGTCACAAAGTTATTCTGTTGAATTCAAACAATTTATCACCTTAATAATACTTTGCTTGTCAGTCTGCACACAGCAGAAATGGGCGTGGCATCTGCTGAACTGCTTGTTAGATTATTTATGATGTCATTGTTATGTTTTCGTTCAATCAAATCAATAAAATATCCCTGTTCTTTGCAATTACGCATCCCGGGGATGGGCCAACAGCCACCCCCTCCCGCATATATTTCTACAGATTCGAGCTGTAAGCTCTACCATGTTTCTGAATGAATTTATAAAGCCTGCAAAGGACTAATATTTCAGTACTTGACTCTTCTGTCATTGAGCAACATTGTATGCTTGTATTGGTATTCCTGTTGTCATTACAATAACGCCGACAACTAGAAGTTTTGTTATTCTTGTATGTTTCTTCTTTTTTGCGAGTTCTGTGCAGGTAGCCAGTCTGTTTACTTTTGTGAAGTTCGTGCGCAAGTAACTTCTTGTAGTTGTGCATCAAGATACTAGACAAGCATCCATGAATTACCAATATTCATACAGAAGCTGCTAAGAAACAAAAGGAAGGAAAAACATATACGGTTCTGGTGACTTCAAGGTAATGGATCAGAAAGATAACGTCACTTGAACTTTGCTTTAATTTTCCCGCCAATTGAAATTTTACATTTAAATCCCATTTTCTCCCATAATATTCTGCCAAATGTAACAAAATTTGTATGGTATATGTATCACAGCTATATTAGGAAACCTGCGTATGGAATTCTTGATTGCAAAATTCTTCCCAGTAGTAGGGATTTAAAAGTCCAAAATTTTTGATAAAAAAAAATACACAAATTTAGTACTATAATATCTCATTATATAAATTATTTACAGAAAAATCGATAGGTAGTGTTTTTTAAAGAAGTATTATCTACTTAATTCCAAATTTCCATTAAAATGTCTTTTGAAATTTATGAAAAAAATGGAATTAAAAATTCAAAAAATAAAAATAAAAAAAATAAAATTTGGGAAAAACTATTAATTGTATATGAAACAAATGTTTGTGATATCTCTACTTTTGTTTGGGTGACACTCCCACAAAGTTTCGTGAAAATCCATACATTTGGTAAAAAGATGTGTTTATCTCAGGAGTGTCGCCTTAAACAAATTGAGAGGAACTGGTTCTTTACTCGATAAGAAGCGAAGTGCTAATAAACGTGTACTTAATGAGGAAAAAGTAAATGAAATCTCAGGAAGATTAGAACATACGCCTACAAAATTCCTAAGACGACTTGGACAAGAGCTCAGCATGGCGGACTACGAAAATGTTGAAACGGAAGCCATACAAGATTACTGTAGTACACGAACTGCATCCACGTGATCATGATAAGCGGGTACGATTTTGTAATTGGATGCTACGAAACGTTCATGATGAAACAATTAATCCACACTTAATATTTTTCTCGGACGAAGCTTGGTTCCATTTACACGGTTATGTTTCGACACAGAACAACAGATATTGGAGTACAGAAAACCCCCATCGCATATACGAAATTGCTCTACATAACGAATGGGTCGGAGTATGGTGCTCAGTGAATGAATACATAATTATTTTTTCAGGGCCCAATTAATGCACAAAGATACAGGGATAATATACTAAAACCATTTTTTGACGAACTGACTGACACTGACTGTCGATGAGGATATTTTCAGCAAAACTCTGCCACTGTGCATACAGCTCATGACACATTAAACATAATTGAGGAAATTTTGAAGACCGTGTTATTAGTACGGACTTATGGCCGTCACGGTCCCCAGATTTAACTTAAAGAATAAAGTGTATGCAAGAAACCCTCACACGTTGGACGAACTGAAAGAACGTATCCGGAGAGAAATAGCCTCAATTACGGAAGACGAACTTATGCGTGTGAATCGGAGTTTCCCAAGACGATGCCAGAAATGTGTGGATGTAGGAGGAGAACATTTCCAACATCTCCTGGCATAAGGTACGACCTTAGTTTATTAATTCTTCCTTTCTTCATTTTAATTGTTATCTCATGTCATGCACGGTTAAAGTGAGCCAAGTGCTGTTCTGTTCTTATTGCTATGCTATGCCGAGCGGGGAGTGATGAGTCAACGGGAGACAGATAAGCTCGGTGCGCTAGCCGGCCAAGTCATGAAAGGAACTCACTGTAGCCTATATTATATATTTTATTTTCTGAAGAGAAAAGGTGTTTTCTTCTTCTTTTCTTCTGTATTTAACTCCATATTGGAATTTTTTGTTAGGTCCGTATTGACAAATGAAACTTAATTCAGAAGGAATCTCCGTCGACCAATAATTGTATATTTTTACACAATTAAAATGGGAACATGTTTCGAACTTATACAGTCCTTCTTCAGCCCTGTACTATCAAGATTTTACAATCAATCAAAGCGTGATGAGACATGACATCAACATAACACTAGTTATCCATACTATATACACACTATTGCAACTATTATTCAAGTCTGGTTTTAAGAAATTCGAGTGGCCAAGTATAGCATCGTCACGCTATGACAAGTGAACTTTAGATCAAATACTATAGTGTTTTAATGTGTGTTTTTTAACAATTTTAATTTGTGTTGTTTTTTCAGGGTTGTATTTATTTTTATGTATATAGTATAGATAACTAGTGTTATGTTGATGTCATGTCTCGTCACGCTTTGATTGATTGCAAAATCTTGATAGTACAGGGCTGAAGAAGGACTGTATAAGTCCGAAATATGTTCCCATTTTAATTGTGTAAAAATATACAAGTATTGATCGATGGAGATTCCTTCTGAATTAAGTTTCATTAGAAAAGTATGTGTGTACTCCCTGAAAGGTTGTGGTCCCTCCTTTGATAACCACTGCTATGCCACAGGTGCTGTGTGATCACTGCCGAGACCCCAGTGTTCTCATCAAGAAGCAGACCATCCAAGCTCTCACCGACCTGATGGTCATTCATGCAGTGGATGATGTTCTCCCGGAGATGTATGTCAACAACGTCCTGCCACTGGTCTCCCATTCCGAGATCAAGGTTCAGGAGAAGGTTCTCGAGGTAAGTACCCTGTTAGGTCAGGTCAGACTCGCCAACCCCTGACTTGGGTGAACCACTGACTTTTAAACATATATATATATATAGTAGACATGTGTAGTGTGAAGACTAGAGTCGGGTCATCGGAATGGTTTAAAATTGACACTGGACTAAAGCAAGGAAGTGTGGTGATGGATGACATCATGAAGGCAGCAATGAAACACTATAGTAGGGCAAAGATGAAGGTAATGTTGTTTGCAGACGACGTTGTGATCTAGGGCGAGGATGAGATGGAGGTACAAGAACAGTTAGACGTAATAAATGAAAAGATTGAGCAATGGGGATTGAAGATAAATGTGGAGAAGAGTAAAACAGTGGTGATGAGTAGAGATAAGAAAGAAGAAAAGGAAGTAATCAAAGTAGGAGATAAGGAATTGGAAGTGGTGAAACATTTCAAATAAGTGGGAAGTAAACTGACTGAAGATGGAAGACTATATTTGGAAATTAGCAGAATACAACTCGGGAGTGCTTTCTACCAACAGGTACAGGGACTAGTATGGAACAAGGCTAAAGAAGTTATGTACAAAGCATATTATGTTCCTATAATGACATATGCAGCAGAAACTTGGACAATGACTAAGAGGGATGAGAGCAGAGTACAAGCAGCTGAGATGAGATTCCTGAGAAGTATGGTCCAGAAAACGAGGAGAGACAGAGTGAGAAATGAAGATATACGCAAAGAACTGGGAGTACAGAAACTAAATGACAAACTGGAGCAAAACAGATTGAGATGGTTTGGACATGTCAAACGGATGAATGAAGTAAGGCTACCAAGACGAGTACTGGAACGACGGATGACAGGGAAGACAGGACGAGGAAGACCAAGAATGTTTTGGATGGACTTGGTGGAGAATAGCATTAGAAAACGGAACCTGGATTGGAACACCGTGTTGGAAGAGGAATGGTGGAACAACAGAACAAGTGGAGAGGAACCATATTTGCCCCCACCCAGTGTCAACTGGAAAAGGGGAAATGAAGATGATGACAGTAGACATGCATGAAATTTAATTCCACACAAGAGGTTTAATAACCTTAAATTAACTTAACCCTTAACGGTTAAAACCTAAAGTTACTGAAGTTACGGCTTGAAAGTTACACAACGTGTAGGCCCTAGTTGCAATAATAAATACAAGTTTTCATTGTACAATACACTCTTGATTATCCGTTCACGTTTTCACCCAATTAAAAATAATGTTTGGAGTGTAGCAATGTATGGAGCGGAAACTTGGACGCTTAGGAAAGATGATGAGAGAAGAATAGAGGCTTTCGAAATGTGGCTGTGGAGGGGAATGAAGAGAATAAGTTGGAAGGGCAAAGTGAGAAATGAGGAAGTATTAAAGAAAGTAGGAGAAGAAAGGAAGATGCTAAAGAAGATAAGGAAAAGAAACATGAATTGTATTGGACACTGCATAAGGGGAGATGGTTTGGTGAAGAGTGCATTAGAAGGGACAGTCCAAGGGACAGTTCAGATGCTGGATTCCATCAAGATTGATAAATCTTATGAGGTGATGAAACGTGCTGCTGAAGGTGGAGAGACCGATCATGAGGCGGATAAACTGATGATGATGATGATTGTGAATAGCCTACAGTATACAGTACAAAATTTCTCTTTAATTGATACTGTGCTGTGAATTGATTACATTTGAATTTATTCTTCTGACTTTTCTCAGCATAGTCCCAATATTTTACGTACATATTTTTGCAGTGTAGTCCCGGTGGGGGTAAGTTATTTTTAGTACGGTACTTAGTAACAGATCGACGACTCCTTGTTTTGTAATAGCGAAGTGTAATTTCCGTAAGGATTATTTCAAGGTTGCTGGAAGGAAAGTGCTGTCTGCATTCCATTGAAAGATCCACTTAAATGGTCAACAGCTGTTAAGCAAAAGCAGAGAACCATTAATGACTTTTCTGAGCACAGTAATGTGGGTGAGTTAACTTTATCGCCTACTTTATATGGTATTGTTTAAAAAAAAAAAAAAAAGTATTTGTCTTGCAATAAACACAAGCATTTGGATTATCCGTGCTCTTCACTCCTGTCATCCGTTGCAGGGGTGTTGCGGCTAACTTTCGTACTGTTTTGTTCAGTATGTAATGTACATAAGGTAACTGTACCGGTTTTCGTCACTCTCGTATATAAGTACAAAAAATAAGCATGTCAACGGGTCTTTCTCAACGCACGAAGTCTTACGAGATGCGTCATACCTTCCTTGCCGATAAGGAGCAACTTTGCGAAATCATGCGTGTGATGTAATAGGTGATTCCCTGCGTCAAACATCTCCTGTGAGCTGAGCTGTCTTGACGCCCCATTTGCTTCTCGCATTTGCTAAACACGCGCACGAGTTAATTATGTGCATGCGTGTTATGTTCCGAAATTTTAAAATGTTACAAGTGTGTGATATAGTTGGTAATTGTTTCTGTAACATATGTGTTTTTTTTTTTTTAGCGTATGGCTTTTAGTGCCGGGAGTGTCCGAGGACATGTTCGGCTCGCCAGTTTTGTAGCTGCTTCGAGACGGACACCCAATGGGTGAGCTACAAGTACCGTTGGGGAGGAAAGTTGGAAGGGAAGGGCGAGGAGTTGGAAGGTAGCGGCTGTGGCCTATAGTTAGGGACCAACCCCGGCATTTGCCTGGAAGGAAGATGGGAAACCACAGAAGACCATCTTCAAGGTTGCCGGCGGGGGGATTCGAACCTCCTCGTCTCCCGGATGTGAGCGACTGCCATTAGTCATGCCGTAACGACCACGGTTAACTCACCCGGTATGTGATTTGTTATTTCGTCCTCACGTGCCTAGTTTTGTTAGAAATGCCGGTGACGAACACTGGATTTAAAAAAATGCACTTTACCAATGCTCGTCATTTGTGACGAAAACTGGCACATTGTCATTTCTCCTTGCAAGACCTAACTAACAGCGGCAATATACTTATAATGTAGCTCTAAAGTACCCTGTATTAATTAAATTATCATTTGATCATCGTGTCCAGTAGTCGTCATAGCTGACGAACTTTAGAGCACATTCGTGATGAACACTAGTGCACGATAATGTTAATGTTTGTGTTAACGTTTCGCAACCAATAAACATTTACAGGGTATTGTTATTATTACGTAGGTCTCTCTTCTTGACGGCCGCACCTCAGTAGGCCTAGTTTTTTTTGGCTAGGCGTGCTACAGAGGATTTTTTAAATTTTTATTGAGATGATAAATAATATATTATTCTAAGACAAAATCTTTGCTTTCAGGCAATATGTTAGATAGTTATTGTTGTTTTAAGGGGCGGAACTACGAGGTCATCTGCCCCAGGCAATATGTCGAAACGCAGGCCGTTGTGGAGGACGGCATGAGTATTAAAAAGGCCGCGGAGAGGAATGGTGTTCCGAGAAACACCCTCTCGGACAAAATTAAAGGAAAATCTCCTAGAGAGAGGAAAATGGGGCTAAGTTCAATTTTAACAAAGGAAGCTGAGGCTATGCTAGTTCAATGGGTAATCTCATTACGAAAAGCGGGGTCCCGGTAACAAAGGACGATTTGCAAAAGCATCCAGTGCCTTACACAAGAATTGAAGAGGGACTTTCCTTTCAAAGATGGCCGCCAGGAAGGAAATGGCGTGAATCTTTCATAAAAAGAAATCCAGGTCTATCTTTTACGAACCCCTCAAAATTTGACAGTAAGCCGTGCTGCAATTACAGAACATCAAAATAAAACCTGGGTTTCAGAAGTCTACAGCTATTCAGTGGAAAACGACTTCCAGTCTATTTTATCAGACCCTCGGCGACTGTTCAACGCTGACGAGACGGTTTTCTTTCTCAATCCGAAAGGTAACAAAGTGCTGGCGAACAGGGGTTACAAGACAATATACCAGCAAGTGAATTCGGATGAGAAAGAATGCTTGACAGTACTTCTAACAGGCAATGCCCAAGGCGATATTTCTCCTTCCCTTGTAGTGTTCAAGTATGAACGTCTGCCGCAAGACATCATTATTGCCTCAATGCCAGCACACTGGGGCATTGGCAAATCGCCAAACGGGTGAATGACGGGGGAATGTTTTACGTATTTCTCAGTAACATATTTCATCCTGGGTTGGTTGAGAAGGAGATTCCTCTCCCCGACATTATTCATCGACGGGCACTTCTCACACTTGGTCGCTTTACTACCTAATGTCACACACGTACTTCAACCCACGGATGTAGGGGTTTTTAAGCTACTAAAGACTGCCTGGAAGAAAAATGTACATGAGTGGCGAATTCAGAGGGTTTCTATGGCAACAATCGGTGTTAGGCCTCGGCGAATGGTCATTTTCCGGGCTGTTATGCCGTGGTCTCACTTGTTTAGAACAGAATTACGATATTTTCCTGCTCGTATGTCTTCTACCTACCAATCCCGCTTCCCGTTGCCGTCTTTTTTTTTATATTCCATTTTTATTAAAAAACATAATTACTGGTACTGTTTTATTCGTAAATGTTAGCCTCCAAGTCGATAAATCGGTGTATTACGCAACAATTGACAGAAATGCTTTTTTTTTTCTTTCTTTTCGTATGGCTTTTAGTGCCGGGAGTGTCCGAGGACATGTTCGGCTCGCCAGTTTTGTAGCTGCTTCGAGACGGACACCCAATGGGTGAGCTACAAGTACCGTTGGGGAGGGAAGGAGGGAAGTAGGAATGTAAGGACGAGGAGTTGGAAGGTAGCGGCTGTGGCCTATAGTTAGGGATCAACTCCGGCATTTGCCTGGAAGGAAGATGGGAAACCACAGAAGACCATCTTCAAGGTTGCCGGCGGGGGGATTCGAACCTCCTCGCCTCCCGGATGTGAGCGACTGCCAGCAGTCATGCCGTAACCACCACGGCTAACTCACCCAGTAGAAATGCATTATAAACAGCAGACAAGGAAAATTAACAATGTGACGGCAATTGGTGCAAACGGGTGACGAATATAGGAAAAATCCAAATACATCGTGCCGAACACTGGCGCAAAAACACACTTTTTTAAATAATACGTCATTTTTCCTAAAATGAATATCTTTGATATTTGGTCTTTCCTAGTGTTAGAGTAGAATTTGAGGTTAGGTACAGTGCTTTTGTTGATTAAATTTACCAAAATGTGTACGGTGTATATGATTTCTTGTCTAAATCTCTCTTAACATGACGACCATTGGTGCATTTACCTTATTGCATTTTTATTTCTGTCTTGACCCATTTTTTTAAAAATGCGGCACCTCCCATTTAAGGACACCTCCAAGATACGGACAAATTATTTTGTCCGATTAGTGTCCGCAATTGAGAGGTTTCATTGTATTTATTTTATGTATTTTTGTTAATGTGTTTGCTGTAAGAAAATTGGGGTTTCCTTCATTATATTGCTGCCTGTGGTTTTGTGGGTTTCTTCCACATAACATCTGATGGCGCTTTTTGAGGTTACAACCGGCCTCCAGGCTGGCTACCTAACAGACAGACTTATTGCTTATTACAATATTTATGAGAGATATCGATTTATATTCTTATACATATAGTCATTTTTATATATTGATGTGTCTAACTAAATTATTTATTCACTTAATCCACCTGTCAATACAATATTTTGTCTAAGCAACTTTTAGTGGGACATGTTTTGATTAATATATAATTGTACCTCCAGAAACATTGATGTGGGCCGTACTTTGGGAACCCCTGGTCATAAGGACCTTAGAGGATAAGGTAGCCCTACAACAAAACATACATTGTGTTGTGATAAGAACCATATGTCTCTAAATGTGAAGAAATGTAAGAGCATGGCAGTTACTAGAAAAAAGGAATGTGTGAACCCATGTTATTATATACAAAATGTTAAAATAGAAATAGTATCAACATGTAAGGATTTAGGAGTAATATTTGGCAGTAAATTAACAGCGGCTTCGGTGGCGTAGTCGGTAGCATTCTGAGCTTCTATGCCCAAGATAGTGGGTTCAAACCCGGCCGAAGCCATCGGATTTTTTAAGAGCGTTAAAATTCCCTCAGTATGCCTTCCTTTGGAGGGGAAGTAAAGCCGGCAGGCCCATGTCATGGATTTATGGCATGTTAAAGAACCTTCCACTAATTACACCTGTGTGAAGCTAAATTGGATAGGTTAAGAATGTAAACAACGCTCTTAGGTTTCTACGTTCGTTGCCAAGAGCCGACTGCGGTGGCTTCTAGTAGCTAAGTTCTGAACTTGGCCTAGTAGTCGTTGACGGTGGCGCTTGGCGGCAAAAGTAAGAACTATTTGAAAAATTCTAAGTTGCAGTCTGTACTTAAATTTAAAAAAAAAACAACAGATAACACATACTAATACAGTCATCACAATTAACCTTTCCAGTGTTGCTGAATATATTTTGTATTTTGCCTGAGTGATCATTTATTTTAAGGAAAATTCCCCAAAAATGTCAATTTTTTAAAATTTTATTTTTGTTTGAAAATGCATTTGAAAAGAGAAAAATGTTACAAAATACGAAACAGTTCAGGATAACCATGGTTTTTACACTTCCTAAATTCAGTCTGCAAAACAGTTTTTTTTTTCTTGTTGAACAAAATTACACTGCTTGTATCACTTATAAATTCACAAAAAACACCACATACTATGAAGAGTGAAGCTCACTGTTTTCAATATCAGAGGTGTTTCTTTTTGTGATAATCTTCAAAACATCCCGCTGGATGAAGATACGGCATGCCTACCTTGGAGAACTGCACTTGTATCTGCATCATTATCACTCTCATCTTCATCAATTGGACTTTCACTCAACACTCTCTTCAAAGTCACTGTAGTCGCTATCTGATTCCTCCAAATAACTTGATGTCGTAGCCACATTTTTGTCGTACGAGCCCGCCATTTCACTGTTTACATTGGCTTAAAGATGCATCAGCTGATACCGTCAAACTCAAGTACAGTATATCTAACGAATACTAAAAAAAGTAAGAGAAATGATTCAAGTAGTCATTTCCGGTTCCGAGCAAGTTCATATACGTTATTTAATTCCATACTGCCACCTGTCGTAATTATCTGTAAACTAATGACAGCTCGCGGAATATTCCGTAAACGACCCGCTGGAGGGGGAAACATGTTGCGGAATATATCGTAAACGACACGCAACGAAAAAGTGCTGGCACGGAATATTCCGGAAATGACACGGGTAGAGGTAACACCGGTTATCAGACAGATTCTACACACACACCCAAACTACACGGGACTACATGACCGCGTTGTCACAGCCCCTAAATTTAAGAACCAACCTACAGTAAATTAACGTTCAACACTCATATTATACGAGGGCTGTTTTTTTTTTTTCCAATCTCCGGAGGGTCATAAATGAAAGACATATCCAAATAAATTTATTACCAAATGTTAGACACAAATGTGGTTACTTTTCAACATAATCACCATGAAGGTTGAGGCATTTATCATAGCTGTGGACAAGCTTTTCGATCCCCTCTGCACAGTATGTTGCCGCCAGTGAGTTGAGATAGGCCCGAACGTTGGTTTGAAGATCTTCATCCGCCTCGAACCTCTGCCCTCCCAGCCACTTTTTCAGGTCCCGGGAAGAGGTGGAAGTTGCTCAGCGCTAAATTGGGACTGTACGTTGGGTGGTCAAAAACGTCCCACCGAAATTCCTGCAAAAGTTGTTGGGTGACATGAGCACTTTGAGGGCAAGCGTTGTCATGAATGAAGAGGATCACAGACGTCAGCATGCCTCGTCGTTTGTTCTGTATGGCCCTCTGCAGTCATCGTAAAGTCTGGCAATAAACAGCTGCATTGATTGTAGACCCCCGTTCCATGAACTCAATAAGCAACACACCTTTTTGGACCCAAAAGACTGTAACCATCATCTTCTTTTCGTTGAAGGTTTGCTTAAACTTCTTCGGTTTGTTTGGTGAGTGCTGTGCATCCATTGACGTGATTGTTGTTTTGTTTCGGGGGTGATGTAACAAACCCAAGTCTCAATTGTCTTCAACAAATCGCCACCTTCAGCCTCATAATGGGTAAAAAACGTCAACGCTGCTGCCATCCGGCGACTTTTGTGGTCATCAGACAACATCTTCGGAACCCATCGGGCGCACAATTTCCTGTAGTGCAGGTGTTCTGTTAGGATCTCTTGAACAGATGACTTTGAAACTGCAGGAAATTTCTCACACAACTCGCTCATGGTAAACCTTCGGTTCTTGCGAACCTCTTGGTCAATTTCGTGAACAATGTCATCTGTGAACATCGGTCCGGCCTTCCTGCACCATTCACGCACAACACCATCACTCATAACATTTGGACCGTATACTCGACTCATTCGTCGATGAATGTCAGCTGCACTATTCCCTTCTGCTTGAAGGAAACGAATCACACTACGCGGTGGGAGCGTCAATAGTAGCGGCCATGTTTCCGTGCCAATACCTCGGCTCGCATTGGTGTGATGAAGTTGGCTGTGACCACGGGTAGAGGGGAGGACTTGTGCAGTCACCCTCCATGCGAGAACAGTTCCCACAGCTTGTGTGGTTCTTTACCTGCGCGATCGGAGGTAAAAAAAACAGCCTTCGTAAAAATAATGAACGACGCCAACCGGATGCTTGGGTCCATAATAAGGCATTCTAAATTTTTTATTCAGCCTTCAACACTTATCCAGTTATTCACAAGCCTTGTGAGAAGTAAATTGGAATATGCGTCAGTAATTTGGGATCCACACTCAAAGGAATACAACTCGGGAGTGCTTTCTACCAACAGGTACAGGGACTAGTATGGAACAAGGCTAAAGAAGTTATGTACAAAGCATATTATGTTCCTATAATGACAAATGCAGCAGAATCTTGGACAATGACTAAGAGGGATGAGAGCAGAGTACAAGCAGCTGAGATGAGATTCCTGAGAAGTATGGTCCAGAAAACGAGGAGAGACAGAGTGAGAAATGAAGATATACGGAAAGAACTGGGAGAACAGAAACTAAATGACAAACTGGAGCAAAACAGATTGAGATGGTTTGGACATGTCAAACGGATGAATGAAGTAAGGCTACCAAGACGAGCACTGGAACGACGGATGACAGGGAAGAGAGGACGAGGCAGACCAAGAATGCGTTGGATGGACTCGGTGGAGAATAGTATTAGAAAACGGAACCTGGATTGGAACACTGTGTCGGAAGGAGGAATGGTGGAACGACAGAACAAAGTGGAGAGGAACCATATTTGCCCCCACCCAGAGTCAACTGGAAAAGGGGAAATGAAGATGATGATGATGACTCAAAGGAAAGAATACATGCTGTAGAGGTTGTGCAAGGTACTGTATATGTATTACAGAACATTAAATATATTTTGTCCTTACAATACATCAACACAACTGTTAAGACATATGTTCAACTTCACATCACTGAAGAGTAGTCGGCTACTTATTTCATTGCAAACATTGAGGAAAATAATAACAAGTAAATATGATTCTATAGAATTAATGAACTTTCTCTCTTTTCACGTTCCTCAGGTTAGATCGTGAAGCTATAAATTATTTCACATTCGAAGGTCAAGAACTTCCCACCACTTAAATTCACCATTCATGAAAATAATAAGAAACTACAATAAATTTGCTACAGTCATAGATATATTTATTAAATCAGACGTTGTGTTCGATAACATTGTGTCTAAATTATAAGCTGCACCTTTTTATTAGGCACTGTCCATGCTTCGTCAAGGTGTTCATGTTTTGTTTTGTATTATTTTAGTTCGTTTTATTCATAACTAGGGCTCGGATTTTTAGGTAAATAAATATTTTAAGCATTTTTTCTATAAATACATAAATTCCTGCTTTTCACTTATTAGCACATAAAAAGGCATAATATTTACATTTTTAAATCAGCACGCTAGATTATTCAGTTTATTGCATTTTTGTTCTGTGTTACTTCAACGGGGAAGAACCTGTGAGCTAACTAATCTTCATCCAGAGCGTATGTCAGCTTGCAACTGTGTTATTATTAACTTGACGCCCCATGCCCACTCACTGTGGAAGCCGGGGATTTCCTTGTTCATAGCCATATTGCACCACGTGCTAGACCTCCCCCTCCCCCAGCTACCTGGAACCAGTGTCACTCACACGCAGTTCATTTCTGGCACTGAAGTGTAAGACAGTTCTACGATGCCTAAAGTAAAAACGACTACAGTACAAGTTATTGTCTGTTGGAAAATTTAAAGATAATTTTACTCCTGATAGGGACGTTCTATTCTGACAACCATGTGGGAAAGCAATCAAGGCTGATCAGCGATCTCAATTTACACAACACCTCGAGGGCAAGAAACGTATTGCCGCAGTTTCGCGATAATCGTCGGTCATTTGTGATGGACAACCTGAAGATGTATCTGGTTGTGTATTGTAATGCTTCAGCAGTCAGTGAGACTGCATATTGTTTATATTCACATTAATACACTAAATTATAATTAAATATTTTTACTTTTTTGTCACATATTTCAGGTATTTTTAATACATAAAAAATAAATATTTTCCCGATTTTTAGCACCTAAAAATCCGAGCCCTATTCATAACTAAGCATTAGCTAAATTTATGTATTTTAAGATTTTTATTTCATTTTGTAGTTTTAAGTTTAATTCTTTTTTCTTTTCTTGTCTTTTCCTAAAATTATTTATATTTACAATTGTCTACTTTATATTCGTGTCAAGAAGGTTCTTGATTGGGTTTATAACCTGTGTACTTCCATAAATAAATAAATACATAAATATAGAAAATAATTATCAGCATGTTTCTGATTGTGCAGGCGTTGCAGAAGGTAATCTTCGAGAATGTAGTGCCGTATGAGCGTACTGCGACACCCCTCAGTAAACTGCCCTGGAAGGTGGTGCAAGCAATGAACCAAGAAAAGAAACGTACCTTCTTTCTCAAGGCCTGTTTCCTTTGGAATCAGAACAAAGAAATTCCGTAAGTATACTACTGCAGTATGTTTTGACAATAAATTGGGAAATTGGTGGAAATATCTGTCACATGAAATTTGTATTCAATTTTAACCCCTATGCTGCCGTGTTCGACTATAGTCGAATGACAATCCCACTCTGCCCGTTGCCGTATTCGACTTTAGTCCACGGCCTGAGAATTTTGTAACCGCTTGATACCACGTTCGTCTGAAGTCAAATAGATGAAGGAATGTCTTTTTACAGCTGTGCGATGTGCTGCTGCCTAGTGGTAATGCAGAGAAGTTCAGATTTAAATGTAGTGTCAAGCCGTCAGCTCGCAGTTTGGTTGTGTTGTAGCTTGTAGTTTAACGTGACCGTTAATCTCGCGATCATGAGCCATGGGACCTCCGTTTTACGTGGAATCCGAACCACAGGACATGGCATTTCACTTCAAAAATCTCACATGCATTGACCGGTGAGAGGCCAACAGCTTGACCGCTGCCCCACCACGCCCCCCGAGTGTATGTAAACCATTATTGTGCCTAGATGTTATTTTATGTTACATTTGTGCTTCAACTCATGATTTATATTGCTAGTGGTGCTCTGCTAGATTGAATATCTTTTAGGAATTTAGGCTTACATACAATGAGTGCACAACCAAGGAAAAGAAAACCATTACGTAGTGGCTCACTGAACGTACACCGATGATGACGATTTTCATCGTGATGTGATAGTGGTTCCGATTTTGAAATCGGTGATAATGATGGTTATGACACTGACGATGAGTTTGCTGAATCAGGTGAAGTACAGGATAATTCAAAGTTCGTTGTGTCAGGTGCATGGAAAGAAGTCAAGGATGTAATGAACGGATCGGACATAGCTCTGGATAATGTGCCTGATTTTAGTGGGATTTCAAGTGTTAAAAATATACAAGGACTTTCACCATTCGAGTGTTTCACCAAATTGTTCCCTGAAGAAATGTATGAATGTGTCGCCTGTGAGACAAATGATTATTTCTTACTGCAAACTGACTCAACTGTGAGAAATCCAGAGCATAGCCGCTACTAGAAATGGACTGATGTATGACCAGAGGACATCAAGTCTTTGATTGCTGTAAAAATAGGTATGGGAATGTGTCAGAAACCCTCCATTGAATCCTACTTTCAAAACAATTTTTGGCTAACAAGTACTCCTGGATTTTCGGAGGTATTCTCACGAAATCAATACCAGCTGATGAGGTAATTTTTGCACTTCAACTGCAACACTAATCACCAAACACTTGTAGGATACGATCCCCTATTCAAAATCAGACCAATTATGTACATGACGAAAGACAATTTTGGCGATATTTTTTAGTGTGGCAGAGATCTCCCTGTAGATGAGAGTATGTTAAAATTTGGTTGGTTCTTAAGTTTAGGGGCTGAGACAATGCGGTCATGTAGCCTCGTGTACTTTGGGTGTGTGTAGAATCTGTCTGATAACCGGTGTTAATTGTGATTGTATTAGTGTGTGTTATCTGTTCTTTAATTTAAGTACAGACTGCAACTTACAATTTTTCAAATAGTTCTACTTTTGCCGCCAAGCGCCACCGTCAACGACTACTAGGCCAAGTTCAGAACTTAGCTACTAGACGCCACTGCAGTCGGCTCTTGGCAACGAACGTAGAATCCTAAGAGCGTTGTTTACATTCTTAACCTATCCAATTTAGCTTCACACAGGTGTAATTAGTGGAAGGTTCTTTAACATGCCATACTTCTATGGCATGGGACCGCCGGCTTTACTTCCCCTCCGAAGGAAGGCATACTGAGGGATTTTTAACGCTCTTAAAAAATCCGACGGCTTTGGCCGGGTTTGAACCCGCTATCTTGGGCATAGAGACTCAGCATGCTACCGACTACGCCACTGAAGCCGCAATGTTAAAATTTAAAGGTAGACTATCATTCAAGCAATATCTACCCAGTAAGCCTTCATCCAAGTGGGGAATAAACCTTTGGTCATTGTGTGACTCCCGTACAGGTTATTTGTTGAAATACAATGTACACACTCGCAGATAGAACCAGGCGACGGATTGTCATCCCAAGTTGTAAAGGAACTGATGTCTGGTCTCGAACTTAAGGGACATATTGTTTATATGGACAATTTTTATTCAAGTGTACAGTTGTACAGAGACGTATTGGAATCAGGCACTGGTGCTTGTGGGACTGTTAGGATCAATAGGAAAGACTTGCCCCAAGACATGAAGGAAGCGAAAATGAAGCAGAGAGAACTGCCAAGAGTGTGGGTATCAGAAGATGGATAGATACTGGCCTGTACATGGCAAGATACTGGTAGAGTGGACATGATTTCTACAGTAGGTGCTGCTGGGGTTGAAGAGGTGGAGGTGAAATTCAAGAAAGGAAAACTCAAGGTCCTGAAACCAGAAAAAGCATGGGTGTGTTGATCAGTTTGATCATTATTGTTCTACATACCCATTTGACAGCCGTACGCTAAAATGGTACATGGTTATATGGCATTTCATAATTGAAGTGGCCCTCGTAACCAGTTATATTGCATATAACATTCAAAATCCAACAAAGAAATTGTCTCACAGAATATTTCGAGAGAATATTATTCAAAGCCTCCTAGAAAATTATGAACGCAAGGTACCTCGCGAAAGGAGAAGACAACACTCATCTCCTAAACTGGTGGCCAGACTAACAGAGAGGCACTTTCCAAAACAATTTGAGGACAAGAAACACAAACCGAATTGTACAGTGTGTTCCATCATGCCAGCTCAGTGTACAAAGAAAGGGCCTGCATAAACAAACAACTTACTTTTGTGGCAATTGCCCAGGAAATCCACCACTGTGTATTGTTCAATGCTTTGAAAAGTATCACACTTTGAAATGATTCAAACGATTAACTAGTCAAGGTGGTGCTGTTTTTCTATTTCAAAATAACAGTCAAAATATTACAAATATTTGTGAGCACATTTCTTTACTGCGTTTTAGAGTAAGCCTTTACTAATAAATAATCATTTACGATCAGTTAGGTTAAACAATTTTTTTTCCGCTTTTTCATGCTTTCCTTGCCTTTTTTTGCAGTATATATATTACCTATTTGAAATATTTATGTCATGATATTACTTTTTAGTGGTCTTGAGTATGTATGTAATCAGAAAATTAAGTTATTAGAGGTGAAAATAAAAATTAATTCTTCACTGCGTTTTTCAATCTTTTGGGACTAAAGTTCAAATTTTAACTCGGAAGCATAGGGGATAAAGGTTTCCGAATTTTTGTCTGTATATCCAGTGACTGTATATCCAGTGGGAGGAGAGAGAAACGGCCTGAAACAAGGAAGTGCACTGTCACCGTTACTTTTCATTGTGGTGATGGATGACATAATGACCCGAGTGGCACAAGTAATCAGGGAAGGAAAGATGAAAGCAATGGTGTTTGCAGATTGTACGGGGAGGAAGGGCTTAGGTGCCCTGAGGCCAAAGTGGCCTGAAGACAATTAACCTAGTACTATTCTATGCTCTCAATTAAACATGGACTCGAACAGCAATGGTTAAAATAAATATATATTCTCAAGGGAAAAGAATACAAGGCCGAATGGCTATGGGAGGGAACACCAATCTGCACTCCTACTATATATCAAAAATGGAGGCCAAGCTATACCCCAAATTATATGGCAACGCTGTATAATTAAAACAAGTTACATTTACGTGATTTAGAAATCACCACATATTAAACCTTTTCTAATTCTTATCCGAAACTACTAGCCTCATTTCGATTCATTTCAATTGGTTACTCATTACATTCTTTCAAATAGCCTTCCGAAAATGTTTTGCAACCAGCATGAATGCTGTGCTTATGCGTCCATAAAAGACCAAAAGATGCCATCACAGACAAACGAAAAGCAAGGGGCCGTTTGTCATTATTAAAACTATCAAGTTCCCCACGCCAAAATCCTGACAATTACATTCTTAAAATCATTTAATTTCACATTAGCAGCATGTAACGATTAAAAATGAAACTAAACACATCTCGAAAGATGAAGTAAAACAAACTCGTTTTCGCTGCTTAAATAATAGGAGGCGTGTTATGAATATAAAATAATCTTAGGCCACATTATAATAGACCCATTAAAAATATAAATTAAACAAATTAGCAAATCAAGAAAACGCCTTGGTAAAAGGAGAATAGCGTCCTTTTGGAATCGAAAGTTATTTCAATGCAACCGGCCAGACGACACTTGGCCTCTTAAAATTCGCAAACTTATTTCCCCTTTTATGAAATTGTCATAAATGTTTTGTCTGACGGTTCTAGAGTTCCAATTAATATTATCTAACATTTTTACCTTGATCTCGGACCAAGATTTAGGTAGTGGTCCGAGGCTACCACAAACCGCGTCCTTTCACCACAAGCTCACATTATGTTCTCTTTTAGCTTGGCTTCAATTCGACACTTGGGACGCCATTTTGCGCATGTGCAGAAGTTCATTTTAAAACCGATGACAAATGAAGAACGCCTGGCACTAGTTTTAATGCCAACTTTTATAATTAATTTTCCTTCACCTCTTAAATGATCAAAACGTCCCTTTTTAACCAAATTTAATTTGGCAATAGAATTTTCATCGATGTGTCCGTCAATGATTGGCTATCAGACTTTAGATTATTTGAACAAATACCGCCAAATCCAGTACAGTCCCAGCATACATATTATTCACTAGACAGTCAACAATGGCTATATTCAATCAATGTAGGCCGGAGTAATTAGTTAATATATTTTCCATTAAAAGACAATGGTTATTTAAATTATTTATGTCTTCTTCTTGTATCCAGAAATGATTCACAATTAATGCCAGGATCGTCGGCAGAAGAATGGGGGGGGGGGGGTCACATGGGGGCGGCGACCGGGGGCGGGGCACATGGGGGCGGCGGCGGCGAAGTATTGTGAGTCGAAACCAATCGGCTCAGTCTCCCCCTGCGATTCCACCTGTAGGGGGTCAGATGATGATCCCCGATGGTAGCTGCAAGCAGGATGGAACCAGCTCTCCAATACAGCCTCTCCGGACCGTTACAGCTGGACATCTCACGAAGTTGTAGTAAATGCTTCCACTCTGACCAGCAGAATGGCTAACACCTCCACTAGATGTTATGTCGTGCATGGTGACAGTAACCTGTGCACTGGCCACTGCCACGAGTGGTGAGTGATCACATCACTCACGTGACCAACCGGAACAGATACCAGATGGCAATAAGGATCACATGATCGCCATCTCACCGATGATATTCCATGTAGATTCAGTTACCATGTCGTTGTTATAGCAAGTGACATTCCTTGGCTTTTTGGAATAATCGCAGTGTTAGACCAGGTAAGACTGTTAGAGCTTAAACCGACAGACGATGTTTCAATTTAAATTGTTAGTTTACAATGTGATGAGTAATTACTAATATGAACATCACAATTCGATGTTCTGTTAAAATTTCTAGCTTGTTCCCAACCAAAATAAATCCTGTTTTCACATTCTAAGGAAATTATTAAGTGGACGCAGCGTCACTTAACAACATGCCATCCCTCAACAATCATGGCAATCGGCTCTCAATTATATAAGGTACCAAGGTACCACAGTACCTCCCGAGTACTCTCAAACAGCACAGTCATGTAAGTTACTTCTGATGTACAATTACATCCAGTACAAATATACACACACAGCTCTCAAGCATGGCTTCAAACTTTATTAAGGTAGAACAGCAGGCGCAGAACCGCTCGAACAATCTCAGCAACAAAACAGCAATCACAATTTCACGTGAACCAAACTTCAACAGGACTACACACACGTGCTCAACTTCAGATAACGCAGGAATCCATCTCACATCTGCGACCAATCACCATGAAGCAGCAGTTACTCCTGACACAACCTCACTATTGAACCAAACACATAGTCAGCTTACTACCAGAATCACCCAAGTTCACTCGCACGTTGCCCTCAGCAATCTTCTAACCTCACTGTCACAATGACAAAACTAGACAACTCAAAGGATCAAGCTCACACCTAACCTCACAACATTCACTCTTGTCAAGACATAACCTCACCAAATTCACCAGTCGACTTCTAACAACCAGCTACCAACCCAGTGCGACCATCTCAACGATAGGTAGCACTACCAATTCATAATCAACTTACCTTAGGTCACTTCAGCAACCTTTCTAATCTTGGGTTACTAATTAGTAACCAACCTCTCTTACCATACCAAGGGTTACTTAACCATTTCTTCCACCATGGGTCACTCAATAGCAACCAACTTTTCACTGGGTCACTTCACGCAACCATGGGTCACTTATGCAACCATTACTTTCACTGGGTCACTTCACGCAACCTTACAACTTACCAAGGGTCACTTATGCAACCATTTCACTGGGTCACTTATGCAACCATTCGTCCGTAGGTACCCATGACATCGTCTGTATAACAGACAAATAAATTCCTCACCTAATCAATTCAGAAAGAAAACCTTCACCTGTATCGCATACACAATGCAGCTTACAGTTTGCTCCCAAACTGGCCTCCACACCTGCCACGTGTTTCAGCGACAAGAAATATCCACCTGCATATACCTTCCCTTCATGAAAAGGCTCCCTGCATATACCTCTTCTAATTAATAAGTCAAGGCACCACTCGACTAACTCAATCTCAAACTCACCATCAGCTCACTCATTAAAACCAACCGTCCGTAGGTACCTAAGTCGTCTGAAATATCAGACAAGAACAATTTCCAATCCTCCTAATTCCATAACAGAAACAGTTGCCAGCCATCTCCGGAACTAGTCTGGAACACCTGCCACGTGCGCCAATGAAAGGAAACATCGCCTGCATACGCCTCTTCACCAAAACCTCCTGCATACGCCTCTTCACAAAGACCACCTGCATACGCCTCTTCACACAGACCACCTGCATACGCCTCTTCACAATGAAAAGGCCACCTGCACTTTCACTTAAGGACATTAGGCACCACTCGACAATCCATCACACATCATCAGGGAATTAAACATCCTGGCATCTCCAACGAACCTAACCTCTCGAAGCACAAATACTACTCCGAGTACTGACAACATACACAACTCAATCCAACCAATACCAACACGGTACCAACAAAACAAAACCTAGACACTAACCGAAGAAATCTCAAATACTCAACCGAGTACCAACGCACAAGAAAATAATAAAAACACTAACCCTAATTAAATCTCAACTAGTACCAACAACGCAGTACATGGATCACAAATCCACAAAACACTCCCTAACAAGTACTCACTCGAGCACCAAGTACCAACCAGGCACTAAACACACCTGAAATAAAACAACAAAATGTACCCTCAAAATACTAAACTATGATGTGCGATCATCACCAGCCCGCACGACATCAAGAGTCAGAGGAGCATAGCAATGTCGACATCACCAACCATCACTGAAAGTACCAGAATCATAAATAGACAGAGACTGGCTACTCCCGCTAGGTCGGTATCACTCGACGATCTCCGCATCAACTCCTCACTTCTCAATTGGCATCCTGAAATGCCCTAACCTCACTCACACAACCACACGCACACCAACACCAACCATACGTGCAGTCCTGGCACGTCACTCGTTCGATTCCTAACTCCAACCAAACCTGAAATAAATTTCAAAATTTCTATCTACCGACTGAAGATCAAAACTTCACACGACCAAAATACGATCACCTAGACCAGCTCTTCTTATAACGGCTTTCTGCTTCCTAATTTTCGACCGCACGTCGCACGAACAGCTACAATCACAACAACTACACACCCAACACAACGGGGCTTCACGACTCCACAGCTGACTTAACACCTGACCTCGGCCTAGCAATTTTAAAACTCGCTGTTTCACCACCTGAAAAGCTTCAGCTCGACACTGCTGTTGTATGTACTCACAGTACATTACTCGTCCGCCTGCATGTTCACTGAAATCTTCTCTTATCATGTCACAAGACATTACACATTCAACTCGATGACAACAATTATCTGCGCACAGATGTTTCTCACAGAATACAGCAAAATAATTGACTATTCAGTTCACTAAATTTCATTAATGCTTAGATGACTTAATCACATTGGCAACACAGCCAGAACAAATAGCAATTCAAAATTTTGCAACCATGCCAGAATGATTTTCAGCAAGAACTCAACACGCGAATGATATCACTTTTCACACAACTTGACAGGAACACAGAACGATTAGCCATTAGCACTTTACTTAACAGCTGTGCATAGATAACTTTCTACCATGAATCAAATAGCTACTGTACTGGTTTGATCCCACCTTGGAAGCAGCTTGTAGTACGGAACATCACAGAGTGTGATAATAGAGAGAATCCATCAGCCAATTTTACCATGCTTACAGAGAGACCATGTTCTTGAGTGCCAGTATTAACCTGGACTTGACTCGTCGTCAGTGCGTTCACGCACTGAGGAATGCCAGCAACGCTTTGTCCATTCACAGACATGAAAAGAAAATCATAATATTAGCCAGAGTACCACAGTAGGCATCCTACCTAACCTTAGTTAACCCTCAGTTACTCACTTCTCCCGTGCTGCTCGAATCCACGTAAGTTAAACTACCTCGTTACTATGGCAACAAAACACCAGGCAACGGCTCCAGAAAATCGAAAACCACGCTCTGCTACCATAAATCTGTACGGGGAGGAAGGGCTTAGGTGCCCTGAGGCCAAAGTGGCCTGAAGACAATTAACCTAGTACTATTCTATGCTCTCAATTAAACATGGACTCGAACAGCAATGGTTAAAATAAATATATATTCTCAAGGGAAAAGAATACAAGGCCGAATGGCTATGGGAGGGAACACCAATCTGCACTCCTACTATATATCAAAAATGGAGGCCAAGCTATACCCCAAATTATATGGCAACGCTGTATAATTAAAACAAGTTACATTTACGTGATTTAGAAATCACCACATATTAAACCTTTTCTAATTCTTATCCGAAACTACTAGCCTCATTTCGATTCATTTCAATTGGTTACTCATTACATTCTTTCAAATAGCCTTCCGAAAATGTTTTGCAACCAGCATGAATGCTGTGCTTATGCGTCCATAAAAGACCAAAAGATGCCATCACAGACAAACGAAAAGCAAGGGGCCGTTTGTCATTATTAAAACTATCAAGTTCCCCACGCCAAAATCCTGACAATTACATTCTTAAAATCATTTAATTTCACATTAGCAGCATGTAACGATTAAAAATGAAACTAAACACATCTCGAAAGATGAAGTAAAACAAACTCGTTTTCGCTGCTTAAATAATAGGAGGCGTGTTATGAATATAAAATAATCTTAGGCCACATTATAATAGACCCATTAAAAATATAAATTAAACAAATTAGCAAATCAAGAAAACGCCTTGGTAAAAGGAGAATAGCGTCCTTTTGGAATCGAAAGTTATTTCAATGCAACCGGCCAGACGACACTTGGCCTCTTAAAATTCGCAAACTTATTTCCCCTTTTATGAAATTGTCATAAATGTTTTGTCTGACGGTTCTAGAGTTCCAATTAATATTATCTAACATTTTTACCTTGTTCTCGGACCAAGATTTAGGTAGTGGTCCGAGGCTACCACAAACCGCGTCCTTTCACCACAAGCTCACATTATGTTCTCTTTTAGCTTGGCTTCAATTCGACACTTGGGACGCCATTTTGCGCATGTGCAGAAGTTCATTTTAAAACCGATGACAAATGAAGAACGCCTGGCACTAGTTTTAATGCCAACTTTTATAATTAATTTTCCTTCACCTCTTAAATGATCAAAACGTCCCTTTTTAACCAAATTTAATTTGGCAATAGAATTTTCATCGATGTGTCCGTCAATGATTGGCTATCAGACTTTAGATTATTTGAACAAATACCGCCAAATCCAGTACAGTCCCAGCATACATATTATTCACTAGACAGTCAACAATGGCTATATTCAATCAATGTAGGCCGGAGTAATTAGTTAATATATTTTCCATTAAAAGACAATGGTTATTTAAATTATTTATGTCTTCTTCTTGTATCCAGAAATGATTCACAATTAATGCCAGGATCGTCGGCAGAAGAATGGGGGGGGGGTCACATGGGGGCGGCGACCGGGGGCGGGGCACATGGGGGCGGCGACGGCGAAGTATTGTGAGTCGAAACCAATCGGCTCACAGATGATTTGATGATTTGGGGAAACAAGGAGGAGGAGGTACAGGAACAGTTGGACGTGTGGGAAGGAATAATACAAGGATATGGGATTAAATTTAGCATAAATAAGAGTGAGATGGTGATCACAACAAGGAAGAAGGAAAGAACCACAACGGGAATAACAATTGGTGGGGAACAGCTGAAGAAAGTGGAGAGTTTAAAGTACCTGGGAAGCCTGATACAAGATAATGGAAGAAACGATAGAGAAATAATGAGCAGGGGAGACAGGCAGAAGCATTTCGGAGGAGTGTGAGAAGCATGTTATGGAGCAAGGATGTCCCTCAGAACAGCAAAAAGATCATATATCGGGCGTACTATGTCCCTATCCTGACGTATGCCTCGGAGACCTGGGTTATGAAAGGAAGGGAGAAGAGCCAAATACAGGCCAGTGAGAAGCAGTATTGGAGCTACAAAAATGGACAGAATAAGAAATGAGAGGACCAGAGAATTAATGAAGGAGGAACCATTACAGGATGGTATAGAGAAATCTAGACTTAGATGGCATGGACATGTAAAACGAATGGAGGAGAAGAGGATACCCAGGAGGATACTCGAGACGAAGTGGGAAGGAAAGAGACCGAGAGACAGGTGGCTGAAGGGGGTGAAAGAAAGCGTGAAGAAGAGAGGAGAAGACTGGACAAGGGTGGAGGCTGAGAGATGGTGGGAAGACAGAAGACGTTGGAGAGGCTTGTGTTCCAAACAGACCCGGCCAGTGGCGGGAAACTGTGCAAGATGATGATATCCAGTGACTAAAAGGTGTACCCTTTTTCTTTCTCATAAAATGGTGTTTTATAGATTTTCTAAGGACCAAAGCTGTCTGATACCTGATTTATAGTGATATAGTTAAACTACAAACAAATTGAATTACCGTATTTACTCGAGAGCCAAAATACAAAATTCTTAGAAATCGCTTATAGTACCCCTTCTTAATAACTGAGAGTCAAAATACAACATTCTTGGAAATTGTCGAATTTTTAAAAGTTTTTTAAATTATAACTGAAGTTCATCCTCTTTTATGATAAAAATATTTTTCTTGTGACATTATTATTTTTATTATTCAGACGATATGACCGCCATTTTGCGCACATGTACGTGATTGAGCAGGATATCGAATCGTGTAGCTTCACCCGATATCCAATAGAAGATGCCACACTATTGGCCGAGTAGAAGCACCAAGTTTAAAATCTGCCAATAAAAGTTATGGATTCATATCTTGCCTGCATTCTTTTGTTATTCTTTGTATTGCGCTTCGAAGTGGTGTTTGCGGCAGCCTCTTCTCAGTTTTATTTCAAACACATTTCATTTGCTGCAAGAACCGTCGGCGTTTG
Organism: Meconema thalassinum; assembly: GCA_946902985.2. NCBI lineage: Eukaryota > Metazoa > Arthropoda > Insecta > Orthoptera > Tettigoniidae > Meconema > Meconema thalassinum. Next base: position 13,197,661 of record OX336390.1, on the reverse strand, counting down.
TGCGACTCATTATTCGGATATTAATGTGAAATATGGGAATAATACGTTCTCGGTTGTGTTTACAAATGTTAGTGAGATGTGATCGTTCAGCATCATCACTCATTCCCTAATTGATGCATTCTCCCTCCCTGTGTTCAAATAAAAATGAAGTTTGCATTTCCATATCTGATACTTCGTCCATTCCATGCTATTTCTTGGATACTAAGATTAGCAAGGGATAATAGTGAAAGTCATTAGGGGATAGCCAGGTATAGTGGAGGATAAGTGAGGTTATGGCAGTCTTATTATGGGCTGAGTAAATATGTAAACTTTGTTTATTTTGATTAAATATATCGTACTACACTATGTATCATCAAAATAAAATAGCTTATTTTTACTCTCTCCTTTTCCCAAAATGGATTTTTGCGAAGTTCGCGTCTATAGTACACTTCCTCAATTTCGGAACTACAAATTTAGAAAAAAAAGGGGATCCTATCATCATCAAGTTCCCACTCCAGTTTCCCAGGTGTGGTTTACGAGCACACTCCTATAACCGAGTAAATACTGTATTCAAGATTTTAAATTAGACCAAGTTTTATTTTCATGAATGAGAATGTCTGGGAACTGGTTGAAAATTCAAATTATTCAAGATTTTGAAGAAAAAGGGTTAGACTGTGATTTGTAACTTGCCGTGATTGTAATTCTTCTCTAACATCTTTACTATACAACATGATAAACGTTTCTAATTTCATGTTTTTTCTTCCTTCTTCCTCTGTTAACGAAGTTGGGAGAGATTGTCGTCACTTGCCGCCAATCAGCAGTTTTGCTGGCAAGTCTCTGTTCTGTAGTCCAGTTGCACTTTGTGTTAGTGCTGTCTTGTTTGTGTGTGATTAAGTAGCCTATTACTTTAGGAATATGACCAGCAATTTGACAGGATCGAAGAAAAGAAATTGGCATGAATTCATTTGTAGGCTGTGTGAATACTTTGAGAGAGAGCAAGACAATGGTGGGGCCCTTGTTCCTGTCTGTGAAACTTTAGTTAGTTATTGTTGTTTTAAGGGGCAGAACTACGAAGTCATCTGCCCCTGTGACACTTTGAAAGAGGGATAAACTACAGGGAAAAGCGTGAATGTAGAAAAATAGCTATTTGATGTTGATACACCGTCAGCAGTGCCATACACTCCTAGTAAGCTAGCTCTAAAACATAAAACGGATACATTTCTCAAGGACACAATTAGGCAGCATATTTTTCAATATAATATGAGGAAGGGATTTTCCACTCGTGAGAAGTATCTAATTATTTCCTTGAAAGAAGAAGAAAATCGGCTTGAGCCAAGTGCTAAAACAACTGACTGACTTGATTAACAAAATGTAAGTTAAACCACAATTACTACTGATCCTATCACCGTTGTGTTCTGTTAGTTTGGTTCTGGTACGTGTGGACGTATTTCAGTGTTCATTTCCAGTATTTATTGAAGTGTTTATAGGGGGCTGGTCAGGGTGCCTGATTGTAAAAGGGAGTGGTTTTTGTTTTCGTCACATTGTAGTCTATCTTTATCTTTAGGAATAATAAGATTTCCACCTTTCAATACTATTTAAAGAATAATAAGATTTTCGCCTTTCAATACTATTTAAAGAATAATAAGATTTCCGCCTTTCAATACTATTACGTCAATACGGACCTGAATACTCGACATTATGAATCACATTGTAGTGATTTTTCTGGATGTTTGATTCTTCACTATGGCCAAAAAATATAATTCTGTGTTCTTGAAACAGTTTTTGGAACAATGTCCATGCTTGTGTATTGTTTTTGTAAAAAAAAGGAAGACAATTAAATGTGATGATGATGATGATCAGGTGCCAACAAGTCGGTGTCGACTCCTAGCGACTGCATGGATGGACTGTCTCCATATGATTTGGTCTTCAGCCATATACTTCAGATCCTTCAGTGACATATTCATGTTGGATTTGATGGAGTCGATCCATCTCACCCTTCCACCTTTCCAAGCATAATTGTCTTTTCCAACAAATCAGAACGTCTCATAATGTGTCCAAAATATGACAGCTGTAATCTTGTTATCAATGCTTCAAGAGACAGATCTGGTTTGATTTTTTGAATTACTCATACATCTGTCTTCTTGGCTGTCCAAGGAATATGCAGTATTCTTCTCCAACACCAGAGCTCAAAAGATATGTGATACATGTTCTTATTCCAACCGTAATACAAGATCTACGAGTATAATGTTTTGTCCTAAAATATTTTTAAAGTAAACTGTTCTGTATTTACCGTAATATCTGTCTGACTTTATTACGTAAAAAACATTGTCTTGCAATTCCTGGAGTATTTTGCAATGCTGAAGATGCTTCAGTATATTGTTAAGATGGAAGATATGCCTACTACACAATATGTTCTTATAAATATTGCAATGCTCCTCGATATTTATGTATAGCTGAATAAGCACTAAAGTTAAATACCGTATTTGCTCGCGTATATCTCGCCCCCGCGTATATCTCGCACCCCATTTTTTTAGTTGAAATTTCAGGGGAAAAAAGTACTCGCATATATCTCGCATTCATTTTTGACGTCGTCATATAAATGACCGTAATAACCTTGAGGTATAAACACGTTCGATTTAGCGCGCCACAAGTCATCATTGAAAAAGACGTTATAAGCGCGTTAAGGATGATTCAAGGCAGAAAAGGAACTCCAGCATTTATATTGGATACGATCGATCATCTTCTATATCGATTCCTCACTACATGTACGAGCGAGCTCGATCTTACCCGACCGCGGCTGAAGACACAATGTAGGCCTAAAGAGTGCTAACAGTCACGCCGGCGCCGCATCGCATGCTTGCGCGAGGTCTGTCCGAGTTTGTACGTTCCGTAGCGGCACTACAGTATAGCGTCAGTTTACGCAAGTTTGCATCAGTTCGTGTGTTATGGTTATGCGACATTAAGAACCTATGAAAAAGACGTCATGAGCTCGTTAAGGATGATTCAAGGCAGAATTTAGAGCGCAGACGCGTAGCGATCGATACGATCGATATTTTCCATATCGATTCCTCGCTGCATGCCCGAGCGAGCTCGAACTTGGCCGAGCGCGGCTGAAGCGTGCTAACACTCACGCGGCGCCGCTATGCTTCCACACGGCCGAGCTCAAGCAACGCAATACGTAAAGACGAAATCATTGAGATTCGAGAAGACTGAAATGCGTTTCTCTGCGACGTAACAGTAGGCCTACTTGCGCAATCTTCGAAACATACGAGCATGTTGGTGCGAGTGGTATAGCACAGATTTCCTTATCTTCAAAGCCCAAACAATACAAGAGGAATACGGAAATTCCCCGCGTATATCTCGCACCGACAAATTTCACTCGTATTTTCGGCTCGCGTATATCTCGCCCCCGCGTATATCTCGCCCCCGCGTATATCTCTCACCCCATTTTTTAGTTGAAATTTCAGGAAAAAAGTGCGAGATATACGCGAGCAAATACGGTAATTGTGAATTTATATTCCGCTAAAGGTTTCCCTGGAATATGTCATTATCAATTTCCGTTTTGTAGCCTAAGCCGGATATCCCTCCACTTTACTCTGGCTGGTCACCATCCTTCCTCAACCACCGAACTCCACTCCAGGTTTCGTTCTCTCACACTGTCCCTAACCAAATCTATCCACCGTACTGGATTATGTGTTGTGTTAAATGTGCATTTCACGTCATGAACTGCCCAAGACAAGTAAAACAAGCTCTTTTGACTGTTTATATTTCCTGATTTTTCTGGATTTTCTTATTAGAATCTCCTGATTTTTGGTTTTGTAAGGTTGGCAGGTAGTGCCATGCGGTGGATCCCGCTTGAACTCTGTGTGTGACTTCTATTCATCATGCTACTAGTAATGAATGAAACTCATGAGCACTTTCTGGAGACAAATACCATGGTATCAGGCCTTAACCCTCTCCACTCGTGTGTCGACAGCCTTCACTTAGCGTTAGAGCTCGTGTGTCGATAGAGTCGACACAATGTTTCGTCGCACGTTTCTAGGTTACCTGGCATGCCAGAGCTTTTGTACTTCGTTTGGCAAGTGCTGGTCCCGGAAATCGTAAGAAACCGAGTGTTTTAGTTTCTCTTTGCTCAGCAAAACTGCTCCGTTTCCTTGACATGGAAAGCAGTCGCGGTGAAGCAACATGGCGGCGCACAGTCTGACCAAAGCTAAGATTCTGGCATCTATTTCGACTGGTTTTGATGATAAGTGACCATAAAAGCGATGAAATTTTTGATCTGGCGATGAAAGTGAGTGTTTCAAGTGACGATATTCATATCAGTGTCGCAAGAAATCATGGTGGAGGCAATAATATTATGAGAAGCAATCAGGGTTCCATCCAGGCATTTGGTTTGAACACTCAAGACATACCGTTAAGAAAGTTAACATTATTTTGTGTCATGTAAATACCATAATTTCCTTCCTGTATATATTGTTACAACCAGTACTTCACACCAGGTTTTAAAATAAGAAGAATGCTGACAGAAATAAATACGAGTTGGGAGAAATCAGGACTTACAATAATTCGAGAGGAAAGGGTTAATGAACCTGTATTCCTTACTATATAACCCACCATCATATAGCAGTAACAATTGATGGTATTTGGTTGGGTTGTCAATGCATCAAATGGGTTGCAGGTGGAAAGAGATTGATGACCGTTGCCTTACAATGTCGCCACTCTCTTCATGTGTGGTGTAAGTGGCTAAATGGCTCAAATGCTGACTGATCTAAGAAGAGCTTGTTATGTGTTCACAGCAAGAACCTGGTGCGCATGCTCAAGACTCACATCGGCACTGAGAACAACACGCAGGCCTGGATGTTGCTGACGTGTATCGCCGAGTTCCTGGACATCAAGGAGCCAGGGTTTGCCCTTGAGTACTACAGAGAAAACTACATGGATCCCTCTGAGGTGAGGCTCAGCTTGCTAGGGGGTGAGATATGTATTGCATACCTGCCAACTTTTACGGTTTATCCGTAAAATTTACGGAAATTGCAGCATTTTACGGTTTTACGGATGAACGGTGTCATTTTACGATTTCGCGGACAAAAATTTGAAAAGATAATTTACATTCGATAATACCGCACACTTCCGTACAATCGATTGTTTGCGTGGGTCGAAGGCAAGTCCACGATAGTCGATAACTCGTTCTTTGATATGATTCGTACTTTTAACCGTGTGATGTTTGTGTCTTCATTGTAATTGAATTTGAAGCCGGGATAACCGTTCTTCCATGTGAATCTTAGGTGTCGACAGGCTCTGCTTCGCATATTCTTTGTTCCGCTCCGTTCGCTCGTTGCGATTTAAACCATATTCTTTGACCACGTGAGTTGTTCATTGTTCGCGAAGTTGGCGTTCCTTGAATGTTTTCGTCTTTTAAGGTTATGGCATATTTTAATGAAGCGTTCGAGTTTTTGTGCTATAACTTCGTGCTTCGCAGTTTCCTGTATTCCTTGGACTAATTACATTCGTTCCACGTGTGTGTTTGTTTTTTATTTCTACCATGTGCATATTCTTTCTTCACGTTGACAGTGACGTAATTAGGGCCGAGTGTCTGTTTACTTCCTTTTTGGTGGAACACAATGTGCCCTTAAGTGCGGCTGATCATGCTGATGCTTTATTTAAGATGTTTCCAACATCAGAAGTTGCAAAGAAATATAGTTGTGGTCGCACGAAAACGACATGCTTTGTAAATAAAATGGCAAAAAATGCATCATCTGAAGTTGTTAAGTGCCTTCAGAACGGACCGGATACAGATAAATCCCTTTTCTTTCCATCAGTGAGAAACTACTTTTGTACTGCCTGTGACTAAATCATCAACAAGTTTCCACTCAAGGATGACGTGTTAAAGAATGCTCAAGTTGCTAGGTTAGACAAAATTGAAGATGCACAGTTTTCTTCCATTCGTTTTTTCTTGGAAAAGTTTCCTATCATGTTATGCAAGGAAGAGAATGAAACTACAGATGAGGTGGTGAATGACCTTCAGAGGCAGTTCACAGCTCTTCAGGTAGATGACACTTCGGCTGCACATCAAGATGCTGCAAGTGATTCCAATTGGGCACAAATATCAAGAATTCGTGGAGCCGATAGACTTCTTAAGTATAACCGAATTTCTAGAGTAATGCTCTCTGTTCTCACCATACCCCATAGCAATGCAGAATGTGAACGTGTTTTCAGCCTTGTGAAGAAAAATAGAACACAGTTCAGGTCATCCATGTCCAATGAATCTCTGGAGTCTATTTCTATTTTGAAGACCAGGAGTTCTGGTCGCTGTTATGACAAAACATTTTCTCATGACTTTTTGCAGGAAGCTAAAAAGACCACAACCATGACTTTAAAGTCGAACTAGCATGTGATTTGCAGTGTGTATTATATTATTTCTTGCCTGTGTTACGTTAAACAAGTTTTATTGTGTAAAGCCTTTTTCAATTATCGTATATCAGCTTAATCTATCAAGGAAGTCCTGTTATGTCTGCTCCAAACCAATATTCACCACGCCTGCTGCTGATTAACATGGATTTCTTCTGGATTGTTATGTTCATCTACAAATTATGTAAGTAGATATGATTTCATTGAAGTATCCTGTTTAAAGCATGAATTATTGTATTTTGTAGCCCAGAAGTATTATTATTTTCGTCAAGCCGGGGGTATATCGAAAATCGTTCTATTTTTTGTCGCGCGTGAGTTTTACTGATAGCCCTTTTCAAAAGTTGGCAGGTATGGTATTGTATGCTAATGAACATACTGGAACAAATCTAAATCAATACAGCCCAAACATCAAACCCTGGTCTAAATTTAAATAAGATCTATTTTGATACAAATATTATACGACACGTTAACAGATCATTGTCGTCGTTCAAGCAGAATTCACTAAGTCAGAAAATCTTACTTCTGAGTTATAGCGGCTTACTTATGAGTTATAGCGGTTTTAATGTTTCAGACAACTCCTAAAATCAGTTTGGCATTATTAGTTAACGGCTTTGGTGGCGTAGTTGGTAGCATGCTGAACTGCTGTGCCCAAGATAGCAGATTCAAACCCGGCCGAAGTCGTTGGATTTTTTAAGAGCGTTAAAAATCCTTCAGTATGCCATCCTTCGGAGGGGAAGTAAAGCTGGCGATCCCATGTCATAGATTTATGGCATGTAAAAGATCCTTCCACAGACCAAACTTGTGTGAAGCTAAATTGTTAGGTTAGATTTCGTCGGAACGCTCTATCAAAGTTCCAATGTTCATCACTAGGCATCATTGATATCTGGTAGCGAAAGTTGGAACTACTTGAAATTGAACGGAACTTGTAGCTCACCGTAATAAGAGTGTCCGCTGGAAGTAGCTACAGGCTCAGGTGAGCCGAGCATGTCCTCTGACATTCCCGGCACTAAACGCCATACGATAAATAAATAAGTTAATATTAACATGTTTTTTTTTTTTTTTTTTTGGTGTTGTTGCTACTATTACTTCCACCTGCTTCCATAATTTCACTATTTTCGCAAATTCATAGTACGGTACCAAGTTTAAATTGGAAATATCTGTTCCCGTAGGAAGAAACAGGATGGGGCGAAACGCTGGCAACTGTTTTGAGCTAGCCGGACCATTGTATCAAATTTCTTTGTGAATTTGTTAAACCAAGTTTAAAAGAAATATAATATTTTTCTACTGGATGACTTCTGCTGGGAAAGGAAGGAACCTCTTCATAGGTTGTTGTAAAGGCAAAAATAACAATTACTGGCCCACATGTGTAGGAGCATGAAATTTATTATTGTTCTGAATTATTTCTTATAACTACACAGTATGATGCAGCAGGACTGTTACAGGTCAGGGAAATGTCAGGGAAATTTTCTGCAAGGTCAGGGAACTTCTTATTTTTTTTAAATAAAAGCGTGAATCTGTCTAATTGCCTGTAGTGCGAAGCTCCTTTGCTTTGTCGGGTTAGGGCTGCAAAATGCTAATGCAGATGACCTCGTAGTTCCGCCCCTTAAAACAACAATAACTAACTAACTAAAATGCTAAAATTGTAAAATAGAGGAGAGAGAGCAAGAAAGAACACATTGCGGTAGCCCTGCTGCTTTCGATACTTCGTCTCGTCGTGTCCCCACTACACTCTTTCCTCCACCCTCCCTTGCCCTAGTCGGTCGTGTTTCGTCGGGAACCGCGCTTGTTCAGGGCCAAAGCCTCTACTCCACATGCACCATCCCGCTCGCGTCCCATCTCATCTCGTCCGTGTTCGGTTCGCCGAAGTTTCACTTTGTGTACCTTCGGCATAGCACCTATGCTTGGTCTACTAATACAGAGATTATGTAAAAAATCAGCTCGAACGTTCTCTCATAGGCCTACGACAAGTGTACGATGGTGTTCAATCCGAGGGAGAGTTAGGTAAAGTGACTGTCACTAAAGAAATGCTCGTTAAGGCGAGGCATGTTCGTTTAGAATATGAAATTGCGCCTAAGGAGAGGACCGCCGAAAAGAATAGAAAACGAGGCCAAAGAAAAACAAGAGACCAATTGTAGACGAGGTAAAAGAGTTGAAAACCAAAAGAGTCAAATTGATGTTAAAAAAGAAGCCGAACTAAATGATATTGAACGTTTAAAAGTGCTAAACAGCGGGTACTTGTAGAGAGTTATTGAAATAGATGTATGAAACGAAAGTTTTAAAGCTAGTGTGTTAGCTTTTCAAAATGTGATCGTACTTACTTTCGCTAAGAATGTAGCAAAAAAGTGTATACTCGGAGCCAAATGCGTGGATTTCCTGCTTTAATCCATCGATTTCTTTACCAGTATCAGTCACTAAATTTTATGTTTTCGATGTCTATATTTTTTCTCAGTATTGTGTATGTATTTTAAGTGTTAGTGATTATAGCAATAAGATCTTACGCACAAAACATGTGACACGATGTAAGGTCTTTCTAGTGTGCGTCAGGCATCCGTTAAAGCTTTTAAGTTTCAAACCATTCTGTTTGTTTGCCCATCCAAACAGCCATCCCCGAGCGCTAGCACTCCGGCCACGCTCTAAGCCTATGCTCAGAGCATTTTGGTGGAAGGTAGTTTAGGAAGTGGTGGGGGGAACTTCGCTGGCTGAGTGCGTGAGCTTCCCGCCGCGCTGAAGTGAGCAGCCGATCCATGAGTTGCTAGTCTAGTCCAATGTCCTTTATTGACAGCGTGTAAGTAAATCAGTTTCACAGTGGTCATGACTGAACATCATACAAACAAGTAGTTCCGTGAAGAACTATACAGACTATTTCCACATATCCTACTTATGTCAATTGCCTCTATCAACATACAACATTTCAGTTTGATTGCTGTTATAAATTCATAGATATTGAGAACCACCTAAATATTTCGGTTGGTCGCCATGTTCGATTTTTATATACTGTATGTAGGCCATAGAGTTATGTACTGTTAGATGACGATTGTTGCGTAGGTTCATTATTCAAACGTTCACTTCGATCGCGTGATTAATACACAAGAAATAAAAACTTAACTTTAAAAGTACGCACAGCCGCCATCTTGGGGTTATGTGAACAAATGAACAAAATTAGAAGCCAGTGCATTACAATGTGTATAAACTTTTACTGTACCAAATTTCACTGTGCTCAGATGGTTAAATCGCAAGAAAAATCTATTAAAATGTTCCACCTTTGCTTGGCCGCCATGTTGGTTTTGTAGTTAACAGGTTTTTTGAAAGTCTCACAGGTGAACTTCTAGTAGTGCCGGTTATCACCGTTCAAAATTTCAGGGTGATATCAGTAATAGTTTTGGAGATATAGAATACCGGTGAAATATTTTGCACAGCTGCCATGTTGGTTTGGTGAGATGAAATAAAATTTGAAGGGCACAGTTGGGGTCAGCCGAAATGGTGCTATGACCTTACTGAGTTTCATTGAAATCGCTCCAGACGTTTAGAAGTTATTGGGGGGACACACACGGACAATAGGTGATCTCATAAGCCTAATTTTTCATAAAATGAAAATAGGCTAAAAAGGATGGAGTGGTGAAGCAGAAACCTTTAAAGCAGAATGGGAAATTTTATTTTTCTGTACAGCTTATAAAGGAGCAAGAGTCACTCAAGGTCTGTACTATCAGTTCATATTGGTAAAATGTTGTTGAATTTTCCTCTCTAATATGTTCACATTTCAGTTTGGAATAAATCACAATATTCTTTACTTAACACTTGCGTTTGTTTCCTGCACATTCCATATTACACACTTCGTCTGCAGTCTTTGATTTCAGTGGCCTTAGCACAACAAACTTTGTTAAATGGTCCCGGTACACCATTATAAATTTGGAGTCTTCATCAGGGTGCGACTGAAAGTCAATCAAGTATACTTGACATGGTGAATTCATTTCCTTGAATAACAAAGGCTTACAACCAGTCCTTTCATCTTATGTCTCAATTTTTGATCTCAAGGTTCGCACAAGCTTAAGAATAGTAAAATGTCCTTTGTAATAACATTTTGAAATTTCCCTTTCAATTGCTGAATCATACGATCTCTTCCTCCGTGTCCAGTGGATAGGCTATGTGCGCTTCATTAAGAACTGCAAACAACTCTTCATCAAAAACATAATACCTTATGCTGTCTTGGTCTGTGACAGGGTGTATTAGTTTTGAAATACCATTTACTTCAATAATGTCATATCGTCTTAAAAACCTGATATCGTTACTTTCTTATTTAATTGCATTTTTTAGATTTTTCAATTTTTGAATGCACCTATCATATTTCAATTTGGTCAATGTCAGTGAATTTACCTTGGAAGTCGAGCGTTCCTGCTGCAGTTTTTCACGAAACAGTTCTGCCGTGGTGTCTGACATAATTATTACACACTTAAACTAATTATTTAAACGTGAATGAATCTTTTGTCACTATTGCACAACAATAAAGAGCCGAGTAATGACGAATGGCAACTGCCTGTTGTGTGGTGGGGAAATAAAACAGAGAATTGTTCTGATCTATAACAGTCGGTCCAATAATGGAAGTACGAGTCCAAAGAATCGCAATATTTTAACATACATAACAAAGGTTTGGCGCGCGCGCGGTTACATTTTCAGAGCACCATCTGTGAATCAACTTTTACTAAACCACAGCAGGCATAGTTAACTCTCCCTAGGAAAAGTTGATCTGTGTGTTTTCAATCAACTGTTACTGATACTTTCAGTAAGAGTTGACTCTGACTAGGGAGAGTCAACTCTTACTAAGAATCGACTTTCCCTGTAACATCCATACCACCTCAGTCTTGATGTCTCAATCCTACCTTGCAAGGGCTCCTCTTTCACCATTTCCCTGACCTTTTCATTCCTCACCCTGTCTCTTCTTGTTACTCCGATCCTACTTCGCAGGAACTTCATTTCACCTGCCTGTATTCTGCTTATGTCTCTTTTCTTCATTGTCCACGTTTCTGAAGCATAGGTCAGTATCGGGATATAGTAGCTTCTGTATAACACTTCCTTGCTTTTTTGTGGGACATCTTTATTCCACACTAAGCTCCTAATGCTTCTGCCTGTCTGCCACGTTCCGTAATCTCTTTGTCATTTCTCCCATCTTCCTCCACTATACTTCCCAAGTACTTGAGACTTTCCACCTTCTTCAGCTGTCCACCTCCAAGTGTTATCCCACTCATTGGTCTGTCCCTTTTCCTGGTCGTCAACAGGATCTCACATTTACTGATGTTGAACTTCCATCCGTACTCTCCCACTGTTTCTTCCCAAGCCTTCAGTTGCTCCTGAATTTCCTCCTCCCTGTTTCCCCAGACCATGAGATCATCTGCAAACACCATTGCTTTCATCTTATCTTCTCCTATCTTTCCTGCTATCCGTGTCATTACCTCGTCCATAACCACAATAAAGAGAAGGGGTGACAGCGCACTACCCTGTTTCAGGCCACTCATTTGTCTGAACCAGTCTGTTCTTTCCCCTCCAACTTTCACACAACTCACACTTCCACAATACATCTCCTTCACTCTGCCTACAGTCTCTTTTTCCACTCCCATGTTTTCCATTGCTTTCCAAACCTTCTCCCTACACACACTATCATAGGCCTTTTCGATGTCCAGGAAGGCCATCAACAGATCCTCTCCAAATTCGTAGTGGTGTTCCTGGAGCTGTCTCACTGAAAATATGAGATCCACTGTTGATCTTCCAGGTCTGAATCCATACTCCTCCTCTCTCAATTTTCTCTCCACTTTGGCTCGTATTCTACTTTCTAATATCTTTTCATATATCTTGGCACAGTGAGGTATGAGTGTGACTCCCCTTTCTGCTTCCTTTCTTAAATATTGGGACAATTAATCCTTTCTTCCAATCTTCTGGGGTCTTTTTCTCCTTCCATATCACCCTCATCACACGGTACAGCCACTGTTTCCCAACCTCCCCTGCTGCCTTCACCATTTCAACACTCACTTCGTCCACACCAGGTGCCCTTCCTCCTCTCATCTTGTCTATAGCCATTTCCAGTTCTCTCCAAGTCAGGTCCTTTTCCATTCCTGTGTTGTCTTCTCCATCTTCCAATGCATTGTCTTCCTCCCTATGACCATTTGGATTCAGCAAATCCTCCAAGTACTCTTTCCACACTGTCTTGAGTGTCTCTTTGTTGTGTACCTCATTTCCGTTTTTGTCCATCATTACCACATCCTCTCGCAGACCTCTTCTCTTACTTTTGACCATCCCATAAAGAACTTTCTTATTTCCTCTGCTGTCTTCCTCCATCATCTCTGTCCACTTTACCATGCACTTCTTCCTCTCCTCTGCGACAATCTTGTTTGCTTCTTTCTTCTTTATCTTATAATCTTCAGTTGCCAGATCAGTTCTTTCCTGGAACCACACTCTGAAAGCCTTGTTCTTCCTTCCCACAGCTTCTTTTACTCTCTCATTCCACCATGGTGTCTCTTTACACCGCTTTCTGTTGCTTGTTCTTCCACATACTGCCACTGCAGCTTCCACCATTGTGTTCTTGAATTGCTTCCATTCCTCTTCCCCTGTTTTAGGATTGTCTGTTGGCATCCTTTCCCTTATTATCTTCTGGAATTCTTCCTTGACTTCCTTTTCCTTGAGTTTCCATACTTTGATTCTCCTTTCCTGGTACTCTGTCCTCTTGCTATCCTTAACAACTCCCAGGTTCATTACAAGTATTCTGTGGTCGCTATCTAAGGCCTCTGATGGTATTACCTTTATATCTCTGACACTTCTCTTCATTTCCCAGACGTACAGCATGTAATCTACCAAAGATTTCTTTGTTAAATCACTGCTGTACCACGTTACCTTGTGGCTTTCTTTCTTCCGGAACCAGGAGTTGCCTACCACTAAACCGTTTCTCTTGCAAAAATCCAGCAACCTTCTCCCTTCTTCATTCCTGCTACCCCATCCTTCTGCTCCCAATACATTTTCATATCCTTGCCTTTCACTTCCTACATGTGCATTCAAATCTCCCATGACAATGATGCTCTGACCATTCAACTGCTGTTGTAGCTCCTCCTCAAAGTCTTCCTTCTCTTGAGCTGTACATCCAACTTGAGGGGCATATACCTGGGCTATCTCCAGACTTCTTCCCTTTACAGTTACTCTGATCTTCATGATCCTGTCACTTATTCCCTTTACCTCTTCCTTCATTCCATCTCTCACAACTACTCCTACTCAGCTGCTCCTTCCTTCACTGTTCCCACTCCAGTACAACCGGTACCCTTTCCTCAGTTCTCTGCGACCTTCTCCTTTCCATCTTGTTTCTCCCAAGCCCAGTACATCCAGTTTTCTTCTCTCCATCACATCTACAATCTCTTCCACCTTTCCTGTCAGTGTCTGTATGTTTAATGTCCCAACTCGTAGTCCATTAGCATATCCGGGTCGTCGTCGTTTGCATCCGTCCTTTCCGAGGCCTGTTCCTGGTTTGAAAGCAAATATGATATCCACTACTGGCTTGCTAGGCCTATCGTAGCTTCACCAGAGCCCCGTCAGCCGTCACATTTCAGGGTTCCCATAGAGCCTTCACAGCTACCGTGGCGGTCCCGGGGCACACTAAGTCCCCACTGTACTTCACCCCTACAGGCAATCCCCTACTTCATGCCGTTGCCCGTCTCCCACCACGTGGAGGAGGGGTTGGACTTGTACTAGATGAAAATTAAGATTTACACGTTTAAATTGGCGCGCCAATGGCGTGAGCTTCATTGGCTGCGTCAGAGGTTGCTTCACAACCGCACTGTGCTTCCCGGCCTACGGTGTACAGTCACCGAATGAGAGGCGACAGACCTGACATATGCTTATTTCCGTATACGGAGAGTGTCCCGTGCATTGCATAATGAATGTTAACATTGGAAAAGTTATATGTTGTCTGGAGGAAAAATATGGAAAATATATGGAAAGGCTTCTCGGCATTCAAGAACAGGACCTGTTGGACAGTTTGGATGGTTTTGTGCCTATCCGGCGTTCGTCTCTTGCAACAAGTGTGTTAGGTATGAAATTCAAACAAAATGCTGTTGAGTATTGGAAAAGCGGTAAGAGGCGTCCGCTTTCCTTTTCGTCGGTAAACGAAAGTAAGAAGTAAGAAAGATTTATATTTGTGGGCAGAGCAAGTGATAAGGGGCGGCACCCACCGCGACAAATTTAGGAGAATAACATGTGCCTTAAATGCCCAATTTGACTTTACCCATCAGAATAATGACGTAATATAGGCTATGACGCGACAATTCAGCAGGCTGGCTGTGCAGGACGTAAAATGTACGAGGTTTAAAGCCAGCCATTCCTGGGTGCAGCACTTTAAGAATTGCTATATCATTTCGCGAAAAATAGCAACTGTGGTGATATCAAAGAATGCCCATCAAGAAGTGGATATTATGTCGGCAGCAAAAATATTCGTAGAAGAGGTTACATCGGTTCTAGATTCTCTTGACCCTGGAAACGTATGTACTGTAATAGTGATCAAAGTGGGTTCAATTTGGAAATGTATTCGGGTAGGACACTGGCTATAAAAGAGTCGAAAACGGTTTACTCCAAAGTGCAATCAGTGGGGGCCACAACGCACAGTTATACAATAATGCCAACAGTAACAGCGGGCAAGCTTGGACCTCTCTTCATAACTTTGAAAGAACCAAAAGGTGTGTTTGGTAAAAGGGTGAAAGAAACTATGCTTGCACATGACAATATTTACGTTGTTCCCACAAAATCTGGCAAAATGGGATCCGCACAATTAGAGAATTGGTTTCATAATGTTTTCAAGCAGCATGTACCGTCTGGCAATGTGGCACTCCTTTTGTATACCTTTACTGGACATAAATTGTTAGAAAGTGAAGAGCGCATATGACTGATGATCATCTTCCCTGGGGCCACAGCCTATTGTCAACCATTGGATGTATACGGCTTTAGGGTCTGGAAAAGCTTTGTCCGTAGATTTTGGAACACCGTTCGGTTATTGAATTTTGACATCAATTTGGCCCAGAGAATTACAATCTTGAAAATACAGTCTCTGACCACCAATTGTCGTCCTTTAGTATTACTTCAATGTGACAATACGCATGGTAGCGAAGTCAGTATCTGTCCTACAATCCCGAACGGTTTGAACACCCTGTGCCATATTGTTTCGATATCAGTGCAATAAAATGTAGTACTTGCACTCGCCCGTGTTTCATGCGGTGAGGATGGTGTAAAACCAGTTTGTGTTTCCATCATTATTACCACGAACATCACTGTTGTCAGAACTATGTGAAGTAGCTTGGTCTCTTACTCACTTGTGTGACCATTGGTTCAGTTTACTCTGTGTTTTTTCCATGCCTTCTGAAGTGCTCACGACATCTAAAACTGGGCTAATTCTTAAAATTAGCTTTTTGCTAAAATTATTTCTTTAAGCCTTTTCTTTACAATCTCTGAAAAGAAACTCTTTTTCTGTGTTATACAGCATGGACGTGTATTTAAATAAAAATAAAAAATTTAATCACCATATGTCGTGCAATTCGAAGATGTAAATCAGTACCGGTAACTATCGTTTGATCCATTCGACGGGTTTTATTTTTTAAATATGTTCATATGGTGATCAGAATAAAGTATTGGTGGTCAGGGAAAAGTCAGGGAAAATGGGAACTTCAGTCAGGGAAAAGTCAGGGAAAATGCAAATCTTGGTCTTGTGACAACCATGTGCAGAAAACAAAAGTATGACAATATTTAAAACACTCATGTGACTATATCAGTAAACCTTTCTCACTGTTATCATGTGTCATGTTTTACTCATTATCATGACTTTCACTGTCCACACTTGGTTCTATAGAGCGTCTCAACCTTAAAAGACAGTATGGGATTAAATGTAGTATTTGCCTCTCACTCGCACTCATATGTCTTGCAATTAGCTTCGTCCTCTTCTACCCCGGCGATGTTGCCATTTCCCAATAATGCAAAGTGATAAATCTAAGAAAATGTTTGCGTGGTCTTATAGAGTATTTTCCGCTCTTTATGATGATGTAAAATTAAAAGCCTTAAATAATTAACACATGGCCCAATTTTCACAATTACGATATTTTAGCGCGAATCTATTTTTATATTCATATTCATTCATTTATTTGCAATGGGGGGGTGTGTCCCCCGGTGGCAAATTGTATATACATAACAAATAAATAATTATACATAACAATTCAATAACAATTATACAACAATTAAACTGGAGTATTTACACAAATAGTCAGTCTTTTCTTAAACACACCTATATGTTTGGGAAAAGGTTCTAAGACTGCGGCAGGTAGAGAGTTCCAGTTATCAATGGCACGGTTTACAAAAGAATATTTACCATAATTTGTTCGCTGTGGTCGGCCCTTAACTTTGAAAGGATGATCGCTCCTACCCATGTAAGTGGGCTTTCCCAATCGTTTGCTAAGCTCACCCCATGCTGGTTGATTCGTATACGTGTTGTACATAGCGCAGAGTCTAGATTTCATCCTCCTAGCCTCCAGTGATTCCCACCCAAGTTTCTTTGACATACGGCTCACACTGCTCCTGGGATTAAAGTCACTGAGCACAAATCTAGCGGCCTTTCTTTGTACCATTTCCAACTCATTGATGAGCCCTACTTGATATGGATCCCAAACCGCCGAGGCATATTCCAGAATAGGTCTTACAAGTGACAAATAGCCAATTCTTTAGCAGAGGTACTACTTCCTTTTAATACCCTCATTACAAAGTGCAGGGATTTGTAAGCTTTTGAAACTACACATCCTACATGACTACTCCATTTCATATCATTCCTTACGTGAACGCCCAAATATTTGCAAGAATCTTCTTCTACAAGTATTTCCGAGCCAGTGTTATATTGAAAATCCTGCCTTCGCACTTTCCCTATTTTTAAGAGACTACATTTTCTTGTGTTTATTTTCATTTTATTTACAATCGCCCACTTATAGACCAGGTTCAGGTCCTCTTGAAGCACTGCATTGTCTTGTGAGTCATGTATCTTTCGATATATTACACAATCATCCGCAAACAATCGACAGTCACTGCGAATCCCATTTGGTAAGTCATTTATAAACGCCAAAAATAAAAAAATATAAAATATAAAATTTATCACGCCATAGCTAATGAACTAATGATCACAACAGAAGAATTTATTTTTATACTAGCAGGTATACTAGATGGACAGAATAAGAAATGAGAGGACCAGAGAATTAATGAAGGAGGAACCATTACAGGATGGTATAGAGAAATCTAGACTTAGATGGTATGGACATGTAAAACGAATGGAGGAGAAGAGGATACCCAGGAGAGTACATGAGACGAAGTGGGAAGGAAAGAGACCGAGGGGAAGACCGAGAGACAGGTGGCTGAAGGGGGTGGAAGAAAGCGTGAAGAAGAGAGGAGAAGACTGGACAAGGGTGGAGGCTGAGAGATGGTGGGAAGACAGAAGACGTTGGAGAGGCTTGTGTTCCAAACAGACCCGGCCAGTGGCTGGAAACTGTGCAAGATGATGATGATGATGACTAGCAGGTACCCGCGGCTTCGCTCGCGATCACAATGGGGACGATGGATTATTGCTGATAATTGGTCTATTCTATTACCATTCCAATTCTGAAAATTCTGATACATACATTCTGATATGAGCCGCAAAGTGGGAATTTTATACAGTTGTGAAAGTCTGCAGGGTGCAATGTTACATTATGTGAACACATTTTAAAATTACGTTTTTGGTTTTGCCATCTTCTGTGAAATAACGATGTTCTTGTCCGGATACTCGTGATCACGCCACATACAGTTGCCCATGGGAAAAAATTGTTTTGTCTAAATGTACAACTGCTGCTGTTAAGTGTGTGGCATTGCGCTTTGTTAATAGAAATTGCGGATATTGTTTGAAGAGGGAACTGCACTCTTGCACACTGGAATGGCAAATCTATTGGAATATGGGGAATTAAAAGTATTTTTCCTTAAGCTATTCTGGGTGTAATTTTGCCACACTTATTGATGATTTCAACGTCAACATGTCGCTATTAATAGGCCTATAGTAAAATATCTCTCACCTTCGCCGCTGATGAACATTATGCAGTCTCTTCCAGTGTTACATCCCAGGGATTGCAATTCTCCAACAACCCTTTTGCCTCACATGCCTCTCTAAGTAATTAAAATTCCTGATTGTTGTTGTTTGAGTCTTCATTTTTTGACTGGTTTGATGCAGCCCTCCATGTCTTCCGCTCCTGAGCTAATCGTTTGATCTCTACATAGCTACCACACCCTACATCCGAGGCAATCTGTTTAACCCTGGTCTACCCCTAAAGTTCTTGTCCTCGACCCTCCCATCCACAACTAAGCTTGCTATTCCTGGGTGTCTTAATATGTGTCCTACCAACCTATCTCTTCTCTTCATTAGCAGTCGCCAGAATCATCTCTTCTCTCCCACTCGTCTTAATACCTCTTCATTTGTTACCTTATCTATCCATCTGATCTTCTTCATTCTGCTGTAACACCACATTTCAAACGCTTCAATTCTCCTCTTTTCTGCTGCACCATTAGTCCCATGTTTCACTTCCTTATAGTGTCACGCTCCAGACAAAAGCTTTCAAAAATGACTTCCCAATACCTAAATGTATATTCGATGTCAACAGATTCCTTTTCTGTAGAAATGCTTTCCTTGCTTGAGCCAACCTGCTTTTTATATACTCTCTGCTTCGTCCATCACAGGATATTTTGCTTTCTAAGTAACAGAAGTCTCCTACTTCCCGTAGCGTTTCACCTGCCAATTTGATGTCCATAGATGTTTCTAATTTATTTCGGCAGCATTCCAATAATTTTGTTTTACATTTATTGATTTCCATCATGAATTCTTTTCTCAAGACGGAGTCCATACCATTCAAAAACTCGTTCAAATCCTCTGGCGTACCAGTATCGGCCAAGATGACGATGTCATCAGCAAATCTCAAAGATGAAATTATTTCTCCTTGGATCTTCGCTCCCACTTTAATTTTTTCTCCAATTTCCTGATTATTGTGTTTTTAGAGATCTTTGAAATGCGTCGCCCTCGCACATGGTGTAGATGCATTGTCAAAGGAAAACATTCCATGTTACGAACATGGGCCGCATAACCTTTACCGAAAGCTTCTGCAGATTTAACACAAGGCCTATTCTGAACAGCAGTTCCTTGAACTCGGATTTGCCAACATTTTTTTTTGCATCTTCCCATGTGGTATATCTCTATACTGTGCCCGTTTAGACCGGAGTCCGCACGACCACATATGCATTTTACCAAGAATCAGTCAGCACGAGAGTCAAAATATCCCGGGGCGCCAGATGGGTTAAAGCTAATCGCAAAAACGACATCAAATGAAAAAAATGCTTTACTGATTTTTGGCTCAATGCAACAATAAGGATAGAAGGAGATTCAACTGGGCATAACACATCATGTAAAATTATCTCATTTTATTCTGAATTTAAAATTGACTGCAAAATAAAATGCTCAAAGCAGCATCATTCATGTGTGGCGACCCACATTACTATTTACACAATGTATAGAAATTTTCCAACACATTGGACAATTATCTTTGGAGACACAAGTCTGATTATCAGTCCTGTAGACTGTGTTCCAAAATTATATCCATTATTTATGATTAAATCCAGTTCAAATTTAATTGTCTTTAGTGGAAATACTGTAGTTCACTGGTTGAATTTTTACATAATATTAACACTCGTAGAATAATTGTTCATAGAATTTTTAACTTTCACTTATTTTTCCAGTTTCAAAAAATATTGTCAAAAAATATTATTATCTCTGAATCAACACAAATTATGTACACATATTAATAACAACATCTGAAAAGTATCTGACCTTTGAGCATAGCATCGAAGAACTGTGCGAAGCACAACAAAATTAATTGTTCTTCTGACATTAAATGTTTCGAGAAGTGACTCGATTATGAACTTCAAGTTCCTAACAAAATATATGATTTCTGAATCATCAACTTGATCAATAAATTGTTGGACCATTCAACTATTCGATTTTCCACTTGGAATCATTATTAAGAAAAATATTTATATTTGTGGCCATTTTAGTAACTTTCACAACTTGCAATTCTTGAACAGAATGCGGAAATAAGAATTGTAGCTTCATAATAAATTCATTTAGTTCATGACACTAGGATTGAAAACATCCTTCAAATTATTCGTGGTTATAGAATTATTTTTAATTCGCAGTGGCCCATTCTATTATTTTTATAAGAACACAATATTCCAACAACAACGGCAAAGGTCTTCCTCTGAAGAAGAATAAAATACTATCATGACAAATCCGGGTTCTAGCAAAATCAAAGTCCTAATGGAATCCGTAAACAAGGTTGAAATAAGAACTGATGGTTTTTAAGAAATAACCTTTGGGTCATTCATACGACGCAATGTGTAGTTCCAATACTCCTTCTTTAACACTGAGTCATCGAACCTGCTATTTGATTGATGCTCAAATAAAAACCTCCTCATTCCTGCGACTTAAACATGCGCACCTGGGAATGGCATTTCAACTACTCCACACACATAAATTTTCTTCCCAAAATTTATACAATAAATCAAGCCTCTGCTTATTATCAACACTGGAAGATTTATAAACTTACAAGTTTATTTTATTTTACCATTCAGTTCAAATCGTGAAGTTACCACACTTATGATACTCTCTATTTCACTTTCGAATGTGTATCTACGTCATGATTTTATATAAATACAAAAATATCCTAATTGATACAAATATCATTTGCTTCCCGTTTCATGCCTCTCCGTGTTATCTGAAAAATATACTTTGCTCATTGCAAATATTAACTGTTCAACCAGAACTGTAATGTTGGTTGAATGCGGGCTTGCGCTAACCACTATCCTTCGGAAAATCACCTGTTCCAAACTAGAAATGATTAAACTACTTCATAAGCTCTCTCTCAATGAATGTGATTATTAGAAAATATAAGATCCAAGAATTATTTAGAAAAGTTATGAAAATCATTATTATTATTATTAGTGGATTATTATTATTATTATTAGTTATATTATTATAAATGTGTTTAATTATTATTTCATTATGTGAGAATCCACATGTTCGATTCTTTGAATATGGATAAAATATCCATTTCTCAACAAAAATAATTATTAACTTTTACAGTTACCTCGGCTGATTACCGTGATTATCAAAAAATATGAAACATTCAAATAAATGCTCGTTATGCTCGGTCATCGATCCTAAACTGTTCTGAGTGCTGAAAATACTCAGAATAACTCTAATATATCTTGCGTAAATCATTGCAAGATTTAAATACGAAGAAAAACAAATGTGTTGGTCATCTGCAGAAAATGAGTTTGTTCCAATTAGCTAGGCATAATATAAAAGTCAAATGTGGCTTACATTTCTCGTTGGTCTTGAAGCGTAGTGAACCTGGTCTGTACCAGATTTATCCAGATACATGCCCTATTGGACACGCACGTCTAATCCTTGTATCGGCCGCCATTATATACCCACAATCTGTCTAACACGACATAGTGGAAATATTTCTTGAAGTTTGAAGTAACTGCTGATCCATTTTAATATTGACTTCAATTAAATCCATAGCAGTTCGCTTAAATGGGGTCAGATCCAAATGATCTATTCTCAAATGCGTCAGTTGTAACATAACTCGCGGTAATCTTTTCAGTACAAGAAAACACTGACAGTCTAAATCAATCAACGACTGTTCTGAAGATTCCCTGGGCATGGTTTATCACCATCTATCATGCGCGAAGCAACTTATAGTTTCCCTTTGTCGGCTAATGAACAACACCGTGATGACTGGCCTTCAATATACTGAAAGATCGGAGTGGTTATCAAGTTACAATTTATGAAACTGACTAATTGGATTAAAATATCCAAGTATTGAATTATTATTACTGGACTGTGACAAAGTACTTTCTAGACAAAGTCTAGCATGTGTCCATATAGAAATAAAGTATTTCACCAGTGTCCGTAGAAAAATAACAATCACCTTAGTGATTCCCTCTGCCGGAAACTTACTATGTTCCACATGTATCGTAGCACTTTTGTGACTATCACAATTTAAAGATATCTTCTGCGTAGATCCGGCAACCATGTGCCTTGGCTCAACGTAGCAGCAGCACCTTGTCATGCAAGAGCTTGGTTCGATGTGAGCTAATGATGCTTGGGCCGGTCGGCTTTTATTCAAAACGGTCGGGTCCACGCTGGATCACGCTGAAATCTGGAAATCCTCATATCTCCGGTGTCTCTGGTCCGATTCACTTGAGACTAAGTGCATTCTCTTTCATTTGGCCGTGCCAGTAATCTGATCCAAGTCTCAAGTCTCTACTCCATGGCTAACTATTTAATCAACAAATAGTCTCGACCTCTGCTACTACTCGCTACGTCACTTAACATGCTCTTGGCTGCACAAAGTTTCCATTCCATTCTAGAAGTAATGGAGCGCGATATTCAAATATCTCAACTTTAAAAAGCGGCTGTAGCCTTTCCCTTGATGTCTAGGTGTCTGAATCTTGGAATACCCATTCCTAGAGTTGGGCACATCCACCCCACACCTAGCAAAAAATAAAAATTGGAAAATTTTTATTTTTCCTATCTACACATTAAATCATCTGGTTCTTGAATAATAAATCTTCAAATTCGCTGCATTATAAGTTCCCACAATGTTACCAGTTCGTGTATTGGCGATTTCATAGCTTCCATTGTTGTTTACTTCCACAATATGATAGGGTCCAGTGTAAAGGCTTGCAAACTTCGAGTACACTCGATTTTGCACGTCAGAGGGTGTAGGTCTTTTCACTAAAACAAGAGTTCCTACGCGCAAGGGTCTGCGAAAACGCTTTCCTCTCACTCTGCGCTCTCTTTTCTCAGCTTGGCTCCTCAACTTGTCTAAAGCTAGAGTTTCCCTCATCTGACGACTTGGTTCAATCTCAGGTGGAATAGAGATGATTCGATCCCATAATCTTGTTGGTTTAATTCCATGATGAAGCAACATGGGAATCTGTCCAGTACTCTCATGAATTGTAGAGTTGATGGATTCGGATGCTAATGAGAGAACATCCATCCATTTCCAATGCTCATTTGGACAATAGAGGCGGCAAAATTTTGCTATTTCAGCCATCACGCGTTCTGCTGGATTGCTTTCAGGATGTCTGATAGAACAAAACAATTGTCTAATCCCAAGATTATTCATGACGGTTCTAAATTCTAAAGATGTAAATTGGGGTCCACGATCTGATAAAAGGAATTCCGGTTCGCCTGCTTCCGGAATTACGTTGTCTCTAATTCTCTTTGCACAATATTTTGCGTTTGCCTTCTGAATTGGGTGTAACATAGTGTATTTGCTGAAAACATCCATGGTCACCAGAATATATCGGTTACCTCTTTTAGACTTTGGGAGAGGACCATAAAGATCAGTCGCGAAGATTTCACAAGGCTTAGAAGGAATAATAGGTCTTGGTAATTCTCTCAATAATCTAGAATTATGTTTACTCCTTTGGCATAAGTCGCATTCTCGAATAGTGTTCCTGACAGTTTGTCGCATTTGCTCCCACGAAAATTTTTCTTGTATCAAGTTGACCGTCTTATCTACTCCAGCATGACCTGCAATTCGATGTGCCATCCAGATAATGGGTTTTTGCATTCGTGGAGGTATCACTACTCTCAGCTTCGTATGGTCGGGATCTGCAAACCTGTAGACTAGACCATCTAACATCATAAAATCTCTTGAAATTCTTTCAGTTTCCACAAAATCATCATCATTTGGATCCATGTCTCCCTGTAGAAAACGAAAAATGTTTCTGAAACGTCGGTCATCCTCCTGCGTCAGGTTAACTTGAAAAACCTTGGATGTAGACTCCACTGCTCTACTCAATAAATCGGCCCCAACGTTCAATTTTCCAGGAGTGTGTTCAATAACTAGGTTGAATTGTTGAATAAAAAGTGACCATCTAGTTATCCTATCACTGGCAAAGTTTGTTCTCAAGATAAACTCCAATGCATGGTGATCAGTCCTCACAATGACTGAATGTCCAATTAACATTTTCTTCCACGACTCCAACACGAAGATTACAGCAAGGGCTTCTAACTCTGTGGTGTAATAATAATTCCTTTCTGATGGACGAAGTTTCCTGCTTATGAACGCCAGGTAACGTCTCTTGTGATCGTCATCTTCTTGAAGAAGAATAGCTCCAATCCCTACGGTGGATGCATCGTATTCTATGATGAAATTCTTGGTAAAGTCAGGATACTCTAATTTCACGCTGTTTACCAATAACCTCTTGGCATCTTGAAATGATTGTTCACAATCTTCATTCCATTTCCATTTGTTTCACTTTTTTAATAATTCCTGCAATGGAGCAACCGTCTTGGTGAAGCTTGGACAATGCCCTGCAAATAATTGGCATGTCCCGAGAAAACTGCGGACATTCTTCACTCTAGTAGGTCTAGGGAAATTTGCAATCACCTGTATCTTTGTCTCATTGGGACGGTATCCTTCACCATCCAAAATGTGGCCCAAAAATGTTATTTCCTTCCGAAAGAACTGACATTTTCGAAGGTTTACTTTAAAGTTCGCTTTTCTCAAATCTGCGAATAACATCTGAAGATGTAACAAATGTTCCTCCTTAGTCTCAGATGCAATTAGGATATCATCTATGTAACGAATTGCTATCTCTTTTACTTCAGGACTCAAGTTTTGTTCCAGTGCTCTGATCAAAACAGATCCAGATGTTTTGACCCCAAATGGTAGATGGCGGAATACATATGTCTGCTGGTCAAACATAAACCCTGTAAACTTTTTGGAAACTTCACTAAGCCTAATGTGGTGGTAGGACGAAGTGAGATCAATGTTAGAGAACCAGACCTTGTCTTGGAATTTCCTTAACAGTTCCCTAATGATTGGTGGTCTGTCATACTCTGGCAGTAATCTTGAATTCAAATTTCGCGCGTCTAAACATAGTCTCAGACTTCCATCTGGCTTAGACACTACTGCTAATGGATTGACATAAGAGGTAGTGTACTTTTCAATCACATTGTTACTTTCCATCTCTTTGATAAGCACTTTTACCATTTCTCGATGCTTTTCCGCTACCGGATACAATTTAGCATGGAAAGGTGCATCATCATTTACACGAATACGATATTCAAAATCTTTAATTTCACCAGGTTTAATATCAAAAATATCGTGGTACTCTTCCAAAATTTTTCCTAGCTCTGGGGACTCCTTCTCAGTGTAGACTTCTCTTCCTTCAGCTTCATGAAAAATCAGAGACCATTGAGCATCTCCCTCGATGTCTTCCTCTTCTTTTCCCTCGAAGTTTATCTCTTCGGTATTCTTGAATCTGATCGTCTCTGTCTTCATGTCTATCACTGCTTGATATTTCTGAATGAAATCCGCTCCCAATATCGTGTCAAAAGCCATGTCCTTCATTACTACAAACACATGTCGGAAATCATGTCCTCCAATAGTAACACATAAGTATAATTGTGTTTTACACAGAGATATTTTGTTGGGTATTATTCCTTGGATTTTAATTCCTGATACTGGAATCTCCTCTAAATTCTCTTTGAGCTTCCACAGAATATAAAGCTTCTCGCTCACAAGACAAAGCATAGCCCCAGTATCAATTAAAGTATCGACAGGCATACCGAATACTTCGCATGATATGATTGGCATTTTAATTCTTGTACCCATTTCTTTCCGTTCGTCATTATGTTGAATTAAGTCATCATCCTCTGCTTGCGATTTAATAATCCTGGAAGTGAAAGTGTTTAAAATTCTATCTTCTACTGTGAATTCGAAGTTTTTTTTTCTTTTCCATTCCCCCGGGATTGTTGTGTTCCCGATGGACCTGGTTCATTGGGCTTCTGTTCCAAGAACTGCAAGTTTTCTTGGTGTCTTTCTTCCAAGTTCTTCCTCGTCTCCTTATTGAACTCTTCATTGGACTGAGGAGTGTTCACATTCCCTCTGTTATTGTAGTTATTGTTTCTACCATAGTACCTTCTTTCCTGGTACCTTCCTTGATTATCCCTTGGCCTTCTCCATCGAGTATTATATCGATATCCACCATCCGGTCTCGCATAAGGCTTGTAACTGTATCTGTTATTGTTCTGATTCCATCCTCTTTTATCGGGCTCTTCCCTCGGCGTTTTCTCTTCTCGCCCCTCTCGAATCTCTCGAGGTGTTTGGGAATAACTGTCGGCCATAACAGCGTACACAGCGTTGTTATTCTTTCCTCCCTTCTGATGGAAGAATTGAGCGTTCGTGTGATCAAGTTTCTGCAATACCTCGTCAAATTGCTCCATATTATAAATGTCAGCAGCGATCAAAGTTCTTTGGACGTCTGCTGGAAACTGACGTATTAATGCGGTAATTAATTCATTATCTGGCATCGGCGGATCTAAATGTTGTAGTTTAGAAAGCTGTCCAGAAAAGTACGTAGAGTATTGAGTAGGTTGTGACGTCGAGAATCTCTTTGAATATAATTCTGCTCTGACTTGCTGTTGGGTTTCCGGGGACCAAAACTTTTTTAATAACCCACGGGAAAACTCCTCAAAATTGGTGAGAGTGGACCTAAAAGCTCTAAACCAAAGAAGTGCGGGACCTTCCAAAAATTTCCCTATCACTCGGATCTGTCTTTCCTTAGGGATTTTGGAATCTTTTAGGTAATCACCTGCTTCTCTCAAGAATTCTACGGGTGTCACAGAATCTCGCCCTGAAAATTTAGAAGGCTTATCCTCTACATTCTTGAATACAGTTATGGGGTTGGATTGAAATACTGTCCTGACCTCATCCTGTCTTTGACTATCAGTTTCTCTAGCTGCTCCTAGGTTTATCTGTATCTGTTCTTCTCCCCTTATACTTGGCATTTTCAACAGATGGTCAGTCTGTTTCTCGTCCTTGATTTGGGTTTTCATAGCCTCAATTTCCTTATGGTTTTCTTCTGCCATTTTTCTAATTTCTTCGGTTTCCTTACAGTTCTCCTTGACATCAGTGGATATCTGGTTCATAACAGCCTCGTGACTTTTCAACGACCTTGTCACATCTGATATGTCCTTCTGAGTTGCTTGAATATCTTTGGAAATTACTTGAATATGGGATGACAAAGATTCCCTAATTTCCTTGACTCCCTCTTGGTTCTCCAGCTTGAGTGTGTCTTTAATCTCATCGATAACTGTGGTTTTAATTTCAGTTTGTAATTCATTAATCACACCTTCTCTTATTTCTCACACTATGAGTTCTTTGAATTGTTCTGTCAAACGTTGAACAACTAGAGTTGCCATCTCATTGCTCTCTTTCTTCACTCTGACTTCTAGGTTGATCATGTCTTCACCAACTTTCCTAAGACCATGTTCTATCCTATCAGCTAAGCTTTGGGATCTTAGATCGGCATCGCGAAATTTATCGTCCATTAAACTTGCGTTAGTGGCTAATGAAGTTTCGAGCTCATGTGTTTTTTCGCATAATTTAGTCAAGATTTCGGAATTCTCTTTAAATTTATTTTCCATAGAATTAAATTTACTATTTAAATTTTCTTTCAAGTTATCTTTTAACCTGCTTTCTAACAAATCGGAATTTTCCTTGAGTTTATCATCTAAACTTTCTTTCAAGTTATCTTTTAAAGAATCAGAATTTTCTTTAAGTTTATCATTTAAACTTTCTTTAAGTTTATTTTCTAAAGAATCAGAATTTTCTTTAAGTTTATCATTTAAACTTTCTTTAAGTTTATTTTCTAAAGAATCAGAATTTTCTTTAAGTTTCTTTTCCAAAGCCTCTGTATTTTCTTTCATAATGGCTGCTACACGCAGTCCAGCTTCTTTGGAACTCTCTTCCAAACTCCTCATCATCCTCATCATCTCTTCCATAATTTTCAATTATTATTCAAAACTTAGGGGTATACATGTTGGCAGACACAAGATTATAATTAGAACAAGAAATATGAATAGCTAATTGGAACACTCTAATAAAATGAGATTTGTCCTAATGTCGACGTGATGGAAAACAAAATTCTCTACTTTTACGAATTACATTTACCACAATATCACAAGAAAAATATGCAAGTTCTCAAATATCCTCCACCTGGATTCTAATAATGCGTATGTCCAGTCATCGAACGTTTACTACTGAATTTACTTGACGCCCTAATGGTTAAGCCATTATCAAAAATAATCAAACTCATTCTAATTATTGACCCAGTTAAATTTTTAATTTTCCCCACTAATTGGGTTTCCTACTAATTTATTCATCCAAACCAGACATCTCTCAACTCCCAAAATATCTATATAAAAAATTATCACAATTTAAATCGGCATGCGATTGACCGTGTCTAACTTGAGCCCCACGTTCGAAGCCATTTCTCTCTCTATCTTATTTTATGTGCCCGTTTAGACCGGAGTCCGCACGACCACATATGCATTTTACCAAGAATCAGTCAGCACGAGAGTCAAAATATCCCGGGGCGCCAGATGGGTTAAAGCTAATCGCAAAAACGACATCAAATGAAAAAAATGCTTTACTGATTTTTGGCTCAATGCAACAATAAGGATAGAAGGAGATTCAACTGGGCATAACACATCATGTAAAATTATCTCATTTTATTCTGAATTTAAAATTGACTGCAAAATAAAATGCTCAAAGCAGCATCATTCATGTGTGGCAACCCACATTACTACCGTATTATTTCCATTTGAACACGTGTTCACTTTTCCGATAAATTTATAGTGGTTATCTTAAATGTTGAGTAAATATGTAGCCTGAGAGGTCTCCAGGTCGGACATTTTGTTTTGACTTTCGAGTCGGAAGTAGATACGGAATTTCTTGTTCAAAATATTTATTTTATTTCTCTCTTTTTGGAAGTAAAAGAAAAGGCAGCAGAACTATTGATTTCTCCAAGGACATTGGCCTGGTGAATAATTTTCATATTTATTTGTGCAAAAAATTAGGCCTAAAATATGAGTTGTTGTGTAGGCCTAAAAGTTAACTTACATGGTGAAATTTTTCGTAAGTTTTATTTTATTATCAATCCAACAGGTCAAGGACGTCTTAAGGACTTCTTACATACCTTAGTATGCATTTTCCTTGAGCTGTGAAATGATGAGCCTAAAAATAATCCACTCAAACATTTAAGTTATCAGCTGCTGTGTCATAGCGCGTCCAATGATGTAACATTCTGTCATCGAGCCGTCAGTCGGTTTTAGGTGTGCTGTTAGAACGATTATTTGATAAATGCCACAAAGAAATACAAGTTTCCTTTTAAAAGTGGAAATGAATTGATATTGCGAGATGAATGTAGGTTTAGGCAACTTGTTATGGAACTGGTTAAAAGAGTCTACTAAGTCGTTTTTGGACCCTAAATGGCAGCCGCTGGCTGGAGGGCCATCTTGTGGGGTTTGAACTCTGTGACAAAAGACTGTGGCAAGATACGTAAGATCTCTTTGTGAGTGAAAATCTAGGTATAGCCTAGCCTACACGACAATGGAAAAGCTTGTGAAACAACGTAAACCAATTCGAGCGTCCTACACAAAGACGTATAATGAGGTAATGCGTCATTTAACCAGCAAAATAGTTGACCTGGAATCGGCACCGAAGATGCTGATGAAATTGGAGAGGTTAAGTGCTGAACTTGCTCCTTTGGATGAAAAAATTCTGGAACTAGCATTAGAAGAAGAGGATGATGTCTACAGCCGTGAGTACGGGGCAGTTGAGACTTATAGAGATAATTTAGATGAAGTAAGGTTAAAGATGACGAATATTTGCTCTAATGAGAATGTTGGTGTGGTTAGAGAACACATTTCTGAAGCTTCAGCTGCAGCTAAAAGAAACTTGAAACTTCCTAGGTTGGAACTAGCCAAGTTTGGAGGGGACGTTAAAGATGGGTTAGGATTCTGGAGCATGTTTAAGAGAATCCATGAAGATAGTGAGATAGAATCAGAAGATAAATTTCATCATCTGATTCAGTGCACCAAACCTGACAGTCGTGCCAGAGAACCTCTGAACAGTTTCCCAGCCACCACTGAAAACTATCCAAAGAATCGGTTCGGTCGTGAAGATCTCCTGACGCAGTACTACGTTAGGGAGCTGATTGGGCTAGTCATTCAGAATGTGTCGCACAACAATGACAAATCAGGAATAGCTGTAGGCCTACTGTATGACACATTAGAGAGCAAGTTAAGAGCTCTAGAATCTATAGGTGTGACAAGGGATAAGTATGGGTCCATGTTGTTCCCTCTCGTGGAATCATGCTTACCTGAAGATGTTTTAAGGACATGGCTCAGAAATCAATCAGTGAATGATGAGTTGATTGGTGAACAGAAAGATAGGCTAGAGGCTCTTCTAAATTTCCTCAAACGTGAAGTGGAGGGAGAAGAGAGGGTAACCTTTGCTCAGGCAGGTTTTGGTCTGTCCGATACGAAAAGACAAGAGAGAGTGAGAGGAAAAAATGTCGACACACATTTACCAACGGCGAATTCTTTGTTTTCGGCCAAGTTTGAAGGCAAGAAGAGAAAGTGTGTGTTTTGTAGCAAATTCCACGAGAGCAAGGAATGCCACCTTGCTCAACAAATGAGTTTGGAGGAAAGGCGCAACAAGCTGGCCAAAGAAAACTGTTGTTTTGCTTGTCTTAAGGTAGGACACAGAATGAAAAATTGCAAGGCACATCTTCGTTGCCCACTGTGCACTAGTCCTCACGTTGTGATCATGTGTCATAAACTGAATACAAAGAAGGTAGAGGAGAAACCTGAATCTAAAATACAGGATGATAGGGAAAGGCAGAGCAATATCTCCATGAACATTCAGAGTGCCACAAAGAGCTTCTATGCCCAAGATAGCGGGTTCAAACCCGGCCGAAGCCGTCGGATTTTTTAAGAGCGTTAAAAATCCCTCAGTATGCCTTTCTTCGGAGGGGAAGTAAAGCCGGCGGTCCCATGTCATAGATTTATGGCATGTTAAAGATCCTTCCACTAATTGCACCTGTGTGAAGCTAAATTTGATAGGTTATTGTAAACAACGCTCTTAGGTTTCTAAGTTCGTTGCCAAGAGCAGACTGCGGTGGCGTCTAGCAGCTGAGTTGTGAACCTAGCCTAGTAGTCGTTGACGGTGGTGCTTGGCGGCAAAAGTAGGAACTATTTGAAAAATTCTAAGTTGCAGTACTTAAATTGAAATGACAGATAACACACACTAATACAGTCATCACAATTAACACCGGTTATCAGACAGATTCTACACACACCCAAAGTACACGGGGCTACATGACCGCGTTGTCGCAGCCCCTAAACTTAAGAACCAACCAACCAGAGTGCCACAAAGGAGGTGTTTCTACAAACGCTGTGTATCAAACTGACACATAAAGGAAAGGAGAAGATGGTCCGAGCACTAATAGACAGTGGATCACAAAGATCCTACATTTTACGGAAGACTGCTGAGGAAATGGGATATAAACCTTTGAAGACCGAGATGATGATCCACAAGTTGTTTGGGGGCGCTGAGACCCGTGAAGAAGATCATCACCTGTATGATGTGAACGTAAGCAGTTGTGATGGTTCCTTTAATACCACGTTGCAATTGATTGACCAGAAGGTAATCTGTGGGAAGATTCCAAGGTTGAAGTTCGGACAGTGGATGAAGGAAATGAAAGCAAAAAAGATATGGCTGTCTGATGTGGGAACAAATCCATCCGACGTGGAAGTCCTGCTAGGAGCTGATGTTGCAAGGAGTCTTTTGCTAAATGAAACCCATAAGCTTGAATCAGGATTAGTTGCTGTAAGGACAACGCTTGGCTGGACTGTGACTGGTAAATTGAAAGACGAAGAGGGTAGTTCCCTGGCTTTGTATTCAACTACCCTGTTCATTCAATCTGCCTCTATAACCGACCTTTGGAACTTGAAGACTATAGGCATATCTGACCCCATGGAAAACAAGTCGAGAGAAGAGATGGAAGAAGCTGCACGTCATTACTTCCAAGAGACTGTAAAGGTTAATGCGGATAGCCGATAAGAAGTTGCATTACCTAGGTTGGAGAGCCGACAGTACTTACAGAACAACAAGGAGATAGCGGAGAAAAGATTGATCTCTGTTTCAGATAGACTGACCAAAGAAGGAAAGTTTGAGGAATATGGAAATGTGTTTCACGAGTGGATAAATGAGGGCATAATTGAAGAGGTTCCAGAAGGAGAAAAGGAAGACCTGTGCTATTATTTACCAACCGGGGAATCTTCAAAGAAAACTACCACCAATGTGAGACCCGTGTTTGATGGATCCAGCAAATCGAAGGATACTCCTTCTTTAAATGAATGTCTCGAAAAGGGTCCTAATTTGCTACAACAAATCCCCACGCTTCTAATGATGTTTCGAAAAAATAGGATAGGAGTGATTTCCGATATTAAGAAGGCTTTCCTGCAGATATCGGTTCAGGAAACTGACCGTGATTTCTTGCGCTTCTTGTGGTGGAAGGATTCAAAGGATAGTGAATTGAAGGTTTTTCGACATTGCCGAGTCGTATTTGGTCTGAATTGTAGCCCATTTCTGCTGGAAGCAGTTCTAGACCTTCAATTGAAAGAGAGCGTCGACTACCACGAGACAGCAAAAAGACTGAGAAATTCCTTCTATGTAGACAATTGTATCACCTCTTTGGATAATGAGGAAGAATTGAGTACGTTTATAGAAGAATCTACCGCATTGCTGGCCAGAGCACGTTTTGATCTTCGTAACTGGGAGTACACAAGTCTAAATTCTCCCGAGAGTGACTCGTCAGTTCCTGAGGTAACCTCGGTATTAGGACTTCGATGGAACAAGACAGAAGATGTTCTTTCTTGTGAGAAAATTGACATGTCGAAGATTGGCGACAAGATCACTAGAAGAAATGTATTGGCGGCTGCTCAGAGAATCTTTGATCCTATAGGATTCACATGTCCTGTCTCTGTAGTACCAAAGTTGCTGTTGCAGGAAAGTTGGCGGAAGAAAATGAGCTGGGATGAAGAAATGGAGGATGACATGAGGAAGAAGTTTGAAATTTGGCATCAAGAACTTGAGGTATTGCCTGATATTAAAATTCCCAGACAAATGGCACGCTGCAAGACACAGGAATCTTGGAGCCTTCATACGTTCTGCGACGCAAGTGGAGAAGCATATGCTGCGGTTGTGTTTCTTCGTTCAGAAGATGGAAAGGACACAAATATAACGCTTCTTCAGGCAAAGTCTCGTGTAGCCCCGCTGAAAAGAATGACTATTTCGCGGTTTGAACTCCTAGCTTGTTCAATTGGAGCTCGCCTTGCATTTTCCATAAAGGCAAGTTTAGGATTAGCAGAGCTTTCAACATATTATTGGACCGACTCCACAACAGCTCTCTGCTGGATCAAGAGGAAGAAAGTCTGGGGAACTTTCGTAGCAAATCGGGTGAAGGAAATTAAACAGTTGTCTAACCCTGATAGCTGGAATCATGTACGTGGAGTGAATAACCCGGCTGACCTACCTTCTAGGGGTTGTTCTGCTTCCAAACTCATGGCGTCGAAATGGTGGGAGGGCCCTCATTGGTTGAGATCTCCTAGTTCGGAATGGCCTCTCGACAATGCCTTGCCTGATGAAGAAAGGGTAAATGAAGAGAAAAGGAAAGGAATTCCAACTGTACTAGTTTCTGTGGAACCAGAAGGAAAGTGGTATCTGAAATACTTTTCCAAGTACTCAAAAGTTGTCAGGATGACAGCCTGGATTCTACGATTCATCCACAACACAGCAAAAGAAGGCAAAAAACGTATTTCAGAGGAACTCCAAGTCGAAGAATTGCAAGTAGCTGTAAGGAGACTGTTGAAGATCGTTACGCAAGAGATGCTCGCCGAAAAGGAGCAGTCCTTCAAAAATCTGAACGTGTTTGAAGATGAAAGAGGATTACTTCGAGTAAAAACAAGGTTAATAAGGAGACCGGACGATGAATTATTCCTCACTCCAATTCTGCTACCAGCTAAACACCAGCTAGTTCAGATGATGATCATGGAGAAACATCTAGAAATGTCTCATGCTGGAGTACAAGTTCTTCTCTCCACTTTGTGAGAACGGTTTTGGATTGTTAATGGTAGAAGGACAATAAGAAGGTGATTTCGACCTGTGTCAGGTGCGGAAGACACCAAGAGAAGGGAATTACCATCGAAGTTGCACCTTTGCCAGAGGATGGGATTAGAGACGCTTCTGTCTTTGAAATTGTAAGAATTGATCTGGCTGGCCCGTTATACCTCCGAGGAGGTGAAAAGGTCTGGGTGGTGCTATTCACATGTGCGGTCTTCAGAGCTGTGCATTTTGAACTTGTTAGGACACTATCTACTCCAGGGTTTCTGCAAGCATTGAGGAGATTTGTCACTCGAAGAGGGAGACCAAACATCATTTACAGTGATAATGGGACAAATTTTGTGGGAGCAGAAAATGCTTTCAGTGAAGTTGACTGGACCAAAATAAATGTTGAGGCTACGTGCATGAGAATTGTTTGGAAATTCAATCCTCCCACTGCTGCATGGTGGGGTGGGTTTTGGGAGCGTATCGTTCAAATGCTGAAGACGTTGTTGCGACGAGTACTAGGTCGTTCCTCCTTAGACTATGAGGAACTATTAACGGTTCTGTTGGATGCAGAGGCAGTCATCAATTCTTGGCCTTTGACTTACTTGTCTGAAGATAGTGATGATTTGGTAGCATTGACACCTGCGATGTTTCTTTTGGATATTCCGAGGGTGGGAGTACCCGATATTGATCACATTGATCAGGTAAACCATGGAAAAAAGTTCAGGCACATGCAGCATTTGAGGGCAGAATTGCGAAAAAGATTCAGACTAGAGTACCTAGGGCAACTTAAACCGGGGAAAGGCAATGCAAACTCACATCGAGAATTGAAGGTGGGAGTGGTCAAGGTGAAGACTACAACTGGAGAGCTGAAGCGGCCTGTGCAGAACATCTATCCTCTAGAAGCAACTCCGTTTACTGAGTGGCAGTGTGAAGAAGAGGTCTTGGATAAAGACCCTGGTGTTCCTGTTTCGAGCTCTGGTGTTCCTGTATCGAGCTCTGGTGTTCCACATTTGAGTTCGACAAGGTGTGGGAGGAAGATACGAATTCCATCCTGCCTGAATTTGTAAATTTTCCTTGATCTGTAATATTTGAAGTACAGTGGTTTTAATCATAGTATGATAAAAAGGTGGGAGGATGTTATGGAACTGATTAAGAGAGTCTACTAAGTCGTTTTTGGACCCTAAATGGCATCCGCTGTCTGGAGGGCCATCTTGTGTTTGGACTCTGTGACAAAAGACAGTGGCAGTTGTTCGTTGGTCTATGTTTGAATATGTCTGTTGTATAGTTGTGTAGTGAAATAAATAGTTAAATAAGTAATGGTTAACACTAATTCGGTGAATTAGTCCCTTAACAAAACACAACTCATACCAGCTATTCACCCCTTGACGGAATACAACGGCCATTGCTGGTGCCATGTGGGTGATGGCTCATTGGCTGGAATGCACGTGGTAGCGGCGGATGTTCTATTGGACAACTTGTTCCCGCGAGACCTGTGAAAAAAGTGCAAACTTACAGTAGACGAACTCTACCGTATTGCAATTATCAAAATCTAAAAACATTTTAAAAATATGTTCCTCTTGTTGAAATCCAAGAAGTTTTTCAAATTAATAATAACTTGTTCTTTAAATTCTTCCCATTGAACGGGTTGTTCCAGTTCCTTGGCTGTTCCAGTATATTGGCTATTGAATGTTGAGTCCATGAATTGGCCTGTCATTTTTTGCTGAAGATGACTTGTTATAAATCTTTTGACCCAGAGCTATTGACATCTGAAGTTACTTCATCAATATGGATTGCCTAAGTTGAATGTAGATTTTTTGAGGACTCTATCATTATTGTATTGTTATGTGGAGTGGGACTGTATGTGTGTCGCCCCGCAGGAGGTGAAGTACGGAGTGATCCAGGCCCTACTGGTGCTGGGGATGTCGTGCCAGTATTTGCCCACTGAAGACCAGGAGCAGTTGTGGATCGAGTTGCTGGACACCTTCCGCAATCTGCGACTCGACAAGTCCGTCTCCAAGTCTGCCGTCGATGTGGCCACGCTCGTTACTATGAACAACTCCAAGACCTTGGAAGAGGGGAAGCAGGCGGTGGCTGCGTGGGCCGAGGAGCTCATCAAGGTACTTTTTACAGTGCTCACTGTCTGCATCGCTGCTTCCAGGAAAGGTATATTCCACGAAAGCATTTCTCAAATCGGCCATATTTGTTTTTAAACCCTTTTCCTTACCTAATGGTGGCTACAGAACCCGGAAGAAACTTAAAAATATATATCTAAAATACAACAAATTTTGCGTCGAGCGAGTGA
Organism: Meconema thalassinum; assembly: GCA_946902985.2. Lineage (NCBI taxonomy): Eukaryota > Metazoa > Arthropoda > Insecta > Orthoptera > Tettigoniidae > Meconema > Meconema thalassinum. The sequence goes on along the minus strand of OX336390.1, from coordinate 13,160,863 downwards.
AAATTATTTTGCAGCCGTAACCTGGCACGGCAAGAACATAGCGCAATTCCGCTGGCTGACTAAATCATCACTGAGAGGGGACGTACCATATAAACATTAATACATTATCCGCTAAATTAATATCGGGGAATTTTGTGGCAACATCGAGGGAAAATCAGGGAAATTTGTCAAGCAAAGTCTGTCGCCACCATGTTATAATTTCAAGGTCTGATTGTGTTCTTATACGAGGGCAATACAAGAAATAAGTTTCCCTATTTAACGAAAAATACAAGCGGATTATTTATGTAAAAGATCCTTCCACTAACTAAACTTGTGTGCAGCAAAATTTCTAGGTTAGATTTCGTTGAAACACACTAGCAAAGTTCCAACGTTCACCACTAGGTGTCAGTGATATCTGGTAGCGAAAGTTGGAACTGCTTGAAATTGAACGGAACTTGTAGCTCACCCTAAGGGTGTCTGCTTGAAGCAGCTGCAGCCTCTGGCGAGCCGAACATGTCCTCGGACACTCTCAGCACTAAAGGCCATACGTTAAATAAATAATAATTTTCACCTGTGTAACTAATTTACTTTCATTGTACAAGTCGTACACTACTGTCCAAACACTCGGTATCTTGGCAGCAGTTTTTTGATACTTCCTTCAGACCAGGTCGGGTCCTGTCTCACCTCTTCTTCCATCCCTTCATCAGTCGCAACCCGCTTGCCTCCAAGGTGCAACTTGAGTTGTGGAAAGAGATGGTCTGGAGAACAAGGTGGCTGCATTGCCTGTAGCAGTAACGGGCCTGCCACTGCGCTTGTCGTCGTGAACATTTTGCCATTCTTCCAGGAACCATGAACGCCAGTGGCGAACCATTTGGATGCTCATGCATCCTTCACCATAAACACACACTAAATGGTGATGAATATTGATAGTTGTTTCATTTTTCGCAGGCAAGAAGCAAATAACAAAACGGAGTTCACCAGTGGACACTGTTTCATGGCAGCTGGCAGAGCAGCCAACATATCCCAATGAAAGTTCCTACAGTACCAACTTCATTTTAAAACATGTAGTTTGCAGAGAAAAGATAATAAGGAAACTTATTAGATTGACCTCGTACAACTGACGAGCAAAAATAGCATAATACTTCGTCTTATTTATCTTTTCTTTTGCTCACAAAATGCAAATATAATGTCGGTTACTACGACGGTGGTCAGAATACAAAATAACTTCATAATTTGTTAAGGTATTACCATATTTACTCGGGTATAGGACCCACTTTGTTTCTAAATTTTTAGTTCTGAAATTGGGAGAGGGTACTAGGGCCTATAGACGTGAACTTCGCAAAATTCCATTATTTTGGGAAATGGAGAGAGTAAAAATAAACTATTTTTAATTTTGATGCTACATACAGTGAACTCCAGATTTAATGTTTCTCAAATTAACGTTTACCCGCAATTAACGTTCCTTTCCGATGGTCCCGGCTATCATGCCCTAAGAAGCAATGTATATCGGGCTTCATTTTAACGTTTGCCAATTTTACGTTTAACTTCCATTTGAGGCTCGAATTTTTGGACTGCTGGAATAAAATCTGTGTCGATTTTAAGTTGATACGATCCCAGACAATTTGCAAGTTAATATTTTCTCCCTTGCTCTGCGATGACGTAAGATTTAAAAATCACTCAGCCATACCACAATTTGTTCCAAATGGGAACAAGCTTTATAAGAAAAAAGCAATGCTATAGCCGCACAATGGCCAGACAGAGGGTAACCGCACGCATCCTGTGGGAAGTCTTGACTGGCTGAGGAAATGCATGAATACGTGCGTGTTTTCCCGCTGCCTTGAATTGGCGCCTGCCAGAACACTGAACATCCGCGAGAAGAATCTTTGTTATTGGTCAGTTCAAGGAAGTCACACCACGACCTTGAGAAAGTGGCCAATCGCTGCAGGCATGTGTGTTGTTATAATCGTGAGTCAAGGTAGAGAAACAGAGGACTAGTTGATGAAAAATATATCGCTTCCTTTCGCTGGTGTTTAAAAGCTTTATCAATTTGTAAATCCACCACATTTGTCCAATTGTGAGTTAATGTCACGAAATTACAAAACTATTTTTTGACGGCAAGGCATCTCGTACATTTGGCCGTACATCATCCCGCGGATACGGCTAGCTAGACTTCGTTAGATGCGTTATGAAGTACACAGACTATAAGTTGATTCCTTCATAACAGATATTACGTACGGTACTCCTTTGAAATTAAATGTTAGCCTTTTGCAGGCCTATACTCAAACGTCAGTCCTCACTTCCTTTATTTGAACAAGAACGTGTTCGTAATCACTGCTTCAGCCTCCAATATAGGCTCGATTTTTGTGCCGTGGAAATAAAATCTTCGTTGACGTAACATTAGTGAAATAAGAATATACTGGTAGTATGTCGATTTTAACGTTTCTGCGGTCGCAAACTATTTATGAGTTGATTCGAATTTTGAAATAGCTAAGATTATTAGTTTTTTATTAAATCTACACCTCTGTTGTGACGTCACATTTGGCAACGTTGGATAGGACATCAACAATAATTGTGAATTATTGACAATAACATGTCTGTTTGAAAACTAACAACAGTGGGCACAAATAAACATTTACTCCGCTATGGGACCCGTATGACAGTAGACGGTACTACCTGCGAGGGTCTGGCGGCCAGTACCAAACTAAGGGAGAACCAAGGAGTTTTCATTTAGCAGGTTTGATGAAATCTGTGTGTAGGAAATGACACACAAATTTATCACATCGCTGCTGCCTTGCAGTCTAAATAGGGGACTATCCAAGGCTAAGGGAGTTAACCCCAACAGAAAATCTTCCTCGTGCGTTAGGCCCAGCAAGCCAGCTTGAGGAGTAAAATTGTCAAATTGCTTGCAACAATCAAATAATGAGATCTGTGTTGAAGCCAGGCTGAAATGGTTCGGCCATCTCAAAAGAATGGACACACGAAGAACAGCTAGAGTGTGGTTAGAGACCAAGAGGTCGACCAAGGAAGAGATGGATCGACTAGGTTAAAAATGATCTCGCAGGGAGAGATCTGGATTTGCAGCGGGTCGTGGAAGGGGAGACATTCTTGGAGAGAACTAAATGGAGAGCGCTCGTTCACCGCACCCGGGAAACTGGAGCCAGTTCATGATCATCATGATGATGATGATAGTGCCCCCCTTTTTTCTAAATGTTTAGTTCCAAGTTTGGGTGGTGGCGGTACTATTGATGCGAACTTCGCAAAAATTCATTATTTTGGGAAAGGGAGAGAGTAAGAATAAGCTATTTTATTTTGATGCTACATAGTGCGATATATTCAATCAAAATAAACAAAGTTTATCAGCAATGATACACCACAACATCCCCGCAGCCAGTTCTGCAAAGACCGAAGATACTACCATAAAGTGGTGGATGGGCGTGGCCAGTAGTACATGCAGGCTGAATACAAAATCGCTACCTGCAACACGTTCTTTGTTTCGAAACACACCACAGTGTGTAGACTGGCGTGCGTATGCTGGCCGCTCTCGAGCGTCTCGTCCTTACGTGAATGTGGCAGCAACACACGTGTGGCCTGCTGGCCACCTCTCGTATAGCATGTGCCGGCCACCTGTCGCATAGCGTGAGTCATAGCCCGTACGCACAGAAGGAAAGACAGAGACTTCTTTCTTCAAACAAGGTAACACCTTGTTAGCAACAGGTCGTGTACTATTGAATGGCATGGCCCAGGCAGCCAACATTGATCCAGCATTTGGCACACGAAGACAATTCCATGATTATTGCCAACCACCTTTGAAAAGATAAGGTATCACACTTTCCCCATTATAGCCACACTGTGTTTATTTGACAGAATGTCTCAGAAACCTGAGACAGACAGTGGTGCCACAATCAGAATAACGATAGTAAAGAATTTGTCAATTTTCAGGAATATTGTATTTTGACCCTCGAAAATTAAGGTGGGTACTATAGGCGAGTAAATACAATAATACACATGCTTAGGAGAGTGCAAAATAAAGGCTAACATTGAAGACACTAGAGTCTTGTCGAAAGTGGTTTACAGAATAGGATAGAGCTTTCCTCGCGGTACAAGCTGGATTCAGGAGCGATAATAAAAAGCAAACACTTGAAGCCTGCCATCCTGTGATACCAGCGATCCGGAACTCTTCTTGAAAGAAACCTATGTATCATATTTCAATTTTTTAATGTTGATACAGTACATTTGTTAAAAGTAGGAGGTTTTATTTAGTTAATGTTAGCGTTTTTTCCTGTATTGATGGCGGGAGTTCATTCAGGTGCGATGGCATCAGTGCCAAACCGAGGCCAATTTCATTGCAATGAGATTTGTGCTGAGTAGGACGTGTGTATTCTTTGTGTGTTGTAATGGTTTGGGATTTACAGTAGACTAGTGGTGAAGGTGGCAGAAATGTCAGCAAAAAGGATTAAGGACACTATTAGTGTTTCAATTTCAACTATCGTATATACCCGAATCGCCCGCCCCCGAATAATCCCCGCACCCTCATTTTTGAATGGAAATTTAAAAATATATATACAGTGAAATCTCGTTAGTACGTTTTTCAAGGGACTGAAAAATTTGGACGTCATATGCGGGAAAACGTACTACCGAAAAACGCCATACTGCATTTACAACGTATAAGAAAGAACGCGGCGTATATATGGACGTCAAATCGCCGACCTTAGTAAGTGATTGTATGCACTACTACAGTCACGACATAAACATAGGTTATCAGTAACTTACACGGAATAAATAACATAAGAATGAATTACTGTACCTCTACACTACAGTATAATACAGGGTCTTTATTTCTGCTTAGCAAGGACATTCTCGCTCCGCCAGTGACGGCTCAGTTACCGGCGACCACGCACGCATATGTTTGAAGCACGGGCTTGCTTGAACCACTTCAATAAAGCGCTTTCTAGTTGAGGAAACTGTCCCTCTCGCACATGTTTCCTTTTGCCGCTCATTCCTTCTTCAAATGCACTTTCGATTTCCTTCCTTTTGCCGAGAATCGTGTTCAGTGTAGACGGAGGAATGTTCCACTTTCGCCCTACATCCACACGCTTCATGTGAGGATTGCATTCCACGTCTCGAATGTATTTCATCTTCTCATCATTAGTTATCTGCCGTACTTTCTTCTTATCCATAATGAAACACGCAATAAAATAGGTCATAACTGGACGTGAACACTAAGAACTAGAAGACAATAGTGCGGAATGCGAAGACAATAATGCGCCTACGTGAGAAATAAACAAAGGGAAGGGGGTGAAGGGCAGTGGGAGAGAGACACGTCACCTGTGTTGCGTCATAGCTATAGCCACTTCTACGCCGTCAAACACAATGAAATCATCTACACTGTCAATAACTATCAGAGAATATGCGGCAATATCGCGTCGTGTTTCCCAGAAGCCGAATTTTTTAATGAAATAAGAATAAAATACGGTTCACTAACAAATAGTTCAATGGAGATTTGATCGTTGTAAGCGGGAATAGAGAACGTATTAAGGGGATATATCAACATGAATTTAGTAGGATAGGGACTTGAGAAAGGGCAGCGGGAGAGAGACACGTCACCTGTGTTGCGTCATAGCTATAGCCGCTTCTACGCCGTCAAACACAATGAAATCATCTACACTGTCAATAACTATCAGAGAATATGAGGCAATATCGCGTCGTGTTTTCCAGAAGCCGAATTTTATAATGAAATAAGAATAAAATCAGGTTCGCTTACAAATAGTACAACGGAAATTTGATCGTCGTAAGCGGGAATAGAGAACGTATTAAGGGAAAATATCAACATGTATTTTGTAGAATTGGGACTGGGACTTGAGCAAATCATCGCGCTAAACGGGAAAGCGTCGTAACCGAGAACGTGCTAACGAGATTTCACTGTATATATATATTTTTGTCACTTTTCTTTTTCTTTTGCAGTGTACGACCTATGACGAGATTTCATGTTAGCTATTTCCATCATTTGTTTTACGTTTACCGATGCCATGCTACCGTATCACGCAACTCACGAAACTGTAAAACCCGCACTTCTGCCTGCAACACCTGTTGACCTCGACAATGGCCACTCTCTTACGAGTTCCGTGCCTCGCGTCCCGCACGGCCGTGTGTAAGAAGCGTGCAGTACACAAGCAGGACTGAAAATGAGCAAAGGAACAAGTTTTACGGCATCCGTCAAGTTGAAAGTGCTAGAATTTGCTGCAGAAAATGGAGTGAAAGCGGCGAGTCGTAAATATGAAGTGCAGCCGTGTATGATTTGTTATTGGTGTAACCAGAAGAACAAATTATTGGGAACAAAGAAACCTTCTACAGTAAGTCCTTCCGCGGTGTGAAAAAAGGAAAGTACGAAAATGTGGACATAAAAGTTCTGGAGTGGGTTCGAGAAACAAGAGACAATGGCCACGCTGTAAATCACGAAATGATGCCACGTAACACTGCGTAACCTTGAACTCGGTGCACGCACTGCTGTGTGACTGCAGCGCTGTGATGATGCAAGAGAGTGGCTATTTAAATAAGTTAAAATAACTAGGTGCTCCTTCGTGTCCTTAACTATATCTAGAGCCCTGCGCGGATAGACAAAACGTTATCCGCCCCGCATCCGCACGGCTTATCCGCATCCGCACGGCTTATCCGCATCCGCACGACTTATCCGCATCCGCACGACTGTTATCCGCATCCGCACGGCTTTTATCCGCATCCGCACGACTGTTATCCGCATCCGCACGACTGTTATCCGCATCCGCACGGCTTATCCGCATCCGCACGACTGTTATCCGCATCCGCACGGCTTTTATCCGCATCCGCACGACTGTTATCCGCATCCGCACGACTGTTATCCGCATCCGCACGACTGTTATCCGCATCCGCACGACTGTTATCCGCATCCGCACGACTGTTATCCGCATCCGCACGACTGTTATCCGCATCCGCACGACTGTTATCCGCATCCGCACGACTTTTATCCGCATCCGCACGACTGTTATCCGCATCCGCACGGCTTTTATCCGCATCCGCACGGCTTTTATCCGCATCCGCACGGCTTTTATCCGCATCCGCACGACTGTTATCCGCATCCGCACGGCTTTTATCCGCATCCGCACGACTGTTATCCGCATCCGCACGACTTTTATCCGCATCCGCACGGCTTTTATCCGCATCCGCACGACTGTTATCCGCATCCGCACGACTGTTATCCGCACGTTTGTTATCCGAATTTACTGGCATTACAATAATATTTTCAATGTGCTGCTTTATACTTGATCTTTTAGACATTTGAGCAGCAAGTCGAACCCTAAGGCTATGTACTGTACACTATGTCATGTGAACTTGAATCGAACCGTCTGACAAGCTTTGTGGGCGTTAAGCCATGAAATAATTATACCAATGTCAAAAGGTATGCGGATAATTATGACCCCATTTCGTTGGTAAAACAGCTTTACGGACTAGACGAGGTAGAGCAAGACAATTTTGCAGCAACTGCTTTGGTAGGATTGACTGGGGAATGTTGAAACTTCCCCCCACTTCCCTTATTTTCCTCCCATCATCCCTAATTGCACATCGAGATTTCTGCACATTTTCTGCTGGGAAAGAGTTTTTCTCCATTTTCCGCGTATAATTTCTTGGCATCTGGACAAAAAACACGAAATATTTTGCCATTAATGTCGCGTTGTATTTGTATTTGTAGTTGGCCTACTTGTATCATATATGATCTGCGCACCATACCCCACTCTGCTTTTAAAACGTAACTCACTGAATCCCGGTAAACTAATCTATTATATTGAAAATAAATACATGCAAAACCACTGTACACACTGGCATTTATAACTACATTTAATTTTAAATAATTGAATCGCAACTGTAGGCTTACCTTCTTATTTGCTGGCTACAGAAAATAATAGGCTATGCAACGAGTTAAGTTTCTTCATCCAAGCCTCACGGCTATCATCACTGGCATCATTCTGACTGTCCCTATCTGATAGGTACGATGACAGCTTAAGGGTAGCAGGGAACTGAGTTGCTAGTTGTACTACCAACTCGAAAAACATAGGTGCGCACAATTACCCAACTTTCCCCATGATATTCAAAAAGTTCGGATTGTATTCTAAAAACTATCCGCAAATTTACTCCAAACATTATCCGCAGCTTATCCGCTATCCGCACAGCCATGCAAAATATATCCGCATGGCGAAAAATGATGCGGATATCCGCATCCGCACAGGGCTTTTACTATATCAAAGAAAATTTTGAAACCAAAAATTTAAAAAAATAAAAATAAAAAATGTGAGTAAATACGGTACACTCGAAAAATCACTCGTACCATCTAGCGGATACTCGCAACACCCTATATCACACGTAGTGGGCAATTTAAATCTTTAAAATTTGGATGACTCAATTAATACCCGCACCCCAATTTTTCACGTGCGATTTTGAATAAAAATGGAATAAAAGATTGCATCATTGTCTAAAAATCCTCCTTACAGATTTGTGTGGTCCTTACTGTCGAGAGTTTGAGGCAACTAGGCCTGCATTATAAAGACTGGCTTCTCTTTGTGATTTAGCCTATATTATAGACATTTTTTTCTTGTAACGTACAATACTAAATTTTAATAGATTATCGTTTATTATTTATTAGCCTACAAGTTGGATTTTGAGGCAGTGGCAGCCGTTTTTGTAAAGTTAATAAAAAATGTAAGCACCACGGTAGAATATTGTGATGATTTCTCGAAAACTTTTTATTCTACCATGATATATAAATACTTTGCATTAAACTCAATTGGAAGAATAATTTGTGCATTTAGTAGTCAATATAAGGTGCCTCCGTGGCTTAGGCGGCAGCACACTGGCCTCTCACCGCTGGGTCTGTGCTTCGAATCCCGTGTGTGATTTGTGCTGGATAAAGCGGAGGCAGACAGGTTTTTCTCCGGGTACTCCGGTTTTCCCTGTCACCAATTTAATTCCAGCAACACTCTCCACTATCATTTCATTTCATCTGTCATTCATTTAATCATTTCCCCAGGGGAGTGTGACAGTTCATATCCTCGCCGCTAGATGGGGGCTTCATTCCATGGAAACAGGCTGTGGATTTTCAGTAGTCAATATGTATACACGTTAAACTCACCATATAAGGGCATTACACTTTCTTTTTCACAAAACCCCTATTTAAAGTTCACCTCAGTTTTATGTAGAGATTTGAAGCCATTCTTTTTTCAGTGTTGCCTATACAAATTGCCTTTTGCTGCTTTTCGGTTGGTCAACACGATTGTGCCCAATGAATATAATAAGTTATGTGTTTAAATATTTTTTACTTAATTAAATAATTTCTATTTATTCCCATATTTTTACCGTTTTGATAAATAAATACACCATCACAGATGAACAAAGGGCAGCCAGGTCAGATAGAATGAAGCTGAATCGCTAATCTCCGTTGTTAGACTAAATTGTATTTGTATTGATAGCTCCAATGAGGGTGTAAAATATGAAAAAAAAAATGAAAGAAAAATACATATTCTGGCGTATTTATTCATAAGCACATGTTGTATTTCCTCCATTTGGTGGTATGTTGTACTTCTTGGATGACTGCTACCCAATTTTTCGACCTTTTGAAATTCCAGCAATTGGCTTCTCTATTTCGTCAGTGCTCCGTTGTCTCCGTACTTATTAGTAGTATTTCATGACAGGAATTTCCCGGTCATTAACACTTACCCTGCTGATGCCTTAAATGTTGCTCCTCAGCCGTGTGCTGGCTGATTTCCTGAATGGCACAAACTGAATGTGGTTCAAGTTACAAATAAATTTAAAGTCCGTTTGATTTCCGAATCCTTACACTACAGCCCCCAGGGGCTCACATCTAGTGGGACGTGGTTTGGCGACCACGGGACCCCAGCTGAGTCCGGCATTGCTTCCACTTACTTGTGCCGGGCTCCTCTCCGTCTTCTTTCCTGTCGACCTCACTTGGTCAACTCTTGTTCTCTTCCGACCCCGACGGTATTAGGGTATCCGAGGCCTAGGGAGTCTCTTCCTTTCCCGCCTTCATTGGCCCTTGTCTCATCTTTCCTGACACCCTCCTTCTGTGAGGGGTCAGCCTTCTTTTCTTTTCCTTTTACCTCCTGCCTTGTGCTCAAGGCCCTTAAGGACGCAGGGTGTATGTAGCCCCACCACTTCTGGTGCACCCTCGATAATGCTACACCCTCAGGGGCTCACGGCTGGTGAGTTCGGGAGTTGGCGACCCCGAGGGATTCCTGAGCTGGGTCCGTTTTCCCCTTTTGTCCTTTACCTTTAGGGCGAACCCTCTCCTCTCCTCTTTTCATTATACTGTATTTCCTTTCTCCTTAAGATTCCCACACTGTTTTTGTTACTTGGTTCACCGTGTATCTAAATTCCCTTTTAGTTTTTTTTAAGGTATTTTTAATCTACGTTGCATTTTGTAAGTATTTTCAACCAAAACCGCATTTCGCACGAATTTTGAATCTAAGTTGCATTTTGTTTGGTGGGCATTTTGCACACATTTTGATTCTTAATTGCATTTTGTGGGTATTTTGAATCTAAATTACATTTTGTCAAGTATTTTCAATCTAAATTGCATTTTGTAAGTATTGTCAATCCACATGTCGTTTGAATCTACCGTACATTTTGTAAGCATTTTCAACTTCAATTGCATTTTGTAAGAATTTTGAATTTCAATTGCACTTTGTGAATAATTTGGATTGGAACTGGGATATTTCAATCTGAATTGCATCGTGTATTTTCAATTTCAATTGCATTTTGTAAGTATTTTGAACCTCAATTGCATTTTGTACGTAATTTCGATCTCATTTGCATTTTGTGAGTATTTTGAATTTCAATTGCATTTTGTAGGTCTTTCGACGCTACATTGCATTTTGTACGTATTTTGAACCTAGCCTTCATTTTGTGGGTATTTTTCAATCTATTCCTTTTGTGAATCTTTTCGTTCTAAATTCCCTTTTGTAAGAACATTTTGTGAGTTGTTTCAATCTGAGTTCCTTTTTGTATTTTCAGTCTCACTTAATTTTCGTTCTGGTTTCCGTTTCATTATCATTTTTGCTATCACCCAGATCATTAGGGGCCGATAACCTAGATGTTAGGCCCCTTAAAACAACAATTATCATCATCGTCAACCTTACACTACAAATTTAATAAAAATCCAGCACTATTGAAAACAATTCTTTTGAGGAAGAAAGAAAAAATTGTAAAATCAAATGTGCATGCACTACACTGTTGAAATAAATCTCAATAATCATTTCATTGCCATAACACCCTACTTTTAACTTAAAAGCAAAAATGTCACTTCTCATAATGCGCTACGGTATGGTAAATTTTGAAACAAGGGATGACACAGAGTCCAACGAGGGAAGCTCCTTCGCTTGCCTTCGAACAGATCGATATTCCTCCGCTGAACAGTGACATGGTGCTATCTAGCGATAGTATGTGCAACTTCATGCTTACTGGCACCCACACGCGAGTGCTAGAGCTGTAATATTACGTTCGTCTCAAACACAAAGCGCGAGAAATCGATCAACGTAATATTACGCTCGCCGCAGTTTTAAAAAGTTTCCTTCAAACGTAATTGTACTGCGCCCGCGCTCTATTTGTTAAGTACAGAAGGGGGGCTCGAGTTAACAGGCTGATTAAGCCTCCACTAGTCCTTACCTAGACGGGAAATGTTACTTGAAATCACAGTGGTTTGCAAAACTTGTGAGTATACTGAAAGTGGCGTTCTCGTTTCAACGAATACGATGCGTCCCAAAAGTACAATTATGTGTTACTTTGAATCGTTAAGTGCGGGAGTTTGGAGACGTTTTTAGAACTGATGGAACTGTTTTATTTTGTAACATTTGTGAGGAACCCATAGCGGCAGACATGCGTTCACTCGTTGCGACAGCGAAACACGTGAAGTGCATCTTTAAAGAAGTCGACACAACGTTTGCTTCCCGAAATGCAGGATGTGAGATCTGGTCCAGAAAACTGCCAGTTCTCACAAGACATTTGTCATGCATTTTTTGCGGCTGGTATACCACTGAACAAACTGCAGAATCCAGTGCTACGTGGCAGTTAGAAAGGTACGTCAAAATGCCTCTCCCTGACGAGTCAGCACCGCGTAAGAACTATTTACCTAAATATTACACCGAGGCAGTGCACAGGATTCGTAGTGAAATTGGTGACAACGCTGTGTGGATTACAATGGACGAGACGACCGACGATACTGGCCGTTACGTAGCCAACATCATAGTTGGTGCATTAAAATGCGATCCATCTCAGTCATTTTTACTGACAGCTGTTCATCTTGAGAAAACCAACAGTTACACAATAGCTAAAGCTTTCAATGATGCTATGGTGCTTCTGTGGCCTGATGGCATCCGATGTGCTAAAGTGCTTCAATTAATTACAGACGCTGCACCTTACATGGTTAAAGCATCCCAGGGGTTGAAAATTCTGTACACCTAGATGATTCATTCAACTTGTTTAGCACACGGCATACACCGTGTTGCTGAAACAGTAAGGGGTATTCTTCCAAATGTGAACAGAGTACTAGCATCCGTGAAGAAAGTGTTTATTAAAGCACCCAGTCAAGTGACTTGATTCAAACAATGTGCCCCTGATTTACCACTACTTGGCTGGAAGCGGCGTGCTATTATGCAGACAATTTTGAGGTTACAAAATCAGTCCTCGAAAAACGTTCTTTGCGTACCGGTAGGGCCTATACAGTATGTTACAACTTGGAGATTATAAAATTCTGTTTATTTTTGTGTGTATGAAGTGTCTTGCACATAAGAATACTGTTGTAGTTGCTGATGGAAACCATCATCATCATCTTGCACAGTTTCCAGCCACTGGCCGGGTCTGTTTGGAACACAAGCCTCTCCAACGTTTTCTGTCTTCCCACCATCTCTCAGCCTCCACCCTTGTCCAGTCTTCCCCTCTCTTCTTCACGCTTTCTTCCACCCCCTTCAGACACCTGCCTCTAGGTCTCTTTCCTTCCCACTTCGTCTCGTGTACCCTCCTGGGTATCCTCTTCTCCTCCATTCGTTTTACATGTCCATACCATCTAAGTCTAGATTTCTCTATATCATCCTGTAATGGTTCCTCCTTCATTAATTCTCTGGTCCTCTCATTTCTTATTCTGTCCATCTTTGTAGCTCCAATACTGCTTCTCAAGAACCTCATCTCACTGGCCTGTATTTTGCTCTTCTCCCTTCCTTTCATAACCCAGGTCTCCGAGGCATACGTCAGGATAGGGACATAGTACGTCCGATATATGATCTTTTTGCTGTTCTGAGGGACATCCTTGCTCCATAACATGCTTCTCACGCTCCTCCGGAATGCTTCTGCCTGTCTCCCCCGCTCATTTATTTCCCTATTGTTTCTTCCATTATCTTGTATCAGGCTTCCCAGATACTTGAAACTCTCCACTTTCTTCAGCTGTTCCCCACAAATTGTTATTCCCGTTGTGGTTCTTTCCTTCTTCCTTGTTGTGATCACCATCTCACTCTTATTTATGCTAAATTTCATCCCATATCCTTGTATTATTCCTTCCCACACGTCCAACTGTTCCTGTACCTCCTCCTCGTTTCCCCAAATCATCTGCTAACACCATTGCTTTCATCTTTCCGTCCCCAATTACTTGTGCCACTCGGGTCATTATGTCATCCATCACCACAATGAAAAGTAACGGTGACAGAGCGCTTCCTTGTTTCAGGCCGTTTCTCTGTTCCAACCAGTCCGATCTCTCTCCTCCCACTTTCACACAGCTCACGCTTCCCTTGTACATCTCCTTTATCCTGTTTATAGTCCATTTCTCTACTCCTCTATCCTCCAGGGACTTCCATACTTTGTTTCTGCATACACTGTCATCATCATCATCATCTTGCACAGTTTCCAGCCACTGGCCGGGTCTGTTTGGAACACAAGCCTCTCCAACGTCTTCTGTCTTCCCACCATCTCTCAGCCTCCACCCTTGTCCAGTCTTCTCCTCTCTTCTTCACGCTTTCTTCCACCCCCTTCAGCCACCTGTCTCTCGGTCTTCCCCTCGGTCTCTTTCCTTCCCACTTGGTCTCATGTACTCTCCTGGGTATCCTCTTCTCCTCCATTCGTTTTACATGTCCATACCATCTAAGTCTAGATTTCTCTATACCATCCTGTAATGGTTCCTCCTTCATTAATTCTCTGGTCCTCTCATTTCTTATTCTGTCCATCTTTGTAGCTCCAATACTGCTTCTCAAGAACCTCATCTCACTGGCCTGTATTTTGCTCCTCTCCCTTCCTTTCATAACCCAGGTCTCCGAGGCATACGTCAGGATAGGGACATAGTACGTCCGATATATGATCTTTTTGCTGTTCTGAGGGACATCCTTGCTCCATAACATGCTTCTCACACTCCTCCGAAATGCTTCTGCCTGCCTCCCCCGCTCATTTATTTCTCTATCGTTTCTTCCATTATCTTGTATCAGGCTTCCCAGATACTTAAAACTCTCCACTTTCTTCAGCTGTTCCCCACCAATTGTTATTCCCGTTGTGGTTCTTTCCTTCTTCCTTGTTGTGATCACCATCTCACTCTTATTTATGCTAAATTTCATCCCATATCCTTGTATTACTCCTTCCCACACGTCCAACTGTTCCTGTACCTCCTCCTCCTTGTTTCCCCAAATCATCAAATCATCTGCAAACACCATTGCTTTCATCTTTCCGTCCCCAATTACTTGTGCCACTCGGGTCATTATGTCATCCATCACCACAATGAAAAGTAACGGTGACAGTGCACTTCCTTGTTTCAGGCCGTTTCTTTGTTCCAACCAGTCAGATCTCTCTCCTCCCACTTTCACACAGCTCACGCTTCCCTTGTACATCTCCTTTATCCTCTTTATAGTCCATTTCTCTACTCCTCTATCCTCCAGGGACTTCCATACTTTGTTTCTGCATACACTGTCATATGCTTTCTCAATGTCCAGGAAGGCCATCAGTAGATCTGTTCCATATTCATAGTGCTGTTCTTGTAACTGCCTTACAGCAAAAATCAAATCCACTGTGGACCTTCCTGCTCTGAAGCCATGTTGTTCTTCCCTCATCCCTCCTTCTATCCTTGTCCTAATTCTCTTTTCCAAAACTTTCTCGAAGATCTTTGCACAATGACTCATCAGTGTTATTCCCCGATAGTTTCTGCAATCTGTTCTACTACCTTTCTTGAAGATCGGGACAATGATTCCTTTTTTCCAGTCCTCTGGGGTCTTCCTTTCCTTCCATGCTGTCCTCATCACTCGGTACAGCCACTGTATCCCCACCTCTCCTGCTGCTCTCACCATCTCCACACTCAACTCATCCACACCCGGTGCCTTCCCTCCTTTCATCTTGTTCACTGCATCTTCCACTTCTTTCCATGTTAAGTCCTTTTCTGTTTGCAGTTCATCTTCCTCTTCCCCGATTTCTTCCTCCTCACCATCTTTTCCATTTGGGTTCAGAAGTTCTTCAAAATATTCTTTCCACATTTTCTTCAGTTCTTCCCTATTTTCTATCTCTTGTCCCCTTTTGTTCACCATTCTAACATAATCCGTAGGATCCTTCCGCCTCTTATCTTTCACCATCCCATACAGGACCTTTTTTGTACCTTCACTATCCTCCTCCATCATCTTTGTCCACTCTTCCATCCACTTCCTTCTCTCCTCAGCCACCACTCTCTTCGCCTCCTTCTTTCTTTCCTGGTACTCTTCCCTTGTCTCTACCGTCCTATTTTGATACCACCTCCTAAAGGCTCTATTCTTTTCCCTTACTATATCTTTTGTCTTCTCATTCCACCATGGTGTTTCCTTCCACCTCTTCTTACTACTTGTCCTCCCACATACTGCTTCTGCTGCACCCACTAGTGTCTTCTTAAATCTTGCCCATTCCTCTTCCACCCCTCTTTCTTCATCTGTTGGAATTCCTTCCTTTACCATTTTGAGGTACTCGACCCTTCTATCCCCTTCTTTCAGTTTCCATATCCTTATACGTCTTTCCTGGTTCTCAGTCCCTTTCTTCTCCTTACTCCCTCTCAGGTTCATTACCAGTAATCGATGGTCGCTATCCAGGTTCTCCGATGGTATAACCTTGATGTCCGTGATGTTCTTATTTAGTTCTTTCTCATACAGTATATAGTCGACACTGTCATATGCTTTCTCAATGTCCAGGAAGGCCATCAGTAGATCTGTTCCATACTCATAGTGTGGATTTGTAACTGCCTTACAGCAAAAATCAAATCCACTGTGGACCTTCCTGCTCTGAAGCCATGTTGTTCTTCCCTCATCCCTCCTTCTATCCTTGTCCTAATTCTCCTTTCCAAAACTTTCTCAAACATCTTTGCACAATGACTCATAAGTGTTATTCCCCGATAGTTTCTGCAATCTGTTCTACTACCTTTCTTGAAGATCGGGACAATTATTCCTTTTTTCCAGTCCTCTGGGGTCTTCCTTTCCTTCCATGCTGTCCTCATCACTCAGTACAACCATTGTATCCCCACCTCTCCTGCTGCTCTCACCATCTCCACACTCAACTCATCCACACCCGGTGCCTTCCCTCCTTTCATCTTTTTCACTGCATCTTCCACTTCTTTCCATGGTAAGTCCTTTTCTGTTTGCAGTTCATCTTCCTCTTCCCTGATTTCTTCCTCCTCACCATCATTTCCATTTGGGTTCAGAAGTTCTTCAAAATATTCTCTCCACATTTTCTTCAGTTCTTCCCCATTTTGTATCTCGTCCCCTTTTGTTCACCATTCTAACATAATCCGTAGGATCCTTCCGCCTCTTATTTTTTACCATCCCATACAGGACCTTTTTTGTACCTTCACTATCCTCCTTCATCATCTTTGTCCACTCTTCCATCCACTTTCTTCTCTCCTTAGCCACTACTCTCTTTGCCTCCTTCTTTCTTTACTGGTACTCTTCCCTTGTCTCTACCGTCCTATTTTGATACCACCTCCTAAAAGCTCTATTCTTTTCCCTTACTATATCTTTTGTCTTCTCATTCCACCTCTTCCTACTACTTGTCCTCCCACATACTGCTTCTGCTGCACCTATTAGTGTCTTCTTAAATCTAGCCCATTCCTCTTCCACTCCCCTTTCTTCATCTGTTGGAATTCCTTCCTTTACCATTTTGAGGTACTCGACCCTTCTATCCCCTTCTTTCAGTTTCCATATCCTTATTCGTCTTTCCTGGTTCTCAGTCCCTTTCTTCCCCTTACTCCCTGTCAGGTTCATTACCAGCAATCGATGGTCGCTATCCAGGTTCTCCGATGGTATAACCTTGATGTCGGTGATGTTCTTATTTAGTTCTTTCTCATACAGTACTGTATATAGTCGACCA
Organism: Meconema thalassinum; assembly: GCA_946902985.2. Taxonomy (NCBI): domain Eukaryota; kingdom Metazoa; phylum Arthropoda; class Insecta; order Orthoptera; family Tettigoniidae; genus Meconema; species Meconema thalassinum. Next base: position 13,143,499 of record OX336390.1, on the reverse strand, counting down.
CCGACTTCCTGGTCAAGTCATCACTGTACCATGTGTTTGTGTGGCTGTCTCTTTTCTTGAACCATGAGTTCCCAACTAGCAGGCTGTTCCTCTGGCAGAAGTCCAACAGTCTCTTTCCTTCCTCATTTCTTCCGCCCCAACCCTCTGGTCCAAGCACACTCTCATAACCTTGTCTTTCTCTTCCTACATGGGCATTCAGATCCCCCATAACAATCATATTTCTTCCTACCAGCTGCTTCTGCAATTCCTCTTCAAACTCCTCCTTCTCTTCAGAGGCGCAGCCTACTTGTGGAGCATACACTTGCACTATTTCTACGGTCTCTCCCCTCAGTGCTACTTTTACTTTCATCATCCTATCACTTATTCTCCTCACTTCTTCTTTTAAACCATGTCGTACTACTACTCCCACTCCATTCTTCTTTCCCTCTTCATTCCCACTCCAGTACAGTCTATAGCCTTTTCTTGTTCTCTCCTTCCTTCCCCTTTCCACTTTGTTTCTGCCAATCCCAATAAATCCAACTTCCTTCTTTCCATCATATCCACTATCTCCTCCACCTTCCCCGTCAGCGTTCTTATGTTTAAAGTTCCAAATCTTAGTCCGTGTGTACAGCCGTGTCGTCGTCTATTTTATCCATCATGTCCGAGGCTCGTTCAATTCTTGAAAGCATTTGGTTTCATCCACTACTGGCTTGCTGGGCCTATCTTAGCTTCACCAGAGCCCTATTAGCCGTCACTTTTCAGGGTTCCTGTAGGACCTTTACAGCTACCGTAACGGCCCCGGGGCACACAAAGTTCCCACTGTACTTCACCCCTACAGGCAATCCCCTACTTTGTGCCGTTGCCCGTCTTCCACGACGTGGATGAGGGGTTGGACTTATGGGAGACTGTTGATGGAAACCAGTGAATTTTAGTTCATCTGAGGGCTATTGTTAATGGTGTTGCTGTGTTTAACTGTCTAACTGCGCGTTTGTATAGCTGTGCCGCGGGCGACATTTAATTTACTTTTCACGTCAATCGAGCAGATTTACGCACTCGAGTATCAGTATAAGACAATACAATTAGTGCTATGAACGTTTCTTAAGTGACCTTTTCTTCCGTTCTTTAGAATGGAATTCGAAAACAGTACACATATCGCGCATCTGTAGGAAGTATTGTAGGATTCGGAAATTGAGGCAAGACCCGGTCTGTTCAGCGGGGATATTAATTGTACTGTAGACTGGGTTATCCAAGCAGCCGGACGTTTCAACTACTTTTAGAATAAATATGATACAAATTTAATAAATAAATTTTGGAAACTTAATCACATTTGGGCTGTCTTCCACGGAACTCTTCAGGATTGCACAGGATAAGAAGGTGTTAGCCATGGTGGTAGCCAACGTCCGTATCGGATAAGGTAGAAGAAGAAGAAGAAGAATCACATTTTAGGTAGATTTTATTAGAAAGCTAACTATTGTGTTGGTGAGGGCACCTGCCGGTATCGACCTCCATCCTGATCGATAGGCGTAACTAGCGCCCTCAACTAACTTTCAAACAGTTCGTTTAAACGCATTTAAACAGTTCATGTATTTTGTGTTAAATAAATCAGTTGAGTTACATTTAAACGAGCGTTACATTTCTTTGCCGCTTTAAAAACTCTAATAGGTTATGGACCCAGAACGATTGGCTCAGATTTAAATTAACTGAAAACTGGAAACAGCGGGATCAAGCGGACACACAAAAAGAAGAACGCGTCGAATCGGCAGACATCTTGCTCTCTCGAGAAACTTCTGGACATCGACAAAGCGAGAAGGAACAAACGCCATCTTCTCGAATATTGTGTGCTTGATCGTGAGTGAACAGTGAAAAAGCCAATCGCGAGTGTTCGGACAATAACATGCGACGCGAATTTTGGCTTATTGCAAGTGTTTTGGACTATAACACGTGACGCAATAAAACGTGCTTAACGTGCGTGTTGTGTACAAACCCGCACGACACGAAATTCCGTAGGCCTATTTGCGAGTGTTCCGGACAATAGCACGCGACGCAAAGTATATGGCCGGTTGTGAGTGTTTCAAACAATAACACGCGGCACAGCAAATTTATTGTGAACAATCGTGACATTTCCGGACATTAACACGCAGCACGATTGAAGTGAGACAATGAATTCAAACGGTGTAGTGCGCATCGAGGCCTTAGGGCGTGATAATTACGACACCTGGAAAATTCAAATGCGCGCCATTCTGATATAGAATGACGCGTGGGGTTATGTCAACCGCCAGATCGTCAAACCCAAGCCAGGTGAGGACAATGCAGCCCAAGTGACCGAGTGGACGACTAGGGATGAAAAGGCTATGTCAGACCTAATCCTATCCATCGGACCAAGCCAGCTCAAGTCGGTGAAGAACTGCAGGTCATCAAGCGAGATATGGCAGAAACTTGAGGATACGTTTCAGTCGAAAGGGCCGGCTCGCAAGGCCACGTTGTTGAAGAGTCTAACCTTGCGAAAGATGACTGAAGGTGGCGACATCCGTGAGCACCTCAACAACTACTTTTACTGTGTCGACAAGTTGGCTGACATGGACGTAGTTATTAGCCCAGACCAACTTACCATCATGATGATGTACAGTTTGCCGGCAAGTTTTGAAAATTTCAGAATTGCCATCGAGAGCCGGGACGATCTACTGAAGCCTGAGAATCTACGTACGAAGATTATCGAAGAACACGATGCCAGAGTTGACTCGTCAACACCGATGGAAAATCAAGGCGCCATGTACGTGAAGAAGAAAGGTCCTTCAAGGAAATCACAGTCGAAGCCTCAAAACAAAAACCACGGCTACTCCGGTGGTAAGAGTGACAAGGAGAAATCGTTTCCGTTCAAATGCTCGAAGTGCTGAATCAAGGGACATAAGGCAGTGAACTGCAATATTAAGGTCACCAAAAATCAGCTGTCGGACGCATCACTCTTATCAGTTGAGGAACCTGATACGTGCCAGATCGCGACGAGCAGCGTCGAAAACCTGTGGTGTCTCGACAGTGGGTGCACGTCTCATCTGTGCGGCGATGCGACTGTGTTTACAGAGATGGACAAGGGCGAGACTGGCAAGCTGAAGTTAGCGAACAGCGCAACCGCAGAGATAAAGGCCCGAGGAACTGCAAAAATTGCAACAAGTGTAGACGGTAAAACTTGCAACGTTACTCTCAATGAGATTTTGCACGTTCCTGAGATCCGCACTAATCTCTTATCAGTCTCAAAGATGACAGACCGTGGTTTCTCGGTTGTTTTTTTGGCAAAGAGAAGGCGGAAGTTTTCGACCAGAATGGACTGACGAGGTTAGTTGCAAAGCGCAAGGACAATCTGTACTACGTACAGGGCACCACACTGGAAAAATGTCGAAACGCAGTGTCGGAAGACAAGCTCGACGAGAATGTGGCGCAGCTGTGGCATCGAAGGATGGGTCACGTCAATTTTCGTGATCTCGATACGGCAGTGAAGAGCGGATCCATTCGAGGTGTGCAACTAAAAGGGAGATGTGGAGATCTAACGTGTGACATTTGCACAAAATGCAAAATGACTCGAATACCTTTCCCGAAAGAGTCAATTCGTGTGACCGGTAAGCTCGATATTATTCACACAGACGTTTGTGGCCCTGTGGGTGTTGTGTCGAACGGTGGATCCAAGTACATGATCACATTTACGGACGACTACTTGAGATGGACAGAGATACGGTTTATGAAGACGAAGTGCGAGGCGTTGCAAATGTTCCGAGAGTACAAGACTTTCGTCGAGAAGCAGCACGGTCTGAAAATAAAGTGCGTACAGTCCGACAATGGACGAGAATATGTCATCAGGGAATTTGACGAGTTCTTGAAATCTGAGGGGATCTTGCGCCGACTAACAACACCATATACGCCTGAACAAAATGGTGTGGCCGAGAGGAAAAATCGGACCCTTCAAGAGGCAGCACGATGTTTACTCCTGCAATCTGGCCTACCGATGACATTCTGGGCGGAGGCGATCAACACCGCAAATTATCTGAGGAACCGATGTCCAACCAAAAAGCTAAACGGGAAAACTCCATTTGAGCGCTGGTTCGACAGAACTCCGACTGCACACTATTTCAAGGACTTTGGGAGCAAGGTGTTCTGCCTGGACAAGACCCCAAACAAGGGGAAGTTTATCCCTCACTCAAAAGAGGGAATTTTTTTTGGATATTCGGAGCAGTCGAAGGCTTACCGCGTCTGGATTCCTGAAACGAAGAAGATCGAGATCACGAGAGACGTTTTTCGTGAGGAGATGACCGCGCTTAAGAAATCAGTCTATGATCTGTTCCCGCGTGACTCTCCGGACATAGTACGCATTGAACCAGAGGATCCGATCCATGAACTGGAGTTCGAGCTGGTGTCGAGAGACGAAGTTCTGGCAGAAAACAAAACCTGATGTTGCTGAATGTGAATTCCCCGATGACTTCATAGGCTTTCCTGCCGACGATTACTTTGTTGAACCGGAGATCCAATCCGATGAGCAACAAGCGGCATCATCTAGGAGAAGAGGCGGACGGCCTTTCAAACTGGAAAATCTGGGCGACCCCGCAAGGACTACGGTGATCGACCAGGGAAAGCGGATAACGTCGCTGAAATCCCAGTGACCCAGGCTATCTCCGGAGATGACTCACCTGCGTGGATCGAAGCAATGTCAGTAGAAGCAGTTTCACTGATTCGGAATAATACGTGGAAGCTGGTCGACCGTCCCAAGGGGCAACGTGTGATAGGAAGCAGATTCGTTCTCCGGAATAAGTTTAACCCTGACGGCACTATCAGCAAGCGGAAGGCGCGCGTGGTAGCGAGGGGTTTCACGCAGAGACCAGGAATAGAGTTTCACGACACGTTCGCTCCAGTCGCAAGGCTGAGCACAATAAGGACTGTGGTGGCAGTCCAGTACCATGTTTCGACTTCCGGAAAAATTCGACATATCTTCGCGTTTCACATCCCCTAGACCCCAAAACCACCATCAGTTCAAAAGTTTTTATATAATTTAAGTATATATATATATATCACTTTCTTGTGGACACAATAACTACCGCAATTTTTCACCAATCACTTTGAATTTTTTACATAATATGAGATCTCATTCAGTTTCCCATCTGACTCTGTAGGAAGCGGCTTTGGTGACGTAACTGGTAGCATGCTGAACTTCTGTGCCCAAGGTCAAGGGTTCAATGCCGGCTGAAGTCGTAGGATTTTCTAAGAGCGCTAAAAATCCCTCAGTATGCTTTCCTTCGGAGTGGAAGGTCCAACGTTCGTTGCTGGTTGTGGTGGCCTCTACTAGCCAAGTTCACAGCTAGGTGTTGTTAACAATAGTATTTGGTAGCAAAATTAGGAACTACTACTTGAAATTGACAGTCTGCAGTCCTTACCTCAAATACAGACTAATATAACCATCACAATGAACACAGTTTATCAGTAGAGATACGGGAAAATCACAACTGTGATAAATGCGAATTTTACTTTTTTGTCGTTTTTTCAACTACCTGGTAACTAATATGACTATGTATACCCAAAATTTGCGAAACTGAATGTGCGACATAATGCGATAACTAAGGGTTCTTGCGAATTATTCCCATAAATGCGATAAATGCGAAAAGTGCCGAATTTACCGATTAATGTTGAATATTATGTTTTATTACATTTTCGCGCTGCAACTTTGAAATTTCCAAGTTTTCAGCAATGAAAACATCGGCTAAATAATAGATATGTACGAACATCGATTATTGTCGTGAAAACAATCGATTGCGGTAAAAAATCAATTTGAAAATTGCTGCTGTTATTGCCGCATAATATCCACTGTTTATCGCCAGTAAAACGATGTTTTTGGAGAAATTATTTCGTAGTTTCATTTGGTACCAAAAAGAATGTTTATGGAGAAAATACCAGGAAGAAGACCACGAGGAAGGCCCAGAAAGAGGTGGATAGATACTTTGAAGGAAAGTATAGAGAAGAGAGGAGTAAAAGAAAAAGAAGTATTGAAAGAAGGAAATGAATGGTGGAGGGATAGACAACTGTGGAAGGTCCTTGATTCGCAACCCGACCCAGGGAACTGGAAACGGGAACTGAAGAAGAAGTTCTGAGAGAATGAGTATATGGTCCAACAACAGCTGGATGTACTGAAGGGAAATATTGAGAAATGGGTAATGAGAATCAGTTTTGAGAAACATAGGACAATGGTAATGACGAGTGGAAAGAAAAAAGAACGGGGCTTGTAAGAATTGGAGATGTAGATCTTGAAGTAGCAGAGCACTTCAAATATTTAGGAAGTGAATTGAATGAAAATGGAAGATTGGATGTGGAGATCTACAAGAGAATACAATGTGAGAGCATTTTCTATCATCGGGTTTGGAGTTTAATTTGGGTTATGGACATTCCACTGAAGTGATGTGCAAGACCTATTACTTGACGTATGGGGCAGAAACCTGGCCAATGACAAGAAGAGATCAAAGTAGAATACAGGCAGCCGAAATGAAATTCCTGAGGAGTATGGTACAGAAGACTAGGAGAGAGAGAGTGGGGAATGAAGACATTCGAAATGAAGTGAATGAACAGAAGCTGGAGCAGAACAGATCGAGACAGTTAGGACATGCGAAAGAATGCCGAAACAAGTGACGGAGAGACGGATGACTGTAAAGAGAAGACTAGGAAGACCTAGAGTACGGTGGATGGATTTGGTGAAGGACAGTGTGAGAGTGGAGTGGAGTGAGTGGTTGAGGAAGGATGGTGGACAGACAGAGTTAAGTGGAGGGGGGTCATATTTGCTCCGACCCGGCCCAAGCTGGATGATGAAGTTTAATTCTTCCACCTAATACAAATATGAATATAGTAGAGTCTCGCAAACTCGGCCTAATGTGGACCGAAGGGTGGCCGAGTTTGCGAAAATGCCGGGTTATGGGTAAATGTGTTAAAAAGAAGAAATAAGCGGTTTGTTTTGGTTTAAAAGTAGTGCAATGCAGTACATTTATTTGTTTTTAACAGAAACACAAGTTTTAAAACGATTAAGCCACTACAATAACAGTACTTGAATATATAGTTCAGTACTGTACTGCATAAAATTCAAGAAAAAAATTACTGTAAATTATAAAAGAAAACTTAGGAAAACTAGGCCTACAAATTATTTTTATAATATGTACACTGTACAGTATACTGTATGTACAAAACAATTCCTGTAGGCAAATAGTCTTTTCACTTAATGAAAATTACCATTCTTCTTATTACAAAAAAGTAAGTAATGTTCTCTTTGAAACCTGTTTTTTGAAGCCTCGTCACGAAGACAGCGAAGAAACAGAATTGCGGAGAATGCACAATCAAATAAATACAATGCTCTGCGCGAGAACTGTTTGTTTATTTTATGCCAACAGTTTGTGCATTTACTGTAATAGCTCCATGCCTTGGGCCATGCGAGCCTGCAGCAGGGCCTGAACACGTGCACGGTCTGCCTTCTGCTTGGGGGTCAGCCACTTGCCTTCAGCCTTCAGTCTCTCCTTCCTCTCCTTTCCCTTCTTTTTCTTCATCATCATCATCATCATCTTGCTCAGCAATTCTTTTCTTCTTTTCTTTTCTCTTTCCCTTTATCCTTTTTATCTCCTCCTTTTTCTTCTTCTGATCCTTCACTCTCTTATCTCAATCTGCCTCTTCTTATTCCTTCTCATTGTCTTACATCTCATCCTTTTCTCTGTCCTCCTCGTCCTCCTCCAATGCTTCTTCACGTTATCTTGTACCTCCTCTTCCTCCTTGTCTTCAGTTTTCTTCCCCTCCATTTGACGCCCTCTTCTGTTATGTCGGCGGCGACCTCTCTGTCTACTTCCGCAACTGCTCTCTCTTCTTCGCCTGCTATGGTCTCTCCAATATATACCTCTACAACCTCGCCTTATCTTTTCCACTTCTTGATTATTGTTCTTACGCCCCCTTGCATCACATATCTCCTCCTCTTCCTCTACAGACACCCTCAAAGATTCTGGCATCTCAACTTTCTCTTCTACAATGCATATGATCTCCACTGTCTACTCTTCCAGCTAACTTGTTGAGCACCCAACTTGTCTACTTCAGGGTGGCTCTGTTCCTGAACAGCAATCTGACCACCTAGGTTAGTTTCCAGATTAGTGGCTTCTACACTGACTTCACTGACCTGGCTAGTAACATGGCTGTCTGGGATAATCTCTGACAAATGCTCCCACACCTCATCAAGCTTCTCCGACAAATGCTCATTGACCTTACCAAAGACCTCACCAAGCTTCCTTGACAATCTTTCTTCCATCCCTACGGACTTGTCGCTTAGATACATGAGATTCCTCAACATGGTCATCATCTCAGCTTCAATATCTCTTCTATTTTTGGCCATCCCTACTCCTGTCTTTGTGTAATTCATTGAATTCTTGCTTTCATGTTGGGCGCCATTGTAATATTATAAAGCTTGTCACCTCAGGATAGTGGGACAATATACTTGCTAAAATGAATCCACAAAGAATAGAAGTACACCAACTTCTTAAAAAATACACTATTTGAAACGTTTTCCTTTGCCCTCACTGTTGCGTGACAAGTGTAACGCTTTTACTAGCCCTGCCTTGCACTTTGAAATATTTACTCTGACTAAGATATGTTGTATTAATGGGTGCCAAGACCTCAACGCTATGTTGAAATCTAAATTTATATTTAACAACACCTAGCTCTGGTAGAACACCTTCAAGAATCTTTACACTCAGATCGTGGTATGATTGATCATTAACCCAACTAACAATTGTATCAAGAGAAGGAATTTGGTCTATATCTAATGCTACCTACTGAAAGCAAAGATTGCATGGTTAAAAGAAATGAATTTATTATATAAAACAAGTACGGAAAAATTAATAATAATAATAAGTTTAAATTTAAATTGGAGCGTTGCGATTTGAATATTACCGCTAGAGAATTACGTGAAAACGGAGTCGGATGAATTACTGATTTTACTATTATTCCCAAGCTAAGAAGTTACTGAAATACTGAATATGAAACAAAGAGATGAGGGATTACGTAGTTCTGAGTCATTCACGCTTACCATTGGAAATTGTCGTAGCATTTCCCTCGTACTGGTTGTTGAAGAGAGCTTCCCACAGCCTTCTGGACGTCATCATCTTCTTCGTTAGTTGAAGAGATACTTGTAGAAATGTTAACTTATGGTCCGATCACATCGGAGCCAACCACACGTGCAACCACAACGGTCAAGTTTTACAAAGATAATCGCCCTGCCTCCACGGCGCGCAAACCATATATGCACTCGTCGCCTCCCCTCTCTGGAGCCGTCTTCAAGTCGCCCGCTCTCCTCTGATTGGCTGAGCCACCACGCGATCTTCCCCACCTCAGGGTCAATACACTCGGCGCGAGGATGATGTCGATTACCGGTCCAGCCCATTTCGCCTTTTCTTGATGCAGCAACCCCGCTTGCGTCACGCTTCTCGACAAGAATAAGCCTGTAGCCGAATTCCCAGTGACTCATCTCTCTCACCAAACTCTAACTGACAAAAATCAGTAAAATTCCGTAATCATATAATTTTCCGCGATAATGTTGTTGGTAATAATTCGCTTGATAGTGTTTTCTATAACATCGAAAACCTATCTGATTACTTATAATCTTATAAAAAAAATGCTCCAAAAAAATACCTTAATAATAATAATAATAAGTTAATAATAATAATAAGTTACATGAAAACTTCTCTTGGCTGAACAATTTGCCGCGTAAATAAATATTGAATGGCTTCCTACTGACTTATGTCAGTGACGTAAAATACCCTCGAAAAACACGTTACATATTCGCCTCGGATCATCGGATGATTTACCGTGACGACGGTCCATCATGTGATAATCCCAGACACGTTAATAATATTCCCATCCAAAATACATATTACATAAATTAAATCACCCTAAATTACATATATATATACACTCATAATTTTCTTTACGCACTTTGCGTCAAAGTCTGTTGTCACTTTGGATTGCCCTGTGCAATCAGTCCAATGTTTTTCATTTAGATTAATGTTCCACGGATATTTCCGCCTCTCAAAGATCTCTATGTTGGGAAAGATAGACATAAATAATGTGTGAGCACTATGTATATATGATGTTACATCACACGCATCAAAGGTGTTCTGATATTTATATATCACCACAGAACTTCCTAATTTCACTCAAGGTCGCTTCGTTCTGGTGAAACTTAATCTCACTTTTCTCACTGAGCACACGATCACACTATTGTGGCTGCGCCTCGTGACCATAATACTTAATCTCTCTGTATATTAGACAAAATTAGTATTGACTTCTGAAAAAAAAAAAAAAAAACCAGTAAGTTCGCATTACATATAACACCAAATATTTCTGTGCCGTAATCGCCCTGTCTTCTTAAGTTCCCGTAGACCAAATTCTACAAATACTAGTTCACAACTCAGACCAGTTCTCCTCACTCAAATAATACCTTGGTATTAATTACCTTAAATTACACACTTACAATTCTTACATGGCGAGGCCGTAAACAGAAATCACGTGTGCTGTTATGTATGAGTTTCATGAAGGACTGTCTCGCCTTCTGGTGGCCCATCTTTTGTCTCGTGGACGCCTTAAGCAAAAATACCCTGTTCAAGCGCTCACCCATCTCGAGGAGACAAATGGGAATTCACCAGCGCTACCAAATTCTGGCCTTGGTGTATCGAGACATTTTAGTGCTCAAGAGCATCCGACAATCCCGTCATATTTCCCTGTACCTTAAAAACTCTCAATTACTTACATACTACCCCCCTGTGTGACTTCTGATACGCCTGCCTGGAAGACCAGATCTTCCACGCACCAAACACCACACTTACTCATTTGATAGGCTGGCTCGCCAGCTAAACACACTCACTTTATGACACATCCTTAATGTCATCACGTTGCTCCACTAACATATTTCTCAGTGTCTGTAACGATGCTCTGTTGCTACTGTCCACACATGCACATATTAAAATACCGTCCTCTGCTTTAACCACAGGATAATCCCTCCATAAATTAGTGTCCCTTGATAGCATGTCTGCAAGAATGTTATCTTTACCTTTAATATATTTTACTGTGAATTCGTATTCCTGCAGAGCAAGAATCCACCTACTAACTCTGTTAGAACTGAGTTTACAAGTCCTCATATACAGTAATGCATGGTGATCTGTATGGATCTCAAATTTCCCTCCTACTAAATTTATTCTAAATTTCCCTAAACTGAAAACAATACCTAAAAGCTCTAACTCAGTAATCGTGTATCTTTTCTCTGCTGCTGCAGTCCTCGCGAGGCTAAAGATACAATGCACAGATTATCCTCATCATCTTTCTGACATAATACTCCAGCAATGCCTACATGTGAAGCATCAGTCATAACCACATATTCCTTATCTTTCAAAGGATATTTCAGCACTACAGCTTTCTCAAAACCTTCCTTCAGCGCTCTAAAAGCCTGATCATGCTTGGACTCCCATCTCCACCGAGTCCCACTTTTAAGCAATTCCCTGAATGGTTCTACCAACCCTGAGTATTTAAGAACGAACCTCCTGAAAAAGTTGCAAATTCCCATGTATGTTTTTAACTGTTTAACATTCTGTGGCACCTCTGCGTTAAGTATCTTATTAACCCTACTTTCTTCTGGTGTTACACCTCTACTCGACACTCTATGACCTAAAAATGTCACTTCTGACTGACAGAATGACGACTTAGACAGCTTCAAAGTGAACCCTGCCTGATCTAACTTCTGAAAAACTATATCTAAATGACGTAGATGCTCCTCAAAACTGCGTGAACTAATTACCATATCATCCATGTAAATGGTTACAAACTCTCCTGTGTCATCCCCTAATGCGATGTTTAAAGCCCTAATTAAGGCTGCTGAACTACTCTTTAACCCATAAGGTGTTCTACAAAATTGATAAAGGTTATATTTATGACTAAAAGCTGTAAATGGTCTAGCTTCGTACATAAGTGGCACTCGCCAAAAACTGGAACTCAAATCTACACAAGTGAAATACTTCTTCCCGTCAAATGTTTGCATTAATTCCTCTATTGACATAGATTTCAGCTGATCTGAACTAATTATACTGTTAACCAAACGAGCGTCTAAACAAATATGAACTGTGCCGTCGGCCTTGGGTACCGTGATCAAAGAATTAACATATGGACTGTTAAGAGTGCTCAATAATCCCATCTGCAAGGATCTGGTTAATTTGTGCCTCAACTGCACTCTGATAAGCGAAAGGTACAGGATATCTATGTCCTGTGAATACTGACCTATCAATAACGTTCAATGAATGTGTATAGCAATTGGCTATACCAATGCGATCCTCAAAAACTCTCTTATTACACAATAACACATCATAGAGCCGAACACACTGTTCCACCTCTACATTTCCCTGAAATGCAGCATCACGTAACGAGTCCTCTAGACTACCGTTCGTAATCACACTGCCCACAAAACATGGAGAACCCCGCTCTACGGCTGGCGAACTTCTACTTCAGAATCACCCCATTTAAATTTCAAACTCCCTACATCATAACATAAGTTACCAGACACTCTACTTAGCCACTCTGAACCCAAGATAACACTGAATACTAAATTTGGAATTACAAGGCAAATCTGCTTCTCTACATGATTATTAATTTAATGTCTACTAAAACTTGCTTAGAAATTACTTTAGACCTCTTCCCAACAGCTGTGATAACAAAAGTGCTTTTAATTGGCATCTCCTCAAAATTTACTCCAGTTCCTTTCATTTTATCCTAAAATGCACTACTTATGCAACTCTTCATACAACCACTATCAATTAAAACATCTGGGTACGCCTCGGACACTTTAAATTTAACTATGGGGCTCTTACTAATCACCTCCTGAATAATACCTTCATCATTTAGTTCACGTAATAATTCATTTCTTACATTTAGGTCATAGGGTTCCTGTATAAATGTATGGACATGGCATGTTACAGACTGAGATTCTGACTTTACATCGCAGCCTGGTTCTTGTTTAAAGCATTGCTACCGCTTGGTGTAGCACTACTCACTACTGCACTGTTCTGGTTGTTCAGGGTTGTGTTGACGGTATCTCTCTGTCCGTTATTACCATTGGGCTGATTCCCTCCTTGACCCCTGTTCTGTTTATACTTATTATTGTTATTATACCTCCCTTGGTTACCCCTAAAATCATTATTTCGGCCTTGATTTCCCCTGAATCATTATTCCTACCTTGGTAGTTCGTACCATACCCATTTCCTCTGTACTGGTTTTGCTGATTATTATTATTATTATTTTGGTTCCCCCTATTTTGGACGCTGGCTCCTTCGCCACTGTTCCCTTGAACTTCCTGATTCCTATTCTCATTAGGCCTGTTATTATGGTTACCCTGGTTCCTTCCGAAATTCTCCTCGTAACCACCTCTTCCCAGAGCATCGAATGTACTTAATAAATTCTCCACTTGTGAAATAGATTTAACATTTTGGATACAGGCAGCTTCCTTGATTCTATATGGAAAATGTCTTAGTAATAGCCTGACTACATCACTTTCCTCCTTCAATCCATCCAGATATTTACACGTCAATACCTGTCCTAAAAAGTACTCGGTCATAGTGTAGTTTCCTCTGGGTTTATATTTCCCACACACAATTCCCTCACGATGCTGAGACTAAATTACCTCATTCCAAAATTTCTCACAAAATTTAACTTTAAAATCTGAAATATTCTCGAAATTGTCTCTGTAGACAGCAAACCAGTTTCTTGTCTCCCCTACAAATGCTTGCTCTAAAATCTCAACTACCTGGCACCACTCAATACTACCATCTTCCAACCCCTCCCCGAATTTATTTTCTATTGTATTCATGAACTCCATTGGACAACCCTGCCGATTACTGAATTTGCCTAGTTCTATTTCCTTGTGTGTGCTATTCACCTAAACTGGCCTACTCTGACTATTTTCCTGCCTAATTCTAGCTTTCATCTTCTGTTCTAATTCAGCAATTTTCTCCTCAGCTTTTCTTTCAATATTAGTTACAGTTAACCTAATGCTCCCTTCCGATGCTTCAAGTTTACCACTTAACTTAGCTTGTTTCTCATTAATGCTTTCCTTATTCCTCTCCCTTAAAACATTAACTTCAGTGATTATTTCTGCATGTACTTTATCAATTCTTCCCCCCAGCTGTTCTTTAACCTCTTTAGTTGCTACCTGAATTTTGTCAATTTCTCCCCCAATTGCTTTTTGACCTGCTGTGTTTCAAGTTGCACTAGTTCTTTTAAATTTTCAGCCTGTGTACTGATTCTAATTTCTAACTCCTCCTGTACTTTTCCTAACTTTCTGTCTACATCTCCAATAATCTCTTTAGCCTTCTCTTCCATCACCCCTCTGATCTCACCTCTAATCAGCTCAAATTTATCACTGATTTCCCTACTGTTTTGTTCTAATTTAGCATTATTTTGTTCAAGTTTAGTATTTAAAGTTTCAGTACTCTATCTATTTTCCCTACTGTTTTGTTCTAGTTTAGCAATTAGAGTTTGACCTGGCTAGTAACATGGCTGTCTGGGATAATCTCTGACAAATGCTCCGACACCTCATCAAGCTTCTCCGACAAATGCTCATTGACCTTACTAAAGACCTCACCAAGCTTCCTTGACAATCTTTCTTCCATCCCTACGGATTTGTCGCTAAGATACATGAGCTTCCTCAACATGGTCATCATCTCAGCTTCAATATCTCTTCTATTTTCTATTTTCCTGTCTTTGTGTAATTCATTGAATTCTTGCTTTCATGTTGGGCGCCATTGTAATATTATAAAGCTTGTCACCTCAGGATAGTGGGACAATATACTTGCTAAAATGAATCCACAAAGAATAGAAGTACACCAACTTCTTAAAAAATACGCTATTTGAAACGTTTTCCTTTGCCCTCACTGTTGAGTGACAATTGTAACGCTTTTACTAGCCCTGCCTTGCACTTTGAAATATTTACTCTGACTAAGATATGTTGTATTAATGGGCGCCAAGACCTCAACGACATGTTGAAATCTAAATTTATATTTAACAACACCTAGCTCTGGTAGAACACCTTCAAGAATCTTTACACTCAGATCGTGGTATGATTGATCATTAACCCAACTAACAATTGTATCAAGAGAAGGAATTTGGTCTATATCTAATGCTACCTACTGAAAGCAAAGATTGCATGGTTAAAAGAAATGAATTTATTATATAAAACAAGTATGGCAAAATTAATAATAATAATAAGTTTAAATTTAAATTGGAGCGTTGCGATTTGAATATTACCGCTAGAGAATTACGTGAAAACGGAGTCGGAAGAATTACTGATTTTACTATTATTCCCAAGCTAAGAAGTTACTGAAATACTGAATATGAAACAAAGAGACGAGAGATTACGTAGTTCTGAGTCATTCTCGCTTACCATTGGAAATTGTCGTAGCATTTCCCTCGTACTGGTTGTTGAAGAGAGCTTCCCACAGACTTCTGGACGTCGTCATCTTCTTCGTTAGTTGAATAGATACTTGTAGAAATGTTAACTTATGGTCCGATCATATCGGAGCCAACCACACGTGCAACCACAACGGTCAAGTTTTACAAAGATAATCGCCCTGCCTCCACGGCGCGCAAACCATATATGCACTCGTCGCCTCCCCTCTCTGGAGCCGTCTTCAAGTCGCCCGCTCTCCTCTGATTGGCTGAGCCACCACGCGATCTTCCCCACCTCAGGGTCAATACACTCGGCGCGAGGATGATGTCGATTACCGGTCCAGCCCATTTCGCCTTTTCTTGATGCAGCAACCCCGCTTGCGTCACGCTTCTCGACAAGAATAAGCCTGTAGCCGAATTCCCAGTGACTCATCTCTCTCACCAAACTCTAACTGACAAAAATCCGTAAAATTCCGTAATCATATAATTTTCCGCGATAATGTTGTTGGTAATAATTCGCTTGATAGTGTTTTCTATAACATCGAAAACCTATCTGATTACTTATAATCTTATAAAAAAAATGCTCCAAAAAATACCTTAATAATAATAATAAGTTAATAATAATAATAAGTTACATGAAAACTTCTCTTGGCTGAACAATTTGCCGCGTAAATAAATATTGAATGGCTTCCTGCTGACTTATGTCAGTGGCGTAAAATACCCTCGAAAAACACGTTACATATTTATTCATAAAACAAGCTTCCAATACCTGGATCTCTTCTACAATATCAGCAACATCTATCATTCTCTCCACTTACAAGTTCTTCTTTTCTGTTAGGTTAAGGCGTACTCTAGCAAGCATAAACTTTCAATACTTCTCTGTATACTTGGACAATCCCCATCACAGTACTCATCATTCCTCCATCATCACTCTCTCTTTCTCACTTTTCACAGACAACCTCTTTATTTCTTCATCATAAACTATCAATTTCCAGACCAGAGAGCATCACTTTTTCCTCAAAGCCAGCCTCCATCCTGCCTGGCATCCTGTAATATCAATACATGTCCATGGTGACCTTGCCATAGCAAAGCAAAGCCACCTGGTCCACCTACTGGCCGACCACCACCAAGAATCTCTATGGCACTGGACACCAGACTCTCTGTGGACCCTACCAATAGGTGGCCATGGTAGGTAATAAAAAAATAAAAAAAAATATGCAAAACAAACCGCACAAGGTGAAAACCTGAGGGTGAACTATTGTAACCACAATAGTTCAGTACTGTACAACTACCTGTATTTATCAGGTCGTCGTTACTCTACTTACTATTTACTGTAGGTCAACTTGTTTTCCGTCATATTTAACTGTCGAAAATTCCATTGATGGAGAAGACGAAAGAAAACAAAACGCTCTGTGCGGAAACACAAAAACAAACAAAAATAATGATTTTTTTTCTCCACCAGAGAAATCCGGAGTGCCGAGTTTGCGAAACTCTACTGTATATGGACCTATTTAATTGTTTGAAGTATTGTAACCAATGATACAATACAGTAGTCTCACCATTTCCTCTTTTCCTTGATGCTCCTGTGTGCCCGCCTGTGTTCAAAAACTATCCACCAGAGATCACCCATTTCTCCTGTCAGGGTGGCCGAGAAATCCGGAGTGCCGAGTTTGCGAAACTCTACTGTATATGGACCTATTTAATTGTTTGAAGTATTGTAACCAATGATACAATACAGTAGTCTCACCATTTCCTCTTTTCCTTGATGCT
Organism: Meconema thalassinum; assembly: GCA_946902985.2. Classification (NCBI taxonomy): domain Eukaryota; kingdom Metazoa; phylum Arthropoda; class Insecta; order Orthoptera; family Tettigoniidae; genus Meconema; species Meconema thalassinum. The sequence goes on along the minus strand of OX336390.1, from coordinate 13,126,276 downwards.
CCTGTGTGCCCGCCTGTGTTCAAAAACTATCCACCAGAGATCACCCATTTCTCCTGTCAGGGTGGCCGAGAAATCCGGAGTGCCGAGTTTGCGAAACTCTACTGTATATGGACCTATTTAATTGTTTGAAGTATTGTAACCAATGATACAATACAGTAGTCTCACCATTTCCTCTTTTCCTTGATGCTCCTGTGTGCCCGCCTGTGTTCAAAAACTATCCACCAGAGATCACCCTTTTCTCCTGTCAGGGTGGCTGAGAAATCCGGAGTGCCGAGTTTGCGAAACTCTACTGTATATGGACCTATTTAATTGTTTGAAGTATTGTAACCAATGATACAATACAGTAGTCTCACCATTTCCTCTTTTCCTTGATGCTCCTTTGTGCCCGCCTGTGTTCAAAAACTATCCACCAGAGATCACCCATTTCTCCTGTTAGGGTGGCTGAGAAATCCGGAGTGCCGAGTTTGCGAAACTCTACTGTATATGGACCTATTTAATTGTTTGAAGTATTGTAACCAATGATACAATACAGTAGTCTCACCACTTCCTCTTTTCCTTGATGCTCCTGTGTGCCCGCCTGTGTTCAAAAACTATCCACCAGAGATCACCCATTTCTCCTGTCAGGGTGGCCGAGAAATCCGGAGTGCCGAGTTTGCGAAACTCTACTGTATATGGACCTATTTAATTGTTTGAAGTATTGTAAACAATGATACAATACAGTAGTCTCACCATTTCCTCTTTTCCTTGATGCTCCTGTGTGCCCGCCTGTGTTCAAAAACTATCCACCAGAGATCACCCATTTCTCCTGTCAGGGTGGCTGAGAAATCCGGAGTGCCGAGTTTGCGAAACTCTACTGTATATGGACCTATTTAATTGTTTGAAGTATTGTAACCAATGATACAATACAGTAGTCTCACCATTTCCTCTTTTCCTTGATGCTCCTGTGTGCCCGCCTGTGTTCAAAAACTATCCACCAGAGATCACCCATTTCTCCTGTCAGGGTGGCGGAGAAATCCGGAGTGCCGAGTTTGCGAAACTCTACTGTATATGGACCTATTTAATTGTTTGAAGTATTGTAACCAATGATACAATACAGTAGTCTCACCATTTCCTCTTTTCCTTGATGCTCCTGTGTGCCCGCCTGTGTTCAAAAACTATCCACCAGAGATCACCCATTTCTCCTGTTAGGGTGGCCAAGAAATCCGGAGTGCCGAGTTTGCGAAACTCTACTGTATATGGATCTATTTAATTGTTTGAAGTATTGTAACCAATGATACAATACAGTAGTCTCACCATTTCCTCTTTTCCTTGATGCTCCTGTGTGCCCGCCTGTGTTCAAAAACTATCCACCAGAGATCACCCATTTCTCCTGTTAGGGTGGCCGAGAAATCCGGAGTGCCGAGTTTGCGAAACTCTACTCTATATGGACCTATTTAATTGTTTGAAGTATTGTAACCAATGATACAATACAGTAGTCTCACCATTTCCTATTTTCCTTGATGCTCCTGTGTGCCCGCCTGTGTTCAAAAACTATCCACCAGAGATCACCCATTTCTCTAAATCTGAATTCACAGATATTATTAGACAGTTAATGCACTCACGAAGGCTATTTGATGCACTTTTGGAGAATTGCAGAGAGTTTAAATTGATGTCCTCATTTGTGGACATAGTGAACTGATGGCAGCCCTGACATAGTGTACTGCATATTGAACTGATGGCAGCCCTGACATAGTGAACTGCACACACACACAAATGTTCAAAATGAGCGAGAAAGTTGGTACTATTTTTAAAGTATTTCCTCTTTTTTTCCAGAGAGCCAAAAGATTACATTTATTTAGTTGAAAACTATTGATTTCACATGTCATCACTAATTGGAAACATGACAATGAGGTTTGCATTTTTCAGCTGACCGAGACCTACATCAACCAGCACTCGCCTATGGATCCCCAGGTACGTGTCGTCAACATGGAGCAATACATGAAGGTACTGGTGCTTCTGGGAGATGTTGTCCAGCTGTGTCCAGGGCAGATCAAACTACGCACCGTCGAGAACATGCTCTACCTCTTCATGCCTGAGAAACAGTGCCATCCTGGTGAGCACAGTTTTGCTTGTTCCTTGCAGCCCTTGACAGTATTTGTTGTACCGTATTTACTCGCCTATAACACCCCCTTTTTCCCCCCTTTTTTCGGCTTAAAAAATAGAGGGGGGTATAATGGGTGAAAATTTCCCTTGACATAGGTTGGGATGGCGTGGTATAAAGGCTCACAAAGGAGCACTTATCGTCCTTAAATCAACCTAGAATTTATTTATGATAAAAGTGATAATAGCCCATTTAAATAGCCACTCTCTTGCATCATCACAGCTGACTGGTCACAGGACTATGGCAGCGCTGCGGCCGCACAGCATTGCGTGTGTTGTGTTCAAGGTTACGCAATGTTGCAATATGTTACGCGTCAACTAGGCCTATCTGAAAAACGGAAGATTTGTTTCTAATACCGACCACATTTTCGTACTTTCCTTTTTTCACACTGCGGAAGGACTTAGTAGTTTCGTTGGTTCCCAATAATTTGTCCTTCTGGTTGTGCCAATAACGAATCATAGACGGCTGCACTTTGTATTTACGACTCACCGCTTTCACTCCATTTTCTGCAGCAAATTGTAGCACTTTCAAGTTGAAGGATGGCGTAAAACTTGTTCTCTTGCTCATTTTCAGTCCTGCCTGTGTACTGCACGCGTCTTAATTATACACTACACACGGCGTTGCGAGACGCGAGACACGGAACTTGTAAGCTCGTGAGTAGCCATTGTCGAGGGCAACAATGCACAGGTTGTGCAGGCAAAAGCACGGTTTTAACTGGAATGTTGTAGGCCTATTTGCTACATTTTTCTGATTATTTCTCCTTCCCAATTCTTTTTTTTGCCAATAATAGTAGAAAATTGAGGGGGTGTTATAGGCGAGTAAATATGGTAATTCCTCTTTCCCAATGTGTAGCAGAATATGTTATGTATGCATGGAAGAATTGTATGTCTACCCCTTATTATTCCCGTTTTTCCAACGGGGTCGGGCATGAGATGCGATGGAAGTCTTTGTGGCGATGGATTTTACGGCCGGATGCCCTTCCTGACACTAACCTCATGAGAGGAGTTAATGAGAGATGAAATGAATGATGGTGAATGAAACTGGGCAAGGATGTGGAAGGAAGCGGCCGTGGCCTGTCAGAAGGTACCGTCCCAGCATTTGCCTGGTGTTGAAAATGGGAAACCACGGAAAAACATTTCAAGGACGGCCGACGGTGGGGCTCGAACCCACGCGTCTACCGAGTCAGCAGAGAGCTTGGTCCCACGACCTAATGCTGCGCGTTAGCCAGCGTAGCCACTACTGTCGGTTATATATGCATGGAAGAATATCCATTGTAAAATGGACTGAAATGTTGTTTTCTGCTAAATTAATTTTACGACCAGCAGTCGTGCCTCTAGTCATCATCTCTTGCACCCAAAATAATCTATTAGGGGTATTGACAGGAGTCAACTCAAGCCCTATACCAGTAGGGACTGGCACTCCTTTTACTCTGTCTTGAGAGAAAATTAGGTTTTTGAAGAATTTTAAGTCAATAGAAAGAAGTTATTTAATACTCAAACAAGAAGAATATAAAAATTGCGGATGCTCTGATTTACTCATGGTTGGTTGGTTCCTTAGTTTAGGGGCTGCGACAATGCGGTCATGTCGCTCCGTGTACTTTTGGTGCGTGTAGAATCCGTCTGATAACCGGTGTTAATTGTGATGGCTGTATTAGTGTGTGTTATCTGCTTTTAATTCAAGTAAGGACTGCAGACATTGAATTTTCAATTAGTTCGTACTTTCGCTACCAAACGCCACCGTCAACGACCAACTAGTCCTGAACTTGCTGAATACACAAACCCATAAATGGGTTAGGGTGTTTACCAGCTTGACAAGCGAAGCAGCACTATTAACAGTTGGCCGATAACAAGGAATGTTATCTCTGAGCGGACAGGCTCATATTCTTCCACGGGTGAACAAAAACCACTTCAGGGCTGACGAAAATGCGATTCTACTAAGCAATAAGTGGCAAAATATGCAACGTGTTAAATGAGGTACTTTGACATTATTTTCTTTAGATAAGAATCAGGACTTGAAAATTACAACGTGATAAGCGATAAAACGTACTAGAGGGGCGTGTTAACGAGGTTCCACTGTAATTGTGAAACCTGGTAGGTTATACAGTATTGTACCAGCCTTCGGGTCGGAAGGAAAACGGTTATCAGTGCCCCGTTCTCTCCCCTACCTTGCTACACCGGAGAGAAGGAAAGGGAACTACGGGATAATCCCGGAAAGTGGGCTGCTGGGTGGGATTTTCAGGGGCCGTATAGGATGCGGGGTAAGAAACATGTCACACGAAGAGAAATTAAAATAATATAAAAAAAAGCATAACATTACATGATTGAGGACCCGAAATTCAAACTCTAACCAACAAAACACTGCCTGACCAAATAAAACCCCGGGATGGACAACATTTGAAAATGAAATTAAAAAAGAAAAAATGATAATTAATAAAATCCAAACACCACACGAGTGCGAAAATCAGGAATACATCAGCGTGAACTGAACTTCCAATCGCATTATTAGGTAGCTCTACACTGAAGTTACACTGGCGTCACATGGCCACCAAAATTCAAACACCTTAACATGTGAAAACAGAATAATTGGCCCCAAGCAAACCGGCCACAATATCACCAAAATAATTCAATTACCTTCTCAACGGTGATGAAGAAAGATTAAGGTATTTCAAAATCTAATAGTAATTAGCGCACGGCAATGCACCACACACTGGCAACAGACAACCAAGAGCCCGAGCTACAATGGCCTACTACAAAGTTGAACAGTAGGAAAGGGACCGCTCGCCCATTATTACAATCTATTCTGTTACCCACCAAAATTAACACATCGAACGCTGAAATAAAATAATATATGTAATAGAGCCCTTAGTTATGTTGGTGCCATACCCTAACATAGAATTAGTGACCCGCCGCTTGCTTGCAAGTAGGCGAACAGAAGATGAAAAAGCAAGCACGGCAACACAGCCAAAAGCCCGCCAATAAGGAAATGAATATTAAAGACAGAACAGCAAGGGAGCCGCTCAGCAAATGAGCATAATGAAAATCACAAGAACATGCGTCAGGCCACATGGTTGTAGCTATGAGTCTCTCGGCATGACCTTCAAACTTACAGACAGTAAAAATACGATTAAATGTTCGAGCAAAGCGTAGCTCCGTGAGATAGTCATTCCAAAAGTTTTCAGATATCACCATACCTTGTAAGTCACCACAGCAAATCACCTCGTTGGCACCAGGTTACTGTACCGGGGAGCACCCTCTCAGTTACATTGCTACCAGGAGACAAAGGTACATCTCATGCACGTCGCAATACCTAGCCAAGGTTACTAGGCTCGTTCACAGATGCATGCCCGCTAATACCAACTATATCGATGCCAAGGTAAGTTTCTATTGCTTTGGGAAGGGAGCTTGACTCCCGTAGTGCACCGGCATTGCTCGTGACGTAGATACACATGTATTGTGCCTACTCAGTGTACCATACCTACTGAAGAGGCTAATGGTACTCTGGGGTGAAACGCTAGCAATTTGTTTGAGTCAGCCGGAACATTTTATCATATTTTGTGTTAAAATACCAACTGGGGCGAGTTCACAGACAATACACCAACACCAGATATTTCAGGGAATTTGCACTGGGCATGGGATGGTAGTATAGAGTTTTACTGGAGTCATCAGTACAGTCACCTGTTTTCGATGAAAATTTTTGCCCGATTTCGTCAATTATTTTTGTATGATTTCGGTATATTTTTCGCTACTTTTGTTTCATTTCATCAAAAATTTCGCTATTTTTCGTAAGCCTATTTTAGTAATAATGTGTACCCGAAATAAGTTTCAGCACATTTGGATGCTAAATTTTCAAATTTATTGTTTACATATTTACATACTACTATGGAAAAATAAAATTTCTATAAATATTTGACTGCAATTCAACAAGTTCTCAAGAAATTTGTGAAAATGATAATTGCATCATCAGTTCCATGCTACTATGAGTCAGTCCCGTTCTGCGGTCTGACATAATGTTGGAATAGGTTGAGAATGACCGCTCGCCCTTCAACATTGCTGACTGGGATCCACAACGCCTTGACAGCAGCATCCACAAAATGTTCATGTTCAGATTTCAAGGACAATAGAATAGATATTACATCAATGTATTCACTTGTGTTACAAACACCTCTTACTTGATCCCTAAACACACAATATTGCTGAAGAGATTGGGAATTTTTCAGACTTTTAACAATGGGAATATCTTTCATTAAGTGACAGATCTCCTCATTTCCTAAATTACTTTTCACAATGTTTCTTGGATCAAAAAGCCTCCTCATAGCATAACAAACAACTTTTCCTGTGTCTGATTCCATTAAATGTTTCGACTTGTTGAAACTAGCTGTACCTACAGATTTGAAGAGAGATGTTAAATGTGCCTAACTTTGTTTTGGTAGATGAGAAAGAAGATCTGAGGTTTTTTGAAAAAAGAATTCATCCTCCAGCAACTGAAAACTTTTACAAAGGTCATCAAGTTTGGAATAAATGGTATGAATTAATGCCATTTTAGAGCTCTCTAACATGACTAACAAATGACAACATTTAGAACAGTGCTCAACCAGAAAAACTGCTTGGCAATGAAGTAATTGAACTTCCCTGGCACTCAAGGCTTTAAAATAGTTCACCGCAACAAGGTTTTGGACAAATTCCACTATATGATACAGGTATTCCGAAATGTACTCCACACTTTTAAACCACGAGTTCCACCATGTGATAACAGGAATAGGGAAATGCTTAATCTTAGTGGGTTCCTTTTCAAATTTCTGAGACAAGAACTGAATGTACGCATGTTTTCTCCTTCGTGTATTCAGAAAGATGTGTTTCACGTGCACAACACAGTGGTTCAAATCTTTCAGCTCCACTGCCCATACGTTGCCTACCAGATTCAATATGTGAGCCCAACATTGCGTGTGCACTACTTGTTCAGAAACTAGAACTCAAACTGCATTGACACATTTTCCCATATAACGTGCTGAATCTGAAGTTATCAACATAACATTATGATAATGGATTTCGAGTTTCTGAAGTGCACACATTCCGTAGCATTTGCATTTTCAATAACTTTTACACCACCCACAAATAATTTCTGGACTGTATCATCACCACATCTTAGTATTTTGACCAAAACTAAAAAAACACACTGCCCTATTTTATTCGTTGTTTCATCACAAGGAATTGCAACAAGCTCATCTTTCACAATTTCTTTCAGCTTTCCCTCCTCTTCTTGCTTGATTTGAGGCACTTAACCTTCATGCAACCTGCCAGCCGTGGGTAGGTTTCCAGCGCCTAATAAGAATTACGAAACATTAAAATATATCGTATTAAAAAAGAATGAGCACCGCAACATAACCTCAAAACTGTCCTAAAATAATGAATTATTTTAATTTGTACAAACCTGGAACATATCGATCCATCCATTCCCTCATTTTGGGATGATCCAATTTTTGTAGGGGAATATTGGCCTCCATGAAAGTACGGGTAGTCGACAATATAAATTCGTCTTTGTCTTGTTTTGCTGCTTTTGCCACGGAACTGACGCTCGTTATAGAAAGTTGTCTTTTGACACCAGTTGTCAATTGAGCTTTCTCTTTGTTCTTTTTGTGGGAAGTGTTACCATTAATATGTTTCAAGCACGTGTCTTTACGTTTCCATTCTTTACGTACATTGCAATATTTGCATATGAGAATACTTTTGTTTCTGTCGAAAATGTCAAATCCATCCGATGAAAATTATCTTTCATGGTCAAAAACTGTAGTCACCATTTTCATAAAATGTTTAAAAGAACATCGAAAAAGTATACGGGTACACAAGGGCAGATTAAAGATTTTCAGGCTACAACTCGCGATAGCAGCTCTGCACCACGAGACAAATTATGTCTGATTACTAATAAATCGATACGAATATTCGACACGACACGTTAAGAATCGATAGTTGCATTCAACGGAACTATCGACTTATCGAAAGAAACAGTTGACATTCTCGGCTATCTTCCACTGGTGCAAAAAGATCGCAATTTCGACAATTATTTCGCGACCTTCTTTAAAAAGAAGTAATTTCGAATTTCCTGCTAAATTTTGGATAATTTCGCAAAAATTTCGCGATTTCGCACATCGCGAAAAACAGGTGCCTCTAGTCATCAGTAATTTTTAAATTGTTCTCGAATGTTCTAATCTGACGGGGACGACCCGGCAAGTACAGAGCCGTACAGAAGAAATGTATCAACTCCCAAACAATGACATCACGGGGACTGAGGCAGAGAGATATATGCTGTGTTGTTTTCAGTGCTGTGGCGCGTGGAGGGGCTGGCGGCGCTGGCCGTGTTGACGCTGGGTAAGGTGTGTCTGCAGCACGAGCTGCTGGCCAAGAGGATCGTGCCGGTGATGGGGAACCTGCTCACCAGGGTGGAGGGACTCAGCGTCAAGGTGAACATCATGAACGTGCTGTCGGACATGTGCATGCGCTACACCTCCATGGTGGAACCACTGGTCCCCAAGATGTGTTCCTGTCTCACGGAGCCACAGGCCAACGTGCGCCACCACTCGCTGCTCGTCCTCATCCGTCTCTTACAGCAGGACTTCCTCAAGCTCCGCGGCACTCTCTTCTTCTACCTGCTCAACATGCTGCGCGACCCGGCCCCCACCGTCCGAGAGCTCATCCACTACTTCCTGTGCGAATGTCTCGTCAAGAGCCACGCCAACGTCATGTTCCATAACATCGTCGAGAGTATCTTTTACTTCAACAAGTACGAGGTATGAATGTTTCTACTGGTTCTCAAAGTAATGAAATTGCCTTTGAATGATAATAGATGCACGATACACTATATTTACACGAGTAAGCCATGCACGCTTTTTCCTAAGAATCCAGGCTAGGTGGGATACTCATCGTACAGGAAGAAATTGGATATGGACCGCCTGAGACCATGGTTATGTTTCCGGTACATCACGAATTACACGGCAAACAACCAACGCATTATTTAATTAATAATTGGTAACAAGAAATTTAATTCTCTTTTCGTATTGGTTGCTCATCTATTTATTCCCCAGTAAAGTTTAGATAATTTTAAAATTCTTTTCCAAAATGTTCTATTTTAATTTATTCACACATAAGGCTATTATTCATCTTATACGAAATACCGGTAGTACAATGGATGTCGTTATGACTTTCATATGGGAAAGGTTGTAAGACGTCATGAAGTGTTTTTTATTTTAAAAATTGCATGTGTTACTTTAAAATTTTTAACAATTTTTATGTGCCTTCGCTGTTGTATAATTATGTGTTTTTTTTTTGAGTTTCGAAAGGGTTTTGTAACATTGTCTTTTATAAATGTTTCCTAATATTGTGATGGGCTGAAGAAGGAATTTCGAGAATTCCGAAACATGTACCCACAAGGACACTAATACAACAATAAAAAGTGTTGATTAGGCGGAAATTCAGGAAATTCTTATATTTCATAAAACTGTCAACACGGAACCTGAAATGAATACTTCTTCGAATAAATTAACTATGTAACATGTACTTCCGCGTCACACAATACTTCGACGTAGACTGTACTGTTCTGCACGGTGGTGTCGTCACGTGCTCAAATCTGGAATTCCATTACATCAGACCGGTGGTGACAACTCTGAAGTGAGAGGGCTTCAAGGTCAAGGCCAAACATCCGGCTTTTACATATACCGTAAAAAGAAGAATAGCTACTAGCTTCTTGACGACTGTCGAATACTTACCCTAAAACAAAACACACAGGCCTACACAAAAGAAAAACTCAAATCTGATCCAAACCACAACAGAGCAAAATCCCCTGGATGTAAACATCTCAAGTGCTTGTGGATTGTTGTTTGTGTGTGTGTTTTTTTTTTAAAAGTAATTACAATAACAGTCTAGTATTTCATTTATTCGTCCCATCAGAGCACACACAGCCTAGCTTTGAACACAGCCGGCAGCTCGCGTAGGGGGGCCGCGTGGCTTCTAACTGAAAGGGAGTGGGTTCGATCCCCACCCAGGTAGTGGATTTTAGAAACAAAACTACCACTTTTGGAAACTCAAATAGCCCTGGCGTTCACTCAGCCTACACCAGAAATGAGTACCAGGGAGCAAAGACGGCCGAGCGTGGAGTTGACAGCTCTATCCCATCTAGTGCCGATGTCACAAAGAGTGGAAGCCGTTACCTTCCATTACTCCCAGCGCCTCCATGGCCTGTACGGAGTTGGCTTTGCTTAGCTTTGCTTGACAACTCGCGTATCAATTGCACATGCCTGAGGCTCGCAGATGACTGCGCAACCGGGGCTGACTGGGCAAAAACGGTGGTGTAAACTGTAGCTGTCTGACAGTGAGGCAGTGCCCGGGTCATGGATACCAAGAGGATCTGATGATGATGATGATGATGATAATTGTTGTTTTAAGGGGCCTAACATCTAGGTTATCGGCCCCTGAAGAGGTTCTGATGCGCTGACCACGCGTCATCCCGCAATCTGTAGTCTAAATAGCTGGGCAGTGGTCTCTTGATAGCTTAGGGCCTTTCACGGGTTGTAGTGCCACAAGGGGGGGGTTAGGCTACTCAATCCGTCCCTCTCCTCTCTATTTCGCACTGCTAACATATTTCACAGCAACACCTTGCTGCAAATTTGTTTCTTATGTTGGTATGATTTGATTGTGCCATCTGATGATGTTCGCTTGATCAACGAAACATCTCATCCTTCCCCTTGTAATCTGTGCAAATAATGTAGATTTCTTGCAAGTGGAATCAAATTTTTGCCGCCCAATTTATTTAGGCATAATGTTCGTGTTGACCAACTGAAAGGACTAGGACGTTCAACCCCGTGGATTATATCAGGATATCATCTCAGGAGTACGTTTTTCCATTGTTTTCGTATAAACATATCTCGGTATTTCAATGAATTCAAAATAACACTACTATGAAATTGATTGTCGAACACTGTAGAATGTAGTTTAATATATGGACATGTTTCGGTACACCCTCGTTAGCGTAGATTGAATACTATGTTTACAAAGACAAAACAGAAAATAAATAACACTACATTCTGATTGCAGTGTACAATCCTCGCCAACCCTTCATATCATATCTCGCAAGAGTCCTGCCAATTCAACATAGAATGAACAGCCAAACAGCTAATGACTAATTATTTTTAAAATGCCATACAGTATATCAAGAAAATAATTAACAATGCACCAATTATGATAGCAACATTCTTTATGAAATAATATTCTACAATACTTATTGATTAATATCACTAATCGTTTAGAATGCAATGACATCTACTTTAAGTTATTCCCAAGTGAATATATATTTTAAAGTTTGTAATTATGACTAAAAAAAAAATAATGTTTATATAGTTTATAGTGTCTTTGCCCTTTGTTTTAATTTTGTCACTTATTGAAAAGATCAAGGTGAAGAAAGGCCTAGTTTTGGCCTGAAACTAATTGTAACAATGAGGAAGTATTGACTAGGTGGAAGTCAATACGGAAACATAACCAACTTGATTAACTTTAAGAATGAATATGAAATATATGATTCAACTGGCATAGTCCGAGCCAGTACTTGGAAAAGCCAAGACCATTGCTTATTGACGGAAATTATCAATCGTCAAAGCCTGTTTAATATCCAATTATGTTTTATGGTTATCATATTTAAAGCTATGTTAAACTATTTTTTGTGAACACTACTAAAATATGTCAACTTTCTACCCATTCAGGGGCATGAAATCTACTCGCACATCGTGGAGAGCAACACAAACCAGCTGTTTGACCTGTCTGGACCGCGTTACGAGAAGGACCGCAGAAGACTGTACCGCTTCATGTGCGAACACATGGAAGATGCGTATCGCGTCAAGACCATTCAGAAGATCTGTGTCGATATCTTTGGTAAGTTAAATAAACTGGTTTGATTTAAGTTTAGTTGACAGTAAGACAACGGTAAGAGGTTATATTATATTCAGTAACCAAAAAAAAATAGTCATCCCCAAGTTTCATACTTTTGACATCAGGTAATAACTATACATTCACCTCACGCTATAGTAAAAGTTGGCTAACATGTCCTCCATTACGACATAGTGATCTTTAAACTGTCTAAGTGAATGATCTGTTGCCACTCATATTTCAAAGAGACATATTTAAAGATACGAGAAAATAGCATTTTAAAATTAATTTTATAGCAAAATTAGCATTTTAGAGCATTTAAAAATTGATCACCAGGAACGATAAAAATTTTACCAGTTCAAAATTAATATGTATGGAAACTTATTCAAACATGCGCAGGATTGGATATATGATTGTTTCTGATAAATGCCATAAGCATTTAATATAATAGGCTAATGTGAATCGTACATTCACTTAACTTCAGGTAAATACCATACAATGGATAATTACCGTACATACCCGAATGTAAGACGAGGTTTTTTCCCACTTTTTGTGTTATAAAAATTTGGGGTCGTCTTATATTCAGGGTATTAAAATTTTTTTTTTTTAATTGTTATTATTTGCAAAGTAGTATGTGGTGTTGGCATCTTGTAACTCGCAACAAATCAATGCGTTAATAAAGATTAAAATATGGTTTGTTATGTTTAATTACCATGCATATACGAATAGCGTACATTTTGAGGTTAGGATTTACGCATACACGTGATTTTAAGCGGATAAATTATGTGTTCGAAAGCATAGAGAAATATGTTTTAAAACAATCTTCACAAGAACAACCAGTCAGTTTTACGAGCAGTAATTGAGTGATCAACGTATCTTAATTTAATAACTTCTCCCATTCTTGAACAAAGAAATTATAGAGTATATCCTGGAAAAGTGGGCAGGGGGATTTCTGATAACACGAGACGTTATAAAAATGAAAGCACGACCTTAAGGGCATATATTGTGCAAGTTATGAGTAGCGAGTAGTTTTTGAAAAAATCTGTAGGAGGCAGTTGATAACTAGGCCTCGTCTTATATTCGGGGTCGTCTTACATTCGGGTATATACGGTAACTAAATAATGAAATGTACGTTTACTCCCTCATTATTTCCTTTTCAATGAGGTACATTGAATTTGTATTTGCCGGGTGGTAAAATGGTCAAATGGCACTTCTTGAATCCAACCTCATAAGACAAGCCCTATCATTGAATGATACCTTTTACTCAATTAACCATAAGTCCAACCCCTCGTCCACGTCGTGGGAGACGGGCAACGGCACAAAGTAGGGGATTGCCTGTAGGGGCGAAGTACAGTGGGGACTTCATGTGCCCCGGGACCGTTACGGTAGCTGTGAAGGTCCTACAGGAACCCTGAAAAGTGACGGCTAACGGGGCTCTGGTGAAGCTACGATAGGCCCAGCAAGCCAGTAGTGGATGACCAAATGCTTTCAAAAATGGAACGAGCCTCGGACAGGATGGATTTAATAGACGACGACACGGCTGTACACACGGACTAAGATTTGGAACTTTAAACCTAAGAATACTGACGGGGAAGGTGGAGGAGATAGTGGATATGATGGAAAGAAGGAAGTTGGATTTATTGGGATTGGCAGAAACAAAGTGGAAAGGGAAGGAAGGAGAGAACTGAGAAAAGGATATAGACTGTACTGGAGTGGGAACGAAGAGGGAAAGAGGAATGGAGTGGGAGTAGTAGTACAAGATGGTTTAAAAGAAGAAGTGAAGAGAATAAGTGATAGGATGATGAAAGTGAAAGTAGCACTGAGGGGAGAGACCGTAGAAATAGTGCAAGTGTATGCTCCACAAGTAGGCTGCGCCTCTGAAGAGAAGGAGGAGTTTGAAGAGGAATTGCAGAAGCAGCTGGTAGGAAGAAATATGATTGTTATGGGGGAGCTCAATGCCCATGTAGGAAGAGAAAGACAAGGTTATGAGAGTGTTCTGGGACCAGAGGGTTGGGGCGGAAGAAATGAGGAAGGAAAGAGACTGTTGGACTTCTGCCAGAGGAACAGCCTGCTAGTTGGGAACTCCTGGTTTAAGAAAAGAGAGAGCCACACAATCACATGGTACAGTGATGACTTGACCAGGAAGTCGGTGGTCGACTATATACTGTATGAGAAAGAACTAAATAAGAACATCACGGACATCAAGGTTATACCATAGGGGAACCTGGATAGCGACCATCGATTGCTGGTAATGAACCTGAGAGGCAGTAAGGAGAAGAAAGGGACTGAGAACCAGGAAAGACGTATAAGGATATGGAAACTGAAAGAAGGGGATAGAAGGGTCGAGTACCTCAAAATGGTAAAGGAAGGAATTCCAACAGATGAAGAAAGAGGGGTGGAAGAGGAATGGGCTAGATATAAGAAGACACTAGTAGGTGCAGCAGAAGCAGTATGTGGGAGGACAAGTAGTAAGAAGAGGTGGAAGGAAACACCATGGTGGAATGAGAAGACAAAAGAAATAGTAAGGGAAAATAATAGAGCTTTTAGGAGGTGGTATCAAAATAGGACGGTAGAGACAAGGGAAGAGTACCAGGAAAGAAAGAAGGAGGCGAAGAGAATAGTGGCTGAGGAGAGAAGAAAGTGGATGGAAGAGTGAACAAAGATGATGGAGGTGGCTAGTGAAGGTACAGAAAAGGTCCTGTATGGGATGGTAAAAAATAAGAGGCGGAAGGATCCTATGGATTATGTTAGAATGGTGAACAAAAGGGGACAAGAGATAGAAAATAGGGAAGAACTGAAGAAAATGTGGAAAGAATATTTTGAAGAACTTCTGAACCCAAATGGAAAAGATGGTGAGGAGGAAGAAATCGGGGAAGAGGAAGATGAACTGCAAACAGAAAAGGACTTAACATGGAAAGAAGTGGAAGATGCAGTGAACAAGATGAAAGGAGGGAAGGCACCGGGTGTGGATGAGTTGAGTGTGGAGATGGTGAGAGCAGCAGGAGAGGTGGGGATACAGTGGTTGTACCGAGTGATGAGGACAGCATGGAAGGAAAGGAAGACCCCAGAGGACTGAAAAAAGGAATCATTGTCCCGATCTTCAAGAAAGGTAGTAGAACAGATTGCAGAAACTATCGGGGAATAACACTGATGAGTCATTGTGCAAAGATCTTCGAGAATGTTTTGGAAAAGAGAATTAGGACAAGGATAGAAGGAGGGATGAGGGAAGAACAACATGGCTTCAGAGCCGGAAGGTCCACAGTGGATTTGATTTTTGCCGTAAGGCAGTCACAAGAACAGCACTATGAGTATGGAACAGATCTACTGATGGCCTTCCTGGACATTGAGAAAGCATATGACAGTGTATGCAGAAACAAAGTATGGAAGTCCCTGGAGGATAGAGGAGTAGAGAAATGGACTATAAAGAGGATAAAGGAGATGTACAAGGGAAGCGTGAGCTGTGTGAAAGTGGGAGGAGAGAGATCGGACTGGGTGGAACAGAGAAACGGCCTGAAACAAGGAAGTGCACTGTCACCGTTACTTTTCATTGTGGTGATGGATGACATAATGACCCGAGTGGCACAAGTAATTGGGGAAGGAAAGTAGAAAGCAATGGTGTTTGCAGATGATTTGATGATTTGGGGAAACAAGGAGGAGGAGGTACAGGAACAGTTGGACGTGTGGGAAGGAATAATACAAGGATATGGGATGAAATTTAGCATAAATAAGAGTGAGATGGTGATCACAACAAGGAAGAAGGAAGGAACCACAACGGGAATAACAATTGGTGGGGAACAGCTGCAGAAAGTGGAGAGTTTCAAGTATCTGGGAAGCCTGATACAAGATAATGGAAGAAACGATAGAGAAATAAATGAGCGGGGGAGGCAGGCAGAAGCATTTTGGAGGAGTGTGAGAAGCATGTTATGGAGCAAGGATGTCCCTCAGAACAGCAAAAAGATCATATATCGGACGTACTATGTCCCTATCCTGACGTATGCCTCGGAGACCTGGGTTATGAAGGGAAGGGAGAAGAGCAAAATACAGGCCAGTGAGATGAGGTTCTTGAGAAGTAGTATTGGAGCTACAAAGAGGGACAGAATAAGAAATGAGAGGACCAGAGAATTAATGAAGGAGGAACCATTACGGGATGGTATAGAGAAATCTAGACTTAGATGGTATGGACATGTAAAACGAATGGAGGAGAAGAGGATACCCAGGAGGATACACGAGACGAAGTGGAAAGGAAAGAGACCGATAGACAGGTGGCTGAAGGGAGTGGAAGAAAGCGTGAAGAAGAGAGGAGAAGACTGGACCAGGGTGGAGGCTGAGAGATGGTGGGAAGACAGAAGACGTTGGAGAGGCTTGTGTTCCAAACAGACCCGGCCAGTGGCTGGAAACTGTGCAAGATGATGATGATGATGACTCAATTAACCCCGAGTACTGGGTTGCCTCTTCCACTACTTACTGTTCTGAAGTTCTTCTTCTCCGCTGTTTATGCCATTGAGGACTTTACCGTTACCCTGGCAAGGGACCCTTACAAGGTGCTACCAGCCGGGTCAGCTGGACCAAGGTTTTTTAGAGGGGTGTTACTCCTCTATCACTCACCCTTTGTCCTGGCTTCCCACATTGGGCCCAGGTTGGCGGGTTTTGACTGCCATTGGTGGTAAATAATAAAATTGTTCCACTTTTTTATACAAATTGTGTTCTTATCTAATGGCACATGTTTCGGTTTATCAAACCTTCTTCAGCCAACGCAATCTCAAATTTCATACATACAAATCATTAAATTGAAACAACATATGAAAAACATAATTACTCAAATCAATACTCATAATTGACCCTTATTTTGCTTCTTCTTCTTTTCCTTCGTCTTTCCCCACTCGAGTGGGGTCGATGTTCCCTCGACCCCACTCGAGTGGGGTCGATGTTCCCTCGGTCCCATACGTCCTCTTCCCTTAGATGTTTCTCCCTCAAGTCATCTCGTATACAGTCCCTCCATCTTCCCCTTCCTCTACCATTACTGTCATTCTCTTGCCAACATAAGAGTCGTCCATACCACTGTAATCTTCCCTCTTGAACCTTCTTTGATATCTCTGTCACTTTAACACTGCCTCTTAGTCTCTCATTTCTAATCCTGTTGGCTCTGGTGACACCACAAATTCTTCTTAACATTTTCATTTCAGTCTCTGCTCCATAAATCATTGCAGATCTCACAGCATTCCTTTAGTCCTCAGGTTTATCCTTCTATCACACAATACGCCTGACGTCCGTTTCCAGTTCATCCATCCTACCTGTACTCTGCGGGCTATTGCCACCACTGGACACTGTTAAAACTATCTACTTTCTTCAAGTCTTGCCCAACCAGTTGGATGTTGCTTCTCCTTGTCCTACTAAAAATGTTAAAATTCTTAAAAGAGTTCTAAAAATATTTGGAAGTCATATTTCCATTGTCTTTTTAAAATGTGTCCATATCAAACTCATGCCAAACTTTTTCCACACGCAAGGGCCAGTCACTTATGTGGAAACATTGCAACAGAGACCCATGCATCATGTGTACGCACGTGGTGTTCACAAGCATGTTGCAAATAAAGATACAGTATATTTAAAATAAAATATTGTGGGTTTTCTTCTTTGAACTTTCATATTCTTCACATAATTGTTGCATCCTGCTTTTTATGCGAGGAAGTATGGTGCGTATATTTTGAAAATCAGATGGTACTCAGAGCTGGATTCACAAATTTTGTATTTTTTTTTTTTTTTTTTTTTGCGTAATATAGCACAATGTTCATTGAATAGGCAGCTCCTGAATTTCATGAGTCTTTCATCAGGAACAATAGCCTGAGCAGGAGAATACGGTTCAAAAAAGTGCCTAATTTCTTTCAATTTATAACTGATCTATATTGATGTATCTGTGATAGAAGGATAAACCTGAGGACTAAAGGAATGCTGTGAGATCTGCAATGATTTATGGAGCAGAGACTGAAATGAAAATGTTAAGAAGAATTTGTGGTGTCACCAGAGCCAACAGGCAGCCCAGTTCCTGGGGGCTTTAAAATGCTGGGACACCCTCTCTCCAGGGGCCATAAATATGGAGGGCCCAAGCCCAGGGTTATGGGCGAAGCCCCAACGGTATCGGCGGCGGAGAGGATGGACTTCGGTACGGCGTCGATGGCGGAAGAGGGAAAGCTGTAGCGTCTGTACTCCAGAGGAGCGGCTACAAAAGGCGTCTGTTATCCAGTGGATCGGCCTAGAACAATACCTGGCAGTAGGTCATAAAATGCCTTTGAGTGTGGCGAACTCATCGTACTAATAGCCTATAAAATGAGTGAGTGTGAATTGAGGCCTCGGAAAGTGCTAGGGCGTCCCCTGCAGGCGACGCGCAGTTCCCAGGGGTCTGGGGGAACTGTGAGAAGTAGGCTACCAGACACCACAAACATCGCCTTCATAAACGTGATGAGCTTAAATGGCAAGACAGAAGAATTGGTGGACTATATGGAAAAGAAGGAAATAGCAATGATGGGAGTCAGTGAAGCGAAATGGAAGGGAAAAGGTGAGAAAGAAGTCAAGAAAGGGAAGGGATATAGAATATATTGGAGTGGAGGAAAGAAGGCAGTGAATGGTGTTGCAATAATATTGAGAGAAGACTTAGTGCAGTATGTTGAGAAAGTAGACCAAATTAATGACAGAATGATGAAAATTAGACTAGGACTTGAGAGTGGAACAAAGGATTTTATACAGATTTACGCACCCCAGACAGGGAAGGTAGATGAATGTTTAGAGGATTTCTTAGAAGAACTGGAAAAGGGTATAGAAGACAAAGAGGTTATAATAATGGGGGATATGAATGCACATGTGGGAACAGATAGGCAGGGAAAAGAAGAGATAATTGGCCCATTTAGCTATGGAAATCAGGATGAAGAAGGAGAAATGTTAATAGATTTCTGTAGAAGGAATGGATTAATTGTTGGAAATACATGGTTTAGGTAAAAGAACTCCCAAAAAATAACTAGGTATGGATGGGGAGACAGAAAGACAAAAACAATGATCGATCTTATCCTAGTGGAAAAGGATAAACGTAGACAACTGGTAGATGTGACAGCTATGCCAAGAGGAGATTTTGAAGGAGACCATAAAGTGGTGATAGCCAAATTAAGGCTTGGGAAAATCACAAAGCTTGCGGAGAAAAGGGAAAGAAAAATAAAGGTGTGGAAGCTAAAAGAGAGAGAGGCAATGGAAAAGTTCCAAGAAGACTTGAAAAAGGAAATTCCCAAAGACGAAGCAAAAAGTGTCGAACAGGAATGGGCATGTTTTAGAAATTGTTTTGCGAAGTGTGCAGTAAACACTTGTGGAAGACTATCAGGGAAGAAAAAGGAAGGGGAGACTCCTTGGTGGAACAACAGGGTAAAGGAAGCTGTTAAAGAAAAACAAATGGCATGGAGGAAGTGGATAGGCAGTAAAAATGCAGAGAAATGGCAAAAATATAGAGAAGCAAAGAAGGCATGCCAAAAAATTGTACAAGAAGAAAAAAGGAAAAGTTGGGAAGGTTTCACGGAAACTTTGAAGGAGGATATCCAAGGAAGTAAAAAGGTTCTATATGGATTGGTGAAAAACAGTGTAAAAGGTAGGGAAAACACAAAATTTGTATTGTATTTGTATTGTATTTGTATTTGTATTTTTTATTCATCCATTCAATCATATAATGTACATTGTACAATGATATAGGACACGTCAATTCACAAATTATACTAATACTAATTTACAATCACAATAATAATATGGGCCTACACAAGGATAACCTTACATCATTTAGTCCTATGAATACATAAACATAACTATTGATATTCTAAAAACTCTTTAACTGAGTAGAAGCAGTGCTCCAGCAAGAACTCTTTAGTTTTTATTTTGAACTTTATGTAATTTGCTGTACTTTTAATATTATTTGGCAAATGATTATACAGCGTTATAGCTGCATGGAATACACCATTTTTACATAGTGTTGTATTTGCAGCATGTACATGAAGATTGTTCTTTTGTCTGGTCTGGTAGTTATGTATATTTGAATTCATCTCAAAGATATCCTCATTTCCTAAGCTTTGTTTGACAAATAATAGAAGTTCAAAGATGTAAATACATGGCAAAGGTAAAATTTTCAGTTGTTTAAACAGAGGCTTACATGTATGCAATCTAGTAGTTCCTTTCATTGTTCTAATTATTCTTTTCTGGATAATAAAGATTTGGTGAGCAGCAGGTGAATTTCCCCAAAATATGATTCCATATTTCATAAGCGAATAGCAATAAGCAAAATAAGTACTAAGAACAGTTCTCCAGCTAGTCGATTGTCTTAATACTCTCAATGCATAACAACTTGAGCTTAGTTTCTTGGCAAGTTTAGTGGTATGCGAGTTCCATTTTAGGTCATCCTGCAACCAAAGGCCTAAGAGTTTAGTAGAAGAGGCGTTACCAATTTTAAGGTCATTTAAGATTATGGAGGGAGAATTAATACTTTTATTCTGAGCTGTGTGAAAGTTAAGAGCCACTGTTTTACTAGTGTTGATAAGGAATCCATTATTGTTGAACCATAAGGACAGCTGACCTGTTACTTCCTCTACTGATTTTTGAAGTTCAGTGTCATTTTCACCCCTCATCAAAACACTTGTATCATCTGCGAATAGTACAGTTTTAAATGCAGGTATCTGAGATGGCAAGTCATTTACGTAAAGGAGAAAAAGTAGTGGCCCTAGAACGGACCCCTGCGGAATGCCATACTTCAAAAACATAGGATCTGAGTGGTAATATTTAAATATGTTTGTGGTATTTTCTAAACTTTTTTGTTCGACGATCTGTTGGCGATTATTTAAATATGACTGAAACCACTTACTAGCGATACCCCTGATACCATATTGATGGAGTTTATCAATTAGTATCTGATGATTTATCACATCAAAAGCTTTAGACAGGTCCAAAAACAGGCCACATACTCTCTTCCTTTCATCAAGTGACTCAAAAGCAGGATTTAAAAATTCATAAATTGCGGACATTGTTGATTTTCCTTCTCTAAAGCCATGTTGAGAGTCAGTTAACAATTTATATTTGTTTATGAAGCTAATTAGACGGTTGTACATTATCTTCTCTAAAATTTTTGAAAATATCGACAATAAAGAAATAGGTCTATAATTGGTTACGTTTTCTCTATCTCCCCCTTTAAATAATGGAATTACTTTTGCAATTTTAAAGATATCTGGAAATATTCCTGACATGAGAGATTGGTTACAGAGGTGTGTTAAGGGGGTAATTATATTTTGGATACATTTTTTAATTAGTATATCAGGAATGTTATCAACTCCTGAGCAATGTTTATTCTGTAGGTTCTTTACAATATTGAGGATTTCTGCTTCTGTAACATTTTCAATAAACATTGATTTTCCATTAAATGTTATATTCGCGAGTGTTGATTTTATTGCTTGTATATTGTTTACATTTAGTAGTTTTTCAGCTATGGTAGCAAAATGCTCATTAAAAATTCTTGAGACATTTTGTGGGTCATTGATCTTCTTGGAGTCTTCTGATAACGTTATGTTATTTACTGCCGGTTTTGTTTGCCTGGTTTCATTTTTTATGATATTCCACATAGCCTTAGTTTTATTTTTAGATTCCAGGATATAATTATCATTTGACATTCTCTTTGCTAATTTTATAACTTTGTTAAGTATGGTCTTATAGGTCTTGAAATACATGTTAAATTCATTGGAGGTTTCGTGCGTACTTTGAAAATCGTGGAGGAAACGCTTTCTTTTGCATGAAGTAATTATTCCAAGAGTAAGCCATTGTTTTGATGGAGAAGAAACTTTCAGTCTGATACTCTTCAAAGGAAATGCAATATCAAAATAATACATGAAAATATTAATGAATTCCTGGAATTTTTTGTTTGTATCTATTGACTTGTACACACCTTCCCAAGTTTCTCCTTTTAACAAGTTGTTGAAATAGTTTATATTGTGCTGACTAAAGCTTCGACATTTATCAAACTGAGCATTGTAAACTGGGTTTGAAACATTTAGAGTTATTATTTGAGCTCGGTGGTCACTGAAACCTGTGTTGATTACTTCGAGAGAGTTGCAGTTCACATGGTCATTAATTATTATCTGGTCAAGTGTGGTTGCACTAGTTTTTGTTATTCTTGTGGGTACTGTTACTGTGTGAATTAGATGATGGAAGCTTAACAAATTTAGCAATTCCCTTCTCTCCGTACTTTCCTCTAAAAAGTTAATATTGAAATCTCCACAAAGAACTATTTTTTTATTAAATTTATTTGTTTTATTTATTATCACTTCTAGTTTATTCAGAAATAACTTTGCACTATTTCCTGGTGAACGATATATACAGATGAGAATTAAATTTTCTTTTGGGATAGAAATAGCTGTTGCCTCAAAATGTTTATCTATGCATAAGTCATCGGGAATTGGTATAGGTTTAAATTCTATGTTTCCTTTGATATAGATACATACACCTCCATGCTCTGATGTTGATCTACAGTAGTAGCTAGCTAAAGTAAACCCTGGTATGACAGCATGATTGATTTGTTCAGGTTTCATCCAGTGTTCAGACAAGCACAGGATGTGGATATCTTTGAGTGATGTTTGTAGAAGCATATCGATATGAACTAGTTTATTATTAAGTGACTGTACATTTTGGTGAAATATTCTGATTGAGGAACTCTGTGCATTTGTACTGTTGTTAAGCTTGGGGATTATAGTTCTTGCAGGAGCACTTACCTCTGTTCTAAAAAACTCTCGCCACCGAGTGAATTCACTGATTCTACAGTAGTCGGACTTGCAGTATGCGGTAGTGGGATGACTGGTCCGTGGGAGTGGAACGTTTTGTTGATTTCCTCCGCTACTTGTGAACAGATCTGTTGCTTTCCTTTGGTGTTTAAGTGAAGACCATGTCGGGTAAACAGTTCTCTTGGTACATCAATATCAAGAAAGTGAACATGCTGATATAGTCTGGATAGTGCTCTAAGCTTTTTGTTCGTCTTCTTTACCTCCTTGTTGACACACGATTCTTCCATTAGATCATGTCTGAGTGGGATGCCTAATAGTATAACGTTTGTACCTGAAAGTAGTGGGAGCTTATCTTTGTAGGTTTGTATTGCACCATTCGCTTCGTTTTTCGCTACATCGTTCGTACCCCCCCACAAAACAACATAATCTTCATGAGTAAGGTTTCTGCACATTTCAACACAATTTTCCAGAACATTTTTAACTCTAGCGCCTGGTTTGGTGACGCTACTTACCGCAAAGTCCCTTGATACTTTTAAATTGAGCTCTTCTGAACATCCTTTCCCATGACTGTCACTGAGGAGGAGTACTTTCCTTTTTGAGGTTATGTACGTGGCTAACTTCCGCACTTTTTCCGGCTTACAGTTTGTTGATGCCCTTGTATGTGGTGTTTCTTCTGAGACGGATTCAGTTTCAGCAAGAACATCGTACATATTTTTTGTGGGAACAGCTTGGCTAACTGTTTCCCGCACACGTGGTTTAGGCCTACATTGGCGTCCGCGATTTGCCACCACCACATTCCACGAGTCCGGCGATGACGAGGGATTGTTGCGGTCGTTTACGTTATGTCTGAGTACACTGTTTTCGGCTTTTAATTTAGATAGTTCTTCTTGGGTGTGCTTAAGGTCCCTATTCAAAATGTCGATGATTAACTGTAGAGATTTCACACTCTCACTCGATGCCTTGCCACACAGCGTGCACAGTATATCACTCGTATTTACACCTACACCTAAATGTACCTCTGGTGGTTTACTATCAATGTCACACATACTAGGTGTCTTCCTACACGATATTTTATCACTGGCGTTAATTACGGAACTGTCCTCGTCTACATTTTCGATATCTTTAAGAGAGCGGTATACTTTGTCTACATACGCGGCAGCAGGACAGATATTGTACCAAAGAGATGATATATTAAAAAGATGGGAAGAATACTTTTCAAAGTTACTAAATGTTAAATACATTGAACTGGAAGATGAAAAAGAGCAAGAAGAAACAATGGAAGAAGAAGAAGAAACAAGAAAAGGAGATCACTATGCTAGAAATAGAGGAAGCCATACAGAAGATGAAGAGCGGTAAAGCAGCAGGAGAGGATGAGGTGTCCGCGGAAATGATAAAAGCAGCGGGACCAATAGGTGTACAGTGGTTGTATAGATTATTTAGAATAATTTGGAAGAAGAAAGAGATTCCAGAAGAATGGGGAAAGGGATTAATTATCCCGATTTTTAAGAAAGGTGACAAAAAGGAATGCAATAACTACAGAGGGATCACTCTTATCGCTCATGTAGCTAAGATCTTTGAGAGAGTTTTGGAAGGCAGACTGAGGAGGAAGATAGAAGGAGAGATGGAAGAAGAACAGTATGGTTTTAGGAAAGACAGATCAACATTTGACCTAATCTTTGCATTAAGGCAAATGATGGAGAAAAGATGGGAATTTGGAAAAGACATGGTGATGACATTTATTGATATTGAGAAAGCATACGACAGTGTGCCTCGACAGGTGGTTTGGAATGTATTAAAGAAAAGGAGAGTTAACGGAGCTGATGTCCAAATGTTAAAAGCTATGTACAAATATTGTGTGAGTAGCGTGAAGACCAGTATAGGAGAAACAGAATGGTTTAAAGTGGAAACAGGTCTTCGACAGGGAAGTGTATTGTCCCCCTTACTATTCATCATAGTCATGGATGAAATTCACAAGAATGTTAAACAGAGATTGGGACAAGAGGCGACAAAGGCCATGCTGTTTGCAGATGATATAGTGATATGGGGCAAGGATGAAAAGGAAGTAAAAAACAACTAAATGTATGGAATCAAGAAATAGAGAAATTTGGGATGAAAGTAAGCACAGAGAAGAGCAAGACAATGGTAATGTCAAGAGGAAGGAAGGAAGGAAGAGGAAAGACAGAATTGAATGGGAAAATTCTAGAAGTGGTTAAAAGTTTCAAGTACTTGGGAAGTGTGATCACAGAAGATGGAAGGATAACTGAGGAAATTGGAAAGAGAATACAACAAGCGAACAGTTTTTACCAGAGCATAAGGGGTATTCTGTGGAACCGAGATGTCCCAAAGAAATGTAAAAATGTATTATATTCAACCTACTACAGACCCATACTAACATACGCAGCTGAAGCGTGGACTACTACAAAAAGAGAGGAGAGTAGAATACAAGCCGCGGAGATGAAATTCCTAAGAGGTATAGAGGGCAAGACCAGAAGAGATAGAGTTAGAAATGAAGAGATTAGAAGAAGGACAGGAATCTTGAAGCTGCAGGACAGGATAGAAACAACAAAGTTAAAGTGGTATGGACATATGATGAGAATGGGAGAAAAGAGAGTACCAAAGAAAACTTTCTGTGAAAAGATGACAGGGAAGAGACCACGAGGAAGGCCCCGAAAGAGATGGGCAGATACAGTGTGGGAGTGTGTAGAGAAGAGGAGGAAAACCTGAAGAAGTACTAAAAACAGGAGAGGAGTGGTGGAGAGACAGGAATCGTTGGAGGTCCTTAATTCACAACCCGACCCAGGAAGCTGGAAACGGGAAATGAAGATGATGATTGATGTATCTGTGAAATATAAAAATCACAAAGTTACTCTTAAGATTTCCCTGTTTTTTTTTGTGTCTCAGTAAGATTATTTAAGGTGGCACAAGCTGTATTACCGTATATTGGTGCATTGCATGTCATACCAACATTTCACATTGGTATCTGTTGGCTGACATGAATGTCAGCTGTAATCTCAAACGACTGAGGTATAATTTAAATCAGTCTTCTTGTTCTTCGTTTCGGCCAGCTATGGAGCATGTTACTTCAACTGTTTCCGTCTTTGAGCCTTAATCTTTCCCCAGTGGTCCTTCATCCGTTTCCTGTGCACCTCCTTTCTGTCAGCCGTCCACTTCTTGGCTGTTCTCAGTTTTGGCTTTTCTTGTAATCACTGGTGTCCTCGAAGTTTTTTCTGGAGAGGAAGACGTTCTTGAATGTCCTCAGGCGAAATCCCTACTTCTATAAGATCGTTTTCGATCTCAGAGAACCATGGTCCCTTGGTTTTCTTGTCTACAAAGTAGGAAAATATGCAGTTGGTCAGTCTCTGTGAGCTTATGCGTGTTATGTGGCAATAGAAACTAATTCTCCTTTTTCGCATTAAGTCCGTTATCCTTTCCACACGTATGTAGAGTTCATTGTTATGTCGCCTCCTGTACTCTCCATTCTCTCTGACTGGTCCTAGGATCTTTCGTTCTTTGGCCTCTAACTTTTCAACTAAACCTTTCTTATTCATTGCTAGGCATTCTGCTCCGTGCAGAGCTTTTGGACGAATAACTGAACAATAATGCCTAATCTTGGCATTGATAGACACTGATCGTTTATTGTAAACATCTCTGGTTAGCTGGTATGCAGTTTCCATCTTGTTATGTAAATGCTTCTTTCTCAGAGTTGTTTGGTTTTATTCATTCATCATCTTGCACAGTTTCCAGCCACTGGCCGGGTCTGTTTGGAACACAAGCCTCTCCAACGTCTTCTGTCTTTCCACCATCTCTCAGCCTCCACCCTTGTCCAGTCTTCTCCTCTCTTCTTCACGCTTTCTTCCACCCCCTTCAGCCACCTGTCTCTTGGTCTCTTTCCTTCCCACTTCGTCTCATGTACTCTCCTGTGTATCTTCTTCTCCTCCATTCGTTTTACATGTCCATACCATCTAAGTCTAGATTTCTCTATACCATCCTGTAATGGTTCCTCCTTCATTAATTCTCTGGTCCTCTCATTTCTTATTCTGTCCATCTTTGTAGCTCCAATACTGCTTCTCAAGAACCTCATCTCACTGGCCTGTATTTTGCTCTTCTCCCTTCCTGTCATAACCCAGGTCTCCGAGGCATACGTCAGGATAGGGACATAGTACGTCCGATATATGATCTTTTTGCTGTTCCGAGGGACATCCTTGCTCCATAACATGCTTCTCACGCTCCTCCGGAATGCTTCTGCTTGTCTCCCCCGCTCATTTATTTCTCTATCGTTTCTTCCATTATCTTGTATCAGGCTTCCCAGATACTTGAAACTCTCCACTTTCTTCAGCTGTTCCCCACCAATTGTTATTCCCGTTGTGGTTCTTTCCTTCTTCCTTGTTGTGATCACCATCTCACTCTTATTTATGCTAAATTTCATCCCATATCCTTGTATTATTCCTTCCCACACGTCCAACTGTTCCTGTACCTCCTCCTCCTTGTTTCCCCAAATCATCTGCTAACACCATTGCTTTCATCTTTCCGTCCCCAATTACTTGTGCCACTCGGGTCATTATGTCATCCATCACCACAATGAAAAGTAACGGTGACAGAGCGCTTCCTTGTTTCAGGCCGTTTCTCTGTTCCAACCAGTCTGATCTCTCTCCTCCCACTTTCACACAGCTCACGCTTCCCTTGTACATCTCCTTTATCCTGTTTATAGTCCATTTCTCTACTCCTCTATCCTCCAGGGACTTCCATACTTTGTTTCTGCATACACTGTCATATGCTTTCTCAATGTCCAGGAAGGCCATCAGTAGATCTGTTCCATACTCATAGTGATGTTCTTGTAACTGCCTTACAGCAAAAATCAAATCCACTGTGGACCTTCCTGCTCTGAAGCCATGTTGTTCTTCCCTCATCGCTCCTTCGATCCTTGTCCTAATTCTCTTTTCCAAAACTTTCTCGAAGATCTTTGCACAATGACTCATCAGTGTTATTCCCCGATAGTTTCTGCAATCTGTTCTACTACCTTTCTTGAAGATCGGGACAATGATTCCTTTTTTCCAGTCCTCTGGGGTCTTCCTTTCCTTCCATGCTGTCCTCATCACTCGGTACAACCACTGTATCCCCACCTCTCCTGCTGCTCTCACCATCTCCACACTCAACTCATCCACACCCGGTGCCTTCCCTCCTTTCATCTTTTTCACTGCATCTTCCACTTCTTTCCATGTTAAGTCCTTTTCTGTTTGCAGTTCATCTTCCTCTTCCCCGATTTCTTCCTCCTCACCATTTTTTCCATTTGGGTTCAGAAGTTCTTCAAAATATTCTTTCCACATTTTCTTCAGTTCTTCCCTATTTTCTATCTCTTGTCCCCTTTTGTTCACCATTCTAACATAATCCATAGGATCCTTCCGCCTCTTATTTTTTACCATCCCATACAGGACCTTTTTTGTACCTTCACTAGCCACCTCCATCATCTTTGTTCACTCTTCCATCCACTTTCTTCTCTCCTCAGCCACTATTCTCTTCGCCTCCTTCTTTCTTTCCTGGTACTCTTCCCTTGTCTCTACCGTCCTATTTTGATACCACCTCCTAAAAGCTCTATTATTTTCCCTTACTATTTCTTTTGTCTTCTCATTCCACCATGGTGTTTCCTTCCACCTCTTCTTACTACTTGTCCTCCCACATACTGCTTCTGCTGCACCTACTAGTGTCTTCTTATATCTAGCCCATTCCTCTTCCACCCCTCTTTCTTCATCTGTTGGAATTCCTTCCTTTACCATTTTGAGGTACTCGACCCTTCTATCCCCTTCTTTCAGTTTCCATATCCTTATACGTCTTTCCTGGTTCTCAGTCCCTTTCTTCTCCTTACTGCCTCTCAGGTTCATTACCAGCAATCGATGGTCGCTATCCAGGTTCCCCTATGGTATAACCTTGATGTCCGTGATGTTCTTATTTAGTTCTTTCTCATACAGTATATAGTCGACCACCGACTTCCTGGTCAAGTCATCACTGTAGCATGTGATTGTGTGGCTCTCTCTTTTCTTGAACCAGGAGTTCCCAACTAGCAGGCTGTTCCTCTGGCAGAAGTCCAGCAGTCTCTTTCCTTCCTCATTTCTTCCGCCCCAACCCTCTGGTCCTAGAACACTCTCATAACCTTGTCTTTCTCTTCCTACATGGGCATTGAGCTCCCCCATAACAATCATATTTCTTCCTACCAGCTGCTTCTGCAATTGCTCTTCAAACTCCTCCTTCTCTTCAGGGGCGCAGCCTACTTGTGGAGCATACACTTGCACTATTTCTACGGTCTCTCCCCTCAGTGCTACTTTCACTTTCATCATCCTATCACTTATTCTCTTCACTTCTTCTTTTAAACCATCTTGTACTACTACTCCCACTCCATTCCTCTTTCCCTCTTCATTCCCACTCCATTAGAGTCTATAGCCTTTTCTCAGTTCTCTCCTTCCTTCCCTTTCCACTTTGTTTCTGCCAATCCCAATAAATCCAACTTCCTTCTTTCCATCATATCCACTATCTCCTCCACCTTCCCCGTCAGCGTTCTTAGGTTTAAAGTTCCAAATCTTAGTCCGTGTGTACAGCCGTGTCGGCGTCTATTAAATCCATCATGTCCAAGGCTTGTTTTCATTTTTGAAAGCATTTGGTCATCCACTACTGGCTTGCTGGGCCTATCGTAGCTTCACCAGAGCCCCGTTAGCCGTCACTTTTCAGGGTTCCTGTAGGACCTTCACAGCTACCGTAACGGTCCCGGGGCACACGAAGTCCCCACTGTACTTCGCCCCTACAGGCGATCCCCTACTTTGTGCCGTTGCCCGTCTCCCACGACGTGGACGAGGGGTTGGACTTATGGGAGACGTTTGGTTTTATTAATTCGCCTAAATACTTACATTTTTCTGCCTGCTTGATTATTCATTGTTCCAAATATAACTCGCTGGGGGCCTGCGTGATGTAAGTTATAAATTCCATTTTCTCAAAGGAGTTGATTATTATTTTTAAAATTCAGAGGTTGAAAAAAATATGTTGGGTCGCATTGGAGTCAAGGGTTGTGCTCTCCTCTGAGACTGGCGCTCCGAGGACCCATTCTCAATGCTTCTCATTGTTGTTTCCAGGTGGAGTAGTTGCCAACATGATCTCTCTGAAGGACAATGGGGAAAGTGTGGTGAAGGATGCCTTTTACATCCTGTCATGTGATGAACTGCAGTTGACAGTTCTGAAGAAGACTCCTGCCAACGAGGACGACTCTCAAGGAGGCGGAGACGAGATGACTGCCGCGGCCGTTTTCACCACGGCCAAGAAGGCCATCATGTCTGAGGTACGCAGGGAGTGCGAGGAGAACACGGAGCAATTATCAGCTACTCTGCTGGATTGAGTTTGTAAGTGGATTTTTGCCTGTTTCAGTTGCTGAAGAAGGTTCTGTTTGACGTGTGCCTGCCCATCCTGCTGCAGCTCAGAATCAAGCTGGGGACAATGGATTCCCAACTCCTGTCCATCCTGCGTCGCTACATGCGTGATACCATGAAAAGCTACAAGGATGAGGTGAGAAGAATTCACTTACCGGTAATTTAGGTAAAATTTACGTCAATTTTGAACACTTCAGGATGGCCATCAAGATCCAAGCACTTTAGACATGGTGGCCACTATTCCTGGAAAACCTGGAAATCCTGGAAAACTCCTGGATTTTTATTAGGTCTGGGAAACTCCTGGAAAATTATGAAAAATGTGAAAACTGCTGGAAAATAGCCACTGTTAATTGATTATTAAAATCTTTCCATCTTAAATCATACTTCTGCTGCAGTTTTGGGTGAGCACTCGATCGTTGACTAAAGAAATTTCCTCAGGCTACCTGTTTCTGTGTGTGAGAACAAGCGATAGTATTTTTGTGAAACATATTGAATGTAAACAACTTCACCGCAATAAAATTGCAGGCTGCATTCTTTCTCTTTTTTTAAAGCGGATATTTGAGTCACAAAGGCTTTTTTAAAACAACAACGAAATCATTTGTATGTAGGCTTGCGTATCAATAACGCAATCACCACTAATTTTTGTCAACATCTGTATAAGTAAACCAAACACAACTGCTTTATTGAAGTAGGCAACCAAAGCCTGCCCCTCCCCCGCACTTGAGCTAATTATTAAATCTGGAAAAATGTGAATTACTCCTGGAAAACTCCTGGAAAATCGTTGACCGATTTGAGTGGCCACCATGTTTAGAGCGCCAACTGAGTAAAGTTAGTATAAGTCTGTAGGGAATAATGACTGTGGGGAGAGCGGAAACAGATCGGAACTGTTTGGAGTTTTAAGAAGCTAGATTGATAGGGAATGACACTCCAAGGAATGTGGGTTATGTTGAATACAACATTCTGGAGATGGCGATGCCTCTTGGCTGTGGCGAGAAGGGAAATATGCTACTAAAATAAACTATTGTTTTCAGCAGAATGTTGGGCCAATTAGGATCACACAAGAAGAGGTCATGTGTAACACCACAGTTTCCTCTTCGTGTCACAACAGCGTAAGAAATGCTCACGAATTAATATTTTTTTTTTTTTTAGTATTTGAAAGGTTCATGCTGGTTCCGTATTGATGAACTAATTAGTAATGATTGTGACAAGAGTTCCGCCTAATCAATACCTTTTGTTTTAATAAATGATCACTTTGTGGTTATTAGGGACATGTTTCTCATCAATAAACCTATTATGGTGCACCGTAAGGAAACGTGGAAGATGTTTACCCTAAAGATACAATAAAATAATTGGTGAATGAATATAAATAAAGAAAGTAATAGTTGATATTTGAAATGTAAACACAATATCATTGAACTCTAAAATGTTTTTTAGTGTTAAGCTTTTCAACCACCTGTTTTCCCTGACATTTCGATCGATATCGGCTGCTGAGGGGGCTAAAACTATTAGACCTCGAAACATTTCCTCAATGACCACAAAGTGATCCTTTATTAAAATAAAAGGTAATGATTAAGCAGAACTTTTACCACAATTATTATTATTTCTTTTCAAACTGTTTTTTTTTTCTTCTTCTTCAAAATCATGAATCTGTTAGTTGTACCCTTTCTGTTCTAACCCATGCAATTATTGTGCATATTTACTTAGCACAGGATGGTTGGAAATTCCTTTTGTGCTGTTGTATTCATCATTGGAATGTGACAATTATTGGTCACAAAACTTCCAGCTTCCACAAATTGCAGCCATATTTTTGGAGAGATTATGTCAATGATTAGGTTATTTTGGTAAAGTCACATGCCTACTGTTGATGGTTCAGTGGTCAAGCTGCTTGCATCTCCCCAAAGCAAACAGAGTTCGATTCCTGGTCAATATGTGTGAGATTTTTTCGAAGTGAAATATCACATCCCGTGGCTCATGTTCGCGAGATAAAACTACAAGCTTCCTTCTTACCACTGTTGAATACATGCAGTCATAGTTGCAGGGTGTCGAGCGATACGGGAAATACGGGAATTTTAGTGACCCGGGAAAAATACGGGAAATTCGCACTTGATACGGGAAATCTTGAAAAGTCTCATAATGCCCGACTTCTTAGCCCCCGAACGCTCGGTAGAGTCCTCCCGCTCAATCTTCTATTTCGCCTGCAGACCGCGCTGCCACCCGTAATTTGCGCCACCGATAGGGCGCTAAGCGGGATGAGAACCCAGCCAGCGTCGAATGCATGCTTTGCCTGGCCGACCGCCGGCCGTACCCTCTACGCGTGGGGCTACGCGCGCCGAGCTCGTTGCTGACAATGACATACAGGAATCAGTCCGCCTTGTTATTCACAGAGGAGACCTGGGTTTCTCGACAAGAGCCGCCCTTAAAGAAGCTAACAGATCAAGATATCAGAAAATTCCTGACGCGGATGTGCTGCAATTTCGCACCAACTGCCGAAAGTTGTACATTCGTACCCTATGGCTGAAAAAATCAAAGAGTGGTCAACTCTTGCTCACGAGAGGCCCGTGCTATTTCCTGCCTAGACACTATAGGGGCGCTGAGACTCCTAAGTTGGAAGTAGTTAGGATCGTCATTGCCCTGGAAATTCTTTGTAATCAGAAGAATTTGCTTTCTGGCGCAATGGCTGACCGCATCAAGAGCAGCTACTCCGCACTTCTGAGACTGCTCTCCGTTACTGCGCGTTTGAAGCAGTTCGACAGAAAAGAGCCACGGCTCGACGTGCTGTGGTCTGAATCAGTGGCTTCAGCACCTTCCTCAGTTCCTGCCAAAAACGATCTCACAAGCTTCGTTAAAATGATACTGATTTTGTATCACAACAATGCAGCTCTAGACAGAGGTTTCTCCCTGAACAAGGAGTGCATGATCGTCAATCTCAAAGAAGCAAGTCTGATTGGCATGCATAGCCTACTGTTCAGGACACTGTGATGGCAGCTGGTGCAGTAGAAAAGATAACCGTGAGCAAGAGTCCATACTGCATGAAACTCTACGCCGTCTTCAAGGAAACAAAACAGGTGCGAAGCGACGGCTAAGGTGGCAGTCGAAAGAAAATCCACGGAAGGTCTCCAGGAAGGAAAAAAAAGTACTGTCAAAAGTATTTAATTTTGTGTTTTGTTTAACTGAAGTTCCTAGTAACAATCTTGTATTTGTCAAAGTGACTTATTTAAGTCCGTGTAAACACTCAATGCAAATGTGTTACACATGCATACATTTCTAAAACTACAAACAATATCTCACAGCTCTCGACATTTTACTATCAAACACCCGTTACCAACATGTGGCTAAAAAACACACCACACGAGTGACATAATTCTTCTCGTATGGGCAGGCATTGTTTCAGTCGCTTGTTAACCACTGTCTGTGTCTGATTTCCTTTCATTGTGATTGTTTCGTTACTTTTACTTCGCCGAAGGTCGACCCGAGGACTGGACACATCTCGTACAGCATGTACAGAAAGAAATACTGAAGGTGGTCTGGATATCGCGGTGGATGAAATGATTATTAACCTTGACAATTCATCAAGCTCTGACGAAGACAATGATGGTGGTGATGATGATAGGGACAGTGAAGGAATGGAGGGTGTCAAAGAAACCCTTGCCATGTGACTGAGGATATTTTATTTATTGGTGTCAGTTCGCTTGCGTCAATCGATAATAGACCACAGGCCATTGTTTCCCTTCATAGTGTTCAAAATACCGTCCGTCATTCAATAGCCTACAACTCGAAAATATAAAACCACGGCAATAATATCGCCACAGAGGGGCTTGTTTGAGTGCTCAGTGCTAAATATGTCTTTACCTAACTTTACGTTTAATATTAGCTTTCGTGATAATACAAAAGTAGAGAGTCGCGATTAAGTAAGTGTGCATGGTGTTATCTGTCAACTACTGCAGTTAGCTGTGAACGACCTCCACTCAGACTCTTGTTTCATGTTAAAGGATAATCATTGCATGGTGAGTGTTTTTATATTCATTAGCTGTAGAGTATTTGCCCTCTTTGTCGTATTTATTGAATTGAATACCGATGATAAAGGTATAATAGCTTCGGGGTGTAATTCATTTATTCATCTAAAAGTATCGTATTTCTCTGTTTGAATGTCCTCGGCGTTGACTCTGGACCGTTTTTTTAAAATATATTACGTATAATTGTACAGAAATAATGTCTGAAGTGTAGCGCTGTGTATTATTCAAATCAGTTGAGTTACAACAACTATAAAAACTTAGCAACACAGCTCAGCTGTTCCAAGCTCCCGGCGTATCCTTCGCGTTGTTTCCTTCGAAATACAGGGTGTGGGTGAGAAGCATGCTCAGAATTCTTGCCGTGTGGAGGTTGGACGTAGGGTCTTGTTATGTGGTGACCGTCGGTTGCGGAGAGGAAAAGCGGGGCAAAGTGACAGGAAGGCTGTCAGTACCGAATGCGCGGGGTTAGCAATACTGTATTTGTCTCATAATTTACGCGTGTAATAGCGGACACACCTCCAATTTCACTATAAAAGTCGTGATCTAAAAAGGGATAGTGGGTGGGTAACATTGTGACTGTTCCGGTCACAATGTTCCCAAACCCTTATTTGGTTGACTGCAAGAGAAGTCAGGTTAGGGTAATTTGTTCATACCATTTCTTTTCTTGTTCATCATCATCATTTAGGTTGTAGAATTTCATTTTATTTAGTGTATATATATCTTGTGTATCTCGGGGACTCAGTCAGGAATATTTCATTTAATTTGTATGGGAGATGTCAGTATACAAGACAGCGGATTGTGTAGGTAAGCTACAAGATGTTGCAACAGCAGGAAACTCTAGGCCAAATTTAGATTGGGCCGAGAATAACTTCCCTCGTCTTGAAGAAAGCTTTGTGTAAATTGTGTAAGGTTCTGACGTCAGAGAAGAGTTTCGCGCCACGAGTTGTAAGAAATATACATGGGTTCGAGATTATTGGTGTATTTTGTATGGGTTGGAGGGTATCATGACCCTGGCGGAGAAAGACGAAAACATGTGTTTACAAGATGAGCGGTGGGTTTTTCGTCAAGCGAGGCTTCACTTCTATTGTAGCGTCTGATTGGAAAGGTCGCGTTCTCGTAATTTGGCGTAGGCCTATTTGGAGAAACAGTTTTGTTGAAAGCATGGCTTGTGAATGTACTCGAAACGGCTACATATCACAACGATGTTATCTCTGTTAGCACAATTCAAGTTGGGTACGGAAGCACATTCATTTCTCTCGCAGAGATGTGGCTATGTAAACCAGTAAACATCTCTAACCTCAAACCACGTGTGGAAAATCTTAGAAATGCTGGGGAGAACTGATCTATCGAGCATGCCTCGTAGATTATCTGCTAGATCGTCGATGAGTGAGTAACAAACATCTTTATATTCCAACATTCATTTTGGGTCACATGTTTTCGTCATTGCCGAGGAGAGAAGATAGTAAACCATAGTCTGTTCGACGAGAGTCCCCGCCATATGTTTAAAGTTGATATTAATACACATATTTTGAAGGTTATAATTAGTTTTCTTTATAGGGAATTACACCTAATAGTTGAACGCCCAAATGATACCAGTTAGGTTGACCAAATGTGTGTCCAACACTCCACGACCCTGCCATTTCAATTGTGTGGTGTATGATGAAGTACTTCCGATCAAAAATAGGAGGATGATTTTGGGAAGTTTTAAATCAGTCGCCCAAGAAGGGCTGGTAAAAAGTAACAACATAGCACCTCAACGTGGGGCAAGAGTAGGGAAACCTAGCAGGTATCATTAGGGCACATATGCACACAGCCGATAGACACCTTAGGAGTATTAGGGTTCACAGTAATTTGTTTTGTTTTAAGGGGTATGTCCACATCAGACAATTTAGAATTAAGGTCAAGGGTTGTGTGTAAATCAAACAGTAAAATGTCAGGTAATCAGGAAACTGGGGGAAGTGGCAGTGAGGAAGATGTGGAAAAGACAGTGGGAACATATGTTACCATTGTTACTACTGAGTCGCAGCTGATCGCTGAAGGTAGTAACTTAAATGTAAATGGGGGGGTTATGAACGATAGTTTGATCCAAATGCTACTGAGTGAAATAAAAGAGATTAAGAAGCAAGGAGAATCTATGAGTAAGGAAATTAAGGAGCAGGTAGGCTCTGTAAATGAGAAGGTAGAGTCAGTGACCAAACAGATAGTAGAAGTGAAGGAATTTGTAAGTAAGGAAATTCAGGAGAGCAACAGGGCCA
This sequence comes from Meconema thalassinum, assembly GCA_946902985.2. NCBI lineage: Eukaryota > Metazoa > Arthropoda > Insecta > Orthoptera > Tettigoniidae > Meconema > Meconema thalassinum. The sequence goes on along the minus strand of OX336390.1, from coordinate 13,089,779 downwards.
CGAACACAAGGATAGAGAGTCTCAGCAAAGAAATACGGGACCATAAGTCTGTCCTTAATAGTAGAATGGAGAGTATGAACCTGGAATTAAGTGGGAAAATTAGCAAACAGGGAGAGGAAATCAGGGCAGAAATGCAGGGGAATCAGGCTGGGATCACAAGTAGGCTAGAAGGAATGGAAGGCCATCAGAACCAGCAAGATGTGGAAATAACGAAAATTAAGTCAGAGATAGCTAGTTCAAGGGCAGAAGTACAGAATGTAACGGGAAAGTGTGATGAGATATGCAACACTGTAAGTGGGAATAAGAGGGAATATTTAGATAGAGTAGGTGCCGTTGAAAATAAGTTGGGAGAGATTGAGGGTCTGAGAGGGAAGCAGGTGGCATTGACCGAGAAAAACGAAAAGCTGCAGGAAGAGCTGATAAAGGTCAGGAGAGAGTTGAAAGAGCGACCGATGAGTCAAAGGGTTGTGATGCCATCTAGTTTGCTACTCAGGGACCCTGGTCTGCCACAATTTAACTCAAGGCAGTTCAACCCTATGGAGTTTTTAAAAACCATTGAGAAGAAATTCAGCAAGGATCTAGAAGACGGGGTTGTCGAATGGGAAACAGTGTTGGAGATCTTGTCTAACTCATTTCAAGGGGATGTGAAAGCATGGTTCCAAATATACAGGCCTAACATGAATAGTTTAAGGGAATTCAGGGATAAATTCAAAGCTAAGTTCTGGGGGGAGGGGGTACAGTCCAGGGAAAGGGAAAAATTAACTTTTGGGAAATATAAGGAGAGAGAAGGGGTATCCCTGACAGAATATTTTTTGGCACATGTACTTATTTGGAAGAATTTGGATGGGCTGACCTCTGACAGTGATGTGGTTAGGGTCATGTTGAAGCACTTCCCACCTAGAATTCAGGAGGCAGCTTGTATGCAGAAGGTAAGGACGGTAGAAGAGTTGGAAGAGCTTCTTACGAGCTTTGACGTTTTAGGCAAGCAGCACATGGAGAGGCCAGAGGTCAAACAGGAATTTAGGGGCAATAGGGGGAATAATCAGGAGTTTAATAGGGGTAGATTTAATCAGGAGCAAAGAGATTATCAGCAGAGGCAGGAAAACTATCAGAGAGGTGGGGGGCGTCAGGATAATTCACAGCGACAGGAAGGTAACTATCAGAGAGGTGGGGGGCGTCAGGAAGGTGGTAACGAAAGAGTACAGGTGAACCAGAGGAGACAAGAACAAGGTGGTCAAGGAGCTTTAAAATCCGAACGGGCTGTGCAGGGAGGTCAGTCAGGCAGTCCGTAAGAAATGAAGTCAAGCAGTGTGTTATTGTGGGTGAGGAGGATTTTATGCCTATGAGTCGGGAGGATCTGCTAGCTGACCAGCAGGAGTTCTCATGTATCGGGGAGAAGGAGGCTTTTATGTCAACTGTTGAGTTGAGCATACTAGGTAAGAGAGTGCAGGCATTGGTGGATTCGGGGAGTGAGAGAAGTGTCATCAGTAAGGGATTTTATGATACTTTAATCAAGGACGGTGGTAAGTTGGAAGAAATTCCAGTTAAGTCGACATATGTGGTAACTGCTGTTGGTAATAAATCCCAAAGAGTGGGAAAGCAGGTATTGTTGCCCATGAGGTTTGGTAATGAAGTTGACCACAAGACTTGCTTGGTAATTCCTAACCTAATTTATGAAATGATTTTGGGGATAGACTGGCTTAACGAGCATAGTGCTGTTATTGATTTTGACCGGGGTGTCATCAACTTTGTGAGGGGGAATATAAGCCAGGAGATGAGAATGAAATGCAAGAGTGTAGATAAGACAGTAAAGGCATGTGTTACTGAGGTCACTGTAGGGGATATGGCAGAAGGTAAGGCTGACGATGAGGAGGAAGTTGTGGATTTATGTCACATTGCTGTGGAGGGTGATAAGTGTGATCAACTCCAGCAGGCTGTGGATAAGAGTGGTTTAAGTGTTGAGGAGAGGGATAAGTTGTTAGAGGTTTTAGAGCTAAACCAAGAAGTTTTCAGTGACAAGCCAGGGCTAACACATGTCTATACGCATCAGTTCGAAATTGTAGATCATTCTCCATTTTCAGGACCCAAGTACCCGATACCTCACAGATTTGCTGATGCTGTGGAGAAAGAAATAGGCATTATGCTGAATCAGGGTATTATTGAGCCTTCAACTAGTGCATATCTGAATCCCTTAGTTGTGGTTGGGAAGAGTGATGGCTCGGTCAGGTTGTGTATTGATGCCAGGCAGCTCAATTGTAGGATATCTGGGGACCAACAGAGGCCAGAATGTGTTGAGGAACTGGTTCAGAAATTCAATGGTAAGCAATGGTTTTCCACTATGGATCTGAGTGCATCATTTTGGCAGGTACCGTTGAGAGAACAGGACAGGAAGTTGACTGCGTTTAGCTTTAAGAGTGGTTTGTACCAATTCAGGGTCGTTCCTTTCGGAACAAAGACCAGCAGTTCAGCGTTGATTATGGCCTTAAATCTAGTGTTAGGGAGGGACACACACGAGTTTGTGACAATGTACATAGATGATTTAATTGTTGCATCTTACACATTAAAGGAACACCTGGATCACTTAGACATTGTTTTGGGGAAATTAAGGGACGGGGGATTTACAATTAAACTTAAGAAGTCTCTGTTTTGCACAACATCAATCACATTTTTAGGGCATACTATCACAACACAAGGGGTGTCTCCCGAACAGTCACGATTAGACAAGATTCACAACACTGCTACACCACGTAACGCCAAACAATTGAGGTCAATATTAGGGGTTTTCAATTATTTTCGTAGATTCGTAGTTAAATATTCCTGTCTTGTAGAACCGTTTAGGGAATTGCTGAAGCAGGGTACTAAGTGGGTATGGACCCAGGTGCACGATGAGGCTTTTAAGGAGTTGAAGAGAGGCTTTGTAGAGACTGTCATGCTTAGGTATCCTCGTCTGGATTGTCCCTACATTTTGATGACTGATGCGAGCATGCAAGGCATCTCAGGCATTTTGTGTCAGGAGGATAGTGAGGGCAATCTAGGGATTGTCTCATTAGCAAGCAGAGGGCTAAGCATGGCGGAGAAGAGATATACAATTACTGAAATAGAGATGTTAGCAATCGTATACTCTCTAGGGAAGTTTAGGAGTTATGTGTTGGGCAGTAAGTTGCAGATACTGACTGACCATCATGCATTACTTTTTATTGGATCCTGCAAGCTCACTTCGAACAGGATGTCAAGGTGGATATTGGCTATAAGTGAATATAACTTTGAGGTAAGGCATATTAAGGGTACTGAGAACATTGTGGCTGACTTCATGAGTAGAAACATTGGGGGTGATGAGGGTCATCAGGTACTGGAGGTACAGGAAGGTGTTGTTATCTGCGTAACCAAGGTAAGCGAGTGTGATTATGAGATACGCTGCTTAAGGAATCTGCTTGTAGAGCAGGAGAAGGATGAGGTCTTAGGTGATATCTTGACTCAGTTGAGAGGTATGGATGTGGATAGTAGAATTAAAGTTGGAAAGTATTGGTACAAGTTGGAGTGTGGTTTTTTGGCTAGGCTGTGCCATGAAGGTGCCTGGAGAGTGTGTGTGCCAAGCTCATTGCAGGTAACGATGATTTGGTATCATCACAAGGCTTTAGGGCATTTTGGATCAAGCAAGGTTCTTTTTGCTGTTCAGCAGCATTTCATTTGGAAGAACATGGGAAGGCAGATTAGGAAAGTTCTGGCAAGTTGTGACTCGTGTCAACGGTGTAAATGCCCAACGAGGTTTCTTGAGGGACCTCGGCAAATGGTGATCACAGAAAAACCAAGGGATTTACTCTGTGTCGATCTGTATGGTCCATTGGTTAAAGCTCAGTTTGGATATCAGTATATCTTCGTGGTTGTTGACGCATTCAGTAAACTCGTCAAACTGTATCCCCTGAGAAAAGCGACCGGGAAGGGTTGTGTCCTACAGATCACTGATAAGTATGTACCTGAGTTTGGGGTGCCTCTCAGGATACTATCAGACCACGGTAGTCAATTCACCTCAAAGATCTGGAAAACCAAGTTGAGTGAATTGGGTATCAAGCACATATTCTCATCTATTCGATATCCTCAAGGGAATTTGTCCGAACGAGTTATGAGAGAATTAGGGAGAGTATTTCGCACCTATGTGAGCAATCGCCACAATGCGTGGTTCTCCAAGTTAGGAGATATTGAACGATGGTTCAATAGTACGTTCCATGAGAGTGTAAAATGCACTCCCTATGAAATTCAGTATGGTAGGAAGCCTACCAATGAGCTTGCTAGAATGCTAGGTTTGGTCACGGGAGAGGAGATTGGGAAGGATGTTTGTATCCAGCTGGCTAGGGACAACTTAATCAAGGCAGGGAATAAGCGTAGGCGCCAGCAGAAGCGGGTAAAGTTTGATTCTTTTGAAGTAGGCGATCAGGTGCTTCTGAGGGTTCCATATCCGTCTTCAGCTGTAGATAAGGAGATAGGGAAGTTTTTTCATCTATTTCAGGGGCCTTTTAAGGTGGTTAAACGTATTGGTGAGTGTGCCTATAGTTTAACGGACCAGGATGGTAAGTCTGTCAGTACACATAATATTAGGAATCTCCGTAGATATCACTCTGTAAAATAATATGGCATGGACTCTTAGAGAATCAGTCAACATAACGTGATGGCATGACAAAACTCAAGAGATGTGACGAAGAATGCTAACCAGCAAAGTGGCATCGAGTGTTAGATGGATAGATGGTATGATAAGGCCTGTGCAGGCAAATACCATGGCTTGTGAAGCGATAGGGTCTCATGATGAGACGAAGAAAATGAAGTGGTAGACCTAAGACACTTGAGAGAAATCAGTGAGGCTAGGAAATGGACACAATAAGACATTCGAGAGAGTGAGAATGTGTGAAAATTTGACAAGTGTGTATGTATATATGTCTTCCAGGGTTTATTTATGTAATAGTGTAATTCTTTGTGTTTTCAGTGCGTTGCTTGTTTGAGTGTTTGTGATCCACACTTGTTTCACCCGTGTGAATCACATGGGGGCGTATTGTGACTGTTCCGGTCACAATGTTCCCAAACCCTTATTTGGTTGACTGCAAGAGAAGTCAGGTTAGGGTAATTTGTTCATACCATTTCTTTTCTTGTTCATCATCATCATTTAGGTTGTAGAATTTCATTTTATTTAGTGTATATATATCTTGTGTATCTCGGGGACTCAGTCAGGAATATTTCATTTAATTTGTATGGGAGATGTCAGTATACAAGACAGCGGATTGTGTAGGTAAGCTACAAGATGTTGCAACAGCAGGAAACTCTAGGCCAAATTTAGATAGGGCCGAGAATAACTTCCCTCGTCTTGAAGAAAGCTTTGTGTAAATTGTGTAAGGTTCTGACGTCAGAGAAGAGTTTCGCGCCACGAGTTGTAAGAAATATACATGGGTTCGAGATTATTGGTGTATTTTGTATGGGTTGGAGGGTATCATGACCCTGGCGGAGAAAGACGAAAACATGTGTTTACAAGATGAGCGGTGGGTTTTTCGTCAAGCGAGGCTTCACTTCTATTGTAGCGTCTGATTGGAAAGGTCGCGTTCTCGTAATTTGGCGTAGGCCTATTTGGAGAAACAGTTTTGTTGAAAGCATGGCTTGTGAATGTACTCGAAACGGCTACATATCACAACGATGTTATCTCTGTTAGCACAATTCAAGTTGGGTACGGAAGCACATTCATTTCTCTCGCAGAGATGTGGCTATGTAAACCAGTAAACATCTCTAACCTCAAACCACGTGTGGAAAATCTTAGAAATGCTGGGGAGAACTGATCTATCGAGCATGTCTCGTAGATTATCTGCTAGATCGTCGATGAGTGAGTAACAAACATCTTTATATTCCAACATTCATTTTGGGTCACATGTTTTCGTCATTGCCGAGGAGAGAAGATAGTAAACCATAGTCTGTTCGACGAGAGTCCCCGCCATATGTTTAAAGTTGATATTAATACACATATTTTGAAGGTTATAATTAGTTTTCTTTATAGGGAATTACACCTAATAGTTGAACGCCCAAATGATACCAGTTAGGTTGACCAAATGTGTGTCCAACACTCCACGACCCTGCCATTTCAATTGTGTGGTGTATGATGAAGTACTTCCGATCAAAAATAGGAGGATGATTTTGGGAAGTTTTAAATCAGTCGCCCAAGAAGGGCTGGTAAAAAGTTACAACATCTATTGCTACATGACCCCCAAAATTATTATTCATTATTACAAAGGGTATTTTGACTATTTTCAGTAGTGTAGAAAATTGTATCGCCTTGTTCTGGGCTCCCATAGAGCTTACATTTTCTTTCGATCTTTCATTTGCCATAGGACACGCCACTGGCGTATGGTAGTGCATTACCAGCTTCTGGTTTAGTAGTCAGGTAATGGAAGCAATGGGAAGTGTGTACTACAATTTTCCTTGCATGTAACTAAGCAACTTATTGTTGTTAAGAGAACGTAAAATGCACCAAGAATGATATGATCTTCAGCTGTGTGCAGTGAGAAGGCTCTGCATGTGTTCATTCCTTATGTATTAATGATACGAAATGTCAGCTAACGTTGTGCCACATACAACACTCGTAGTCTCTAAATGTTGCACATTTTCCCGTAAATTGCAGCAGTTTATGTTTTAATTGCTTATAAGATCGTGACAAAGAAAGTGTTCCTCCAATTGGATGATTGTATTTAGCTGTATGCACGTCGTATAATCTTGGCGAAGTGTATTTTTTTCACGGAGCAACTTATCACCGTAGTAGGCACGCAGCTTTTTGTATTTAGTTTTCTGGCATCTTGTTTTAAATTATTGACTAACATATTTCTAAATGCAGACAATCGATACCTCCATTAGGATTCGAGTTCCATAATTCATGCAAAATGAGGTCCGTTCGTTTGTGAAATTGGGGTCATAACCCCCCTACCCTTTCAGTGATTACCGTATGGTACTTAACGTAGACTAGGGTGAAGTTGTAAATGAGCATTAAAATAAAAATATGTTGCCAGTTGTTGGTTTATTAACTTGCGGTAATATCATCCATAGGTAATGAAAACTGGGCATGGTTGGATTTTAAGGTGGAACCGCATGTGCTATCAAATCGCTTTCTTGCAATACCTGGAATATGTATAGAATTATAAAATCATTATTGGTTAAATAAGTGCTTTAGATAGGCTATTATAATTCATCATCATCATCATCATCATTTCCCCTTATCCAGCTCCTGCCGGGTCGGGGTATTTATGGCACTTCTCCACTTTCCTCTTTCCTTCCACAATTCTTCTTCCACGATCTTGTTACTATAATTGCTATTATAATTATAATGATTAAATAAATATTAAAGAAGAAACGATGCGTTGTTAGTAAATATTAGGCCTACCGGTACGGCGAATAGCCTACAACTCTTAGCTTACGTCACAATTTAGCATTTAAACGGGTCACGTTAATGCATAATATGCCAATATAACAACTGGGTAGCAAATTATAATAATATTCTCACATATAACATATATAATTTGCACCAACTTAATTATTGTAGTCTAAGATATGTTAGACCAATGCCGTTTGAAATGTGCAAATCGCACACTTTGTAGGCAAGCTGTTTGTTATGGTCGTCTCTAATGCGAAGTTCTACTAATTACTCTTTTTGGAGACACTTGTCTTTGGAATATTCATGAAAGACTAACCCTTTAGTTATTATTTCATAAATTGAACGCCTAAAAACAAAACCACAATCCGAAATAATAACGAAGATAATCACGAACGAACGTTTCACTGCCAATAAAAATCAAATGGAGATTCGCGGACCGGAATTTCGTTATGCATAAGCTTCGATGCCATTTTAACACGTGGAAGCTCTATAAGGTTACGGTACCATACAATTCAATCACTTCCAGTAAATATTTATTACTAGCGGACCCGTGCGAGAAATCTCGCATGTTCATAAACCACACTTTCTCCAATAGGTTTATAATGAGACACTTAAGGAGAAAGGTTATGTTTTTATTTCAACCAAATGATTATAGAACACTATTAACATTTCAGGATAAAAGAAAGACCTCAGAATGTTAATATGACATGAAACAGGCGTCTCAGTGGCCCGAGGACAGCAAGTATGGAGCGTATTATCCTACATCAACGGTGATTGCAAATCGCACACTTCGTACAATTTTTTAAAGAAATTATAGATATTTATGAAATTATAGTGCAATAAGTCACTGCTAATGTCTATTCTCTTTCATTTGAATGCTCATTTGTCACGATCGGTCGCTTGTGAGCGCCGCAGGAGGGATGCATACTACTGAAATAATATATATGAAGATGTGACACTCCTATTCTCTACTCTCTCAACCCTCCTCAGTAGTGATGGGCTGCGAGTGGACTCACGAAGAATCGAGCCTGGAACCGTAAAACTCGAGATACTCGAGGCCGAGGACGCTGTCAGCGTTATCCGTGAGCCATATATGGAAACTACACGATATATAGTAATGTCGGTACGCCTTGGCCAAGTATTGTATTAGTTTCCCATCAATGCACAGTGATACAATAGAATATTCAAAATTGGAAACCGGCAAGAAGTGGACTGATGACAGAAAGAATGAACGCAATACAGTAAAGAGAAATTTCCTTCAACGTGATAATTTGCTAAGCAGTAGTATATATCGCCATTGATAACGCCAGTAGTCTTATCGATATCTCTGGTTGAGTGGTTAACGGTGCTAACTTTCAAGCAGCGTGCTGGGGTTCGATTCCCGGCGAGGAGGTTTTTTTTAAACTTGATTTTTTAAATTACATTTCTTTCTTTATCATTACCTAGTCGTTATAATATGAAGCATAGTGTGCATTTTGCAAGCGATTTCTCTTGTAAATCATTAATAGAAAAGTCGTTTGCAAGTTTAGCGACTGTTGGGAATTTGGCCGCATTCTGTCCTATATCGTAAGTACGGATCGTGACGTCACCGTGGAGACTAGAGTCCTTCGCATGGGTTACTCGTTCAGACTCGGAACTGCTAGACTCGATTCTCGCGAGTCCAAGCGTCACTCGCGCACATTACTACTCCTCAGTAAAACAGTCATTTATATCAGCTCTCCTCAGGTAAACGGTATTTTATTTGTGTTCGTAGCATCCCATCCCATCTGCGAGAGAGTTCACTCGCGCACGCGAGTGCGTGCTTTGCTCACTCTACGGGTTAGGCCTAAATATCGCCATCACCCGTGAGCTGCGGAAGTGTCTCCAAAAATGCAGTTACACTTACGCCAGAAAATTTCGATTCGCGCTTTAGGATTTATTTTTCAGCCATTCGGTATGCGAACTCTAGTCTTAGAGGGTTCTAAAATATACGGGAATTTGGTGGATTTTCGTACGGGAATTATACGGGAATTTGAAAAAAGGCCATCGCTCGACACCCTGTAGTTGTTTTGTGTGTGAAGTCCACACTATCTTAAATATGTTCCACAACACTACAATTGAATTGTTCTTGTTGTTGCCACTGTAACTTGGAAATTAGCAGCATGAGTTAACATGTTATAACTTCTATTGGGGAACATTGTCACATTTTCACACATTCCATCTGCTTTCTGATATTGTGCCAGCTATAATTGTTGTTCGGACGAGCCCCATAGGTGGGAAATGGACGCTTAGTAGAGGAAATGCTACTGAAATCCCATTACCTGTGGCGTCTGTTCTTTGAGTTAGGAGCGGCCTAAATTTAATGCTGGCAGTAGCCCTAGAATGCCTTTGGATGTGGCGAACTCATCATAATAATAGCCAAATCATCATCATCATCATCATTTCCCTTTATCCAGCTCCTGCTGGGTCGGGGTATTTATGGCACTTCTCCACTTTCCTCTTTCCTTCCACCATTCTTCTTCCACGATCTTGTCCCAGTCCAGATTTCTTTTTCTTATGCTGTTCTTCACTGAATCAATCCACCTTGTTCTAGGTCTTCCTCTTGCTCTCTTACCCTTGCACTTTGCCTCCAGCATCTGTCTCCCTTGTCCCAAACAAGTTTTCTTACACTTTGATAGAATGCATTGCTCTGCTGTACCCTCCTGCCAATCTCCATGTCCAACCTACCAGTTTGCATCAATTCACTTCCTAGGTATTTGAACGTGTCCACAATTTCCAAACTCTGACTTCCAATTTTCACACTGCCCTTTCCTTGTCTTTCCCCTCTTGTCATCACCATGGTCTTGCTTTTCTCTATACTGATTTTCAGGCCATACTTCTGAATATTTTCGTTCAGTGCATCTAGTTGTTTTTGCACTTCTTCGGTGTTCCTTCCCCAGACCACAATATCGTCTGCAAATAATAGTAACTTCATTTCTTTATGTCCATATGCTTCCTTTGTTTCCTTTACAATTTCATCCATTACCATTATGAATAAAAGAGGTGACAGCACACTCCCCTGTCTTAGTCCAGTCTTGTTCCTAAACCAATCTGTCTTTCCAACTGGGGTCAGTACCCTGCTAACACAGTTGCTGTACATTGCTTGCACCATTTCCAACATTTCTCTTCCCAGTCTCTTCTTAACCATGGTTTCCCATACCTTCTCCCTGGGGACACTATCATATGCCTTTTCTAGATCTATGAAAGTCATGATCAAATCCTCTCCATATTCCCAGTTCTTTTCCATCACCTGCCTCAAGCTAAAGATTGGGTCCACTGTGGATCTTCCACTCCTGAAGCCATACTGTTCCTCTTGCAACTCTCCTTCCACCTTTCTTCTCATTCTTCTTTCTAATATCCTTTCCAGTATTTTTACTATTTGTGATATGAGGGTGATCCCTCTATAGTTATCACACACTTTCTTGTCCCCTTTCTTAAACACTGGTATTATTAGCCCTTTCTCCCAGTCTTCTGGTACACATTTCCGTTTCCACACACACTTTAGCAGTCGATACAGCCACTGCATACCAACAGGTCCAGCAGCCTTTATCATTTCTACACTGATTTCATCCACCCCTGTTGCTTTTCCCATCTTCATTTTCTGTACTGCTAATTCCACCTCCAGCATTGTTATATCATCTTCTGTTATAGAGTCGTCAGGCTGTGTCACTTCAATCTCACCAGTACAATTGCTCACATTCAATAGCTTATCGAAATACTCCTTCCATCGTCCCTTTATCTCTTCTGGGTGTGTTAACAACTCTCCATCTTCCTTTTTCACCAGCTTTGTAGTAACTCTTTCTTTCCTCTTCTTAGAAGCCCCTACAGCATCCTTTTACTGCCACTTACATCTGTTTCCATTCTTCGTGTAAATTCTTCCCAACTTTTCTTCTTTTCTTCTCCTACCACTTTCTTACACCTCCGTTTGTTGTCGTGATACTTCCTTTTGCTTTCTTCTGTTTGATCTCGGTTCCATTCCTTCCATGCAGACTTCTTTTCTTTCACTGCTTTCCTCACTTCCTCATTCCACCACGGTGTCTCCTTCTCTTTCACTCTTGTTGACGTCCTACCACAAGCACTCTCTGCTGCACCAACAAATGCCTTTTTAAAGTGGGACCATTCCTCTTCTATGTTTTCCCCTTCAGTAGCTGGGATTTGTTGCTTCAATCTCTCCTGAAAATCTTCCTGTACAGTTTTGTCTTTCAATTTCCATACTTTTATTTTACTTTCTCTGATCTCCTTTAGGTTTTCCAATTTTTTCCTTCTAAATTTTGCCACCACAGCTCTATGGTCCCCATCAAATGCTTCTCCTGGTAAAGCTGTCACATCTATCAGCTTTCTGCGATTAGTCCTTTCCACCAGAAAAAAAATGAAAATCCACAGCCTGCTTCCAGTCTCCCACCGGGTCAGGAATGGAATGAATGAAGCCCCCATCTAGCGGTGAGATATGAACTGTGCCGGCTGCCGAGGTCTGACGCACTCCTCTGGGGCAATGATTAAATGAATGACAGATGAAATGAAATGATAGTGGAGAGTGTTGCTGGAATGAAATGTTGACAGGGAAAACCGGAGTACCCGGAGAAAAACCTGTCTGCCTCCGTTTTGTCCAGCACAGATCTCACATGGAGTGACCAGGATTTGAACCATGGACCCAGCGGTGAGAGGCCGGCGTGCTGCCGCCTAAGCCACGGAGGCTCCCTTTCCACCAGAAAGTAGTCAATTACTGATTTTGTTCTTCTATCGCCCCAACCATATCTCGTAATTTTCCTGCTGTTTTTCTTCCGAAACCATGAATTACCCACTATCAGTCCATTCCTTTCACAAAAGTTTACAAGTTCCTCTCTTTCCCGGTTCTTTTTCCCATATCCATATGGTCCAACGACTTCTTCCTTTCCTTGTCTCTCAATTCCGACTTGTGCATTCATGTCTCCCATGATCACCACTTCTACATCTGAGATTACTCTTTCTACATCCTCCAGGAATACTTCAATATCTTTTTCTCTGTTTCCAGTCTGTGGTGCATACACTTGTATGAAGTCCATCACGTCATTTTTCATCTTCATTCTAATTTTCGTTATTCTGTCACTCACACACTCGACCACTTCCACATACTCCTCCAGTTGTTTCGAGGTAATCAGTCCCACGCCATTTTTTGCCTCTTGGCCACCACTCCAGTATAATGTATATCCTTTCCTCAATTTCTTCCTTCCTTTACCTTTCCATTTCACTTCAGTCAGCCCCATCATTCCAACCTTCTCCCTCTCCATGAAGTCTACCACCTCCTCCACCTTGCCTGTCAGGGTCATGACATTCATGATTCCCACTTTCATTTCGGTTACTGGTCGCCCATTTCTCACAGTTCCCCCAGTACCAAAAGAACTGCGCGTCGCCTGCAGGGTACACCCTAACCTTCTCCGAATCATTTGAAGTGCCATTTCCATTTTAGGCTATTATTACGATGGGGTCGACACTTCCAAAGGCATTTTATGAAGCTACTGCCAGCTATTATACAGGCCGCCCCTAACATGGGAAACAGACGCCCTTGCAGCCGCCCCTAACCTGGGAAACAGACGCTGCCGATTGATGCTGTACTCATACTATTCCCTGAGTACAGGGTTGCCTCTTCCGCAATCTCCACCGTTCCGAAGTCCATCTTCTCCGCTGCAGATTCCGTTGAGGTCTTCGCACGTAACCCTGTGCACGGGGCCTATGTTATACCCCATAGGACTGGGTCCTCACCAGAACTTAGCCGGTACTGTAGTTCCATGGTATATTACAGTACCGTTGCCCACCCCTGCGACGTGGACGCACCTGGCAAGAATTATCCATGTAGCCAATTATAATTGCCTCATGGACCGGGTTAAGGAGCTGTCTAAATCCAGCCTCCAAGGCATAATAATAGCCAAAATTGAATGTAAATGTAACATTGCCTCGGAAAATGCTAGGGCGTCCCCTGCGACGCACAGCTCTTTCGACACTGGGGAAGATGCGAGGAGTTGGTGACAATGGTCACAAAACATCAACATTGGTACAGTTAACATCTTGACCTTACTTCCAATGTCTTATCTTTCTTTGTAATCATTATAAGGTGTTTTTTTATGACATGCTACTGCAACAATCATTTATATGTTTACATCACGTTTCATCCACATCATCCATTTTTCATCAATTTTAATGTCACAATGACTGGCCAATAGTTGTACTAGCTGATGAAGGGACCTCAACATGTCTCAGTGTGTATTGACTAGACGGAACATAAGTGTATTTTAAACTAAAGAACCTCTGAAGCCAACCAGCACTACCCATAAACTCAGGTGACCCAAGCGAACGTGTGAACATAACAGTGGGCCACTTATTGGAATGTTTTTACTCCGCATTTCTATAAACCCCGTCTAGACGGCTTGTAGTCAGCTGTCCTTATCTTCTAGGGCATCAGCATCAATGTTTTCCTCTATCTCCTTTACTGTTTTAAAAAAAGTACAACTGGCTAATGCCATGCTTCTTCGCTACTTCTCCTTTCTGCCTTTCTCTACTTCTGCAAGTATTTTCCGTTTTTCACTCGACGGAAACTGCTATCGCTTCTGCTTATCCATTTGCGATGAAATGAAAAATGAAAATGCACATGAACTTTGCAAGTTTAATGGTATAACCTTATCAGAAACACGTTACTTTGCGAATTAAATACAAAGAAGAAACTTGCAATGCTTGATGCAACAAAAACAAGGTAAATCTATGAAATCGTCACGTTCATTGGTGGATTACAAACATGGCGCTCGTATTCAGCCAATAGTGTGAAGTTGAAGTTGCTCACGTCCGTAGGTTTAACCTTAAAGTACCCTACACGTGACCCCTGGGTGGTGCTAATCGAGCAACAGTGATCTGGCAGCCGGACTGATCTTCTTGGGAAGACCTTTTGGCCATAATATGCATGGAATCAAAGTTACATCAGGGCCACACGACGAGGAAGTGTGATGTCTTACATTGGTTGATGGGCCAAACCTATTGGTTACACAAAGTTACGAAACCCTAGTGTTCATGGGTTGATTGCAAACTTGCAGCTCCTACTCAGTGATGTCTTACATTGTGTGATGGGCCAAACCTATTGGTTACACAAAGTTACGAAACCCTAGTGTTCATTGGTTGATTGCAAACATTGCACTCCTATTCAGCTAATAGTGTGACGTCTTACATTGTTGTGTGATGGGCAAAGCATATTGGTTACACAAAAGCGATTGCCTTCTCGATCACGTACGGTGCATGTATGGAAAATGGTGATCATATCGTCTGAGTAATGCAATAAAGTAACAAGAAAAGTGTTAGTTATAAAACAGGATGAATTTTAGTTTTAATTTGAGAAAATATGGTCAAATTGATAAAAACAAAAAAGCTAAATTTTAATTTGTTAAATTGAAACTGCGAAATTTGTTAAAATGAAATATTTTAACACACAACAAATAGGGAAAAGGGAAGGGACCAAAAAAGAAATTTGTTTGGTGTTCGAACTGCGGAATTGTACTGTATACCCAATTTGTGAAACTGAATATGCGACAAAGTGTGATAAATGCGAAAAGTCCCAATTTACAAAAAATATTGAATATTATATATTTTCTTACAAGATTTTCGCGCCGCGCTTTTTTAAATTATCTGGCACTATTGAGTATCGGTCAGTACTACAGATACGCTACATACATTCATACGAATCAACTTGTTGAAAGATCTACCACAGAATACGGGGACAACCATTAGTTACCGTGAATCATACTTCCTAATTTAAAAATAACATTGCACCCTGTAAAATGTTAAATCCCTCCTAACAGCAAAGTCGTGTCTAACTGAGATGTTTTGTCACATGGTTTCAGGTCATGTTGCATAACCATTAGTAAATTCCTCTATGGAAAAATAATGGCTCATAGCAGTTGAAAGTCTATAATATGATAAATTAATTAATTCCTATGCCAAATTACAATATTAGAAGGCTAATATAATGATAATAATATCGTCTGGCCTCAGGTGCCAGGTGCAAGCTTTGTTATTTGACACCCAGAGGCCAGCTTGCATGTCGAATTTTGTTGTTCCGTGAAGCACTGTGGAAGTCAAGGTGGTTAGATATCTAAGCTCCTTGACACTATAGCGCTTTCTAGTAGAGAAATGAGGAACTTCGTGTTGGCGGAAAATCCCGAGATTAATTTTGCCATTATGAACACGGCCTAGTGATTAGTCTACAAATGCCAGTGATATGCCAGTTTGAGTGTTAAAAGTGCACGTTGCATTGAGAACAGCCCATAACTGCGAGACCATTACAATATTCCTAATTCTCATAGCTCCATAACGTAATGTTTCCGCTACCCACAATGCAGTGGCTAGATGATGCGATCGAGGTGGATGTGGATTACGCAAACACCTGCACATTTGAAAGCCATCGCAACAGAAGAAAAGAAAATGAATCTTGTCCTTGAACGTGAACATTAATATTTCTGATGCCCGACGACTAAAATTGTATTTGAACTGGTAAGAACGTTTTAGATAAAGAAAGTCTAGTGTCGAACGCAAAAGTTCACATTACCTATCTTTGTGAGGTATTCTGCACTTAAGTCTCCTTGGCTGAAATGGTAATGCGTTGGACTCCCAATCTGACGAATCAGGGTTCGATACTTGTTAGGTTCTAGATTTTTTTAAACTTATGCTTTATTGTCTGTGTCGACCACTTAACTACGAAAATTATACGAGAGATCACAGTTGATTATTTGGGAGAGGGCGCTGGTCCTATAATATAGCGAGCACATGCATTTTCTGGCTGGATTCCATGAACATTACATAGTGTTCGAATGTGGTGTTACACGAAAAAATCTTAATATGTACACGACAAATACAGTTGTCTTCTTATTTGTTAAAATTTAATAACAAATTAATGCCGAGGGGAAATTCTAAGAAATATGTGCACTTTGATGCGAGCACTGGCGATTAGAATCTCTTCCGATATGCTATGTTAAAATCCATGTCAGAGTTTAAAAACATGGTTTATGGTATTCTTTTAACTTTCTGTCATTACAGGTCACATGGCATAACCTACTAATTCGATTGCATTCTCTTTATAAATTAGCAAACGTCAACGTACACTGCACAGGAATACATCGTAAGTGAATGAATGTGGTAATGTGACTTTGTAATTGTGGCTTGATATTATATGCTCACTAAAATGGAGCACGGGCTGCCGTTCAAAAAGGTTTGCCTACGGCTGGATTCGAAGCACTATTCTGCTCGGTCTCTCTTACCACGTCAGATTGAACTTTAACCGCCTCAGCCTCGAAGACAATGTACACATTGCGCGCTATACGGGTACTAGTTAACTAGGCTGTTGGTATGCGTGGCAAAGTTTTCAATCATAGCTTATGGTGTTCATTTAACTTTCTACTATTGCAAGTCATGTGGCGTAACCTATTAATTTGATTGTATTACATGTACGTGTGTTCTTCAAGGAGTAATAAATCACATGTTCATAGAATGGACCTTAGTATTTGGCGTGGAAGTGATTATGGTAGTTTTTCCTCTGTTTACATTGCTGTCACACGGGCAGGGCACAGAGCCATCAAGAGAATTGTAATGTTAGTTGGGTTTCATAAAAATAAATAATAAGGGGCTGGTGATCCACTCTGCATAATCTAAGTCTATAATAATTATAATAACTGTTTTAATCAATGTATTTTAGTAGGTTCAATCCCATTAGACTTGAAATTCCAAAGGAAATTTTGAAATTGTTCAATGAAACGAACAGTCAGATGGTTCGGTGTATTCAAAGTACAAAGATTGGTCATCTTTTGCGCAATGCATTCTCGGAGCTATCGCAGTCAACTTTTTCAGAAATTCAGCAACTTAATGGTAACAAATTTTAGTTGGTTGGTTCCTCAGTTTAGCGGTTGCGACAACGTGGTCATGTAGCCCCGTGTACTTTGGGTGTGTGTAGAATAAGTCTGATAAACAGTCTTAATTGTGATGGCTGTATTAGTGTGTGTTATCTGTAATTCAGGTAAGGACTGCAGACGGATCAATTTCAAGTGGCTCCTACTTTTGCTACCAAATGCTACGGTCAATGACACCTTGGCTACTAGATGCCACCGCAATGGGCACTTGGCGGCAAACGTAACTAATAGAGTGTTAATCAAATCTAACCTACAAATTTAACTTCCCACAATTGTAGTTAGTGGAAGGTTCTTTTACATGCCATAAGTCTATTACGTGGGCCTGCCGACTTTATTTTCCCTCTAAAGGAAGCCATACTGAGGGAGAAATTTTAGTGGTATTTGGAGATTGTGTGACGTTAACCTCTTAACTGGGTATTTTTGAGCACTTGATGTAACCTGCCATGTGCATTATTTCCAGCCAGTTGTTATGACAGATTAGGCGGAAAGGTTAGCAGGAATATTAGCAATAATAATGTTGTGTTTAAGTATAGTAAAGGACTTTAAATGTATTAAGTTTAATTTTAGAAACATTTTAACCAATTTTACAGTAAGTGCAAGGTCATTTGCCTGATTAGAACTTCAGTGTTTTTCGAATGATGGTCTATAATACATACAAGAAAGGAATGTCAATCAGTTGTGGTTCGGCCACTGTCTTGGCAAACCAGTTTTGTGTTTCCCTATTTGTTTCCACTCTGTGTGGTTGTACATATCTTTATTAGTCTTCATTGTATTTATTCATTGTCAAGTTTGTTTTGTTTATGTTGGTTAGTTGTCATGATTCATTTGTTTTGATTACATGTTGTATTCCCACTGCCGGTGTTTCCAGTGGGATGTTTCTGCTTAGAAGATATTTTGGTATTCTAAGTTGGCCACTTTGATTCTTCTTCTTTCTCTTTGTATTCTCTTTGACTTGTCTTTGAACTCTCTGCTGTGATTGGCTGCTTTCAGCCTAACGGAGGCCTCCTTGCTGTTTGTAGCGACCAATCACGTTTTTCTTCTTCGCCTTTAAGCTTGTAGCCATGACAGAATGTTGTGCTTTGATACTGGTTGTGATCTATCGACGAATATCCAGTTAATCACTTCTGTAATTGGTGCTATCTTCATAGTAACCGTGCTTAGTGATCATATCCTGCACATGATTCATATTTTTGTTAGGGCAGTGACATTTTGGTGATTTTCGGTCTCATCAGACCATGCTTGTTGTTATCGCTACGCGCCATGTTGACGAATCCTTCAATCCGCGACGTCGGATAGTCTGTTGTAACATGTTTAATTCTGATCTTCACCTATTGCCTAACAATTTGTCATCACGTGTATGAATATGATTTTGTTTCGTGTGATAAGTTTGTCTTGAAGCATGTGCTACAAGGCCATGCACTATCTTCCTGCACCATCACTGAAATGGAGGTTGACACTGGGCTCAACTACTTTACTATTGTGACAATACCGTGCGATTGGTATATCCCGGTATTTGTATGACAGCAATTACTTTGACTTCCTGCGTTTCACACATAATTTGTTTTATTAACAATTCATTTTTTGGGCTTACGGTATCGGCGCATCACTGTAAGTTAGTCCTGGTTCGACGACACATTCTCGTTCCATGCGACCTGTTTTCATTATTTGTTGCAACTCCACTTGCGTTGCATGTTTAAACTATACCATTCTTTGGAACCGCCTTGTATAGCATGCCGTTCCTTGATGTATTGATCTGCAGCTACGTTCAAGACAATTTATGTGTTTTAGGCTCAAGCCTTACGTGTGTTAATTCCATGCGAGTGTTTCTTCAATTGTGTAAATTTGTGCCAGTGTTTCTCATATATTTGTGTGCCACCTTTGAATATTTATTTTATGTGCCACCTATTTGATAATATATCTTATTATTAGTAATTGTTTGTGTTGTCCCCTTTATGCCTTCCTGGACCTCCTTACTTGGTGACAATGATATTGTTTGGTCCTCCACATGTTTGCTAAATTGTTATGCGACCTTTTATAAAGTTAACCCTTTTTATCATTACATCTCTATCTAATGCTTTGGCCAACAAACCCTTATACATGTCCGCTATTACCAGAATACTCTTGGTGGGTTGTTGACTTCCCGCGTTGGCCAATACATTATTTGGTCCTCTCCGGGCCGGATATTGAGCTGTTTTCTACTTTGAATTATTAAGCATTGTTTTGGACATGTTGGGCCCTTGTTTCTTGCTATTTCACCAGGAAGGCCATAAATTTAACATTGTATACGTTCCCATTAACTTCCCAAGGACACAATACAGTATTCTATGTTCAGATGTTTGTTTACAACTTAATCGAGACCATTGTCTCAGTGTTTATTTTTTGTGTTAGTTAGTTGGTTGTGTTAGTTATGTGTGCAACTCTGGTAATTACATCTAGGCGGGCAATCCTAAAGTTATTATGGAGGATGCCCAAAAGCGAGCTTTAGTTAAGAAGCGTGCAGTCGCTAAGGGCATGCTTACCTCACAAGAAAAAGTAATTAGCAACTTTCAGGACATTACAGAAGAGCAATATCAAATGTTAGTGTTACGCAAACACAAATGCGAGGAAATTTATAAACAATATAACGAACCGCAAGTCACTTTAGAGGATATTACAGACAATATCGACGAAGAAACAGCCGAACGTTGTGACTTCGAAGATAAGTATTTTGAGTTGATGGTTAAAATTAAACTACATTGTGACAATTTCAAAAAATCCAACACTACAGACAGTGATAACCCTTTGAATAATTTGCAGAGTGCACAATTTCCTAATGCTAACGTAGCTGCAGCGCATATAAAGTTGCCTGAAATTCAAATTCCGCAGTTCAGTGGCGACTTCACAGACTGGCTGAATTTCAGAGATAGCTTCAAGGCCATAGTAATTGATAACCATGCTCTTTCTGATGTTGTTAAGTTCTACTACCTTAATTCTAGTCTTAGTGGCGAGGCTAAGCTCCTCCTAAAGAACATTACTGTGTCAGATGATAACTTTATGGTCGCATGGAACTTGCTGACAACTCGATACAATAACATTAGGCTCATAGCGCACAACCATGTCACCAAGCTTTTCAAGCCCCCACCCCCGCATACGGTAATGATTCAGTGTCCTTGCGTGCCATCATCGACCACTTTGTTTCTCATGTCAATGAGTTAGAAGCTTTGGACTTTAACAGGGTCACCCTTCAAGACCTGTTATTGTCACATTTTATATTGGAGCTACTAGATAATGATAGCATCCGTGAATGGGAGAATCATGTTGATTCTGGGAGAATTCCCACTCTCCAGGACTTGGTTAGCTTCTTAGAGAAAAAATGCAAGGTACTGGAAATAACTGAAAGGAATGGGTCCAGGCCTGCATTACATACTGCTGTAACCAAACTTAAAGCTGAAGGTAATTCGCCTCAGAAACCCATGTTAACTACTACCAAATTTCGTTGTACATATTGCAGGAGCATTGATCACCAATTGTCGAAATGTGGTACCTTTATTAAACTTTCGTCCACAGCCAAATGGGATTTTGTCAGGTCTCGAAAATTATGTTACAATTGTTTGCGTAATTTCGAGCCTAATCATCAATGTTCGAAGTACTCTTGTAACACTTGTTCCCGAAAACACCACACTCTTCTTCACTATGAGCCCTCCAGTGGCACTGGTAAGGATGCTTCTCAAGCTCATGCTAACGTGGTAAACACGAGTTGCAGTAACGTCGCTCGTGACAATCTTCAAGGACGCTATTACCCACTGCCAAGTTGAATATATTAGCTGGCAATGGCTTACGTGTACCTGTCACTGCACTACTTGACTCTGCATCAGATTGTAACTTAATTTCGTCACACTTAATTAAGAAATTAAGACTCCACACCAAACCTATGAAGGTACATATTCGCGGTGTTGATCAAAATCAAAGCACTGCTACTGTTGTTGCTGATGTGAATGTTTTTGCCTGTGCTACTAATTGGTCTGCTAAGCTTGAATGTCTCGTGGTTCCCGATATTGCACTTGAGCTACCCGCTGTTGGTTTCGACACCTCT
Source organism: Meconema thalassinum (assembly GCA_946902985.2). Lineage (NCBI taxonomy): Eukaryota > Metazoa > Arthropoda > Insecta > Orthoptera > Tettigoniidae > Meconema > Meconema thalassinum. Next base: position 13,068,379 of record OX336390.1, on the reverse strand, counting down.
GAATGGAACATTCCATCACATATTGATTTAGCTGATCCTGATTTCAATTGCACTAAATCTATTGATCTTGTTCTTGGTGCAGAATATTTCTTTGACCTGTTATGTCCTGGTAAAATCATACCAGTTGGTGATTTGCCCATCATTCAAAATACCTCTGTGGGTTGGGTGTTTTCTGGGAGGCTGCCCAGTGCAAGCACCTCGCAACCATGGCACGTGGTATCAGCTCTTACACTCTCACGCCTTCATGTAGAACAACAGCTGGAAGCGTTTTGGAACGTTGAAGAAGTTGAAACCCCAATGTTGTCTGTTGATGAATCCATATGTGAAAACACTTTGTTGCTACTACCACTCGCCAAGACGATGGTGGATTTGTGGTTAGACTCCCTCGCAAGGTAGACTCGGAGCCTCTAGGTGCCTCTCGCTACGCTACACTAAATCGTTTTCAAGACGTTCGGCTCGTAACCCTGAGTTAAGGTTGGAATATACTGAATTCATGCATGAATATCTAGCCTTAAGCCATATGCAAGTCGCTTCCCACCCGATTGATGGTGAAGTTTACTACATTCCCCATCATCCTGTTTTCAAGCCGCACAGTACTTCTACAAAGCTCAGAGTGGTATTTGATGCTTCGATGGTTACTACGTCTGGGTGCTCCCTTAATGATACCTTGTTGGTGGGCCCTGTAATTCAGCAGGATTTGTTCTCTATTTTGCTTCGGTTCCGTACTCACTTGATAGCCAGGGTGTCTACGACCCGGGAAAACCGGGAATTCTCAGGGAATTATGAATTTCTGGAATAATCAGGGAAAAATCAGGGAATTTCTTTGTTAATCAGGGATTTTTCTCCATTTGTCTATATCCCGTAAAAGTGGAAGCAATACTTTCGAATTTCGCGGGAAGTGATCGCTCGTTACCGGTAACGAAAGTAACGAATTTTACAAACAGGTAACGAAAGTGACGAAAAAGCAACGAATTTTAGAAACGGGTAACGAAAATTTTCTGTAGGCGGGTTGAATCATTTAAACTCGCGCCGCTAGGCTCAGAGATTGCGATGGAGCGAGTTTCACGCAAGCAGCGCCGATTGCATAAGCTATACTTCGCCGTGCCTGAGCTAGAGGAAATGCATACTGTGGATACCTTGTGTGGTATAGGCTACATCAATTCAACGTATATTTTCGGCATCAAGGATACTTTCTAGTTTTGTGTGAAATATTTTTCTGTGTTCTTAGGAAACCTGACTTTTCTCGAGACGTTTATTCGCGAAAACTTCCCAAACTAAACAGAAACCTCTCATTTCAGTTATTGACCTCTAAATTTTGAGTCAAATTGAAGTCCAAAAATAACGTGAAATAATTTAATGTTGCTATCTTGCGAAATGTCACCGTTTCGAAACAAAAAATACGAAATAGCTTCGAAATACATAATAACCTACCGGTATTTTAAAAATCTGTCTCGTAAATTTGCGACATCCGGTATGGTTAATTCGAAATTCAGTTATATGTCGATTTTTCCTTCGAACTTTGGTTCCATCGGATATATAATCTAACTGGTTATTTCGATAACTTGTATAATTCGTGATTCGCATTCGAAAGAGAATGTGCCCTCTTGTCGTATTATTCGTGCAATGCTCTCAGAATAATTCGTAATATTCGATACGGTACCTACTTCGAACGTTCATCCTCTAAATCACATCCTCAAGACGAATGGCTGACATCATGACTTGCCTGCGCGAATCTCGTCAAACGGACCGAGATAGACGTCAGTTGCGTAAAATGATAAATCCCGACTCCTATCGTGAACTTGTGACCACGAGGACTGCGGGAATCCTGTCAAAGATGATTGGGCACCCATCACGAAACATTTCGAAACCTACTCGCCACTTTTACCATGACCGTATACTTAAAAGCGTACGGGGAGCGAGAAGTGTATCAACCCACTTAGAAATGACTGCCTACGCTGCATCGCGATACTAATTTTCCCCCGTGATCCACCCTGAACTTATGAACTCCCAACCACAGCATAGGGACAGCGGGAATCACGGCGCCGACCATACAACATGTCCATTACTACTCGTGAATTTTAACCATACCTAACCTTGAGCTTGCCTCCACCATTCTGTCAGGGCAGATAGGCAGGCAATCGTTGAACGGCTGGATGCAGCGCGATTGCATAATATTGCGAGGAACATGTGAATCTCGTAAAACGGCCGAGAGCGGCAGCGATTGCGTTACATCGCGATATTTCTCCACCTTCAATGACTAGGACAACTGGATTCTTGGCGCCGATTGCGGAATAATGCTATATTTTCTCGTGCCCGACCTCAAGGACAATGGAAATCTCGTCGAATGACCAAACGTGACTCCGTTTATCTAAATCGCGATTTTTCTCCGTGTTCTATCGTGAAAACTGCGGGAATTTCGTCAAACGGCTGAGACCAGCGCCGATTGTGTAACATCTCGATATTTCTCCGTACTTGACTGCAAAGTCAGAATTCGGTGACGATCACGTAACGTCGCATACAATTCTTCGTGATCTACCGCGGGGACAAAGGAAATCTCGCCAAACGGTAAAGAGCAGAGCAACCTCTTGATATTAAAACAACGTATTGTGCACTAGACGACATATTAGCTGAAACAACTAATTTGATAATTAATATCTAGTATTTTTTTAATTATTTATTTTATTTACAGCTTTAATCACAGTTCATTGTTGTTTATCTTCACCGCGTGATGAGCCTCTTTGCTTGCAGACCACAGACGTATCTTGAATTCAAAGGTATCTAAAATTGACTAAAAGGTAACTAAAAAGAAACTAATTTTTACTTCATCCTTACAGTAGACACCCTGATGACAGTGCTCAGCCAATGAGCAGTGCCTTCTCATGGTCAACTGAACGTATGATGTGGCAACTTTTCCGTTCGCTTTCTGCGCAGGAGCCAACTACGCCATTTTATTGGGCCTTGAGCATTTTGTTCGTTGCGATCAGTATTGCCAATTTAGCGATTTTGTCGGTAGATGTAGCAACTTTGGCGACAAAATATTTTAAATTTAATATTGTTTATAAATATACTATGTGAGCTGCCTGAATAGGATTGACATTTCAGCGGAAATTCCACGTCAGTCATCACCACTCTGCCTCTTGACCAATCCATGTTCGTATAGTTGATGTCATAATACTCTGCGTTGCAATATTACCGCCCACGTGCCTCAGTGCCTGGTCAGCTTTATCTCTGGCTTGTACAGTTTGGCAATCTCGATCTCAGACCACATGGCGAGACGAGAAATGTCAATCCTATTCTGGCAGCTCACAGAGTATAATATACTAGCTTCGCCCGGAAACAGTTATGAATGCATTACGTGACAAGCGCTTTTTTTTTTTCGATGTCAATGAACTACGACCTAGGCCTATATCCGTTTTACGTCTGCATGATGGGTTGAAATCACTGACTGGACTATTAATTATATTATCATGGAGATAGCATGTACAACGAATTCTTGTCAGACGTAATTTAAGAATGGCGAGGTGCATGAAACTCAAATCCCCCTCCCGTCCAATCTAAAAGCACTTATAGTGGGCGATGTATTGAAGATAGATATATACTCTCGTGGATTTTTTGTAGAACTATGCTGAACAATTCTTACACTCATAGTATATTGATATTTTTAATGGTTTGCCCAGTGTAAGCTTCAAAAGCGCAGATAGGTATATTGTCTCGATAGTGCTTTCGGTACAGGAAGTGAGGTTTTACCGTGTGTATTGTCATGTCAAGTGTTAGCGTGCGCCCGGGCAACATGTGTTAGACTTGGGTTGACAATACTCTTTGCGCGGCTTTTCGATCCCGGTATTCTTTGATTATTGTCTGCTGTAGTTCTACTGTTAATGCTTTAGTGTGCTGTTTGAAGTTTACTAAAAATATAACATTTGTGCCATTGTGTGCTAAATCTATAGTGAAAACTTATGGTGTGCAATAATTTCCAGGGTGTTCTTGTGCTGCTGTTGATATATGATTTAGCCCCTAAAATACGTAGTCGTTCAAACACGTGTTTGTGCTACCCCCGATTATATCGTGTGCTATTCGATCTGTGTCTACTCTTGTGCATCGAGGCAAATAACCTCTCGCTCTGCTTACGAATATTTCATTTGGGATACCTTGTACTTTATACTGTAGTGATCAAAAGGCTTAACGGAAGCTCAAGCACTTGTGCTGTTGTCTAGCTCATGATCACTATGAGGTTGTTAATGTGATCATCTGAAGTCCACTTGGTATCTTTACCTTGTAGATGCTGCCAGTTATGTTCAGGCTGGTTCACGATTGGCCCGGGAATGAGAACGGGAAGCTTGCTGGGGGTCTGGTTAACCACTGGAACGGGAACAAGGAAAATGTTTGATGTTTATGTAATGTGATGGATATGCCTAGTGCCCTTAAATGCATATTTATTGCTCCTACGTTCCTTGGCTAGGCTAGAACTTATGTCCTATTTTGTTTTTAATTGCGCCCAGGAAATGTGTTTGTAACACCTTTCAAACTCGGCCTTGTATTATCAAACAAACTAGGTTAAATTATTTTAGACTGATAATGGTGTGTTCTGGCCTGTCGAAACATCATTGATAATGATTTCCTTCATTTAAATGTATTTAAAAATTACTAAATTGACGAAATTAATATTATATAAACAGTATTTCATACCAATTGTAACATATGGACTGGAATCTCTGGTAACGAATAAAAGGCAAAATAGTAAGATACAAGCAGTAGAAATGAAATTTTTAAGAACGTCAGCTGAAAAGACAAGAAGGGATAGAATTCAAAATATAGAAATGAGAGAAGAGTTAAATATGGAACCGTCAAATCAGAAGATACAGAAAGCAAGGTTACGTTGGTTCGGACATGTAAAAAGAATGGGTAAGGAAAGAGTAGCAAAAAGGGAATTAGAAAGTGAAGTCAAGGGAAAGAGACCAGTTGGAAGACCGAGAAGAAGGTGGTTGGACCAAATTTTGAAGGACATTGGAGAAGCTGGGTTGGATGTGGCAGAAGTGATGGAACAGTAAAAATGGAGGGACCGAAAGGAGTGGAGAGGGCTTGTAAACCACACCCGGGTGGCTGTAGTGGGACTTGGATGATGATTACTCAATTACATCTGTCATGACGAGGTGGACCTAATTCTGAGTGAGAACTTGGAATATGCCTTCCTTCGTCCCTTGGATATGTGTAAATTACTGTATAGGCTTATATTCAGACTTATGCTACCGAATATCATACCTGCGACGTAGATTAGTGATTTTAATGGTAATGAAAGGTTTTACAAATTAAATATTGGTCTAAGATGATCCCACTCATATGGTGACACCTTGATGTGTGTATTAAACCTCCCTTTGTCCCTTTTATTGGAGGCATTTACTGTAGCATGACTTAATAGACCTTGCTTATTTTACTGGACAACAAGTTCACTTATTGAAATAAATTTATTTTCACAACTGTTTCCCTTGGATCCTGGAATTTCCGAGAACAGAAAACATAAAACTTAATTCTATTTTCCTTTTGCTTTCCTGGATTACATTTTGCTTCTTGTTCCTGGAGAGCGCTTAAAACCAATCAAAAATAGCGTGCATTTCATCATACTTCCCGTTCCCGGGCGAATGTTTAGCATTCTTTACTCAGGGAATTCTCTCATTAATTCTGGAAAAATCAGGGAATAATCAGGGAATTCTTTTAAGATGAGTTGGTAGACACCCTGATTAGCGTTTGCAGCTGATCTGAGTAAAATGTACAGACAGATTGTTGTAGATCACAAAGATCGTGACTTACAGAGAATATTTTGGAGAGACTCTCCTTCAGACCCAATAGTAGAATATCAATTAAACACCGTCACATATGGTACTGCCCCAGCTTCCTTCTTAGCCACTCGTGTGCTAAAGGAGCTCGCCCTCACTGATGGCACAGCTTTTCCAGCTGCCACTCAGATTGTTTTAAACGACTTCTATGTTGATGATTGTATCTCGGGATGTGATTCCGAGCATGACGCACTCATTCTGTCTGATGAATTGACCCTTCTTTTGAGATTAGGTGGTTTTGAACTGTGTAAGTGGAGTTCAAACTCCATGACTCTATTAGATAACATTCCTCTTGATCATCAAGAGAAACAACAGCTCCGTAGTTTCGGCGATGGTGAAGAAACAGTCGCCAGAACGCTAGGACTTTATTGGCAACCTATCGATGACTTGTTGCGGATTCAGTCACCTATCGTGAACTGTGACACTTCAATTACCTTTACTAAGCGTTCATTTTTGTCCATTGTTGCCTCTATCTTTGACCCCTTGGGTTTAGTGTTCCCTATTGTGGTTGCTTGTAAGATTCTCTTCCAAGATTTGTGGATTCACAAACTCGGTTGGGATGACCCCCTTCCAATGGAAATCACGCAAGCTTGGCTGAATGTTTATAGCAATTTACCTGCGATTTCTGAGATTTCTACTCCACGTTTGATTAAGCCTGCTTCAGAAATCAAATCTATGCAACTTCATGGCTTCTGCGACAGCAGTCGGCAGGCCTATGGAGCCTGTCTCTATTTATTGTCAATTGATACCAACGGCATCGTCACTGTTGCACTTGTGTGCGCTAAGTCGAAGGTTGCTCCTCTTAAACAGTTGTCTTTGCCCAGACTTGAGTTATGTGGTGCACTTTTGCTTTCCAAATTGCTTGCAAAGATGCAACCCGCTTTGAACTTGCCTATTGAATCCGTCTATTGTTGGACAGATTCCACTATTGTTTTGTCTTGGTTGGCTTCGCCCCCCTCAAAATGGAAAACCTTTGTAGCCAATAGAGTTGCTGAAATACAAAGGCTTACTGTTCACTGCGCCTGGAAACATGTCTCTTCCCGTGACAATCCAGCCGACATAATTTCCCGAGGCTGTATGCCCTCGGAATTGAAAAATAATCAGCTATGGTGGTATGGTCCAGCATGGTTGAAGGCCTTTACAAGCTCCAGTACTTCAGATATCTTTGACACTCCTGTGTCCGAATTGCCTGAGTGTAGAATTTCGTGTGCAAATGTATCTAAACCTGTTGACATTGATTTTTTAAACAATTTTTCTTCCTACACGAGATTGTTGAGGGTCATAGCCTACTGTATTAGGTTTGTCTCTAATTGTAGAAATACCACTACGATCAGTGGTCCACTCACTGCCATTGAAATTGATGTTGCACTACTTACATGTGTGAAAATGGTTCAAGCTCAGTGCTACTCTACTGAACTTGCTGCTCTAATGAAGAATGAGCAAGTGCCATCCACTTCCACCATCAGCAATTTGCACCCTTTGCTTCACTCTGATGGCACTATTTGTGTGGGAGGCCGTTTGGAATTGGCCGACCTTCCATTTGATACAAAACACCAGATACTTTTGCCCAATGACCATCATTTCACTAAAGTCCTGGTCAGTCATACCCATTTAAAGTTGCTTCATGGCGGGGCCAGGTTGTGATTGCGACTATCCGACAACGCTTCTGGATACCTTCACTACGAAAACTTGTTCGTAGCCTATCTCGCTCTTGTGTTACTTGCGTGCGCTACGCTGCACGTCCTTCTGAACTGTTAATGGGTCAACTCCCAGCTGTTCGCCTCCATCAAACCTTTCCCTTTAATCACGTTGCTGTTGGTTACTGTGGTCCATTTACTATCAGGTACGGTGGCCCCAGGTCAAAGGTCTCTACTAAGGCCTACATCGCAATGTTCGTTTGTATGGTTACGAAGGCTGTGCACACTGAAGTCGTCACTTCCCTCTCCAGTCATGCTTTCGTTGTAGCTTTTTCTCGCTTCTGCAGTAGAAGGGGTGTTCCCGCTCAAGTGTATTCCGACAATGGTACCAACTTTCAAGGCGCACAGTCTGTCCTTGCTGATCTTGGTTCGTTGCTCTCCTCTGCAGATTTTCAATCTGTTGATCAAGATTCTACCTCATCGCTGCTAATTCAGTGGCACTTCATTCCTCCTAGTTCTCCGCATTTTGGTGGAATTTGGGAGGCAAACATCAAATCTTTGAAATCTCATTTAATAAGAATCATGAAGGCTCAAGTAATTACGTATGAAGAATTGACCACTCTCGTGGTGCAAATTGAAGCCATTCTAAATTCTAGACCCATTTCGCCTATGACTGAGGATCCTACTGACTTGTGCTATCTCTCGCCAGGTCACTTTCTGGTTGGACGACCTTTGAATGCCTTGCCCATTCCTGACGTTTCTGAAGTGCCCATCAATAGGTTGTCTAGATGGCAATTACTTCAACAGATTATGACTTCATTGTGGCGTAAATGGTCCACAGATCATTTACTCTCCCTTCAACAACGTCACAAGTGGAACCGTGTGTCTCCTAACCTCAAAGTTGGCACGCTTGTGCTTATTATGGATGACAGTGTTTCTCCTACTTACTGGCGACTTGGAGGCATTCTTGAAGTTCATTGTGGTAAGGACGGCCTAGCTCGTGTGGTCTCTCTACATACCACCTCTGGACTCTTGAAACGTCCCATCGTCAAGGTGTCTCCCTTGTTGCCGCAGAACTAAACCCTCTTGTATTTCATAAACAACCTGCCTGTTCTTTCTGTGCGGGCAATATGGTTCGGCCACTGTCGTGGCAAACCAGTTTTGTGTTTCCCTATTTGTTTCCACTCTGTGTGGTTGTACATATCTTTATTATTTGTCTTCATTGTATTTATTCATTGTCAAGTTTGTTTTGTTTATGTTCACAAGATTCACGGTCACGTAAAACTACAATCTTCCTTCCTTCCTTCCTTCCTTCCTTCCTTCCTTTTGTTTATGTTGGTTAGTTGTCATGATTCATTTGTTTTGATTACATGTTGTATTCCCACTGCCGGTGTTTCCAGTGGGATATTTTTGCTTAGAAGATATTTTGGTATTCTAAGTTGGCCACTTTGATTCTTCTTCTTTCTCTTTGTATTCTCTTTGACTTGTCTTTGAACTCTCTGCTGTGATTGGCTGCTTTCAGCCTATCAGAGGCCTCCTTGCTGTTTGTAGCGACCAATCACGTTTTTCTTCTTCGCCTTTAAGCTTGTAGCCATGACAGAATGTTGTGCTTTGATACTGGTTGTGATCTATCGACGAATATCTAGTTAATCACTTCTGTAATTGGTGCTATCTTTAATTGGTGCTATCTTCATAGTAACCGTGCTTAGTGATCATATCCTGCACATGATTCATATTTTTGTTAGGGCAGTGACATTTTGGTGATTTTCGGTCTCATCAGACCATGCTTGTTGTTATCGCTACGCGCCATGTTGACGAATCCTTCAATCCGCGGCGTCGGATAGTCTGTTTTAACATGTTTAATTCTGATCTTCACCTATTGCCTAACAATTTGTCATCACGTGTATGAATATGATTTTGTTTCGTGTGATAAGTAATTCATCGTTTGTCTTGAAGCATGTGCTACAAGGCCATGCACTATCTTCCTGCACCATCACTGAAATGGAGGTTGACACTGGGCTCAACTACTTTAGTATTGTGACAATACCGTGCGATTGGCATATCCCGGTATTTGTATGACAGCAACTACTTTGACTTCCTGCGTTTCACACATAATTTGTTTTATTAACAATTCATTTTTTGGGCTTACTGTATCGGCGCATCACTGTAAGTTAGTCCTGGTTCGACGACACATTCTCGTTCCATGCGACCTGTTTTCACTATTTGTTGCAACTCCACTTGCGTTGCATGTTTAAACTATACCATTCTTTGGAACCGCCTTGTATAGCATGCCGTTCCTTGACGTATTGATCTGCAGCTACGTTCAAGACAATTTATGTGTTTTAGGCTCAAGCCTTACGTGTGTTAATTCCATGCGAGTGTTTCTTCAATTGTGTAAATTTGTGCCAGTGTTTCTCATATATTTGTGTGCCACCTTTGAATATTTATTTTATGTGCCACCTATTTGATAATATATCTTATTAGTAATTGTTTGTGTTGTGCCCTTTATGCCTTCCTGGACCTCCTTACTTGGTGACAATGATATTGTCTGGTCCTCCACATGTTTGCTAAATTGTTATGCGACCTTTTATAAAGTCAACCCTTTTTATCATTACATCTCTATCTAATGCTTTGGCCAACAAACCCTTATACATGTCCGCTATTACCAGAATACTCTTGGTGGGTTGTTGACTTCCCGCGTTGGTCAATACAAGTTGCGTATCATGTTATTGAATTTCAGACAGTTTGGACCATTTTTACATTAACTACAAGTCACTGACCTGACCTTGCATGTTCTGTCCAAATGAGGGTTTACACCACAGAAATATGATTCTTGACGAAATAGATATTCTGAATCCTTTTCACAAATTATTTATCATGCTAGTCAGTGTCATTCTGATACATTCCACAATAACTTCAAAGTCATTCACCTGACTAGGACTTAAGAGTTTTGTCCGTATGAAAAATCTTGAAGCAAGGTGCAGAACAAAGTCCTATCTCACAATCAGGGCACCAGATCATTAACTCTTTCCTCTTTCCATTCAACCAACACACTACACATCCTCTAGTGGGTTTCTTCTTTGATGTACCTGGAACAAAATCACGCTCTGCTACCACCACTAGCACCAGAAAATATGAATTTTTGACGTGAAACACTTCGTCTTCGTCTGATTCGTCGTGTTTTTCTTCTTCTTGATTCTCATTCCCAGAAACACTTTCACTGTCAGACTCGCCTTCATCTGTATCAAACCACTCATTTTCGGATTCCTCAGAAGATGAATCACCACAATCATTCTCCAGGTGTTGAATAGTCGCGTCTTCTTCGAGCGCATCGAACTTCCGCTTTGTACCAGATGCTGCCATGCTTGGCGGCCCACTACCGATAGAGGGAAGAGTAGCACCACGCAACAATAAAATAAAAATTAAGAAAACAAGATACAGGCGGCGGGAGTTGTCATAACTGCTGCCAACACGTCAGTTTTCTCGAAGACATTAGCGGTAAAAGATATAGTACGTATATATTCGTCATGCCCATTAGATTATAACATTTAACATACGACTATATACGTCATACCCTGTTAAGAGGTTAAGTATGATTGGTGTCACTGTAAAAGAACCTAACATCAAGAAATTCTACCATAAACTACCATGCATGTATTCATAGGGGACGAATGGTAAGGTTACCTATATAATGACTTTTTGGTAACTTATTTAAGGTGGCATAGACTATACTTTAATGAAGTTTCACAATGGTGCAAAGTAGTGAACTTAAAAACCAATTTAATATATACATAAGTCGCTTCACTTGTCACAAGGAAGGAAGTGACTGTTGACCAATGATCGTAAGTGAGCCAGCCATTAGGCGCTGGTAATCTACATGTTAAGCCTGTTAAAATAACCATCATTTGTCATTGTCATCATCATCTAAAGTGTGAAGTATAAGGACCGGTGCTCTCAGTAATCAATTTTTCTTTTTTCTTTTCAGCTGATGGATATCTTTTCAGATAACAGGTTTTTTGCGGAGGAGATTTTGGCAGAAATTCAGAAAGAAGAAGAAGAGCAGCAAGCGGAGAAGCGTCGTCGAAATGCGAGCGATGCAATCGAACCTAACGAGTTGACACAAGAGGAAGGTAATCCTGGTATGGCCGTGCTGGTAGAGTTTGCCACAAACCAATTGCGCAATCTGCAGACCGATGATCCTATCAGCCCCTCTCCCGAGGCTCCCAGTACATCAGCAGAGGAACCGGGAACATCATCTGGCAACGTGATACCAACTGCAGGCACTAGTAAGAATGGAGTGGTTGCAACTCCTTCCACGAGTAGCCGGGAGAGAAGAACCGCAAGGACATCGCCCAGTGATAATATGGCGATACCATCCACTAGCAGGAGTGGAACAGATGCTACTCCGTCCACCAATCGTGGAGACAGAAGAACCGCAAGGGCATCGCCTAATGATGGTATTGCGATACCATCTATTAGCAAGAGCAGAACAGAAGCTACTCCGTCCACCAATCGTGGGGACAGAAGAACCACAAGGACATCGCCTAATGATGGTATTGCGATACCATCTACTAGCAAGAGCAGAACAGATGCTACTCCGTCCACCAATCGTGGGGACAGAAGAACCGCAAGGACATCGCCTAATGATGGTATTGTGATACCATCTACTAGCAGGAGTGAAACAGATGCTACTCCGTCCACCAATCGTGGGGACAGAAGAACCGCAAGGACATCGCCTAATGATGATATTGCAATAACATCTGCTAGCAAGAGTAGAACAGATGCTACTCCGTCCACCAATCGTGGGGACAGAAGAACCGCAAGGACATCGCCTAATGATATTGCAATAACATCTGCTAGCAAGAGTAGAACAGATGCTACTCCGTCCACCAGTCGAGGGGACAGAAGAACCGCAAGGACATCTCCCAGTGACCATGTGGCAAAACCATCTACTAGCAGGAGTGAAACAGATGCTACTCCGTCCACCAATCGTGGGGACAGAAGAACCGCAAGGGCGCCTAATGATAAGGCAATACCATCTACTACCAGGAGTGAAACAGATGCTACTCCGTCCACCAATCGTGGGGACAGAAGAACCGCAAGGACATCGCCCAATGATGATCAGGCAATACCATCTACTAGCAAGAGCAGAACGGATCCTACTCCTTCCACCAATCTTGGGGACAGAGGAACCGCAAGGACATCGCCCAATGATGATAAGGCAATACCATCTACTAGCAGGAGCAGAACGGATGCTACTCAGTCCACCAATCCTGGGGACAGAGGAACCGCAAGGACATCGCCCAATGATGATATTGCAATACCATCTACTAGCAGGAGTGGAATAGATGCTATTCCGTCCACCAGTCGAGGGGACAGAGGAACCGCATGGGCATTTCCCTATGGTTATATGGCAACACCTTCTCCTAGCAGCAGTGGATCAGATACTCCAACCACCAGACGAGGAAGAAGAAACACAAGGACATTGCCCCATGATGATATGGCAATACCATCTAATAGCAGCAGTGGATCAGATACTCCATCCACCAGTCGAGGAAGAAAGAACACAAGGATATCACCGAGTTCTAGAAAGAGAAAGAACAGAAATGATTCGTGACTAGCAGCACTACTCTATCAAATGGAACGTTCAATGCATATCAAACGTTAGTGTTGTCTGCTGTATATAATCAGTATATAATGCTTCAGTTGGTCAACACGAGAGCCCAATATTCATCCTATTATCTGAAAGAAATGTTACATGAATTATTTATACATTAACACATTTGTCCAACAAATGGCGAGGGTTTAATTGGATGACATGTTTCGCTCGTCAAGCAAGCATCATCAGACCCAATATACAAGCCGACAAAATAGCTCTACAAAACACTACCAAACCCACAAACGGTCGCTACCCCTTAACAACAACTTGCTAAAAGCACTGCTCATAAATACTAAAGCACTGAGTACTTGAAAAAAATATATGTTTATTTTAATAATTGAAAAAATATATGTTTATGTTCGACCCTGACTATTATGTGTCAGAAAACTGTACTATAATGAGGCTCATTTTAACACTATTTTTCATTATGAAACAGTTTCTCCCACCAATCAGAACTCAAGAAACAGTTGTTTGAGCAATTAGATTAGGATACAATCGCACCTGCACTGGGTTCCATGGCCTTCTAATTTAAATTTCACTGCGTGGCCTAGTGTCATAGTGGAGTAATCGAGGAGGCCATGGTCAAATACAAGGCATTCTGTGCGTCCCATGCGCTCTGTTCAGTACATAAAACTGGCGAAACCTCGACAGATATTTATGAATATTTATGTTCGGACATAAAATAGTTATAATAATTATCGTCGAACATAAACAGTCGTATGCAACTCACCTATAATGGTAATTAAGACACTCGTATAGAAATTATAAAACGAGCGTTTTATAAACATACTCGTGTCTTAATTATTGCCATTATAGGCTCGTTGTATATGAAAAATTGAAAATCCACAGCCTGCTTCCAGTCGACCGACCGGGTCAGGGAATGGAATCGATGAAACCCCCATCTAGCGGCGAGGACATGAACTGTGCCGGCTGCCGAAGCCTGTCGCACTCCCCTGGGGCAATGATTAAATGAATGACAGATGAAATGAAATGATAGTGGAGAGTGTTGCTGGAATGAAATTGTGACAGGGAAAACTGGAGTACCTGGAGAAAAACCTGTCTGCCTTCTCTTTGTCCAGTACAAATCTCACATGGAGTGACCGGGATTTGAACCACGACCCGGCGGTGAGAGGCCGGCGTGCTGCCGCCTAAGCCACGGAGGCTTTGCTCATTGTATGATGTACTATTATTTTAATAATTGAATGAGCTGAAAAGCATTTAGTCATTCTCACTACTTTTCAGGAGAGACAAAATACGTTATTGTCGGAACAGAACTTAACGAGTACATGATATTAGTTGACATGAGGGTGGAGGGTGCTGGACCAAATTGCTACCATACCAGACTATTAATTAAACTTGAGAGACTAACTAGTACTAAGCCTAGAATTGAGAAAGATCACAGAACACATTTGAAACGAATATAATTTAAATGAAATAACATTACATGCACAAGATAAATTGAACAATAATAAAATAAATAAATTATACCCAGTATTACAAAATAAAATCAATCTAAGCGAGGAATCATATAGCGAAAAGAAAGAACCAATGAAAGGTAAAATGTCATGAACTAAATCACGAAGACAAACCCCAATGAATATTATCGCAAGTCAAATGAAAATCAAGCAATTCAAAATATTTACCTCAACCATTAAATCATTAAGTTCAAACAAGAATTTAAAATCAAAGGAAAATTCATTAAATCTTCAAATAATTACGAGATCAGATCAAACACGTCTGGTCAGTATGAATCCAAGATGTCGTCTCTCATCAAGACATGAAACAAAACATTAATTGTTTTATAGAGAGAAAAAAAAACAGCCATAACCATGCTGGGATCGTACCCAGGCAACCGAAACATTACATTGAATAAAAAAGGTATCATAATCAGCGATACAAAACATAGAGTTCATAAGGAACTATACTAAACGAGACAAGGAAAAACAGAAGAAGAATTTCCATAAATAAAATAGTTTATTAGGTAAATAAAATCCTTGCTCGGAGAAAGATGAGATCTGAACCATACTCAGTTCGCTAGGTCAGATAAAACAATACAAGAAAAATCCCCCAAAATAATTACAACAGCAAATAGTAGTATAGGTTACTGGAACTATTTCGATACAAACACTACATACCGTATTTCCTCGCATAATCATCACACTTTTTTTGCCAAAAATTTGTGGAAAAAAGCAGGGTGCGACGATTATGCGAAGAATATTTCAGTTCAAAGAATATACTGTATCATTATTTGCTGCACGGGTCAGTCATTCGCGTAGCGTGAGTCATAGCCTGCAGTCAGAGACAGGCTTCTTTCTTCTAACAAGGTCACGACAGGTTAACGCTCGCGGAATGTGCTGACGAAGCTGGCCATTCGCGTCGTGGTTCATAGCCCGCAGGCATAAAGACGAGATTACTTTCTCCTGACAAGATCACGCCAGATTAGGCCTATTAACTCGCGGAATGTGCGCTGGCCGTTCGCGTCACAGTTTATAGCCCGCAGGCATAAAGACGAGAATACTTTCTGCTGACAAGATCACGCCAGATTAGGCCTATAAGCTCGCGGAATGTGTGCTGACCATTCGCGTCGCGCTTCATAGCCCGCAGTCATAAATACGATATTACTTTCTCCTGACAAGATCACGCCAGATTAGGCCTATACGCTCGCGGTATGTGCGCTGGCCGCTCGCGTCACAGTTCGTAGACCACAGGCCTAAAGATGAGATTACTTTTTTCTGACATGATCACGCCAGATTAGGCCTATAAGCTCGCGGAATGTGCGTAGGCCGTTCGCGTCGCGGTTCATAGCCGGCAGGCATAAAGATGAGGTTACTTTCTCCTGACAAGACCATGCCAGATTAGGCCTATACACTCGCGGAATTTGGGCTGGCCGCTCGCGTCACAGTTCATAGCCAGCAGGCACGAAGACAAGATTACTTTTTGCTGACAAGATCACGCCAGATTAGGTCTATAAGTTCGCGGAATGTGCGCTGACCGTTCGCGTCATAGTTCATAGCCTGCATGCATAAAGACGAAATTACTTTCTGCCGACAAGATCACGCCAGATTAGGCCTATAAGCTCGCGGAATGTGCGCTGGCCGTTCGCGTCGCGGTTCATAGTCGGCAGGCATAAAGACAAGATTACTTTCTCCTGACAAGATCACGCCATATTATACGCTCGCGGAATGTGCTAAGTGACGAAGCTTGCCGCTCGCGTCACAGTTCATTGCCCGCAAGCATAAAGACGAGATATTTTTCGTCTGACAAAGTCGTGCCAGGTTATAAAGTCACGGCAGCATGTGCAACTGACTGGCGCACAAATACGAACTTGCCATGCGACGATTATGCGATGAAATTTTATAAACCTATTTCAGTGTTTGAAAAGTGGGGTGCGATGATTATGCGAGGAAATACGGTACTTCACCTTCATACTCGTCAATTCACGACACATATCGTGGGATCGTTACTCAACAGTACGAAACTGGAAAAATCTATTATATAAATCAAAATGTCCTGACTGACTCACTGACTCATCATCGCCCAGCCAAAGCTTTTAAAGTTAGAAACATGAAATTTTGGGGATATGTTCGTTGGAAGTCGAAAACGCCCACTAAGGAAGGATTTTTGGATATTCAGGTTCTAAAGGGGTGTTAAGGGGGTAGACCTGCATTTCATTGAATAACAAAATCTCCTGATTGGTTTCATTTGGGGATGTGGTACTTGGCATATAAACTAATCATTAAAAATAAGCAGACATATGTCAAAGGGTCTATCGATATGATGTATATTATGAGGTGAAAGGGGTGAAAATTGGGGGTTGAAGATTTCTTAACGGAGCGTGTATCTCATAAACGGCATAAGCTAGAAGTTTGAAATTCAGCGGAAAAAAATTCGCTTAAAAATAAGTAAATAGGTGTTCGACCGTTTTTTCATAAATCCCATTTAAAGGGGTTCATGGGGAGGGGTGAAATTCTCAAAAATAAATGAAAGAATATGTCCTGACTGACTCACTCACTCACCATCGCCCAGCCAAAATTGAAGTTAGAAACATGACATTTTGGGGATATGTTTGTTGTATGATGAAAACGTCCATTAAGGAAGGATTTTTGGATATTCAGGTTCTAAAGGGATGTTAAGGGGGTAGACCTGCATTTCATTGAATAACAAAATCTCCTGATTGGTTTCATTTGGGGCTGTGATACTCGGCATATAAACTAATCATTAAAAATAAGCAGACATGGGTCTAAGGGTTTTCCGATGTGGTGTATATTACGAGGTGAAGGGGTGAAAATTGGGGGGTTGAAGGATTCTTAACGGAGCGTGTATCTCTTAAATGACATAGCCGAAATGTTTGAAATTCAGCGGAAAAATATCAGCTTAAAAATAAGTATATAGGTGCTCGACGTTTTTTTTTCATAAATCCAATTTAAGGGACCCATGGGGAGGGGTGAAATTCTGGAGAAAAAAGCAACCGGAAAGAAAATGTCCTAAATGATTGACTGACTCATTCACTCATCAAACTCAGGGGGAAGAAAACAGCTTAAAAATAAGTGAATAGGTGTTCGACCGTTTTTTTTTTTCTTTCTTCTCTTTTTCATTAATCCAATTTAAGGGGTTTATGGGGAGGGGTGAAATTCTGAAAAATAAATGAAAGAAAATGTCCTGATTGACTCATTCACTCTTCATCGCCCAGCCAATTATTATTGAAATTAGAAACATGAAATTTTGGGGATATGTTTGTTGTATGTCGAAAACGTCCACTAAGGAAGGATTTTTGGATATTCAGGTTCTAAAGGGATGTTAAGGGGGTAAACGGGCATTTCATTGAATAACAATATCTCACGAGTGGTTTCATTTGGGGATGTGATACTTGGCATATAAACTAATCATTAAAAATAAGCAGAAACCTGTCTAATGATTTTTCGATGTGGTGTATATTATGAGGTGAAAGGGATGAATAGTGGGGGGTTGAAGGATTCCTAACAGAGCGTGTATTTCTTAAACGACATAGGCGAGGAATTTGAAACTCAGAGGAAAACAATCAGCTTAAAAATAAGTAAATAGTTGTTCAACCGTTTTTTCATAAATCCATAAGGGGCCCATGGGGAGGGGTGACATTCTGGAAGAAAAACATCCACTAAGGAAGGATTTTTGGATATTCACTCTCATCGACCAACCAAAACTATTAAAGTTAGAAACGTGAAGTTTTGGGGATATGTTTGTTGTATGTCGAAAACGTCCACTAAGGAAGGATTTTGGGATATTCAGGTTCTAAAGGGGGTGTTAAGGGCAGGGCCGGATTTACCCAAAGTTACGCTATAGGCACCTCTCCATTGAGCGCCCTTCCTCACTTGAGCACCCCCCCCCCCCCCGCCGATTTTTATGATATGGCATAGCCACTTGCATGAAGTAAGGTTCGGAAAAAAGGAATAAACAGATTATGGCTGACAGCATAAGTTTATGCTTCAATTTTTACGTGGGGAAAACATAGTCAATTCAATTTAAAAAAAAAACAGCTTGGAGTAAAACTACATGAAACAGTTCAACTTTTATGCAACCAAAACACTTTATGAATACCCTTTCCAAAAATAATGTCTAGCCTTAATTCATACAACAAAAATGAAGAGTAGCTTCAAAAATAAAACATAATTTTCTGCTGTAACTGAATGAACTGCGGTAGCACGAAATATATTAAAAAAATAGTAGAACACACACTATTTTTAAAACGCATGAAGAGCAGTGGTATGAACGACATTTTAAATTGAACAAAGCGCCTCTAAAATACAAATAAGGCCAACTGCTTATCTTCCTGCAATATCTTTTAGAGAAATTAAAGTGCAGATTAAAAACATGAATGAAGACATAACGGGGCCTGCCTCAAGCACAACGAGAACTACTTCAAAAGTTTCCTTCTTGCCTTCTTTTCGGCAAATTCATTAATTATGGCACCGCAGTTCAAGTTTATCGTCATATCTTTTTCAATCGCTAGGAGTGTAATAGAGTTTAATCTTTCTTTTTTTGTGACTGACCGCAAATAGTTTTTGACGCGATTCAGTACCGAAAATGATCTTTCTCCAGAACAATTGGTCACTGGAATGGTGAGAAATATCCGTAAAGCAATGTTTACGTTCGGGTACATATCGTGTAAATCTTTTTCATGAAGGAAAGTGCTGAGCTCAGAGGCTGACTCACCTTTAAAATCTGCAATTTTTAAATGTTCCTTTAAATGCAAGCACTCGTCAGTCAGTGCACTTTCTATGTCATCCACATAATTTTCTGAGAGATCGTCAGCGTTTTATTTTAATCATTGGTCCATCTAGGTCTAAGAGGTTTTCTAGAAAATAAAATCTCTTATGGGGGACTTTGTAATCCTCACTTCGCCTCTTAAGCTCAGCACTTAGTACATCCAGAATTACATAAAATACATTGACGCGAAAATTGTCTGAGCCCTCTGACGGTACATATTCTCCTTGCTTTGTCTCATCATTTCTAGTCTTTCGTTCCGGTCTTCTCTTTAGGTCGTAGGAATATTGAGCAATACCGCTTAATTCTTTGGCTTCTTTCTCATAGACATCGAGATCGAAATTATCTCTTAAACTTTGCACAAATTCCGCTAACGAAGCGTAACATTCTACCACAGTGCTCAAATTAGTGCTAACTTTTTGGAGCTTCTGGCTGACAATATTAAATATTTTTAGAATGGTACTCCAAAAACAACTAGGAAAGCAGATAATAATTGTAGGATATTGCTTAAGATGCCTTTGGTTTCACTTCGAGTGTTTGCCTTTTGATTTCTGTCTTCGTGAATACTCTCAAGAGCTGCCACAACGCCACACCAGCCTTCCCTCAGAGCTTGACAAGCGTCATATCATGCCGACCACCGAGTCACTGACGGGCTTTTTAGTACGCGCGCAATAAAGTTCTTTAAAATTTCCATCGGTAGGTCGAAGCAGTAAAAAAGTTGTGCAGTTCTAGAGCTGTTAAAAAAAACTTACAGATTCTGAACCAGATTCAGCGGCATGAGTTCCAACCAAATTTAGTGAATGGGGTGAGCATGGAGCATAGAGAGCTAAGGGATTCAAGGCCGCTATTCGAGCTTGCAACCCGGAATATTCGCCGGACATATTACTTGCGTTATCGTAAGATTGGCCTCGAATATCCTCCACTTTCAAATCCAGATCTTCCAACTTAGCCTTTGCTGCATGAAAAAGCTGCTCTGACTTGTGCCCGATGCTCGCCATAAAACCTAGAAACCTTTCTTTTGGTTCACCATTGGCCGTAACGTTTTGTTTGTCCGCTGAGGCATATTTAAATTTTTGTTGCTTTCTCCCCCTAAGGTGTCATTCGAATTACATGTAGGCCTAGAATTGTCATTCTCTTTTTCATCAATTTTGACTTGTTGGAGCTGAAAAGGAAAATCCCGTATTAATTAGAGCACTTCAGACATAGTAAATTTTAAAAGAACAACTTTTAATATACTCTGCAGGCACGGTACGGTTTCGAGGCCAGTCTGAGTGTTTACGTATGTCACATTGTGCAACAGTGTATCAAGCAATCGCCTATTGGGAAAGGCCTACTTTGCGTAAAGTAATTCGTGTACGGTAGCTTACCTCAAGTTGCTGAACTCCATCGCAGTCAATGTCGTGAACCGCAGAGCAAGAATTGTTATTGTTATCCGAATTTGTCGTTGGAGGTGTAGGATTCACACGTGCACTAAACATCTCATTTATTTTCCGACATTTTGATAGTGTAACCACAGCTTTGGTACCCAGACAACTTTTTGCTGCCCATAGTTTAAAACATTTACTTGCAGATCACAACACAACAAAACAACACAACGCAAGCTCGAACTCACACACAGCACACGCAAGGGGGGTGGGGCGCGGGGCACTTCGATGCTACTACAATGCAAGCAAACCCAGCTACCGCAACAACAGCGCGCGTAGCACAGCTCTGCTCGCCCGCCACCCCGCCCCTCTCACACTTGTCGGGACGAAAGGGCGTCGAGCGGCATAACGAAGAGCGAAGTGGAAGGGCATGGGCGGGCATGCGACAAAGACACGATATTATTTCTAAATGTCTCTGCTCATTTCTCAATATTTATTTTAGCATATATACTGCTATAATCCTTACTTAGCACATTTAAAGCCGTAGCAAAGAGGGCGCCTGACGGCGGTGCCCTTCGGGGCGCCTCCAGTACAGATCATTGCCAGTTGTCTAACCGAAGGGGCGCCTTGGACAGCAGCGCCCCTAGGCACGTGCCTATTTTGCCTTACGGTAAATCCGGCCCTGGTTAAGGGGGTTAAAACTGCATTTCATTGAATAACGATATCTCACAAGTGGTTTCATTTGGGGATTTGATACTCGGCATATTAACTAATGATTTAAAAAAAGTAAGCAGACACGTGTCTAAGGGTTTTTTCGATGTGGTGTATATTATGAGGTGAAAGGGGTAAAATGTGGGTGTAGAGGTTTTTACTTGTGTAATTTTATGATGGGTACTTTTTTTCGTAGGAATTTAGGTAACTGGATCTTTTATTTGGTCAGTGTGTTTAATATACTGTATCTCACTTATTTCCTATTTACGTTTGTGGTCGGAAACCTTGTTGTGATTTTGAGTCGAATTTTATACATGCAATGCGACGTGATGTTGGGGAGATTTTTATCTTTATGTGCCATTGTTGCGCTGTGTTGTCTTTATTGTCTGATTGTTTACGGTCTTTACCAAATTATTATCATTATTATTCAAAATTAAACGATAAATCAAACATAGCATTCATGATTGAGACGTTGCTAAGTGTACTCTTTACAACTACAATTTTCGCGGGCAAAGCCGCGACGAGCAATGCTAGTATAATATATTAAGAGATAACATCATCAACACGACATCACATTCATCGCACACACACATATAAACATCACAAACTTCAACAAATTGTTACAGTAACCTTAACATAGTTTTGCCAACCTTTCTTACGAAGCATTTCTGTAGGCCATTGTACATTCCAAGTATCAAATTTCCAATATCAGATAAATTAGGACGAATAATAATCAACCGGAGGATGAAACGAAGTAATGATTCACATAGAACACATATATAATCCCAGGGAGTCCTTTTAGACTAGTCTGTGGCTAGCTAAAACCCCGTTCTATCAGATCTTATGATTTTTACATTCTTTCAGGTCACAAATTCCAAGCTGATTATTAGATCAAACAAACATTGTCAATAGTTTACATCTTCGATATATCGATCAGAGTCCGATGTACAGATCAACAGGTCACTGCGACAAAACAGAGCATCGCACGCTAACTAGCGGCTACATACAACCTCATTACAAGGTGGTGTACCGTACCTACCATATAGTCATCAGATGAGTAGTAGACTTGCCAACAAAGGGCACGGAAGTTAATAATTCGACATCAGGGTAACAACGTGTCATTAGTCATGTTATGAAGCAGCTATTCAGGTACTATGTGTGCTAGCGGATTAAACGATTTAAAATCAATTTTGGGAATGTGACTTAATGCCTTTCAGCTCCGTGGTCAGTTTAATGTGGCATAAAGCCATCCAGAATGAATATTTCATATATTTTCTTGTAAAATGGATTTGTGATATTAAAGGAACTCCTAAATCCTGTAGAAATAGATTTACAATACTATGCATGATATGGAACTTTACAGATGGCCGTATGTGCCACATCAAAATATCCTTGTCGAGATCTAGTCCTTCGTTCTGAACCCATTAGAAAATATTGTCCAATTTTTCCAATAGTTTTAACAACAAATTGTATATCCGCCTTAGTCAATACATAAACGAAAATAAATTATAATTACACTTGCTCCTGGTACATGTTTCAGGGATTAATAGCTTTTATCCCCTTCATCAGCCAAGACAAATATCCGAAGAAAGATATAAAATAGAGTAGCACTCAAAAAAACAAATGGCTATTTAACTTAATATGGTGCACCATATAAGTAGGTCACAGAAAAATGTTGAGCAAAACTAAAAAATATATGAAACAGCGATGATATTCAGCCATCAAAACACAGAGAATCAGTGGACAGTTCATTCGTGAATTCGCTCCAAATCACTGGTCGAAGCTTGAATTGGCAAAAATCACAATACTTCACCATATGAACACAACCAATGAAGAAGTCTTATGCTTAACAGGTCCATAAGTCAAATCAAATGCCTGCATACAAACTAGACGAGCGTATAAGTATAATTGATACCTTGATTTAACCTGAAGTTATGCATTGAGCTAACCTCATTGCTATATGAAGTTGTTCCTTCCACGCTTGTCTAGTTTGTATGCTGAATATCATCGCTGTTTCATATATTTTTTAGTTTTGCTCAACATTTTCCTGTGACCTACTTATATGGTGCGCACCATATTAAGTTAAATAGCCATTTGTTTTTTGAGTGCTACGCTATTTTATATCTTTCTTCGGATATTTGTCTTGGCTGATGAAGGGGATAAAAGCTATTAATCCCTGAAACATGTACCAGGAGCAAGTGTAATTATAATTTATTTTCGTTTATGTATTGACTAAGGCGGATATACAATTTGTTGTTAAAACTATTTAGTACGTCAATACGGAACCATCATGGAAACTAGTTTAAATAATAGAATTTTTCCGATGTCCTGCTACTTGTAGTTTGTGGGCACTTTCTCCTGATACGCTCTCTCAGAAGGTTGGTTTTCCCGGAAAGAATGTGTGCGTTTCTGGGGTGTCTCTGAAGAGAGATGCTTCAACCCCTTCAGTCTTGCTGCAAATGGTTGTTTCTGGCTTCTAGGAAGGTATTCAATTCGTTTGGATGGCCACCATGCATCAAAATTACCTCATCAAATTCCATGACATGAACTTCTACACATTTCCTACTACTCACATCAAAAAAAGTATTGCATCACCTTGGTGTGAAGAAGTCCTTCACCTTGACATACAAATGGCTTACAGATATACACAAACGACATTTCAGCTCTCTTTATTGCTCATGAAAACCACACATTGCCTGTTGTGCAATCATACAGCAAGCCTTTCAGAAGTTGTCCAGATTGCAGCATACCAAGTAGCATTTGCTGTTGAATTGATGCATGCCTGTACCCGTCGTGGCATACTCCACGAGTTTATCAAGGCATTGTTGGTGCAGATCGGCGTAGATCTCTCAGATTGGTTGGTGAGTCATTTCGTCTGTTTAAAACAGCTGTTTTCAATGTATCCCAGGCATGTTCGATGGGGTTCATGTCTGGAGAACATGCTGGCCACTCAAGGTGAGTGATGGCGTTATCATGAAGGAACAAGATGTGCACGATGCGGGTGAGAATTGCCGTCCATGAAGACGAATGCCTCCCCAAAATTCTGCCGATATGGTTGCACTATGGGTCGGAGGATGTCATTCATGTATCATAGAGCCATCTTCCATGACCACCAGTGGCGTATGTCTGCCCCACATGATGCCACCCCAAAACATCACGGAACCACCACCTTGCTGCTCTCGCTGGACAGTGTGTCTAAGACGTTCAGCTTGACCAGACTGCCTCCAAACATGTCTCCGACAATTATCTGGTTGAAGGCATATACGACACTCATCTGTGAAGAGAACGTGATGCCAATTCTGACGGGTCCATTCAGCATGTTGCAAAGGTGGACCTCACCATGGATGTCGGGAGTGAAGGTGCGCATCATGCAGCCTATTACGTACAGTTTGAGTCGAAACACGACGTCCTGTGGCGGCGTGAAACGCATTATTCAGCATGGTGGCATTGCTTTCAGGGTTCCTCCAAGCTAAAATTCTTAAGTAGCGGCCATCCACTGCTGTCATGACCCTTTGGTGGCCTTAGCGAGGCATGTCGTCGACAGTTCCTGTATCTCTGTACATCCTCCATGTCTGAACAATATCGCTTTGGTTCACTCTGAGACGTCGGGAAACTTCCCTTGATGAGAGCCCTTGCTGACACAGCATAACAATGCGGATACGATCAAACGGCGGCATTGACCTTCTAGGCATGGCAGAACTAGAGAATACCTGAACCTGATTGGCTGCCGTACACCCTCCGTCTAATAGGCCCTGCTCATGCATACAGCTTTGGGCAGGGTTAGTGACATCTAGGAACACTGAACAGTCAAAGGGACTGTGTTCGTGATGTGTCAGAGGTCAGACGATCCTGGAACCGAGGTGATGCAACACTTTGTTTGATGTGTGTATTAGCTATAATCTCTGCATAGTCTTTAGGGGTTTCAACGTTTTTTTCTTCTTAAACACACCAATAATTCTGTCATGGTAAATATGAACATCCACGTTACCTATGAGTGATTGATTCAAATCTACCGATGCCAGTTAAAGCCAAGGCGTCCGTCCAACATTAAGAGAAGATGATTCGCGCTTTGTGGTATTAGTGCGTTATGTAATGATATAAAAGAAGTGCACACATCATTAGCATCATTAACCCACAACTGACTCGGGTAAAAGATTTCCTGCACTGGATCCTGGACAAGTGCTAAGGCACTTCAAGCAGTGAAATCTTTATGCCATCATAAGGAGAATTCCTTATGATGGCATAAAGATTTCACTGCTTTTAAACATCTATAAAATGTCCAGCTCGTATGGAAATTTATTTCCAGTTCTGTCTGCACAGCAAGCTTCAAATTTTAACTGATGTGAGGACTTTCTAATTTTTAATTGAGTTCTTCACACAAAGAATAAACATCTCCAAATCTCAAGTTTTCACGGAAGTATTCCCGGTTATTTTATTTATTTCTAGTGTCTGAAACATACAAATGTACAGTTGCTATACATATAAGGGTAAACTTGTCTATATAGCACGTTCCCAATACTGAGCAACATCCAAGGCGCTCAGAGTTGCTAGCAGGAGATCTTCCTCTGCACAAGATGAAGGGCACAGAGGGCAATGAAGCATGTGTTTTGTTGTTTGTTCTTGTCCACATTCGCATGACGTGTCATCTGTACTGAGGCCCCAACTCCTCAGATTGTCTCGGGATCTTCCAACTCCTGATCGTAACCTGTTAGGAACTTGCACACCAACCAGCTTTCGTTGTGTCCGGGTGGTAGTTCTTCAGCTACTGGTATCGGGTGAGGGGTCGTCTTGTTCCATAAATCCAGCCTTTCCTTCTCAGGTGAGACGGTAAGCATCTCAGATCCTCAGGAAGCTCTTTCGGGACCTCAGCCGTTGTTGAGGAGGATTATATCCATGCAGTGGGTGGGCGCTGTTCTCTTCCACTCTCACTCAGCCTCTCCCTGTTGGCAGCCACCTCTCGGCTTACACAAGGTGGTGTTATTCCAGCCAGGTGATCTGTTCAGGTAGGCTTTAAGTAACCTGTTATCAAACTGCAGGTTTCGTTCAGAGCTGTATCTACCTGTCTGGCATGAGATGACCTGTACCAGACTGGGGAAGCAGCAGTAGAAAAGCACAATGCCATTGCAGAAGTGCGAATAGTCGCTGGATGTGTGCCCCATCGTGTCCCTACTAGTTTGCGAATCAGGTAATGTGTTAGTACATGGATCACACAGATGAGCACCTTCCTTCCCAGCATAAAGGGAACGTTTCACAGGAAAACAAGGTTTATGCTCTTGTATGGCTTTCTGCACTTCTCCACAATTATATTAAATGCCTGTTTCACACCTATAGCATGCAGACTGTTCATTGAACTGAGCATGACATAATATTGATAACTTGAACACTTCTTTGTTCCTCCTTATTTCCTATCCTGGGTCTGCGCTGCTTGACATCACATGCTTCCATCTGGGGCACTAAATACTGCTCCATGAACCTGAGAGGAATGTGGATCATGGACGATGACAGACGTGCTGGATTCCCGGTCCGTGCGTGTAACAGAACCAAATACATTGGTCGGTGACTCACACATTCGCAACACCACAGTGGTTTGAGCAAAGTCCCTAGGTTAGCAGTATTGGTATCCCAGGCCCTTCCCTTCTCGCCTGCCCCTTCCCCTCATCCCTCAAGTTCACGGAGCTTGGACCCGAGCAGTACAAGTCTTGACAGATTGCGAAACTTGGCAATAATGTTTATTTTATCATTGCCATCAATCCTTGGCTGTTCCGCCCCTTGAAACAACAACTTACTATCTTTTCAAAACAAGGCTTTCGGCACCTACGAGCAAAGAAATATTCTGTTGCTAAAGATCATCATTATCTTGAAAAGAGAAAAACTGTAGCCAAGTGTACGTCACAGTCTTATTGACGGCCACTGGTGCAGCCCAACTAGGAATGAATCCAGACCTCCTTAATAACAAGCATGCTTCCCACTGTAGTTTGTGTAAGGCAATCCTTTCCTCATAGCATCTTTTAATATAATTTCTTATTAAAATTCTCCTGTCTTTTTTTCTTTTAGGAGACATAATGAACAAGTAACACACACTGCCTGTTATTGCAGTATCTCTAGTTAACAATGAGGAAATGCTGCAAAGTGATGTAACATGTGAGAATCTTGTGCGGCGAACATTAAGAACAGAGTACAGCACTGAAAGGCGTTTCTCCTCAGATTGCACTACATGTAGCAGTGGGTTCTGGCTTAAAGATAAGGCTGACTTAATACTTCAGAAAACAAAATGTTTAAAAAATTTCCTTCTTTTTTTTACTTGATTCCATTTGAGCTCCGGTGGATTCTGGTTCTGATGATGCTCGCTTGTCGAGTGAAGCATGTCATCCAACTAAACCCTCTCCACTTGTTAGAGAAGTGTGTTAAAGTATTAATTAATTCATGTCGCATTTCTTTCAAATAATAGGGTGATAAAATAATCGTCACTTTCTATCCAATCTATTTGGGCTCTCTTGTGTTGACGGACTGAAGAGCAATTCGGTTGATTGAAGATCAATGGGATCTATGAAGAAGAATCGTACAAATATATTTGTAATTATATTAACTACAAATCAGAAAACCAGACTATGGATTTTCTGTGATTTTTTTATGGTCATTTATTAGGGCTAGGATAGTAACAATGTTTCCCCAGTGAGAAAATGTAATTTTTATAGTGCATGATATTTCATAATTGCATTTTTTATTTTTTATTTTTGGATACTTTGGTCATGTGAGGGCTGCTACAAGCATAAAGTGTATTACTCAATATTCTTTGGTTTTTAACTAGTTCAAAATGTTTCATAAACAAATTATATGTATGGGGCTGTTAGATCGAGTTGTCCTAAGCTACATTAAGGATTTAATTGGCCGAATTAGTTTACGTAAAATTATATGTATAATTACTAGGGGCCATATTTTTTGGTAATAGCGATACGCGCCAAATTTTTTCATTTTTTCATATCTTCTTTCTTGCCTTCTAGGTACCTTCTGGGTACTTAAAGTAGCGCATTTTAGGAAAATGAACTCGTGAAATATCACGAAATATACTCTACTTGGTACGAAAAAAGCTAAATATTATCGCAAAAGCTCCCCGATACACGTTTAAATGCTTATGAGGATTGACCGTCGTGGTTTCCTTCTCATTTGATTGAGAATGCTGCATATTCTCTACACAAATGCCCGCAAAGCCAGAAGTATGTGTATTCAGTTCCGCGATCTCTAAGGCTATCGATGAAAATCGATATCTGCTATCGGTTGCATCAAATGGCGTTGTGGTCGTAGATACAGCAGTGCGAGTTCGCGACTGATAGACCTTTATCGGCAAACATCCAACATATAAGTATAAAAATGCCGAAAACTAAAGTCTCAACAGGTTTCTCGAGGAATGCAACAGTGAGGGGTTCTATGTATTTGACGCTGCAAGAAAGATTCTAATGTGTAAATACTCCAATGTTCGTATTCAGTGGGAACGAAAAGTCACGTGCGATAAACACTGCAGGGATTCAGAAACGCATAAAAAGAGGAAGAAAGAAGGAAATGAACATGATTCAAAGCGGCAAATAACATTCGGCGATACTCCACGCATTACAAAGAAGTTGAAGAATCCCCTTATCACATAATTTGTTGGATTTACCCCATACTATAAGGAAGATTTCAGAAGAAACATCGATCATTATGACAATTTATTTTGCGAAATACCCACCGGAATAGTGTCAGTTTTAACACCAAAATCAACAGTTTTATTTCACCAAAAAGTAAGGCCCTTAATAATTACAATTTTACATATTTTAAGATTTATTTATTAATTATTTAGTTTATTGCCAAATAATAATAATATGAAAAATAAGTCCTTAATAATAGCTATTGTTAGCAGGATGATGAGATAATTGGTTTGAAGCAACAATGGGAAATAAGTTCTGGATGGGAGTATAGTCTTGATTATCTATGTTTAGTGCTCAAATGTCACCAATATTATACACTAATGGAAAATGAATGCCCTGAAATAGTGGTCCCACATCATTGTAGTTTTATTCAAGTATTATGGACTGTTCATCTTGGATAACAATTTCCTTAATTGCATGGCCTCTTCTAAGTACAATACAGTCGTGCTCAGAGGGGGATCATATTGGGAGATAGTGTTCCATGCTAATTCCACCTGCTGTCCAAATTGGAAAAGGGATGCTGTCTGTAATGCAAACCGGACATGCTCCGGGTCTGGTGATTGTGCTGGCCAGGGGAAATGTGCACTAGAATGGAAACAGGAAGGGCTGGATGATACTTCACTGTTCAGTGTTCCCTCAATAAACACCAGGTTATGGCACCCCACACCAATTGCCCTGTATGTCACTAACATGTACACACTGGTAATTGTACTCTCCTGGTCGATGCTATACTAACAAATGACCATCACTGATGCCAAAACAGAATCTGCTTTCATCATTAAACACATCAGCGGTGTAGTTGGTAGGAAGCTGAACTGCTATGCCCAAGATCGCGGGTTCAAAGCTGACCGAAGACGTCGGATTTTTTAAGAGCGTTAAGATACTTCAGTATCCCTTCCTTTGGAGTGGAAATAAAGCCGGCGGTCCCATGTCATAGATTTATGGCATGTAAAAGATCCTTCCATTAACTTAACTTGTGTGAAGCTAAATTTCTAGGTTAGATTTTGTTGAAACGTTCTATAAAAGTTCCAACGTTCACCACAAGGTGTCAGTGACATCTGGTAGCGAAAGTTGGAACTACTTGAAATTGAACGGAACTTGTAGCTTACCCCATGGGTGTTCGCTTGAAGCAGCTACAGCCTCTGGCGAGCCGAACATGTCCTCGGACACTAAATAAATAATAATTAAACACATCTTTGGCCAATCAACTCTCTAGTTGCACGGTGATGAGGTGGCGAGCCCAGCTTGCAACTGATGACAGAGCTGCAGTCGCCAAGCAAACGGCAATGGCTGCTCATCGGATGCATCACCAACAAATCCATGAAGCGCCATCCAGACCCACATTACGACCCCGCTGAAATCCCGTTAATTCCACAATATTGTCCTGTTGCCATGTTTATTCGCATGGTACGATGAGCAGGAGAGACATCACTTGTTCAGCTACACAAATACAGTATGAATACCTACTGTATCCACAGCACGGAGATTTACTGCCTTTATCAGTGTCCCATGCAAATATGGTGTATCTACAGCAATTCTGTAGAGCTCTTCATTTCCAGTGTAGTTACAGTTCAGAGATCTGAAAAGGAAAATTTTATTTTTATTATGCAGCCATTTGTGTGAGTTTTTAACAGTATATTCATCCACAAGCCTAATCCTAGAATTAAATCACAAATATGTATAAATATTCGAGCCCAGGTTACTGCAGAATTATGTACCCAGGTGAAAACACTTCAATTTTCTTTGTATACAAGATAATGGTATGAATTAAAATATCTCCAAGAGTTCTGGACCCATTCCATGTTAGTGTTATCGTGCCGAGTTGTGTAGAGTAGAATCCCTTTTTAACGAATCACAGATGATGATGTTATTTTATAGAGGTTCCCCTTTTAAAGGGGTTCATGTAAACTATACAAAATGAAGTATTATATTTGTGTCGTTTGCTAATTTCTTAGCAACAATTGATAGAGGTAATTTTGCATGTTACTTATCATCATAAGATGTTAAAGAATATGGCAATCAATACTTATTAAAACATATCGATTTTTGAGGGTTTTGCTGTGAAACACAATATTGTATTTGTTATTTCTGTTTGTAAGAATATCCATTTGAATTGATTATTTATTTCAATTATAAATATATTAGCCTATATAGTTTTTCAACATCTTATATTTTTATTACTGCCTGAAGAGGACCTCAACGTAGATCGAAACTTGTATCATCATTAATACTTAAAATAGATATGTTTTAATAAGTGGGGCTTGGATTTTTAGGTAAATAAATATATTTTTATGTAAATGCATATTTTAAGCATTTTTCTATAAATGCATAAATTTCTGCTTTTCACTTATTAGCACATAAAATACATATTATTTATATTTTATTAAAATCTTTGAGTTTATTGCATTTTTGTTCTGTGTTACTTCAACTGGGAAGAACCTGTGAGCTATCTAATCTTCATGCAGCGTTTGTCAGCTGGCAACTGTGTTATTCTTAACTTGTCGCCCCATGCCACTCACTGTGGAAGCCGGGGATTTCCTTGTCCATAGCCATATTGCAGCACATGCTAGACCTCCCCCTTCCCCAGCTACGTGGAACCAGTGTAACTCACATGCAGTTCATTTCTGGCACTGTCAAGTCTAAGGCAGTTCTACGATGTCAAATGTAAAACAAGTTATCGTCTGTTGCAGAATTTAAAGATAATTTTACTTTTGATGGGGGCGTTCTGTTCTGCCAACCATGTGGGAAACCAATCAAGGCTGAACAGCAATCTCAAGTTACACAACATCTCAAGGGCAAGAAACATATTGCCGCAGTTTCGCGATAATCGTCGGCCATTTGTGATGGACAACCTGAAGATGTATCTCGTTGTGTATTGTAATGCTTCAGCAGTCAGTGAGACATAGCATTCGTGAGTACTGCATATTAATAAAGTACATTATAATTAAATATTTTTACTTTTTTGTCTCATATTTCAGGTATTTTTAATACATTAAAAAAATCCCGATTTTTAGCACCTAAAAATCCGAGCCCTATTAATAAGTATTGCTTGACGTATTCTTATAATTCTTCTATCAATACAGATGTCTAATTAATACTTTGCTATCATGGCAAATGTTACTTATCTCTAATTATAACTAAGTTGAAAAAGTATTCATTTTTATAATGCAGTAGAGCGTCGAAAATTGGGACTAGGGGGGGGGGTGGTTCGGATTTTCTAACATAACCTAGAAATTCCTAGTTACACTAAAAATGTTAAGATAAATAAAAATAAACACTTTATATATGGTACTTACATATGTTGTTTTTCTGACTTTAGGCCCATCATCTGAATCTAACTTAGAAGCAAAAGTCAGAATGCTCCCTTTTTTCTTTTTAATGCCCGAGATGGTAGCTTTACCCTCAAATAATCAAAAGATTTCCTAGTTCTGCCTCGTCAATACTTTATATTTAAAATTTTGTGATGTAATCACATGTCACAATCTACATAGATACATGTTTCGATGCCTATATGTATTGGCATCATCAGCCTTACAGTGTATTGGCAGCACACTTACATCAGTTCTCGCCGCACAGTAGGCCATAGTTAGCTCACCCCTCTCTTCCCCCTACCTCGTATGGTCTCGCTGGCCACTTCCGCGGAAGTATGCCAACTCAGTGTAGCACAGTCTGCATCCAGCACAGCACGGCTCTGACTCTTGCCGCAAATTACGTAAGTTTTACAAATATTTAAGGATACTTTTCCAAATTTCTTTGTATTATTTTATATTTTCTTACGCCTAGCGTCATTTATTTCCAGTTGGGAATGGAAACCTTTGACCAATTTCGGAGACAAAATTATGAACTGAACTGTGAAAACCTCAAGAGAGACAATTAGACCATCAAGAGTTTTGCAATGTGTACCTACCATAATTTTTTTTTTTTTTAAGATAACTTTTAAAGTGTATAAGTGATTTTAGTGTGTTTTTATGTCAACATTTTATTACTGTAATTACAAAGTGATTTTTAAGTGCTGCCAATACATATAGGCATCGAAACATGTATCTACGTAGATTGTGTCATGTGATTACATCACAAAATTTTAAATATAAAGTATTGACGAGGCAGAACTAGGAAATCTTTTGATTATTATAGTAAGTCAATACGGAAAAAATGGGTGAGACTATGAGTCAAAAAGCTTTACCCTCTTCATAATGTTTTGACATAGGCTATTTAATATTTCAAGTTTGGTTTCTATAGTTAGAAATGTATGTATGTTTCCTCTTCAGTGTCCCTGATGACACCACACACAGTATTGTACGCAGTAGGAACCACAACTACCCTACTGAACAAGTGAAGCAACTGAACCGACATTCCCAAGGTCATTGTTCTCTCACAGCGCCGTGCAGAATACAGTTCACATGTTCAAAGCGGGCGTTCTGTTTATTGACGCTCTACTGTAATGAATTAAAGCCAGAGTTATGACGGTAGGAAAGAAAATAGATTGCCAGGTAGCAGGTGGAACTTTCTCTCAGGATGGTCGTATGGGGGAAGGAAAAGGCAATGCAGCGAGTTTTCAGTTGCAATCTACAGTATTCTGCAAGAAACTGTCCCTACATCACCGACCTTGCTGTATGGAAGTGAGAGCTGATGCATAAACTAGAGGTAACTGATTTGAGGGTAGCACGAATTATGGCAGGAAGGTAGTCGTACTCAGATGGTGGGGTCATGTCATGTGAAGAGAATGAGTTAGGCTGTAGAGGGTAAGAGAAACAGAGGTTAGATCCAGTCTTGAACGATTTAAAAGTGAGAGGTGTAGAACCAGAGGAGGCAGCAGTGCTAACTGATAATAAGGGATCATGGATGCGACCTGTTCACAAACAGAGGCTTGCAGACTAAACTGAACGCTGAAAGGCAAATCAGTCTCTAATGAAGCGGCTTCGGTGGCGTAGTCGGTAGCATGCTGAGCTTCTATGCCCAAGATAGCGGGTTCAAACCCGGCCGAAGCCGTCGGATTTTTTAAGAGCGTTAAAAATCCCTCAGTATGCCTTCCTTCGGAGGGGAAGTAAAGCCGGCGGTCCCATGTCATATATTTATGGCATGTTAAAGATCCTTCCACTAATTGCACCTGTGTGAAGCTAAATTGGATAGGTTAAGAATGTAAACAACGCTCTTAGGTTTCTATGTTCGTTGCCAAGAGCCGACTGCGGCGGCATCTAGTAGCTCAGTCCTGAACTTGGCCTAGTAGTCATTGACGGTGGCGCTTGGCGGCAAAAGTAGGAACTATTTGAAAAATTCTTAGTTGCAGTACTTAAATTAACAAACAGATAACACACACTAATACAGTCATCACAATTAACACCGGTTATCAGACAGATTCTACACACACCCAAAGTACACGGGGCTACATGACCGCGTTGTCGCAGCCCCTAAACTTAAGAACCAACCAACCAGTCTCTAATGAAAATGTATGTAAATAATGTCAGTTTTCAAATGCATATCTGTAATCAAAGTAAGCTCTGTCTGAACATTTGGATGGGGAGTATAAAATGTGTGTTTGTTATGGGTTCGCAGTGGAAATTAATATTTAAGTAGAAGACACCTCTCAAATAAAACTAAACTTGAAATGAATTATGTAATACAGGGTGAGGGTGACATGACGTGGCCAGTTGGGAGAACTACCAATAATGACAAATGAAAGCTTTAAATCATTGAGTCGCGCAATGTTCTGATATTGCAACCCACATACCTTTCAAGTTCAAAGCTGGGATAAGTGAAAAGTTATTTCACACACAGTTTAATAGTGGCACAGAAAACAAGCTAACATAACAAAGAAGGAAATATTTTGTGTTGCAAGTAGTATCAACAGGGTTACTTGCAACAGCCATTGTGAGTTTGTCAATCTCAGGGTGCTGCTATTATTGGCAGAGTGGTTGTTAGTACTGTACAAGTGTCTTTTGAAGCATTTTCTGTGCTAGTTTTGGTTTAAATTAGCTGTGTCTTAGCATATTGTAGGTATAAAAGAAAACTTGTTTGTGACCTTTTTTAACATTATGATTGCTTTCTCATCTCGGTTAAATGACTGTGACATAGAATATTTTGACAATTGTGACTGATTATAATTATTTTATTCCCGAATCTATTATTAATGATAATGATTTAGCTCAACCTTGTCAACAGTGTACTTTCCTCAGAAAATGGCCAACAACTTCCTTGCATAACATTCAAAAGTATGTTTAATAAATTTGAAACTAGGGCACAGGAAGGTATCGCATCAAGAACATGTTTCAGTAATTATGTTGCCTCTAATATGTAACTCTAGCTATACCCGGCACGCGTTGCAAGGCCAATCAAAGACAGATAGAAAGAATGGAAGATAATAATGTTAATGGTTTTACGTCCCTTTTAACAACTGCGGCTTTTAGAGACGCCGGAGTGACGGAATTTTGGCCCGAAGGGGATCTTTAAAGTGCCAGTAAATCTACTGACACCCACGCATTTGTGCACCCTCAAATGCCAATTGGCTGCGCCAGGGTTCGATCCTACAATCTTTGTCACAGCAGGCCTGAGCCACACAGCCAGCCCAAGAAAGATAGAAACTGAAGTGCCTTTGGATAAACAGAATTCTTTCTTTTTCTGGTGCCCCGTTCCTTATGCATTAGGCTGTGCTGAGACATCCATGTCAGGACATGTCACCACGCGATGAATCAGCAAGCCTTTCTCACACCGTGTATTGCGGTGTCATAAGTATACAGATTGTGCAATTGGAATTGGGTTACTGTGGAATTCAAGGCTTCCTGTTAAGTCCCTCGCACTTTTGTGTTACATAAATAATTTGTTGCCAGAAACCTTCCCTGGAGTGCACACAACAACTCGCCCAAATTTCATCGCAATCGGATGAATGGTATATGAACGCATGGGGGACATACGAACAAACTATCATGTAACATTGATTTTTATATATATACCGGTAGTTAAAAGATATTTTATCATTGTTAATAATTTTCGTTCATCCTCATAGATAAGATGAACAATTTTTCTCTCGGACTGGCTGCATGGTTCAGTGGTAATATTCTCGATTGCTGAGTCCAAGATAGGAGGATCGAATCTTGGTGCAGCCAGTTGGCATGTTAAAGATCCCCATCAGAGGAGAATTTCTGCATCTCGTCGTCTCTTAAAGCCTCAGTAGTTCAAAGGGACGTAAAACCTATAACTATTTTTATTTTTTTCTTATTTGCTTGCTATCCATGCTGTCATGTTTTTTGTTGTTGTAATACCTGTAAATGTGTTAGTGTTACAAATCTTTAGGAAAGTGAGTAATTTCATCAGAAAATGGCTGACAGACTTCATGCAAAAAAGACGTGAAAGCAAGAGAATTAACATTGTTACAAACTCTTTAAAAAATCCTTCCAGTGTTTGACTTGTACCATTAGTTTGAAGTATGCTCTTTCTTTAAACTTTCCATTTATAATATTTCTAGGAACTAGTTTGGTTGCAAGGATCAAAATTGAATATTTTGGAATATGTTAATGTATGAAATACTTTTATTACATTCCAAGAAATAACATACTGTTGTTTTTATTTTTCTTCTGTGGAAAGGTCCATATTTAACTAAGGATTTTCTTGTATAGATTGTTACAGCAAAGTGAATTTCATTTTTAAGCAATGTTTTCATACATTTAATATAAATGTCTATACTAAATTGTCACTTCTATGGTCTTCTATTGAGAACAAAGACCCACCCCCTACACACCCTAGCAGCAATAGCACAGGTTATAAGATGGATTTGACTCCCAATCACTTGCAACTGATGACTACGACATACCAAGCCCCTGCAAACTTTATTTATGGGCTAGTGACATTTTGATTATCAGTACTGTATACTTTTGTGTGTTGTTGGCACCACGATTTGATGTGTAGATGGCAATTAATTCCTGATGGCGTGGCAAGCGTGGAGGGGGTCACTGCTTCTGTGCTCCTGGGAGACTCACCAATGTGCCAATGTGAACATTCCTCCCCTCTCGCTCATCACTCGTGTGCATGTGCCATCAGGTAATAATTGCAGCTGGTGTTTCATTTGCATCTGATAACCCGAATGAATGGCCTGGTTCTACTGTCTGAAGATTATTGGGCAACCTGGGTTAAATGTGAGATGAGGGATCATTTGTCTCAGACAGGAATAGAATATTCGGGAGCCACTGACCCACCATGGAAACTTCTTCTTTTAATAACCCATTTGGAGGGAACGATGAATCAACTTTGGCTATTGTCCATTGTATTACATTTCCTTCATCCTTCTAGAGTGTCGATCTTTCTCCTCTTTGAATCCACTTTTTTGCTAGTTGTTTGTTTGTTTGTTTGTTTCTTTCTTTCTTTCTTGAAATTCTGCCTTTTGAATAGCTTCTCTAAAGAGTGATCTGTTTGCTATTGTGTCTGTCTGAATTCTGGCATTTGTCAAATCTTTGTCAATTTCAATGAACCATGTGGGTTTGGATTTGTAACTATTCGGTAAGTTGAAGATCTGTTTAGTTAGTCTACTATTTACCATTCTTCTTCTTCTTCTTCTTCTTTTGAGACCACGAAGGATCACTTTACCCAACCATTAGTTCGTCGACTTGTAGGAGCTGTACGAGCTTTGCGGTCCTCCCAGTACTTCTTCATGCGTATTGATCGTCTTGCCCGTTCTTCGGCGGAAAATATTCTTGTAGGAATTTTCTTCTTTGTGAGTGGAAAATGAAACGTCATATTTTTAAGTGCTGTAGTTAAACTTTTCTTATTTGCAGCATCTTCTGTTGTTAGGCCAATTTCTTTTAAGTCCTCTCTGATTTCTTTTAACCATCGGCATCCAGTTGTTGTGTTTTTTGAAGCAAGATTGTACTGCACTAGTTGTTTTAGAAGACGTGAATCTGACATTCTCATGATGTGCCCAAAGAATCCTAGTCTTTTCTTTCGCATGGTATCAGTAATGGGTTCTAGGTTGTTATAGACCATATTGTTAGGTATTATTCGCCATTGCCCATCTTTTTTATATCCTTTATTGATACAAGTTCTTCCAATTCGCCTTTCGATCTTCTGTAATCTGTCGGTTTTAGAATGTTCATTTAGATGGAATAATGTTTCTGCTGCATATATGGCTTCCGGTTTTATGACTGTATTGTAATGTTTAATTTTTGCATTAATTGATAAGCATTTCTTTTTGTAAGTTTCCCATGTTAATTTTTGTGCCCTAGATAACTTGTTGGTTCTTATTTGAATTGACGCTTTCTCATTTTAATTGTTTGTTATTAGCTCTCCTAGATATTTGATATTTTCCATTCTATAAATGTCCCCGAAAAACTGTAATCTTCTCTTTTTCATTACATCAGTTAATTTTTCAAAACTCTCTATTTGGTCGTAACCTATATTCTGCGTTATTATTTCGTTTAGCTCCCAGTATTTTTCTCAGAATTCATCTTTCAGTCTTCTGTAATTTGTCTAAATCACCAAATCTTGTTAATTTAAGTGTTTCTGCCGCATACAGAGTTTCAGGTCGGACCACTGTTTGATAGGGCCTTAATTTAGTGTTCCAGGATAAGGTTTTTTTAAATTATGTATGAAAACATCTTTATAATTTATGCATACGCATTTCTATTGCTGTCTTTTCCTGCGAGTCACTTCATTATCCACTCTCCTAGGTATTTAAAGGAATTTGTTTTACATACTGAACTGTCATGAATTGTGGTACTTTTTGGGGCATCGGTAATAACTGATGATAGATTGAGAAGGATGCAGTAGTGCCACCATTGCAACATCTGACTGGAGTAGAAACCTACGGTACTTACCGTCACGAAGCACTGTTCTTGGCAGAGCTGGGTACCCCTAGACCTCAGAAGGTGAGTCATTATACTGGTCTACAATAAAGAAAGCAGAGTAAAATAAGCTGAATTCAAAAATGTCTTCAGTTCTGTCGTATATTGTTTTCTATCAAACTGCCAGGGCTTCACCCAGGGTGTCATTGGGCTGACCAGGACACGCCACACCTACTGCTCGGGTCTAAGCTCTGTGAACTTGCGGGATGAAGGAGCAGGATGAGGAGCCTGTCGACAGTCCGCCGTGTTACCTCACATTCTCGTCTAATCCAATACTGCTAACATAGGGTCTTTACTGAAACCAGTGTGGCGAATGAGTGTTTGAGTCACCGATTAATGTTAATTGCTTCTGTTACTACGCAAGGACCCAGAAACCTCATCACTCGTCACCACCACTTCTCATAGTCCGCGATGCACATTCCTCTCAGGTTCACGCAGCTTAAACCCAAGCAGCATTTATCTTAGTGTTAATTTTCACTCCACATGTGCAAACATATAAATGAAAACAGTATGCTGTTGGGATGCAGGGATATTTTAAATGTTGTTGCTTCCTATGTCTGCAGGTCATTCGAAACATACAGTAGATGAGCATGACAGGGAAAGAGGATGTGAAGAAGTTTAGCCTTCCATCGCTCTGTGCTTCTGTTTAAAGCTTAGCCCAGTCCGTAGATACACTTGGAAGGGCAAAAGAAATGTATCTGAGTATTCCGTAATATTTCAGTAGGAAACTAAAAGAATTAAGGGAATTAATGTGATAAATATTTGAAGAAACTTGGAACGACGTCAAAGTAAGAGCTTGGAAAGAATTGAATAGGCTTTGTATGAGCATCATGCGTAAAATGTCTCCTGGCTACAAACAAGTATTTAACATAATCATTTGGGATTATTTGAAAATATCTCCAGTTATTTAGAAAAACGGTGAACTGGATTAACATTACCATTTTAATGAACTGCTTGATTTTTATTTTTGTCAATACACGTTGATACAACTACCTTTTACCTGTTCTTAAGAAACAAACATTAGGACGATGATTCACAAAGAAAAGCAATGGAAAATAACTCTGAACTAAAAGAAACTATTCCTCCCATTCATGCCATAAAGATTATGTACCCAACGGTTTCAGAGGAGCCAAATAATGAATATCACGAAGCAAGTAAGAAATGAAACGAAAATCACAGGGGTGGGAGGTTACGTCTCATCATTTCCTAGTGATAAGTAGGTAAATGAAAAATAGTACTTGGAAAAAATTCTGCGGGCGCCCATGAATCCAGTGGGAAATAATGGTAAGCCAAACTGAATATCTCCATTCACACTCGTGCATTACCATAATTTTATCCCATAACCCTCATAAAGTTCATGTTTGTAAGAAATAATTACATAAATGTACTGTATGTTAATGTTCGACATGCACTTGTGTTTTAACAATATTACAAAAAGCAAAGCCAACTCCGTACAGGCCATGGAGGCCCTGGGAGTAATGGAAGGTAGAGGCTAGCACTAGATGGGATAGAGTTGTCGGCTCGATGCCCGGCCGTCTTTGCTCCCAGGATTCACCCTGGTACTCATTTCTGGTAAAGGCTGAGTGAACCCCAGGGCCATTTCCGTTTCCGAAAGGGGTAGTTTTGTTTCTAAAATCCACTACCAGGGTGGGGATCAAACTCACTCCCTTTCAGTTACAAGCTCAGCGCCACTACCGATTGCCCCAAGCAGCCCCCTTTAACAATATTACAGGCTAGTAATTGTAATAATACTAGATAATTTGTACATTATGGGAGTAAACTGAAAATATTTCTGTATTCAGCATGAAAAAATGGATTAGTAAACAAGCTTTACCTAGTCTTACCATAAATACTGTCACAACCTTTTAAGAGTGGCTGTACTCTCCCCTGTAAGGGCCTCCACATTCCTGTGTTGTAGTGTTAGCTATGAGTTATTTCAAGTGCAGCTGCAGTAGTGGAAAGTTCTGTGTGTTCGTTTTTAAGATGGAATGGTGCGATCACGAAAATTGTGTAGTTGTGGTCGCGTTGCACAGGGTAGGCAAATCCCCAGGTGAGATTTTCAAAATTCTCCAGAAACTCAAAGTAAGCAAAAGGTTTGTGTACCGCACTATCCAGCACTTCCTCAAGACAGGAACTGTGAAAGACCGAGACAGAGTAGGAACTGTGTGGACTCCAGAATTGGTGAAAGCAATGGCGACTCGTGCGAAGAAATCCGGTGAGGAGACAGTCTGTGATGGCTTATGAGCTTAACATTTCCAAAATGTCTGTCTCGCACATTGAGCAGTGGCCTGGGACTTTGTGCTTAAACGACGGAAAGGACACTTTCTCACAAATGCTCTGAAGGAACAGAGAGACTTAAAATCAAAACGCTTACTGTCGCGTTATGCAGCGAATGGTCACCGAAAAATCCTTTTTACTGATGAAAACATTTTCAGTGTTACACAAACTGCTGAAAAGGCTCCAAGGATCCAGAGGTGCCATCATCCTTCATCTGACGGTGTGATGGGGCGTGAGATACGAAGGTACCACGGACCTCCATTTCTGTGAAAAAGAGGTCAGAATGTCGGCTAAAGTGTATCAGGAACCACTGGTCAAGAAACTCAAGAACACCCTCTTCCATGCAGAGTGCTGGAGCTTCCAGCACATGGCTCGCATATCTCAGGAGTTGCTCTGGGCTAATGTTCCTGTCTTTATTTCGACCTTGGATTGGCCTTCTGCAAGTCCGGACCTAATTGTGGTCCAAGCTTCAGGAGATGGCTTGCAAGAAGAGATATCCAAAATATTGAAAGTTTAAAGTGTTCTCTTTTGAAGGCAGAAGCAGATTTTGCGATGGAAGTGTGCATAACTCAATTGATGACTGGCCACAAAGACTTGATGACAGTGTTTGTGCCAAAGGTGGCCATTTTGAATAATGACATGTGATTTTGATTTGTTACACATCCACTAATAATGATAATATCGTATGGCCTTGGATGCCAGGTGTAAGCATTGTAATTTGACACTCAGAGGGTAGCTTGCATGTCGAATTTCGTTGTTCCTTGAAGCACTATGAAAGTCAAGGAGGTTAGATATCTAAGCTCCTTGAACACTATAGCGCTTTCTAGTCGAGAAATGAGGAACTTTGTGTTGGCGGAAACTCCCGAGTTTAATTTTGCCATTAAGAACACGGCCTACTGAATTCAAATGGGTTCTTTGACATGCCAACATCGTGTGACATGCGTGTCGTATTTTTGCCGCCTTTCAAAAATCACTT
The DNA here is from genome assembly GCA_946902985.2 of Meconema thalassinum. Lineage (NCBI taxonomy): Eukaryota > Metazoa > Arthropoda > Insecta > Orthoptera > Tettigoniidae > Meconema > Meconema thalassinum. The sequence goes on along the minus strand of OX336390.1, from coordinate 13,026,175 downwards.
ACCATGGCCAGGAGCGAACCTGCAATCTTGGGGTTAGTAGACCGACACGCTATCCACTCACCCACCGTGGCAAACTACATGTCCACTTAACTAATATCATTAGGACATTAAAATATCTCAAACCAGTGTAAATTTATTGGAAACTTTGTGACAGTATTTATGGTAAGACTAGGTATTTCTGGCAATACAAATAATTTTGCTTTTGTTGACCAGTGGAATGAGAACCCTAGGTGGCTGTTGTCAGATTCAATTCAATTGAAATCAACATGCATTCTTTTATTTTACTAAGAGGAGAGGTTTTTATTGCGAATATGTGTGTATAAATAAACATTGAATACCGTATATCTGATTGTGAAGTAGTTACCTTGCTGTGTAATGGCATTGTGAGGTTTGAGCCCCTCTGTGGTCTGCTCCAAACGCATGGAGCATACATAGTCCTTACTGTAAAACCCAAAACAGTGCAGGTGTAATTGTTTGGTGCATCAGTTACAACATGTTGACCACTGCGATAGTATTCTGATACCACAAGTGCTTGGCCCAGAAATTACCCCCCCCCCAAAAAAATGTATGTTTCTCATTCTTTAATTGTTTTGTTATGGGAATTTTGATGTGTTATTTCCTTCGCAGCGAACTAAAATTATATCACAAAAGACTTGAATGAAGAAAACCACTACAGGGGGGGGGGAGACAATTTAACAAAAGAAAAGTGTAACTTCCTTGCCTACATTTTTCAAGAATTCGTTCTCATGTATTGGCCCGTGCTCTCGACGCTCCTGGATACACTGCGCTTAGTGAGCAGTTTTCTTTACATGCTCTGAGCATGTGATGTTTCTGCAGATGTCAATTAATTGAAACAAACCATATTGGAAAAACTGGATCCATATTGACTTACCGTATGTTAAATTAACATAATTTTATAGTAGTCCTCCCAGGCAATAAAATATTGTTACGTGCCACCCCCCTAGTGGCACTTTTGTTAACTGGATTACGGTGGGGGTACAAAGCACAACACCAATTACTGCTTAAAGAAATAATTAACTGTATTGTGGCCAGAAAATTACACTAATCAGCAAATACAAGCAATTAGGAGCCTTACTCCAGTTTCCTCAAGTCTCTTCCTTGAGCGCTCTTGGCCCTTCCACTTGTCAACAGATCACAGAAGTTAATCCGTCCTAATGAGTACGGTGGCCTTGACAGAAACTACCTGCTCCTCTCCTTTATGTTCACCGACCACAATTACTTACGATCACTTGCTGCAGGCTATTTCGCTGTCCACAAGCTGGAGAAACAATGTCACTGGATTTCGTAACTCGCACAGCACTTCGTCACCACACTTCTGTCGCACAAGATAATCGCTCGCACTAGCTCGTAAAACACAACAACCGCCCGTGCTTGACAGGTCGCACTTATATAGCAGGCCGGTGACTCAATAAACGCTTCTAGATCCATCCAGGGTTCACGGCTTCTCAAGGTTTTCCATCGCTGGTCCAGTCACGAATATTCTGGACTATCCCTTTGTCTGTAGTAGCCCTGTTGCATAAGGCGCGCGCAATACAGGAGGCAGGCCACAGCCCAGCCCTGGGGCAGTTGTGACTCATGCGGCGAGTGATGACACAAACTCACAGCCGTAACACCACCCCCTTCCTAAAAAGGCTGATCGTCCCGATCAATCATTGGTCCGTCTGTGTCCCTCCGTAGGCTGCCAGGCGATCTCGATGCACGATCTTCATCTTCGCCCTCGGGCTCCGCTGGATCCTGTAGACGACATCGTTGATCCGTTCCACGACTCGGTACGGGCCCTCCCAGGACTTCTGCAGTTTGGGTGACAGGCCTTTCTTCCGTAATGGGTTGAAGAGCCAGACCAGGTCGTCCTCGTGGAATCCTCCGGCATCCGTCTGCTGGTCGTATCGGGTCTTCATTCGGTCGGTCTCGATCCGCAGTTTCCTCCTCGCGAACGCGTGCACGTCCTCCAGTTGGTCGACCAGTTCTTGACAATACTGGCTTACCGGGATCGGATCATTCCCAGGTCGGCCGAAGGCAAGATCGACGGGTAGACGGAGCTCCCTCCCAAACATGGCCCGGGCTGGTGTGCACCCGGTGGCTTCATGCACGGCGGCGCGGTAGGCCAGGAGAAATAGTGGAAGATGCTTGTCCCAATCCCTCTGGTGCTCGCTGACAACTATTCGGAGATGGTTCTCGATGGTGCGATTGACTCGCTCTACCATCCCGTCGGACTGAGGGTGTAGCGGCGTTGTCCTTGTCTTCCGGATTCCCAGCAGCTGGCATAGGTTCTGGAACACCTGCGACTCGAAGTTCCTCCCTTGGTCGGAGTGCAGCTCCAGGGGTACTCCGTACCGGCTGACGAATTCCTTCACCAGGGTCTCTGCGATCGTCGCGGCTTCTTGGTTAGGGAGCGCATACGCCTCCGGCCATTTGGTAAAGTAGTCGCTGACGACTAATATGTAGCGGTTCCCTGCCTCGCTTAACGGGAATGGCCCAGCAACATCGATGGCCACTCTCTCCATGGGGCCGCCCACGTTGTAGGTCTTCAGTGGACCCCGTCGTCTTCGTCCTGGGCCCTTGCTGGCTGCGCAATCGTGGCACCTCGCGCAGTGGTTCTCCACGTCTGTTCGGCATCCGATCCAGTAGAACCGCTCTCTCAGCTTCTCCAGGGTCTTCTTTATCCCTAGGTGTCCACCAGATGATCCTCCATGGACTTCCTTCAGGACTTCCTCCGTCATAGCCTTTGGAACGACGACTTGTTCCCGAGATGTCTTCCCGTCGGTGCTCTCCCAGGCGCGGCAGATGAGGCCATCCCTTACAATCAGCGAGTCCCACTGCGCCCAGTAGGACTTAAACTTTGGGCTGCAGTCACTCACAATGTTCCACCCGGGTCTGGGGACACAGGCCCGCTTCCATTCGGCTATCAGTCCCAGGTCATCATCTTCTGCTTGTGCCCGCGTGAAAGATTCGCGGCTCCAGTTCCCTTGAAGTTCCACAGTAGTCCTCCGGCACTGTATCCCGGTGTTCTCCTCCCTCCTAGTACAGAAGGTGCAGTCTTCGGGGCACGGTCTTCGTGACAGGGCGTCGGCGTTAGAATGCAGTTGGCCTTTCCTGTGCTGAATCTCAAAGTAGTACTGTTGAAGCCTCTCTAACCACCGCGCGAGTTGACCCTCGGGCTGCTTGAAGTTCAGGAGCCACCGCAGGGATGCATGGTCGGTCCTGATGAGAAATTCTTGCCCGTACAGGTACTTGTGGAAGTGTTCAGTGGTCTTCACGATGGCGAGCAGCTCCTTCCTGGTGACGCAGTAGTTCCTTTCTGGCTTTGACAAGGCCTTGCTGAAGTAGGCCACTACTCTCTCCTCGCCGTCCACTACTTGCGACAGGATTCCCCCTATGCCAAAGTCGCTGGCATCGGTATCGACGATGAACCTTGTTCCAGGTCTGGGGTAGGCCAGAATAGGTGCGGTGCACAGAGCCTGCTTGAGTTGTTCGAAGGCACTGTGGCATTCTGCTGTCCACGTGAAGAGTTGGTCCTTCTCAGTCAGTCGATGTAAAGGTTTGGCGATGCCGGCGAATCCTCTCACGAAGCGACGGTAATAAGTGCAGAGTCCCAGGAAGCTTCGTAGTTGGGACTTGTCCTTCGGAACTGGCCACTCCCTCACAGCTGCGGTCTTCTCTGGGTCGGTGCGCACCCCTTCTTCGGAGACGATATGCCCAAGGTACTGGACCTGCTTCTGGAAGAGCTGACACTTCTTGGGGCTCAACTTCAGCTGGGCAGCCCGTAGCTTCATCAAGATCTCATTCAGGTTGCAGTAGTGCTCCTCGAAGCTTTTTCCCAGAACGATGACGTCGTCTAGGTAGACCAGGCAGGTCTTCCAGTGTAGTCCCCTCAGAATGGACTCCATTAGCCTTTCGAAGGTCGCAGGGGCGTTGCACAGACCGAATGGCATGACGGTGAACTGCCAGAGACCGCTGCCCACAGAGAACGCAGTTTTCTCGCGGTCCTTAGGGTGGACCTCCACCTGCCAGTAGCCACTCTTCAAATCCAAGGTGGAGAACCATCTCGACCCTGATATGGTGTCCAGCGTGTCGTCGATCCGGGGTAGAGGGTAGCTGTCCTTCGTGACGTCATTCACCCGCCTGTAATCCACGCAGAACCTGGTGGAACCGTCCTTCTTCTTCACTAGCACGACCGGAGAACTCCAAGGACTATGTGATGGCTCGATCACCCCTTGCTCCTTCATCTCTTCTACCATCCGGTCGACTTCGGCTTGCTTGGCGAGTGGGACACGTCGGAATGGGGCCCTAATCGGTGCGCTGTCCCCAACGTCGATTCTGTGCTGAACCAAGCTTGTCCTGCCGAAGTCTTTGCTCCCCACGGAGAAGACGTCCTGGAATTCGCGTAGCAGGTCCTGAAGTTGGCGTGATTGTTCCTCGTCTAAATGGTCCTGGGATCCTTGGTACAGCTTCTGTAGTTCTTCTGGCAGTGTGCGTCTTCTTCGGTTGTCCGTCTGCAGGTGTCCGTCTGTCGTATCTGTGATGCGGGCAATCCAGGTAACGGGCTCGCAGACTCCTAGGTTGGTGTCCCGGTGAACCGTAATGTCGTAGTCGTTCAGGTTGGACAGGCGGACGTACGGCCGAGACGTCGTGTTGATGAGAGTCTTGGCAACTAGCAATCCTTTTGTCTGGATGTCCTCATATTTTGGCTCGATGACAGCCGCCACTCCCTCAGCAGTTCCGTCGACAATTACGGCAGCGCTGACCTCCGTCCTGGCGGGAACGATGACGTCTTCTCTCAGCCTTACTCGTCGTGCGGTGATGGACTCGTGCGCAGGTTGCAAAGCAAGTTCCTCACCTCCGAAGTGCAGAGTGTTGGTACTCAGATCCAAGATGATGTTGTTCTGATCCAGGAAGTCCAGTCCAATGATCACTTCATTTGATACGTCGGCCACAAATACTGGATGCTTTATCGCCCGTCGACCAATGACGAACTCCAGTGATGCTTCGCCATGTACCGGTGCGGTGTCTCCGGTCGCGGTTATTAGCTGGAGGTTCCTTTGTGTGGGTTGAACTCTCCACTTCGGGATCACGGTGGGGCTGACGATGGTCCTCGATGCTCCCGTGTCGATTAGCAGGGGTCAGCTCTCTCCGTTGACGACTCCGTCGACCATCAGGCTGCTATTATCCCTCCGTAACTGCGTCACACGAACTTGGACTGCCGGGGATTGACGACTGCCACAAGCCAACCTTTGCCCCCCTAGGCTGGCTGATACTTGCTTTCCTGGGCCGCGCGGTTTCCCTACGACTGACTGTCCCGACGGAAACCCTTGGCGGCGGCGATCACCGCAGTCCTTGCTCAGGTGGCCTCTCTTACGGCAGGTCCAGCAGGTCGGTAGTCCTCTTCCGGGCCGCCTCTCCGGTTGCCTTCCGGCTGTGTCGGTGCTGGTGGTGCTGCGACTATCGAAGAAACGGCTTAGCGCCTCCATTAATTCGTCGGCCAGGGGCTTGGTCTCGTTGGTTTTTACTGGTTCGTCGACGTCCACTTGACGCACCCGCGCGTGCATTCTGGATGCCTGTTTTGCCGCCTCAGCGCATCTGTTAGGGTCTTATTGCGCGCGAGTCGCAGCGCCTGTTGAGTGTCCGAGTCCCGTAGCCCGTCGGTGAAAGTCTGCGTCGCTATCTGCTCCAGAAAGTCGGCCGGCGCTGTTGGGTAGGCGAGCCTTACGAGGCGTGCGATGTCCATCTCGAACTCCTGCAGGGTTTCCGCGTTCTTCTGTACCCGGGTCCGGAGCTGCATCTGGTAGGCCTGCTGAAGATGGCTATCTCCATATCGGGACTCCATATGGGCGATTAGTGAAGCGTAGTCCTGGGATCCAGTCGGGATGGCCTGAAGGACGTTAAGGGCGTCACCTCTCAGCGCTACAATGAGAGCTGTAGCCTTTTCTGTGTTGTTCCAGTTATTTATGGAACAGGCCGCCTCGAACTGACGTAAGTAGGTGCTCCACGGGACCTTTCCGTCGAAGGTTGGGGGCGTCACTCTGCTATGTCCCGTTCCTGATATTCCCGGTGTAACGGTGGGCGGGCGTTGGCGCAGCTCGGCAACTTCCTTTTGTAAGGCGTTGAATTTCTCCTCCACCCCCATCAGCGGGCGTTGGCACAGCTCGGCAACTTCCACTTGTAAGGCGTTGAATTTCTCCTCCACCCCCATCAGCGGTCGTTGGCACAGCTCGGCAACTTCCACTTGCAAGGCGTTGAATTTCTCCTCCACCCCCATCAGCGGGCGTTGGCGCAGCTCGGCAACTTCCACTTGTAAGGCGTCGAACTTCTTTTCCACTGCCGTGACTTCCTCACGCAGACCCAGTTCTAATTTCTTCAGGTCCTGTGTCAACTTATTCTGACCGTCTTCCATCTTCTTCTGGCCGTCCTCTATCCTCTTCAGGTCCTCCGCTAGCTTATTTTGACCGTCTTCTAGTTTGGCAGTTAGGTCCTCGGCTAGCTTCTTCTGGCCGTCCTCCATCTTCTTCTGGCCGTCCTCCATCTTCTTCAGGTCCTCCGCTAACTTATTTTGGCCGTCCTTCAGGTCCTCTGCTAGCTTATTCTGACCTTCTTCTAATTTGGAAGTTATGTCCTCGGCTAAACTTTTCTGGCTGTCTTCCAATTTGGCAGTTAGCTCCTTGGTTAAATTCTTCTGGCCGTCTTCTATGCCATTTAACTTTTCTAGCAATGCTGCCAATTGCGCCTCCATTTTAGTTGTTTGCCTTGTAAAGGGCATGCACTCACAGGAAAATTAGAGAAAATGACCTGCTCGGGTTTTGAAACCAGGACCGTCAGGTGTTGTGCTTGAGTTCGTAATCCCACTTCTGACACCAGTTGTTACGTGCCACCCCCTAGTGGCACTTTTGTTTACTGGATTACGGTGGGGGTACAAAGCACAACACCAATTACTGCTTAAAGAAATAATTAACTTTATTGTGGCCAGAAAATTACACTAATCAGCAAATACAAGCAATTAGGAGCCTTACTCCAGTTTCCTCAAGTCTCTTCCTTGAGCGCCATTGGCCCTTCCACTTGTCAACAGATCACAGAAGTTAATCCGTCCTAATGAGTACGGTGGCCTTGACAGAAACTACCTGCTCCTCTCCTTTATGTTCACCGACCACAATTACTTACGATCACTTGCTGCAGGCTATTTCGCTCTCCACAAGCTGGAGAAACAATGTCACTGGATTTCGTAACTCGCACAGCACTTCGTCACCACACTTCTGTCGCACAAGATAATCGCTCGCACTAGCTCGTAAAACACAACAACCGCCCGTGCTTGACAGGTCGCACTTATATAGCAGGCCGGTGACTCAATAAACGCTTCTAGATCCATCCAGGGTTCACGGCTTCTCGAGGTTTTCCATCGCTGGTCCAGTCACGAATATTCTGGACTATCCCTTTGTCCTAGTAGCCCTGTTGCATAAGGCACACGCAATACAGGAGGCAGGCCACAGCCCAGCCCTGGGGCAGTTGTGACTCATGCGGCGAGTGATGACACAAACTCACAGCCGTAACAATATAATTAATCAGGGTGTCTACTGCTCTGTAAAACAGGGAATTTTTAAATCCTGGAAAACTCAGGAAATTATCAGGGGATTTTAATGACACTCAGGGAATTTGTTTTACAAGGTTCAACCTTGAATAATTGGAAATTAAGCATTTAAATTTTTACAGGGGGGGGGGGAGTATATTCTGGTGATAATAGTTGTAGATGTATGTTCTTACTGACGTTAAATCTGTAAGCTGTCATTCCTTGCAAGATAGAGCAAATTACATGTGTAACTGTAGGAGAGCATTACTATTGACAAGCTACTTTCAATACTCACAAGCATAATAGTTTTTCTGGATGAAAAATTTAAAATTGGCAAAATATAGAAAAATGCCTTTTAAACTTTGTCATGCTACCCTTTATTGTGCGAGCACTTTTCGAAATGCCAATCAAAGAAAGTGTTGGCGTTGTAACTTTGTTTGAAGTGCTTTTGGATTGCCAATATTTTTTTCTTTTTCTGTTAACCTCCTCTAAACTATTGTAAAATTCATTTACTATCTCAAAAATAATCATGGGAGCATGCTCAACAACTCACCAAAGTTTCATCGCAATGAAATGATTGGTATATGAACGCATACTGGACTTTCTTGAAACGATTCGAGCGCCGTCACACATTTGTTGAATATACCCGTACGCTACCTATTTTAAAATGGATTTCCTAAGTCGGAAACCTTCCCTGACATGTACACAACATCTCATGAAAGTTTCATCGCAATCGGATGAATGGCATATGAACGCAAACGAGATTTGTTTAAAACGATTTGTGCGCCGTCACTCATTTGTTGAATCTATTTGTGCACCACCCATTAAAAAACGGATTTACTAATTCATACACATTCGCAGGACTGTACTCAACTCACCAAGGTTTTATTATAATCGGATGAATGGTATATGAACGCATACGGGACTTAGTTGAAACGATTCACGCGCTGTCGCTCATTAATTGAATCTTCTCGTGCGCTACCGATTGTAAAATGGATTTACTAAATCAGAAATCTTTGTGGGAGTGGAAACAACATTTCTCCAAATTTCATTGTAATCGCATGGATGGTATATGAACGCATACGGATTTTTTTTATACGATACGCGCGCAGTTACACATTTGTTGAATCTACTCATGCGCTACCTATTGTAAAAAGGATTTACTACGTCAGAAACCTTTCCTGGAGTGCGCACAACAATTCAACCAAAGTTTCATTCATAGCAATCGGATGAATGGTATATGAACGAATACGGGACTTTGTTTAAGCGATTCGTGTGCCGTCGCTCATTTGTTGAATCTACTTGTGCGATACCTATTGTAAAGTGGATGTACTAAGCCAGAAAACCTTCCCTGAAGTGTACACAACATCTCACCCAAGTTTCTTCGCTATCGGACGAATGGTATATGAACGCATACGGGACTTTGTTGAAACGCTTCGCACGTCTTCGCTCATTTGTTGAATCTACTTGTGCGCTACCTATTGTAAAATGGACTTACTAAGCCAGAAACTTTCTCTGGAGTGTACACAATAACTCGCCCAAGTTTAGTCGCTATCGGACGAATGGTATATGAACGCATACGGGACTATTTTGAAACACTTCGAGCATCGTCGCACATTTGTTTAATCTACTTGTGCGATACCTATTTTAAAGTGGATTTACTAACCCAGAAACCTTCCCTGAAGTGTACACAACATCTCGCCCAAGTTTAATCGCTATCAGACGAATAGTATATGAACGCATACGGGACTTTGTTGAAACGCTTCGCCCGTCGTCGCTCATTCGTTGAACCTTCTCGTGCGCTACCTATTGTTAAGTGAATTTACTAAGCCAGAAACCTTACCTGAAGTGTACAGAACATCTCACCCAAGTTTCATCACAATGGGATAAATGGTATATGAACGCATGTGGGACTTTCTTGAAACAATCGCACGCTATTTTGTTGAGCTACTCGCGCGCCATCTATTCTAAATTGGATTTACTACGCCTAAAACTTTTCCGGGACTGTGCACAACAACTCACCAAAATTTGATCGCAATCGGAGGAATTGTATATGAACGCATCGCAATTACACATTTGTTTAAACTACTCGCGCGCTATCTATTGTGAAATGGATTAACTATGCCTATGAACATCCCGAAAGTGTGTACAACAACTAACCAAAATTTGATCACAATCGGTTGAATTGGTCTATGAATGCATAAAAGACAAACAGACAGACATTCCTTTTTATATATGTATATAAGATTATGGCCACTTCTGTTACTCAGGGAATTTTCTGATTTATCCTGGAAAAATCAGGGAATTGTCGGGGAAATCTGTTACAGTAGTTGGTTTTGGTAGACATCCTGTTAATAGCCGAAACATATTTCATTAACAGTGTTGAATAGGTGGAAAAGGGTTTAATCAAGATCTACATTTTTATTGACAATAAAAATATGTACAGTTCTTTAACGTTCACAACTAAAATGTTAACCCAACCTAAGAAGATTGATTCATCATACACATTTGATTATTATTTAATAACCAGAAACCAGGCTAGATCGGTGTCCTTGGTACTTAGTGTGAACATTGGTCATCATATCCAAATTCTATTCTAGCCTTTGCCGGGTCTGGCTGTTGTAGAGTCCTCTCCATCTAATTCTTTCTTCCCACCACTTTTCTTCCTCCTCTTCTCTCAATACAGACTCTCACTTCTGTACTCCACCACTTTCTTGGTCGCCCTCAAGAAAATCTTTACCATTGAGAAGAGTTTAAAGCACCAAATTGATCGGGGAATGTGCCTCTAGCTCTTGGAAAGCCAGTACAAACCTGTGTAAGTTCAGAGGGGCTTCCAATAATGTGAGTGACATTCAGGTTGTATTTTAGTGGATGAAGAAAAGGGGGGGGGCATAAAACCAGCACAAGAGTGAATGAAAATGCAGTAGTGAAGCCTTTTATGAAAATTTAAGCAACTCATTGTCCTGGATTCAACAGTCTTCCAGCAAAATCTTGGTTCTACCCACCAGGCTAGATCAATTCAGGTCAGATGTTATGTTTCATTTCTCCTGTAGACTGGCCTACTAGTGGCCCGGATCTCAACCCCCGAACTACAAATGTGGTCTGCGAGAAGGGAAGTTTTGAAATGTTCCAAGTTAGAAACTGTGGCAGGTTTTCATGCTTTAAAAAAAAAAAAAAGCTTAAAGCCTTTGTGTCGTGTGTGTTTATTTTGAAAATTGATTGGTACTAGGCATAACACCCACCGGTGTAAAAGGATAGTGATACACAAGTTCAACCATAGTTTGGTTTTTCATTTTATAATTTGTAACAATAATCAAGTTAGGACTAGGCATATTCACAACCACCTCCTGTAGGAACATAGACCGAAGGAAAGAAAAGGCATACTACACATTGTGACGAGAAACATGTCCTCCTTAGCTCTTAGTTTTCAACTGGTGTAATTAGAACCCATTTCAGTGGCAATTCCATATATTGTAATCTTTATTCCGATTCTACTGACTACAAATCGGAGTGTAGTATGAGGCTTATGTTGTGTACTAGGCTGTTTATAAATGTGTACTCCACTTCTCATCATTGTGGAAGAAGTAATTAGAATAATGGAATTGATTTTATATCTGTTCCCATTTCCAGCAACTGCTAAACATGACACGATCAGCTGTGGGAGCAACAATATCCAAGCTAATGTTCTGTAACCTTGAAGGGTTACAAAGATCAGGCACTCAAAATCGAGGACTTATTCGTGGAGGTTGGAAATGTGATACAGTATATCGGTTATAATTATTGTGTGACCATTTCATCTTTTCTATTCATCCTGTATCTTATCATCATGAACCGGCTCCAGTTTCCCGGGTGCGGTGGACGAGCGCTCTCCATTTAGTTCTCCCCAAGAATGTTACCTCCTCCATGATTTCCTGTAAATCCAGACCTCTCCCTGCAAGATCATTTCTAACCTTGTTGATCCATCTCTTCCTGGGTCGACCTCCTGGTCTCTTGCCTTTCAGTTCTTTCTCAGACCACACTCTAGCTGTTCTGTGTGTGTCCATTCTTTTGTGATGACCGAACCATTTCAGCCTGGCTTCAACACGGATCTCATTAAGAGATCTTATCATTTTTTATTTTGTCCCTCCTTCTCTTCTGAATCATAGTTCTTAAAAACTTCATCTCCACCGCCTGTAGTTGGCTGGCATTTCTCTTGGATTGGGTACAGGTTTCCAAGCTATATGTAGTAGCAGGTACAAAGAAGCTCTTGTAGAGTATTAGTCTTGATCTTAAAGGAACTTGCTTATCCCAAAAGAAGCCCTCTCACGAGATAAAATTGTGCTCCATGTTGAACTCGACTAGTGATTTCTGCAGACGGTTGGTTATCTGTCGACACTACACACTGCCAAGGTAAGAAAACTTATGTACTTGTTCTAACTTTGTACCATTCAGAGTGATGTTAGTACAAATGTTTTGTCGACTAACGGGCATCACTACCATTTTGGACTGGCTTATATTTAGAACAAATTGCTTTTCAGCATTCCAATCATTCATCCTGTATCTAGAGTAAATAAAATGTAATGTCAGATTTGTGCCTGGCAGGTTGGTTTAAGATAAGTTATTGAAAAGAACATGCAAGTGAAAACTATATAAATTGTTTGGTTTAACGCCATTTTGGAAAAGAGAGAGATTGATAATGCATGGCAGACTACTATCGGATTTTTTATTGAAAAACGAGTTATACCAATATTTTCTTTGTTTAATTCTGCGTTAGACTGTATAAGCCAATTATTTTCAAGTTTATTAATTATTTATTTATTTGTGGTTGTATGAAAAATTGTCCGTGTTTTTGTCGTCTTTTCTAGGAACCGCTCACTTAAAACTATATACATGGAAAACTACTTGGATGAGGGTAAGGACATTTTTATATGTGATAGGCACAAGTAATGGTAGTGCAAATCTCAAGTTTCAATTGTTTTCAATTACCCAATAAAAAGTTCTTATACTTTTTCTGACGTAACGTTTTCTCAGCCCAGGATAAACGTACAGCAGGCAACTTGGTCTCATTTTGAAGCTCTCATTCGTGATTGTCGGAAACTAAGACCACTGTAAACGTTCAGTGTGTTGGCGAATTTATGAAGGGTAATATTAATGGGAGGTTTTGCGTGTTCCGGTCCGTGCGAGTAAAAGCGAGCGAGCCGGTAGATTCGATTGCAGCGTTGCCGGGCAGTAGTGTAATGGAATGCGACTGACCTGGCTATATCCAGATGCTATTTTCAGTCTTCCTGTTTACAACTTATATGCCACATCACATCCAAATGCCTCAGAGACCACCATTGTCTGAGGGTGAGCTTGCGCTAACATATTACAAAATGGTAGAAGTATGGAAGCAATGAATGTTTTATGACAATTTCAATGGGTTAAGTGGTCTCCGCCCAATCAATACAAGTTGTATTGATTGGGCGGAGACCATTTAACCCATTGAAATTGTCATTGTACACGTCAATACGGACCTTGCGAAATGGATAATCTTCCAATTAATCTTGAATGTTTTATGCCGAGAAGCATTGCTTACCGTTGCTCCTGAACTCTGGAAACAATGTATTAAACACTCTAAAAGAATTGAAGACCACTACTGGGAGATAGATGGCCTGTCTGAAAATGTCCCTCATATCGAGCAGGTCATAATTAACATGAATGCCAGCAGTTCGGAACAGAGCCATTCTTCAGACGAAGAATACTGACTGAATTACATATTGTAAAGATATTATGTAAATAATGCAGATAGCCCATGTAAAAATTGTGTAGTCTGACATTTCCAAATTAGGAAGACAAACCACTTTTAAACCTGCCATTGAAGGTCTAAAGCCCTTATGTGAAAAAGGTGATGGAAAACGAAATGTGTACGAGGAAAGAAAATAAAAGGTTGAAAGGAAACTTAAAGCAGTGTTCGTTTGTAGAGCCGCAACGACTGCAACTTAACGCGGCAACGCTGCACCGGATTTCACAAGTCCTCTCGCTTTTACTCGCACGGGCTACAATGCACAAAACCTCCCATTAATATTACTCTTCATAAATTCGTCATCACACTGTACGTTTACAGTGGGATAATCACGAATGAGAACTTCAAAATGAGACCAAGTTGCCTGCTGTACGTTTATCCTGGGCTGAGAAAAACGTTACGTCAGAAAAAGTATAAGAACTTTTTATTGGGTAGTTGAAAAAAATTGAAACTTGAGATTTGCACTACCAATATTTGTGCCTATCACATATAAAAATTTAATTACCCTCAGCCAAGTAGTTTTCCACGTATATAGTTTGAAGTGAGCGGTTCATAGAAAAGACGTCAAAAACACGGACAGTTTTTCATACAACCACAAATAAATAAATAATTAATAAACTTGAAAATAATCGGCTTATGTAGTCTAATGCAGAATTAAACAAGGAAAATATTGGTATAACTCGTTTTTCAATAGGTCTGTTGGTTTGGTTGTAATTAAGGCCTAACCTCGAGTATCCATAATAAAAAAATCCGATATTAGATCACACTGTTTTAAGGAAGACTGAATGAGCGACGACAAGAATGAGAAAGGAAGAGATGTATAAAGTTGGTTGGATGAGAAAGAAAGACTGGCTATTTGTGAATCAGAGAGAGAGAGAGAGAGTGGGATTTCGGCGATATTGACGGAAAGTTTGAAATGAAGGACTACCGTACACGTCTCGTGACACCAACAGATTCTGGAACCAGTAAGTCAGAAAAATCTGATTTTAAATGTGTCACATGTCCAAGCCCCAGTGGGGTCATTGATAGAGATTGGAAAATTAAGAGGCACAAATCTGAGATTGTGAGAAAGGGTGCAAAATATATATTCAACTAGCATTACCCGTCGCGGCTTTGCCCGCGAATATTGTAGTTGTAAAGAGTATACTGGTAACGTCCCAATCATGAATGCTATGACTTATTTTAATAGCTAATCTCCATTCAGTTGATGAGACACCAAATGAAGATTAATGGAAATAGGTGTGACGAAGTTATTATGAAATGGTAAGAAATGTATTGGTTGCCACGAAACTTAAGTTCTCTCTACTTGGCAAATGCACATCAACCATTTATAACCTAACTTATTCAGCATAACTTATATATTTTCACATACACATCTCTTCAATTCAACGCAGTTCAAGACTTTTTATGCTTTATTAACAACAGTTTTATAACAAACAGATCTGGTTTTTGAAATTTTACTCTTGAGTTTTTGGAACAAAAATATGTATAGTATCCTCTATTATAACAATAATTTTATTAAGTTGTATGTTACTGCAGAGTACCAAAAATAAGGTCCCATTAACACCAACCTACACATATGGGGTACCTCTACAGGTTCAGCATAACCCAATGCGTAAACTAAATGCACTCACTTACTCTTTAAATGCCTCACAAATAAATAAATAAATACCTTAAAACATGTATATTTACTATGAAATAGAAAATGTGAAAGTTTCGAGACGGTTATAAGGTTATCACTGAACAAAATTAAGCTGTAAAATTCATCAATACATACACAGTCATCATCATCATCATCATCATTTCCCCTTATCCAGCTTCTGCCGGGTCGGGGTATTTATGGCACTTCTCCACTTTCCTCTTTCCTTCCACAATTCTTCTTCCACGATCTTGTCCCAGTCCAGATTCCTTTTTCTCACGCTGTTCTTCACTGAATCGATCCACCTTGTTCTAGGTCTTCCCCTTGCTCTCTTACCCTTGTACTTGGCCTCCAGCACCTGTCTTGGTATTCTATTTTCCTCCATCCTCTTTACATGTCCAAACCACCTTAGTTTATTCTTCTCAATTCTCTCATTTAGTTTTCCCATCCCAACTTCCTTCCTAACATCTTCATTCCTCACTCTGTCTTTCCTTGTCTTACCTATCATACTTCTTAGGAATTTCATTTCACTGGCTTGGATTTTACTCTCATGCCTGCTTGTCAGGGTCCAAGTCTCAGCTGCATAAGTTAATATGGGTAAATAGTACATTTTATACATTACCTCCTTGCTTTTCCTTGGTACTTCCTTATCCCAAACAAGTTTTCTTACACTTTGATAGAATGCATTGCTCTGCTGTACCCTCCTGCCAATCTCCATGTCCAACCTACCAGTTTGCATCAATTCACTTCCTAGGTATTTGAACGTGTCCACAATTTCCAAACTCTGACTTCCAATTTTCACAGTGCCCTTTCCTTGTCTTTCCCCTCTTGTCATCACCATGGTCTTGCTTTTCTCTATACTGATTTTCAGGCCATACTTCTGAATATTTTCGTTCAGTGCATCTAGTTGTTTTTGCACTTCTTCTGTGTTCCTTCCCCAGACCACAATATCGTCTGCAAATAATAGTAACTTCATTTCTTTATGTCCATATGCTTCCTTTGTTTCCTTTACAATTTCATCCATTACCATTATGAATAAAAGAGGTGACAGCACACTCCCCTGTCTTAGTCCAGTCTTGTTCCTAAACCAATCTGTCTTTCCAACTGGGGTCAGTACCCTGCTAACACAGTTGCTGTACATTGCTTGCACCATTTCCAACATTTCTCTTCCCAGTCTCTTCTTAACCATGGTTTCCCATACCTTCTCTCTGGGGACACTATCATATGCCTTTTCTAGATCTATGAAAGTCATGATCAAATCCTCTCCATATTCCCAGTTCTTTTCCATCACCTGCCTCAAGCTAAAGATTGGGTCCACTGTGGATCTTCCACTCCTGAAGCCATACTGTTCCTCTTGCAACTCTCCTTCCACCTTTCTTCTCATTCTTCTTTCTAATATCCTTTCCAGTATTTTTACTATTTGTGATATGAGGGTGATCCCTCTATAGTTATCACACACTTTCTTGTCCCCTTTCTTAAACACTGGTATTATTAGCCCTTTCTCCCAGTCTTCTGGTACACATTTCCGTTTCCACACACACTTTAGCAGTCGATACAGCCATTGCATACCAACAGGTCCAGCAGCCTTTATCATTTCTACACTGATTTCATCCACCCCTGTTGCTTTTCCCATCTTCATTTTCTGTACTGCTAATTCCACCTCCAGCATTGTTATATCATCTTCTGTTATAGAGTCGTCAGGCTGTGTCACTTCGATCTCACCAGTACAATTGCTCACATTCAATAGCTTATCGAAATACTCCTTCCATCGTCCCTTTATCTCTTCTGGGTGTGCTAACAACTCTCCATCTTCCTTTTTCACCAGCTTTGTAGTAACTCTTTCTTTCCTCTTACTTCTTAGAAGCCCATACAGCATCCTTTTACTGCCACTTACATCTGTTTCCATTCTTCGTGTAAATTCTTCCCAACTTTTCTTCTTTTCTTCTCCTATCACTTTCTTACACCTCCGTTTGCTGTCGTGGTACTTCCTTTTGCTTTCTTCTGTTTGATCTCGGTTCCATTCTTTCCATGCAGACTTCTTTTCTTTTACTGCTTTCCTCACTTCCTCATTCCACCACGGTGTCTCCTTCGCTTTCAGTCTTGTTGACGTCCTACCACAAGCACTCTCTGCTGCACCAGCAAATGCCTTTTTAAAGTGGGACCATTCCTCTTCTACATTTTCCACTTCAGTAACTGGGATTTGTTGCTTCAATCTCTCCTGAAAATCTTCCTGTACAGCTTTGTCTTTCAATTTCCATACTTTTATTTTACTTTCTCTGATCTCCTTTAGGTTTTCCAATTTTTCCCATCTAAATTTTGCCACCACAGCTCTATGGTCCCCATCAAATGCTTCACCTGGTAAAGCTGTCACATCCATCAGCTTTCTGCGATTTGTCCTTTCCACCAGGAAGTAGTCAATTACTGATTTTGTTCTTCTATCACCCCAACCATATCTCATAATTTTCCTGCTGTTTTTCTTCCGAAACCATGAATTACCCACTATCAGTCCATTCCTTTCACAGAAGTTTACAAGTTCCTCTCCTTCCCGGTTCTTTTTCCCATATCCATATGGTCCAACGACTTCTTCCTTTCCTTGTCTCTCAATTCCGACTTGCGCATTCATGTCTCCCATGATCACCACTTCTACATCTGAGATTACTCTTTCTACATCCTCCAGGAATATTTCAATATCTTCTTCTCTGTTTCCAGTCTGTGGTGCATACACTTGTATGAAGTCCATCTCGTCATTCTTCATCTTCATTCTAATTTTCATTATTCTGTCACTCACACACTCTACCACTTCAACATACTCCTCCAGTTGTTTCGAGGTTATCAGTCCCACGCCATTTTTTGCCTCTTGGCCACCACTCCAGTATAATGTATATCCTTTCCTCAATTTCTTCCTTCCTTTACCTTTCCATTTCACTTCACTCAGCCCCATCATTCCAACCTTCTCCCTCTCCATGAAGTCTACCACCTCCTCCACCTTGCCTGTCAGGGTCATGACATTCATGATTCCCACTTTCATTTCGGTTACTGGTCGCCCATTTCTCACAGTTCCCCCAGTACCAAAGGAACTGCGTGTCGCCTGCAGGGTACGCCCTAACCTTTTCCGAATCATTGGAAGTGCCATATCCATTTTAGGCTATTATTACGATGGGGTCGCCACTCCCAAAGGGAGTATGCACTTAAGGAGGGGGTCAAGGGGCACTCTAGAATTTTTTCACGTGTGAGTGTGGTACGAAAGATCTTTTTCACCCGACTATAAAGGGCCTCTGAAAACCACATTTAAAGGCCCTTAAATTAACAGTGTATTTGATATTCCCAGAAATCTACTTTCTGTCTAATATACCTATGAAGGAATGACAAACCCCTAACCACTGCACCAGTAGCTGAATTGATAAAGTCTGATTATTCATACCAAGGATAAATCAGTCATAGCATTCATGATTGAGATTTTGCTAAGTGTACTCTTTACAACTAGAATATTTGCGGGCGAAGCCGCGATGGGTAATGCTAGTTATAATTACATCGCCAATAAGGGATTGGGCTGTCATGGTCACTTTTATGTTCCAGGTTCAATTCCCACCTCCACTAGAAATTTCCCATCTAACTATGGGTTGGAATGGGGAGTTTTCTGCTTCATGAGGACTATAAGTAGCTGCTTGATAAGAGAAGTAGCACCCCATGCCCTAGAAGCCAAGAAAATGTGAATGAGGTTGTTGCGCTGGCAAATCATGTCCCTCAATCAGTGGGAGTGTTAGTTCTTGTCTTGCCCCAGCCACATAGCTAGGCTCCATTCAGTTGATGAGACACAAAATGAAAATTAATGAAACTCAGCAAGGATTTGGAAGGTACCATCTCAAGATTTCCCTGGAGGTGAAAATAGTAACCATGTAAAACCATTCCGAGGATGGTTGATAACATTCCTGACGTCAGTCCCAGTAATAAGGAATTCATGACTGAGGGACACAGGCATCCCTCAACTGCTTCATCCTAGGTTTCTGATAACAAAAGTGTTATCAATAAGGTTCAACTCGCACTAAACATCGAGGGTCTGCAGCCACTTGTCGATCATGGCTGCCACGCGAGCGCTGTTGCGACTGCCCTGCATGAAGCTGGTGTGGTCGCCAGGAACATCCTCGATGTGTGTCTGACCTCTTGTGATCTGTAACACATTTAGAACACATTACTATATAAGTGGGCATGGGACTCCATTGCTGCATCAACCTTCTTTGATCAATGGGTATTCTCTTCCAACCTTGACAATATTAGGGTATCCAAGACTAAGGGGGTTTTTACTTTCCCTCCCTCCCTTGATTAGCCCTTTTGTCCTAGGTACTGTATTTGCCATGCCTGTTGCGGGGTTTCGTCTTGATGCACCAAGTCAAGCTCGTCAACTAGCAGGCAAAACCTAGGAGATTTGCTGGAGTAAACTAATGGCCGTGAAAGCTGATGTTATATTCTCTGCCGAGAAAGTCTTGATAAATCTTGGTTGGTTTCTCAGTTTAGGGGCTGCGACAATGCGGTCATGTAGCCCCGTGTACTTTGGGTGTGTGTAGAATCTGTCTGATAACCGGTGTTAATTGTGTGTGTTATCTGTTTTTAATTCGAGTAAGGACGGCAGACATTTGATTTTCAAGTAGTTCCAACTTTTGCTACCAAACGCCACCGTCAACGACCAACTAGTTCTGAACTTGGTTACTAGATGCCACCACAGTCGGCTCCTGGCGACGAGCGTTGGAACCAAAGAGGGTTAGTCAAATCTAACCTATAATTAAGCTTCACACAAGTGTAATTAGTGGAAGGTTCTTTATCGTGCCATAAATCTATGACATGGGACCGCCGGCTTTACTTCCTCTCCAAAGGAAGGCATACTGAGGAATTTTTAACGCTCTTAAAAAATCCGACGACTTCGGCCGGGTTTGAACCCATGACATTGGGCATAGAAGCACAGCATGCTACCAACTACGCCACCGAAACCGCTCTATTTAAAATTAGGTGGCAGATTTTTGTAGATCTCATTTCTTGCATGCAAAACATTTACTGCACTTCCAAGCTAAAGAAACACCAGCAATGTGATGAAATGCTGAATTATATTAGCAATTGTCTGCCTCACATCCTTGGCTCTGCTCTGGTCTGATGGCTGGAATGGGGTACACTCAGTGCAGGGTGTCTACCACTCAGGAAAACAGGGAATTAACAGGGTATTTTAATGACACTCAAGGAATTTTAGTTTAAAAGGCCCAATCTTGAATAATTGGAAAAAGCAAGCAAGCTTGTGGTTTAACGTGAGCGTTAATCTCGAGATCATGAGTCACGGGACATCCTTTTTACGTGGAATCCGAACCACAGGACATGGCATTTCATTTTGAAAATCTCACATGCATTGACCGGGAATCGAACCCGGACCGCCTTGGTGAGAGGCATACAGCTAGACCGCTGGAAATTAAAGCATTTAAATTTTGATGGGGGGGAAAAGTAAATTCTGGTGATTTTTTTTTTTTGGTGTCTTTCTTTTCAAGTTTGTCACGCTACCCTTCATTGATCACGCACTTTTGCAAATGCTCTTGAAGTACAAACTCTGTTTTATATACTTATTACAGTAGTCTCTCAAACTCGGCACTCGGTAACCCGGCACTCGGGATTTCTCGTCCACCCTGACAGGAGAAAATAATCATGATTTTTGTTTGCTTTTGTGTTTCCGTCACACAGCGTTATTATGTTTTCTTTCGTCTTGTCCGTCAATGGAATTATTGACAGTTAAATACGACGCGAAGCAAGTTGACCTACAGTACATAGTACAGTACTGTAAATGCACAAACTGTTGGCAGTAAGAAGTAAACATACAGTTCTCGCGCAGAGCGTTGTATTTATTTGATTGCGCATTCTCCGTGACACGCAGCAAGACATTCTGTTGGATGCACATGTTGTAGTGGCTGTCACAAGAAATGATGAAGTTGAAGATTGCGGAGTAGTGGAACCAAAAATCACTCATACCGAAGGACTTAATGCCACTGAAACTACTCTTCGGTACTTTCTTCGCAATCTTCGTGACGAGGCTTCAAGAAACAGGTTTCAAAGCGAAAAGCAAAAGAACATTGCTTATTTTTTTGCAAAAAAGTAAATGGTAATTTTCATTAAGTGAAAATACTATGGTATTTGCCTACAGGAATTGTTTTGTTCATATTATAAAATAATTCGTATGCCAAGTTTTTCTAAGTTTTTTTTTATAATTTACAGAGTAATTGTTTCCCTTGATTCTTATGCAGTACAGTAGCACAGAATTCAAGTACCGTAATTGTAGTGGCTTAATCGTTTTAAAACTTGTGTTTCTGTTAAAAACAAATACTGTAATTGTACTGCATTGCATTACTTTTAAACCAGAAGAGACAGCTTATTTCTTCTCTTTAACACATTTCCCGATAACCCTACATTTTCGCGAACTCTGCCACCCTTCGGTCCACATGAGGCCGAGTTTGCGAGACTCTACTGTATGACCGTTGCTGTTACTCAGGGAATTTTCTGATTTACCAGGGAATTGTCAGGGAAATCTGTTAATTGGTTTTGGTAGCCATCCTGCAACATCTTGAAGCAAAACTGAGAAGAGGCGGGTTCGATTCCTACCTCAGCCATCCTGGAAGTGGTTTTCCATGGTATCCCACTTCTACTCCAGTCAAATGTTGAGATGGTACCTAACGGCCACTTCCCACCCACACAGTGACACATATCCAAGTAGACAGTGCCACATGACCACGATGTTGCGGAGCCTCTTAAAGAATTAACAGCAACAACTCTATTAAAGTGTTTGGGCTTGATTGTATCCATAGCAGACGTCCCTGTGTAAGATCATAACTGTACACGTTATTAATGGAATAGCAAACATCTACCGTGTTGAGTTCTTATACGATTCAGCGACGTCCAGATTTTCCTGGGTCCGAGATAAGACCTAATCTGTCTGGATTTGAAGTCAGCCACTCATTGCTCCAAGCTGCTCTTGGACCAACTTTCTTCCTTGTGTCCAACAACATTTTAATATGGAATATAATGCACTAACCACTGCTAATAGGGGATTGCAGACTAGACTACAGTAACTGATGCTCAATGTGGAGCTGTGTTTAACAGTGTCATGTTATCCCTGTTCCTTATTGACCAAGTCCTGAAGATTAATATTACTGTAATTTGTACTTTTAATTGTAGCGACTGGTTTTGGCCATACCCTCTATATTGCCCTATCTATCTCCACAGCTTCTTCACATTTGTACAGGGTCATTATGTGTGTGCACGCCAGTAAACGCGGCAAGCTAAGCCGGCTGTGACTAGCGCAGATTGCAATGGTTGGCGCGCTCCGCTGACTCATATTGTTAAGTTCACATGTGTTTTGTCATCCATTTGCAAAGCTTAGACGTTAGTGTTGCACGTTTAGTGAGTATTGTGATTACTCATCCCTAGACACCAATTCACACTGCGCGAACATGTGTACATCCATAATTCGTATATGAAAAGCAGAAAATCTTGTTATGAAACAAGACGAAAATTTTGAATGAAGTTTCCAGGGAGACCTGTGCCTAATGCCAGTACAATTAGGAGGCTCGCTAAACGATTCAAGGAAACAGGCTCCGTAAATAATAAAATAGTTGACAGACATTCAGCAGAAGATGTCAGGTGTGTGTTACAAGAGAGGAGGACATTTTCAGCATCGCCTATGAAAGTGCGCGCCAACCACCGGCTGAACCAGGTACGCGCGCCCGCGATCTGCGCCAGTCACAGCCAGCTTAGCTTGCCGTGATTACACACGTAATGACCCTGTACATGATTATACCCATTCTTAAAAATTCAATCTTAACCTAAGATTTTTGTCTATATAACATCCACATCAATGTTGCTTCTTCAAGCTGGTTTTATATGAAGACTTATTTTTTTGCATTTCTGTAACAGGTTTTTCTTTTTTTTTTTTTTTTAATATTCTAGAAATAGTTTTGAGAACAACCATCTTTATGGTAAAATTTGTCTTTACTGTAAGAGTTGCTTTTCTATTCATATTATTATTATTTGCGCTGAGCAAGGCCACAATAAAAAGTACAAATTAATATTGACTTCAGGTTTCTAATCTTCAGAACTTCTTACTTGGATAAAGCACAGACTGTAGGGAGCCAAAGTGTGTGTGCTATGTAATAGTAGTTCAGGTGCAGTTATTGAATAGGACTACATTGAAACCAGAGACTGCTGAGGGGGTAAACAAATAGTATATTCATCATCTTGCACAGTTTCCAGCCACTTGCCGGGTCTGTTTGGATCACAAGCCTCTCCAACGTCTTCTAACTTCCCACCGTTTCTCAGCCTCCACCCTCCAGTCTTCTCCCTTCTTCACGCTTTCTTCCACCACTTGTCTCTTGGTCTCTTTCCTTCCCACTTCATCTCGTGTATCCTCCTGGGTATCCTCTTCTCCTCCATTTGTTTTACATGTCCATTGTGGGATTAACTTCCTCCATTTTTGGTCCGTATTGACTTTGATGATTTATTGCAAATATGTTAGTGCGTCGATCAATACATCAAGTTACATATAATTCAACAGTGGTACATGTTTTGGGCCATTAAATAGCCCTTCCTCAGCCACATTTTATCGAATCTAAAGAAACAATCTCATCACATCAAAGACACTGTAACAACATTAAAAACATGCATAAAACTTGGTAAAAACAGGTCAACAACATGCATTTCTTAATGAATTCAATATCTTTGATGATGTTCGAAAGTTTGATTCTGAGGTCTTTGTAAAGGAATCTGACCCTTTTACCTTGACGTGCCTCATTGATTGTGAGATTAACTTCCTCCATTTTTGGTCCGTATTGACTTTGATTCCTTTACAAAGACCTCAGAATCAAACTTTCGAACATCATCAAAGATATTGAATTCATTAAGAAATGCAGACTCCATGTTGTTGACCTGTTTTTACCAAGTTTTATGCATGTTTTTAATGTTGTTACAGTGTCTTTGATGTGATGAGATTGTTTCTTTAGATTCGATAAATTGTGGCTGAGGAAGGGCTATTTAATGGCCCGAAACATGTACCACTGTAGAATTATATGTAACTTGATGTATTGATCGACGGACTAACATATTTGCAATAAATTTACATGTCCATACCATCTAAGTCTAGATTTCTCTATATCATCCTGTAATGGTTCCTCCTTCATTTATTCTCTGGTCCTCTCATTTCTTATTCTGTCCATCTTTGTAGCTCCAATACTTCTTCTCAAGAACCTCATCTCACTGGCCTGTATTTTGCTCTTCTCCCTTCCTTTCATAACCCAGGTCTGCGAGGCATACGTCAGGATAGGGACATAGTACGTCCGATATATGACCTTTTTGTTGTTCTGAGGGACATCCTTGCTCTAGATCAGTAGTGGAGTAAGGGGCTAAAAGAAAGGTCTCTTCCTGGGAGTCTCATTAACTCCTAGAGGTGTACCCTAGTTAGTAAAATGCACAGAAACCCTCGAGATTGAACCAAATACTAAACCACTGAGCGCTCACCTTGGTGAAGCCATACTGCAGCGGCCGGTATTGTTTGAAGAAGCCGCTCTCTGCGGCCACAATCATCACTTGTCCATGTAGCACTGCTTCCTCCGGGGGATTGTACCTCCAGCCAGCCTCCATACGCCAGTGGCAAGCATCCAGGGCATCTCGCAGTTCTTCCAGCTCGACACCACTCAGGCCTGTCCTCGTAAGGGCACACTCCAACTTGTCGGGCCAGTGGTCCAGTGTTCGAACATCAGCTTGTAACTGAAGTACAAAGAAAATACGATAGATAATAGTTCCATACTCGTCGGGGCTGTGATCTAGGACAGATAAAGCAGCAACAAATAAGGAGGAGAAAAGAACCGCATTAAACTCGTACAAATGGGGCTGATGACCTCACTGTTCTGGCCATGGGTCAGTGGATATGTACAATTCATATCGACAGAGATACAAATGATGGAACTTTCAGGTAGTCTATATCACTCTTTTTTTTAATTGGAAGTATTAATATTAAATGAAAACCATATACTAAACGTAAGGTGCTTGAAAAATTATTATTTTTAAATAATATAATTAATACCTGGGTGAGGTAATCCTACAAAATGGCCTAGAACAGGAACTAATTAATCTTAGAATCTGGAAATTAGACCGAGTCTATCACCTGACGGAAAAATCTCTATAATAAGAAGTCGCTGAGCATTGGAGCCAAATCAAGACACTACAGCACGGTTGTCAAACCTGAAGCATTATATGCTTCGGAGACTTTGACTGAACAGACGGGGACTAGTTGACCTGTTAGTCAAAAGAGAAAGTATGGTATTGAGAAACATTTTAGGCAACAGATGGGTTGACCGACACTTACGTTTGAAGTCAAACGAAGAAGAGTCACGTCAACAATAAAAAGGAAAAGGTTGTTGTTCTATGGACACATTTTCAGAATGTCCAACGATCGTCTAACAAAGAAAATTTGGAATTTTGTGAAACCAAAGAGGAAAAAATTGGCATGGTTCGAAGAATGTAACAAAGACCTTATAGAAATTGGTATTCCGAACTGCAAAATTATGAACAGGTGTGAATTCAGACACCTAATCAAAAATTACCAGGGATTTAAGGTAGGGGCAGAACCCAAAAGACAGGGGGAAGATCGAAAGAAGGCGCTGAGTGATGGGCTCAAGAGATACTGGCAGTCGGTCTAGAATGAAACATTGATTTTGATTGATGGTCCGTAGTCCATAGTGGCTTAATTCAAATGTTAAAAAAAAAAAAAAAAAAAAAAAATAGAGAGTGAAAAAATACGAAAAAATAAGCTCATAAAAATTAATATATAATAATTTACATTTTGAGATTATAAAAATCGTATATAGATTAAAATTATCAAAATAAATATGAACAATAAAATGTTAAAGAAAATTAATGATAATTACAATTAGGCTAAAATAAATACAAATAAAATATCTTCAATAATATCTTGAAGTCTTTTGCTCTCTTAGCCAACAACCGAGAAGATGCTTGAGAGTCTTCATGAAATAGCTGGAAGAACAGGTCTTCAAATCTCCTATGAAAAAATTGAATATTTGGGAGTGCAGACACCAAAATGAGAAATATATGGAAGTAAATCATGGGAAGATTAAGAGGACAGAGAAGTTTAAATACCTGGGGGAATGGATCCACCCCAACGGACTGGATGATGAAGCAATCGAAGGAAGAACAGAAAACTGGACCTGGCCTATAAACTAACACAGAATAAATACAACAAACGAGCTTTATCATGCAAGGCCAAACCAGACACTACAAATCGGTAGGATTGTACGCTTCAGAGGGTATTATTTTAAGTAAAAAGGGAGAACTTCAAGTGCTAGAAAAGAAAGGAAGGAAGATTCTGAGAAAAATACTTGGACCACAGAAGACTACTACTGATGGGACATGCAAGAAGAGGAAGAATGAAGAACTTGACAAGTGTACTGAAAAGATCAGAGACGTAATGAAGAAGCGGAGGCTAAAGTTCCACGGACATTTACTACGAATGGATGAAGGCAGGCTGACCAACATCATGGGCTTAAAGGTCACATCTAAATGGGTAGATGAGGTGAAGAGGGATGCAGCGGAAGTTGGAATTACACCACCGATGGCCCACACGATAGAAGAGAGTTCCGCAGTCGAGTTGACGGAGTAAAATCATTTCAGGAGAAACCACCAAGCAGGAGGCCCAAACGGATCATTTCGAGGAGAGAAAACAAAGAAGTGACAGGATGAAGAAGTTCTGGGAAGAGAAAGAAAGACAATAAGTCTAGAGTTCCTTGCAGTCCATAGTTGGCCAAATTCGATAATAAAATTTAAGAAAAGGGTTAAAACAACCACCACCAAGGTGGACATGAGTCAGTCACTGAACAGGAGACATTGCAAGTCAGAGAGAGAAGATGAGGTCCTGTAAGGGAAAATGGGGAATTCCGGAGGCAACATATAGAGAGCTAAAATCCCGATAAACCCCATAAATTATACGAAAGCCACAGAACACAAGCCGGGCAGGTGATCATGTGGGACAGCCAAATACAAAAAACAAACAGGTCATGCGCACTCATTAAAATACTGGAGTAAATAATTGAGCGGTCCATAACCTCCAACACTCGTAAATATGGACGATTTTGAATTTTGTTTATTTATGTTTTTGCTAATAGCGACAGCGTACCTGAGAATAAAAAGTACAAAAGTCAAGATGATGTCAGCCTGTGATCTGTTCTGATTGGCTGTTACATTGCAGTCGAAAGTCCGTAGTTGGCAGCAAAGATAAATTTGGCGACTGCCAACTACACATTGTGCATGACGCCATAAGAGATTGTGGATCGATCTTTTCATCAACAGAATTCCGCTGACCAAACAGCACAACACAGCCAATGAATAAAATTGTGGAGCAGGAGGAACATCTACTCTTGCTACATTCACCCATCATCTACGCCAGAATTGGTAAGTGTGTACTTAGAAATTATCCCTCAATCCTTGCCCCGTCAAAACCCTCTCAATTTTGTAATTTTTTTATTGTTACAAGTTGCATTTTCGGACATTAGACCTTAGAATAAACCCCTGTTGCTCTATTTCAATTGTTTGCACACCACTCCTGACACAAGCAGTCCCATTCCCTTCCGCTCCTCGCTTATACGCCACTGCCTACTCAGCACATAGCAAGGTCGCTCGCCTGACTTACGCCTTCATTTCCCCCAATTACACACACACTGTTTCGCCCTCTTGCCTTCTCAGCACATCCCCCTTACTCGCCAAGCAAGTACAACCCCTTGAGAAGGGTCGCGAGAGAGGCAAAACAATATCAAAGAACTAGGTATAACAGATCTTCAAGACAGACAAACCCTGAAGGAAGTCTGGGGATTTCAGGAAAATCCTTGTGGAAATGTACTCCCTGGACAGAAGAATGCCTCACCTCTCTGGGATTCAAGTCAGGCTGATAGTGGGCCACTATCTGAGTGAGCAGTTCAGCCTCCAGCACTGGAACTGTGATGTGCAGCAGAGTGAACTGCGCCACGCCATCCAGCACCACCAAGTGAGCCAAATGTCCATCCTCCTGCAGCTGTAGTACCATCTGCAAGGCTACGGAGGTGCCCAGAGAATATGCCCCAATCAGGAACGGGCCCTGCTTCTGCACTTGGAGCACGTGCTGCAACATAATAGCTGTATCACTGTATGTAAATGTCTGAAAAAAACATGACAAACAGAAATGCAGCAGACTTATGTAGGTACTAAGTTCACAACACACACATTCAGAAAAATCACACTAAATACTAAAAACATATACCGGTACACAGTAAATAGTATATACAATAAAAATATATATATATACGAGAGGTATTCAAATGAAAAGGTACGAAAGTACGAAACGATACTGTGGGTACAATTTATTTGCTATTCAAAAGTAATCACCACAGGCCTGTGTGCCCAGGTGTCCCATTGCTTCACTAGTCGCAGGATTCCTTCCCTGTTCCCAGAAGTCTTGTGGTTGTAACAGGAGCCAATCCTGTACGGTGTCCTTAGAATTAATGACCATGAAACTCAGTATATGATAATGAAGAGGAATATTGATGGGTTTGAGAATCGGTTCTCTCTTCTTGTTGGCAAGCATAGTTTTGAGCAGGTTGAACTTTTCAAATCGTAGGAGTCATGATTGATGAACAGAATCATAGAGAAGTGGAAATTAAAGTTAGAATACTGAATGCTAACAAAGTGTACCACTCTCTGCAGTTTTTATTGGGACCAAATTTTTGACGAGAAATACAAAATTGAAAATAGACAATACCATCATTAGGACCAGTTATAACGTAAGGTGCAGAATCATGGAGTTTAACAAAACAGGAAGAACACCTAGGTTTTCGAAAATAATGTGTATAGGAAAGTTTTGGACCATTTTTTGACTCCGCATCTCAAAGCTGGAAAGAAAGATCAAATAAAAACATACAATCAATCACAGCAAGCACGTCATTAACTCCAGAAGACTTCAATGGGCTGGTCATTTGCCAAGGTTGGGAGACGATAGGATGGTCTTACAAACCTTTAAAGAAGAACCAAGAGGGAAAAAGGCCAGTAGGAAGACCACAAAGTTCCTGGAAGAATGAAATCTCCTAACTTTTTAGACGTCTGAATGTGGACAATTGGCAAGAACAGAGTTCAGCGGAGGCATTTTGTGAGATCGGCGCGGGATCTTCGTGACCCATAGAAGCCTTCTGAGTGTATATTAATATTCCTTTTGACGGCTTCGGTGGCATAGTTGGTAGCATGCTGAGCTTCTATGCCGAAAATCGCAGGTTGAAACCCGGACAAAGTCGTCGGATTTTGTTAAGAGCATTAAATAATCTCTGAGTATGCCTTACTTCGGAGGGGAAGTTAAGCCAGCGGTCCCATGTCATATATTTATGGCATGAAAAAGAACCTTCCACTAACTACACTTGTGGAAGCTAAATTTAGTTTGATATAATAATAATATTGTATGGCCTCGGATGCCGGGTGCAAGCTTTGTAATTTGACACCCAGAGGGTAGCTTGCATGTCGAATTTCGTTGTTCCTTGAAGCACTATGAAAGTCAAGGAGGTTAGATATCTAAAGCTCCTTGAACACAGCGCTTTCTAGTAGAGAAATTAGGAACTTTGTGTTGGCGGAAACTCCCGAGATTAATTTGTTATGAACACGGCCTACTGAATTCAAATGGGTTCTTTAACATGCCAACATCGTATGACATGCGTGTCGAACACTATATTAGTTCCAACTTTCGCCGCCAGGTGCTGACTGCGATGACATTTAGTAGCCACGTCCGTAGCTAGGTGTCGTGGACGGTAGCAAAAGTAGGAACTACTTGTAAAAATTAATCGTCTGTAGTCCTTCTACCTGAATCACAGATAACACACACTAATACAGCCATCACAATTAACACTGGTTATCAGACAAATTCTACACACACCCAAAGTACACGGGGCTACATGACCGCGTTGTCACAGCCCCTAAACAGAGGAACCAACCAACCAAGGTCTATTTAAATTTCCCTTTGAAATAAACATGCATACTATAAAGTGGGCTGGACCTCTGCTAAACTCGCTCAGCATTCACCTAGTAGATTAGAAATACACAAAGAAAGAGTTTCCAGAGTTGAAAACTGACAGTTCGGCAGAGAACTATTGAACTGCTGGCCAGCAAGTACTTCCACGCTTCCATCCTGCTACTCTTTTCTATTAGCACCGTTACTATCAACACTTTTTTTCAGGGGGAACGCGGGGGTACGAGTACCCCTTAAACATTTGTAAACTGTGTTAGAAAAAATATTGGTACACATGTATCAAGTCCGGCAATGCGCTGTTCACAACAGCTGGAGTAATATCCATCGATGTATCGAATCAGTTTCTTTTGGTCGGCAACTCGGCACTCTGTTCTTATAAGCACACCGGCTATTATTTGGAGGCGGGGTAGTTGTTAGTTTGTGCGTGTGGTTAGTTTTGAAGGATGAAGAAAATAACGAACTATTTAACATCCACCCAGGCATCGAAAAAGCTGAAAGTTAATGATTCCAACAGAAACAATAACCGGACTTTGCAAATTGCCGAAAATTGCAAGATCGTGATGTTTTGACGACTACAACTGAGAGTAACCCTTAAATTCTGTTCAGAAAAAAAAGCACTGGTTATTACATTTTTACTCAGATGGTTTTCAAAATTCTTAAACAATGCAATGCTTAAAACTGTTCGGTGCACACTGTAAAATAAAATAAAAAAGATACGAGCATTACAGTAGTCGCAACATGTTGAAGTTGTTACCGTTTTTATTATCCTTGACATTCATCAACACACAAAAATTCTTTTTATTTTTTACACTCTCATAATAATACATAACAATTCCACGACTCTCTTTTTTTTTTTCTTCACTGCCTACTTGATATTTCTACTCTCGCACTGCCTTCTTGATACGCAAATGTTACAAAGTATGTGATAAACATTCCACATGGTGCCACCGCCAGTTGGATCGCATCCCTCCAGGCTGCTTTAGCAGTGCGTCTTACACACTTCCGTCCCATTTTTCAAAATTAGTCCCACAAAAATATCCAGCAACCGAGTGGAAAAATGTTACACATCAATAGCCCGTCAAATTTAGGAAATGCCTGAATATGAATAGCAATATTATGAATGTTCAAAGCGAAACAACAACATGTAATTGTTTCCGTGACATTTAATTATTTACATTTCCTGTAGAATAAGTTTCAAGGCACAAGAAACACAAATGTATTACAAAATATACGCTGTTAACTCTCCCTTCTGAAGACAGAAGCTACAGTATAACCCCGATTTTGCGTGACCTCGATTTAGCGTAAACTTGCATTTAACGGAAGAAATTTCAAGTCCCGAAAATTTTCCCATAAGTGCAATGCAATTTTATATTCGATTTAACGTATTTCGCATTACGGCAAAACCCGCATTTAGCGTTAGGAAATGTTAAAATTCTCAAGTATTTATTATTTCTGTTCGTTATGGTTATGCGACATTAAGAACCTATGAAAAGGAAGTCATAAGCTCGTTACGGATGATTCAAGGCAAAAAAGGAATTTAGAGTGCAGACAATTAGCGATCGATACAATCGATCATCTTCCATATCGATTCCTCGCTATGCTCGAACTTAGTCGACTGCGGCCGACAGTGTGCTAACACGCACGCCGCACCTCTTTGCATACTTGCACGCGGCCAAGCTCTGATGCGACGCAATGCGTAAAGACCAAATCATTGAGATTCGAGAAGACTGAACTGCGTTTCTCTGCGATGTAACAGTAGGCCTACTTGCGCAATCTTCGAAACATACGAGCATGTTGGCGCGAATGGTATAGCACAGATTTCCTTTATCTTCGAAGCCCAAACAATTCAAGAGGAATGCACTTTCACTCGGAACCTACCCTCCCTTTGCCAACAGCCACACTCCAAGGTCGCTGATCTGTGAGTTGTGAAGGGTGGATGCGTGGACAGCGTATTGTAAACAGGGATTATTGCCTAATGGCGCAAACATGCGCGACACCGAAAGCGTGTTTGTTTGATGCTCTTGATGCAGTCAACAAGTCATGGGAGAAAAATACCGCAACTATGCTTGTACAAAAGCAAGCGCTTGCCGACTTCCGCAACGACGATATTTCGAACGGGCAAGTTAGACGTCGATAAAGACGATTATGATTTAAGACATGAAAGCAAAGAAGAAATAGCACGGAATTTGACTGTTGGTGAGGAAATCGGAGATCCAGTTCATATCGAGCGCGGGAGTGATGCAACGGAAATCCTGAAAGTTTGCCACAGTCAAGCTAGTGTCTCTGGCCACACTTATCTCTTATATAGAAAAACAAGATGAATTTTCGTTCTCATATAATGTTTTCTTCTGAAATGTGCAATCGAAAATTAGAATCAACGATCTAAGACACAAAACGTCATGACTGTTTTTTTTTGTTTTTTTTGTTTTGTTTTTTTTATGTAGGCACAATCCACATAAGCCTACCTCATGCCTAGCATTTCTTATAGGACACTACAATCAAGTGTTATAATTATTATTTTGCGTGTTCAAGCCTATTTCAATGTTTTAACCAATATATTTGTTTTTACTAGGCTTAACAAAAATAACCTCGGATAATTCGCGGTTTTCAATAATTCGAAACCTCAATTTAAGGTAAACCCCCATTTAAGGTTAAAAAATACCGGCCCCTAGAAAAACGTTAAATAAGGGGTTCTACTGTAATCACTGAGAAGAGGCTGTCCCGGTCCTCTTTTCCCAAACTGGATGTAACCTCGGTCTACCTCTACGAGAAGTCATCTTTAAAAACTTCACCACCCCCAAGCAAAGAGAAAGCTAACCTAAATCTATTTCACTCTAGCCTATGCATACGAACCTAAGCTTAAAACGGGTACAGTGGTGATAAGTAGAGATAAGATGGAAGAAAAAGGAGTAATCAAAGTAGGAGATAAGGAATTGGAACTGCTGAAACACTTCAAATACTTGGGAAGTGAACTGACTGAAGATGGAAGACTAGATTTGGAAATTAGCAGAAGAATACAACTCGGGAGTGCTTTCTACCAACAGGTACGGGGACTAGTATGGAACAAGGATATACCAATTTAGGCTAAGGAAGTTATGTACAAAGTATATTATGTTCCTATAATGACATATGCAGCAGAAACTCGGACAATGACTAAGAGGGATGAGAGCAGACTACAAGCAGCTGAGATGAGATTCCTGAGAAGTATGGACCAGAAAACGAGGCGGGACTGAGTGAGAAATGAAGATATATGGAAAGAACTGGGAGTACAGAAACTCAATGACAAACTGGAGCAAAACAGATTGAGATGGTTTGGACATGTCAAACGGAGGAATGAAGTAAGGTTACCAAGACGAGCACTGGAAAGATGGATGACAGGGAAGAGAGGACGAGGAAGACCAAGAATGTGTTGGATGGACTCGGTGGAGCATAGTATTAGAAAACGGAACCTGGATTGGAACACTGTGTCGGAAGAGGAATGGTGGAATGACAGAACAAAGTGGAGAGGAACCATATTTGCCCCCACCCAGTGTCAACTGGAAAAGGGGAAATGAAGTTGATGATACCTGCCAACCTTTCAAACTGAAAAATCGGGAGATTTTGAAGACGATCGATGTCTAATCATATTTCTTCGACATAGCCTATAAGTGAAGAACCGACCAAATCAGTCCAAAAAATTACAATAGCCTACCGGCATATTAATGCTACCATCTAAGTGATAAACAGATACAATATTCTGCAGCCTACAACTATCTCTCACCCACAGGCTATTATGAAATCACACGCTGAATTGACCATAGACTATTTCAAACAAAGAGAGATTCAAATCCAACTAAGCGGGACGAGTAGTTCTGGAGAATTATGCATAGGAAGCGAAAGTGCGGTATTGAAACACACTTCAACACACGTAATATCGACCCGTTCGATGGATGACTGAAGTTTGATATCTCTCACTTTTAGTGCGAAATTACGCGCAAGATTTTAAAAACCTCGGGAGAGTAATACGTTAAGCAGAAGGGCGGGAGACATGATGTAAAATCGGGAGAGTTGGCAGGTATGCTAATAATGACTGCTTCATAAATAACGAATACTAATGAATTATAAGTATAAATCATATACGGAAAAGTAATTAACTAATTAATTCAAAACAATTATAACTCATAAAAACTACAGATTATGAAACGCAGCAAGGCGAGTGTGCACTAGAGGCAACCAAACAAGCGACTGGTCGGCGGCAAGCAAGTGGTCAAATAGCATCATTCAACTTGGCAGCGCTGTATGGTTTCCACGGCAACAAACCTTGCGTGTGATCTAGTCGTCAACTGTTTTTGCCCAGTGGTGCCGAAACTTCAAATTTCATCATTGGAAAATACAAGTATAAGTGTTGAAAGTTTCGTTGGTCAAGCAAAGAAAGGGCATATTACCTGCAGGTAGAAGCTTGCCAGCTCCTGGATGGTGGTGCGAGGAGCCAGGGCCGTGAACTGCAGCCCATACGTCGGGCGGTGCAGACGAGACACCAAGTCCTTGAGCAGTTTGCAGGTGCCGTCAACCGAGTGAACGATAAACAGAGGACGGCAGAGAGAGTCTCTGTTCTCCGGGAGATTCAGTGCAATCAAAGTCTCGGAGGGCATGAGAGGTCTGGCTCCAAGGTCCATGAGGACGAACTGATGACTGGCAGGGAGCGAGGCAGTGGTGGAGGGGGCAGTCTCTCCTCCAGAGAGTCCCATCTCCAAGAACTGCCCGACGGTCAGCTTCTGCATCTCGGGGGCACTCAGAGACACTCCACGTTGACGTTCAAGGGCGGCACGAATCTCAACCTGCATCAGCGAGTCCATCCCCAGTTCGGTCAGTCGTGTGTCTGGCGCCACCTTCCTCAGGTCCGCAACACCTGGACCATAAGGACCATTATCTCACTACCAGCACACTTCCATGGCTTCTCCTAGTAACACATGTCTCCAAAATTATTACAAGAATTGTTTACCATCGCATGGAGAAAAGAATAGAAGAAAATCTCTCAGAGGATCAATTTGGGCTTAGAAGAAACGGAGGAACAAGAGAAGCAATTCTGAGCCTTAGAACAATATTGAACAAGCATTAAGAATCAATACGGCCATCTTAATTGCTGTCATTGATATAGAGAAAGCGTTTGATAATGTTAACTGGAATATTAAGTTTAAAAGCCCTAAGAAGCCTGAAAGTGGACTGCACAGATCGGAGAAGAAGCAGACAGCGCTTATAGGGAAAGAGCAAATCAATGCAAAAATAGGAAAAAGAGTAAGGCAAGGGTGTGCTCTGTCACCTTTACTATTCAATGTGCATGTAGAAGAAGCGATGAAAGAGTTTTCAGCCTCCCCTACCCATGGAATAAAATAAATGGTCAACTTTACCAAACAATACGTTTCATAGCTGAAACTAAGAAAGAGATAAAGACTTCACTAAAGAAATTGAACGATCTACTAATACTGAAATGTAACATGAAGGTTAACAAAACAAAAACTAAGATAATGAAATGTACTCCGGATGGTAAACAGGATGATAATGTTTGGTTGGAAGGAGAAAGATGGGCTCAAGTAAATCAGTTCAGTTATTTAGAAAGCATCATCACATCTAATGAATGGGAGATGTGACAAGGACATCCGTTCTCGAACAGCCAAGGCTATTGACCTCGAAGGCTAAAGAAGCCTATTGACATCGAAGGAGACCTGCACGTGGACCCGCACTCGAACTACATCACAGAGAGGTGCGTCTTCGCTTCGCAAGGCAGCATCTGGGATGGAACCACGAGCAGTGGGCCTCTGTTCTCTTCACTGACGAGTCGCTTTAATCCCTACCAGTGAGAAAGCATTTCATTTGGAGCATTGCGTCCTATGGCTCTGAAAACTGGACTCTATTAAAGGCTGATAAGAAAAGAATAAATGCATTTGAAATGTGGTGCTGGCACCGAATGTTATGTTAACCCTGGACTGACAGGCTAACAAATGAAGAAGTCCTCAAGAGATCTGAAGAAACAATCACTCTAGTGAAAATGATCATGAAAAGAAGATATACACTGACCGGCAAAAAAAGTGGAACAGTTAAAAAAAAGTAATATAAATAGTATAAAATTAGCCATGAAAAAGATTTAATCACATTTTAAAGGCTTTTCATGTATTAAAACAAACATCTGATACATCCGTGAATAGAAATTGATAATATGACATTTCTTAGGGTGGTTTATTACCACCAATTACCCCCGATCTTCGATGAGCCTATCTTAATGGTTTTATGGCGGGAAGCGTACCGTAAGCGTTTACGGTTTATGAGTGTTGCCGCTCGCTTATTGTTGTTCTAGGGATAACAACTGACATTTGTTGAACACGTGTGAACCAGTCATACATTTTAGCAAGTTATCCATTTGCAGTTCACACTAAAACGTGCCTCTTAGCCGTGAAGAAGCTGCACAGGCAGTTGCATTGGTGGAGGATGGCTGCAGCTTCCGTTATGTTGCTGAGGTCATTGGGTCATCTCTCGGCAGCATTCACCGTGCAGTGCAACGTTACAGAGAATTCCAAACTTACGACAGGAGACGAGGGTCAGGCCGTAGAAGAAGCACAAGTGCCAGGGATGACAGATTTCTCACCCTGCAAGTTCTGCGTGATCGGCATACCACAGCAGTCCAGGCACGAAATCAACTGGAAAATGTCAGAAAAGTGAGAGTGAGTGAGCGAACAGTAAGAAGAAGGTTTGAAGAAGCTCATCTTTCGTCCAGGAGACCTGCTCGTGGACCCGCACTCGAACTACATCACAGAGAGGTGCGTCTTCGCTTCGCAAGGCAGCATCTGGGATGGACCCACGAGCAGTGGGCCTCTGTTCTCTTCACTGACGAGTCGCTTTAATCTTACATCTCCTGATGGAAGAGAAAGAGTGTAGAGAAGGCGCGGAGAGAGGTACAGCCCTGTTGCTTACTCCTCGAGGACTCCATTTGGAGGTGGCTCGGTTATGGTGTGGGGTGGCATCAACGTTAGGGCCCGCACTGTGTTGGTGTGCATCAATCACGGGACGCTCAATTCACAAAGGTACATCGAAGAGATCCTGATGAACCATGTGATGCCCTTTGCGCCTTTCATTGGTCAGAATTTCATGCTGATACAGGATAATGCCCGCCCTCATACTGCTCGTTGAGTTGTACAATATCAGCAGGAAGTGGGGATTCAAACACTGGACTGGCCAGCTCGTAGTCCTGACTTGAATCCCGTCAAACATGTATGGGAAGGAACGTCAGACTGCGTGACCACACCACCTTGGCATAACTGAGAACATTGCTGCTTGAGGAATGGGATCGCATCCCGGCAGATGCCATTCGACGAGTTGTGAACAATATGCCTGAGCGTTTACAAGCTGTCATAGACGCTACGGGTGGAAACACTCGTTTTTAGTGACCAGTGCAGTGCAGTGCAAACATTAATACTGTTTTGTTTGGCAATACGTTTGATAAAAACCAGCCCAAAAGAACATTACTAAAAATAGAAAATTGTAAGATTTGGAAAATGTAACGAAATTTGTGAGTTAAAGCGTGTTGTAAAACATGTTTTGGTATTTTCTGTAGCCAACCATCTAAAATTTACATGAATAATGCAAATATTGGAAAACCGATACATTTTAGTAAAAATAATATAAGAAATTACATAAAAAATTTAAGTGTTCCACTTTCTTTGCCGGTCAGTGTAGTTGGATTGGTCACTTCATCATGGTGCACCACACTGTTTGAAGGGAAGACTAGAAGAGGACGACCAAGAGCAGGATTCCTCGATGGCATTAAAGGGCGACAACCATGTTGGCTCAAGATAGAAGGTCGATGGTCATGCTACCCTCCAACCATGAGGTTGAGGAGAGCAAGAGAGATCTGGAAACTACTTACGAGAAATCCTATTATGAATTTCTCCTTCCTGCTGCCCTGCTTGCCCACATGTGTTGGCTCACGCAATGCACTCTGCTGTACAGCTTGTCAACTGCACAGCACACACATACTATACCACGTTCAGTAGTAATGGTTGTGATCATTTCTGCATTTTCCTTTGGAGCTTTGAATGCAAATATTGCTAACATTTTGATGTAACGTCACAGGACCTAGGATATATGAAACAGGTACTACTGCGATCAATCAAACGGTTTAGAAAATAATGGATAACACATCAAAGGAAGGAAGCTTTACGTGGCTATTAATCTCATTGTCACCCCCTATCCTACACACTCGCTGTCTCGCTCAGCTCGACAAACTCCCTAGAGGGCCTGCCAACCTGAAGGAAACTTACCAACGGCGACCCCAAGACATCCTTTACGGGGCTTGATGGGCTTGCCTCGGCGGTCGGTGTTCACAACGTACTGGGGTGACCCCCTTAGATGTACAAGAGAGGAAGTACGTCGCTTAATCCACAAGCTCGAAAAGTGGAAGACTTACCTGGTGAGGATTCATTCCACCGCAGCTGTCTTGAGGGTGGGGGATGGGACGTTAAAGGGCAAGTAAAGTCGAAGTCCAAAATATAAAAGGGGTCTGTATTATAAAGTATCAAAAATATATAAAAATAGGAACTACATTCGGTTACAACTTAGTATTTCATGAGAAATTGGTACTTGAGAGGATGATAAACGTCGTTGACGTCACGTGGCACGACACACCACTTAACATGCTTTTAGGACCTCAACAGAATTAAGAAAAGAACAGGTACACATAGGGTAATATCTTACAATTAATTAAAACACAAGGGGAAGCTATCCCTAGCAATATGAAATGACAGGAGAATCGAACTGGGAACACGTGCACACAAATCCCCTGAACGAAACATAACTTGAAAATGCCACCGTGAGGTTACACAAAAGAGAGGACAAATTACAAGTTACACACGTAAAAGAAAATTAGGATCAACTAACACGCACGAACATACCAGGGAATAAACGCAAAAGTAAATAAATAGAAATTAAATGAAAAGCTACATTACTAATTACAGGCTCCAGAAAAGCGGAGCGGAAGGTATCACACGACCGCCAAGGACCCGACACGAACTAGACTCTACTCTTAAAAATGGCGGAAGCTAACGGAACACCAAGGATGATTGCACCATAAGGCGCTACTCCCAAAATTTGGGATTTGAACCAATCCCATAGGTTACGCAGAAATACAAGCCAATGAGAAATGCAAAAATGGAACGCACTAGGGCGTAAAGGAGGAAAACCAAGGCAAAATGTCACGTAAACCACAACGAGCACATGGACGTAAGGTGATGCAACTTTAGGAACAGGGCCCCCTTAAAACTAAAATAATAAAAATTCTACATGGCTGAAAACGGGAAAACTCCAAGAAGCGTGATCACAGAAAAATAAATGAATACATTTGGACCCAAACTAAAGGACGCACACGGTTGCACACAAGGAAAATCCTCGCCCAAAACAAGAGAGATCTCCCACTATGAAAACTACTTCCGAAGAAGGGAAAATTGATAAACAATTCAGATATTAAACAGAGGGAGAAATCAACCCATTAAATCGGCCGAAGTTCAACCAGTTGCACCGTACCCACGAGGACGTAATTCCACGACGCTATTACACAGAAGGAAAAAAAAACAAGGCCCCGAAAATAGGTAGATCAACAACAAATACAATATCACACTTCTTGGAACTTACCTGTGCCACTACATGTTAAGAAAACAAAAAACTAAATAAATAATATCGCTCCACGAGGAAGCTGATACCTGTCCTATAGGCCCGGGGTATCCGAATCCCCGGGAGATGTTTCCTTTTTGAAAGTCAGGCACCAAGAGGGGTAGTTCGCACGCAAACATTCAACATATATCAAAATGGCACGATAATTTCTAAAGAGCAGTAGTAGCACACACGCACACTAGAATCCCCTGGCTTTCTTGAACGTAGTCCATAAGACACTTCCGTGTTCGCTTCTGTGAGAGTTGGCCACACTGGTCGGTCGCTGTGCGCTCGTCACTTGTCATCACTCGGCAGTCGATACATCTCGCGATGGTTGTGGCCGGAACAATCGATACAGCTGATATTGACGTATTTAAATGCGTAAATCAAATGTTTCATCTTTGAGGTTAGGAAATGCAGAATTCCAGAACCAGTGCACATCAGGTCCAGAGTTATACCTCGCGTGTTTGGACTGCGAGTGCGATGTTATATCCATGAAGATTTTAGTTTACAAGGTCTTCACAGGTCGAATTTGCGACTGTCTGCAGAGGCCACAATGTTCTTCAGATTCTTAGGTAAGTGAAGGAATTTATGAAGCGTTCGCTCCAACTGGAAATACAGGGACGGGTAAATTTGGCAGGAAAGAATATCTTAGGTTAGGTATATTTTTATGTCAGCTAAGTGGCGTGAATAACGTCACACTCATGATCATGACCAGAGGGCCTCCTTTTTTTAAATTATTCTTTTTTTATGATGGAATCTAAAGCACAGATCGTGCGTGACATTCTACTTTGAAAATCTCACCCTGTTGGGTTTGGTGAAAGACAAGCAGCTTGACCATTGCACCATCCAGAGAATGTATCCTCTCTTACATTACAGTCAAGACTAGGGTACATAGTAAGGGGCAGATGACCTTGTAGTTCTGCCCCTTAATACAACAATAACTAACTAGGGTTTATAGCCTACTGACTAAGGAATCTTACGACATCGAAGGCTTGAAATTTCTGCTTTTGCTCCCAACTGCGCAGAATCTTAAAGAAATCAGGCCTGAATGTTATAGAACAGATGAAGAGAAATCAGGCAGACTCCAACCAGGAACTCGGACTTGTGCAATACATGGGTTTATCATAAACTTTGTGCAACCACACAACTTCATGAAGTGAATGATATTTGCATCAAACAAATGGACATGATGGACAATGTTAGTTTTGTGCATGTCAAATCCCGCCTCATTATTACAAACATCTCATAATTAAAATACTGAAAACGTTTCATTTTAAAAACAGTATGTACATTTTTTGTTTGATTTTGTTTTTAATCGCTTATCCTCCCAGCTTGGCTTCAGCCACAAACTCTGCAAGGGATCATTCCTCTACCGTCACAAGGATGGTGTCTGGGAGCTGAATACACTTTGTCATCAGATACAACTGGGGATGGTGACAGGCGGCTGCTAACTTGGCTCTAATGAAGGAAGGAAGTTGGCCGTGGAAAGGAACCGTCCCAGCATTAGCCTGGTGGTTGAAATGGGGAAACTACGAAAACCATTTTCAGGACGGCCGAGGCCGAGGTGGGATCCATACCTACACACTCCCGATGCCAGTTCTCCGAGGGCATCGACCCCGTGGGCGCCCAAAGAAACGATGGATGGAATCAGCGGAGACCTACTGGTGTGCGGTCTCAAACCTGAAGATGCCCTTGACAGGAAGGAATGGTGAACAACAACCAAGAAAGCAGACCCTGCGCCAACGCGAGAAATACGCTAGGAAAGAAGACACTCGCAATTCCAGTGAAGCACGAGAGCACTCTCGGCCACCGTAGCCTGTGTCTGTCAAATACAATATTAAAAATCAAGTTCTTCCCTTATATAGAAAAGTTTTTCTTCTTCTTTTCCTTATTACCACTTAGGGCGTAATACAGGGCGCAGAGCTAGCATCAGCACGGCTGTCGCTTGTATCAAAACAAACAGTAAACTTTGTTCTCACCACAGCCTAAACACAAATTGTGCTAAATGTTCCGGCATAACTCAACAAAATGACAGTGTTTCGCCCCGATATGCAATTGGGCTCTTCAGTTGGTTAATGCACACCTCACCAAGACACTGTCTAGTACACACTGGGAAAGCCATTGCAAGACGTATTTGATACATGTGTATCCACGTCATTT
This sequence comes from Meconema thalassinum, assembly GCA_946902985.2. Taxonomy (NCBI): domain Eukaryota; kingdom Metazoa; phylum Arthropoda; class Insecta; order Orthoptera; family Tettigoniidae; genus Meconema; species Meconema thalassinum. The sequence continues at coordinate 12,984,294 of OX336390.1, read as the reverse complement.
TGTTGAGTTATGCCGGAACATTTAGCACAATTTGTGTTTAAATATATAATGGCTCAACGGACAATACATAGTTTTCTTTGGAAAATTATATATTAGTTTGTGAGCCGGTCACACGAAATTTACTTATCAAATCTCGAACGGTATCACGGTTTGGACACTTTGAATTAAGAAACCATGCCTGAAATATTAGTTTTACATTTCCTGCAAAACGATTGCCTTCGCGGAAAATGTATTCCACCAAAAATACTCTCTCTTCAGTAGTAAACATTACCGCCTGTATACTGTTGCACTCTTCCAATAATCTGATGATGATGATAATTGTTGTTTTTAGGGGCCTAACATCTAGGTTATCGGCCGCTAATGGTTTGGGTGAGCGTGAAGATGATAATGAAATATAAACTATAATTAAAACTAACTACTAACTTATATACTAGAAGAAGAAATGGTAAACAAAATGAGAATGAAGCAATTAAAGGACAGGAGGAAAAGAAATGCCCTCAACCCTCGAAGAATGCGGGACTTGGAAGGAAGGAGAGCCATGAAAGGCAGATAGGAAAGTGATAGAGGAGAGGATCCGCCCCAGAGGTAATGGATAAAAGGGGGAAAACCGGACCCAGCTCAGGAATCCCTCAGGGTCGCCAACTCCCGAACTCACCAGCCGTGAGCCCTTGAGGGTGTAGCACTATCCAGGGTGCACCAGTAGTGGTGGGGCTACACACACCCTGCCTCCTTGAGGGCCTTGAGCAGAAGGCAGGAGATACTGTGAGCCCTTGAGGGTGTAGCACTATCCAGGGTGTACCAGTAGTGGTGGGGCTACACACACCCTGCCTCCTTGAGGGCCTTGAGCAGAAGGCAGGAGATACTGTGAGCTCCTGAGGGTGTAGCACTATCCAGGGTGCACCAGTAGTGGTGGGGCTACACACACCCTGCCTCCTTGAGGGCCTTGAGCAGAAGGCAGGAGATACTGTGAGCCCTTGAGGGTGTAGCACTATCCAGGGTGCACCAGTAGTGGTGGGGCTACACACACCCTGCCTCCCTGAGGGCCTTGAGCAGAAGGCAGGAGATACTGTGAGTCCCTGAGGGTGTAGCATTATCCAGGGTGCACCAGTAGTGGTGGGGCTACACACACCCTGCCTCCTTGAGGGCCTTGAGCAGAAGGCAGGAGATACTGTGAGACCTTGAGGGTGTAGCACTATCCAGGGTGCACCAGAAGTGGCGGGGCTACACACACTCTGCCTCCTTGAGGGCCTTGAGCAGAAGGCAGGAGATACTGTGAGCCCCTGAGGGTGTAGCACTATCCAGGGTGTACCAGTAGTGGTGGGGCTACACACACCCTGCCTCCTTGAGGGCCTTGAGCAGAAGGCAGGAGATACTGTGAGCCCCTGAGGGTGTATCACTATCCAGGGTGCACCAGAAGTGGTGGGGCTACACACACCCTGCCTCCTTGAGGGCCTTGAGCAGAAGGCAGGAGATACTGTGAGCCCCTGAGGGTGTAGCATTATCCAGGGTGCACCAGAAGTGGTGGGGCTACACACACCCTGCCTCCTTGAGGGCCTTGAGCAGAAGGCAGGAGATACTGTGAGCCCCTGAGGGTGTAGCACTATCCAGGGTGCACCAGAAGTGGTGGGGCTACACACACCCTGCCTCCTTGAGGGCCTTGAGCAGAAGGCAGGAGATACTGTGAGCCCCTGAGGGTGTATCACTATCCAGGGTGCACCAGAAGTGGTGGGGCTACATACACCCTGCCTCCTTGAGGGCCTTGAGTAGAAGGCAAGAGATACTGTGAGCCCCTGAGGGTGTAGCACTATCCAGGGTGCACCAGAAGTGGTGGGGCTACACACACCCTGCCTCCTTGAGGGCCTTGAGCAGAAGGCAGGAGATACTGTGAGTCCCTGAGGGTGTAGCAATTTCCAGGGTGCACCAGAAGTGGTGGGGCTACATACACCCTGCCTCCTTGAGGGCCTTGAGCAGAAGGCAGGAGATACTGTGAGTCCCTGAGGGTGTAGCACTATCCAGGGTGCACCAGTAGTGGTGGGGCTACACACACCCTGCCTCCTTGAGGGCCTTGAGCAGAAGGCAGGAGATACTGTGAGCCCCTGAGGGTGTAGCACTATCCAGGGTGCACCAGAAGTGGTGGGGCTACATACACCCTGCCTCCTTGAGGGCCTTGAGCAGAAGGCAGGAGATACTGTGAGCCCCTGAGGGTGTAGCATTATCCAGGGTGCACCAGAAGTGGTGGGGATACACACACCCTGCCTCCTTGAGGGCCTTGAGCAGAAGGCAGGAGATACTGTGAGTCCCTGAGGGTGTAGCACTATCCAGGGTGCACCAGAAGTGGTGGGGCTACACACACCCTGCCTCCTTGAGGGCCTTGAGCAGAAGGCAGGAGATACTGTGAGCCCCTGAGGGTGTATCACTATCCAGGGTGCACCAGAAGTGGTGGGGCTACATACACCCTGCCTCCTTGAGGGCCTTGAGTAGAAGGCAAGAGATACTGTGAGCCCCTGAGGGTGTAGCACTATCCAGGGTGCACCAGAAGTGGTGGGGCTACACACACCCTGCCTCCTTGAGGGCCTTGAGCAGAAGGCAGGAGATACTGTGAGCCCCTGAGGGTGTAGCACTATCCAGGGTGCACCAGAAGTGGTGGGGCTACACACACCCTGCCTCCTTGAGGGCCTTGAGCAGAAGGCAGGAGATACTGTGAGTCCCTGAGGGTGTAGCACTATCCAGGGTGCACCAGTAGTGGTGGGGCTACATACACCCTGCCTCCTGGAGGGCCTTGAGCAGAAGGCAGGAGATACTGTGAGTCCCTGAGGGTGTAGCAATTTCCAGGGTGCACCAGAAGTGGTGGGGCTACATACACCCTGCCTCCTTGAGGGCCTTGAGCAGAAGGCAGGAGATACTGTGAGCCCCTGAGGGTGTAGCATTATCCAGGGTGCACCAGAAGTGGTGGGGATACACACACCCTGCCTCCTTGAGGGCCTTGAGCAGAAGGCAGGAGATACTGTGAGTCCCTGAGGGTGTAGCACTATCCAGGGTGCACCAGAAGTGGTGGGGCTACACACACCCTGCCTCCTTGAGGGCCTTGAGCAGAAGGCAGGAGATACTGTGAGCCCCTGAGGGTGTATCACTATCCAGGGTGCACCAGAAGTGTTGGGGCTACACACACCCTGTCTCCTTGAGGGCCTTGAGCAGAAGGCAGGAGATACTGTGAGTCCCTGAGGGTGTAGCAATTTCCAGGGTGCACCAGAAGTGGTGGGGCTACACACACCCTGTCTCCTTGAGGGCCTTGAGCAGAAGGCAGCAGATACTGTGAGCCCCTGAGGGTGTAGCACTATCCAGGGTGCACCAGAAGTGGTGGGGCTACATACACCCTGCCTCCTTGAGGGCCTTGAGTAGAAGGCAAGAGATACTGTGAGCCCCTGAGGGAGTAGCACTATCCAGGGTGCACCAGAAGTGGTGGGGCTACACACACCCTGCCTCCTTGAGGGCCTTGAGCAGAAGGCAGGAGATACTGTGAGCCCCTGAGGGTGTAGCACTATCCAGGGTGCACCAGAAGTGGTGGGGCTACACACACCCTGCCTCCTTGAGGGCCTTGAGCAGAAGGCAGGAGATACTGTGAGCCCCTGAGGGTGTAGCACTATCCAGGGTGTACCAGTAGTGGTGGGGCTACACACACCCTGCCTCCTTGAGGGCCTTGAGCAGAAGGCAGGAGATACTGTGAGCCCCTGAGGGTGTAGCACTATCCAGGGTGCACCAGTAGTGGTGGGGCTACACACACCCTGCCTCCTTGAGGGCCTTGAGCAGAAGGCAGGAGATACTGTGAGCTCCTGAGGGTGTAGCACTATCCAGGGTGCACCAGAAGTGGTGGGGCTACACACACCCTGCCTCCTTGAGGGCCTTGAGCAGAAGGCAGGAGATACTGTGAGCTCCTGAGGGTGTAGCACTATCCAGGGTGCACCAGAAGTGGTAGGGCTACACACGCCCTGTCTCCTTGAGGGCCTTGAGCAGAAGGCAGGAGATACTGTGAGCTCCTGAGGGTGTAGCACTATCCAGGGTGCACCAGTAGTGGTGGGGCTACACACACCCTGCCTCCTTGAGGGCCTTGAGTAGAAGGCAGGAGATACTGTGAGCCCTTGAGGGTGTAGCACTATCCAGGGTGCACCAGAAGTGGTGGGGCTACACACACCCTGCCTCCTTGAGGGCCTTGAGTAGAAGGCAGGAGATACTGTGAGCCCCTGAGGGTGTAGCATTATCCAGGGTGCACCAGAAGTGGTGGGGCTACACACACCCTGCCTCCTTGAGGGCCTTGAGCAGAAGGCAGGAGATACTGTGAGCCCCTGAGGGTGTAGCACTATCCAGAGTGCACCAGAAGTGGTGGGGCTACACACACCCTGCCTCCTTGAGGGCCTTGAGTAGAAGGCAGGAGATACTGTGAGTCCCTGAGGGTGTAGCACTATTCAAGGTGCACCAGAAGTGGTGGGGCTACATACACCCTGCCTCCTTGAGGGCCTTGAGTAGAAGGCAGGAGATACTGTGAGCCCTTGAGGGTGTAGCACTATCCAGGGTGCACCAGAAGTGGTGGGGCTACACACACCCTGCCTCCTTGAGGGCCTTGAGCAGAAGGCAAGAGATACTGTGAGCCCCTGAGGGTGTAGCACTATCCAGGGTGCACCAGAAGTGGTGGGGCTACACACACCCTGCCTCCTTGAGGGCCTTGAGTAGAAGGCAGGAGATACTGTGAGCCCTTGAGGGTGTAGCACTATCCAGGGTGCTCCAGAAGTGGTGGGGCTACACACACCCTGCCTCCTTGAGGGCCTTGAGCAGAAGGCAGAAGATACTGTGAGCCCTTGAGGGTGTAGCACTATCCAGGGTGCACCAGAAGTGGTGGGGCTACACACACCCTGCCTCCCTGAGGGCCTTGAGTAGAAGGCAGGAGATACTGTGAGCCCTTGAGGGTGTAGCACTATCCAGGGTGCACCAGTAGTGGTGGGGCCCTGCCTCCTTGAGGGCCTTGAGCAGAAGGCAGGAGGTAAAAGGAAAAGATAAAGAAGGCTGACCCCTTGCAGGAGGAGGGTATCAGAAAAGATAAGACAAGGGCCAATTAAGGCGGGAAAGGAAGAGACTCCCTAGGCCTTGGATACCCTAATACCGTTGAGGTCGGAAGAGAACAAGAGTTGACCAAGTGATGTCGATAGGAAAGAAGTCGTAGAGGAGCCCGGCACAGGTAAGGGGAAGCAATGCTGGACTCAGCTGGGGCCCCGTTGTCGCCAACCCATGTCCCACAAGATGTGAGCCCCTGGGGGGGTCCAATAATCTATCTGAACGCTCGCTTACTGTAATACACACTGACGATTTTGACACCCCACAACCCACACGTGTGGCCTTCACTGTACCACTGTCCTGTCAAGGACACAGTGCTGCCAACTAAACTGGCGATGCTACCCCTGGCAGCAGCATGTGGCCACTGCAAAGAACATTCCCTATATTACATAGTTCAATTTGTTGCCTGTTGTGTTGTAGACGAACGTAACTGCTGTGGCCAGATTACACCACATCACTGTTTCATAATGTCAGTAATTGAGGTCCGTATTGACTAACTATAAATTAAAAAGAAAATAAAGGGATTCTTTCTAACATCACTGTTTAACGGAAAAATATTGGTCCTTTTGAAGGCATGATGGACGTTGGACTTGCTTCAAAATTTATGATACCATAGTCATTATGAGAAGTGATTTCTTTCGTTTTAAGTCTAAAGTACAGTGTTTTATTAATTAACTTATTACTTAGACTTATTTCAACAGTGTTGTGCAACCAGTTTTCATTTAAAAATTTTTAATATTTTATCTTCTGCCAGTGGGATACCACTGATCAGAGTGACCCAGTTTGTGGAGAATACTCACCCAACACAGTGGAGATGGCTCGAAGGATTTCGTCGTCACTGGGCCCCGCAGTGCTGCCAACCTTGTGCACTACTAGGCTGGACACCACGGTCGCCTCGGACTGCAACATGGAGCGTTCCAGCACGTCCAGGCAGGACGAGATGCTCTGGGCCTGTATGTTGGGAGGTAGAGTGAGGTTGGCTGCCAGCCCCACATCGGCCACTGGCCCCCACTGCACGGCCAGACCGGGGTAACCGTCTGAACGTCTCTGTTCCATCTGCAGCACACAATGCCTAACTCTGCAATTTGTCTGTCTTTTGTTTAGAATTCTCAAACTGTCTCTATAAATCAGTGGTTCTGAACCCGTAGAAGTCTGCGGACCACTCGGCGTGAAATTGAATCATGTACGGACCCCCTCCTCCCCCTCCCGCCCCCACCCCCCGAAACACCTTATCAGTTGTAACCCTTCCTCAATAACACTTATATTAAAGATATTTCAATTCAAAATTTGAGAGTCATCGCCGCGAATACATTCGGACAATTCTCGTTCAACGCACATCGTTTTCTAAATCCCCAGTTAATGGGCACTTTTTTATACGTGCTGGTGGACCCTTTTCTCCCTCGGACCACTCCCGAGGCACTCGCGGACTACCGGTTAAGAACCACTGCTATAAATGGAATTTAAATCATCATTAGACAGGAAAGAAGGATAGAACATATTGTTCCATTATAAAATGCTTTTCAATCAGTCAACACGAGTGCGCCCAATTACATTAGGCGGGTAGTTGGTTGGTTCCTCAGTTTAGGGGCTGCGACAACGCGTTCATATAGTTCCGTGTACTTTGGGTGTGTGTAGAATCTGTCTGATAACCGGTGTTAATTGTAATGACTGTATTAGTGTGTGTTATCTGTTTTAATTCAAGTAAGGACTGCAGACAGTAATTTCAAGTACTGTAGTTCCTACTTTCGCTACCGAATGCTACCGTCCACGACGCCTAGCTTGCGGACTTGGCTACCAGATGGCATTGAAGTGAGCACCTGGCAGGGAACATTGGAACTAATAGAGCGTTAAGTTCAATTGGATTAATATCCATGCTTAGGTCCGTATTGACAATTCTAAATTGACCAAAATGGGTTAGTTTGACTCTGCCCAATCAATACTTATAAATTTCTTACTAAAATGTAATTGAATTTAACATACTAAACAGGTACGTGTTTCGGACAATGACAATTTGTCCTTCTTCAGCTTGTCACATATTCATAACCTTTTATACATATCAAAAAACGCAAAAACACTCTTATTATTAAAAACAAGCAGGTGTGGAACACATTTTCCCTGTTGACAAAGCAACATATTCTAAAAATTATTAAAAAGTTTGGCACATTAAAAGTTGATCCTGTCAACTTTTTATTGGATATATGAATGTGAAACTTGCGTCTTGAAGTCTACCTACCCTTAGCAACTCCCTTCCAAATATTGACATATTCTCTCCCTATCGAACATTCAAACTTAACATTAGAAGATACCTTTCAACCTCAATTCCTACCCCCTCACCCTCCTAATCACCCACTACCCCAATTATTCCCTGCGTCCTTCCCGAGATTTGTCCCTTGCTACCATCACTGCCAATTGTTACCTTGTATTGTTGTTGTTTTTGTTAATATTATTTGAAATTGTTAAAATATTAGTGTAAAATGACCTTTTCATGGTGTCCACAGAATTTTCAATCTCAATTTTCCAGACTTTTCCTGACCATTTTTCTACAAAATTCCTGACTCGTGTAGTCATCGTAACATCGGCAGCAAGCAGCTTCTCTACAACAAACTATCATCCTAAGAACCTCATAATTTAGAATACCTATGGCCAAAGCCACCTCCTCCCGGATCACAGAGAGGTCCAGTGTGCAGAGATAGATCACTAAACTCCATGCAGCGCCCTAGCACGAGCTACAAACCTTAAAGTAACCTTAACCTATAAAAAAAAGATACTAGTCGCATATGATGTGTAACATCTGACATGTTATTCGAATAATTCCATATTACTTACTCGCATTTTTTAAAGAATGAACTCATAGTGCTACCTTGTGCCAGCAAACATGAAAGGATTCTCCGATGCATCTGCAGTAGTGACATCTACCTGCAACTGTATGCGGGAGCAATCCACTGACTACTTGATGCAAGCTGCTCTTTATACCGGCCAGTTACTGAACCCATGCCAGCAGTGTTATTGAAAATGGCCTCTTATTGCCGATATAGCGCACTGACAAGTATAGGCACGATTAAAAATTAGGTGTGCAGTAGGTATATTAAATGCGTTTCTCCCAGTGATATACGTTTAGATCAACGAAGTTTCAATTATTGTTAGTGGTCGGTGTTAATATACTGAATTCCTACATTGTTTGGAGTGTTTGTTGATGCGATATAGCTTACATTAAATAAGAATACAGCAAAAGTATGAAGATTTAATAAATCGTAATTGTTTACAGCAAATATGATATAATGAATATTTTCACACCAAAGAATGACAACTTGAAGATGATTTATTGTAGGAATATCTTTAATGGGGCCTCCAAACCTTGAAGTAAACCTATGCGATATACAGTCCACATAGTCACATGGCTTACAGTACGTCGTACCCATCCACCTCCGTCTCTTTTCCAAAATCACTCCCACAAAAATGTCCAGCTACCGAGTGCCACAAAAAAATCCAGATACCGAGTGGAAAGATGTAACATCAAAAAATAGTACAGGTAAGACAAACAGCCACTTACCAGTCGCTCCATCGCCGAGCAGGCCAGGGCGTAGTTACTCTGCCCCGGGTTGCCACGTCCCGCACTCGCACTGGAGAACACCACGAAGTGGCGTAAGGAAGGGCACCGGTCTCTAGACAGGACGTCCAGATTAAGAGCTCCGTCCACTTTGGGTTTCCACGCAGTGCGGAAACTCTCCACGCTCTGGTTGGTGAGGAGTGCATCACTCAGCACCTGTCACATCGGGCACACTTTACTTTATCATTTAAGTACAAAATATTATTTTGAAGAAGAAATTGATGGCTTGAAAATATTTGTGAAGTAATGAAAATAATGTTTGATGTCCTACCCCGGCCTCCAGGGGGGCCTGGTTGGGTGGTTCCCCAGTTTAGAGGCTGCGACAACGCGGTCATGTAGCCCCGTGTACTTTGGGTGTGTATAGAATCTGTCTGATAACCGGTGTTGATTGTGATGGCTGTATTAGTGTGTGTTATCCGTTTTTAATTCAAGTAAGAGCTGCAGACATTTGATTTTCAAGTAGTTCCAACTTTTTCTACCAAATGCCATCATCAACGACCAACTAGTTCTGAACTTCGTTACTAGATGCCACCGCAGACGGCTCCTGGCGACGAACGTTGGAACCTAAGAGCATTAGTCAAATCTAACATATAATTTAGCTTCACACAAGTGTAGTGGAAGGTTCTTTTACATGCCATAAATCTATGACATGGGCTTTACTTCCCCTCCAAAGGAAGGCATACAAAGGGATTGTTCATCATCATCATCATCATCATCTTGTACAGTTTCCAGCCCCAGGCTGGGTCTATTTGGAACATACGGCGCCACTTAGTTCTTTCTTCCCACCACCTCTCCGCTGTCACTCTGGTCCAGTCCTCGCCTCTCTTCTTGACACATTCCTCCACTCCTTTCAGCCATCTATCTCTTGGTCTTCCTCTTGGTCGTTTCTTCTGCATCTGCATCTCATGTATCCTCTTGGGAATCTTCTTCTCATCCATTCTCTTTAAGTGTCCATACCACCTCAGTCTTGATGTCTCAATCCTACCTCGCAAGGGCTCCTCTTTCACCATTTCCCTGACATTTTCATTCCTCACCCTGTCTCTTCTTGTTACTCCGATCCTACTTCGCAGGAACTTCATTTCACCTGCCTGTATTCTGCTTATGTCTCTTTTCTTCATTGTCCACGTTTCTGAAGCATAGGTCAGTATCGGGATATAGTAGCTTCTGTATAACACTTCCTTGCATTTTTGTGGGACATCTTTATTCCACACTAAGCTCCTAATGCTTGTCTGAGGGATTGCTAACGCTCTTAAAAAAATCTGACAACTTCGGCCAGGTTTGAACCCATGACCTTGGGCATAGAAGCTCAGCATGCTACCAGCTATGCCACCGAAGATGCCTCAGGGAGGTCTGGTGTAAATCTAATGAGATGATCATTGTATGTGTAATGACGATGGGATTCTATAATGAAGTCATCGATGAAGACAACAAGTTACGTTGCCAGGGCAACAGTGTGATTCAAGACACAACTTGTTCAGCCTTTTGAACTCCATTCTGTATTTCAAAAGAATGAACGTGAAGGAAATGGCGGGAGCTTGGAACAGCTGAGCTGTGTTGCCAAGTTTTTATTGTTGATGTAGAACAGCTGATTCGAATAATACACAGGGCTACACTTCGGATATTATTTTGGTACTATTATGCACAATTAATGCAAATGTCGATCCTGAGTCAACACCGAGGACATTCAAATAGAGAAATACGGTATAAAATGAATAAATAACACACCGAAGCTATGCTACCTTTGTCACCGATATTCAATAAATACGAGAAAGAGGCCAAACACTCGACAGCTATACAAATATAATACAAAATACAAACACAAAGTAATCTGATGATGAATATATCAACACTCATCATGCAATGATTATATCCTTCAAGATGAAACAAGAGTTTGGGTGAAGGTCGTTCACAGTTTACAGCAGTTAACACAGAACGCAGAAATAACGTCATGACAGTACAAAGCACACTCACTCACTGTATCGCGACTCTGTACGGTTAATAATAGCCTCCACATACGTAATGTTAAGTATTTAGCACCAAGCACACAAACAAGCTGTTCTGTGGCGATATTATTGCAGTGATTTTACATTGTCTATTTGTAGGTTATTGAATGACAAGCGTTAATTTGAACACTACGGTATGCAGTGAAACATTACTGGATACGTAAACATTAAGACTAAATGTGCATAGCCTATTTTGTACGTCACGCATGTATTCTAAATTAAGTATATTTAAATTTGAATTGAACAAACAAGGCTAACCATGAAAATAGTTTGATGTCGAAATGAACGATAGCCGGCCGTTACAGCTGTATTTCCAGCATTTTCCCACGTTCTTCCTGCGGTACTATTTACAACTTATTGACTCGATGCTTAAAGTAAACGAAGCGATGGCAATGAAACAAACTCCGACACAGTTAACAGGCGACTGAATGAATGACAATAAGCTGGCAACCTATGGTATTAGTTGTCAAAATCCAGCCAATAGGAACCCGCGGAGGTCAGCTGTTCCAAGCTCCCGCCATTTCCTTTACGTTCATTCTTTTGAAATACAGAGTATAGTGTACGCTTCCTGCTCCACTCCTATTCTGCACTATGAACAGCAGTAGGAAATGAACACTGCAAAACAATCTAACACAGAATATAATAGGGGTCTTCGGTAATGAAAATTTGGGTTCGGTGCGGTTCGGTTCGGTAAAAAAAATTGTACTTCGGTTCTCGGTACAAAATCGGTTCGGTACAGCTCGGCTGATTTTAACATGCTAAATTAGAGTACGGTAAACCATTAAGAAAAAAGTAACACATGAGTTCTAATGATTATACAGTAAACCAAATACTTGCCAAATAGCACCATTTTTATTTAAAATACAGAAAAAATGTACAGCTAATAATCTCATACAATGTTCCATTAACTTTCAAACTTGCCCTTTTAGTGTGGAGTAAGCCAATTGATGCATACATTAAATAGACATTAGGCTCACACTGGAACACTTATATCCATAATTTAATTTTATTAATCAGAAGAGTTATTGTGCACTAGTAGTAAAACTACACTTATACAATATCCAGGGGACCAAAGGAAAAAAAAACGCATAAATGTGAAAAACGCGTAAATGAAAGTCGGTAAATAAAAACTGCAAAATGTATGTGACAATATGGGTTATACAGGGACTTTATTTTAAAAGCGACGGGGACCCTCGCTCGCGCTGCGAGCCGGTTCTCGCCAAGCACTTTGCCGTATGCGCTTCTTGACGCCACGGCTTTAACAGTCCATATTCTTTGGACTAAGGTATATTACAACTGAAATAGAGTCAATCAGTGCTGAGGAACTTCAGAACGTAAATGACAGCTTCATGAAGAGGTGCCAGCGCTGTGTAGCAATGAATGGCGAACATTTTCAGCACCAGCTGTGAACTATAGGCTATAGTCTACTCAATGACTGTGCTGGCGGGAGACAGGCTAGCAACGCGGGCGAGCGAGGGTTCCCGTTAAGAAGTGAAAAACAAGAAATAATAATACGATTGTTTAACTATAATCGGCAATATGTAACAAAACAACTACAAGAGAAATGCACCCAGATATAACAAAACAAAGAAAATTGAGTCACTTTACGAAGTAGTCTGTTATCTTTACTTGTTTTTGTTGGCCGCGGCCACGGCGTGAACAGTATTTTCAAACCGATATAATTCGGCCATTATTTCCTCAGAAACGTTATGGCGTGTCACAAAATGTTTGATAGTCCATAGAGCATTGACAGCATCATTAAAATCCACTGTATTATTCTGCGGCTCTTCATCGTCATTAATAAAATACCGTAGTGTAGGCCTAAATTAATGGATTTTCATTTGTCTGAAGACGCAAGATTATTATAACACAGAATCAATCGCGTATTTTTAATGGTTTGACGAGAAGTCCTAAAAAAACACGAATTAAAATCATAAAAGCGGAAATAATATTTTTTTTTAATATATCGGCGATCGTAAAAGACTTCCGCTCATCTTAACATAAGCTTCAGATGCTGTCTAACTGTGTTTTATGGCTGCTTCCTGTTATTTTGAAAGGATAACACAATAATAGCGCTTGCTTATTACGCAAGCTGTTCTTCCTTGTTACGACACTCTGGCAAGCGAGTGTCGCCGTGACCACCGGTGTCGCTCAAGGCCATCGTAACATAATATAGCACGCGGTGCATCCTTCCGAACGGAAGTACAGGCGGTAACAAAAGTTTGCATTCGAACAAACGTACTTTCTCAGAACACGCAACGTATAAATGAAGCTTTATATTGCAAGGGACTTAAAATATGATCGTATAAGCGTGAAAAACGAATAAATGTAAAACGTATATCGGAGATAAATTAACATGGAAAGTATAGGCAATTTGCCGGGACCAGGAAAAAATCCTATAGAAAACGTATAAATATGAACCGTATACAAGAAGTTTTACTGTACTTAACTAACTATTGAAGTAAAACATTGATGATAAAGGACAATACTTTGGATGTCTAAAAAAAAGGTTTCCTTAAAAAAGGTCTCTTGTACCAAACCAAACTTTTTACCGAGTTTTTTATCGCCTCGAACCGAGGTCGGTAATTTCCTTTGTACCGTACCGAAACCGAAAAATCGGTGCACCGTTGACCCCTAGAATATAATTATGTTATATGAAATATATTTCCACGTCACTTGGTGCATCATCGTAACTGTTCTAAAATATCCAGTTCCGTGAGTGAAGATGAAGTAGACGCCATGTTTACATTCAATCTATAGTATCAGTAAAACTGTAATAAACATTCGAGAATAACGAAGGTTAAAAATTCATTACAATTCCCGCAAACTACTGTATTGTAAATAAGGAAAGGTGGCTGCAAAATATTGGAATACTCCACAAAAGTCATACGAGCGCAGTGAGTACAAGCTACAGTAGAGTCTCGCAAACTCGGCACTCCGGATTTCTCGGCCACCCTGACAGGAGAAAAAAAACATGATTTTTGTTGTTTTTGTGTTTCCGCACAGAGCGTTATTATGTTTCCTTTCATCTTCTCCATCAATGGAATTATGGACAGTTAAATACGACGCGAAACAAGTTGAACTACAGTAAATAGTAAGAAGAGTAACAACGACCTGATAAGTACAGGTAGTTGTACAGTACTGAAAATGCATAAACTGTTGGCAGTAAGAAGTAAACAAACGGTTCTCGCGCATAGCGTTGTATATATTTGATTGTGCATTCTCCGCAATTCCGTTTCTTCGCTGTCTTTGTGACGAGGCTTCAAAAAACAGGTTTCAAAGAGAAAAGCAAAAGAACATGACTTACTTTCTTTGCAAAAAAGCAAATGGTAATTTTCATTAAGTGAAAAAACTATTTGCCTACGGGAATTGTTTTGTACACAGTACACTGTACAGTAATTGTTTCACTTGATTCTTATGCAGTACAGTACTGAACTATATATTCAAGTACCGTAATTGTAGTGGCTTAATCGTTTTAAAACTTGTGTTTCTGTTAAAAACAAATAAATGTAATGCATTGCATTACTTTTAAACCAAAACAAACAGCTTATTTCTTCTTTTTAACACATTTCCCCATAACCCGGCATTTTCGCAAACTCGGCCACTGTTTGGTCCACATTAGGCCGAGTTTGCGAGACTCTACTGTATCGTCATGTCGTGTGGGTTAATATTAGTTTCACAGAATATAATTTAGATACTCCGCAGTTGTAGAACCAAATCAAATAAAACGGTAAAACTTTCTTCTCAGCTGCTCACATCCATCCATCCCCTGATCGCACTACATGTGGCAGTGGTTTCTGGCTTAAATTCACAAAAAAAGTAGCTTTGTGATGGATTTTGCCTTGCCAGTGAGATTGTGTGCTGGTAAGATGAATATGTTTTGTGTTCGTGTGTAACTTAACTACAAGGCTGACTTAAGGTACTCATCGACACTACTGAAGACATTTCATTACAAGTTATCTTATTTTCTTGAAATTGATATTTTTTGCCAAAAAAGAAAAAATAAATCAATTTGGGGGGTCATTTTCAAAGATTAATCAAAAAAATAACTTGAATTTTAGGATGCGATATCTTTGCTCCTTTTCAACTTAATTGAGTCACTGTTATCGCAAATTGATCTGCTTATGTTCAGAATGTTGTTTAGCAGAATCGTTTTTGTATCATTGATCGAGGCAAATATATTAGCTTTGTTTTACAATTTACGTTATTTTGATTGAAAAAATTAATAAATTGTGGGGGGCGCGACCCCTAATTTCAATTTAACAGCTTCATTCTGCTTTACAACATAGCTGCATTATTTGTCCATATTTTAGTTTTTAAATGAAACTAATATCTGCGCAAGTCAAGACAAATATTTAAAAAAATGAAGTGAGAGAAATCGTAACTTAAAGTTGAGGTACACATTTAGAGTAGTCTTACTTTTCAACTTCTAAAAACTGCCTTTTCTTTGGATTCTAGGTCAATCTTCTGCATTCTCCGACCCAAGAGTATCTCCTACATTGATTTAGTTCTGGAGTAGACTGTTTCAAATCCAGATTAATGTGTGCTTTATCTGCTGCACCTACGCGTCAAAGTCACAGCTGCTGAAAAGCGTGCACACCGATCATTAAAGTGAATATAAATGAGCTAAACAACAATAAAACTAGTATAAACTATATATTTCTGGAAACTAGAGAGGGCAAACTATCGAATGAGACAATTTAAAAAATCAAAAATTTTCTTGAAAATGACTAATGGAAGGGTCGATGAATACGTTAATTCTTTCCCATGTCGCTCCACGGCCATTGGGTCAATACTTCAGAATACTAATTCTTTAAAAATTGACCATTTTTGACAAAATGCTTTTCAGCTCCGAACGATTCAATTCTACTCTAGGTAAATGGTTTCTACCCAAAGGCCACAGCCACCTCCTTCCCAATCCTATCCCCAGTTTACAAATACACACACAAGTACACAATACACAACCTAATATCTGAAAGCTCTCATCTGATGGATGTGTGAAATCTGGCAGCCATATTTACTAACAAGGTGTAAAATTCTAATCTGGTTGAAATTTAGTACACAATATTCCTACAAAGTTGTACAATGATGTAGTGAAAACCACACGGGCCACTTTCAATTTTGAACGCCGAAGACGTTTTATGGTAGTATCACCAGCACAACATCGAGAGAGCTTGATGATCAATGGGGAGACAGTACAGCAAGTGACAAAGTACAATTGACTGTACTGAGGAGATAAAAAGTCTAGGATCGGTCAAGCCAGAAATGCATTCAATAAAATGAAGAGTGTGTTCTGTAGCAGAGACCTTAATTTACATCTAAAAATTAGACTTCTGAGATGCTATGTCTTCTCCACCTTGTTCCATGCAGTTGAGACCTGGACCATAAAGAAAAGAGAAATGGACAGATTGGAGGCATTTGAGCTATGGACGTACAGAAGGATACTGAGGCTGAGTTGGAAACATAAGGTCACCAACGATGAGGTGATGAGGTGGATGGGAAAGAGAAACATGAAGTATAACATAAATTTCTCGCCAAATCAACACCTTTTACTTACATAAAAATTATACAGGTACATGTTTCGAAAACTTATTGGTGTATAACATCGATAACCTCAATAAATAGCAAAAACACAGTTCACATTTATTCTCTTGTTCTTCCTTTACAATAATTAGTGGGCTGAGGAAGGAAACATTATGTGTTTTCGAAACATGTACCTGTAGAATTTTTATGTAAGTAAAAAGTATTGATTTGGTGAGAAATTTATGTTATACTTCTTATTAACATGGTCAATGCGGAACCTGGAATGAGTGCAATTGGGAAAGAGAAAGGAAATATTAAATACTGTCAAAATTATAAAACTGCAGTATCTGGGTCATGTGATGAGAGGAGAGAAATATCATCTGCTGCAGCTGGTCATTCAAGGAAAGTTACAAGGCAAAAGAAGACCTGGAAGAAGACGCATTTCTTGGATCGATAATCTGAAAACTTGGTTCAATTGTTCCACTATTGAGCTGTTTCGTGCTGCATCATCTAAAGCAAGAGTCTCTATGATGGTTGCCAACCTCCTGAGAGGAGATGGCACTTAAAGAAGAAGAAGAAGTAAATATATTGACTGTAAAGTTAAGTTTAACATTAATTGTTGTCTGTGCAGGTAAAAATAAAACCAGACAAAATTAAATCACCACACTTACATGGCTTGATGAAGGAACGATTTGGGACCTGTTCATCCGAAACATCACTTTTGTTTTGCACAGTCCTACTGAACTGATAAGCGAGTGACGGTGGAAGGTGAGGAATGCAACGCAGCAAGGCAGGTCGCTGCCTGGTGGCCGGGAGCCATCGCGTGCTGCTGGGATTCAAGGTCAGCTTTACCTCTTCCCACCTCCTCGCTCATGCCGTCGCCCGGCAGGTTTTCGGCGTTCAAAATTGAAAGTGGCCCGTGTGGTTTACACTACGTCGTTGTACACCTTTGTAGGAATATTGTTTACTAAATTTCAACCAGATTAGAATTTTACATTCACCGCAATCCCTTCCCTTGTCACACACTTCTTTTAAAATGAGATGGAAGAGAGACCAATAAAGATATTAAAATAAAATATTATAAATCATTTGTTATTACTGAAAATAAGTGATGTCTCTGAGGCAAATGATTACAATGTTTAACAATGGAAAAAAATTACAAATTTGAAATTTTTGAGGAAATGGAATTCACTTGATTTGATAGCGTTGTAAATGTCAAGGTTGCGAAATTACCAACGAAAACTGAGAAAAATACTCGCAAGTTTGCCACCAACCAACTATGAGCCCATGTTTCAGACTCTAATAATTAATATAAATACAGATTGTCTGCGGTTCCCGCAGAATATAAAGGTGAGTTATAATTGCCTTCTTCATAACCCTGAAAATTGCTGCTATCAGGCATAAAAATAACGAAATAATCAATAAAAACAATTATTGTGTGTGAGCAACGACGATGTGCGACGATATTTCTCCGACTGATTTGTTTAAACTGTCGCTCTTGTGAAATTTCAGCTTCATTTATTTTTTAATAAAGTTGTGTATTTTGCGGAACGGAAAGTTCACAGGCGAAATAAAGAAAAGCCGAGTTGCACTTCCAGGGGAAATCCAAACACAACCACTCTTCTCTGAAGTTTTAACTCGACACGACTTGACAGTTTGCTGCTGGCTGTAACTGGGGTGATAGACTCGCCCCTAGCTAGCTCGTAAACTGTCGCCTCAGTATTTGAATGGAGATTGTTGGAAGAAATGCAAACGTAAAACACACTTATAGTGGGTGATGTATTGAAGATAAAGACTTTTTTGTAGAGAGTTTCATGCTGAACAATTCTTACACTCTGAGTATATAGATATTTTTAACGGTTTGCCTAGCGCAAGCTTAAAAAGCGAACGGACACCATGTGTTTTTTTCGATTTTTTTTTTCACTGAATATGTTACTGCTTGGCTTCCTTAGATCATAAATAAATTATTTTCCACAGAAATCTTCCTCGAGATATCCTTTACAGAATGGTGAAAACCGCATCAAAATCCATCCACAGGTTCGAAAATGACAGTAGCGCAGCAACAGCAACCTTTCACTGTAACACTTTCTCACAAACGTCACGTCAACCGGTAACAATGGATCGTCAAAGTCAAAGGATTAAAAACAGGTACCGTACCGTATCTAAAGAAAGAATTAATATTTAGCAAAAATTTGGTGTTCTCTCGTAAAAAGGCACATTCTGTGTTAATTCACCATTACCATATTGCAACAGGTAATGATTGTTGATAACATTGAGTTATGTCCCCTACCCTTAAGTGTTCACAGGTGTTGTTAACTAGAACCAGGGTTATTCCAAGATCTAAAATACTTATTACTTTCAAAACTGGAATATCCCATTTAAGGGATTTTTTTTTTGACGTGACACCTTCAAATAATTGTATGTGACGTACATGAAAAAGTGTTACAGTGAAAGGTGATGATATCGCTTTATCTCTCTTCTGCTGCAACGCTCTCTCTCTTCTGTTGTTGCGCTCGAGTGTTGCTACTGTCGTATTTGGTGTCACGGTTGATGCGGTTTTCATCATTCTGTAAAGGATATCTCGAGAAATATTTATGTAGAAAATAATTTATTTATGACCGAGCAGTAACGATTTCCGTGAAAAAATCGAAAAAAACACATGGTGTCCGTCCAGTTTTTAAGCTTACGCTGGGCAAACCGTTAAAAATATCAATATACTATGAGTGTAAGAATTGTTCAGCATGAAAAGTTCTACAAAGTAGTCCGCAAGAGCATATCTCTATCTTCAATACATCGCCCACTATAGGCCTAAATGTTTTTACGTTTCCATTTCTTCCAACAATCTCCATTCAAATACTGAGGCGACAGTTTACGAGCTGCCTATGGGCGAGTCTATCACCCTAGATACAGCCAGCAGCAAACTGTCGACTCATGTTGAGTTAAGACTTCAGAGAAGAGTGGTTGTGTTTGGAGTTTCCCTGGAAGTGCAACTCGACTTTTCTTCATTTCGACTGTGAACTTTCCGTTCCGCAAAATAAATAATTAAAGAATATATGTAGCTGAAATTTTGCAAGAGCGACAGTTTAAACAAATCAGTCCGAGAATGCGTCGTCATGCTCCAATATCGTTGCGCACCGTAGTTGCACACACCTAATGTCTCCCTAGCATTTGACAGGTACTCACAGCCGCCAGGTGGAAAATGGCCACCACTTGACCCAAACTGTTGGCCTCGTGGAGGAGGGTGGCGGTGCCAGTGCGGGTCGTGATGTCCGCAGTGGATATGGTGACGGTGATGCCAGCCTCCTGCCAGCAACGTATGCGCATAGACTTGTATCCCGAACATGATCCCGTCCTAGAGCTTAGCACGAGGCGAGTGGCTCCGTGTCTCACCAGCCAATCAGCCAGCTCCAGCCCCATTCCTCCCAGACCACCTGCACACAACAAAACATCATTGTAACACCACTGTATAGTAATCAAAAGATTTCCTTAGTTCTGCCTCGTCAATACAATTTATTCAAATTTTTGTGAAATAATCACATGTCATTTAATCTACATCGGTACATGTTTCGATGCCTATTTGCATTACACTAAATCACTTTAAAAGTTTTTTTAACAAGTTTTTAAAAGTTTTATGTCAACATTTTATCACATCCAATGTACAAAGTGATTTTTAAGTGCTGCCAATACATTGAAAGGCTGATGATGCCAATGCAAATAGGCATCGAAACATGTACCTATGTAGATTAAGTGACATGTGATTATATCACAAAAATTTGAATAAATTGTATTGACGAGGCAGAACAAAGGAAATCTTTTGATTATTATAGCAAGTCAATACAGAAAAATGGGTGACTCTATGAGTCAAAAAGACAACTGTATAGGTCGGTACCAAAATAAAAGTCCACCAAACATAAATAAAAAATAAAACAAATGGTTAAATTATACCCTTTCAATAAAATGGGGCAGATGACCTTGCTGTTCCACCCCTTCAAACACCAATAACTAGCTAATGATCATCATCAGTTTATGGTCGGTCTCTCCACCTTCAGCAGCACGTTTCATCAGCTCATAAGATTTATCAATCTTGATGGAATCCAGCATCTGGACTGTCCCTTCTAATGCACTCTTCACCAAACCATCTCCTCTTATGCAGTGTCCAATCCAGATCATTTTTCTTTCCCTTACCTTCTCCTACTTTCTTTAATACTTCCTCATTTCTCACTTCCTCCTTACAATTTATTCTCTCCGGTCTCCTCCACAGCTACATTTCGAAAGCCTCTATTCTTCTCTCGTCTTCTTTCCTAAGCGTCCAAGTTTCCGCTCCATTCATTGCTACACTAATCTCTTCCTTAGGCTTACTTTCATTCAGCATTAGGCCATGGGGCCAAGCTCTCTGCTGACTCGGTAGACGCGTGGGTTCAAGCCCCACCATCGGTTGTCCTTGAAATGGTTTTCCGTGGTTTCCCCATTTTCAACTCCAGGCAAATGCTGGGACGGTACCTTCTGACAGGCCACGGCCGCTTCCGTCCACATCCTTGTCCAGTTTCATCCATCTTCATCCATTCCATCTCTCATCCTGACGCGCAGGTCGCCCGGGAGGCCACACGACGACAACTTTCATTGCTCCACAAAATAATTTTCTTTTCTTAGTGAAGGCTTCTTTTACTATTGCAATCCTTGTTTTCATTTCTTTAGTGCATATCATTTCTTGTGTAACCCAACTTCCTAGGTATTTGAAATTATCTACAGGGTCTTTCATATAAAATAAGAGCGCCAAGCAGCGGCTTTGTTAACCGCACCCTGGCCGAGCTTGTGGTGCGCCAAGGCCCCCTGCTTTAAGCATGTGTACAATGCTGAAATATTACTTTAGTTAGTTAGTTATTGTTGATGAAACCGAAACCCCTACTTGTGCTAATTTTGTGAGTGATTTTTTCGGAGACCATTCAAGATTCTCGCCAATGTCATCTAGCTCATCCTCTGTTAAAACTGTTCGTGTGCGGGCATGTTTTTTATTGAGCACCGAGCCAGTAGTGTCAAACTTATTTGAAATTACGTGAATCTGTGCTAGTGAAGGTGGCACTTCATCAGGAAATTGCTGAACAAATGCATCATGTACCCGCCGAGCCGACTCGTACTTAAAATTAGTTTTACATAAAAAAATACGATGTTGCAATGATAACTGTCTCACCATGTTAGCACTGGCGACTGAACACCTGCACGCTTATTGCAAGGTCAAGTTTGGTAATGTCAATCTGTTATTTTTATACAGTCCATCGGAACTTTAAAAAAACAAAAACCAGCCCTCGTATGTACTATGCACGCGCTTTCAATACTACAGCAGGGGACCGTGGCGCACCACAAGCTCGGCCAAGGTGACCACAGCTGCAGTTAACAAAGCCGCCGCTTGGCGCTCTTATTTTATATGAAAGGCCCTGTACTTGTTCATATCTACTACCTAATAACATCTTTCAAATATTTGGGCATTGAATGAACAATGCAATTCCAAAACACGCTGGCATTGGGAGAGTGTGGTTTTTATGGTTTCCCATTTTCACCAGGCACGTAAAGCAACTCACATGCCTGAGAATCACCGACTGCGCAACCGGGGCCGACCGGCCATAAACTGTATGTGTGTACATTAAGTGTGCTGCCATCTGCACACACCAATGAGAAGCAACTCACATGCCTGAGAATCACCGACTGCGCAACCGGGGCCGACCGGCCATAAACTGTATGTGTGTACATTAAGTCTGCTGCCATCTGCACACACCAATGAGAAGCAGGCAGGGTTCACTCCCTTCCACTGTGTCAAAGAGAATGCACAAGCAGCAATATTGATAATAACTTTCATTTATTTTCTTTGTGCCAACTTAAGGTGCAGTGTAAGTGTCAGTCGCAGCAAAAAAAAAAACTATATTTTATGAGAGAAGAAGTTTGGTTGTTGTTAATTAATTATTTTAGGGGCCTGGGACATCTTGGTCATCAGCCCCGTATATTGTATTTTAGAAAGTGAGATAGAAAAGCAAATGAAGAATGGTGAAGCTCCAGTAAGTGATGATATACAAATTGAATTAATAAAGGCGTTAGGAAAGGAAGGAAAATAGAAATAATTAGGTCATGCAATGAGATATATAAAACAGGTACGGTACATGGCCGAATGATTTCAAAGAAATAGTGATGATACTGTAACCGAAATTATTTCGGTTACAAAGCTCACCCTCAGGTTTTAGACTTGTGCGCTTTGTATAATGTTCTTTTTGGTTACCAACCATGGCCACCTATTGGTGGAGCACCACAGAGAGTCTAGTGTTTTGTGACATGGAGATTCTTTGTGGTGGTCCAGCAGTGGGGTGACAGGTGGCTTAGACTACTTACAATGTTGCTAATCAATATTATGTTATGTTCTGGATAAATAGATGTTGTGTCTCGATGTATGCTGATGTAGAAAGAGACGTTAAAGAAAACGCAAGAAGAAAAGAAAGGAGCAGAAGAATATTAAATTTTGTGAGGGGCCCTTTCTTCATGAAAATTGTTGTGGATGCTGTACAAGAAATGCAGGTAATGGATGCCTGCTTAAATGTTGACAAACAGGTACAGTAGCCTCTCACAAATCCGGACCTCAAAAATCCGGACTCCGGCAAATCCGGACCGCTCAAAAAATATTTTTTATAATACAAAATCAGTAAAATGTAGGTAACGTGATGCTTAAGCGCCTTCAATTTCTCCGCGACCATTCCGCATTACAAGAATGACGTCTTTTCTATTCTACTGGCTGTGCGGCACGGCGGGAGGTCATTGACTCGTTTGTTACTCATCTTACAGTACTACTGTAA
The DNA here is from genome assembly GCA_946902985.2 of Meconema thalassinum. Taxonomy (NCBI): domain Eukaryota; kingdom Metazoa; phylum Arthropoda; class Insecta; order Orthoptera; family Tettigoniidae; genus Meconema; species Meconema thalassinum. Next base: position 12,961,225 of record OX336390.1, on the reverse strand, counting down.
TGTAAATTCTTAAGTCTTATTAAAGTTGTTCAATACTATTAACCATCTATTTTTTCTACCCCTGTGTTCAGTTAATTGCAGTTCAGAACTGTTTTATGCGAGTAACAATAAAGTACACATATCGGCACGGAGTGGCGGCGATCGCGGCACGCAAACCACTGCCGCGACCGACGTCACTCTGTCTCCGGGAAATCCGGATTTTTCGGAATCCGGATCGGCCGTCCGCCACATTGGTCCGGATTTTCGAGAGTCTACTGTATTGATAGTTTTGATTGCCAGAGAACAACCAGAAAAGAAGAATTTGTAAGTGGAGAAAAATTATTTATAATATATGTTTGTGATTTCAACCTTTTTTCAGGGCATTTGCATTTGAACTGTCATCGTGTTATGTGCCTAGTATTAGTTATTAATAAATGTGTATATTAGTGAAGTTGGTGTGATTCATTTAGCGAGTACATCGCCCCTCTACCCTGAGGTGGCAAGCTTGGATATTATATTTATTACAATACCAAGAAAAAAGATTTTAAAAAAGCACGAGAAAGTGTGAAGAACACAGAACCATAAGTTTAATATCTCATGCAGTGAAAATTTTATTACAAAATATACAAAGGAGATTGTATGGAAAATTGGATGGTTTCACGGCTGTGGAGCAATACAGATTTCGAAAAGGAGTAGGAACAAGGAATGCTATTGGTTTGTTAAAGATAATCAGTGAAAGATATATACAGATAAGTATACGCAATAGTCATAGATTTAGAAAAGGCATTTGATCACGTGAGATGGGAAAAATTAATGATAATACTCAAAAAACTTGGAGTGAATTGGAATGAAAGAAACCATATTAAAGATCTTTACTTAAACCAAAAAGTAAGAGTTAAAATTGGCGAAGAAATGACAGAAGAAATAGGACTGGAGAAAGGAGTGAGACAAGGATGTTGTTTATCACCTATTCTATTTAATATATATTTAGAAGAAATTATTAAAGAATGTTTTGATGCAAAAAGAGGTGTTTGCTTAGGAGGTAAAAGATTTGAGTGGATTTGTTTTGCAGATGATATGGTGGTTATGAGAGGGGAACACAAGCAACACAAATGTTGAAGGACCTAGATAAAATTTGTAAAATATATGGGATGAAAATAAATGAGAAAAAAAAGTAAAATGTATGGTCGTAGGTGGAAAAGTTCCAAAAATTACAACACAATTAGAGGATGAAATTGTACAAATAGCTGGGAAGTTGGGTTACACAAGCAGTGGTGCCTCAGGAGTGGACCACGGGAGAAAAGGGCCCACCAGCACGTATATAAAAGTGGCCAATAAATGGGGATTTCGAAAACGATGTGCGTTGAACGAGAATCGTCCTATATATATTTGCTGCGATGACTCAGGTTTTTCATTGAAATATCTTTAAATTAAGTGTTATTGAGGGAAGGTTACAACTGATAAGGTGTATTGGGGGGGAGGTCCGTACATGATTCAACTTCACGCTGAGTGGTCTGCAGACTTCTACGGGTTCAGAACCACTACACTAAAGAAATATAAACAAGGATTGCAATAGCAAAAGAGGCCTTCAGTAAGAAAAGAAAATTATTTTGTGGAGCAATGAAAGTAAGCCTAAGGAAGAGATTAGTGTAGCAATGTATGGAGCGGAAAGTTGGACGCTTAGGAAAGAAGACGAGAGGAGAATAGAGGCTTTCGAAATGTGGGTGTGGAGGAGAATGGGGAGAATATGTTGGTAGGACAAAGTGAGAAATGAGCAAGTATTAAAGAAAGTAGGAGAAGAATGCAGAAGATAAGGAAAAGAAAAATGACTTGGATTGGACACTGCCTAAGAGGAGATAGTTTGGTGAAAAGTGCATTAGAAGGGACAGTCCAAGGGAAAATCTGAAGAGGAAGAAGAAGGTTTTAGATGCTGGATTCCATCAAGATTGATAAATCTTATGAGCTGATGTAACGTGCTGCTGAAGACTGGATAAGGTGGAGAGACCGACCATGAGGCAGATAAACTGATGATGATGAGCCCCGTAAAGTTGGGTATTTGTTGAACTTATCTGATAACCTGTATTTATGTGATAACTGTAGCTGGGTGTGAAACAGTATTAGGGACAGGAATGAGTCAGGTACATGCCAGGAGAGAGTGTGGCAATACCCAGGATAGCTGGTGCACAGCTATGCCGCGGGACATACCAGTGATGATGCAGACAGAGGCAGGCTCCAGGTAGAGTCGAGGTACCGCCGGCACCACAGTGGTGTCCTGCTCCCGCACCCTCAGCAGAACCTTCCCGATGTGCTGTCCACCAGCCATGAACCTACACAATCACAACACCTTATTAACACAATTGTTCTAATTTAAGGGCCTTATTTTTTGGTGAAATAAAACTGTTGATTTCGGTGTTAAAACTGACATTATTTTGGTGGGTATTTCGTGAAAAATTGTCATAATGATCGATGTTTCTTCTGAAATTTTCCTTATAATTTGGGGTAAATCTACCCTCTTAATGCCAGACTGATTTAGAGGATTTTGCAGGTTCACACTCCCAGGGTTATATAATTCACAATAACAAACCAATGGCTTGAAATTTTCCCTAAATGCTAACTAGAGAACTCACTTACTTCTGAACTACACTTTAACATTATCATGCTCTTGTTTTTTTTTTTTTCAAAATAAAAATATTTTTTGGAATATTTTCAAAAAAAAACTTAAATAAAACAAAATATACTTAAAACATTCAACTCGCAGATAAGTAATGTTCACTTCTGTATAACCTCCCATTTCAGATGAATACGTAAAATATCAACTTTATTATGTACAATAGTTTGTGAGTTATCATCATCATCTTGCACAGTTTCCAGCCACTGGCCGGGTCTGTTTGGAACACAAGCCTCTCCAACATCTTCTGTCTTCCCACCATCTCTCAGCCTCCACCCTTGTCTTCTCCTCTCTTCTTCACGCTTTCTTCCACCCTCTTCAGCCACCTGTCTCTCGGTCTTCCCCTCGGTCTCTTTCCTTCCCACTTCGTCTCGTGTACTCTCCTGGGTATCCTCTTCTCCTCCATTCGTTTTACATGTCCATACCATCTAAGTCTAGATTTCTCTATACCATCCTGTAATGGTTCCTCCTTCATTAATTCTCTGGTCCTCTCATTTCTTATTCTGTCCCTCTTTGTAGCTCCAATACTGCTTCTCAAGAACCTCATCTCACTGGCCTGTATTTTGCTCTTCTCCCTTCCTTTCATAACCCAGGTCTCCGAGGCATACGTCAGGATAGGGACATAGTACGTCCGATATATGATCTTTTTGCTGTTCTGAGGGACATCCTTGCTCCATAACATGCTTCTCACACTCCTCCGGAATGCTTCTGCCTGCCTCCCCCGCTCATTTATTTCTCTATCGTTTCTTCCATTATCTTGTATCAGGCTTCCCAGATACTTGAAGCTCTCCACTTTCTTCAGCTGTTCCCCACCAATTGTTATTCCCGTTGTGGTTCTTTCCTTCTTCCTTGTTGTGATCACCATCTCACTCTTATTTATGCTAAATTTCATCCCATATCCTTGTATTATTCCTTCCCACACGTCCAACTGTTCCTGTACCTCCTCCTTGTTTCCCCAAATCATCAAATCATCTGCAAACACCATTGCTTTCATCTTTCCTTCCCCAATTACTTGTGCCACTCGGGTCATTATGTCATCCATCACCACAATGAAAAGTAACGGTGACAGTGCACTTCCTTGTTTCAGGCCGTTTCTCTGTTCCAACCAGTCCGATATCTCTCCTCCCACTTTCACACAGCTCACACTTCCCTTGTACATCTCCTTTATCCTCTTTATAGTCCATTACTCTACTCCTCTATCCTCCAGGGACTTCCATACTTTGTTTCTGCATACACTGTCATATGCTTTCTCAGTGTCCAGGAAGGCCATCAGTAGATCTGTTCCATACTCATAGTGCTGTTCTTGTAACTGCCTTACAGCAAAAATCAAATCCACTGTGGACCTTCCTGCTCTGAAGCCATGTTGTTCTTCCCTCATCCCTCCTTCTATCCATGTCCTAATTCTCCTTTCCAAAACTTTCTCAAACATCTTTGCACAATGACTCATCAGTGTTATTCCTCGGTAGTTTCTGCATTCTGTTCTACTACCTTTCTTGAAGATCGGGACAATTATTCCCTTTTTCCAGTCCTCTGGGGTCTTCCTTTCCTTCCATGCTGTCCTCATCACTCGGTACAACCACTGTATCCCCACCTCTCCTGCTGCTCTCACCATCTCCACACTCAACTCATCCACACCCGGTGCCTTCCCTCCTTTCATCTTTTTCACTGCATCTTCCACTTCTTTCCATGTTAAGTCCTTTTCTGTTTGCAGTTCATCTTCCTCTTCCCCGATTTCTTCCTCCTCACCATCTTTTCCATTTGGGTTCAGTAGTTCTTCAAAATATTCTTTCCACATTTTCTTCAGTTCTTCCCTATTCTCTATCTCTTGCCCCCTTTTGTTCACCATTCTAACATAATCCGTAGGATCCTTCCGCCTCTTATTCTTTACCATCCCATACAGGACCTTTTTTGTACCTTCACTATCCTCCTCCATCATCTTGGTCCACTCATCCATCCACTTTCTTCTCTCGTCAGCCACTACTCTCTTCGCCTCCTTCTTTCTTTCCTGGTACTCTTCCCTTGTCTCTACCGTCCTATTTTGACACCACCTCCTAAAGGCTCTATTCTTTTCCCTTACTATATCTTTTGTCTTCTCATTCCACCACGGTGTTTCCTTCCACCTCTTCTTACTACTTGTCCTCCCACATACTGCTTCTGCTGCACCTACTAGTGTCTTCTTAAATCTAGCCCATTGCTCTTCCACCCCTCTTTCTTCATCTGTTGGACTTCCTTCCTTCACCATTTTGAGGTACTCGACCCTTCTATCCCCTTCTTTCAGTTTCCATATCCTTATACGTCTTTCCTGGTTCTCAGTCCCTTTCTTCTCCTTACTCCCTCTCAGGTTCATTACCAGCAATCGATGGTCGCTATCCAGGTTCCCCTATGGTATAACCTTGATGTCCGTGATGTTCTTATTTAGTTCTTTCTCATACAGTATATAGTCGACCACCGACTTCCTGGTCAAGTCATCACTGTACCATGTGATTGTGTGGCTCTCTCTTTTCTTAAACCAGGAGTTCCCAACTAGCAGGCTGTTCCTCTGGCAGAAGTCCAACAGTCTCTTTCCTTCCTCATTTCTTCCGCCCCAACCCTCTGGTCCATGTTATCTTCACTAAAGATAAACACAACACACAGAAAACACTTGTTGCTTAGAGAAATACATTTGTGGTGATATTATATGATGGACACATATAATGTAGCTAATGTCCCAAAGCGGAGGCCCAACCTACGTTCAATGCTCATAATAATCCAAGTTTAGAAACAGGCATTCCGTTGAGCACAAAGTGTCCAGGAAAGGGTACCCGTTCCCAACTGGAAAGAAACCAAAACTACGTATGAACAGGCTAAACATCAAGAGTGTGCAATGGACTGGTGGCTTTTTAAACGAGTTTTTAACTAAATGTTTTAATTTTTTTTACTGTTTTCAAGCACATGATTTTGATCTGTGTGTGCTCATTTCTGTTTCTGTTACTGCTATTAACCTTTTCATGTGTAATGTATTAAGTGCTGCCCATTTGCTCGAGGCTGATGAAGACGCCAATAGTCGACAAGGTGTCGAAACATGTAACTTACCTCTATATAACTTCATAAGGAGATGCCGATTATGTGCCTCTATAGAATGACGAGCGATTAACTCACTCATTTTAATAAATAGTATTGACGGGCGGAATTGATTGCTATTTGCTTTATAATCATAATTGGTCAATACGGGGGAAAATGTACGACTCTCAGAGTCTAAAAGAATACCATCTTACCGATATAAATCCCCGATTATATTGCCACACTTATGTTCAGTCAAATAAGTCTGAGTTATGTGCGTGTGAGTGTTTGTCCTCCCTGATACCAATGTCCACTGTGTGGATTCGCTGACTGCCTTTTCTTCAGTCTTGAGCCTTGTCTGGATGGAGGTTTATAGTCTTCAGGTCGTTCGGCCCATTGCTGATTTGGTCGTCCCTCAGACCTCTTTCCTGCCACTTCAATGGCGTAGGCTGACTTAGCCACGCAGCACATTTCCTCCATTTTATTCTGGATTGGTGCAACTCCAAAACGTTTCCGTATATCATCACTTGAAACGTGATCCAGTCTAGTGATGCCACCCGTCCACCTAAGCATCTTTGTCTCTATGACGCTTAGTCAACATTCCACCCTCTTTGTAGTTGGCCAACAGTTGATGCCATAGAGAACGTCAGGGCGAAGATCTTGGATTTCAGGTGGTCTATCATCCAACGGTCACATATGTCCTTGCAAGCCTTGTCGATAATTTGTCTGTTGTCAGAGTTAGTGGAGCCAAGATACTGAAATTTAGCTACTCGGGGGAGATCTTCTTGAAATAAAATATATTTTTAAATAAAATTTAACTCAATCCCATCAATTGATCACTTTTCCTTGCTTCAAAGGATTCACAGGTTGCAGTTGTCATCAGCATGAATTATCTGACATATTATAACAAATTTCAGTCAACTTTACCTGACAATTTTGTAATTCCCTGACAATCCCGGACTTCCCCTGACTCTTCAGGTCGCTGATGGTCGTAACTTCCTGAGGATGTGATGTACTGCGTTCTCTTTTTGTTAAGTCTCAGGCCATATTCCACTGGTCGAGTTATCATCATCATCTGCCAGTCAAGTATTAGGCCACGTGGCCTGTTACGGTCTCATTCCATCCTTTAGCTGGACGTCCAATAGATCAAACCCCCTTTGGTTGGTATCGTACAATCTGCTTTGCGATTCGTTCCCTAGCCATTCTGTTGATGTGATCTCTCCAGTTCTTCCTATAGGTTCCTATGTACTATAGTTTAATACAGGTTCTGTCTTTAGCTCTTTCATCACGTCCTCATTCCTTTTGTGGTCCCAACGTGTGTATCCTGCTGTGCATCTCAGCAGCAGTGATCCTAGTTACATCTTGTTTTCGGATTGTCCATGCTTCACTTCCATATGTGAGGACAGGTCTAGCTAGTGTTTTGTAGACTCTAAGTCCTGTGTCCCTCTGGACTAAGGATGGTTTCATTACCAAGTTCATTGCGCCTATGGTTTTATTATACTTTATGATCTTATTAGAAATATCGGCATCATTGTCGAATGATAAAGAGTAGCCTTGGTAGTTGAGGGTGTTTACTTTTTCCGACAGTTTGTTGTTGAGGCAGATCTTACTCGGATTTGGTTCTTTGCCCTTGAAAGCGAGTACTTTTGTTTTTTTCTGAAGATATTTCCATGTCATATTCAGTGACTATTTTACTGAGATGTATGGAACGTTGTAAGTCGTCCTCTGTGCTGGCGAATAGTACTTGGTCATCAGCGTACAAAATGCTACATTTATAATATGCTGTTCTAATATCTGTTTCACGGTACTGTACAATATAACGGAGAGGAAGTCCTCACCTGAACGCCTGCTCCGCCTGGTCTCGACTGAACACAGTACGGGGAAGGGGCCGCACGACTCCATCTGCAATGCCAGCCCGCAACAAAGACATCACGTCATCACGTTCTGGATGCTCAGCAGAGAGCAACACCTGGTCCAAACACACACCATGGAAACTGGCATTCTTGAGAAACACCCCCATACCTGTGCAACAAGATTTCAAAACAGGGAGAATTAAGAATAGCTATGCATTTCAAGGGTTCAGTGCATAGAGCCGTACTTGACACAATGCCTAACTAGTTATGGAAAATTTAAATCTTACTTTGAATGATCCAAAATTAACAGTCCAACATTTTGCATTATGAATTATTAGTTAAGCATATTGTAACAAATGAGGATTTAGTGCAATGTTATACAGGGTCTTTCACTCAAGGTGCAGCCAGCCCAGCGCTCTAGGTAGAACGTGCAGCTATAAAGGCCAGACGAGCATATCGCAGCGCGCTGCTGTCGGAGCATATGTCATAATTAAGATAAGGAAGGAAATGCTGTGGATTGATGCTTCGGACTCTCGACCCTAAGCTCAGCGAGCTGCCGGCGGCGCGTAGAGGCAGCTCGCTGAGCTTAGGGTCGAGAGAGAACCCGTACAAATCACATGTAAATAACGAGTACACATAATAACATATAATCAAAGTAAAATAATTACCCACCTTGTCACAGAAGATGTTGAAAATGTCCTCCACCTGCATCTCCACATTTCTGGCATCGTCTAAGGAAATTTTCATTTACACGCTTCAGTTCGTCTACCAAGATAGTCTCAATTTCTTTGGTTATATTCTGTTTGAGTTCATCTAGAGTGTGAGGGTTTGTTGCATAAACCTTCTTTTTCAGTTTTCCCCATAAATAAAAATCGCAAACCGTAAGATCTGGGGATCTTGCGGGCCACAATGGTTTACTAATTACCCTGTTGTAACATAAAATGCCAGCGTTTCGTGACGTCAATACTACTTGTATTTTGTGTCTTGTGATGGCCTTCTCAGTATGTGCTAGCCATGCGTATTGGTGAGGTGTGTCTGTACCAACTGACGAGCCCAACGGCACACTGGGGCGAAACGCTGGCATTTTATGTTTGAGTTAACCGGACCAATATTATCATATTAATTGATAATTCATCTGCTCAAACGGAATTAACATCATGTTCCCATTCGGGAATATTCATAACCTATTTGGTTTGCCAAGGTAAGGCTTTTGTTTTATGAAAGGAAGCTTGACTTCCGTAGCACATTGGCATCACTCGTGACGTCAATACTACTTGTATTTTGTGTCTTGTGATGGCCTTCTCAGTATGTGCTAGCCACGCGTATTGGTGAGGTGTGTCTGTACCAACTGACGAGCCCAACGGCACACTGGGGCGAAACGCTGGCATTTTATGTTTGAGTTAACCGGACCAATATTATCATATTAATTGATAATTTCCCTTCTCGGCGAGTCAACTGTTCCGGCCAGGCGAAGGTTGTGATCTTTTGCCAGGCAAGACTAACTCTTGCCGATCTTCTTGGACGCTATTGGTTCGGCAGTTTGAAAGGAGCCAATGGTGCGCTCCCATATAAATAACTTGCATTATGGGTAAGTCTTGCTCAGGCTTGCCAACCCAAATCTTCTTCTGGCTAGGCCAGCGTGTAGCGGACTGTGACTGTGGGGCCCTGCTAAGGTTGGCAGCGTCCACTTCCCTATTTCTCCACAAGGCGCGCGCGACACAACTTGTTGCCCGCCGGCCTGTGTGTTGTGAAAGCATGTCTCTCCCCACTACGAATTGAGCGATGTAAAGAACTGGATGAACTGTGGGCGAGCTCCTCGGGGCTCGGCCATTCCAGGCCGCATGGTCTGTACTACAAACGAAGGTAATATTTCTGGTCTACTTCATAAAACCTGTGAAATGACATTTTATTTCTTCGAGTAACAAGAGAAACATTAACCTCATGGTGTCGACATGAGTGAACTGCATTTTTCCTAATTTTGCGTTAAGTTTTAGGACTTGATATTATTTTGAACTGATAAACCGCTAGGCGTCCGTCCTATAGTTGCTGCCTTGTAGAAAGCTGATATTTTAATCTGTTCCATCGGACATTTAGTACTCTTTTGCGTGTGAATATAATACTTGATTATTGTTCGTTAATTTAAGATTTTGCACCTTATATCATTATTTTGGAGGGTACTATGGTGAGCGCGGCAATGCTCGGCATTGTCGTAGGCATGGTACATTTTGCTAACGGCTTGCCTCGTGTTGGGTAGTCGGCGGCAAACAACTAGAGTGTTGGCAGCGGTCATGTGAGGACGTGTTGCAATGAGCTCCTGCTCTAAGGCTTTTGTTCTGCCTTTTGTTATTTTAATTAACTTCTAGTTCTGTTCTCTAGTCTGTGCTACGTATTACTATGGTAATATCTTTTCTATTTTATACCGAGTTTCTGCTCGGGTTTTCTCCTTCTGAGATTTACTGGTTGTGATCTTAGTTTTTTTCTCGAAGCCTCATGGCTTTTGCTTGTGTTGTAGAAGGGCAATTTCTGCCCTTATTTAACCGTTGTTTTCTTCAACCCATTGCTGGGAAAATAGTATTCCTTGTCTTCAGGGAATATGCCTCCATTTAAATTTATTTTATTAGCTTGTCGCCAAACGTGACCGTTGGCTTCCAAGCTACCATGTGGGGTGTGGATACTGATAGGAGTGCATTTGTGTTTTATTAGGTTTCCACTTTTGTATTTTGTTTATTTAATATATTGTTCTTTCTTTGGTTGATTTTACCCATGGATTTTTCTTCAGTATTTTTATGCCACCTTGTAGCATTTTCCAGTCCCTCGCCTCTGAAATGCGAGACCCAATTCCACACGCCATGTATTCAACTTGCCTGGCTGGCCATTATTGGAAATGGTCGCCAGAGTTACGCACCTACGAGAGCGGGATAGGTTTCCGTATCGCAAGGGCGTCACAATATCTGTCTCATGTCTCGGCATGATGGGTTAAAATCACTGACTATTAATTATATTATCAAGGAGAAGCATGTGCAACGAATTCTTGTCAGACGTAATTTAAGAATGGTGAGGTGCATGAAACACAAATCCCCCTTCTGCGACTCTGACTACACTGGACCATATATGATGAAGTGGCGAAGGCCAGCAACAGTCACGGATCATCTCTCTCTTTAAAATGTCAAATGGGAGTTCAAATAATGAGTAATGTATTGAAAGCATTGGTAAATATTGAGATATTAAAGCCATTTTCCAGTACTGCCTAGTATCTACAGTGAGATTCTTTTGCTGCAGCGGGGCCGGCGGCCAACCGAGCTCGAGCCGCGGATTACTAACCAGGGTCATTAAAGTCGTTAAGTCACTAAACTTTCATCAACGAGGCTGTGTAGTGTCAGCGCACAGATAAGAAGGTAACATAAACAGCAGCTTCTTGCAAGATTTAATTAAAGAAGCACTGATGGTATTTTTAATTTCTTGGGAATCTGGATGACCTCCCGTCACCAGTTAAAGGTTAGAACTTACCTTGTCACAGACAGTGCTGAAAATGTTCTCCTTCAGCTGACAGACAGTAACTTAGGAAGTTATATTGTTACATTATGTAACACCTGCGTGTTTACTGTAAATAATCGAAGCACGGACCCAAGCCCGTTTTATGTTTAATTTTGGAGTAATTTAAAATACAAAGTGTACAGATCAATTACCCGCACTCTAGTGGAGCTGGAGAACAATATACGGCAGCAGATATCCCTCACAACAGAAGTGAATTTTAACATGTAAACAATAATTTGTTTACACGATACAACGCCTGTTTGTTAGCTGAAGGAAAACACTCTCAGCATCTTCTGTGAAAAGGTAAGTTCTTTAATCATGATTTGCTGGTGAATTTACCATTAATTAATGTACTTTGTTACGGTTTCCATCTGCGCAAACCGCGACCCGGCTGGCCGGTGGAAGTCGCGCACGCCCGGCAGCCAACCGCCGGACCCGCTCCAGCAAAAGAATCTCTGTGTATTAATAGAATCACTTTTCCGTCGGAACATGAATGTGCCCAATTAGAGTAGGCGGGGATTAAAAATTAATCACCTAGTGCCTGAAATGAATTATTGAATTAAACCTCCCATTTGTATGAGAAATGTTCAATAAGTGATGAACCGTGTTCATTCTAGGTACCAGGAAGCTAATTGTTACTCCCCGCCCAATCTAAATGGGTACACTCGTGTTGGCTAACTGAAAAGCAATTCTTCTAATTGCATTGGTAAAGTCATAAACATTAGTATGCAATGATGAGTTCTAAGAAATCAAGGTGCTCATTAGGGTAGTCTCTTACCCACTGGGTTATCCACAGCGAGATCAAACTTCCCAATCTCCAGGAATCGACCATGCATCGCCAGACATCGCACCGAGGCCAGTAGCTTGTCCTCGGCTAGGGAGTTGAGAACTAAGTCAACTCCTCGGCCTTTAGTTTCCCTCTTGATGTGAGGCTCGAACGTGGTGTCTCGAGAGTTGGCAATGTGTGCGTCCGTGAGCTGGAACAATGGTACAAATCAACACCACTCCACAGTCTCCTCTATCCAGCCATTCTGCCTGTTGGGAACAATTATATAGGTCAAACTGGTAGGTCATTTAAAATAAGATTTAATGAACACGCAAATGCAAAAAAATACAACAAATATTTGGCCATAGCCAATCATATGGAAGAAGAGAAACATAAATTCAGTACCATACAGAATGATTTAAAAATCTTACACATTCAAAATAAAGGTAGATTAATGAACATTTTTGAAAATATGGAAATTAACATAAATCAAAAAATAGAACCTATAAAAAATCTAAATGACCTAACATATGACAACATTTTATTCAATACAATAGTCAAAATGAAAAAAACTAAGCAAAAGCATGCCCAATGTAATACATCCCCTCACTTCGCACACCCCTCCCTCCACACACCCGCCCCCTCCCCTCCGCACAATACGAGCTAGCAACAACAGGTCGGCTGCTGGCGTCGCTCAGTGGCGAGAGGTCGACCTAGAGTAGAAGTTTCGTTCATTACACCCGATCTACACGCGCATTTAACCACAATCTAATGCTTATTTCCTTTCACCGATTCACACCATTCCGAATACAAGTACTGTAACAAGAAAGATTTACGATATTTAATATCTGGAATTCGTGTAAGTTAATTTTACAATCTTTCACAAGATTTAGACAATTCAAATTAAGCATTTCATTTTAACTTTCTGTTCAAATTGCAGAATCAGACATGTTTGGAAAATAATTGAACACAAATCTAAAATGAAGTTCAACATAAATCCTCCAGAAATACGTCAAATGCATGAAGGAAGGAGTGTACGCATCAATTTTTAAAACAAACAAAAAACAAAATAAAAAAATCATCATCCCACCTCAGTGTCATTATTTTATGTAATTTTAATTAATTAATGAACACCCAACGGCGTTGTGGACTTTGAGAATGTATTTGGCTGAAGATGGTTCAAATAGGACCAAAACATGTACCGCATGAGAACATAAATTCTCGACAAAGTAAGTAGTATTGTAAAGTAGGAAAATTCCCATTAGCCAAAAGAATTGGAACATAAGAAGGGGATGGCACACTCACCTGCGGGAAGCGCTCCTTGAGGAAGGCTCGTTTGGCAGGAGTGCCGACGGTGGTGAACACCGTACAGCCCGCGTTGAGAGCGATTGCAATGGCTGCCTGCCCCACACCTCCACTACCGGCGTGGATCAGCACCGTCTCTCCCCGACGCATCTTACCGCGGACCACCAGGGCGTAGTAGGCCTGTGTGCAATCAAACATTGGTGGTATTTGGTCTTCAGCCTAGTGTGAGTTGCATTTGTCTGATAACCTGTGTTATTGTGATGAGAGCAGTAGTGTATTACAACAGTGCAGCACTGGGGTAGGTTCCATAGACTTGATTTGAGGTACCATTCTAGCATTTGCCTTCAGAAAGTGTAGAAGAACCACACTCGGCTTGGCCGCAGCAGTTTTCGGCGTGACTACAACTCCTTTTAAATAAGCATTAACAAACACGGAGTACCATATTTTTCAGACCATAAGACACACCCTGATATTTTGATGAAATTTGAAGGAAAAATATAATTTCACTGCAAGGACAATCTCGCTCAGGCGCTCCATCAGTGAAGGCTCAGTTGCCGGCTACCACGCGCACATATGTACGGCAGAATACGGTACTTAAAATCAGTATCGTGCATTTTTACTCACCATGCTTACAGTAGATGCTGAAAATGTTCCCCATCCGCTGTCAAACATAATCGACTACTCCTTATGAAGTTTCCTGTTACTCCGGTTAATTTAGCTTCAGTAAGGAAATAACGACTTTTACGCCTATTTTTATTGTTTACAGAACCTGTACATTTGAATCTCTTAGCCAGTTGTTTTATTGTGTGTAGTGCTGTAATGCCTGATGGTGAAATATTCGTTATGTGAACGAGTATATCTGCACAATACATAAAGTGCAGGAAATCGTGTGCTAGAACAAGATAAAAGTTTCGAGTGAAATTCTTATAAATCGGACAATAAAACAACTGGCTAAGAGATTCGAACATAGGCCTACAGGTTCAGTAAACAATAAAAATTGACGTAAAGGTTGTTGTTTCCTTACTGAAGCTAAAATAACCTGAGTAACCGGAAACTTCATAAGGAGATGCCGGTAATGTTTGAAAGCGGATGGGGAACATTTTCAGCATCTACTGTAAGCATGGTGAGTAAAAATGCATGATACTGATTTTAAGCACCGTATTCTGCCGTACATACGCGCATGCTGCAGCTGGCGGAGCGTGTGAGCGAGAATGTCCTTGCCAAGCAAAAATAGAAGACCCTGTATATACTGTATACAGGGTATTTTAGGAGGTGGTAGTATAGATGAATTCCATGTTACATGTGTCCCATATGCATTGCGTACAGAGATACAGCTGGTAGTATTTAAACCAAACAAAATGTAAAGCCAAGGCAAATGAGGACGTTCAAAGTTGATTTTCAAAAATTCCACCACCAACTTCAATGCATTTTGCAACTCGGCTCTTGTGTTAACTTTTCCTTGTAGACTTCGCCTTTCAACCATCCCCATATCGGCACACTCAGCATGTGTAAAAACGTGCGGCATGTTTAAACGATACAGTACAGTCAACTTGGCCAACAAAACACACCTTCCCAACGTGAACCTCCACTCTGGACTGTTGATAATCGTTAAATACGCTAATAGCAGCTGGTGTACAAACACACGAAATGACAACTGCCCTGGTTACATACCAACAGCTGTATATCTGTACGCAATACAATTGGGACACATGATATATGTTATACTACCACCTCCTAAAATATTTACTATTGCTCCTGAAACACCCTGTGTATGATTATTACTTACATGGTTTGGAAATTCATTGTATTTATTCCATGTTTAATTGAAAATTTTATATACCGGTATGGTATTGATGAAGCTGATGGTCTTTGACTGAGAAAATATTGCATAGATATACTGTATATGGTGAAGTTGGATTGCAATAGGTGTTAGTGGATAATCTGGTTATTAGAGCTTAACTTACGGTGGCATAGACGACAGGAACGGTAGCAGCATCTTGGAGACTCCAGGAGTCGGGCACAGTCCACAGGGCTTGGACCACGACAGTAGTGGCAAGGCCACGAGCGGGCACCATGCCCATGACACGCTGCCCGGTGTGAGCGTCCCGTCCGGAGAACTCCAACCCCAGCACGCAGTCCTGCACAGTACGGCTCGTTAGGACAGTATCCAGGACCACAGGACTCGTCATAGCATTCACAAGAGCATATACTCACAAAGTCAGTCGTGGTGGTCGGCACTGCATCGACGGGTAGCCGGCCCGTCGCCAGCATGATGTCTCGGAAGTTGAGAGCCGAGTAGTGAACGTGGCACAGTCTCTCAGTCGGAGAGCTGCAGGACAATGAGATGTTAATACGATAGGGATCTCACTGCCTTCTTGAGTGTGTATTTTCCCTTTACATCAAAAACTGATATGGTCCCCTATTTCTAAAGCTCTGTGTGGACGCGGATATTCGCCATGCCAGGAAATGTTCTCCCCAGTACCTACAAGCGTCTGCGAGAGCTAGCATCAGTAGTTACGTTGGCAGCACGACTGTTGCGTGTAACAACATAAACAGTAAACTTTGTACTCACCACAGCCATTCATAACAGATGCTGGAAGTGCTGATGACACAAACGCTCGCTTATTGCAATAATCAGAGACGATTTCGACAGCCTACAGCCCACACGTGTGGGATTCACCCTGTCAAGGACACCGTACTGCCAACTAAACTGCTGATGCTAGCTCTGGCAGTCACTTCGGTGAACATTTCCTGGCGCCCTGTAGTTTGCATGGCTGTGCGGATAGCGGATAATGTTTACAGAAAATTTGTAGATAGTTTTTAGAAAAAATCCAAACTTGATTAATATCATTATTAGGACCCAGATGTTTATTTAACACATAATGTGATAAAATGTCCAGCATAACACAACACATTGCTAGCGTTTTGCCCCAGTGTACCAATTGGGCTCTTCAATTGGTAAAGGTACACCTACCAAGACGCGTAGCTGTCACACACTGAGGCCATGCAAGACGTTTCGCTACATATGCAGCCACGTCACGAGCAAGCCAGTGCACCACGTTTTAAGGTTAGGAAATGGCTACCTCTTGTTGGGACACTGCAGGGAGTTTAGTGCCTTGTGCCAACTAGAATCTCTGTGGTGATGCAGCAATGGGTGGCATAGGGGTTTGCCCAATGAAGTTTCATTTCTCTATATGTTCTTTTTATGATTGGGTGGTGGTGTTTTTTTTTCTTTTTATTCTGTTACTATGAAGATAGTGTGATGTCTTATTCAGTGTTACTATAGGAACTTAATCTGCTTGTTGAGTTGAAGATAGATGGAATGGCTAGTTATTGGGAGTGGGTTATATTAGGTATGGAAAATAATGAATTTATAGGAAGGATAAGATAAATGAGGAATAAGATTAAATGTTTTGGATGTTTGCTGATGTAAGAAAAGCTGTATTGAGAAAATGCAAGAAGAAAAGAATGGAGCAGAAGAGTATTAAGCATTGCGAGGGGTATTTTTAGCCTATTTTCATTTTATGAAAAAAAAATAGGCTTATGAGATCACCTTTTGTCCGTGTGTGTGTGTGAGGTGTGTGTCCCCCTAATAACTTCTAAACGGCTGGAGCGATTACAATGAAACTCGGTAAGATCATAGCACTATTCTGGCCGACCCCGACTGTGCCCTTCAAATTTTATTGTGTCTCACCAATCCAACATGGCAGCTGTGCGAAATATTTCACCAGCATTCAGTATCTCCGAAACTATTACTGATATCGCCCTGAAATTGTGTACGGTGATAAAGGGCACTACTAGAAGTTCACCCATGAGACTTTCAAAACCCTGGTGACTACAAAACCAACATGGCGGCCAAGCAAAGTTGAGACTTTTAAATAGACTTTTCTCGCGATTTAACAATTCAAACGTAATGAAACTTGGTACAGAAAATGTTTATACACATTGTAATGCACTGGAGTCTAATTTAGTTCAATTGTTTACATAACCTCAAAATGGCGGCTGTGCGAAATATTTCACTGACATTCTATATCTCCGAAACTACTACAGATATCACCCTGAAATTTTGTACGGTGATAAAGGGTACTGATACAAGTTTATCTATGTAACTTTCATAAACCTGTAAAGTACAAAACGAACATGGCGGCCATGCGAAGTTGAAACATTTTAATAGACTTTTCTCGTGATTTAACTCTCTGAGCGCAGTGAAATGTGGTACAGTAAATGATTTTACATATTGTAATTCACTAGCATCTAATTTAGTTCAATTGCTTACATAACCTCAAGATGGCGGCTGTGCGAAATTTTAAAATTAAGTTTTTATTTCTTGCGTCGTAATCATGCAATCGTAGTGAAAGTTTGAATAATGAACCTAGGCAATAATTGTCCTTGAATGGTACATAACTCTATGGCCTATACATATAACAATCCAAAATGGCGAGCATCCGAAATATTTAGAGGGTTCTCAATATCTACGAATCTTTTACAGCAATCAAACTGAATTTTTTTATGTTCATAGAGGCTATGAACATAAGTTCATCTATAGGACTTCCAGTAACTTGGTGAGCACAAATCCAGCATGGCGGCGATGCGAAGTATATATATTTAAATGGGCGTTTCTCGCGAATTCACTATCCGAGTGCAGTGAAACGTTGCACGTTATACAAATGTTAATCCACTGGCATCTAATTTATTTCAATTGTTTGCATAATCACAAGATGGCAGCTGTGCGAAATGTTAAAATCTCGTTTTTACTTCTTGTGTCCTAATCATGCGATTGAAGTTTGAATATCACACGTACACAACAATCTTCAAATAATAGCACAAAATAAAAATCCATCCTGGCGACCATCTGAAATATTTAGATGGTTCTCAATATCTACGAATCTATCACAACCTTCAAACTGAAATTCTGTATGTTGATAGAGCCAATTAACATGAGTAGGATATATGCAAATTGGCTGTATAGTTCTTCACGGAACTACTATTCCGAAGGAATGCATACTGAGGGATTTTTAACGCTCTCAAAAAATCTGACGACTTCGGCCGGGTTTGAACCCGCGATCTTGGGCATAGTAGCTCAGCATGCTACCAACTACGCCACCGAAGCCGCTTAAATTTGATGATGTAAACGTAAAATGTTACATACTCTGTGAGTTGTTACCATAGCCTAGCACGAGCTGCTGCTGCCATAGGACAGGAATAAACTGTAA
The DNA here is from genome assembly GCA_946902985.2 of Meconema thalassinum. Taxonomy (NCBI): domain Eukaryota; kingdom Metazoa; phylum Arthropoda; class Insecta; order Orthoptera; family Tettigoniidae; genus Meconema; species Meconema thalassinum. The sequence goes on along the minus strand of OX336390.1, from coordinate 12,942,868 downwards.
AGCCGTTCGACGGCCATAGCCTCCACCCTCCCGGTCTCGTCACAAACAACCTGTTATTCTACAGGGTGATTCTTTTGCTGGAGCGGGGCCGGCGACAGCTGCCAGTTGCTCGCGCCTTCCGCCAGCCAAACAAGCTCGGCTCGTGGGTTGCTCACAGGTGGAAACCGTAACAAAGTACATTAATTAATGGTAAATTCACCAGAAAATCATGACTAAGGAACTTACCTTTTCGCCGAAGATGATGAGAATGTTCTCCTTCAGCTGACAGACAGGCGTTGTATCGTGTAAATAAATTAGCGTTTACACATTGTAATTCCCTTCTGTTGTGAGGGATATCTACTGCCGTATATTGTTCTCCAGCTCCACTAGGGTAGGGGTAATTGATCTGGACACTTTGTACTTTGAATTACCCCACAATTCAAGATCAAACGGGCTTAGGTCAGTGCTTCGATTAATTACAGTAAACACGCAGGGGGGTAGCTACATAATGTAAAGATGTTACTGTCTGTCAGCTGAAGGAGAACATTTTCAGCATCTTCTGTGAAAATGTAAGTTCTAACCTTTAACTGGTGACGTGAGGTCATCCAGATTCCTTAGAAATAAAAAAAACATGTGTGCTTCTGTAATAAAATCTTGCAAGAAGCTGTTGTTTATGTTACCTTCTTATCTGTGAGCTGCCATTTCACACCCTCGTTGATGCAAGTTTAGTGACTTAATGACTTTAATGACCCTGATTATCTTGCCAGCGCGCTAGCAGCGGCCCCAGCTCGGTTGGCTGGCAGAAAGCGCATGCCTGGCACTCGGCCGCTGGCCCCGCTCCATCAAAAGAATCTCACTGTATCACTCAAAACAGTGTATAGTGGGGGGCATGATTCTCAGTGGACGGTGTAGGAATGCAGAAACAATAAAGGGGAGTATAACATACCTGAGAGAGGGCGCTGGTCCCTGCAGCCACGTGAGGCTGCTTAAATCACCAGGAGTCAAGGTGTTGAGGAAGGCGTGCTCTACAGGCCGTGTCGTTGGTGTCTCCAGCGGGAGGTACTGGTAGGTGCCCCACTGCCCATCACGGTACACATTCACCGTCAGACCTAGGGCAAGCTGGTGGCAGTACAGAGGCTCCGACACACTGAACGGAGCAGCATTCCAGTCTAACACCACCACACACCTGAAAAAACATGATCCACATCACAGCATAAGCCTTTTAACATTGTATAGAGTTTTCAGCAAGCTCTACCCATGGAATAAAAATAAATGGTCAACTTTACCAAACAATACGTTTCACTGATGATATAGCTTTCATAGCTGAAACTAAGAAAGAGATAAAGACTTCACTAAAGAAAATGAACGATCTACTAATACTGAAATGTAACATGAAGGTTAACAAAACAAAAACCAAGATAATGAAATGTACTCCGGATGGTAAACAGGATGATAATGTTTGGTTGGAAGGAGAAAGATTGGCTCAAGTAAATCAGTTCAGTTATTTGGGAAGCATCATCGCATCTAATGGGAGATGTGACGAGGACGTCCGTTCTCGAATAGCCAAGGCTAAAGAAGCTTTTAATAAAAAAGAAGCCTATTGATCTCCAAGGCTATATCTCTACCAGTGAGAAAGTATTTCATTAAGAGCTTCATTTGGAGAATTGCGACCTATGGCTCTATTAAAGGCTGATAAGAAAAGAATAAATGCATTTGAAATGTGGTACTGGCGCCGAATGTTACGAATACCCTGGACTGACAGGCTAACAAATGAAGAAGTCCTCAAGAGAGCTGAAGAAACAATCAGTCTAGGGATAATGATCACGAAAAGAAGATATAGTTGTATTGGTCACATTCATCATGGAGCACCACACTGTTTGAAGGGAAGACTAGAAGAAGACGACCAAGAGCAGGATTACTCGATGGCATTAAAGGGCCACGTCCATGTCAACTAATCAAGCAGTTGGATCAAGATAGAAGGTCGTTGGATGAAGACAGTCATGCTACCCACCAACCATCAGCTTGAGGAGAACAAGAGAGAGATATTCTGAAATAGCTTCATAGACGAGTATTCACATTGACCTGTACAGCCAAGACATTGGTTGTGGGCTGACACCAAGCATCAACTACCGACGCATGGATAAAAGCAGCAAAAGAATATGATCTCATCTTCATGCAAGAAAAAGTGTGAGATGATGACCATGAAAAGAGATGGTCTAACATTGGGATATGTTGAAATGGATTGGGCAAACTATAAGGATGGAGCAGACCAATCCTGGCATGAAACATGTGACAACACAAATTTTATCGAATGGACAGAGGCAGGCAGTAGCAGAGATAGTGTGACACATGCTTCCCAGGTTTGTGGATTTATACCAGTCATCTTTAAATATTCACAAAGAAGCTCTATAAGAGCAAAGGTTGCCATAAACAATTTGGTGAGAAGGCCTGGTATAATTCTTATGACAGACATGCCCCATGCACCTTAGACCATGACTCATTATAGAGGACATTTATACTTTCTGTATTACGCCACTTAATGTTCATAATGGATCAAGTTTTTCCTGATGGAAGTACAGTGAAACCTCTCTATAACGGACAACCTTGGGACTGTAAATACTGTCCGCTAAAGAGGGGTGTCCACTATACAGAGGGTTAGAGAAAATTATTGCAATTTGGCTCATATACTTGTGTAGTATGTGTACTTACATGAAAACGTAGTATTTGGTTGTCATGGTTCCATATTGATTGTTAATTAAATATATTAAAAGGAAGAGAGACTCCGCCTGATCAATACTTTTTATAATTAAAACACAATGGGTTACATTATACCCATATGGTACATGTTTCGGGGTTTATATTAACCCCTTCATCAGCCATACATCGAGAAGAACACATGTCATTATCATTAAAAATATCCTAAAAAAATATGAATCTAACGTGAAATGAATAAATGAAATGGATGAAAGCGACAGCGTAAACAAATGAGGAATGATGTGGTGCAACAGACATATCCAAAAATGGGGGAACATAGAACTAGTACAACACATAAAATAAAAGAAACACATTAAAATTTGATCACTGGAAGTTCATGTTGGCAAATGTTCACATTGGGTCCTTATGGCCCTGAAAATATTAGATACTGTCCAATGTTCTTTATATAAAAACACTCCACTAAGTTTAAAATGGTCTGTTGACAACTGCTGGTATCATTGAAAGTCTAGATGTTTGTAATCTCATTGGTACAAGAGGTGGCAAAACACGCTTTTAAAGATGTGAACAGAGGTCTCCAAGATCATCTCTGAGGTCTGTGAAGTAATGTGTGAAGTGTATAAAATCAAAACAGAAGTGAGGACCTTTAGGACCTTACTCAAAATTTCCTGCTATTTCCTTGAAGTGTGCATCACTGCCTTAATTTTTAAATTTGTGTATAATCATCTTATATTTTCCATTGTTAGACACCTACAATATTTCATCATCACATAGTAGATTAGTGTTATAAAAGTGTCATCAATTTGAAATAAATTTCAGTTTTTGTAAGAAATTGAAGTGTTGCGTTTTTCGTGCCGGTCAATGTAGTTGGGTAGATGCTTTGAGTAAAGAAGAATGTGATGTTCGAGAGGAAGGTGGAATAATAATAAAGAATGGAGCAGAAGAAAATTAAGTTTTGTGAGTGGTTTATTTTATTAAGAAGATAGTTGTGCATACAGTGTGACAGATGCAGGTATTGATGGTTAGAGAACAACCGGAGATGAAGAATATTAAGCTTTGTGAGGGGTAATCTTATTATGAAGATAATTGTAGATGCTGGTAAAGGAAGACAAAAGAGTAGTAATAGTATTGTATTATGTGTGCAACATCATCTCGACCCCAGAGATTATTATGAGAATGAAGATAAGTTTATAAATTTTAAATACCAGTATGAGATAAAAGGTTAGATTTTTTTTAACGCTGCCCAGCCGGAATCTCCCCAACTTTCGATATACTGTCGGTGTTCATCAAGGCTCTGCACTATCACCACTGTTGTTTATCCTCTGTATGGATATGGTTACGGCTGACATACAAACACCACACCCTTGGGCCCATCTTTTTGCTGACGATATTGTACTTGTACAAGCAACACACTGTAACATTTTTAAAAAGTCCTTCATCGGGGTTGAACGTGGTGATGACTATTGTGGTTCAATAAAACAAACATGATATGAATAAATAATATACACTGTGGTGTGACCTTACCTGTGATAGTGTAATATAATAAGTTGTTGAGCGCCAGATTCCTATTTAAGATAGTGAATCGAAATTTATTGATTTAACCTCGGCTATCAGCAGTAGAGTCGAAACCACTTACCCGGGCCGTAGTGAGACAAAGTCATCTAACCAATCCAGTATTTAATCAAGGAATATGATTTGCCTATAGTATTTACTAACCATTATGAAAGAAATAGGCATTACGTTGAAGAGAATGAATTTATTAAATGCAAAAACAAAATATTAATAAAACAGAATAGTGATAGTCACACAATTGAATTTAAAATTACTCAATGCGGCAATTAATTATTTAAAAGAAAATGAATATTAAAATGAATTGAAAGTTAAATGAAGTTAAATTATAATAGAGACGATAGTTTTATTGAATTGTTGGCTCACCCAGTCGAAGATTCGTCATATTTAAGAAATGATCGATGATCTCGATGTTACGTCGCTTATGTTTAAAAAAATGATGTGATATCTCATTTACTATGAAATATCCTCATTAAGTACGTTGCCATCTGTAGAAAGACTCTTGATCAGGGATATAACCCATTATGTATTGATATAGATGTCGGCAAGACATCGTTCAGTGTCGACTCTCGGTGCTCAGTCCATTAGGACCCAGAAAGCAAGGTTACAACTTCCTTACTTCATTGAGAGCTGTAGATCAATGCGTCTTTTGTCGGAGTCGCAGGTACTAATGACTTCCTTGTCACGTGGTCTTCGACGGTCTCCCCCTCCAGTAAGCTTCCCTTTCTTCAGTGTTCATTCTCTCACGAGGGCTAATTGCACCACAATTTGTAATCTTTAGACGCGTACGTACCGTAGAAAATGGCGTGTTGGTTACACCATAGTGGGTTTCTTAACATCTCAGGAAAATGACGCAGTTTGCCGTGGTGAAATTCTTACTACGTCGTTCAGTTTGTGACGCACAGGGTTAGTCCATATCGCCAGTCTTGTTGCAATATATAATACTTCGTCTCTTTACAAGTAATTGTTAATAAAAATCTAATTGAATATAATAATCAAAACCGCTTACAATTATCTGATATAAAAATCATCTCATGGATGTACTAGTTAATAATAATAATAATAACATGATAATAAATGAATAACCCTTTAAATATAACAGCTATGGGATCGAATCGTTACAACACCTTGAACTCTAGCATCATCATCATCATCATTTCCCCTTATCCAGCTCCCGCCGGGTTGGGGTATTTATGGCACTTCTCCACTTTCTTCTTTCCTTCCACAATTCTTCTTCCACGATCTTGTCCCAGTCCAGATTTCTTTTTCTCATGCTGTTCTTCACTGAATTGATCCACCTTGTTCTAGGTCTTCCCCTTGCTCTCTTCCCCTTGCACTTGGCCTCCAGCATCTGTCTTGGTATTCTATTTTCCTCCATCCTCTTTACATGTCCAAACCACCTTAGTTTATTCTTCTCAATTCTCTCATTTAGTTTTCCCATCCCAACTTCCTTCCTAACATCTTCATTCCTCACTCTGTCTTTCCTTGTCTTTCCTATCATACTTCTTAGGAATTTCATTTCACTGGCTTGGATTCTACTCTCTTGCCTGCTTGTCAGGGTCCAAGTCACAGCTGCACAAGTTAATATGGGAACATAATACACTTTATACATTACCTCCTTGCTTTTCCTTGGTACTTCCTTATCCCAGACAAGTTTTCTTACACTTCGATAGAATGCATTGCTCTGCTGTACCCTCCTGCCAATCTCCATGTCCACCCTACCAGTTTGCATCAATTCACTTCCTAGGTATTTGAACGTGTCCACAATTTCCAAACTCAGACTTCCAATTTTCACAGTGCCCTTTCCTTGTCTTTCCCCTCTTGTCATCACCATGGTCTTGCTTTTCTCTATACTGATTTTCAGGCCGTACATATTTTCGTTCAGTGCATCTAGTTGTTTTTGCACTTCTTCGGTGTTCCTTCCCCAGACCACAATATCGTCTGCAAATAATGAACTCTAGCATCAAGCGCAAATATGGATGGAAAGGCTGGCTGCCTTGATCTTGAAAATGGCCCGCAAAACCGATCGCACTGTCCAAATTAGCGATCAACATCCGCCAAAGACAAATAACTTTAAATATCTAGGATCAGTTATCTTGTCAAATGGTGATGTCACTTTAGATACTCGGGCGAGGGTAAATACGGCCTGGCTCAAATGGAAAAAGTTACTGGAGTCCTCTGCGACAAAAAGATGCCAAAATACCTAAAGGCAAAAGGCAAAAGTTTAAGAGACAGTTGTAAATCCGGTAACAATTTCTGGGGCAAAATCCCGCCCAATGACAAGAAAACATGAACAGGCTCTGCACGCGATGGAGATGAAGATGCTCCGTTGGACTCTTGGACTGACTAGATATGACCATGTTAGAAATGCAGATGTTCGACAACAATTAGGTGTCACACCAATTACGGAGAAAGTGAGGGAAGCTCGTCTCCGTTGGTATCCCGCACTAGGAAAGAAGAAAAAGAAGACAGAAAAGCATGGACTACATTGAAGAGTAACAGAAATACGTGTGCAGCTCACCTGATGTCGGAGTAGTGCGGTTCAAGTCTCAGGCACTTGACGAGCCCGACCAGGCCACTATGTGGATCACCCTCGGACACCAGCAGGACAGACTTTCCCTGCACGGCTTGCAGACTTGGCAGCCAATCAAACGAGTTCTTGCTGCTCGTCACCTTGACCACTGACAGGGGCTCTTCTTCCGGCTGTAGACAACAATATGGTGCACTCTGTAGTCACATTGTTGTTGCTGATTCATTCAGGGACTTTGCCCCATGTGCTTGGGTGTGTGTGGAATCTGTCTGATAACCTGTATCATTGTGCTGGATGTATTAGTTTGCATACTTGTAATTGGAGTTAGAATTTTGGATAGGAGACAGTCATGGTCTTGAATAAGGTACCATCCCGGCATTTGCCTGGTGTAAATGTGGAGAAACCACTGAAAGCCACTTCTAGGATAGATGAGGTAGGAATCAAACCCACATCTTCTCAGTTCTTCTTCATGAGTAGGGCTTTGATTTTTAGGTAAATAAATATTTTTTTTATGTAAATCCATATTTTGAGCATTTTTTCTATACATAAATTCCTGCTTTTCACTTATAAGCACATAAAAAGGCATAATATTAACATTTTTTAAATCAGTATGCCAGATTTTTCAGTTTATTGAATTTTTGTTCTGTGTTACTTCAACGGGGAAGAACCTGTGAGCTATCTAATCTTCATGCAGAGCGAATGTCATCTTGCAACTGTGTTATTCTTAACTTGTCGCCCCGTGCCACTCACTGTGGAAGTCAGAGATTTCCTTGTCCATAACCATATTACACCACATGCTAGAGCTACCTGGAACCAGTGTCACTCACATGCAGTTCATTTCTGGCACTGTGAAGTGTAAGGCAGTTCTACGATGCCTAAAGTAAAAACAACTAGGATACAAGTTATCGTCTGTTGCAGAATTTAAAGATAATTTTACTTCTGATGGGGGCGTTCTGTTCTGCCAGCCATTTGGGAAAGTAATCAAGGCTGAACAGCGATCTCAAGTTACACAACACCTCAAGGGCAAGAAACATATTGCCTCAGTTTCGCGCCTTCAGAAGAAGTGTTTTGTGATGGACAACCTGAAGATGTATCTCGTTGTGTATTGTAATGCTTCAGCAGTCAGTGAGACATAGCATTCGTGAGCACTGCATATTGTTTATATTCACATTAATAAACAGAATTATAATTACATATTTTTAGTTTTTAGTCACATATTTCAGGTATTTTTAATACATAAAAAATAAATATTTTCCCGATTTTTAGCACCTAAAAATCCGAGCCCTACTCATGAGGCTGTGGGAATCCTATTCCAGTCCTCAACCAGAATTGAATTTCTTGGCAGAGCCGGGAATCGAACCCAAGCCTACGCAGTCACTACACCATGAGACATGATAATATGAACCCTGTCACTTCCATATTGACTGAATAATAATAATAACTAAGTAGAGATCACTATCAGCCTCTTCAATACGAAGGCTATACTGCAAGTTTTTTGTAGAGGGTGAGATTTTTTTTATTTGAAAAAAACAACAATTACAACTTTTCAAAATACTCTCCATTAGCACGTATACATTTTTCCATTCTCTGAAACCACTTAGAAAATGTCTCAGTCCGAGCTTTTTTCGGGATGTGACTTAGTGCACTATTGTACGCTGCAATGGCCTCTTCATCTGACCGCAAATATTTTACTTGGTCTTAGGAAACTGAAATAAGTCACATGGGGCCAGGTCAGGTGAATAGGGGGGATGAGGTAACACTTGCACTCTCTCCTTCTCCAGAAAGTCCATTGTTCTGTGCGCAGACTGTACGTCGTGTGCCCAAGGTCACAGAGGTGAGATGCCGGATCTTTGTGGAAAAAAGTTGCTACCATCTTCTTTCCACAGCTCCAAATTCGTCGAACTTTTGTGCGTGGTTTTTTCCCTGGGCTGCGACAATGCGGTCATGTAGCCCCGTGTACTTTGAGTGGGTGTAGAATCTGTCTGATGACCCGTGTTAATTGTGATGGCTGTATTAGTGTGTGTTTCTGTTTTAATTCAAGTAAGGACTGCAGACATTGAATTTTTCAAGTAATTCCTACTTTTGCTGCCAAATGCCACCGTCAACAACTACTAGTTCTGAACCTGGTTACTAAACGCCACCACAGTCGTCTCCTGGTGACAAATGTTGGAACCTAAGAGCGTTAGTCAAATTTAACCTACAATTTAGCTTCACAAAAGTGTAATTAGTGGAAGGTTCTTTATCGACCGCTGGCTTTACTTCCCCTCCGAAGGAAGGCATACTGAGGGATTTTTAACGCTCTTAAAAAATTCGACGACTTTGGCCGGGTTTGAACCCGCGATCTTGGGCATAGAAACTCAGCATGCTACCACACAGAAGACTGTCTCTTCGTTTCAGGGTCATAATGGTAGACCTGTGACGATATTGTAGGTGTCTTAGGGACTGCTCTCCATTGAATGTTTCTAGCATAAAATGACACCAGTCCACTCTTGCCTCCTTTTGGCTGTCAGGGAATGTGGCACGCACTTATTCTCCTGGCTCCACAAACAGCCTCGTCAAGTAGCCTCTGTCCTTGGCATCTTCCTCTCACGCTCCTTGGTTACCTGGTCTCTCCATCACATTTTTGGTCTGCCTATAGGTCTTCGTCCGTCTGGCTCTTTCTCATCCACTTGTCACAGTCTAGATCCCTCTTCTCTTCTATACACATGGCCAGCCCATCTCAGCCTTCTTGTCTTAAGCCTCGTCCACACCGGCAGATTTGTTTCCAAAAGCATTGTATGCAGACTGTATCCCAAATGTTTCTCATTTGTATGCGGTATGTTTGCAGACTTTTTGAAAACATTCTACATACAATCGGGAGACTCGAGTGATGTTTGGAAACAGTCTGCATACAGTTTGCATACAATTGACATACAAATGACAGACAAATCTCGTGTTTCAAGAGACAAGACACAATGTTTTCTGTTTTCCAACGAAATGGAAAACACGCATACAAGAAACGAGTATTTTGTCTCAAGTCTTCCTGTGTGGGCGTGTTTTGAAACTGTAGACCGGATACAAACCACAGACACATCCAGCTAGCCACGTTTTTCCACATCATATTGTGTTGATTTAGTTTCAATTTCCGATCCTTCTTTATGGTGCACCATATAAGGTTTAATAACAAGGGACTTTTTGTTGTTACGCTATACATTTCGTTTGTCTTTGACATTTATTAATTCATGTCAGCTGATGAAGGGACCAAAACTAATTAGGCCTTGAAACATGTCCCACCAATGACCACACAGTGATCCCATTATATTGCCACAAAATGTAGTTTAGTGGGGCTACTGGCCTCTTCCTTGGTAGAGTAGACACATGTATTAATCATTACAAAACACGCACAAGCCAAAAGTACGTCTTCTTCACTCGGCATCGCTAGAAGCTCTGACTGTGTGGACTAGAGGTCTAATTCTGGTGTGGACGCAAACCAAGTAACATACTTGTATCGGATACAATGTTTCAATACAGTCTGCATACTGTATGCAGACTTGTATGGAGACTGTTCCCAGACTCCAAAGTAGTATACATACAGTCTTCATACAGTTTTCATACAGTTTGCATACAGTATGCAAACAATCTACACACAGTCTGCGAACAAATCTGCCGGTGTGGACTAGGCTTTAGCCTCCGCAACAACATTGGGTTCTTTGTACAACTCCTTTAGTTCCTTGTTCTTTCTCCTTCGCCACTCACCTGCTTCACAAATTGGTCCGAAAATCTTTCTGAGGATTTTATTTTCAAACACCTTTATCTTTCTCTCAGTGCATTTGGTTAATCTCCGTGTTTCTACACCATATCATAGTAATACTGGCCTAGTTGTAGTTTTATATTATATTCGTATTTTGCTCCCTCTTGATAACAATTTGGATGTGAGTAGTTTGTTAACTGAATATGATGCTCTGGATGCAGCTTTAATCCTTGCTTCTATCTCCTGTTCTTCTTCGTTTCTATTGTTTATTAGTGTCCCCGGGTATTTGAACTAGTCTACTTCTTCAAACTCATCTCTTTGCAAGACCTAACTGATTGTGCACTGCTGTTGATCCAAATATTTAGGGTCCCTTCAATGTCACAAAATGTAAGATGTGGATCTTCTTTGACCAGTTTCCTCACATCATCAATGTCTTCCTGAGTCACAGAGACCGGGACGAGGTTCATCTTCAATTGACAGCCGACCCCATGAAAACTCGCGAAACCAATTTCCAACTGTGGCCCTAGACGAGGAAGCCTCACCAAAAACACGCAGCAAAGAAGAATTACATTCTTTTTATAATCATAAAAAATCATTGAACGAAAATTGCACCATGTCTAACTCAGCACTGTCTGTGCTTTCTTCCCGCGCTGTGGGAGAATCACCGCTGGGAGGGGTTGTGCACCCTGTATGTTCCAAAATCGAGAAACATCGCTCTTTCAAATCAAAAGAATCCCATTGTCCTCAGAATTACAGTTTACAGGCTGCTAAAAACATTCCGCCTCGTACAATAAATGATTGTACTGAACAATTCTCAAGGATCACGTTGCAATATTATTAATATAATGCTAACCTCTTTCACTTCTTTGTTATACTCTGGTTCTGAATTAGAGAATCCGTTCTCCCACAGTGACAGGTCGATGAGACTACTGGCTGTTGCTACGTTTCTCTATTTTAACTCTCCTAGCCATATATTTCTCTTTTGTATAAAAAAGGGATTAACTTTAATACCGTAACATATTGTTAAAGCCCCAGCCAAAAGGCTGTAACACCCTAAAATCCAGACAAACCCCATAAATTATACGAACGCCACAGAACACAAGCCGGACAGATGACCACACACACGATGTGGGGCAACAAAATACGGAAAACAAACAGGTTTACATCAACAGAATTCCGCAGACCAAACAGCACAACACAGCCAATGAGTAAATAGTGGAGCAGGAGGAACATCATGGTCAGTCTCTTCTACTCTTGCTGCTAGCATCAACACGCTACATTCACCCATCATCTACGCCAGAATTGGTAACTGTGTACTTAGAAATTATCCCTCATTCCTTGCCTCTTCAAACCCCTCTCACTGCCCACTCACCACATAGCAATACGTATCAAGGTCGCTCGCCTGACTTCCGTGCTTGCTACTTACTGACTACCCCTTCATATCTCCCAATTACACACACACTGGTTCGCCCTCTTGCCTTCTCGGCACATCCCCCTTACTCGCCAAGCAAGTACAATCCCTTGAGAAGGGTCGCGAGAGAGGCAAAACGACAGCTTAATGATGATGTATGAATTCTCAAAGGATTTAATGTTACAATACTTGAACTGCTGACCTTCCTAAGTCGCAGGAGAGAGAGCTTCTGGCGGTCGGGCAGCGTCACACAAGCCAGCTGCTGGAAGCGAGCAGAGCTCTCCTCCTCCGCAGACAGCATGACGAGGAACGTGTTGGCTGTCACCAGGGCCTCGCATCGCTCAGACTGTCCGTGTACGAAGAGCAGCTGGACCTTCTGCGGAGCTTCATCTACCACGTGCACCCCGGCCTCTTCGAGAGTCGAGCGCTCCTCCGGGCTGCACGGACCCAGCACTGAGCTCTCCACCTGCGCCACACACAATGTCCATCACACCCTTGAGTTTGATCAAATTCAAATAAAAAGTAGGTTAGCTCAGGCAAGGAAAGCATTTCTACAGAAAAGGAATCTGTTGACATCGAATATAGATTTAGGTGTTAGGAAGTCATTTTTGAAAGCCTTTGTCTGGAGCGTGGTGCTCTACGGAAGTGAAACTTGGACTCTTGGTGCAGCAGAAAAGAGGAGAATTGAAGCGTTTGAAATGTGGTGTTACAGGAGAATGATGAAGATCAGATGGGTAGATAGGGTTACAAATGAAGAGGTGTTAAGACGAGTGCGAGAGGAGAGATGTTTCTGGCGACTGCTAATGGAGAAAAGAGATAGGTTGGTAGGACACAATTTAGACACCCAGGAATAGCAACCTTAGTTATGGAAGGAAGGGGGGGTAGACCAAGGTTAGAATATGTTAAACAGGTTGCTTCGGATGTAGAGTGTGGTAGCTATGTAGAGATGAAACAATTAGCTCAGGGCAGAGCTGAATCAAACCAGTCAAAAGACTAAAGAGTCAAACAACAACACTGTTTAAAGCTATTTTAAGTGTTGCCTAATCAAAATTTGATGGTATTCAGTCGGTCAACTCAATTGAACCCAATTGTGATGGGTTATTCCCTAATACTGAAAAAAATGTACATGAAATGAATAAATACACTTGGATGACCAGTTTCGTTTGTCAAGCGACCATCATCAGATCATTACTCTTAGGTTATTAAATCTACCGTATTTACCCGAATATTACCCACGCCCAAATAATCCCTGCACCCTCATTTTTGAATGGAAAGTTAAAAATCCTTTATTTTTACTTTTGTCAGTTTATTTTAAACAAATGTATTTACTCGGCTATAGTACCCCTCCTTAATTATTGAGAGTAGCAGCTTCGGTGGCGTAGTTGGTAGCATGCTGAACTGCTGTGCCCAAGATAGCAGGTTCAAACCCGGCCGAAGTCGTGGAATTTTTAAGAGCGTTAAAAATCCTTCAGTATGCCTTCCTTCGATCGAATCAGGGCTGCCGAAAGTGGGGCTCGATCCCACTCTCTCCCGAATGCAAGCTCACAGTTGCACGCCCCTAACCGCACTATAATATTATGAATATTAATCTAAACAAAATAATAAAATTGAAAGAAACTAAATTATAGCCTAACTAATAACAAAAAAGGTGATGATCAACAATATTGCTGACATAAGAATTGTTAACATTGTCAGCACACTTCCGAGAAGGAAGGGTTGTGCTCTCGACATCTGTCAATCAGTAATGCGTCATATCACAGCGAAATGAATGCCGTTATTGGTTCTCTTCGCGTATTCTTAATACTGGTCCAATGCGTTAACACCTGCAAAACTGCTCCTTCCTGGGCGTGTTCTATTTCAGGTAGCTCTGGCATTGTGTTGTGTTGCTAACTTATGAAAGCGCAATACTCGAAGAGGGTGAAGATAAAGTACGACATCACCATAAGGCTCCACAGTCTTTTCTCAACGCTGGATGGTCTGAAGTAACGAAATAAGAGCTCAGTGTTATTCAGCTGCTGAGTATGCTAGCCTGTATGGTATCACTCAGCTCATGTAAAACAGGTTGATGTTGCCCTGCAGAATAATAACTGGTTGCCTGAAACCTACACCTGTCCACAAACTACATTCCTTGGCAGGAATAGCCCCTCCTGAGGTACGCCGTGAGGTCATAGCACAAACGGAACTAAAAAAGTCCGCAGAGGACCATGCTCACCCTCCAAGAAGGCGGCTAAAATCAAGGAAAAGTTGTCTGCAAACAACATCGATGCCTACAACAAAACCCGAGGTAACCAGGATACAGCTATGGCAATCCACCACACCACCAGATTGGATTATTTATTTAGCGTATGATGCTTCATGACAATCGTTTGAATTGTATTACATATAATTGCTATTTGAAAAATAAAAATTAATGTATATTTATATACATGGATATAAAGTATTAGAGACTAACTGGGAGGCACGCATACACACAGCTGCAGATTCTCAGATTTCATCACAAGCTGATGTCTAGTCCTTCCAACCAAGTGAGTGCCGCAGGGGTTACTTGATGTAGCTCCTCCATAGGCCCAGTGAATGCTCGTAGAGGACATTCTTTCACGAAGTGGCTGATGGTTTGCACTTCAGCACCACAGTTGCAGGAAGGAGACTCCAACCACCCCCATTGGTGTAGTGCAGAAGCAGTTCTCCCAATGCCGCAGCGTATCCTGTTTAGTCTGGCCCAGATGGTGCGCGGGAGGTTGAACCCAGGAGGTTTTGCTGTTGGGTCATCGATGTTGATTAGACCATGTGGGTGTAATCTGCCCCATTCTTGCTTCCATGCTTCGTCAGGTGTAAACACCAACACCAGATTGGATGAAGGCCAAGGAAAGGCTTCCAGCAGGCCAAAACAACTGGGAAACATGGCAGTCACTCAACAGACCTCGGAGTGGTGTTGAGAGATGCAAAGTTAATCTCCACAAATGGGGATACCTACAGGAATCAGAACTCTGTGAGTGTAGGAGAGACAGACCATGGTACACCTGTGTTCCTGTGAACTGTGCCCGTGCTCTTGCACAACGCAGGAGTTAATGGGAGGTCATGAAAGGGGTGTGACAGTGGCCAGTTTCTGGATGAAGAAAATCTAATTTGAGACATGGTTGTATAATTGTATTATTCCATTGTAATATTGTGTAGTGCTTTTAACTCTAATAATAATAAGATATCACCTGAGGTCTGGGAAGCAAGGAGAAGATCTTGTGGAGATGTAGCATCATGGGTGCACACTTCTCGTCGTCCAGGATTTCGAGAGCAGTGAGGGACCCCGAGCGGAGTTCCGAGTTCTCCAGGACGAGGTAGACCAGCAGCCGAAGAGCCTCGGGCAAACTCAGTTCAGCATGTCGGTACGGCACGAAGGAGTAGCGTTCCACTAGAGGGTGTGAGAGGACCTGACGACGCGGGACTGTGCGCACTTCAGCTCCAACCACCTCCACCCCCACACTCCGCGCCAACCCCAACACCGGGTCCACCCACACAGGCAAGGAGGGGCCTGCAGACAATCATCATATGGAATTACAAGTAGAAAGACGAAACAGTTTTGGGGCAATCTACTATAGTACATTATGCATCAAGCCTATAATGGCAATAATGAAGACACGAGTATGTTTATAAAAAGAGCGTATGCAAGTGTCTTAATTACCATTATAGGCAAGTTGCATACGACTGTTTATGTTCGACGATAATTATTATAACTATTTTATGTTCCAACATAAATATTCATAAATATCTGTCGAGATTTCGCCAGTTTTATGTACTGAACAGAGCGCATGGGACGCAGAGAATGCCTTGTATTTGACCATGACCTCCTCGATTACCCCACTATGACACTAGACCAGGCAGTGAAATTTAAATTAGAAGGCCGTAGAACTCAGCGCATCTAATTATCTAATTGGTCAAACAACTGTTTCTTGAGCTCTGATTGGTGGGAGAAACTGATTCAGAATGAAAAATAGTGTTATAATGACCGTCATAATGATACAGTTTTCTGACATATAATAGTCAGGGTCAAACACAAACTAATATTAAGTTGCAAGGTAACAGTGGTTTGATTTATCATGCTTTCTTTTCTGTTGTTTGGATGCCAATGGACATGAGTACAAGCTGTCACTAGATATGATGATGATTGCTATTTTAAGGAGCCTAACATCTAGGTTATCGGCCCCTAATGGTGTGCGTGATTGTGAAAGATGAGATGAGAATGAAAACTATAACTAATACTAACTACAGACTAGAAGAATAAGTGGTAAACAAATAAAGGACAGGAAGAAAAGAAATGCCCTCAACCCTCGAAGAATGAGGATTGAGGGACTTGGAAGGAAGGAGAGCCATGACAGGCAGATAGGAAAGTGAGAGAGGAGAGGGACCGCTCCAAGGTCAGAGGAAAAAGGGGACAAAATAAACCCAGCTCAGGAATCCCTTGGGGTCGCCAACTCCCAAACTCACCAGCCGTGAGCCCTTGAGGGTGTAGCACTATCCGGGATGTACCATAAGTGGTGGGGCTACACACACCCTGCCTCCTTGAGGGCCTTGAGCAGAAGGCAGGAGATAACATGAAAAGCAAAAGAAGGCTGACCCCTCGAAGAATGAGGGCATAAGGAAAGATGAGAGAAGGGCCAATTAAGGCGGGAAAGTGAAAGACTCCCTAGGCCCCGGATACCCTAATACCGTCAGAGTCGGAGAGAACAAGAGTTGAACAAGAGAGATTGACAGAAAAAAGATAGAGAGGAGTCCGGCACAAGTAAGTGGAAGCAATACCGGACTCAGCTGGGGTCCCGTGGTTGCCAACCCACGTCCCACTAGATGTGAGCCCCTGGGGGACGTATATTTTGATTCGGACACTGAAATTATTTTAATATCTAGTACATTTCAGTCGGTTTTGCTAGTTAATATCAATTCTTTTATTCAGCATTCACTACGTAAATATTGTAACATTATTGTGCTTTAAAAAAAAACAAAAAACAATGACTATTAAAATTGCATAAGGCTTGGGAGGAAACAGTGGGAGAGTACGGATGGAAGTTCAACATCAGTAAATGTGAGATCCTGTTAACGACCAGACCAATGAGTGGGATAACACTTGGAGGTGGACAGCTGAAGAAGGTGGAAAGTCTCAAGTACTTGGGAAGTATAGTGTTGTGGTTATGGACAAGATGAAAGGAGGAAGGGCACCGGGTGTGGATGAAGTGAGTGTTGAAATGGTGAAGGCAGCAGGGGAGGTTGGGAAACAGTGGCTGTACCGTGTGATGAGGGTGATATGGAAGGAGAAAAAGACCCCAGAAGATTGGAAGAAAGGATTAATTGTTCCAATATTTAAGAAAGGAAGCAGAAAGGAGTGCAGAAATTACAGGGGAGTCACACTCATACCTCACTGTGCCAAGATATATGAAAAGATATTAGAAAGTAGAATACGAGCCAAATTGAGAGAGGAGCAGCATGGATTCAGACCTGGGAGATCAACAGTGGATCTCATATTTTCAGTGAGACAGCTCCAGGAACACCACTACGAATTTGGCGAGGATCTGTTGATGGCCTTCCTGGACATCGAAAAGGCCTATGATAGTGTGTGTAGGGAGAAGGTTTGGAAAGCAATGGAAAACATGGGAGTGGAAAAAGAAACTGTAGACAGAGTGAAGGAGATGTATTGTGGAAGTGTGAGTTGTGTGAAAGTTGGAGGGGAAAGAACAGACTGGTTCAGACAAATGAGTGGCCTGAAACAAGGTAGTGCGCTGTCACCCCTTCTCTTTATTGTGGTTATGGACGAGGTAATGACACGGATAGCAGGAAAGATAGGAGAAGATAAGATGAAAGCAATGGTGTTTGCAGATGATCTCATGGTCTGGGGAAACAAGGAGGAGGAAATTCAGGAGCAACTGAAGGCTTGGGAGGAAACAGTGGGAGAGTACGGATGGAAGTTCAACATCAGTAAATGTGAGATTCTGTTAACGACCAGGAAAAAGGACAGACCAATGAGTGAGATAACACTTGGAGGTGGACAGCTGAAGAAGGTGGAAAGTCTCAAGTACTTGGGAAGTATAGTGGAGGAAAATGGGAGAAATGACAAAGAGATTACGGAACGTGGCAGACAGGCAGAAGCATTTCTGAGAAGCATTAGGAGCTTAGTGAGGAATAAAGATGTCCCACAAAAAAGCAACGAAGTGTTATACAGAAGCTACTATATCCCGATACTGACCTATGCTTCAGAAACGTGGACAATGAAGAGAAGAGACATAAGCAGAATACAAGCAGGTGAAATGAAGTTCCTGCGAAGTAGGATCGGAGTAACAAGAAGAGACAGGGTGAGGAATGAAAAGGTCAGGGAAATAGTGAAAGAGGAGCCCTTGCGAGGTAGGATTGAGACATCAAGACTGAGGTGGTATGGACACTTAAAGATGCAGAAGAAACAACCAAGGGGAAGACCAAGAGATAGATGGCTGAAAGGAGTGGAGGAATGTGTCAAAGAGAGGCGAGGACTGGACCAGAGTGACAGCGGAGAGGTGGTGGGAAGAAAGGACTAAGTGGCGAGGCTTATGTTCCAAACAGACCCAGCCTGGGGCTGGAAACTGTACAAGATGATGATCAACACCGCTTGAAGTTCCATGAATAACATGTCCTACTATTTAGAACTATTTCTTAGCTGAGATATTTTAAACGAGGTGTCCGTCTGTTCATATTTTCTTTATATTCAAAATAGAAATGGAAAAGAATACGGACTGATCATAATTGACGTAGTTATTCCATAGTGCATATTTTTCGAAATGTGATGCACATTTCACCAATAAATTAGTGCATTTTTGCATGCATATTTATTCATATAATAGTGCGTGAACTCCCGGGCCTTGGTTATCTGTAGGGCCCGAATGTTGATGCCGTAAAAAAGTTTAAAAAATACAGTTAACATTTTCAGAAACGACTGTACAAGATGACCTAAAAATTCGAAAAATGCATTATAAAATGGAGAAAATGATCTTATAATAATAAACTCACCAATCATCATCATTTATTGCATTAAACAGGCCATTGAGGCCTACAGCAGAATAACAAAAGGAAAAGATAAATATTACAAATATTACAAAAACCAAAAAAAATATTACAAAGGGAAAATTATTACAAAACACAAAAAAGGATCCAATAAAAGGAAAGTCAGTAAATCATGAGAGGAGGTATTTCCTGCACTCCATCTCTTCCGGTCTCTAGCATCACTCTCCACAGCTGTTGGTTCCACTTCTTGAAGGATCGTCGTCACTCGATCCTTCCATCGTGTTCTTGGGCGTTTTCCCGTGGGTTGAGATTGGAGGACTCTGTTAGGAAGGGATCCGTCCGCTAGTAAGATGTGTCCAACCACTGCAGTCGCCTCTGTCCCATTATCCGTCCAATGTGTGGATTTCCAAATCTCTGGTACAGGTCTTCTTTCTTTCTTCTCTCCCATTTACCTTCCATGTTATTGTAGACGGGTCCATAGTACCTTTCTCTCAAAAGCACATACTGAATCTTCTGTCGTTGCTGATGTCGCCCAAGTTTCACAACCGTATAAAAGTGCTGGTCTCACTAGTGACCCGTCCGGAGTTTCTATGTACTTCAGACAGCTCAGTGAAAAGATGACATGTCATCAACATCCGGGCCCTGGTCATCAGTAACTAGTTGATATCATGACGTCATTGTGAAAATATATACCGTACTGAAGGATTTTCGTATACAGTATGCATTTCTTCTGTCTGTGGGTGTCACAAGCAAAAAAAAAAAGAAGACGGAAGTGCGCGCTGCCTACGGTAGTGAGTCTGTTGTCTCTGTTGTCTCCTGCAGTTTGTTTACTCTATAATGTTTCAACGTGTTACAGAATGTGAGTGTGCGTAAAACTGTACTGAATTACGTACAGTAGTGAAAATTGCTTCTACGAGTGGCTAAACGGAAAAACAAAATCGCAATGTTTTATCGATTGAGAACAAGGTCGAGATCATTAATGAACTGAATAAAGGTGAGAGTGTGCAGTGTCCAATGAAAACTTACAGTGTTGGAAAATCCACAATTTATGATTTGAAGAACCGAAAAGGTGAAATTATGAATTATGCATCGAAGTTAGGTAGTGAAGAAGGGTCTAAAAAGAGAAAAACCATGAGATCAGCTACGAATGAAAAATTGGATGAAGTGGTGTACTTTTGGTTCATTCAGACAATACGGAAGGGATATCCCATTTCTGGACCTTTGTTATGTGAGAAAGCGTTGCAGCTAAATGAGAAGCTTGGTGGTTCTCCCTGTGAAATGAACACATGTTTGATTATCCGGAACACTTTCGGTCCCAATTAGTCCGGATAAACGACGTTCCACTGTATTTGTCTTGCATATTTAGATCTGATGATGCCCACTTGACAAGCGAGACATGTCATCCCTTAGTTTCCTCCTTCTTTAACAGTCCACGGGAACCACCGTGTCCACTTCATTGCAGTGATGATCAGAGTGGCAGATGATTTGATGATCTGGGGAAACAAGGAGGAGGAAGTACAGGAGCAGTTAGACGTGTGGGAAGAAATAGTACATGGATATGGGATGAAGTTTAGCATAAGCAAGGGCGCGTGGATGATCACAACCAGGAAGAAGGAGAGAGTCACAATGGAAATAACAATTATTGGTGGGGAAGAATTGAGGAAAGTAGAGAGTTTCAAGTATCTGGGGAGCATAATACAAGAAAATGGAAGAAACGACAGAGAAGTACATAGCGGGGAAGGCAAGCAGAATTATTCAGGAACAGTGTTAGGAGCCACGTATGGAGTAAGGATGTCCCTCAAAACAGCAAAAGGGTTATATATAGGACATATACTACGTTCCAATCCTCAGAGACCTGGGTTATGAAAGGAAGCAGAATACAAGCTCTTGAGATGGAATTCTTGAGAAGCAGTATTGGAGTGACAAAGGTGGACAGGTTAAGAAATGAGAAGATCAGAGAATTAGTCAAGGAGGAAGAATTACAGGATACGATAGAGGAATCAACGCTTAAATGGTATGGGCATGTTAAGCGAATGGATGGGAGGAGGATACCCTGGAGGATGCACGAGATGAAAATAGAGGGAAAAAGACCAAGAGGAAGGCCAAGAGATAAATGGCTGCGTGCAAAGGAAAGGAGAAGACTGGACCAAGGTGGTGACGGAGAGATGGTGGGAAGACAGAAAACGATGGAGGGCCTTATGTTCCAAACAGACCCGGTCAGTGGCTGGAAACTGTGCAAGATGATGATGACTTGGTTTCTTAATCATAAGGAAAGTATGTCTTTTATTTAGGGCCATTTTTTTTAAATATTCTGAATATTTTTACAACAGTTACGGACCCCCTGGTATTGGCAACTCAAACTAACACTTGGGGCGCTGCGGTCGGTCTGGATAAGTAGGGTTTAAAATACTCAATAACACGCGTTTGATATGGAACACTTTTTATTTTTCGGTTATAATCAGTAAATGTGGTCTCTAAAGTAATGACAGTGTTATTTTTAATTGTATATATGTATAACTCTGCGATACACGTGATCTAATTTGTGTGTTCCACTGGATTTTTTGGTGTCATTTGCATATTATCAAGCATCAGTTTTTATGGTTGATGTAGATCAGCTGATTCAAATTTACACAGGGCTACACTTCGGACATTATTTCGGTACTATTATGCGCAATATAATGTAAATGTCGATCCTGAGTCAACGCCGAGGACATTCAAATAGAGAAATACGGTACATAAACAAATAAATAACACACCGAAGCTGTGCTACTTTTATCATTCCGAGACTAGCATCCACGCAAACCAGACACCACTGTTCCAAGCTCCGACTTATATCGTGAATTGATGTCAAACTGATGATCCGCCAGCCTTTCCGCCAAGCCTACACCTCGTAATCGCTAAGTTCTTCGATATTCGAGCTATTCCACTATCAGTCATATGGGCCTAATTTGCCTCCCCGGGGGCACTGTAGAATGAGTGATTCCGCTACCATTCAAATATTCAACACCAAACCCACCTTTTAACCATCCAAATCAAGCAATTCCTGTCGCCCCACGAGTTTTAATACAAGTTAAACTCATCCCTTCTCCCTACCAAGCAGCCAATAATTAATTATTTAATTAATTATTCAAGTAACTTCAATCTTACCAGCGCGCCCATCGTAACAGCTGTATTTAAACTGAATAACCTTCGCTGGCTTTACGTCGCAGGTCTTCTGTCTGTCTACCTCGACAAGTGTTAGATCCTTCCCGGGGTGGAAAGGTATTATTATTAGGTATTAGGTATCATCACATTTCGGCTATTGCTATTTGCATCTTTTGGAAAATATTCAGAAGTATGGCCTGAAAATCAGTATAGAGAAAAGCAAGACCATGGTGATGACAAGAGGGGAAAGACAAGGAAAGGGCATTGTGAAAATTGGAAGTCAGAGTTTGGAAATTGTGGACACGTTCAAATACCTAGGAAGTGAATTGATGCAAACTGGTAGGTTGGACATGGAGATTGGCAGGAGGGTACAGCAGAGCAATGCATTCTATCAAAGTGTAAGAAAACTCGTTTGGGATAAGGAAGTACCAAGGAAAAGCAAGGAGGTAATGAATAAAATGTACTATGTACCCATATTAACTTATGCAGCTGAGACTTGGACCCTGACAAGCAGGCAAGAGAATAGAATCCAAGCCAGTGAAATGAAATTCCTAAGAAGTATGATAGGTAAGACAAGGAAAGACAGAGTGAGGAATGAAGATGTTAGGAAGGAAGTTGGGATGGGAAAACTAAATGAGAGAATTGAGAAGAATAAACTAAGGTGGTTTGGACATGTAAAGAGGATGGAGGAAAATAGAATACCAAGACAGATGCTGGAGGCGAAGTGCAAGGGTAAGAGAGCAAGGGGAAGACCTAGAACAAGGTGGATTGATTCAGTGAAGAACAGCGTGAGAAAAAGAAATCTGGACTGGGACAAGATCGTGGAAGAAGAATGGTGGAAGGAAAGAGGAAAGTGGAGAAGTGCCATAAATACCCCGACCCGGCAGGAGCTGGATAAGGGGAAATGATGATGATGATGATGGAAAGTGATGAAAAGGTATATCCGCAGCCCTCTTATACATCGTCTTACAGCCGTAAACTGAGCAATACACTTTGCTTTTACTCATTTTTCACTCTATCAACGAGTAAAACTTATTACTTATGTATAAAGACACGAACAATTTACCACGATCTGTTTACCAATACAAGAATACATATACAAACAGTCACCACGTGACAAATGTACCCTACTTGGTAAGTTTCTCATTTTTACCGCTAGATGTCATATCAGATAGGTGGAGTTGCCAATAGGGTTGCGGACACTTTGGGAAACACTGCCTTAGACCACTTGGCTATGCTGGTGAGTGCAGGGATTCGAGCAACAGTGCAATGCACTTACCTTGTGGTCGCACAACGGACGGGTCCAAGACTACTCGCTGGAACTTGGTGGGCAGTCGCAGCTGATGGTTGTGTGAATTCTCAGCTTGAAGCAGCGCCACATGCAGGACGGTGTCGAGGAATACCACCCAGTTTGCGGTGGCATTGACAGTCCCTCCACCCTCTGTAACAACACAGGTTATCCCCAGCATGAGTGCTAGCTGTGTGCTGCAGTACCAACATCATAAATACATTACGGCATTAGCCGAGGTCGTTGCGGCATGACTGTTGGCAGTCGCTCACATACGGAAGGCGAGGAGGTTCGAATCCCCCCGCCGGCAACCTTGAAGATGGTCTTCTGTGGTTTCCCATCTTCCTTCCAGGCAAATGCCGGGGTTGGTCCCTAACTATGGGCCACAGCCGCTACCTTCCAACACCTCGACCCTCCCTTCCAACTTTCCTCCCCAACGTTACTTGTAGCTCACCCATTGGGTGTCCGTCTCGAAGCAGCTACAAAACTGGCGAGCCGAACATGTCCTCGGACACTCCCGGCACTAAAAGCCATACGCTAAAAAAAAAAAAAAAAAAAAAAAAAAAAACGGCAAGTGAGAAGCAATCCCTGGCCAAGGACGATGAGACCACCAAGTTTTGTCAAATACAAAACTTTGTATTGATCAGGCGGAATTCCTGTCCCTTTATATTTGACTTTTAATCAATAAGGAACCATGAGTGATTGTACGAATACCAAGTTTTGTGTCTCACAATAGTGACATATGTAACCAAATAGATCTCACCTTTCTCCGAAAATCTCTAGCTGGCACCATTAAACTGTCCCCATTTCACCGCCTTCAGCTATCATAGGTTATGTATATTCCCGAATGGGAATATGATGTTATTTCCGTTTGATCAGATAAATTATCAATTAATATGGGCATATTCCCATATGGGAATGTTCATAAGCTATTTGGATTGCCAAGGTAAGGTTTTTGTTTTATGATAGGGAGCTTGACTTCCGTAGCACATTGGCATCACTTGTGACGTCAATACTACTTGTATTTTGTGCCTTCTCAGTATGTGCTAGCCTTGCGTATTGGTGAGGTGTGTCTGTACCAACTGACGATCCCAACGGCACACTGGGGCGAAACGCTGGCATTTTAAGTTTGATCTGTCCAGACCAATTTTATCATATTAATTGATAATTCAGCTATCATATCGCTCAGTCCGTAGTGCACAGAGTGTCACCCTTGTTCCCCCATTCGCCACGACAACAGATTATCAATCTGGGTTCTACAATCGCTCTGCTTGACTTTGCAATGACCTGCCTCATGCAATAAAAGACCTTCCTCCACGACAATTTTGCTGCAAAGTGAAGGCTCTAAAGGGACTAAAACCTAATGTAAATTGAATTCACATATAATGTAACTTTATGTGTGAGTGGGAGTGTGTGCATGTGTGCGTGCGTGAGCGTGTATATATGTGTATGCGTGCATGTATCTTCACTTGTTTTTAAGAACTGTATGATATAGACGTCATTGTACAGCAGATTATGTGTTTCTAGCAATGTAAAGTTGTAAATTGTAACATCAGATTTGTATAGCTTTAATGAACGGAGATCGAGACACTGCTGTGTATGTAGGGCTTGCCCTTCCTCTATCTGTCGTCCATAAATTGTAAGCACAATTTTTGGCAAATAAATAATAATAATAACAGTTTAAAGAGCAAAAACAATAACAATTTCAATGTTATGTCTGTATAGGTCTTAGTTATGTGGTCAATGGTTTTCATCACAAAATATGTGTGACAAGATCATTCCATATGCCTAATGAAAAATGTAAATGTGAACTTTGCAACAAGACCTGTCAAAGATATCATCTACTAAGTTGTGCAAAAAGATTGAAATCTCTCCTAGAGTATAGCAGTATCTAATTATGCAGAAATGTGTGCATTCCAGTGTAAATAATAATTTAATAATACAGAGAGATTATGCATCTTGGAAAAGCCTTCGATCGTGTGCCAAGACCGTTAATATGGCAAGCATTAAGGTCGCAAAACGTTCCTGAACTATACATAAAACTCTTAATGGATATGTATAACAATATAAAGCCATGTGTCAGAAGCCCAGCTAGTTTGTCCGAAAGCTTTGATATCAAAGTGGGGAAGTGCTCTAAGTCCACTGGTATTCAATATTACCATAAACTACCTAACAAAACAATTTCAGAAACCCTTACCGTGGAATCTTTTGTACGCGGATGATGTGGAACTAATATCTGACAGTATTTATGACTTACAGGAGAGTTTAGACCAATGGAGGAGAGCTCTCGAGTTTAATGGACTGCGCATTAGTAGAACCAAGACTGAATTCATGGTATGCGACTTCCACCACAATAAACCCAGTATGACAAATATTGAACTTAAACTAGAGGTTCTGTCATTGCTGAAGATGGGACGATAACCGCCGATATAATCCATAGGGTCTGGTGGAACAAAAGGCACGAACTAACGGAAGTTTTATGTGATCCGAAAATACTCATAAGAACCAAGGGTAAAGTTTATAAAAGACCAATCCTACTCATGGTAGTGAAACATGGGCTACTACAAAGGCACATGAGCAAAAGCTACATACCATGTTACGTTGGGCAGGTGGAGTTACTCTCAAAGATAAAATACGCAATGAACATGTGCGGGGCAGTTTCAAAGTAGTGCCTATAACAGAGAAACTTTTAGAAACCAGGCTAAGGTGGTATGGACATGTTATGCGAAGAAGTGCCTTTCCATGGCTACACAAAAGAGAGGGAGCGGCAGACCTCAAACAAGATGGATGACGATTGTCCAGAGGGACAAGAGGGTATTGGGCCTATCTGCTAATGATGCTTTACAACGAAATGACTGGCGCCTTAGGATTAAGAAAGCCAGTGGAGGATCCAGGCCTTGCGGGGCCCTGGGCGATATAAGGTGGGGCCCACAACAATAGGAATTTAAAAAAATATCAAATCAAATGGAAAGTGGTTTTTTAATAATAATAATAAAATAAAGAATAGTTTCAATATTTTGAATACACAACAGTACATTTTTTTAATAATATGAAAGAAACCTGTAAGGCCCCTTGAAGAAGATTATGTAAACTATGAAATATTAAAATATTACTTTGCGACTTTTTTTTTGGCTGAAGTCTTCTATTATTTCACTGAAATCTGAACTTGCTAAACGGTCAACGGAGGTCATAGCTGCACAAAAAAAAAGTAATAAGAAATAAAAAAATAAAAAATTAGTTTGAAAAGTATAATTAATTAATTAAATTTTTAAAAATCCATGGCCTTGCGGGGCCCTGGGCGGTTGCCCTCCTCGCCCTCCCCTAGATCCGCCCGTGAAGAAAGCCGACCCCGCGTAACGGGAAAAGGCGAGGAAGAAGAAGAGAGTTCACCGGAAAATCCATCCCACCATGAGTAATAGCACAAAATAGCTGTTTGTGGCATTGGAGAGGCCAGTTGCCCAGTTTGGCTGGCGAACATGGATCATTAAGGACTCCGCCTGAATCTCACAAGTCATGAGGCCTCTTGGCAGAAGCTACCAATGGGAATGTTCTGCTTCCTGGCGAACACCATATATAATAATTATAATACTTATCTGATCAGTAGGGCTCGGATTCTTAGGTACCGTAAATAAATATTTTTAAATGTAAATACTGTACATATGTTGAGCATTTTTCTATAAATACATAAATTGCACTTTTTTTCTGTGTTACTTGAACGGTGGAAGAACCTGTGAGCTCTCTAATCTTCATGCAGAGCGTATGTCAGCTTGCGACTGTGTTATTCTTAACGTGTCGCCCCATGCCACTCACTGTGGAAGCCGGGGATTTCCTTGTTCATAGCCATATTGCACCACGTGTTAGACCTTCCACACCCCGCCCCCAGCTACCTGGAACCAGTGTCACTCACATGGAGTTCATTTCTGGCACTGTGAAGTGTAAGGCAGTTTTGCGATCCCTAAAGTAAAAACAACTACAAGTTATCGTCTGTTGCAGAATTTATAGATAATTTTACTTCTGATGGGGGCGTTCTGTTCTGCCAACCATGTGGGGAAGCAATCGAGGCTGAACAGCGATTTCAAGTTACACAACACCTCAAACGCAAGAAACTTATTGCCGCAGTTTTGCACCTTCAGAAGAAGTGTTTCGTCGGTCATTTGTGATGGACAACCTGAAGATGTATCTGGTTGTGTATCGTAATGCTTCAGCAGTCAGTGAGACATAGCATTCGTGAGTACTGAATATTAATAAACTAGATTATAATTAAATATTTTTACTCTTTTGTCATATATTTCAGGTATTTTTAATACACAAAAAATGAATATTTTCCCGATTTTCATCACCTAAAAATCCGAGCCTTACTGATCAAGTAGATACTCACCATTCACTTGTAGCACTCCACGGAAGGGGTCAGTATATTGGTAACCACGCAGACGCAGCATCTTGTATGCGTCCTCTGTTTCTAGCAGGACTGGACCGGATGGCTTGTTGTAGTCCTCGGGCATCGTCTCGTCCAGAGCCTTCACTTCTCCAGTCACGAGCAGGGAGGACCCACTCACTATCACAAAACGTCCCTCCAAGTCCAACAGCTGGACGTCAAAGTGCACGGGGCCACCTAGGTAATGAAAACATCTCACCATACACAAATTTCCAACAACTGTAGTTTTCATGACTATTCTGATGACCAAGGAGACTTTCAGCTGTTGGTGTTGTATACCAGCCACATAGATGTGAGGTAGAGAGATAAAATTATGATTCATGCAGGAATTGAACCCACAGCCTTTGTCTTCGGTCAACAATGTTCATAATAGGGTAAAAAAATAAAAATAATAGAAATTCTGCCTAGTCAATACCTTTCGATTATAGTAAATATTCAATCATTAGAAACCCCACCAACCTGGACCCATTATTTTGGGCAGCCGGGCTCTGCCTGTCACAAGTCAGGACAAAGGAGGAGTGATAGAGGAGTAACACCTCTAAAAAAAAAAAGAACCTTGGGCCAGCTGACCCAGCTGGTAGTACCATGTAGGGTCCATTACGGCAGCTACAGTGGAGGAGATATACTTCGGTACAGTGTAGATGCCGGAAAGGGCAGCCCAGTGATCGGGATTAATTGAGTACAAGGTACCGTCCTCACTTGAGGGCAGGTATCAGCTGTAGCGTCTGATCCGGAGCGGGTGGCTACAAACGGCGTCTGTACCCACCGTATCATATGCTGGAAGTAGCATTAAAATGCCCGATGACAGGTCGGTTGGTTCATTAATGTCGCAACTCATGGATCAAATACCACAACCTTTAATTTCGGATAAAAATGCTAGGGCGTAGACCGTGATGGGCTCGCCTGACCAGCGTGACAAGTGGGCAATGGCTACCGACTAAGCAGCGCGCCAAACCAGTTATCTCTTATTGTGAATCAAAAAGTATTACGGCGACTCAAAGGAAATTTCTAGCCGAATTTCAGACCAGGCGGAAACCAGCAAGGAACACCATCCATCTCTTATACAGAAACTTTGAAGAATAAGGCAGTGTATAGGAAGAAAAGCGACCAGCAGTTGGCTCTCCTGCGCTGAGGGTCGCCATGCAGCGCAGCCCACGCAAGTCAACACGGCGAGCTTCAAGATAAAGAATATTACAGGTTGACCTTAAATTGTACCCATACAAAATGACTGTACCACACAAGCTAACGTATGTTCACAGACAGAAAAGATTGCAGTACGCCTTATGGAGGTCACATTGAACATGTGATATTGTGAAATGTCTTTCCAGGGTCCAAGCTACCTGTGTCTAAAATGTAATTAGTGTTCTGTGAATAATAAAGCTGTTATTCTAATTAAACTATTCGTGCACCACCCAATATGATGAAACCAAGTTTTGATCAAATCTTATGATTACTTCATCACATTGTTTGAAAATTGATAGAATGTTATGGTAATTAAAATGTTCGTTAAAAGATATGGCAGAAGATGAATCCAAATATTCCTACAGCAATGTTCAACCATTGAGCTAACGTTAACTGCAGGTCTCGGGTTGTGTTGCTTCCTCGCCGAAGTTTTTGCCATCGTTACATAAGACTTACTGTCGACCAAAATATTATGTGCACTCGAGTTTGAAGGTTGTTTGTGAAGTAACCAATAGACCTACATAAAATCCAATAACATCATCATTTTCGTTGTTCAATTTTACGTTGGTTCATGTAGGTTTGGAATTTTTAATTTATATTTTAATATTTTTTATTGCAGTTGGAACACAAAAAGTGCCCATTTTTAAGCATGTTTCAACCATGCGTCACATTTAAGAATTATTATCTCGCAAACCCGTCATCAGATCGAATCCAAATTTTAACACAATATAGACTACATTGGAATGTTGTTAACCTGGTTTATTAATTTCAAAATTTTGTGTGTCCAAGAAACAAAGTTGTTATAATTTTTGTAAGGTAACTTTTTCTCGGCTCGGGGTTGTTGGAAAATGTAGTTCTTGGCCGCGCTGTAATCCTTATACATCGAAAGGTTATGCTGTATGACTGTGAAGTACGTAAACTACTTCACTTATTTTATATCGGTTTGTATTTGTACGGGGAAATAAGACATGGTTCACCAGCTAGCCGCTCCGGGGCAAGTTGTACAGCGGTGCCAAGATGGAGCCCACATGGCATCATCGTCATCAATATTTTGGTCGACAGTAGTCATGGTAGAATGACTCGCAGGCGATTTAATGCCAATTTCCAGACATTGGAAACTGACAAAAAGTCAAGTCTTTTTTCCAGCTTTTGCAGAACATAATTATAATTTAATCATCGGTCTCTCCGCCTTCAGCAGCACGTTTCATCAGCTCATAAGATTTATCAATCTTGATGGAATCCAGCATCTGGACTGTCCCTTCTAATGCACTCTTCACCAAACCATCTCCTCTTATGCAGTGTCCAATCCAAGTCATTTTTCTTTTCCTTATCTTCTACTTTCTTCTCCTACTTTCTTTAATACTTGCTCATTTCTCACTTTGTCCTACCAAGTTATTCTCTCCGTTCTCCTCCACACCCACATTTCGAAAGCCTCTATTCTTTTCTCGTCTTCTTTCCTAAGCGTCCAACTTTCCGCTCCATACATTGCTACACTAATCTCTTCCTTAGGCTTACTTTCATTGCTCCACACAATAATTTTCTTTCTTACTGAAGGCTTCTTTTGCTGTTGCAATCCTTGTTTATATTTCTTTAGTGCAATCATTTCTTGAGTAACCAAACTTCCTAGGTATTTAAAACTATCCACTTGTTCAATTTCATCCTGTCTTTTTATTGTAATATTTTCACCTTTTCCACCTACGACCATACATTTTGTTCTTTTCTCATTTATTTTCATCCCATATATTTTACAAATTTGATAAAGGTCTTTGAACATTTAATAATACAGAGTATTTACTGGATAATGCAGCCTGGCAGGAGTAATCTGTTCGTGGCATTCGAGAGGCCAGTTGCGTATTACTTTCATCTCCAGTTCGGCTGACAAACCTGGATCATAGAACCTCGCGGGCCAGGGGCGCACATCTCTTCAATGTCTGGAAATAGGCATTACATCGATATCCATAAACACAGAAACAGCTCCGACCCGAGGTTCTCTACGAGGTCTGACGTTAGTGAATAACTATGAGGAACAGGTCACCTGCCATGACTAAGCCAACCTGTCTGAAGGCAAAGTGTTGGCAACTGCTGCTGCGAAGATTTATGTTTCTGTTGTTTCCTTCAGGGGTTTGCGACATTGTGATCATCAGCCTCATGTAAATAATAATATTGTATGGCCCCGGGACAGCTTGCAGGTCGGATTTTGCAAAAAGACCAATTTATTTATTTAGCGTTTGGCTGTACATATCAACATTAGTCAAAAATAGATGTGTATTTACAGTATTTACAGTTTCACTTTCAAGTTGTTAATAAAGTCTATCACAGCTGGGCCTGCTTCCACAAAGTCACTGAAGTTGCCACTGTAGGAATGCGTCGGGCAGTCATTCACTATATGCCGTATGGTCTGCCTGGGATCACCACAACTGCATTCTGGTGAAGATATATATCCCCATTTGTAGAGAAGATCTGCACATCTACCATGGTTTGTTCTTATCCTGTATAGCGTTGACCATGTTTTCCGGGGTAGATGGAAGCCAGTTGGTGGTGTTGTGGAGTTTGTGATATCTTGCAGCTGACTTGGAATGTTTTCCACCAATTCTTCTTTCCAGTTTTGCAGCAGGTTGAAGTTTTGGTTCACCAGGTGTCTCGCTGTCCGGATGGAGGGGTTTCGCGAGCGTAGACGTCTCACTTCAGCAGCAGTGATGTCCTGGTGTATTGGTAGCTGGTCGTTGGCATTTATCTTCTTATACTCCCGGAGTAAGGCATGTTTGCGTCTGAGTTCCGCTGGTGGAATATGACTCAGTGCCTGATTCAATTGGGCATCGACAAGTTTGGTATAATATCAATATCAAAAAGACCAAACCAATTAATTATTAAAGAAAGACACATAAGGATTTGTATTACTTGGAATTATGTTTTCTGTACTATACTTTTTTTAGATTTTAGATTTTAGGTAGAGACCAAACTAATATTGACTATTCATTAGACACTGGTATGTAGATAGAAAGATAATAATAATAATATCGTAGGGCCTCGGGTGCGGGGTGCAAGCTTTGTTATTTGACACCCAGAGTGCAGCTTGCGTGTCGACTTTAATGCTCCTTGGAGCGCTATGAATGTCAAGGAGGTTAGGTATCTAAGCTCCTTGACGCTATAGCGCTTTCTAGTGGAGAAATGAGGAACTTTGTGTTGGCGGAAAATCCCGAGATTAATTTTGCCATTATGAACACGGCCTACTGAATTCAAATGGGTTCTTTAACATGCCAACAACGTACGACATGCGTACCATGATTTGTGTCGCCTTTCAAAAATCACTTACCACGGCCAGAAGCGAAAGCTTGGGGTTGGTAGTCCAACATGATAACCACTCACCCACCATGGCAAGCTATCAGCCTCATGTGCTTCAGTGTGATAACCTGTTGGGTTATCGTGTCCGACTACCAACCCCAAGCTTACAGGTTCGGTCCTGGCCGTGGTAAGTGGTTTTTGAAAGGCGACAAAATTCTTGGCCAACACAAAGTTCCTCCTTTCTCTGTTAGAAAGCGCTATTGTGTCAAGGAGCCTAGATACCTAACCTCCTTCACTTCCATAGCGCTCCAAAAAAAATTCGACATGTAAGCTGCCCTCTGGGTGCAAAATGACGAAGTTTGCACCCGGCACCTGAGGCCATACGATATTATTATTATTACTATGATGGTTGAACTAGTGTGTGAATTTTGAATGGGCGTATGACTGGGAAAGAGGTAGCCATATTCTTAAGGCAGAAACCATCACAGCATTTGCTCAAGAAATCATCGACTACCACTTCTGTTCTTCCTCACAAGGCCGAGTGTACCTCATTACAGCCCTCAGACAAAAATAAATACCTTGGCAAGACTGCCAGGGCTTCCATCCACTCACTCGTCCAAAAATAGTGAAATAGTGAGTGTTTTTTCTTTTAAAAAAGTGAAGAAAAGGTGAGTTTTCGATTGAAAAAGTGAGCAAATAGTGAGTTAATTCATAGCATTATTCGCATTTATGGCTGTATATCTGAATCATAATTTAACTTTTGTTGATATCTGTAGGCGCAATTGGGAAGGGAGCGGCGGCTTGGGTGGCTAAGCTCTCCAAAACCAATCATAGCCCCCCAAAAATGTGACAAAACTGTATTGAAATAGACAAAAATTTTAAGAATGTATCTGAAAAACAAATTAGCCCCCCAAAAATGTCAACCAAATTGTGCCTATGTTAATATCTCTGATTTTTCTTGTAGTTAGATGAGACTTGGAAATAATGGAAACACTCAAGAAATTTAAATCATAAAACAAAACTATAAATGTGAACTTTTGTTAAAATTGTCAGCGATCGCTGCACGGCTCCGGCTGTGGTGTTGCACTAGGGAAGCTTTTCACGCTTTCTGCCGGCAGCGCGCTCACGCACCGGTGGCAGAAAAATGAACTACCCATTCACGAGTATATTTTGGGTCGTTTCTGGCAATATGATTGTGCACGAGACCATTTTTAACGCAGAATGTGACCAGTTTTGTAAAAAAAAAAGTGAGAATAGTGAGTAATTTTATCAAATAATGAGAAAATAATGAATAATAGTGAGAAAAGTGAGTCGCTGGAAACCCTGAAGACTGAAATCAAGCACAGCACCTTTAGGACCAACTCTCAATACATAATCCGAAATGACAAAAAAACAACAACAAGAATCAAGTCCTTGGACAAATGGCGTTGATCACTCACCTCCAGGTGTCAGCACTGTGGCCTGATGGAGACGGACATTGCTAAAGACGACGGGCACCTGGGTGTGGTCTCGGAACTTGCTGGCAGCGAACGCTCTCCACGCCAACACCTGTAGCCGAGTGGGGAGTTAGAACGCTGTCTTATCGAGTATCTCGTGTCAAAATACAAGGTGGAGGTGACACTCACCAGGTATCCCGTGGCAGGGAAGAGGACCCGCTCGTCCACCCTGTGTCCGGCGTACCAACTATCCTCGTCTCGGGATATATCCACGGTGTAGTGATGACTCACGTGCTTCTGCCAGTCCTGTCGACATTACCAACGAAATGCAACATATTCTACTAAATGCAATATTTTTCTTTTCTCCAAAATAAAATACACTACTTTTCTTAATGTTCTTCATAAGAAATTCTATTTTCTATGATGGTTCCGTATTGACTTACTAAATAGTTTTAAAACAACAAATAAACATCCACCTTAGTCAATACATTAACGAAAGGAAATATAATTAAATATGCTCCTGGTACATGTTTCAGGGATTAATAGCTTTTATCCCCTTCATCAGCCAGTATATTTTAAAGCATAAATATAAAATAGTGTAGCACTCAAGAAAACAAATGGCTATTAGACTTAATATGGTGCACCATATAAGTAGGTAAAAAAATATGAGACGGAATGAATTCAGCCATTAAACACAAGAGAAATGGACAGTTCATTCACATATTGGCTCCAAAACACAAGTCAAAGCTTGAATTGGCAAAAATGGGACCACAATACTTCACCATATGAACACAACCAATGAAGAAGCCTTATGCTTAACAGGTCCATAAGCCAAATCAAATGTCTGCATGCAAACGAAACGAACGTGGAAGGAAGAACTTCATATAGCAATGAGGTTAGCTCAATGCATAACATCAGGTTAAATCAAGGTATCAATTATGAAAAGATTTGTCTTAAGTTTCATAAGAAAGGTTGGTAACTCAATTTAGGGGCTGCGACAATGGTGTAATGCAGCCCCATGTACTTTGGTGTGTGTAGAATCTGTCTGATAACCGGTGTTAATTGTGATGACTGTATTAGTGTGTGTTATCTGTTTTTAATTCAAGTAAGGACTGCAGACATTCGATTTTCAAGTAGTTCCTACTTTTACTACCAAATGCCACCATCAACAACCAACTAGTTCTGAACTTTGTTACTAGATGCCACCGCAGTCGGATCTTGGCAACGAACGTTGGAAGCTAAGAGTGTTAAGTCAAATATTAACTTATAATTACACAAGTGTAATTAGTGGAAGGTTCTTTTACATGCCATAAATCTATGACATGGGACCGCCGGCTTTACTTCCCCTTCAAAGAAAGGCATACAGAGGGATTTTAACGATCTTAAAAAATCCGACGACTTCGGCCGGGTTTGAACCCATGACCTTGGGTATAGAAGCTACCAACTACGCCACCGAAGCCGCTTTCCTAATCTCTCATGAATGTTCTCACATGGAGTTTCCCATTTGTAAGCTAAGAACATACCCCCCTAGTCTTGATTAGATCTTTCATAATTTGTATTCGTAGGTGAAAAGTGCATTAGAAGGAACAGTCCAACGGAAAATCCAACGAGGAAGAAGGAGGTTTCAGATGCTGGATTCCATCAAGATCGATAAATCTTATGAGCTGATGAAACGTGATGCTGAAGACCGGATAAGGTGGAGAGACCCACTATGAGGCGGATAAACTGATGATGGTGATGTATTCGTAGGCGTAGTATATTTAAGAGTTGTTACTCCAAAGCTACGCTCGGGAAGGAACAGTCATCTGTATATTTGTCGCAGTTAGAGTGAGATATTATTTACATTGGTCAACAACTTGTGTGCCAACCCTGACACATTTAGTTAGTAATTAACTATTATTTCACTTTTTGAGCTAATTTTCCAATTAATCACTAATTCAGAATTGCTCAAATTTGCACGCAGATGCTTAAAAACCATAACTCTATATTATATCTCAACAACTACTGATAATGGCGATTGGGTGGCAATGTGCGTACCTTGCCATAAAAGTGTGGGACCTTCCACTCGCGGCTGTGGTCCCACTTGATGAGTGGCGAGATCATGGGAGTTCCGGCAGGCACGGGGAACTGGGGAGTTCCATACAGCCTGGAGACCTTGAGGGACATTCCGGTACAGTACAACCTGCAAGCAATAACATTGAGGATCAGAACACCTCACAGGGAACTGGGGAGTTCTACAGGCTTGGAGACCTTAACCCTATCCCGCCCATAGCACCCGAAAGCGCCCGTCTCTTGACTTATCCTTCCGGTCCTTAGCGCCCAAAAGCGCCCGGTCGCATTATCTGCTCACGTCTGCCATCTATGCGTCAGGTTTGTAGTTTTCTCAACTCTTAAAGTGTTTATAAAGCATTTACGAACGTGCAGTACAATCCATAAGGCAGTGAAAACAAAACAATAGCATAAATCTATCATGAACTTCCATGCACACTGATCAGGTGTTTCGTTCGTAAACATGGCGGGACTGAGTAATGCAGATAATGAAACCGAGCTCAATATAGGCTAAGAAAGTGACGCAGAATGATTTAGTAGTGGTGAAAGTGAGTTTTTAGTCAGTGAATGATGATAGTGAAGTAAGTGAAAACAAAGCCCAAGAAATCGGACCTGACGGCGATGCCCCGGCATTTCAGCTAACACAAACATTTCGTTTTTTTACTACGAATGAGTTTTTGGAGAAATTATTTCGTAGTTTCATTTGGTTGTGCTAATAAAAGGAATATTCCAATCTAAGTATCGATTCTTTAAAAAAATAGAGTAATAAGTTTATGCTTATACTGGTATTGGTTTATATCGCGCCGGCCCTCATTTCTAGTATTTGACAATTATAAATAAAACTGAAAAGTACGTATCGTGATATGAATAGACAATGTTTGTTAGGCGGTCTCCTCACTTTGGGAAATGTTGTATAATATAATGAAAGTATTCTCTACTATGTGAGAGTTATAGGTTATGTTTACATGTCGTCTGGCGATTTCTCCAGTATTACCAAGATACTGGTTTGAACCAACAACCTTAGGACTCCAAGAAGGGAGATCTGGATGTGATGGTATGTTTTCTAATATTGTTGAAAATTTGAATACATTATGGTCAGTCGTTTTCATTATAATATACTTTTTCTGAAACAATGTACTTAGGTTCATTTCTTTCTAAATAATAGGGTAAAAACTGGGGATAGGCAAACTGAAAATGTGGGTGGGAAAAGGTTAAGGAATAACAACTAAAATGATCAGTACACCCTTGAAAGAAGTATTGAGCAAACTCACCAGCCTTCGGGCTGACTACCTAACACACATGGCCCCAGGCAGGTGGATAGATTGGCAAGGGCTGGCTGCTGGCGAGTCTGTAAGGACATGCAGCCAAGTAACGTAGCCAATAGGACAAGAGGATACTTACCGCCCAAGGCTGGTGGCTAGAGTGGCGAGGGCTGGCTGCTGGCGAGTCTGTAAGGACATGCAGCCAAGTAACGTAGCCAATAGGACAAGAGGATACTTACCGCCCAAGGCTGGTGGCTAGAGTGGCGAGGGCTGGCTGCTGGCGAGTCTGTAAGGAGATGCAGCCAAGTAACGTAGCCAATAGGACAAGAGGATACTTACCGCCAAGGCTGGTGGCTAGAGTGGCGAGGGCTGGCTACTGGCGAGTCTGAAAGGAGATGCAGCCAAGTAACGTAGCCAATAGGACAAGAGGATACTTACCGCCCAAGGCTGGTGGCTAGAGTGGCAAGGGCTGGCTGCTGGCGGGTCTGTAAGGAGATGCAGCCAAGTAACGTAGCCAATAGGACAAGAGGATACTTACCGCCCAAGGCCGGTGGCTAGAATGGCGAGGGCTGGCTGCTGGCGAGTCTGTAAGGAGATGCAGCCAAGTAACGTAGCCAATAGGACAAGAGGATACTTACCGCCCAAGGCTGGTGGCTAGAGTGGCGAGGGCTGGCTGCTGACGGGTCTGTAAGGAGATGCAGCCAAGTAACGTAGCCAATAGGACAAGAGGATACTTACCGCCCAAGGCTGGTGGCTAGAGTGGCGAGGGCTGGCTGCTGGCAAGTCTGTAAGGAGATGCAGCCAAGTAAAGTCGCCAATAGGACAAGAGGATACTTACCGCCCAAGGCTGGTGGCTAGAGTGGCGAGGGCTGGCTGCTGACGGGTCTGTAAGGAGATGCAGCCAAGTAACGTAGCCAATAGGACAAGAGGATACTTACCGCCCAAGGCTGGTGGCTAGAGTGGCGAGGGCTGGCTGCTGACGGGTCTGTAAGGAGATGTAGGCAAGTAGCGTAGCCAATAGGACAAGAGGATACTTACCGCCCAAGGCTGGTGGCTAGAGTGGCGAGGGCTGGCTGCTGACGGGTCTGTAAGGAGATGCAGCCAAGTAACGTAGCCAATAGGACAAGAGGATACTTACCGCCCAAGGCCGGTGGCTAGAATGGCGAGGGCTGGCTGCTGGCGAGTCTGTAAGGAGATGCAGGCAAGTAGTGTCGCCAATAGGACAAGAGGTTACTTACCGCCCAAGGCTGGTGGCTAGAGTGGCGAGGGCTGGCTGCTGACGGGTCTGTAAGGAGATGCAGCCAAGTAACGTAGCCAATAGGACAAGAGGATACTTACCGCCCAAGGCTGGTGGCTAGAGTGGCGAGGGCTGGCTGCTGGCGAGTCTGTAAGGAGATGCAGCCAAGTAATGCAGCCAATAGGACAAGAGGATACTTACCGCCCAAGGCTGGTGGCTAGAGTGGCGAGGGCTGGCTGCTGGCGAGTCTGTAAGGAGATGCAGGCAAGTAGTGTCGCCAATAGGACAAGAGGTTACTTACCGCCCAAGGCTGGTGGCTAGAGTGGCGAGGGCAGGCTGCTGGCGAGTCTGTAAGGAGATGCAGGCAAGTAGCGTAGCCAATAGGACAAGAGGATACTTACCGCCCAAGGCTGGTGGCTAGAGTGGCGAGAGCTGGCTGCTGGCGAGTCTGTAAGGAGATGCAGCCAAGTAGCGTAGCCAATAGGACAAGAGGATACTTACCGCCCAAGGCTGGTGGCTCGAGTAGCGAGGGCTGGCTGCTGACGGGTCTGTAAGGAGATGCAGGCAAGTAGCGTAGCCAATAGGACAAGAGGATACTTACCGCCCAAGGCTGGTGGCTAGAGTATAGAGGGCTGGCTGCTGGCGAGTCTGTAAGGAGATGCAGGCAAGTAGCATAGCCAATAGGACAAGAGGATACTTACCGCCCAAGGCTGGTGGCTAGAGTGGCGAGGGCTGGCTGCTGACGGGTCTGTAAGGAGATGCAGGCAAGTAGCATAGCCAATAGGACAAGAGGATACTTACCGCCCAAGGCTGGTGGCTAGAGTGGCGAGGGCTGGCTGCTGGCGAGTCTGTAAGGAGATGCATGCAAGTAGCGTAGCCAATAGGACAAGAAGATACTTACCGCCCAAGGCTGGTGGCTAGAGTGGTGAGGGCAGGCTGCTGACGGGTCTGTAAGGAGATGCAGGCAAATAGCGTCGCCAATAGGACAAGAGGATACTTACCGCCCAAGGCTGGTGGCTAGAGTGGCGAGGGCAGGCCGCTGGCGAGTCTGTAAGGAGATGCAGGCAAGTAGCGTAGCCAATAGGACAAAAGGATACTTACCGCCCAAGGTTGGTGGCTAGAGTGGCGAGGGCTGGCTGCTGACGGGTCTGTAAGGAGATGCAGCCAAGTAGCGTAGCCAATAGGACAAGAGGATACTTACCGCCCAAGGCTGGTGGCTAGAGTGGCGAGGGCTGGCTGCTGACGAGTCTGTAAGGAGATGCAGGCAAGTAGCATAGCCAATAGGACAAGAGGATACTTACCGCCCAAGGCTGGTGGCTAGAGTGGCGAGGGCTGGCTGCTGACGGGTCTGTAAGAAGATGCAGGCAAGTAGCATAGCCAATAGGACAAGAGGAAACTTACCGTCCAAAGCTGGTGGCTAGAGTAGCGAGGGCTGGCTGCTGGCAAGTCTGTAAGGAGATGCAGGCAAGTAGCGTAGCCAATAGGACAAGAGGATACTTACCGCCCAAGGCTGGTGGCTAGAGTGGCGAGGGCTGGCTGCTGGCGAGTCTGTAAGGAGATGCAGCCAAGTAACGTCGCCAATAGGACAAGAGGATACTTACCGCCCAAGGCTGGTGGCTAGAGTGGCGAGGGCTGGCTGCTGACGGGTCTGTAAGGAGATGCAGCCAAGTAAAGTCGCCAATAGGACAAGAGGATACTTACCGCCCAAGGCTGGTGGCTAGAGTGGCGAGGGCTGGCTGCTGACGGGTCTGTAAGGAGATGCAGCCAAGTAACGTAGCCAATAGGACAAGAGGATACTTACCGCCCAAGGCTGGTGGCTAGAGTGGCGAGGGCTGGCTGCTGACGGATCTGTATGAAGATGCAGGCAAGTAGCGTAGCCAATAGGACAAGAGGATACTTACCGCCCAAGGCTGGTGGCTAGAGTGGCGAGGGCTGGCTGCTGACGGGTCTGTAAGGAGATGCAGCCAAGTAACGTAGCCAATAGGACAAGAGGATACTTACCGCCCAAGGCTGGTGGCTAGAGTGGCGAAGGCTGGCTGCTGACGGGTCTGTAAGGAGATGCAGCCAAGTAACGTAGCCAATAGGACAAGAGGATACTTACCGCCCAAGGCTGGTGGCTAGAGTGGCGAGGGCTGGCTGCTGACGGGTCTGTAAGAAGATGCAGGCAAGTAGCGTAGCCAATAGGACAAGAGGATACTTACCGCCCAAGGCTGGTGGCTAGAGTGGCGAGGGCTGGCTGCTGACGGGTCTGTAAGGAGATGCAGCCAAGTAACGTAGCCAATAGGACAAGAGGATACTTACCGCCCAAGGCTGGTGGCTAGAGTGGCGAGGGCAGGCTGCTGACGGGTCTGTAAGGAAATGCAGGCAAGTAACGTAGCCAATAGGACAAGAGGATACTTACCGCCCAAGGCTGGTGGCTAGAGTGGCGAGGACTGGCTGCTGGCGAGTCTGTAAGGAGATGCAGCCAAGTAATGCAGCCAATAGGACAAGAGGATACTTACCGCCCAAGGCTGGTGGCTAGAGTGGCGAGGGCTGGCTGCTGGCAAGTCTGTAAGGAGATGCAGCCAAGTAACGTCGCCAATAGGACAAGAGGATACTTACCGCCCAAGGCTGGTGGCTAGAGTGGCGAGGGCTGGCTGCTGACGGGTCTGTAAGGAGATGCAGCCAAGTTAAGTCGCCAATAGGACAAGAGGATACTTACCGCCCAAGGCTGGTGGCTAGAGTGGCGAGGGCTGGCTGCTGGCGAGTCTGTAAGGAGATGCAGCCAAGTAACGCAGCCAATAGGACAAGAGGATACTTACCGCCCAAGGCTGGTGGCTAGAGT
Source organism: Meconema thalassinum (assembly GCA_946902985.2). Classification (NCBI taxonomy): domain Eukaryota; kingdom Metazoa; phylum Arthropoda; class Insecta; order Orthoptera; family Tettigoniidae; genus Meconema; species Meconema thalassinum. The sequence continues at coordinate 12,901,784 of OX336390.1, read as the reverse complement.
GGCGAGGGCTGGCTGCTGGCGAGTCTGTAAGGAGATGCAGCCAAGTAACGTCGCCAATAGGACAAGAGGATACTTACCGCCCAAGGCTGGTGGCTAGAGTGGCGAGGGCTGGCTGCTGACGGGTCTGTAAGGAGATGCAGCCAAGTAAAGTCGCCAATAGGACAAGAGGATACTTACCGCCCAAGGCTGGTGGCTAGAGTGGCGAGGGCTGGCTGATGACGGGTCTGTAAGGAGATGCAGCCAAGTAACGTAGCCAATAGGACAAGAGGATACTTACCGCCCAAGGCTGGTAGCTAGAGTGGCGAGGGCTGGCTGCTGACGGGTCTGTAAGGAGATGCAGCCAAGTAACGTAGCCAATAGGACAAGAGGATACTTACCGCCCAAGGCTGGTGGCTAGAGTGGGGAGGGCTGGCTGCTGACGGGTCTGTAAGGAGATGCAGCCAAGTAACGTAGCCAATAGGACAAGAGGATACTTACCGCCCAAGGCTGGTGGCTAGAGTGGCGAGGGCTGGCTGCTGACGGGTCTGTAAGGAGATGCAGCCAAGTAACGTAGCCAATAGGACAAGAGGATACTTACCGCCCAAGGCTGGTGGCTAGAGTGGCGAGGGCTGGCTGCTGACGGGTCTGTAAGAAGATGCAGGCAAGTAGCGTAGCCAATAGGACAAGAGGATACTTACCGCCCAAGGCTGGTGGCTAGAATGGCGAGGGCTGGCTGCTGACGGGTCTGTAAGGAGATGCAGCCAAGTAACGTAGCCAATAGGACAAGAGGATACTTACCGCCCAAGGCTGGTGGCTAGAGTGGCGAGGGCTGGCTGCTGACGGGTCTGTAAGGAGATGTAGGCAAGTAGCGTAGCCAATAGGACAAGAGGATACTTACCGCCCAAGGCTGGTGGCTAGAGTGGCGAGGGCAGGCTGCTGACGGGTCTGTAAGGAGATGCAGGCAAGTAACGTAGCCAATAGGACAAGAGGATACTTACCGCCCAAGGCTGGTGGCTAGAGTGGCGAGGGCTGGCTGCTGGCGAGTCTGTAAGGAGATGCAGGCAAGTAGTGTCGCCAATAGGACAAGAGGACACTTACCGCCCAAGGCTGGTGGCTAGAGTGGCGAGGGCTGGCTGCTGGCGGGTCTGTAAGGAGATGCAGCCAAGTAACGCAGCCAATAGGACAAGAGGATACTTACCGCCCAAGGCTGGTGGCTAGAGTGGCGAGGGCTGGCTGCTGGCGAGTCTGTAAGGAGATGCAGCCAAGTAACGCAGCCAATAGGACAAGAGGATACTTACCGCCCAAGGCTGGTGGCTAGAGTGGCGAGGGCTGGCTGCTGACGGGTCTGTAAGGAGATGCAGGCAAGTAGTGTCGCCAATAGGACAAGAGGATACTTACCGCCCAAGGCTGGTGGCTAGAATGGCGAGGGCTGGCTGCTGGCGGGTCTGTAGGGAGATGCAGGCAAGTAGCGTAGCCAATAGGACAAGAGGAAACTTACCGCCCAAGGCTGGTGGCTAGAGTGGCGAGGGCTGGCTGCTGGCGAGTCTGTAAGGAGATGCAGGCAAGTAGCGTAGCCAATAGGACAAGAGGATACTTACCGCCCAAGGCTGGTGGCTAGAGTGGCGAGGGCTGGCTGCTGACGGGTCTGTAAGAAGATGCAGGCAAGTAGCGTAGCCAATAGGACAAGAGGATACTTACCGCCCAAGGCTGGTGGCTAGAATGGCGAGGGCTGGCTGCTGACGGGTCTGTAAGGAGATGCAGCCAAGTAACGTAGCCAATAGGACAAGAGGATACTTACCGCCCAAGGCTGGTGGCTAGAGTGGCGAGGGCTGGCTGCTGACGGGTCTGTAAGGAGATGCAGCCAAGTAACGTAGCCAATAGGACAAGAGGATACTTACCGCCCAAGGCTGGTGGCTAGAGTGGGGAGGGCTGGCTGCTGACGGGTCTGTAAGGAGATGCAGCCAAGTAACGTAGCCAATAGGACAAGAGGATACTTACCGTCCAAGGCTGGTGGCTAGAGTGGCGAGGGCTGGCTGCTGACGGGTCTGTAAGGAGATGCAGCCAAGTAACGTAGCCAATAGGACAAGAGGATACTTACCGCCCAAGGCTGGTGGCTAGAGTGGCGAGGGCTGGCTGCTGACGGGTCTGTAAGAAGATGCAGGCAAGTAGCGTAGCCAATAGGACAAGAGGATACTTACCGCCCAAGGCTGGTGGCTAGAATGGCGAGGGCTGGCTGCTGACGGGTCTGTAAGGAGATGCAGCCAAGTAACGTAGCCAATAGGACAAGAGGATACTTACCGCCCAAGGCTGGTGGCTAGAGTGGCGAGGGCTGGCTGCTGACGGGTCTGTAAGGAGATGTAGGCAAGTAGCGTAGCCAATAGGACAAGAGGATACTTACCGCCCAAGGCTGGTGGCTAGAGTGGCGAGGGCAGGCTGCTGACGGGTCTGTAAGGAGATGCAGGCAAGTAACGTAGCCAATAGGACAAGAGGATACTTACCGCCCAAGGCTGGTGGCTAGAGTGGCGAGGGCTGGCTGCTGGCGAGTCTGTAAGGAGATGCAGCCAAGTAACGCAGCCAATAGGACAAGAGGATACTTACCGCCCAAGGCTGGTGGCTAGAGTGGCGAGGGCTGGCTGCTGGCGGGTCTGTAGGGAGATGCAGGCAAGTAGCGTAGCCAATAGGACAAGAGGAAACTTACCGCCCAAGGCTGGTGGCTAGAGTGGCGAGGGCTGGCTGCTGGCGAGTCTGTAAGGAGATGCAGGCAAGTAGCGTAGCCAATAGGACAAGAGGATACTTACCGCCCAAGGCTGGTGGCTAGAGTGGCGAGGGCTGGCTGCTGGTGGGTCTGTAACGTCGCCAATAGGACAAGAGGATACTTACCGCCCAAGGCTGGTGGCTAGAGTGGCGAGGGCTGGCTGCTGGCGGGTCTGTAGGGAGATGCAGCGCGCTGCAGGCAAGGACCGTCGCAGGGAGGATAAGAGCACACCATGCGGAGCTATCTCCACGATGACCGCGTGACTCGGGATCTCACGACACGCATCTCTGAACAGCACGGGAGACACCAGGTTGTGAGTGAGGTACTCTGCAGAACATGTTAAGGCCAAGGAAGACGTCCACTCGCCCCGCGGCACGCTCGAGCTTACCCAGCGCCTGGACCGTTCCTTTGGTTTGGGAATCACCTGTGTGCAATGCAAGGCACAATATTGTTTTGATAATAATACACAATTCTATAAGTAGAAGATCTTTTGTTGTTAAATAGTGTTAGGGACATCAACCCTCTGCACTTGTCTGATAACCTGTGTTTCTGTGGTGACTGTTGACTTTAGAACTTAAAAGGTTCATTCTGGTTCTGTATCGATAAACTAATCAGTATAAACAGGTTAAAGGTTCTGCCTGATCAATACTTTTATTAAATATGCTCACTGTGTGGTCATTAGTGGGACATGTTTCGAGGCATAATAATTCGTTTTGGCCCCTTCATCAACCGATATGAAAGATAACGGCACAAGATAATTGTTTAGCCTAACACTAAAAAGTCCCTTATATGGTGCACCATAAAGATAGATTGAAAAATTTTAACGTCTAAAGTAATACAAAATTATGTAAAAAGTCTTATGACCTAGGAACACTTTCAATATGGTTAGTTACACTTTTTACATCATTTTGTATTACTTTAGGCATTAAAATTTTCAATCTATCTTTATGGTGCACCATATAAGATTTAATCTTGTGTCGTTTTCTTTCGTATTGGCTGATAATAATAATAATATCGTCTGGCCTTGGGTGCCGGGTGCAAGCTTTGTTATTTGACACCCAGAGGGCAGCTTGCATGACAATTTCGTCGTTCCTTGGAACGCTATGAAAGTCAATGAGGTTAGATATCTAAGCTCCTTGACACTATAGCGCTTTCTAGTAGAGAATGGAGGAACTTTGTGTTGCCGGAAACTCCCGAGATTAATTTTTCCATTATGAACACGGCCTACTGAATTCAAATGGGTTCTTTAAGGGACACTGGGACTGAAATTTTAGTAAAATTTGTGAAAAATGTCGATTTTCGTTTTTTTCCATATTAATACACCTCTATCCCCTGCGGATCAGATAGCAGTGTTTTTATCCGAATTCCGCCATATTTAAAGCCCTAGCGAAGCTTTAAAATGCATGGTGTGTCCTTTAAACGCCCCAGCACAGTAAGTGTCCTGAAGGTTCTGAGTCTTGGTGCTTCTGCAATCGAAGTATCGCAGCTGCTAAAACACCACAGAGTCATGACAAAATGGCTGTAGAACTTTAAGAACCCTTAGTTGTCAAGATTATGCCTGTTTATCAAAGGCTGGCATCAGATGAGCTAATATCCAGATGCATCCGGGGTGCTCCTGAAAATCAGAATGAGTCTCTGCATTCTGTTATCTGGAGGAAGTGCCCAAAAGAGATTTTTATTTCACGGAAGATACTTGACATTGCTGTTTGTAATTCTGTAGCAGAATGCAATATGGGGTGTAGTGCAACAACAGAGTTGAAATCAGGAATAAGACTAACTTCAGTATCTCATGTCACAGCACAAACACTTAAAAGATGTGATAGTCGCAGGAAGTTTGTAAGTCCGCGGTTATAATTGGAGAAGCGAAAAGCATGTCGACGGAAGGTGAAACTGTAAGAAATGAAGGAGGAGGTTGCAAAACAGAAGAAGGAGGGTGTCACGTATGCTGCAGGACAGTCCTATATCCTTGGTAAGCTGAAACCTTGTAAATTGTGCATCATTTTAGAAAATTGCTGTTTTCTCGGATTCACTTTTTCAGTCATTCAAAATGTTACTCGCGTCATAAATCTTATGATATTGCTTTCGAAATGGAAATTTATTATCTTCATTGCATTGACTATAAACCTGCGGATCGTTTTTTAGATTGCACTTTTGGTCTGGCTGCAAAAAAATGTCAAACTGGAAAAATTCAAGATATTTTGTAGAAATAAACTTGGATATGAAAAAAATTAATTTCTTGACACTCATTAATGCAATTCAAAATCGTATCCGTAGGTTTCTTCCAATTGTTATAGTGCAATAGAATATTACCTAAAAGTTACACTATCTTGTTTTTTTTAACGCGGCTGACCTTTATAAAACTTGAATAATTAGCACAATAAATGTACAAAATAATTAATATCTGGAGAACTAATCTACTTACAATGCTCACGTTTCCCACAGTGGTTTATAATATGACTGTTCATAACCATATAAAATTTCAAAGCTGTACCTCAGTTTATATAGAATTTGAAAATTTCAGTCCCAGTGCCAACAACGTATGACATCCATGCCGTGATTTTTGTCTGATGAAGACACCAAAACTAATATTTAGCCCTCGAAACATGTCCCACTAAAGACGAGACAGTGATCATATTTAATAATAGTATTGGACAGGCGGAACCTTTAACCTGTTTATACTGACCGTTAACTTGACTTATTTCCTTTAACTCCCTAAGTGGAGCATAGGGCATCAACGAACTATCGGACTCGGTTCAGCAACATGATCTTGATCTCCGTCTTCCCACCATTCTCAATGTGGGGCCGATAACCTCGATGTTAGGCCCCTTAAAACAACAATTATCATCATCATCATTCTCAATGTCCTCCACCTCCACACTCCTCCAAGTGTTCCTCATCCTGCCTCTTCTTCTAGTGCCTTGTGGGTTCCATTCCATTGCTTGTCTGGCAATGTTGTTTTTACCATGTCTTAGCATGTGCCCAATCCATCTCCACTTCCTGCAACGCATCTCAATATCAATACCGGTAGGTGTTTGTTGCGTTCTGTTCCATAGTTCTTCATTGGAAATGAACTGTGGCCACCATATCCTCAGGATATTCCTCAGAGTCTTTTCACAAAAGTCTGAAGACTTCTGATTAGTGGGGCTCGGACTTTTAGGTAAATACATATTTTAAGCATTTTTTCTATAAATACGTAAATTCCTGCTTTTCACTTATTAGCACACAAAAAGACATGATATTTACATCTTTTAAAATCAGTATGCAAGCTTGCTATTCCCGGGTGTCTTAGTATGTGTCCTATTAACCTATCTCTTGTCTTCATTAGCAGTCGCCAGAAACATCTCTCCTCTCCCACTAGTCTTAATACCTCTTGGCAAAGCACAGCACAGCACAGCTCACACGTGTGTTCTGATATCCTGTCGACCTTGGAGAAGACAGCCAGGGGGAGTGAGCGAAAGGTCTGACACCGCGCTGCCAACTCAACTCCGGCTCTCACCTAACGTAGCAGTGCCTCTAGATCTTTCAGTTTATTGCATTTTTGTTCTGTGTTACTTCAACTGGGAAGAACCTGTGAGCTATCTAATCTTCATGCAGAGCGTATGTCAGCTTGCAACTGTGTTATTCTTAACTTGTCGCCCCGTGCCACTCACTGTGGTAGCCGGGGATTTCCTCGTCCATACCCATATTTCACCGCGTGCTAGACCTCCCCCTCCCCATACCTAGCTACCTGGAACCAGTGCCACTCACATGCAGTTCATTTCTGGCACTGTGAAGTGTAAGGCAGTTCTACGATGCCTATAGTAAAAACAACTACAAGTTATCGTCTGTTGCAGAATTGAAAGATAATTTTACTTCTGTTGGGGCGTTCTGCCAACCATGTGGGAAACCAATCAAGGCTGAACAGCGGTCTCAAGTTACACAACATCTCAAGGGCAAGAAACATATTGCCGCAGTTTCGCGATAATCGTCGGCCATTTGTGATGGACAACCTGAAGATGTATCTCGTTGTGTATTGTAATGCTTCAGCATTCGTGAGTACTGCATATTGTTTATATTCACATGTTGTTGTTGCTTGAGTCTTCTGTCTTTTAACTTGCTTGATGCAGCACTCCATGCCTCCCTGTCCTGAGCTAATCCTTTCATCTCTACATAGCTACCACGAATAAACTAAATTATAATTAAATATTTTTACTTTTTTATCACATATTTTAGTTTTTTTTAATACAAAAGAAATAAATATTTTCCCGATTTTTAGCATCTAAAAATCCAAGCCCTTCTGATTAGTTGTTTATTTGTTTTCCAGGATTAGCAACCATAGAGCAGGACCGACTTGACATTCGTATTAAAGATGTGCAGTTTAGTGTTGATGTTAAGCTCTTGAGATCTTCAGATCGGTCTTACCATTGCAAATGCACCTTTGACCTTATTAATTTTATTCTTAATATCTTCTATTGTTCCTCCACCTGTGGTGACAATGCTTCCCAGGTAACAAAACTGTTTGACTCGTTCTACCTCTCGGTTTTCTATGAACAGTTGAGAATTGTTGCGGTTCTTGTATCTCATCTTCTTCGCATTAATCTTCAGTCCCAACTTTGCTGCTTCTACTCTCAAATCATTCAATTTGGTTTCCATATCCTTAAAGCTGCTGGCTAAGTCCTCCAGCCTGTCTGTCAGTCCTCATTGTATGCCTCTGTGGTGTCTGTAGTAGCGAGTCTTGGTTCTATGCCAACATTTGTCTGGAGGGAATGTAGAGTAAACCACACTCCGGATAGCTACTGCTGGCTCCCCATTACGGAGCGCTACCTATCTGGTGGATCTTATTAAACACCTGCTAATACTCAATATGCTCTCTTCTTTATTTTCTTTACATCGCCTGTGAACTTTTCGTTCTGCAGAATACACATTCAAGTTAAGATTGGACGGAAGGGGGATTTGTGTTCCTTGCACCTCGCCTTTTTTAAATTACGTCTGACAAGAATTTGTTGCACATACATCTCCATGATAATTTAATCAATATTCCAGTCAGTGATTTTAAACCATCATGCCGAGGCAGAAAAGGATATAAATCGTAGTTCATTGACATCGATAAAATACGCTTATCACGTAACAATGAAGCTGAGCAGCAATAAACAATTTCTCGATTGTCACAAGAGAGAGAAAGAAAGAAATCACAAAGACAAAAGGAGTCATCCCCAAAGTTCCTATGACACAGGGAAGAAATGTTCATGGTTTGTGGTCCGATAAAGAGAATTCTGCTATGAATTATGATTCCTCCATAAATTAAATAAATGATGCTTCAGTTTCCAGGTTGCTAGTGACAATATAAATAAACATTACGAAATGGACGTCCTTACATTATTAATTATCAAAATATTACTCGTATCAAAATCAGAAAGCAAAAGTCTAAAGTTAAACCGTAATTACTCGGCTATAGGACCCCTGTTAATTTTCAAGAGCCATAATACAAAATTCTTGGAAATCACTTACAGTACCCCTCCTTAATTATCGAGAGTCATGTCTGTCATTGTCTAGCAACGAGCGCGGGCGAGCAGCTCCGCGTGGATGTAATACGGCCGGCAGTTGGTCAGGCAAAACAATCGCAGGTAGGTTGGTTGGTTCTTCAGTTTAGGGGCTGCGACAACGCGGTCATGTAGCCCCATGTACTTTGGGTGTGTGTAGAATCTGTCTGATAACCAGTGTTAATTGTGATGACTGTATTAGTGTGCGTATCTGTTTCTTAATTCATGCAAGGACTGCAGACTTTGAATTTTCAAGTAGTTCCTGCTTTTGCCGCCAAATGCCACCGTCAACAATTGTTAGTTCAGAACTTTGCTACTAGACGCCACCGCAGTTGGCTTCTGGCGACGAACGTAGGAACCTGAGCGTTGTTTACATTTTTAACCTAATTTAGCTTCACATAGGTGTAATTAGTGGAAGGTTCTTTAACATGCCATACATCTATGACATGGGACCACCAGCTTTACTTATCCTCCGAAGGAAGGCATAATGGAGCATTTTTAATGCTCTTAAAAAAAATCGCAGGTTAAGTGTGATACCGTACCTTTTCAAAGGTGGTTGGCAATAATCATGGAATATACTTGTCTTTGAATACCTGATGTTGGATCATTGTTGGCTGCTTGGGCCATACCATTCAATCGTACGTGAGCTCTGTTGCTAACAAGGCGTGACTTTGTTTGAAGAAAGAAGTCTCTGTGTGTACGGCATATGCATGGTAGTTAGTTAGTTATTGTTGTTTTAAGGGGCGGAACTACGAGGTCATCTACGCACGCTATTAGAGAGGTGGCCGGCTAGCCACACGTGTGGTGTTGCTGCATTCTTGTAAGGATGAGAGACGCTAGTGGTCGGCAGATATACGCACATACTTCATTATTTTGATTAAATATATTGTACTATGTAGCATAAAAATAAAATGGCTTATTTTTACCCTCTCCCTTTCCTAAAATAATGGATACTTGCGAAGTTTGCATCAATAGTACCCCCCCTCCAATCTCGGAACTAAAAATTTAGGAAAAAAGGGTGGTCCTATAGCCGAGTAAATATGTTAATTCAATATATGCATAAAAATGTATTGTCTAGATTCAAAGAACTCTCAAATCGAGTAAGATCTCCACAAGACCCATTTCATTTTGAGAGTTCCTTTTCTTATTTACAAAGGTCTTTTTTTTTTATGGACAAACAGAGGTTGAAAAAGATACACCCTTATAGAATACGCAAATGCATCACTGTCCTTCAGGAGGCATTGAATTATAGGTTAGCCTATGTTTTCGTGCTGTAACGGTAGGAAGATTGGACACCCTGAATGACGTCACAGCTGCCAACTTTCCATTTACAATATATGAAACAGTTTCAGTGTCTGCAAAAATGGCCACTTTGAAACATGAATACAATCCTGATTCAACCTAAAGCAAGAAATACACCATGTTTGTAGTGATGGGGACAAATGGTAAGGCTACATTATTAGTAACTTATTTAAGGTGATGCAGACTATATAACATTCAGCACCTCATAGGCCATTTGTGGCACTTCATTATCTGCATGATCCGCACGATGTCAGTTTGAGAAGAACACAGAGACCGGGGTCAATATATGCATGCGCTTCGCGAGGTGATATTGCATGTTGCTTTTTCACTGGCAAAAAGCGTATAAAGGCTCGCTGCGCGCAAATAAAATATTGCGCATGTAAATTGTACCAGTCAAGAAGGAACGGCCCATTCGTGCAGTAACTTATTTAAAGTCATGCGGACTTCTTCTTCTTCCTAGTGTTTTCCTGCTGGTGCAGGGTCTGCTATTTTGATCATGTCTTGCCATTTTGTTTGATCTTGGGCATCTTGTGGGCTTAAGTTGAGAGTCTCCATGTGGGTGAAATTGGCAACTGTTCCAGGTGCAGCATGCAGGACATGACCGTACCATTGGAGACGCTTTTCCCATGATGGGTGCGATGCCCATTTGCTGGCGAACAGTGTCATTTTTGACGTGATGCCCATGGACCAACGGAGCATACGCATTTCCATCTTGAGTAATTGGCGCTCCGTAGCTTTATCGGCCGGTCGACATTCAACACCGTATAAAGCAACCGGATGTACTACTGTGCAATATATTTTGGACTTCAGATGTAGTGGCATCCTTTTGTCGTAGAGTACCCCTGTGACTTCCCTCATCTCATCCACGCTGCCCTTATCCTACTTCACACTATGTAAATCTATGACTTAAGTTTAACCAGTAGGCTAGAAGGTGAGTCAGCCAGCACACCTCATCATCTGTAGGACACGTAGCGGCGGGTGTTGATACATTAGATGTTTCCATATACAACTTATGGTGTGACAAACACTTACTTCAACTACGGTATGTAAATATCTCTCTTTCCATAAATGTTGGGTTCGCATTGTTTTGCTCTTCAGTTTCTTCATTTTACTAAACAAACTTTTCTTGCATCAACAGGCCGATAATTCACAAAATACAAGATGAATAACCAAGTAACAACTACGTACTTGCTCTGCCCAATTAATCAAAAACTGTTGACATATATGCAGCGCCTATGTATGGGGTAAGTTATAGTCAGAGTTTTTTAAAGCTTTCATGCAAAAAATTGTGTCTGTTAGCAGGCTTTTCGTTTTACAGATGCACCGCGATGAATAGATGAAATTCAACTCTATTTTAAATATTCTTTAAGTATTTTATTTCCTTCTTTTTAATGGTATTTGACGATTGTGAAAATCTTAAATTTTATTGAGAATGTCATGCTTAATAGTTTAGATTGAGCTGTGAGAATTTAATGTGCCATTTGACTGAAGAACGCTCAAAGAGCCGAAACATACATCAATTGTGAAAAATAGTGATTGATAAACATTGTATTGTAAAGTGGATATTTATTGTTGTATATCCACTTCACAAAGATTGAGCAATGGGCATTGAAGATAAATGTGGAGAAGAGTAAAACAGTGGTGATGAGTAGAGGTGAGAAAGAAGGAAAAGGAGTAATCAAAGTAGGAGATAAGGAATTGGAAGTGGTGAAACACTTCAAATACTTGGGAAGTGAACTGACTGAAGATGGAAGACTAGATTTGGAAATTAGCAGAAGAATACATCTCGGGAGTGCTTTCTACCAACAGGTACGGGGACTAGCATGGAACAAGGATATACCAATTAAGGCTAAAGAAATTATGTACAAAGTATATTATGTTCCTATAATGACAAATGCAGCAGAAACTTGGACAATGACTACGAGGGATGAGAGCAGAGTACAGGCTGCTGAGATGAGATTCCTGTGAAGTATGGTCCAGAAAACGAGGAGAGACAGAGTGAGAAATGAAGATATACGGAAAGAACTGGGAGAACAGAAACTAAATGACAAACTGGAGCAAAACAGATTGAGATGGTTTGGACATGTCAAACGGATGAATGAAGTAAGGCTACCAAGACGAGCACTGGAACGATGGATGACAGGGAAGAGAGGACGAGGAAGACCAAGAATGTGTTGGATGGACTCGGTGAAGTATAGCATTAGTAAATGGAACCTGGATTGGAACACCGTGTCGGAAGAGGAATGGTGGAACGACAGAACAAAGCGGAGAAGAACCATATTTGCCCCCACCCGGTGTCAGCTGGAAAAGGGGAAATGAAGATGATGATGATCTACTTCGCTGTTATGAGAGATATCTCAAGTGGGCTGTAAAATAGTGTATTGCATATTGTGTTAATTTCTATTTGCGTTGATTGATTGAACATGTGGTCGAATGAATGGTTGATTGATTTTTTGATTGAATGTACGAGTGAATGAAGTAATGTATTTTTTGTTTGCTGTTATCTAGATCCTTGAATGTCGCTCTTGTATTACTTTCCCTAGTTTCTGAACTTTGTCTTCTTATCTTTTATTTTATGTTTTTGCCTGTTTCTGTTTACTGTTGATAGTTTTTTTTCTGTAATAATTATTGTAATGTTTCTTGTACAAAGGGATTGCATGAATGAATGCTTGAGATAGGATAGGATGTTGGAGTGCATGTCTGTATGGTTGTGGTTGCTGATTTATAATAGATTAGTGTATTGCTATTTTTGTACGTGTTTGCTGTTTTTGTTTTGTTTATAATTGTAAATTTTATTGTTAATTATTATATTGTCACTAGTGGAGTCTATCTGTCTGACAATAAAGAATACATACATACATACATACATACATACATACATACATGCACTATATAGACATACTGTAAATCCAATATAACTGTTGAGCTCCCCAACACAGCAAAGACTCACCTTATGTAGAGCCTGCAGTAATTCATCCTCGGCTGCGGCTATGTATCTGCTGTGGAACGCTCGACCATTGGAGGCCAGACGCCTGTTGAACACGCCTTGCTGGGTCAGGGAGGCCTCAAACTCCTCGACCTGCTTCTCGGGTCCAGAGACCACAACCGCCGAGGGCCCATTGTCGCAGGCCACTTGAAGCTGGGCAGGTGCTGCAGCTTCAACCTCTGCTGCTGAGAGACCTGGTGGAAACAAGATTCTCACCATCATTTCTCACAAAGCAATGGATTACATCCCGCATTTACTCGGCTATAGTACCCCTCCTTAATTATTGAGAGTCAAAATACAACATTCTTGGAAATTGACGAATTCTTAAAACTTTTTAAAATTATAACTGAGAATGATCCTCTTTTATGACACAAATATTTTTCTTGTTACATTATTTCGTTATTCAGACGATATGACCACCATTTTGCGTACAAGTACCGCACACGCGATTGGGCAGGATATTGAATTGTGTAGCCAATAGGCTTCACCAGATATCCAATAGAAGGTGCCACATTATTGGCCAAGTAGAAGCGCCAAGTTTAAAATCCGCCAATGAAAGTTATGGTTTCATATCTTGCCTCCAATCTTTTGTTTAGTATTCTTTGTATTGCACTTCAAAGTGGTGTTTGTGACAGTCTTCTTAGTTTTATTTTAAATACATTTTTCATTTGTTGCAAGAACCGGCGGCGTTTGTGCGACACGTTATTGGTATATTAATGTGAAATATGTGAATAATATGTACAGTGGAACCTTGTTAGTACGTTTTTCAAGGGACTGAAAAATTTGAACATCAAAAGCGGGAAAACGTACTAATGGAAAATGATAATTAAACCTCATTGTTGGCAAGGAATGTTATCTCAGAGCGGTCAGTCTCACATTCCACTAGGGGTGGACAAAGAATGCTTTCAGGGCTGACCAAAATGCGATCGTACTAAACGATGCGCGGCGCGTGTTTCTGTCTTACTTTTAAGAGTCGCCTATACCTGTTAAGTCGCAACCCTCGCCCGCTTGTTGGCAAGGAATGTTATCGCAGTGTGGTCGGTCTCACATTCCACTAGGGGTGGACAAAGAATGCTATCAGGGCTGACCAAAATGCGATCGTACTAAGCGATGCACGGCAAAATGTGTGACGTGATAAATGAGGTACTTTTACATTGTTGTCATCAGATAAGAATCGGGACTTGAAAATTATGACGTGATATGCGATAAAATGTATTAATGAGGAACGTGTTAACGAGGTTCTACTGTACTTGGTTGTGTTTACAAATGTTAGTGAGATATGATAGTTCAGCACCATCACTCATTCTCTCTGCATTTCCATGTCTGATACTTTGTCCATTCTATTCTATTTCTTTGATAGTAAGATTAGCAAGGGATAGTAGAGAAGGGAATAGTGGTGGATAAGTGAGGTTATGGCAATCTCATAATGGGCTGATTCATATATAATAATAACATTATTTTTCTTTACATGAACGATACAATATAATGTATATTTTGAGTTTCATAATATTTTTCTATGCGATAGACATTACTTCAATGGAATGGGGGAAAAAAAAGGAAAATTTCGGTTGGTCTGATGCTGTCCGTTAAATCCAAAGTATGTTGAATCGAGATCCGCTAAATGGAGGTTTTACTGTTTAAAAAAATTGGGAATCATCTTTGAAACTATAGAGTTATTTCTGAATCAGGAGAAGAAATAGGCTACCAAGATCATCGCAAACTGACATGTAATGGCTGAGCTTTGGATTCTTTGTCAAGTTCCTTGAAACTCACGATGTTCTACAAACCAGTTGTTGCTGGATGCAAGGAATAGTCCAAGTCCCTCAACGAGTGAGTGTGGCGTAGTTGGTAGCATGCTGAGCTTCTATGCCCAAGGTCGCGGGTTCAAACCCAGCCAAAGTCGCAGGAAATTTTTATGAGCGTTAAAAAGCCCTCACTATGCCTTCCTTCAGAGGGGAAGTAAAGGCGGTGGGCCCATGTCAGATTTATGGCATGACAAAGAACCTTCCTCTAATTACACTTGTGTGATGCTAAATTTTAGGTTATATTTGACTAACGCTCTTAGGTTCCAAGGTTCCTCACCAGGAGCCGACCTCGGTGGCATCTAGAAACCAGTAACTAGTTGATCGTTGACGGTAGCGTTTGATAGCAAAAGTTGGAACTATTTGAAAAAATTGAAAACCTGCAGTCCTTACTTGAATTCAAAACAGATAACACACACTAATACAGTCATCACAATTAACATTGGTTATCAGACAGATACTACACACACACAAAGTACACGGGGCTACATGACTGTGTTGTCGCAGTCCCTAAACTGAGGAACCAACCAACCAATGAATGAGTGCAGTGTTTATCATTATTTTCTGCCCCAGAACAGAGACAAATGATCTAGTACAAGTACTAACATTTACATTGAGATTTTACATCAACACTATAAACGCATGCCCACACTGCTTTTAAACACACCCAATTTTCAAAGAAGGAATCCATTGATATTAGTGCCTCCGCTGGACTGAGGAACATGAATCCTGGACATGTTTTCAGACCTAGATCTAGACCTGTCTAACAAGTGTTTACACCACTCGCAATTTGCATGAGGATAGGTCTGTAAACCAGTTTCTTTATAACTTTGTTCACACACAAAGTTAGCTATTCTTACATTGAAGTTGCGGGGATAAGTACAAATTCAGAACGAGATAATACTCGCAATACTCAAGTGCTTCTCGCATGGGAAAAGCAGCAATGAGATGCGGGTAGTATCTGCGCGTGCCCGATTACAGGCAAGGTGTGCAGTAGACCGCACTCACTTGTGTATAACGCATGTTAAATCAAGTAGTTCCGTGGGGAACTATACAGCCTATTTTCATATATCCTATTTATGTTAATTGCCTCTATCAACATTTAAAAAAATAGTTTGCTGTAATATATTCATAGATATTGAGAACCATCTAAATATTTCGGTTGGTCACCATGTTGATTTTTATATATGTAGGCCACAGAGTTATGTACTATTAGATGACGATTTTTGCTTAGGTTCATTATTCAAACGTTCACTTCAATCTCATGATTAATACCTCTAGGTCTCATTTTATTCCACTCCATTTCCAATATTTTCCGTGGTATTCTCTCTTCTCCCATTCTTTTCACGTGTCCATACCACTGTAGCCTTGATTTTTCAATCCTATCTTGTAGGGGTTCTTCCTTTAATATTTCTCTGACTCTTATCATTTCTGACTCTGTCCATTCTCGTTACACCTATACGACTCCTCTGAAACTTCATTTCCACTGCTTCTATCTCTCTCCCTCATCACCGAAGTTTCTGAACCACACGTTAGGATCAGCACAAAGTATGTCTTGTATACGATCCCTTTACATTTCTGTGCACATCCTTGCTCCATATCAGGTCTCGAACACTCTTGAAGAATCTATCAGCACACCTTCCTCTTTCATCTAATTCCAAGGCATTTCCCCCATTTTCTTCAATGACACTTCCCAGATAGGCTACTTGAAGCTCTGCACTCTCTTTCTCCGCCTAACTTTATGCCAGAGTATACTCGGACCTTCTCACGTGCTGTTATCACCACTTCACTCTTTTGCGTCGAAAACTTTATTCCACAGGATGACACTACTTCCCTCACTCTGTTGTTCCACCATGGTGTCTCTTTCCATCGTTTCTTATCACTGGTCCTCCCGCATACCATTTCTGTGGTCAACTACTGAGGAGTATTTGAGTTTGATAGGGTAGCCTCTGTTGGGGGTCGGTATTGTTCAACATGTTTGTTGGGCATGGTAACAACTAGAGGTGTTGTAGAGGAGATACTGACCTACAGCCAGCATGGCGTTCCCACCAGAGCAGTTATGAGTGACGGCAACTCCTCGGAAGTACGCAGCCAACGCAGCCTGCTGTGGAGTGAGACAGCCATCGGCCACTCCCGCCACAGTCTCTCCCAGAGAGTGCCCCAGTATCCCGTCGGGATGAACACCCAGCGTCTCCAGCACGGCCAGCAGTCCGATCTGTTAACATATGATCCCAGGAGAGGACGTAAAAAGGAGCACAGCAATAGACCTTGGACACCATCACAAGCAATAATGGTGCGGCACATTTTAGGGCCTCAGGACATCGTGGTCATCGTCCCCATGGAGTTCGATGAGAGTTGAACTTGTCTGATAACTGTGTTTTTGTAATGACCATATTGCTGTGTGTAACTCAGTCATGGGCAAAGTATGGCCCATGGGCCAAGTGTGCCTCTTGAGCTAGTTTAATCCAGCCCGCGACATGGTTTCGAATTATACTATCTAAATTACATATAGGTCATACTTTCTGTTCTGTGTACCTAGAAGTTAAAAACTGTTTGAATCTCATTGGGGCAGATGATCTTGTAGCTCCGCCCCTTAAAACAACAATAACTAATAACTAGTCACATTGTGTTTATGCGTTTTGTGTAATAAAGTTTGTATTAAGGTCAATGGTAATTATATTAATAATATACGGTACGCAGATGATACTGTATTGATTGCAAATAGTTTCGAAGGACTTAAAGAGATTATTACTATGGTGTATCAAAAGAGTAAACAATATGGCCTTGACCTCAACATTAAGAAAACAAAATATATGATAATATCACGAAAACCAGCATTGTCACAAGTCCTTTTAGTCGATGGACATCAGATTGAGCGAGTCAAGAGTTTGGTTTATTTAGGACAGAATATTAATGATTATTGGGATCCTTCGGTTGAAATAAGATGCCGTATAGACAAGGCTAGATCCATCTTTATGACAATGAAACAACTACTATGCTGTCGAGATCTCAGTATGATGCTTAAGAACAGAATTGTGAAGTGTTATGTTGTCTCCACCCTTCTTTATGGTGTTGAAGCTTGGACCTTGTCCGTAGCTACAGAAAAGAAGATTCGAGCTTTTGAAATGTGGATATACCGGCGGATTCTTAAAATCTTGTGGACAGAACATGTGAGTAATGCGGAGGTTCTTCAGCGTGTGAGCAGCCAACCTGAGCTGTTAAACACAATTAAGAAGAGGAAATTGGAATACTTGGGACACATGATGAGAAATCCAAAATACCGTCTGCTCCAAGTTATACTTCAGGGTAAAATTGAAGGTCAGCGGAGACGAATAACTTGGATGGATAATTTAAGAACGTGGTTTGGGCTGTCTTCCACGGAACTCTTCAGGATTGCACAGGATAAGAAGGTGTTAGCCATGGTGGTAGCCAACATCCGTATCGGATAAGGTAGAAGAAGAAGTAATAAAGTTGCAGCTAAAACTGATTGAGTTACAATGTAACAACGAATTGAAGCAACTATTCCTCAGAGTTTCGAAAATTGAGTTCTACAAGGCCCTACCAAAATCAAGCTTCCCAAACTTGATATCTCATGCACAAAAGATAACTGCCATGTTCGCATCTTACTATATCTGTGAACAGGTGTTTTCTACAACGAAGCTTCGCAGCGTCAGAAATAGATTGACAGACCATCCTTTAGCTGCGCTACTAAGAATCAGCTCATCCCAGTTTCAATCGGATTATGAAAAACGTTTAGAAGCACAGTCACAGTTTCACTTCCTCTTGTAACCAATAATGAAGGCGTGCTCTTTTTTCCTAAGTTTTCTACCATTGTAGCCGATAAGTTTTGTTTGATTTAAATTTCAGAAGTAATAAGTTTATAATCTATCTATAAACATGTGTTGTTTTTCTCTTCGGCTTGCCTAGATTATTATGTATAGCATCTGGCTCTGTCCCTAAAAGGTTTGCCCATGTCTGGTGTGACTGTTTTAGGGACAATGATGAGGTGCCCTGGGACTTGAAACAAAATACTATCCCGGCATTTGCCCGGCGAAAAACCAGACCAAGAATAAATAGCTGCTGTCAGTATTTGGATTCAAAGCTAGGATCTGCGGAGTTGTAGTCTTACCTGCACGGTGACGATGGCCACAAAGATGTGCTCCAGCTGTGGACCCAGGGATTCCGACTGCAGCAGACCGAGCAGGTCGAGACCTAGGGGCGCGAGGACCTCGGCGCAGGGCAGCACGGCATTGCGGAACACCTCCAGTCTCAGCAGGTCACGAGCCATCCCCGACCACTCCGAGCCCAGCCCCGATAGCACGAACCACACCGGGCCCTTCTTCATCTGTATTGACATCATTTCATTTTCAAAGTATATAGACTCACTTTCTCACTTCAAATAACTTGGAAGCACAGTCTCGAAAGACAAAACTGTAAAGCAGGATACACTCAGCAGGACACAAAAAGCATCAAACTTTTACAGTCAAATCAGAAATTTTCTCGTGGACTCCAAAATACCACAAAAACAATCATGTAACACACCTACTTCGTACCAATCCCCACATATGGTTTAGAGCACGGGTCGGCAACACGTCGATCGCGATCTACCGGTAGATCGCGAGTGCTTCTTTAGTAGATCGCGTGAGTACTGAGAGTGCAGGAGAAAAATTATTGAATAAAATGGACAACTGTTTTTCGTAGCAGAGAAAATGCGTGTTCGTTCGAAACAAGTTTGTAGAACTAGCAGCAACATCTTTCGCTTGGGCTAACCTTGAACTATTGAATGTATCTTCTTCCATTGAAAATGTTTTTGACGTAGATGGGCCAGCTCTTGAACTTGAAATCAAATCATTAAAAAATGATTTGTATCTCAAAACTATTGCGGAACCTAAAAATTGTTCCTCAGGAGAAATATCCTGTGCTAGTTGATGTTGCACTTAAAATAAAGGCCTTGTTTGCTTCTACTTACCTGTGTGAATCATTGTTTTCAAATATGAATTTTATTAAAAATAAACACAGAACAAGGTTGACTGACGAACACCTCGACTCAGTGTAACAAGTTATTCACCTAATATCAAAGACATTGTTAAACGAACATCTCCTCCAGTTTCACATTGAATGTAAATTTTTCTATTTTCAGCAAAAAGTGAAGATGTAATAGTTTCATTGTTAAATATAGTTGTTTTACAGTAATAAAAAAATTAAAAATGTAGCAATTACTATATTTTTAAAAGAAGTAGATCACTTTGAAACGGTAGATCGCGAAGGCTTTGTGGATGCCTTCCCCTGGTTTAGAGACATGTACCCTACTAAACAAAGACTACAGTAGAATTCAAGCAACTGAAATGAGATTCATCAGAACCATGAACCAAACGACAAGATGTAGCTGGAATCGAGCTTCCTATTACCAGTGTCATAAAGAAACGCAGACTTCAGTGGTATGGGCACATAATGAGGATGAACATAGAAAGACCTTAACCTCATAGGAAGAATACCACGAGGAAGACCAAGAAAACGCTGGATGGAGAGTGTAAGATCAGACATGGAGGAGAGAGGACACAAATGGGAAGATGTCCTGGAACAGAAGATGTATGAAGATGGAAGGATAAGGTGAGCGCTTGTACACCACACCCGGGAAACTGGACTTGGAGAATGATAATGATGATGATGATAGGCTATATAGTACAGGGTCATTATCTTTGTGCTTTATCCTCAACCATCGTAAAGAACTCTCGTGTATTTTGTCTTGAACTAGGAAGGACCACTTTAGAAATGAGAAAATCAAAGGAACTGTTAAAGTGATAGAAGTCTCTGAGAATATCCAGGACTGCTGTGGTGGTACATGGAACGAGAAACAGGGGCAGACCCAGAAGATGGACTCACAATATTGGGGAGACCTTAAGGGGAACATGATGTGTGGGATAGGATAAAGTGGAAAAGACTTGCCATAAACACCGACCCCGCTTGAAGTGGGAGAAGATGTGGAAGAATAAGATGATGTGGCGGGTCTTAAGTTGTGTGGGAAGGTCTATGAGCAGCTCTATACTCATAAGTAGGGCTCGGATTCGAGCATATTTGCATATTTTTTTCCTGAATAGTACACATTGAAAGAAGCCTTTCGCTGGTATTTTCACCTCTCTGGGACCAACAGAATTGAAATTTATCGAGCATATAAATGCATAAAACCGCGGTTTTCAGAGTAGAAGCATATAAATGCATATTCTTTTGGTTTTCGTCTAAATAGTTTGTTCTTCTTCGAATTCCCCCCCCTAATTCGGGCCCTGACCATTCTTAAGGTTTAAAAAAAAGAAATAATTATTGAAAAGCCTATCTGGTGCGAATAATAGAACCGCAGGTTTTTAACTTTAGTGAGGTCGTTCTCGTCATTGAAACTTTTATCGAGTGATTTAAGAAAATCATACAAAACTGAAAACATAGAAAAAATTCTTGTTGTACAGACCAATGCAGATCTACGTCATTGACTCGCCTAATTCTAAACATTTTGTAAATGAACTTTTAAACTGTAACTTTTATAAGAAAACTTCTCTTATATATACTTGTAAAACTTGAATGCGAGTATATTGCAGTGTATCATACATCATCATCATCATCATCTTGCACAGATTCCAGCCACTGGCCGGGTCTGTTTGGAACACAAGCCTCTCCAACGTCTTCTGTCTTCCCACCATCTCTCAGCCTCCACCCTTGTCCAGTCTTCTCCTCTCTTCTTCACGCTTTCATCCACCCCCTTCAGCCACCTGTCTCTCGGTCTCTTTCCTTCCCACTTCGTCTCATGTACTCTCCTGGGTATCCTCTTCTCCTCCATTCGTTTTACATGTCCATACCATCTAAGTCTAGATTTCTCTATACCATCCTGTAATGGTTCCTCCTTCATTAATTCTCTGGTCCTCTCATTTCTTATTCTGTCCATCTTTGTAGCTCCAATACTGCTTCTCAAGAACCTCATCTCACTGGCCTGTATTTTGCTCTTCTCCCTTCCTTTCATAACCCAGGTCTCCGAGGCATACGTCAGGATAGGGACATAGTACGTCCGATATATGACCTGTTTGCTGTTCTGAGGGACATCCTTGCTCCATAACATGCTTCTCACACTCCTCCGGAATGCTTCTGCCTGCCTCCCCCGCTCATTTATTTCTCTATCGTTTCTTCCATTATCTTGTATCAGGCTTCCCAGATTCTTGAAACTCTCCACTTTCTTCAGCTGTTCCCCACCAATTGTTATTCCCGTTGTGGTTCTTTCCTTCTTCCTTGTTGTGATCACCATCTCACTCTTATTTATGCTAAATTTCATCCCATATCCTTGTTTTATTCCTTCCCACACGTCCAACTGTTCCTGTACCTCCTCCTCCTTGTTTCCCCAAATCATCAAATCATCTGCAAACACCATTGCTTTCATTTTTCATTCCCCAATTACTTGTGCCACTCGGGTCATTATGTCATCCATCACCACAATGAAAAGTAACGGTGACAGTGAACTTCCTTGTTTCAGGCCGTTTCTCTGTTCCAACCAGTCCGATCTCTCTCCTCCCACTTTCACACAGCTCACGCTTCCCTTGTACATCTCCTTTATCCTCTTTATAGTCCATTTCTCTACTCCTCTATCCTCCAGGGACTTCCATACTTTGTTTCTGCATACACTGTCATATGCTTTCTCAGTGTCCAGGAAGGCCATCAGTAGATCTGTTCCATACTCATAGTGCTGTTCTTGTAACTGCCTTACAGCAAAAATCAAATCCACTGTGGACCTTCCTGCTCTGAAGCCATGTTGTTCTTCCCTCATCCCTCCTTCTATCCTTGTCCTAATTCTCTTTTCCAAAACTTTCTCGAAGATCTTTGCACAATGACTCATCAGTGTTATTCCCCGATAGTTTCTGCAATCTGTTCTACTACCTTTCTTGAAGATCGGGACAATGATTCCTTTTTTCCAGTCCTCTGGGGTCTTCCTTTCCATCCATGCTGTCCTCATCACTCGGTACAACCACTGTATCCCCACCTCTCCTGCTGCTCTCACCATCTCCACACTCAACTCATCCACACCCGGTGCCTTCCCTCCTTTCATCTTGTTCACTGCATCTTCCACTTCTTTCCATGTTAAGTCCTTTTCTGTTTGCAGTTCATCTTCCTCTTCCCCGATTTCTTCCTCCTCACCATCTTTTCCATTTGGGTTCAGAAGTTCTTCAAAATATTCTTTCCAAATTTTCTTCAGTTCTTCCTTATATTCTATCTCTTGTCCCCTTTTGTTCACCATTCTAACATAATCCGTAGGATCCTTCCGCCTCTTGTTTTTTACCATCCCATACAGGACCTTTTTTGTACCTTCACTATCCTCCTTCATCATCTTTGTCCACTCTTCCATCCACTTTCTTCTCTCCTCAGCCACTACTCTCTTTGCCTCCTTCTTTCTTTCCTGGTACTCTTCCCTTGTCTCTAATGTCCTATTTTGATACCACCTCCTAAAGGCTCTATTCTTTTCCCTTACTATATCTTTTGTCTTCTCATTCCACCATGGTGTTTCCTTCCACCTCTTCTTACTACTTGTCCTCCCACATACTGCTTCTGCTGCACCTACTAGTGTCTTCTTAAATCTAGCCCATTCCTCTTCCACCCCTCTTTCTTCATCTGTTGGAATTCCTTCCTTTACCATTTTGAGGTACTCGACCCTTCTATCCCCTTCTTTCAGTTTCCATATCCTTATACGTCTTTCCTGGTTCTCAGTCCCTTTCTTCTCCTTACTGCCTCTCAGGTTCATTACCAGCAATCGATGGTCGCTATCCAGGTTCCCCTATGGTATAACCTTGATGTCCGTGATGTTCTTATTTAGTTCTTTCTCATACAGTATATAGTCGACCACCGACTTCCTGGTCAAGTCATCACTGTACCATGTGATTGTGTGGCTCTCTCTTTTCTTAAACCAGGAGTTCCCAACTAGCAGGCTGTTCCTCTGGCAGAAGTCCAACAGTCTCTTTCCTTCCTCATTTCTTCCGCCCCAACCCTCTGGTCCCAGAACACTCTCATAGCCTTGTCTTTCTCTTCCTACATGGGCATTGAGCTCCCCCATAACAATCATATTTCTTCCTACCAGCTGCTTCTGCAATTCCTCTTCAAACTCCTCCTTCTCTTCAGAGGCGCAGCCTACTTGTGGAGCATACACTTGCACTATTTCTACGGTCTCTCCCCTCAGTGCTACTTTCACTTTCATCATTCTATCACTTATTCTCCTCACTTCTTCTTTTAATCCATCTCATACTACTACTCCCACTCCATTCCTCTTTCCCTCTTCGTTCCCACTATAGCCTTTTCTCAGTTCTCTCCTTCCTTCCCTTTTCCACTTTGTTTCTGCCAATCCCAATATATCCAACTTCCTTCTTTCCATCATATCCACTATCTCCTCCACCTTCCCCGTCAGCGTTCTTAGGTTTAAAGTTCCAAATCTTAGTCCGTGTGTACAGCCGTGTCGTCTATTAGATCCATCCTGTCCGAGGCTCGTTCCATTTTTGAAAGCATTTGGTTTAATCCACTACTGGCTTGCTGGGCCTATCGTAGCTTCACCAGAGCCCCGTTAGCCGTCACTTTTCAGGGTTCCTGTAGGACCTTCACAGCTACCGTAACGGTCCTGGGGCACACGAAGTCACTGTACTTCGCCCCTACAGGCAATCCCCTACTTTATGCCGTTGCTCGTCTCCCACGACGTGGACGAGGGGTTGCACTAATGGGAGACTGTATCATACATACAATTAGAAAATAAAGCTCGTATATAAAGGTATGTTAATGTTTTTTTCGTTTCACTTTCCTTTCTATAGTTTTAACGGTGTTTTTGAGCATATTCTGCATATGTAACCGCATATAATGGGTTTTTCGAGCATATCTATCGAGCATATAATGGGTTTTTCGAGCATATCTATCGAGCATAAAACACATGGTTTTCGAGCATATCTGGAGATTTTATCGAGCATATCGATCCGAGCCCTACTCATAAGTATATCATAATCTTACATTCATTTCACCATTCAAAGTCGTGTTTTATCCTAAATCTGTTCCATGACAAATATTCCTTCCCCCTAGAGGAAACTATCTCTGCCTCAATCAATCCATCATTACCTAATAAAAATCCGTTAGTCATGTCTTTAGACAAATTTGTAAAAATAATTAATTTGAGGTAAAGACAATAATTCACGGTTTAAAATGAGCAATAAATCGCTTTTCTAACATTACGGGTTCGCAACATATCGGGGGAAACAAAAGTCATTGATCTCGCAGTTTTGGGTTATTTGAATAAATTAATAGTCCATGGGAAATGGGGATTGAGCCCGAGCAATATGACACCCCACATGCCCATCTACGATTATTGGTTCACGACATATCGGGGGAAACATAAGCATACAGCTAGCCACACTCCAACACTGAGCATTTGAGCCCTAAACATAGTACACACCTGCTGGATGTGTTTCACAGCATTGCCATCAGGTAGCAGCACAGTACACCCTCTGTAGCCGTGTCCAGGAGTGTCCGTAGCGTGGATTTCTCTGAGCAGACTCAAGAACGGAACATCTGGAGCGTTCTCAATGGCCTGCAGACAACGATTACAATTGCACTTATTTCTCTGTCCATGTCACAATGTTAATGAGAACAATACATAACAGTAATGAAAAAACTATCTTTCTTTAGATCTTTTTAACCGTCGACTTGAGCCTCTATGGACTGCGGTTAACAACCACTCATTTCAGTGTCTGCGTCTTGTTCGTTTGCCGGCTTTGACATCTTGCCAGTATCTCTTGAGCCCATCTATCAGCTTGTTCTTCCGCTCCTCTGTTAAAGGGCCTCTCCGTCTCCTAGGTTCTGCCTCCACCATAAAACCCTGATAGCTTTTCACCATCCTTCTGAAACTTTTCCTGTTTGATTTTATCCTCCGTAATGCCCACCTGTCTCACATCTTTCTCACAATCTTGGAACCATTTCAACTTGGAGATCTTGGGGTTAAGAAAATTCCAGATTTTCTTTGTGAGCCGGTCATTATTCATACGGAAGATGTGTCCATAAAACAGCAATCTTCGCTTTCTATTTGTTGTTGTTATCAGTTCCATCTTGCTGTATACAAAACTATCATTATTATTACAATAAAAAACAACACAAAAGAAAATTCCATCATAAGAAAAAGAAAGGGAAGAATAGGGGTGGGGTAGAGGAGAAAGATATAATCATACTAATATATAAATATACTGACTGTTTGTATTTCCTTCACACAAAAACAACTAATTGACCTGAAAGGCTTTGACTGGTTTGATGCAGCTCTCCATGTCGCCCTGTCCCGAGCTAATCGTTTCGTCTCTACATAGCTACCACACCCTACATCCAAGGCAATCTGTTTAACATATTCTAACCTTGGTCTACCCCTACAGTTCTTGTCCTCGACCCTCCCTTCCATAACTAAGCTTGCTATTCCTGGGTGTCTAATATGTGTCCTACCAACCTATCTCTTTTCTTCATTAGCAGTCGCCAGAAACATCTCTCCTCTCCCACTCGTCTTAATACCTCTTCGTTTGTAATCCTATCTACCCATCTGATCTTCATCATTCTCCTGTAACACCACATTTCAATTCTCCTCTTTTCTGCTGCACCAATAGTCAAGTTTCACTTCCATAGAGCACCACGCTCCAGACAAAGGTTTTCAAAAATGACTTCCTAATACCTAAATCTATATTCGATGTCAACAGATCCCTTTTCTGTAGAAATGCTTTCCTTGCCTGAGCTAACCTACTTTTTATATCCTCTTTGCTTCGTCCATCACTGGTTATTTTCCTTCCTAACAGAAGTCTCCTACTTCCTTTAGCTTTTCACCTGACAATGTGATGTCCATAGGCCTGTCCAATGATTGATTGTAATTTAGAAATGTAGGAATGCAGTGCAAATAAATTAGGAACCTCTATGGACATCAAATTGGCAGGTGAAAAGCTAAAGGAAGTAGGAGACTTCTGTTAGGAAGGAAAATAACCAGTGATGGACGAAGCAAAGAGGATATAAATGCTCTATGGAAGTGAAACTTGGACTGTTGGTGCAGAAGAAAAGAGGAGAATTCTAGCATTTGAAATGTGGTGTTACAGGAGAATGATGAAGATCAGATGGGCAGATAGGGTAACAAACGAAGAGGTATTAAGACGAGTGGGAGAGGGGAGATGTTTCTGGCGACTGCTAATGAAGAGAAGAGGTAGGTTGGTAGGACAGATACATAGGCAGGCAGCAATATCATACGTATACTCTGTATTTCAAAAGAATGAACGTGAAGAAAATGGCGGGAGCTTGTAACAGCTGAGCTGTGTTGCCAAGTTTTTATTGTTGATGTAGTTCAGCAGATTCGAATAATACACAGGGCTACACTTCGGACATTATTTCGGTACTATTATGCGCAATATAATGTAAATTTCGATCCTGAGTCAACGCTGAGGACATTTAAATAGAGAAACACAGTACACAAACAAATAAATAACACACCGAAGCTATGCTACCTTTGTCACCGTTATTCAATAAATACGAGAAAGAGGCCAAATAGCTATACAAATATAGACTACCGGTAATACAAAATACAAAGTAATCTGATGATGAATATATCAACACTCTGGGTGGAGGTCATTCACAGTTTACAGCAGTTGAACACACTCACTGTATCACGACTCAGTACGGTCAATACCAAATAGCTTTCGTCATTCCACAAACGTAATGTTAAGGTAAAGAAGTATTTAGCCGAGCACACTAACAAGCCGCTCTGTAGCGTCATTATTGCCGTGTTTAGGCCTTGTCGATTTGTAGGCCATTGAAAGACAGATGGTAATTTGAACGTGAACGTGAACAATTTGAGCCAGGAAACAGTAACTTGTTCTGTACTCGTAAGTTAGTATCGACAGTCGCAAACTGACACCAATAATCCTCAGTCATTTGGCAAGGGTTCGACACCTTCCATCCCATCACTGTAACACCTCGAACAGTTTTAGATCTTTCACGGGGTGGACGAGTCCTGGGCCTACCTCTTCGAGAAATCTTATCTCAAACAGAAATAACTACAGTACTTATCTACCTAAAACCTATAACATACCTATAATAAAAACAAACTAACTAGCTACCGTAACTAACAACACGATGAAACTAGAAAATAATAATAACAATAATAATAAAAGAAATAACGAAGTAAAATGGAAACAAAAATATTAAAACTCGATGCTAAAAGTAAACAAAACGATGACAATGAAACTAACTCCGACACAGACAGCGGCTAACAAGCGATTGCATCATGAGCAATGCGCTGGCAACGTGTAGTGCTAATTGTCAAAATCCAGCCAATAGGAGCCCGCGGCAGCCATTTTACTATCGTTCCCGTTATTTCCTTCACGTTCTTTCTTTTGAAATACAGAGTATAGCTATTGAAGGAAGGGTCGAGGACAAGAACTGTAGGGGTAGACCAAGGTTAGAATATGTAAAACAGATTGTCTCGGATATAAGGTGCAGTAGCTATGCAGAGATGAAACAATTAGCTCAGGACAGGGACGTTGGAGCACTGCATCAAACCAGTCAAAGAACTAAAGACTCAAACAACAAGAACAACAACAAGCTGCTTTTTGCAATGAGTGTTTGGTCGATGGAAACATTACCTCTTGTAAGAGAGTGTCGACGGCCAGCTCCGTCCGCCCGGACACACAGAGCAGTTGGGGCATGGAGAGCTGCTGTGGAGACCGGTTGCGAGGGGGCAGCACAGGGCGGCGCAGGATGAGGTGAGCATTAGCCCCGCCCATCCCAAACGAGTTGATCCCCACATACTGACCAGTCCACTTCTCCCGGGTCGTCACCACCTGCAACACAGCCCCACGTCACATTATAAACTGCAAGTTGTCTGCACTGCTTTCAAATGTGTATTGTCAGTTAACGCTTTTAAACAACAAACTAAAGCCATAGGACAATTAAAACTAAACATTGGAAATATTAAACTCAGCATATTTTGAGCATATTTTGTGTACTTTGTTTGATAAACAAGAAATATTGACATTGATGTGGTTAGAAACAAAAATATTTCTACAGCCTGTTCTAGATTTTAAAAGGCTGCACTGTTGAAATTCTATTTTGTGAATTATAATTTAGGATCAGAAAATGTGGTCAGCTGGCACTACTGCAGCTCTGTTCTTCTAGTTCACTGTTTTGTTTTCAAGTGTTTTCTACTAGTTTTGTGAAAAACAACCTGCTGAAGTGTGGTGAATGCTATGTTCAGTGAGATAAAGACTAAAAGCTATGGTGAGGAACTTCAGTAGCGGAATGTGCTGAGGACTCTTCAAAAATACCGAGTTGGCCATCAGTAAAACGTCCTAGACTACAATATAATTATGTTTATTTTTGACCCTGACTATTATATGTCAGAAAACTGTACTATAATGAGGCTCATTATAACACCATTTTTCATTAAGAAACAGTTTCTCCCACCAATCAGAGCTCAAGAAACAGTTGTTTGACCAATTAGATAATTACATGCGCTGAGTTCCATGACCTTCTAATTTAAATTTCACTGCATTGCCTAGTGTCATAGTAGGGTAATCGAATAGGCCATGGTCAAATACAAGGCATTCTCTGCGTCTCATGCTCTCTGTTCAGTACATAAAACTGGCGAAATCTCGACAGATATTTATGAATATTTATGTTAAAACATAAAATAGTTACAATAATTATCGTCGAACATAAAGTCGTATGCAACTCGCCCATAATGGTAATTAAGACACTCGTATGGAAATTATAAAACTCGCATATGCTCGTTTTATAAACATACTCGTGTCTTAATTATTGCCATTATAGGCTCGTTGCATAATGTAGGCTACTATTTCTTTTAAGTAATGTGTGTTTAACCCCCTTAGCGTGTACGGCGCAACGGTGCGCCCACTAGCATGCTACGTTCACAGCGTGTGCGGCGCAAGGGGGCGCCGTCGAATTTGAAACGCCCGCTACGTGGACGTCGTAATAGTTATTATTTTGGTCGTAAGATGGCAGGAAGAGGCAACTTTTGGCTACACTTCGAGCTACTTATTATTGCCAGGAGGTGTCGCATATCTTCACAGTCATTTATTTTTTCAGATCTCTGCACTTGTGTTTTCGCTTTTGCAGACCGTGAGTTTGCTTGTAAACATGGCAGGTCGTGGCACAGTTATTGATGACAAAGAAATAGCTAATTTGCTCGATATTAGTGCCAACGAAAGTGATTCAGAGTGTTACAGCGATATAGAGGATGAGTTCGCTATAACTTCCAGTGAAGATAGTGACGCTGACGATGTAATTCGTGATAGAACGCCAAGAAATACGAACACATTAGGCGACTGTGATATTGTCCCAGTATTGACGTGCCGCTGACCAGGGATAACCAGGTTTTTAATAGTTTATAATATTATGTTATATGTTGTTCTTATTGTGTATGTTTTTTGAAAACTTTTGCCAGTGCGTTTGGAAATTATAGGGAAATGCATATGATACCGCGCTTACCATTGGGAGTAGGCTATAAATAATGCACGTTGTGGGTGCAGCCCAGAATTTCACAATATCACGCTTGAGGGGTTAATACAAAAATAAATGTTGTTTGTAACCAGAAGTTTCTTTTTTATTACAAAATCCTGCACAATATTGAGGTAACACTACCAAATATGTTTGCACCCTTTCCTGCAGGAACCAGTTAAGTGCAAAACTTCTGAATTTTTGCTCGCATATAATGGGAAATGAGAAAACATTGGTGTTTTCTTGTAAAAAGTACTTTGAAATGTATTTATTTCAGGATAAATTTCTGAAACAACATACGGTATGAAAAAATCTGTGTGTTTCTAGGCACTTTGTTTTATGTTTTTCTAAAAATGACACTCTTGGTACTTGACTGGTTTCTGAAATAAACGCTTTAATTGATAAAACCTGAGCATTGCATGTTGTCTGCATTGAGCAAGGCGGGTGTGTGTAGGTTAGGCATACCCCAAGAACCTGCTGTTACCATTCACTCAGAGGCTGGGGCATTGTGGTCATCATCCCAATATACTTGAATGTGAGCAGAACTGCATCGGCAGTTATGTTGGCAGCACAGCTGCCGCTTGTATCAAAAGATGACAGGGATGAGACCACGAGGAAGACCCCTAACGAGATGGACGGATACAGTCTGGGAGTGTATAGAGAAGAGGGGAAGAAAACCTGAAGATGATGATGATAATTGTTGTTTTAAGGGGCCTAACATCTAGGTTATCGGCCCCTAATGGTTTGGGTGATCGTGAAGATGAAAATGAAATGCAAACATAAAACTAAAACTAACTACTAACCTACATACTAGAAGAAGAAATAGGAAACTAAAAGAGAATAAGGCAAATAAAGGACAGGAGGAAAAGAAATGCCCTCAACCCTCAAAGAATGCAGATTGAGGGACTTTGAAGGAAGGAGAGCCATGAAAGGCAGATAGGAAAGTAAAAGAAGAGAGGGTCCTCCCCACAGGGAAGGTACAAAAGAGGGAAACCGGACCCAGCTCAGGAATCACTCGGGGTCGCCAACTCCCAAACTCACCAGCCGTGAGCCCCTGAGGGTGTAGCAATATCCAGGGTGCACCAGAAGTGGTGGGGCTACACACACCCTGCCTCCTTGAGGGCCTTGAGCAGAAGGCAGGAGATACTGTGAGCCCCTGAGGGTGTAGCACTATCCAGGATGCACCAGAAGTGGTGGGGCTACACACACCCTGCCTCCTTGAGGGCCTTGAGCAGAAGGCAGGAGATACTGTGAGCCCCTGAGGGTGTAGCACTATCCAGGATGCACCAGAAGTGGTGGGGCTACATACACCCTGCCTCCTTGAGGACCTTGAGCAGAAGGCAGGAGATAACAGGAAAAGAAAAAGAAGGCTGACCCCTCGCAGAAGGAGGGAATTAGAAAAGATGAGACAAGGGCCAACTAAGGCGGGAAAGGAAGAGACTCCCTAGGCCTCGGATACCCTAATACCGCCGGGGTCGGAAGAGAACAAGAGTTGACCAAGTAAGGTCGACAGGAAAGAAGATGGAGAGGAGCCCGGCACAAGTAAGTTGAAGCAATGCCGCACTCAGCTGAGGTCCCGTGGTCACCAACCCACATCCCACTAGATGTGAGCCCCTGGGGGAAGAAAACCTGAAGATGTACTTAAAAAGGAGAGGAGTGGTGGAGAGACTGGTGTTTAATTCACAACCCGACCCAGGAAGCTGGAAACGGGAAATGATGATTTGCCACACAAAATAAAATAAATATCAAGGTCAGTATCACAGGTTTGTGGTGTAATTGTTGTGACCTCTTCGACAATATGTGTAGACGTGTTGAAGTCTGTCTTCTGACACTTCCAGCATCTGTTATGAATGGCTGTGGTGAGTACAACGTTTACTGTCTGTTAAAAGCGTAGGCCGGCCGGTGTGTGGCCACAAATACACAACTATAGACACACATTAACCCCTCAAGCCGGTTGGCTGTACACTATATGTCCGCTGGACTTGACTCGTTCAGCCGGTTCGACGTACCACAAACGTCCGGTGCAGGCAGAAGTTAGAATGCCTATTACGCATGAAACAATGTCGCTTCGCCGGATCTTCTTTCATGTTATAAAGCGAGAAGTTATGTACTTTCATGCCATCTCTGTTTCTTAATTAAAACTAATACGAAGTTGATCGATATCCGTTGCTTTTGACGACTCATATTGATTTGCGAAGGAACATCAAACGCGCTCTATTGATTTTCAGGTTAGTTGCTTCAGAAGGTTCCACATCCTTTCCCGCCATCTCGAGATTGTTTTGTGAACTATATCTAACTTGACAATATTTGTCACTTATGAAGGGGAAGCACCGATAGCAATTACTTAGTAGATGATTTTTGCTTCGCAGGCTAGAGGCTACTCAGTCGCAGATGAATATTTGCCAGGCTGTCTCATTCTCTTACGGGTGCAGATATTATTGGTTTGATAGATGACAGTAGTGGAAGTGATGTATAGGGAGCAATATTTTCGGTAGTGATACGGACTATGCACAGCATGATGTTATTGGAGAAGTGGGAGACAGCCCAGACGACGAAGAAATAGCTTCAGCTGTAATAACAACGACCGCTGATCAGTGCTTGTGGCGAGAGGTAGACTTCGTCATGAGCGCACAAAAGATCCCCTTCACGGGTATGCTGGGTACAAGAAAGCAGTTTCACGTCTGTTTTTGCTGTTTTCGACAATGTGATTGAACTAATTGTTTGAGAAACAAATATGTACACGGCAGAATGTATAGTGGCGCGCCCTTGAAACCAAGGTCGCGCGACAGGAAGTGAGAGTCAGTGACAGGGGACAACATTTATGTGTTCTTGTGGCTTGTATTGTTGATGGGGATGATGCAGAAACCTACCCTAAAGAGCTATTTCACCCCTATATTCCCTCAAACAATGCCAAGGAACAGGTTTGAAATAATATTGCGATATTTACATTTTGTTGACAATTCGATACGGGATGCATACACGGGGCCTAAAAAGCTTTTCAAAATTCAGCTTTTCCTGGAAATTATACCCGAAAAATATGTATATATGTAGATTGAGCATTATCATGTAAATATCTTGCTTTCATTGTAAATATACCTGAAACAAATACCGAAAGTGGAACTTATCAAATTATTATACTTTTGTAAATATTGCGTGTGATTATGGACAACCCTGAAAAGCAGTCGTCACATATATTACCGTACTGAGAAACATTGGACATGATTTCGGTAAGTAATCCAAAAAATTTCATTACGTTATATTTCGTAGATTTAACATTATTAATTTTTTACTTTGCTGGTGTCCAAACCTCTGCTGAGCTTCAATTTAAATACCGACAGAGAAGTGAAAACCTCCGGATTAAATAGCCGGCCTGAGGGGTTAAAACAGATTATACAGGACACCAGGAAATCTTCTCCGCAGCTGCCAGTTTAGTTAGCAGCACAGAAGGCCACACGTGTGGGCTGTCAGTGTGTATTGCAGTGAGCGAGCGTGCAGATAGATTATTGGAAGAGTACAACAGTGTACATGCGGTAATGTTTTCTACTGAAGTGTAGGTACTTTAAATTAGTTTATAATTAAAATTGTATTAATAGGAATGTAATTATATATATAAAAAAAATTTTTTTGCCACCCCATCTTATTTAAGGAAGATTGAATTTCAATACTTTTTGAGTGCAAATCAAATGTTATACTTTTTTGGTGGAATACGTTTTTCGCTAAAATTTCAAGTGCGGTTTCCTAATTCAAAATGTCCAAACCAAGATACCGTTCAGGATTTGATAAGTAAATTTCGTGTGACCGGCTCAGTTCACGATGTACCGGGAACACGCCGGCCTACGCTTTTAACAGATGACAAATATGATGAAATCTCTGATATAATGGTGCTTAGTATAAAAAAATGCACACGCAAATTAGCTCAAGAAAGTCTTCGACAATATGTGTAGACGTGTTGCAGTCTGTCTGTTCTTCACACTCTACCAACAAATTGAGGATTGGAACAGGCTACACTCCGCCTCGTGAGGCACAACCTAGGAGAGGTTTCCCCACTTTCATCATCATCATCTTGCACAGTTTCCAGCCACTGGCCGGGTCTGTTTGGCACACAAGCCCCTCCAACGTCTTCTGTCTTCCCACCATCTCTCAGCCTCCACCCTTGTCCAGTCTTCTCCTCTCTTCTTCACGCTTTCTTCCACCCCCTTCAGCAACCTGTCTCTCGGTCTTCCTCTCGGTCTCTTTCCTTCCTACGTCGTCTCGTGTATCCTCCTGGGTATCCTCTTCTCCTCCATTAGTTTTACATGTCCATATTATCTAAGTCTAGATTTCTCTATACCATCCTGTAATGGTTCCTCCTTCATTAATTCTCTGGTCCTCTCATTTCTTATTCTGTCCATCTTTGTAATTTGCTCTTCTCCCTTCCTTTCATAACCCAGGTCTCCGAGGCATACATCAGGATAGGGACATAGTACGTCCTATATAACCTTTTTGCTGTTCTGAGGGACATCCTTGCTCCATAACATGCTTCCCAGATACTTGAAACTCTCCACTTTCTTCAGCTGTTCCCCACCAATTGTTATTCCCGTTGTGGTTCTTTCCTTCTTCCTTGTTGTGATCACCATCTCACTCTTATTTATGCTAAATTTCATCCCATATCCTTGTATTATTCCTTCCCACATGTCCAACTGTTCCTGTACCTCCTCCTCCTTGTTTCCCCAAATCATCAAATCATCTGCAAACACCATTGCTTTCATCTTTCCGTCCCCAATTACTTGTGCCACTCGGGTCATTATGTCATCCATCACCACAATGAAAAGTAACGGTGACAGTGCACTTCCTTGTTTCAGGTCGTTTCTCTGTTCCAACCAGTCCGATCTCTCTTTCCCCACTTTCACTGTGGGAAAAATGCATCGGCAGTTACGTTGGCAGCATCAAAACAAACAGTAAACATTGTACTCACCACAGCCATTCATAACAGATGCATTCTCCAAGAACCTGCTGTTACCATTCATTTAGAGGCTGGGGCATTGTGGTCATCATCCCAGGGAATGTTCTCCACAGTGCTTACTTGGTTGTTTCTATCCTGTCCTTGTTCTTATCTCTTCATTTCTAACTCTATCTCTTCTGGTCTCCCCCCAGGGGCTCACATCTAGTGGGACGTGGGTTGGCGACTACTTGGCCACAGCTGAGTCCGGCATTGCTTCCACTTACTTGTGCCGGCCTCCACTCCTTCTTCTTTCCTGTCGACCTCACTTGGTCAACTCTTGTTCTCTTCCGACCCCGACAATATTAGGGTATCCGAGGCCTAGGGAGTCTCTTCCTTTCCCGCCTTAATTGGCCCTTGTCACGTCTTTTCTGATACCCTCCTTTTGCGAGGGGTCCGCCTTCTTTTTATTTTCATGTTATCTCTTGTCTTCTGCTCAAGGTCCTCAAGGAGGCAGGGTGTGTGTAGCCCCACCACTTATGGTGCACTCTGGATATTGCTACACCCTCAGGGACTCACAGCTGGTGAGTTCGGGAGTTGGCGAACCCAAGGGACTCCCGAGCTGGGTCCGGTTTTCCCATTTTATCCTTTACCTCTGGGGCGGACCCTCTCCTCTTTCACTTTCCTATCTGCCTTTCAGGGCTCTTCTTCCTTCCAAGTCCCTCAGTCCGCCTTCTTCGAGGGTTGAGGGCATTTCTTTTCCTCATGTCCTTTATTTGCCTTATTCTCCTATTGTTTTCCATTTCTTCTTCTAAGTTAGTGGTTAGTTTTAGTTATAGTTTTTCATTCTCATCTCATCTTCACGATCACCCAAACCATTTGGGGCCGATAACCTAGATGTTAGGCCCCTTAAAACAATTATCCTCTTCTGGTCTTTCTCTCTATGCCTCATCTCCGCTGCTTGAATTCTACTCTCCAGCTGCATATGTTAGTATAGGCTCGTAATAGG
This sequence comes from Meconema thalassinum, assembly GCA_946902985.2. Classification (NCBI taxonomy): domain Eukaryota; kingdom Metazoa; phylum Arthropoda; class Insecta; order Orthoptera; family Tettigoniidae; genus Meconema; species Meconema thalassinum. The sequence goes on along the minus strand of OX336390.1, from coordinate 12,865,983 downwards.
CTGAATATCGTACCCTTTTACATTTCTTTGGGACGTCTCAAAGAATCCTCCTTACTCTCTGTATTTTGTATTCTCCTTCCAATTTCCTCCTTTATCTTTCCATCCTCTGCGATCACACTTCCCAGATATTTGAAACTCTTAACCGCTTCTAGACTTTCCCCATTTAGTTTTATCGTTGCTCTTCCTTCCTTTGTTTCTCTTGACATTGCCATTGTCTTGCTCTTCTCTGTGCTTACTTTCATCCCGTAATTCTCTATCTCTTGATTCCAAACCTCTACTTGCTTTTGCACTTCCTTTTCGTCCTCACTCCATATCACTATATCATCGTCCCAATCTCTGTTTCACATTCTTGTGAATTACGTCCATAAATATGATAATCAGTAGGGGGGATAATACACTTCCCTGTATCCACTTTAAACCATTTTGGTCTTTACACTACTAACACAATATTTGTACATAGCTTTTAACATTCTCACTTCTGTTCCGTTAACTTGTTTTTTCCTTGTTTTGTGGCAAAATAAGGATACAAACAGATAACAATAAGCTTTAAATATATACAAAGTAGATTGTAAGTAACAGTTTAGGCATTTAAAACACAATGTCCATTATTAGCACTGTGTAGAAATAGGATGGTTCCTCAAATCTCCTCCTTGCACACTCGAGGCAGGCGCGGATTCAAGGGGGAACCAAATTATTTTGGAAACTCAAAAACCAAATACACAATAACCAGACAAATAAAACTTAACGAATTTTAACTGAAAAACAGTTTTTTTCATTTTATTCAATACTGAAAATATCTTGATTGCAATTATTATGTTCTGTTACAACTGTACATATTTACAACTTCATACCTGTTATATAAAAACGATTATTTATATAACAAAATCAACTCGTCTATTATGTTTAGCAAACCTTGTGATTACCGAATCGATGTTTATAGTGATGTCACGATGAATGTGCAGCAATGCACGGATAGAAATTTGGGGCTTTTTTCGCACCAAAAAATTTTGCCGACGTCCAAACTGCAAGCTTGGTTGGCAATTTAAGCTGTGACTTTCTCCCTTTGTCGGTACCAACTCCACTTGCCGAAACTGTAACGTACCTCGATACTTTTCTCGAAGCTCGATGTAAAAGTCGCAAACATGCCGTTGCAATTTGTACGAATATTTTTGGTGCGCTAAACGCATCAAATTTCTATCCATGTAGTTTGCAAAAAAATTGGTCTGGTTTTGTACGTTTGGTTATTTTGTGATTGCGTTTTTAGTGATACCATTTTTCTTAACAATTTTGATTCTCTGACCCCCCCCCCCCAAAGCCAAACTCTAGATCCGCGCCTGACTCGAGGGCAACATGCTGAATGGCCTGAGGTACATCGGCACATTGCACAAAGAGCTTTCAGTTTTTTGCCAGATGTGCAGCCAGACATTGCATCGTCCGTGAATTGTGCGGCCCTGTTCAATTATTTATCATCTACGCTTACAGGATGGAGCCACGTCATGTATCGGTGATTGTTTCCCGACATTTCGGCTGTCATTGCAGCAGCCTTGATCATGGGTACAAGTTGATGTCCGTACTCAAACTGACGGTTATTTCCAGCCAGACGTGCCTGCTTGCCCTGCATTGACATCACGCTGCTCCCTGATTGGTCCGCGCCCCTGGCAGTCTCGCTTTCCAAGTGTTGCTAAGTCTGAAACCATCTTCGCACTTGAAATTATTTGGATGTTTCACGACCTCTATTGCTTCTCTAATTAACCTGTTTTGATATCCAACTCGTACCAACCCATGATTGAGGCTGCTGCAATGACAGCCGAAACATCAGGAAACACTCACAGATACACGACGCGGTTCCATCCTGTAAGCCTAGATAATAAACGACAAACACTGGACGCAAAAGCCTACGATCTAAACCTGATCAATGATGTTCATACCTTTGGTTGGTTCTTAAGTTTAGGGGCTGCGACAACGCGGTCATGTAGCCCCGTGTACTTTGGGTGTGTGTAGAATTTGTCTGATAAACGGTGTTAATTGTGATGACTGTATTAGTGTGTGTTATATGTTTTTTAATTTAAGTACAGACTGCAACTTAGAATTTTTCAAATAGTTCCTACTTTTGCCGCCAAGTGCCACCGTCAAAGACTACTAGGCCAAGTTCAGAACTTAGCTACTAGACGCCACCGCAGTCGGCTCTTGGCAACGAACGGAGAAACCTAAGAGCGTTGTTTACATTCTTAACCTATCCAATTTAGCTTCACACAGGTATAATTAGTGGAAGGTTCTTTAACATGCCATAAATCTATGACATGGGACCGCCGGCTTTACTTCCCTTCCGAAGGAAGGCATACTGAGGGATTTTTAACGCTCTTAAAAAATCCGACGGCTTCGGTTCATACCTTTCTTGGTAAATTGAAACCAGGCATTTCTTTGCACGGATCAATGATAAAACCCAGATACTGACCTTGATGTCTCCGCTGAGCAGAGCAGGTATGTGTGGGTTGGGCACGTGGTAGTGTAGTCCTGGCGGCAGCTCTCCCCGCTCCAACGCCAGGACGACTTTGGCCACTGCACACAGACCGGAGGCAGCCTCTGAGTGTCCCATGTTGGACTTGACTGATCCCACCAGGAGCGGCCCCTTGCGGCCGGGAAGGAAGACCTGAGCCACAGCATTCAGTTCCACTGGATCTCCGGCCTGCAAACATCACAAATTCCCGATTCCAATTAGAGTGTCAATAAGGCAATATTACAACATTTTAAATTAAAAAGTCTGAAAGACTAGACTTCGTATCATTTAAAATGCTACAAATGCTGAAAAATGCTAGAATGTCTGGAGGACTCTTGACATGTTAGAAAATTATCTGCATAATACTTATCATGCTTACCTTGTTTCAAATTACTCGCGAACGGCAAGTGCAAACCAAGGGCAAAGCAAGGTCAAGCGCGCGGCATGCCCCTTCCATCCAGTCTAAAAACACTTATAGCAGGCGATGTATTGAAGATAGAGATATGCTCTCGCGGACTTTTTTGTAGAACTTTTCATGCTGACCAATTCTTACGCTCATAGTATATTGATATACTTAACGGTTTGCCCAGCGTAAGCTTAAGAAGCGCACGGACGCCAAGTTTGTTTTCGACTTTTTCACTGAAATCGTTACTGCTGGCTTCCTTTGATCATACATAAATTATTTTCTACAGAATCTTTCCTCGAGATAACCTTTACAGAATGGTGAAAACCGCATCAAAATCCATCCAGTGGTTCTCGAGATTACCCGTGACATCCAAGAATCGGGGATTTTTGTCTTATACTAACGAAGTAGAGAGTGTCGGGGAACACAAGCACCAAGGGGTACTATGACGTCACACACCTCAGTGCATCTGGGTACATTTCGTCCCGTCACCGTAACGTAACGCCAGACCCCAGCGTAACGACGAAGTCGACAAGATCATTTAAAATGATAAAATGGGCCAGGACTTGGACAGCATTGAGGAAGAAGAAGTACAGAGACAGAAATTGGTGGAGGAGCCTCATTGGCCGACCCATCTAATAGATGGAACCACGTGGGATATGTGACACAACATTGGCATACTTCATAATAGCCAATCCTGCTATCAGACAATTGCTTGCTATCAGCAGGAGATTGTGTCCAGAGCTGTGGTGCCACGGTGGGTGAGTGGTTATCGTGTCGGTCTACCAACCCCAAGCTTGCGGGTTTGCTCCTGGCCATGGTAAGTGATTTTTAAAAGTCGACAGAAATCACGTCATACAATGTTGGCATGTTAAAGAACTCATTCGAATTCAGTAGGCCGTGTTAATAATGGCAAAATTAACTAAGTTCCACCATTCTCTACTAGAAAGTGCTATAGTGTCAAGGAGATTAGATATCTAACCTCCTTGACTTTCAGTGTTGCAAGGAACGACAAAATCAACATGCAAGCTGCCCTCTGGGCGTCAAATAACAAAGAATGCACCTGATACCCGAGACCATACAATATTAGTATTATTACTTCCATATAACCTACAACTAAACCAGGAGTTCCGTGGGCGGGATTTCAAAGCTCGAATGAATTTCTGTCAGTGTTTCTTAGGAAATCTGGAAAATGGTGCAGTGCTATTCTTATCGAAAATCCTGTGAATTATTTTACAAAATACGAATGTAAGTTCAAATTCAATATTTTCAATATGGCCTCGGGTGCCGGGTGCAAGCTTTGTTATTTGCCACCCAGATATCTAAGCTCCTTGAACACTTTAGCGCTTTCTAGTAGAGAAAGTTCTTTGAACATGTGTAGGTGTGCTGCATGATATATCCGTCTATTTGGAACATCTGTACCTCAGTCGTGATTTCTAAGTGATATTTGTGACTTGTTTTTATATGCTGGCCTTGTGTTCGTATTGTCTAGGGTAACTGATGTCTTGATTTGTTGTTATGCAAACATGTTTGTGCCCTAAGTGACGGCCATCTTGGTTTTGAAACAAGCACCAATTAGAAGGGCGGTTTATCATATCTGTCATAAGTTCTGTGCCCTAACTGTCATCCATTTTGTCGGTTGTAACACCATTGCCATAGAAATCACGAAACAGATAGGAACTCTATAACTACACAGACTATACATTGATCAATTACATCTTCTGCCCTATCTATGTCAGCTATTTGTAAACAGGGCAAAATGCTTATTTGGCATTATTATGATCATGTTAGGAAATGCCATCATGGTCCTAAACTCAATGACAGGTCTGTCTGTTAGGTAGTCAGCCCGAAGGCTGGTTGGATCCTCAAAAAGCACCGCCGTTAGGTTATGTGGGTAGATGCCCACAAAAACCCGAGGCAGCGCTATATTGAGGCGTACTAGGCAAGAAGAGGAGTGAGGTAGTTTGCCATTGCTTTCCTCACTGAGTCAGTATAGCAGTACTAACCCTATGAGTAGAACCTTTCACAGCATCCACAGGCACTGACTGTGCCCTGAATGTCATCACTAAGCACCACCCATACCTCAGTAGCTTCCATATAATCACAGCCATGAGTGAGACTGAGACAGTGGTGAAAAGCCACATTTTACTCTAGCCTGTGCCAACAGACAAATGCAAATGTACTGCATTCATCAAGACATGGCTAACAGGCCACAATGACAGGAAATACCTGTTATTCACCTTCCCGCTGTAGAGAGGGGGCAACGTTTGGTGTATCACCTCACATACTCAAGCGGCTAACGAATACAGGGACCGAATATCTCCCGGTATAAAGAGATCCACTTCCAACCTATTCTAACAACCTCTTCGGAGGGTGGAAAAGTGGATGGAAGTTGGGCACTCCCTTGTCCTAGGGGTGAGAAATTGCCCCTGAAGGCGGATGAGCTACTAGTTGGTCAACGGCATGAGAATGCAGAAAGCAATGAGAAACTACTGCATACAAGATCCATATGGATTTCTCTAGTAACACATCATGGCTGTGTTCAAAACCAAATGTTCCGGAGTTTCAAGTCGCCCAATCGGATCTCCAGCTTCGGGAAAGTTGTCAGTAAAAGATGGTATAAAGATTAGCACATGGAATGTGCAAACTATGGCGCAAGCTGGGAAAACCCATAATGCGATTCAAGAAATGGACAGAATGAAGATAGAAATTATGGGCGTAAGTGAAATGCGTTGGCCAGGATCAGGTTCTTGTGACATCAATGGACATGTAGTTTACTATTCAGGGACATCCAATGGATTATATCAACACGGAGTAGGAATTATAGTATCTAAATTGGTCGCAAAGTGTGTCACCAATTTTATACCTATCTCAGAGAGAGCATTGTTGCTTCAAATAAATACTGAGCCTACGCATCTTAACATCATCCAGGTGTACGCTACTACGACAGACCATAGTGATGAAGAAGTTGCGGAGTTTTATTCCCAAATTACAGGTGTTTTGCACCAGTTACCAAAGAAAGATATAACAATAATTATGGGAGATTTCAATGCAAAAGTAGGACATGGATCTGAAGGCAGTATTGTAGGTCAATATGGGCTTGGTGAAAGGAATGAGAGAGGAGATCAACTTTGCGCATTTGCAGGAGAATGGGGATTTGTAGTAACCAACACATTCTTCACATTACCACCACAACGTTTGTATACTTGGAAGTCTCCTAGAGATTCAGGTGAAAGAATTATAAGGAACCAAATTGACTATATTTTGATAAATCAAAGATATAGGAACAGCTGTGTCTCAATGAAAACATATCCCGGTGCGGACATTCATTCCGATCATATCCCTCTAGTTGGAGTTTTTAAAATCAAAATGAAAAAGATTCAAAAGAGAAGAGCCATAAAGTATAATATGCGTAAAATAATTGAAGACAAAATGTAGAAGAGCCGCTCAATGATGAACTTGGATCCCTATCTGATGCCTTTTGTACCGATCAGAAAATTAAAACATTGACTAATACCCTTGAATCTATGAAGAAAGATCACTTAGTAACAGATACCACTAAAAAGAAACCATGGATGACTGAAGAGATTCTTAAAATGATGGATACGAGAAGGAAAGCAAAGGGTAATCCTGATGAATATAAGAACATCAACAGGGAAATCAGGAAAGAAATATGATTAGCTAAGGAAAGGGACATGCAAGAAAAATGTAATGAAATAGAGATGTTACAATTAAAACATGACAGCTTCAATTGTAACGTGTTTTTCGAGGGGTTTTATGCAACTGGCATAAGTCAGTAGGAAGCCATTCTATATTTATTTACGCGGCAAATTGTTCAGCCAAGAGAATTTTTCATGGTAATTTATTATTATTATTAATTTATTATAATTATTATTAAGGTATTTTCGGAGCATTTTATAAAAATTATTAACATTCAGATAGGTTTTCTATGTCTTAGAAAACGATATCAAGCAAATTATTACGAACGACAATATTATAGAAAATTATGTGATTACGGAATTTTACGGAGTTTTGTCAGTTAGGGTATTTGAGAGACATGACTCACTGGGAATTCGAATACAAGCTGATTCCTGTCGAGAAGTATTACGCAAGGCTGGGTCGCAAGGTCTAGAAAAGACGAATTGTTGGAACGGAAATCGACTTCTCCCTCTCGCGCACCGAGTGTAATGAGGCAGAGGAGGGGAACTGGCGGCGTGCTCAGCCAATCAGTGAGGACGACGTAAGCTAGATGTCGGTACCATGGTGGGGGAGCCAACAGGTGCATATATCGTTCGACGCGCCGTGAAACGGGGACTATCTGTGTAGAACTTGCGGAGTACGGTTGGAAGTGCGTGTCGCTCCGATGTTCAGTGGAGTTGAAGACTAACTTTTGCAAAACTTAACCAGTGCGGTTGTACGAGTGTTTGGGTCCGAGGTACGGACCATAGAATTATCTAATCTACCAGAATATCATCAAATTCCGACGGAGATGACGACGTCCAGGAGACTGTGGGAAGCTCACGGCATCAGCAAGTACGAGGGAAATGCCTTGGCAATTTCCAATGGTAAGCGCAAATGACGCAGAAATACGCAATCTCTCATTTTTCTTTGTTTTACATTTCATATTTCAGTAACTTCATAGCTTGGAAATAAGAGTAAAATCAATTTATCAGACTCCGTTTTCACGTAATTTTCTATCGGTAATATTCAAATCACAACGCTCCAATTTAAATTTTGTACTTATTATTATTATTAATTTTGCTATACTTGTTTTATATAATAAATTCATTTCTTTTACAATGCAATCTTTGCTTTCAGTAGGTAGCATTAGATATAGACCAATTCCTTCTCCTGATACAATTGTTTGTTGGGTTAATGATCAAATCATACCACGATCTGAGTGAATAGTGTCTTGAAGGTGTTCTGCCAGAGCTAGACGTTGTTAAATACAAATTTAGATTTCAACATTGCATTGAGGTCTTGGCGCCCATTAAAACAACATAGCTTAGGCAAAGGTAAACAGTTACATTTATCACCCAACAGTTATGGGCTAGCAAAACGTTTCATTTGTCGCCGACAACTTGGGGCTGAAAACCTAATAACATTTGTGGAAGGAGAAGGGTATATATTTCTGTGCCTGTATTTTGGGGGTTATTTGTCGGTATCAGTGTATATCATTATGGGGGATGAGAAAGAAAGACAGATGAGGTTACGTAGTGGTCATCAACGGGAGGGTGATGATACGAGCAGTATGTCGAGTGATGGTAGTACCGGGGTAGCGGATGTAAATCCCGATACTGAAACAGGGAGTGTAGGCGGCCAACCAGAATTAAAAACTTTACTTCTCGAGTTCATGTATCAGAACAAAGTTAGTAGTGATGCCTTAAATGCAAAATTAGAACAAAACAGTAGGGAAAATAAAGAAAGTACAGATGCCTTAAACGCCAAATTAGAACAAAACAGTAGGGAAAATAAAGAAAGTACAGACGCTTTAAATGCTAAACTGGAACAAAACAACGCTAAATTAGAACAAAACAGTAGGGAAAATAAAGAAAGTACAGATGCCTTAAATGCAAAATTAGAACAAAACAGTAGGGAAAATAAAGAAAGTACAGAAGCTTTAAATGCAAAATTAGAACAGAATAATGCAAAATTAGATAAGAACAACAAGGAAATTAGTGTGAAAATGGAGCAGATTAGAGGAGAAATCAGAGGAGTAATGGAAGAGAAGGTTAAAGAGATCATTGCAGATGTAGACAAGAAATTAGGAAAAGTACAGGAGGAGTTAGAAATTAGAATCAGTACACAGGCTGAAAATTTAAAAGAACTAGTGCAACTGGAAACACAGCAGGTCAAAAAGCAATTGGGGGGAGAAATTGACAAAATTCAGGTAGCAACTAAAGAGGTTAAGGAACAGCTGGGGGGTAGAATTGAGAAAGTCCAATCGCAAATATTTGCAGAAGTAAATGATTTAAGAGAGAGTAATAGAGAGAGCATTAGCAAGATTGAGGAGAAACAAGCAAAGCTATATGATAAAGTAGAAGAATCAGAAGGAAACATTAAATTAACAGTAAACAGTATTGAGAGGAAGGCTGAGGAGAAAATCGCAGAATTAGAGTTAAAATTAAAAGCTAGGATCAGGCAAGAAAATAGTCAGAATAGGCCAGTTTTTGTGAATAGCACACACAGGGAGGTAGAACTGGGTAAGTTCAGCAATCGACAGGGGTGCCCAATGGAATTCATGAACACTATAGAAAATAAATTCGGGGAGAGGTTGGAAAATGGTAGTATTGAGTGGTGCCAGGTAGTTGAAATTTTAGAACAAGTGTTTGTGGGGGAAACGAGGAATTGGTTTGCTGTCTACAGAGACAAGTTTACTGATATCAATGATTTTAAAATGAAATTCTGTGAAAAGTTCTGGAATGAGGTTATTCAGTCGCAGCATCGTGAGGGAGTAGTGTGTGGTAAATATAACCCTAAAGGAAGCTCCACCATGACCGAATACTTTTTAGGGCAGGTATTAGTGTGTAAATATCTGGATGGCTTGAAGGAGGAAAGTGATGTGGTGAGGTTGCTACTTAGGCACTTTCCCTATAGGATCAAGGAGGCTGCTTGTATCCAGAATGTAAAGACAATATCACAAGTAGAAAATTTGTTAAGCACATTTGATGCACTAGGGAGAGGGGGTTATGAGGACAATTTCAATCGGAACCAGGGTAATAATAATAATAGACCTAATGAAGCCAGGCATCAAGAAGTTCAAGGGAACGGTGGCGAAGGGGCCAACGCTCAAAATAGAAATAATAATAATCAGCTATATCAGAACAGAGGAAATGGCTATGGTAATCAGTATCAAGGGAGGAACAATGATTTCAGGGGAAATCAAGGGAGGAACAATGATTACAGGGGACATCAAGGGAGAAATTATAATGACAATAATTACAACCAGAATAGGGGTCAAGGAAGAGGACAGCCTAGTGGTAGTAATATACAGCCAAACAATGACAACACAGCCCAGAACAACCAGACCAGTTTAGTAGTTAGTAGTACTACGGCCAGCTGTAGCGGTTCTTTAAACGCGAACCAGGCTGCGAAGTAAGGTCAGAATCTCAGTCTGTAGCATGCCCTGTCCATACAATTATACAGGAACCCTATGACCTCATCATCATCATCATCTTGTACAGTTTCCAGCCCCAGGCTGGGTCTGTTTGGAACATAAGCCTCGCCACTTAGTCCTTTCTTCCCACCACCTCTCCGCTGTCACTCTGGTCCAGTCCTCGCCTCTCTTCTCGACACATTCCTCCACTCCTTTCAGCCATCTATCTCTTGGTCTTCCCCTTGGTCGTTTCTTCTGCATCTGCATCTCATGTATCCTCTTGGGAATCCTCTTCTCATCCATTCTCTTTAAGTGTCCATACCACCTCAGTCTTGACGTCTCAATCCTACCTTGCAAGGGCTCCTCTTTCACCATTTCCCTGACCTTTTCATTCCTCAACCTGTCTCTTCTTGTTACTCCGATCCTACTTCGCAGGAACTTCATTTCACCTGCCTGTATTCTGCTTATGTCTCTTTTCTTCATTGTCCACGTTTCTGAAGCATAGGTCAGTATCGGGATATAGTAGCTTCTGTATAACACTTCCTTGCTTTTTTGTGGGACATCTTTATTCCACACTAAGCTCCTAATGCTTCTCAGAAATGCTTCTGCCTGTCTGCACCGTTCCGTAATCTCTTTGTCATTTCTCCCATTTTCCTCCACTAGACTTCCCAAGTACTTGAGACTTTCCACCTTCTTCAGCTGTCCACCTCCAAGTGTTATCCCACTCATTGGTCTGTCCTTTTTCCTGGTCGTTAACAGGATCTCACATTTACTGATGTTGAACTTCCATCCGTACTCTTCCACTGTTTCTTCCCAAGCCTTCAGTTGCTCCTGAATTTCCTCCTCCTTGTTTCCCCAGACCATGAGATCATCTGCAAACACCATTGCTTTCATCTTATCTTCTCCTATCTTTCCTGCAATCCGTGTCATTACCTCGTCCATAACCACAATAAAGAGAAGGGGTGACAGCGCACTACCCTGTTTCAGGCCACTCATTTGTCTGAACCAGTCTGTTCTTTCCCCTCCAACTTTTACACAACTCACACTTCCACAATACATCTCCTTCACTCTGCCTACAGTCCCTTTTTCCACTCCCATGTTTTCCATTGCTTCCCAAACCTTCTCCCTACACACACTATCATAGGCCTTTTCGATGTCCAGGAAGGCCATCAACAGATCCTCTCCAAATTCATAGTGGTGTTCCTGGAGCTGTCTCACTGAAAATATGAGATCCACTGTTGATCTCCCAGGTCTGAATCCATACTGCTCCTCTCTCAATTTTCTCTCCACTTTGGCTCGTATTCTACTTTCTAATATCTTTTCATATATCTTGGCACAGTGAGATGACCTAAATGTAAGAAATGAATTATTACATGAACTAAATGATGAAGGTATTATTCAGGAAGTGGTTAGTAAGAGCCCCATAGTTAAATTTAACGTGTCCGAGGCGTACACAGATGTTTTAATTGATAGTGGTTGTATGAAGAGTTGCATAAGTAGTGCATTTTATGATAAAATGAAAGGAACTGGAGTAAATTTTGAGGAGATGCCAATTAAAAGCACTTTTGTTATCACAGCTGTTGGGAAGAGGTCTAAAGTAATTTCTAAGCAAGTTTTAGTAGACATTAAAATTAATAATCATGTAGAGAAGCAGATTTGCCTTGTAATTCCAAATTTAGTATTCAGTGTTATCTTGGGTTCAGAGTGGCTAAGTAGAGTGTCTGGTAACTTATGTTATGATGTAGGGAGTTTGAAATTTAAATGGGGAGATTCTGAAGTAGAAGTAGCGTTCAATGACCATATTCAGAGGAGTAGTATTGTAGGTGTGATTTGTACTTTAAATGAGATATCGCCAGCCGTAGAGCGGGGTTCTCCATGTTTTGTGGGCAGTGTGATTACGAACGGAAGTCTAGAGGACTCGTTACATGAGGCTGCATTTCAGGGAAATATAGAGGATGAACAGTGTGTTCGGCTCTATGATGTGTTATGGTGTAATAGGAGAGTGTTTGAGGATCGCATTGGTATGGCCAATTGCTATACACATTCATTGAACGTTATTGATAGGTCAGTATTCACAGGACATAGATATCCTGTACCTTTCGCTTATCAGAGTGCAGTTGAGGCACAAATTAATCAGATGCTTGAAGATGGGATTATTGAGCACTCTAACAGTCCGTATGTTAATTCTTTGATAACGGTACCCAAGACCGACGGCACTGTTCGTATTTGTTTAGACGCTCGTTTGGTTAACAGTAGAATTAGTTCAGATCAGCTGAAATCTATGTCAATAGAAGAATTAATGCAAACATTTGAGGGGAAGAAGTATTTCACTTGTGTAGATTTGAGTTCCAGTTTTTGGCAAGTGCCACTTATGTACGAAGATAGACCATTTACAGCTTTTAGTCATAAATATAACCTTTATCAATTTTGTAGAACACCTTATGGGTTAAAGAGTAGTTCAGCAGCTTTAATTAGGGCTTTAAACATCGCATTAGGGGATGACACAGGAGAGTTTGTAACCATTTACATTGATGATATGGTAATTAGTTCACGCAGTTTTGAGGAGCATCTATGTCATTTAAATATAGTTTTTCAGAAGTTAGATCAGGCAGGGTTCACTTTGAAGCTGTCTAAGTCGTCATTCTGTCAGTCAGAAGTGACATTTTTAGGTCATAGAGTGTCGAGTAGAGGTGTAACACCAGAAGAAAGTAGGGTTAATAAGATACTTAATGCAGAGGTGCCACAGAATGTTAAACAGTTAAAAACTTACCTGGGAATTTGCAACTTTTTCAGGAGGTTCGTTCTTAAATACTCAGGGTTGGTAGAACCATTCAGGGAATTGCTTAAAAGTGGGACTCGGAGGAGATGGGAGTCCAAGCATGAACAGGCTTTTAGAGCGCTGAAGGAAGGTTTTGAGAAAGCTGTAGTGCTGAAATATCCGTTAAAAGATAAGGAATATGTGGTTATGACAGATGCTTCACATATAGGCATTGCTGGAGTATTATGTCAGAAAGATGATGAGGGTAATCTGTGCATTGTATCTTTAGCCTCGCGAGGACTGACAGCAGCTGAGAAAAGATACACGATTACTGAGTTAGAGCTTTTAGGTATTGTTTTCAGTTTAGGGAAATTTAGAATGTATTTAGTAGGGGGGAAATTTGAGATCCACACAGATCACCATGCATTACTGTATATGAGGACTTGTAAACTGAGTTCTAACAGAGTTAGTAGGTGGATTCTTGCTCTGCAGGAATACGAATTCACAGTAAAATATATTAAAGGTAAAGATAACATTCTTGCAGACATGCTATCGAGGGACACTAATTTATGTAGGGATTATCCTGTGGTTAAAGCAGAGGATGGTATTTTAATATGTGCATGTGTGGACAGTAGCAACAGGGCATCGTTACAGATACTGAGTAATATGCTAGGTAGAGCAACGTGATGACGTTCATTTAAGGGAGCCACTTGCAAGGTTGGAAGCAGGTGACACAGAAACATTTATAGTTTCCAAACGTATTGGAAAAACAGCATATGTGCTGGAGAATAGTGAGGGAAACAGATTATACGGGACGTATAATATACATAGTCTACGAAAATATGTGTCATAAAGTGAGTGTGTTTAGCTGGCGAGCCAGCCTATCAAATGAGTAAGTATGGTATTTGGTGCGTGGGAGGATCTGGTCTTAAGGCAGGCGTATCAGAAGTCACACAGGGGGGTAGTATGTAAGTAAATGAGAATTTTTAAGGTACAGGGAAATATGACGGGATTGTCGGATGCTGTTGAGCACTAAATTGTCTCGATGCACCAAGGCCATTTTTGGCAGCGCTGATGGGTTCCCATTTATCTCCAAGAGATGGGGGAGCGCTTGTATAGGGCTTGTTAGCTTAAGGCGTCCACGAGATAAAAGATGGGCCATCAGAATGCGAGACAGTCCTTCATGAAACTCATACATATCAGCACACGTGATTTCTGTTTACGGCCTCGCCATGTAAGATTTGTAAGTGTGTAATTTAAGGTAATTTGTACAAAGGTATTATTTGTGTGAGGAGAAATGGTCAGTGTTGAGAACTAGTATTAAGTAGAATATGGTCTACGGGAACTTAACAAGACAGGGCGATTACGGCACAGAAATATTTGGTGTTATATGTAATGCGCACTTACTATTTTTTTTTTCAGAAGTCAATCTTAATTTAATCCACTTTAAAGAGAGATTAAGTATTATGGTCACGAGGCGCTGCCACAATAGTGTGATCGTGTGCTCAGTGATAAGTGAGATTAAATTTCACCGTAAGGAAGGAACCTCCAGTGAAATTAGGAAGTTCTATGGTGATATAAATATATCAGAACACCTTCAATGCGTGTGATATGACCTCATAAATACATAGTGCTCACACATTAATTATGTCTATTTCTCCAACATAGAGAAATTTGAGAGGCGGAAATATCCGTGGAACACTATTCCATATGTAAAACATTGGACTGGTTGCAAAGTGCAATCCATTGTGACAACAAACTTTGACGCAAAGTGCGTGAAGAAAAAATATGAGTGTATATATCTGTAATTTAGGGTGATTTCATTTATGTAATATGTATTTTGGATGGGGTTTATTAACGTGTCTGGGATAATCGGATAATGGACCGTCGTCACGGTAAATCATCCGATGATCCGAGGCGAATATGTAACGTGTTTTTCGAGGGGTTTTATGCAACTGGCATAAGTCAGTAGGAAGCCATTCTATATTTATTTACGCGACAAATTGTTCAGCCAAGAGAATTTTTCATGGTAATTTATTATTATTATTAATTTATTATAATTATTATTAAGGTATTTTCGGAGCATTTTATAAAAATTATTAACATTCAGATAGGTTTTCTATGTCTTAGAAAACGATATCAAGCAAATTATTACGAACGACAATATTATAGAAAATTATGTGATTACGGAATTTTACGGAGTTTTGTCAGTTAGGGTATTTGAGAGACATGACTCACTGGGAATTCGAATACAAGCTGATTCCTGTCGAGAAGTATTACGCAAGGCTGGGTCGCAAGGTCTAGAAAAGACGAATTGTTGGAACGGAAATCGACTTCTCCCTCTCGCGCACCGAGTGTAATGAGGCAGAGGAGGGGAACTGGCGGCGTGCTCAGCCAATCAGTGAGGACGACGTAAGCTAGATGTCGGTACCATGGTGGGGGAGCCAACAGGTGCATATATCGTTCGACGCGCCGTGAAACGGGGACTATCTGTGTAGAACTTGCGGAGTACGGTTGGAAGTGCGTGTCGCTCCGATGTTCAGTGGAGTTGAAGACTAACTTTTGCAAAACTTAACCAGTGCGGTTGTACGAGTGTTTGGGTCCGAGGTACGGACCATAGAATTATCTAATCTACCAGAATATCATCAAATTCCGACGGAGATGACGACGTCCAGGAGACTGTGGGAAGCTCACGGCATCAGCAAGTACGAGGGAAATGCCTTGGCAATTTCCAATGGTAAGCGCAAATGACGCAGAAATACGCAATCTCTCATTTTTCTTTGTTTTACATTTCATATTTCAGTAACTTCATAGCTTGGAAATAAGAGTAAAATCAATTTATCAGACTCCGTTTTCACGTAATTTTCTATCGGTAATATTCAAATCACAACGCTCCAATTTAAATTTTGTACTTATTATTATTATTAATTTTGCTATACTTGTTTTATATAATAAATTCATTTCTTTTACAATGCAATCTTTGCTTTCAGTAGGTAGCATTAGATATAGACCAATTCCTTCTCCTGATACAATTGTTTGTTGGGTTAATGATCAAATCATACCACGATCTGAGTGAATAGTGTCTTGAAGGTGTTCTGCCAGAGCTAGACGTTGTTAAATACAAATTTAGATTTCAACATTGCATTGAGGTCTTGGCGCCCATTAAAACAACATAGCTTAGGCAAAGGTAAACAGTTACATTTATCACCCAACAGTTAGGGGCTAGCAAAACGTTTCACAATGTTCATCGAAAAGTTAAAGAAGTGACAGGGAATTATAGAACTAGACAAGGAAATAGATTGGTCAATATTGAAGGAAAACTAATTGTTGGAAAAGAAGAGTTTAAAGATATGTGGCAAAGATATATAGAACACTATTGTTTTATGATAACAGGAGCCACCTCGAATAAATGGTGAAACAGGACCCCAAATTCTGGTAGATGAAGTACAAACCGCGATAAAAGCCATGAAGGATGGTAAAGCCACTGGCCCTGACAATGTGAATGCTGAATTTTTAAAGCTTTTGAATGAAGATAATGTGAAATGGTTGACTAAAATATTCAACGACATTTACAATTCTGGGAACATTCCTCAGGAATGGCTTAAATCGGAATTCATCACACTACCTAAAAAACCCGGAGCTAAGTTTTGTAGTGAGTACCGAACAATCAGTCTCATGAATCACATCTTGGAGGTATTTCTGAAGATCATTCATCGCAGAATATACAAAATATGTGAAGAACAAGTTTCTTCTACACAATTTGGTTTTAGAAACGCATTTGGCACACGTGAAGCCCTATTTAGCATTCAAGTATTGTTTCTAAGGTGCCGTGATGTGAACTGCGATATATATGCCTGCTTTATTGACTATCAAAAGGCTTTCGATAGAGTAAGACATCATAAGATGATAGAAATTTTACAAAAGATGATAAAGATTTACGAATAATTATGAATTTGTACTGGAATCAAGCTGCTTATGTGAGGTTGGGTAACGAGAACACAGAAGATATAGATATTCTAAGAGGTGTAAGACAAGGCTGTATATTGTCTCCATTGTTATTTAACATCTATTCGGAATATATCTTTAAAGAAGCTCTAGAGAATGTTGAGATGGGAGTGCTCTTAAATGGTAACTGGATAAATAATATTCGATATGCCGATGAAACTGTGATTTTTGCGGATAGTCAAGAAAGCCTGCAACATATCATTGATAAAGTTATCCAAAAAAGCCATGAATATGGTTTAGATATAAACCCTCATAAGACAAAATTGATGGTCATTAGTAAAAACAAAGTCTCTGCATGCAAACTAAATATAGACCAGAAACCTATTGCACAAGTGCATAAGTATATATACCTTGGCACTACCATAAATGACCAATGGGAGCCTTCTGATGAGGTGGGGTCTCGAATTGGAAAAGCCCGGACAACTTTCAATAAGATGTGGAATTTGTTCAAACATCATGGGCTGACAATGACTACGAAAATCAGGCTTTTGCGTTGTTATGTGTTCTCTACTCTTTTTTACGGTGCTGAGACATGGACTCTGACAGAGTCTTTATGTAAGCGGTTAGAGGCCTTTGAAATGTGGCTGTACAGAAGGATATTGCGGATACCATGGACAGACCATGTCACAAATGTTGAGGTTCTCCAAACAATGAAAAAAACAAAGGAAGTATTAACCACCGTGAAAATCAGGAAAATCCAATACCTAGGGCACATCATGAGGAATACTACCAAGTACCATCTCCTACAGTCTATTCTTCAAGGAAAAATACCAGGGAAGAGAAGTGTTGGACGAAGAAGAATATCCTGGTTAAAAAATCTCACGGCCTGGACCTCAAAAACATCTACTGAATTATTCCGAGCTGCAAGTGATAGCAACAGCACAGCCAACATCCGGAACGGATAGGAACCATAAGAAGAAGAAGAAGTAGAGAAAAGAAGAACTTTGTGTTGGCGGTAAATCCCGAGATTAATTTTGCCATTATGAACACGGCCTACTGAATTCAAATGGGTTCTTTGACATGCCAACATCGTGTGACATGGTATCCTATTTTTGCCGCCTTTCAAAAATCATTTACCACGGCCCGGAGCGAACCTGCAAGCTTGAGGTTGGTAGACCGACACGATGACCACTCACCCACCGTGGTAATTTATACAATATACAATTATACATAACAAGGTATAATCAAACTTTAAAGTCCATCCTTCTCAATCATTCGGTTAAAACAGGTGTGAGAGCGAACAAATCCTCAGCATACCTGCCAACTTTTGAAAAGGGCTATCAGTAAAACTCACGCGCGACATAAAAATCTAACGATTTTCGACATACTCCGGCTTGACGAAAATAATAATACTTCTTGGCTACAAAATACAATAATTAATGCTTTAAACAGGATACTTCAATGAAATCATATCGACTTACATGATTTGTAGATGAACATAACAATCAAGAAGAAATCCATGTTAATCATCAGCAGGCGTGGTGAATATTGGTTTGGAGCAGACATAACAGGACTTCCTTGATCGATTAAGCTGATATACGATAATTGAAAAAGGCTTTAAACAATAGAACTTGTTTAACGTAACACAGGCAAGAAATAATATAATACACACTGCAAGTCACATGCTAGTTCGACTTTTAAGTCATGGTTGTGGCCTTTTTAGCTTCCTGCAAAAAGTCTTGAGAAAATGTTTTGTCATAACAGGGACCAGAACTCCTGGTCTTCAAAATAGAAATAGACTCCAGAGATTCATTGGACATGGATGACCTGAACTGTGTTCTATTTTTCTTCACAAGGGTAAAAACACGTTCACATTCTGCATTGCTCTGGGGTATGGTGAGAATAGAGAGCAATACTCTAGAAATTCGGTTATACTTAAGAAGTCCATCGGCTCCACGAATTCTTGATATTTGTGCCCAACTGGAATTACTTGCAGCATCTTGATGTGCAGCCAAAGTGTCATCTACCTGAAGAGCTGTGAACTGCCTCTGAAGCTCATTCACCACCTCATCTGTAGTTTCATTCTCTTCCTTGCATAACATGATAGGAAACTTTTCCAAGAAAAAAACGAATGGAAGAAAACTGTGCATCTTCAATTTTGTCTAACCTAGCAACTTGAGCATTCTTTAACACGTCATCCTTGAGTGGAAACTTGTTAATGATTTAGTCACAGGCAGTACAAAAGTAGTTTCTCACTGATGAAAAGAAAAGGGATTTATCTGTATCCGGTCCGTTCTGAAGGCACTTAACAACTTCAGATGATGCATTTTTTGCCATTTTATTTACAATGCATGTCGTTTTCATGCGACCACAACTATATTTCTTTGCAACTTCTGATGTGGGAAACATCTTCTTAAATAAAGCACCAGCATGATCAGCCGCACGTAAGGGCACATTGTGTTCCACCAAAAAGGAAGTAAACAGACACTCGGCCCTAATTACGCCAATGTCAACGTTTCCACACTTAGCAAAAAAGGTGTTGATTTTCTTGCTATCTTCCTTCGATTTAACATAACTTATGTGTTTACCGCTCTTCACATGATTACTTAATTTTTCCACCATGTGCAATATTAATATCACACCCACATACCGTGCAAAAGGCAATTTTTTCTCCCTTTCTTGATTTTAGTATGCGCAGAAAATCAACCGAGTATGATTCTTTAAATGTCTGGACGCCAACCTCGTGAAGAAAGAATATGCACATGGTAGAAGAAAAAAAACACACACGTGGAACGAATGTAATGTAATTAGTCCAAGGAATACAGGAAACTGCGAAGCACGAAGTTATAGCACAAAAACTCGAACGCTTAATTAAAATATGCCATAACTTTAAAAGACGAAAACATTCAAGGAACACCAACTTCGCGAACAATGAACAACTAATGTGGTCAAAGAATATGGTTTAAATCGCAACGAGCGAACGGAGCGGAACAAAGAATATGCGAAGCAGAGCCTGTCGACACTTAAGATTAACATGGAAGAACGGTTATCCCGGCTTCAAATTCAATTACAATGACGACACAAATATCACACGGTTAAAAGTACGAATCATATCAAAGAACGAGTTATCGACTATCGTGGACTTGCCTTCGACCCACGCAAACAATCGATTGTACGGAAGTGGGCGGTATTATCGAATGTAAATTATCGTTTCAAATTTTTGTCCGCGAAATCGTAAAATGACACCGTTCATCCGTAAAACCGTAAAATGCTGCAATTTCCGTAAATTTTACGGATAAACCGTAAAAGTTGGCAGGTATGCCTCAGGAATGCCAGGGTACGAATAAAGAGGACAGTGTTGGACCAGATGTTCGATAGTCCGTTCTTCCAGGTTACACTCACACATTGGTGAGCTGATCCAGCCCCACTTGTACCTGAAATAATTGCAGCAACCATGTCCAGTCCTCAGCCTGTTAATGCGGCACCAGAGGTTCCTCGGTAAGACAAAGTCGTTTGGTTCTTCGTGGGATCAAGATGGTAGGCACTTGTTCCCAATGTTTTAGATGACCACTCATGCTTCCAGCTTTCATTTAGATCAAATCCAGCAGCAATGAGTTGTCCCGCAGTGACACTTACTGGTCTTCTAGATTGCAGTCGTTGCTATGATGGATGGCGGAATTCTTGGTGCAATGGCAAAGAGGGTGATGCAAAGATTTTCTTAGCTTCCCTTAGTAGAGCTTGCTTCATCCTTAAGTGAGGTGGAGGGATGTGACTCAGCATGGGCAACCAGGGACATGGTGTTGATTTGATGGAACCAGTAATGCAACGCATTGTATAATTCAATTTTGTGTCTACCTTCTTCACATGTACGATTTCTAACCAGACGGGTGCACAGTACTCAGCGGCCGAGTAGACAAGACTGATGGCAGATAAGCGTAAACAGTCAGCAGAGGCTCCATCACTGAGCTTAAGCAATATGTTGTTTCTTGCGGCGACTTTGTGGGAAAGCTTTGTAGCTCAGGGATCTATCTAAAAACACACTAAAGTTAGGTTACAAAAAATTGTTGTTGTTGCTTCATTTGAGGGGCCTGGACATTGTGATTGTTCACCCCGAGTACTTGGGTGTCTGATAACCTGTGTTTTTGAGGTGTCTGTAGTAGTGTGCATATTTGTAATTAATGCAAGGATTGGGAAGGAACCGGCCATGGCCTTACATTAGGTACCATTCCAGCATTTAATCTGGGGTTTACTTCCTCCATTTTTTGTTCCGTATTGACTATGCTAGTTTAAATTGTATTAAATAGAATTGTGCGTCAATCAATACTTTCATTTCAGTGGTACATGTTTTGGGCTTTATCAGCCACAATTAACACAATTAACAAACTTGGGGATCAAACCCTCTTCTCAGTTTTGCCTCACGAGGCTGAGTGTACCCCGTTCCAGCCCTAAAGACCTGGATCTCGAGGGCAACAACCAAGAATGCTAGTCGCTACACCACGAGGTGGTCGCTTATAAAAAGTAACATTGTTCATGATTGGTCCGTATTGACGAATGTTAGTTTAAAATTTGAAATACACTTACATTCCGTCTAGTCAATACTTTTTGTATTTATTCGTACACTAGGACATGTTTCGAGGCATAATTTGCCCCTTCATCAGCTAGTACAACCTTGGCCAGTCACTGAGAAAATTAAAATTGATAAATAATATGGATTAAATGTGATGTGAGAAGAGAAAAAAAAAGAACTTATTATAGTTACAAAGAAATTCAGAGGAGAAATATCTGAACCGTTTACGATTAAAACCGGATTAAGAGAAGGAGATGGTTTATCGCCTCTACTTTTCAATTGTGCTTTGGAATATGTAATGAGGGAATGGTACAGGGAAAATCCTAGGAACATAAGAATTGGAACCAAGAAAGATCAAATAGACTTAAATTGCTTGGGATTCGCAGATGACTTAGCGTTACTGGCTAATAATATTCAAGAAGCCAGAAAAATCCAATAATAAGCCTACAAAATATAGCACAAAAAATTGGACTTCAGATATCATTTGAAAAGACAGAGATAATGGTAGCAAATCCACTTGTAATCAATCACATAACAGTAAATAACAAGAAAGTTAAAATAGTGAAGCAATTTAAATACTTAGGAGAAATTATAACTTACAACTTGGATGAGAAACCTGCATGGCAAGAAAGAACTATTAAAATGATAAAAGCCTAAAAATTAACATGGTCTACATATAAAAGAAAATGTCTATCAATCGCAACAAATTTAAAACATTACAAGATGGTGGTTCAACCTGAGGTGACCTATGGAAGTAAAACTCTTTTTAAAGTTACTCAGAAAAACAGAATCGACAAAATGTTAAAAGTGAAAGAAGAGTAGCTAGAACATGCATAAATAAAAAGTATCAGAAAGATGGACAGTGGCGGATAGTACCAAATGAACTGGAGCCCATCACTGATACTATTCGGAAGAAACGGCTTTCTTTCTTTGGTCACATCATGAGGACACCAGAAACCAGGTTATCTAGAAAAATTGTAGTGAAACTTTGGAATATGAAGCAACAAGTAGGATGGATTAAGGAAATTAGAGAAGATATGAAAGAATTGGAAATAACCTTGGATGACTTGCAAAACAAAACAACAAAATTAAAGAAACTGAGAGATATAAAAATAAGATTTCAGGCTAAAATAGACAAATGTAATACAGTAAAAAGGGTATTTACAGATGAGGAACGCCTGAGAAGATCAGAGCGAATGAAAAGCTACTGGGCGACTCGGAAAGGAAACTTACTGAAGAAGAGGACCAAGAAATGATTGACCTAAGTGGTCCAATGAGGCCGTAAAAGCAGAAGCAGAAGAAGAAGTTACAAAGAAATCTCTAAAATGTGTTTACACTTGCATAAAAATTGTTCTTTAAACTATAACACTGACGAGGAAAACAATATCGTGTCCGTTTCACTTCATTCTCGCGTGAACAGGATGTCGCAGAGTCAGCTTGCTGTTGCATCTTACTGCTTAGATTGGACTATTAAATCGTTACATTGCCGTCCAATGTTTTGTTATGAACATTGGCTGTAAGTTGATAAAAATTTCTTTCTTATAATGTTGCAGTGATCGGAGAGTGTGTATTCTTCTTTATACTGGACCGATGCACGAAAAGTATTTTTTATTGCACATGGGAAGCGAAGGAGCCTTTTGTTGTTGTATGTCAATTTACACCTTGATGTGTGAAGTTTGGTGGTATTTAGTTTGATATCCGGCTGTTGTGCTTGTTGGAGAGTGACTAGACGGAATTTAAGTGTATTACAAATCTTAAACTATAAAAAGTAATACAAGATCAATGCCAAGAAGGAACCAGATTGGTAATGCCATTGTGGCTCCTCAATTCAGAGATGGCCATGATGGCTCTCACCAAGGCAGACTGAGTTCAATTCCCTGCTAGTGCATTCAGGATTTAAGAGGTGAAATGTCATGTCCAGTGGTTGAGGCTCTAGCAAGATAAAACTACAAGCTTCCTGCATCCTTGTCCTATAGAGCATCAAGCATTGAGAAAAGACTGTGGAGCCTTATGGCGACAGTGTTGCTAACTCTAGGCAGAGGTAGCGCTGACGTCATACGTTATGTTCACCCGCTTTCATAAGTTAGCGACACAACACAACCTCAGCAGCTACCTGAGATAGAACACGCCCAGGAAGGAGCAGTTTTGCAGGATTGGACCAGTATTAAGGATACGCGGAGAACCAATAACGACATTCATTTCGCTGTGATATGACACATTACTGATTGACAGATGTCGAGGGCACAACCCTTCCTTCTCGGATGTGCACTGACGATGTTAACAATTCTTACGTCAGCACCTTTTTTGTTATTAGTTAGGCTATAATTTAATTTCTTTCAATGTTATTCTTGTTGTTTTGTTTAGATTAATATTTGTAATATAGTAGTGCGGTTAGGGGCGTGCAACTGTGAGCTTGCATTCAGGAGATAGTGGGTTCGAACAGAAAATACACAACAGCAACGCCAATGATGGATGGTGCTTAGTTGCCGGTGGAACTGAGCACGTGCTCCACTCCGAGCGAGCATCCAGCACAGGATGAGGCTGTTCTTTCCAGCGTGCTAACCTCGAAAATTTTAAAATTACTAAGACTTAATATAAACGATACTTGTATGTAATAACAAAGGTTGGCAGATAATTGTAGGAAGCTATTATGACGAAAAATATATATGTTCAGAGTTCCTTCACTACAAAGGGTGAAGTAACAAAACCAGTGTAGGGGGGGTTCCGTTAAAAGTAAAAGCCCGTAAGACCGATAGTCCTTTCTCAATGCTGGATGCTTTATAGAAAGTAGCTGTGAAGACTAGAGAACATCTGGATTCACCTTAGTTCCCGTTCCATGAGCTTCTATGTAGTCGACACTGAGCGGAGAGATGCGAGCCGTAGAGTAGGACTCCTTGAGTAAACGCATCTGCAGTCTGCTGGAGGGGAAGGTCATGCTGCGTTCTTTGTAACCGTCCGCATTGGTGGACATGTGCGCTACGACAGCGTACTGACGGCGAGCAGACGAGGCCGGCTGCAGGAACACAGCCACTACTGCCTCGCTCCGTACATATCCATCACCTGTAAGACAAGTAGACTCTTTCTGCCTCAAGCCTGTTTGTCAAATACCTTCTGCACTTGAATACATGAAGGAAATGGAGAGTGGGAGTGAAGATTCAAGGAGAAATAATTTCAACTCTGAATTTGCTGATGAATGAGTTTCCAAATGGTATGGACTCTGTCTTGAGGAAAGAATTCATGATGAAAATCAATAAATGTAAAACAAAAATATTGGAATGCAGCCGAAATAAATCAGAGACCTCTATGGACATCAAATTGGCAGGTGAAAGCTAAAGCAAGTAGGAGACTTCTGTTACTTAGGAAGCAAAATAACCAGTGATGGATTGATGGATATAAAAAGTAGGTTGGCTCAGGCAAGGAAAGCATTTCTACAGAAAAGGAATCTGTTGGCATCTAATATAGATTTAGGTATTAAGAAGTGATTTTCGAAAGCCTTTGTCAGGAGCGAGCGGTCTATGGAAGTGAAACTTGGACTGTTGGTGCAGCAGAAAAGAGGAGAATTGAAGCATTTGAAATGTGGTGTTACAGGAGACTGATGAAGATCAAATGGGTAGATAGGGTGACAAATAAAGAGGTATTAACTTAAGACGAGTGGGAGAGGAGAGATGTTTCTGGCGACAGCTAATGAAGAGAAGAGATAGGTTGGTAGGACACACACTAAGACACCCAGGAATAGCAAGCTTAGTTATGAAAGGAAAGGTCGAGGGCAAGAACTGTAGGGGTAGACCAAGGTTAGAATATGTTAAACAGATTGCCTCGGATGTAGTGTGTGTTAGCTATGTAGAGATCAAACGATTAGCTCAGGACAGTGAGGCATGGAGTGCTGCATCAAACCAGTCAAAAGACTGAAACTCAAACAACAACTTGAATTAAATATCATTAACAAATAAACAAAGAACTGAAAATCTATTACATTTTGGGTCCCTGATTTAGCTTCTGGTCTCTCACACGGAATTTTGTTGCGATTGGGGAATATGTGCCTGGCGTCAGGGAGCTATGGCAACACTTTCGAGCTGGTATACGAGATAGCCACTTGGAACTTATTTAGTGATCATGATGCAATTTTTCTGGTATTTATTTGTACCTAGATCTTCTCGATGTAACCTTCCTAGGTCAATTCTGGTTCTCATCCAATCCCAACGGTATGTATTGTTACGTGCCACCCCCTAGTGGCACTTTTGTTAACTGGATTACGGTAGGGGTACAAAGCACAACACCAATTACAGCTTAAAGAAATAATTAACTTTATTGTGGCCAGAAAATTACACTAGTCAGCAAATACAAGCAATTAGGAGCCTTATTCCAGTTTCCTCAAGTCGAGAATACTTCCCCTTTCACTTGTCAACAGATCACAGAAGTTAACCCGTCCTAATGAGTACGGTGGCCTTGACAGAAACTACCTGCTCCTCTCTTGTATGTTCACCGACCACAATTACTTACGTTCACTTGCTGCAGGCTATTTCGCTGTCCACACGCTGGAGAAACAATGTCACAGGATTTCGTAACTCGCACAGCACTTCGTCACCACACTTCTGTCGCACAAGATAATCGCTCGCACTAGCTCGTAAAACACAGCAACCGCAACTGCTTCACGGGTCACTCTTATATAGCAGGCCGGTGACTCAATAAATGGTTCTAGATCCATCCAGGGTCCACGGCTTCTCGAGGCTTCCATCGCTGGTCCAATCACGAATCTTCTGGACTATCCCTTTGTCTTAGTAGCCCTGTTGCATAAGGCACACGCAATACAGGAGGCATGCCACAGCCCAGCCCCTGGGGCAGTTGTGACTCAAGCGGCGAGCGATGACACAAACTCACAGCCGTAACACCACCCCCTTCCTAAAAAGGCTGATCGTCCCGATCAATCATTGGTCCGTCTGTGTCCCTCCGTAGGCTGCCAGGCGATCTCGATGCACAATCTTCATCTTCGCCCTCGGGCTCCGCTGGATCCTGTAGACGACATCGTTGATCCGTTTCACGACTCGGTACGGGCCCTCCCAGGACTTCTGAAGTTTGGGTGACAGGCCTTTCTTCCGTAATGGGTTGAAGAGCCAGACCAGGTCGTCCTCGTGGAATCCGCCGGCATCCGTCTGCTGGTCGTATCGGGTCTTCATTCGGTCGGTCTCGATCCGCAGTTTCCTCCTCGCGAACGCGTGCACGTCCTCCAGTTGGTCGACCAGTTCTTGACAATACTGGCTTACCGGGATCGGATCATTCCCAGGTCGGCCAAAGGCAAGATCGACAGGTAGACGGAGCTCCCTCCCAAACATGGCCCGGGCTGGTGTGCACCCGGTGGCTTCATGCACGGCGGCGCGGTAGGCCAGGAGAAATAGTGGAAGATGTTTGTCCCAATCCCTCTGGTGCTCGCTGACGACTATTCGAAGATGGTTCTCGATGGTGCGATTGAATCGCTCTACCATCCCGTCGGACTGAGGGTGTAGTGGCGTTGTCCTTGTCTTCCGGATTCCCAGCAGCTGGCATAGGTTCTGGAACACCTGCGACTCGAAGTTCCTCCCTTGGTCGGAGTGCAGCTCCAGGGGTACTCCGTACCGGCTGACGAATCCCTTCACCAGGGTCTCTGCAATCGTCGCGGCTTCTTGGTTAGGGAGCGCATACGCCTCCGGCCATTTGGTAAAGTAGTCGCTGACGACTAATATGTAGCGGTTCCCTGCCTCGCTTAACGGGAATGGCCCAGCAACATCGATGGCCACTCTCTCCATGGGGCCGCCCACGTTGTAGGTCTTCAGTGGACCCCGTCGTCTTCGTCCTGGGCCCTTGCTGGCTGCGCAATCGTGGCACCTCGCACAGTGGTTCTCCACGTCTGTTCGGCATCCGATCCAGTAGAACCGCTCTCTCAGCTTCTCCAGGGTCTTCTTTATCCCTAGGTGTCCACCAGATGATCCTCCATGAACTTCCTTCAGGACTTCCTCCGTCATAGCCTTTGGAACGACGACTTGTTCCCGAGATGTCTTCCCGTCGGTGCTCTCCCAGGTACGGCAGATGAGGCCATCCCTTACAATCAGCGAGTCCCACTGTGCCCAGTAGGATTTAAACTTTGGGCTGCAGTCACTCACAATGTTCCACCCGGGTCTGGGGACACAGGCCCTCTTCCATTCGGCTATCAGTCCCAGGTCATCATCCTCTGCTTGTGCCCGCGTGAATGATTCGCGGCTCCAGTTCCCTTGAAGTTCAACAGTAGTCCGTCGGCACAGTATCCCGGTGTTCTCCTCCCTTCGGGCACAGAAGGTGCAGTCTTCGGGGCACGGTCTTCGTGACAGGGCGTCGGCGTTAGAATGCAGTTGGCCTTTCCTGTGCTGAATCTCAAAGTTGTACTGTTGAAGCCTCTCTAACCACCGCGCGAGTTGACCCTCGGGCTGCTTGAAGTTCAGGAGCCACCGCAGGGATGCATGGTCGGTCCTGATGAGAAATTCTTGCCCGTACAGGTACTTGTGGAAGTGTTCAATGGTCTTCACGATGGCGAGCAGCTCCTTCCTGGTGACGCAGTAGTTCCTTTCTGGCTTTGACAGGGCCTTGCTGAAGTAGGCCACTACTCTCTCCTCGCCGTCCACTACTTGCGACAGGATTCCCCCTATGCCAAAGTCGCTGGCATCGGTATCGACGATGAACCTTGTTCCAGGTCTGGGGTAGGCCAGAATAGGTGCGGTGCACAGAGCCTGCTTGAGTTGTTCGAAGGCACTGCGGCATTCTGCTGTCCACGTGAAGAGTTGGTCCTTCTCAGTCAGTCGATGTAAAGGTTTGGCGATGTCGGCGAATCCTCTCACGAAGCGACGGTAATAAGTGCAGAGTCCCAGGAAGCTTCGTAGTTGGGACTTGTCCTTCGGAACTGGCCACTCCCTCACAGCTGCGGTCTTCTCTGGGTCGGTGCGCACCCCTTCCTCGGAGACGATATGCCCAAGGTACTGGACCCGCTTCTGGAAGAGCTGACACTTCTTGGGGCTCAACTTCAGCTGGGCAGCCCGTAGCTTCAACAAGATCTCCTTCAGGTTGCTGTAGTGCTCCTCGAAGCTTCTCCCCAGAACGATGACGTCGTCTAGGTAGACCAGGCAGGTCTTCCAGTGTAGTCCCCTCAGAATGGACTCCATTAGCCTTTCGAAGGTCGCAGGGGCGTTGCACAGA
The DNA here is from genome assembly GCA_946902985.2 of Meconema thalassinum. Taxonomy (NCBI): domain Eukaryota; kingdom Metazoa; phylum Arthropoda; class Insecta; order Orthoptera; family Tettigoniidae; genus Meconema; species Meconema thalassinum. The sequence continues at coordinate 12,837,520 of OX336390.1, read as the reverse complement.
CCGAATGGCATGACGGTGAACTGCCAGAGCCCGCTGCCCACAGAGAACGCCGTTTTCTCCCGGTCCTTAGGGTGGACCTCCACCTGCCAGTAGCCACTCTTCAAATCCAAGGTGGAGAACCATCTTGACCCTGATATGGTGTCCAGCGTGTCGTCGATCCGGGGTAGAGGGTAGCTGTCCTTCTTCGTGACGTCGTTCACCCGCCTGTAGTCCACGCAGAACCTGGTGGAACCGTCCTTCTTCTTCACAAGCACGACCGGAGAACTCCAAGGACTATGTGATGGCTCGATCACCCCTTGCTCCTTCATCTCTTCTACCATCCGGTCGACTTCGGCTTGCTTGGCGAGCGGGACACGTCGGAATGGGGCCCTAATCGGTGCGCTGTCCCCAACGTCGATACTGTGCTGGACCAAGCTTGTCCTGCCGAAGTCTTTGCTCCCCACGGAGAAGACATCCTGGAATTCGCGTAGCAGGTCCTGAAGTTGGCGTGATTGTTCCTCGTCTAAATGGTCCTGGGATCCTTGGTACAGCTTCTGTAGTTCTTCTGGCAGTGTGCATCTTCTTCGGTTGTCCGTCTGCAGGTGTCTGTCTGTCGTATCTGTGATGCGGGCAATCCAGGTAACGGGCTCGCAGATTCCTAGGTTGGTGTCCCGGTGAACCGTAATGTCGTAGTCGTTCAGGTTGGACAGGCGGACGTACGGCCGAGACGTCGTGTTGATGAGAGTCTTGGCAACTAGCAATCCTTTTGTCTGGATGTCCTCATATTTTGGCTCGATGACAGCCGCCACTCCCTCAGCAGTTCCGTCGACAATTACGGCAGCGCTGACCTCCGTCCTGGCAGGAACGATGACGTCTTCTCTCAGCCTTACTCGCCGTGCGGTGATGGACTCGTGCGCAGGTTGCAAAGCAAGTTCCTCACGTCCGAAGTGCAGAGTGTTGGTACTCAGGTCCAAGATGATGTTGTTCTGGTCCAGGAAGTCCAGTCCGATGATCACTTCGTTTGATACGTCAGCCACAAGCACTGGATGCTTTATCACCCGTCGACCAATGACGAACTCCAGTGATGCTTCGCCATGTACCGGTGCGGTCTCTCCGGTCGCGGTTATTAGCTGGAGGTTCCTTTGTGTGGGTTGCACTCTCCACTTCGGGATCACAGTGGGATTGACGATGGTCCTCGATGCTCCCGTGTCGATCAGCATGGGCCAGCTCACTCCGTTGATGACTCCATCGACCATCAGGCTGCTATTGTCCCTCCGTAACTTCGTCACACGCACTTGGACTGCCGGGGCTTGACGACTGTCACAAGCCAACCTTTGCCCCCCAAGGCTGGCTAATACTCGTTTCCCTGGGCCGCGCGGTTTTCAGACGACTGATTTCCCGTCGGATACCCTCGGCGGCGGCGATCACCGCAGTCCTTGCTCAGGTGGCCTTTCTTACCGCAGGCCCAGCAGGTCGGTAGTCCTCTTCCAGGCCGCCTCTCCGGTTGTCTTCCGGCTGTGTCGTTGCTGGTGGTGCCGCGACTATCGAAGAAACGGCTTAGCGCCTCCATCAATTCGTCGGCCAGGGGCTTGGTCTCGTTGGTTTTTGCTGGTTCATCGACGTCCACTTGACGCACCCGCGCGTGCATTCTGGATGCCTGTTTTGCCGTCTCGAATTCAAGTGCGTGGCTCAGCGCATCTGCCAGGGTCTTATTGCGCGCGAGACGCAGCGCCTGTTGAGTGTCCGAGTCCCGTAGCCCGTCGGTGAAGGTCTGCGTCGCTATCTGCTCCAGAAAGTCGGCCGGCGCTGTTGGGTAGGCGAGCCTTACGAGGCGTGCGATGTCCATCTCGAACTCCTGCAGGGTTTCCGCGTTCTTCTGTACCCGGGTCCGGAGCTGCATCTGGTAGGCCTGCTGAAGATGGCTATCTCCATATCGGGACTCCATATGGGCGATCAGTGAAGGGTAGTCCTGGGATCCAGTCGGGATGGCCTGAAGGACGTTAAGGGCGTCACCTCTCAGCGCTACAATGAGAGCTGTAGCCTTTTCTGTGTTGTTCCAGTTATTTATGGAACAGGCCGCCTCGAACTGACGTAAGTAGGTGCTCCACGGGACCTTTCCGTCGAAGGTTGGGGGCGTCACTCTGCTATGTCCCGTTCCTGATATTCCCGGTGTAACGGTGGGCGGGCGTTGGCGCAGCTCGGCAACTTCCTCTTGTAGGGCTTTGACTCTCTCATCCACCCCGGTCGGCGGGCGTCGGCGCAGCTCGGCGACTTCCTCTTGTAGGGCTTTGAATCTATCTTCCATCCCTGTCGGCGGGAGTCGGCGCAGCTCAGCAAATTCCTTTTGTAGAGCGTTGAATCTCTCCTCCACCCCCATCAGCGGGCGTTGGCGCAGCTCGGCAACTTCCACTTGCAAGGTGTTGAACTTCTCCTCCACTGCCGCGACTTCCTCACGTAGGCCCTGTTCTAATTTCCTTTGGCTCTCCTCTAATTTCGTCAGCAGACACTCTTCCAGATTTTTCTGGCCATCCAGAAATTTGGCAGTTAGGTCCTCTGCTAACTTATTCTGGCTGTCCTTCAGGTCCTCTGCTAACTTCTTCTGGCCATCCTCCATCTTGGTTTCCATGCCATTTAACTTTTCTAGCAGTGCTGCCAATTTCTCCTCCATTTTAGTTGTTTGTCTTGTAAAGGGCATGCACTCACAGGAAAATTAGAGAAAATGACCTGCTCGGGTTTTGAAACCAGGACCGTCAGGTGTTGTGCTTGAGTTCGTAATCCCACTTCTGACACCAGTTGTTACGTGCCACCCCCTAGTGGCACTTTTGTTAACTGGATTACGGTAGGGGTACAAAGCACAACACCAATTACAGCTTAAAGAAATAATTAACTTTATTGTGGCCAGAAAATTACACTAGTCAGCAAATACAAGCAATTAGGAGCCTTATTCCAGTTTCCTCAAGTCGAGAATACTTCCCCTTTCACTTGTCAACAGATCACAGAAGTTAACCCATCCTAATGAGTACGGTGGCCTTGACAGAAACTACCTGCTCCTCTCTTGTATGTTCACCGACCACAATTACTTACGTTCACTTGCTGCAGGCTATTTCGCTGTCCACACGCTGGAGAAACAATGTCACAGGATTTCGTAACTCGCACAGCACTTCGTCACCACACTTCTGTCGCACAAGATAATCGCTCGCACTAGCTCGTAAAACACAGCAACCGCAACTGCTTCACGGGTCACTCTTATATAGCAGGCCGGTGACTCAATAAATGGTTCTAGATCCATCCAGGGTCCACGGCTTCTCGAGGCTTCCATCGCTGGTCCAATCACGAATCTTCTGGACTATCCCTTTGTCTTAGTAGCCCTGTTGCATAAGGCACACGCAATACAGGAGGCATGCCACAGCCCAGCCCCTGGGGCAGTTGTGACTCAAGCGGCGAGCGATGACACAAACTCACAGCCGTAACAGTATTTATTTGACATGTCATAATTTATAATATATAATTTTCAAAAGAAAAATAAATGTCATAATTTGTCCCTATTGAATATAACCCCAATTATATTACACGACCTGTAGCTGGCGAGCCACCCACCTTGCAAATATTGTGAAGATACAAGAGAAATAACAATACCTGAAATATCCTAATCTGCTTCTCTGAAATTTCATTTCTCAAGCCTGGATCCTGCACACCTGTCTCTTCTTCATAACCCATGTTTCTGATGCATTGGTGAGTATTGTGACATACGTCCCTGCTCCATACCAGACCTCTCACGCTATGCAGGGCTTGCCTTCCTCTCTCACTGATCTCCTGGTCATTCTATTACACTCCCTAGATACCATATGGAGTGAAATTAAAATAGAAAGCAAGGTGGGTTTTGTAATTGATCGAAAGGCAGAGCTCTCGACATAAAGGAAGCAATCGAGATTCGCCTAGCCAAACGAAACAATCCCAACAATCTAAATGAACACACTTTTATGGAGAGTTCACCCCTTTTCACTCTACTAAAAAACACACCCTGCCGGAAACCAGACACAACTTAGCGATACAGCCAAGCTAGATAAAAAGGAGGGGAAATAGCGGTGGTTAATAGGTAAATGTTATCTGGATCAGGTGTACTATGTACTTTCTTCTCCAATAAACCTAGGTCGGTATGCGCGGCAGTATTAAAGGTGCCGGGACGTCTTCAAAAGACCGGGCAGCGCTTAGTACGAATGGCTTTTAGTCCACGCGTGGCGAAGCCAGTTCCACGGTCTTTAATAGTTGTAGACCTTCCTGTATTCAATAACATACATTCTTATCTAGATTTGGCAATGTCACACAAATACACATTGCACTGACATCAGACAGCACATAGGAACAGGGGGGGGGGAGAAAGGAAAAACCAGTTTCGTCCAGTTAACACCCCGGTTCAGTCGACCTCAACTGGCGCAAGAGTGAACACGAAACTGCTCGAAGCTCCAGCCAGGAAGACAACCAGTTTAGTAGTAGCCTGTAACGTTACATTATAACCATAGTTGACTTTTTACAACCATATGGTCACCCCAAACAGACAAACTCCGGATTTCTATCACCATTTTAGCATTTCACCTCACATCAGATATACTAGGCTACATTTAGCATACACTGACAGTTGCATTACCAATACTGTAACTAAAGAATTGTACATATTATATATATTTTCACCTGTATTCTCAAACATAGATGTTATAGCCTAAGTGTAATGGGTCTGAAGATGATCGCTTGACGATCAAAACTGGTCATCCTAGTGTATTTATTAATCTCATGTAATTTATTTCAGGATTAGGGCATAACCCAGCTCTTTTGGATACATTCGTGTTGACCGACTGAAAAGCACTAAACTTTTGTTTTGTTTTGTCTATTTGATATATAGATCAGTTTTAGTGTCAATGCTTACTTTTACTCTCATTTCTCTCCTTGATCTTTCTCTCTGCCTTCATGTCAATGTGTTTGTCTTTTTTATGTACTTCTATCTCTCTTTAGTGCATAGATGAACAAACATATCAAGCAACTAATATAAATGTATTGAAATGTTGAAAGTTCTAAGTGCTTTAACCCATTGAGTGCTTCGCCCGTCTATAAACAGTGCATAATAACTATTTTTATTTTATTTCTCCATTTGCTTTCGAGTGACGAGTCGATCTGTGGCATTATGTAGTACTACTTGGATGTTTGCTTCTGGAAGTAACTAACAGAGCATTTTGTAGGTGGAGTCTGTCCTGTATAGTTGGAGCTCATCTGTGATATAAACAAGCATGGCAGAATAACAAACAAATCATTTACGCCTCGTTATGATTTCGAATAAAAGAATATCATTTTTTGTATTATTAAGGAGGAACAAGAGTATTACATTTTAAGAAATGATTTTATTCTGGGCCCTGGTATGCGAACAAAAATTTTAATTTTGATCCGTCAAAATGAAAATTAATATAAATGTGGGATTTTGAATTTACATTTAGAATAATTAACACCCAAAACTCATACACATTTTAAACCCCCTGATAAGTAAAAAATTACGAATTCTACAGTTTTTTTTAAATGGCAATGAAAAACCTCAGCACTTAAAAGGTAAAAATTAATTTCAAAATAATAATCACAAATCCTACCTCGAGCATCGAAGCTGCGGCAGTATCCCGACTTGCTGGTGACGCCCATCTTCAACAAGGCTCCAGCCACTAGAGGGTTCAACAAGAGATTGACCCCTGCTACCACCGCACTGTCACACTGCCCATTCCTGAAGGCGTTCATAGCAGCCTCCATGGCGTACAGACTGGATGAGCAAGCCGTGTCCACCGTCAGACTGGGACCTGAAACACCATCTCTAGCTTAGACATTCATTATAGTCAATGCTTTAAAGATCCCGACTAGAATAATTTACAAGAGGATGGAAAGACAGAAACAGAGTTGGGTCAAGACCAGTTTGGCTTCAGGAGAAACGTAGGAACAAAGGAAGCTGTACTAAGTCTTAGGCTGATTTTGGAAGCTACAGGGTCATTATCTTTGTGCGCCCCGGTAAACACGGCAAGCTAAGCCGGCGTTGACTGGCGCAGATCATGGGCGCGCGTACATGGTTTAGCCGGTGGTTGGCGTGCGCTTTTACACTTTTACCAAACATGTTCAATAATGTGTACTTACAGTGTTGAAAATGTCCTCCCTCTCTTGTAACACACACCTGACATCTTCTGATGAAAGAATGGGCAACAATCTCATCTAAGTTTTGTTCTGTAAGAACACAACGCTGTCTGTTAACTTTTTATTATTCGAATTGTGAATATACACACATTAGTGCAATGTGAATTGGTGTCTAGGCATTACCAACAATCACAGTAATCACAATACTCACTAAACGTGCAACACGTCTAAGCTTTGCAGATACACGTCCATATGAATGACAAAACACGTGGGAACTAACGATATGAGTCCATGGTGTCCACAGAATTTTCAATGTCAATTTTCCTGACTTTTCCTGACTTTTCCTGACCATTTTTCAACAAAATTCCTGACTCGCGAAGTCATCGTAATATCGGAAAAATGGTTTATTGAGCAAATATATCTCTTATTTGAAGCCTCCACCATCCCCATAGCTGCCCAACGCTCCCCTCTTTATTCATTTAAAATATAAAATAAAGTAAATTATAATGCAATAATACATAAATCAAAGTACTTAATAACCTAAACTACTGTGATGGGGTCGCCACATCCCTAAGCCAACGCCAAAAAAAAGAGGTTTTTACTATGATGTACTGTAAAAACCATAATATCCAGTGAGTTATTGCTTTTTATCTTCAGAGATTAGTTGAACTAGTAACATCAAAATATGGCTGTAAAACACAAAATACTGTATGGCTAGGGATAGGAAAAATTCGCGATCGCGAATTTTTAAAGGAAGTAATACACAGGTGATAATGTGGTATAATAACCCTAAAAATAGCGAAAATAAATGTTTTTGAGCTCGCGAATTTTCGCGAATTTCGCATGAAACGCGAATTTTGCGTGAAAACGCGAATTTTAGCTTTTTCGTTGTTTTTTTCGCGAATTTTTGAAAGTCGCGAATTATCTGCAGTAATGTTTTTAAGCCTAGCAAAAAAAAACTATTGGTTAAAATATTGAAATGTATTTTAAGAACACACAGAAAAAAATAATTATATTACTTTATAACATAGTATTGTAAGAGACACTTCGTGGATTAGGCCTATACCAATATTAAAAACTTATTGTTTCTAAGATAGTTTATTTTTTCTAATTTTAGATTGTACAATTCTGAAGAAAACAATATATGAGAACTAAAATTCATCTCGATTTTCTATATAAGAGATAAGTGTGACTATAGACACACAAGCTTGACTGTGGGAACGTTCGGGATTTCCGTTGCATCACTCCTTCACTTGACATGCACTGGATCTCAGTTTACCTCACCGACAGTCAAATTCCGTACAATATCCTCATCGCTTTCATGTCTGAAACCATGATCGTCTTTATCGAAGTCTAACTACTGAATGTCACTTTCATCTGGATCTTGGCATTCATCCAGGTTTTGCCCTAATGTCATCGTAGTGAGACCACCTTGCCCGTTTGAAATATCGTCGTCACAGAAGACGACAAAGGCTTGCTTTTGTGCGAGTGTAGTAGCGGTAATTTTCTCTCATGACTTGACTGCATGGAGAGCATCCAACAAACACGGAATGATCGGTAACTTAACGGTAGATAGCGGACCTCACTTTCTGCATACAGCGATCTTTATCAATCTGGGCGGTCACCCTGGTAAGTTACTAAGTTATTGAGGTTTTAAGGGCCAGAACAGCAAGGTCACCTGCCCCTTCATCCTAGTAACTACTCGACACGTGGCGTCATATAGTGCGCCTTTCAGACATGAATATCTAGATGGCAAGTATCCATATCAAAATGTGTCACTGTTTCCTGAACCAGTCTTAACCTGGTGGTCTTCTTGGTTTCATTTTGTAGTGTACCTGTCAGAGTACTTGAAAAATATTGTGCAATTTATGAATGAAGTAGTAGGGACTGATAACTCTGGTGTTGATTTCCTGAACAATGTTTCACATGATTAAATACTCGAGATTCAAAGAATTTGGCACAGACATCACTGAACTCATCCCTTTATTAGAAGGCCAGTCTTATCACACTGTTCACCTTCTAGATGGACATCTACGGAGAATTCAGCAAGTCCTTAAACTTGCTATTTCTGGAAATTACGGTACCAACATTAAGGAGCTGTTGGGAGGGTTGTGGAAATGTGTTAAAAAGAGAGAAAATACATTCAGTTTTAGTAAACGCTGGGTCCCATGCTCTTAGAATATTAATCAGATCCATTGACCGTGGGAACAAGATTTACAAATGTGTGCGTTTGATCCAGCAGAAATAGTGCCAATGAACATCAATGAGGACCTAGCAAAGAAAATTAAGAAGTTGCCATTCTGTGGAACACTGGAAGAAAGTGAGGTCATAAGAGGATACAAAGAACTGCAAACTTTAATCAAGAACAGGACCAAGACAGACATTGTTCGAGTTTTGCAAGGAATGACATTTGTATTTCCAAAGTTCTCAGAATCCGTGTTGAAAACCATTTTGATACCCTGTTCAAACACTAACTGTGAACTTTTGTTTTTCAGCTTACGCTAGCACGTTAAGTGATATGTATCACCGTTTGTCACAAGAGAATTTGGATCTCTTCACTGAAGTATACTTTGAAGGATGACTGAAATGTGTTATGTTATCCATGGCATTTAAAAAATCCCGCCTAAAATTTAATATTTTGAAAGTACCGAAAAGTGCACTTGAAACCATCGAATTTGCCACTTTAAAATACCGCTTTCTTCACTCTGAAATCACCGAAAAATTCCTATCCCTATGTATGGCTAATATAAAATTCCTGACTTTCTAATACTTTTCGCCAGTTTTTCCTGACTCACACCATTTTTTCACACTTTTTCCTGACTTTTCCTGACCAAAAACAAAATCCCTGACTTTTCCCGACTATTCCTGCCTGTGGACACCATGGAGTCAGTGGATCGGGTTATTGCGAGCCCGACTCGCTCAGAACCTGGCCAGCCAAATGACGCCATAGTTTGCCGCAGATACCGGGGCGCACAAGGATAATGACTTTGTAGAATAAGGAAGGGTAAGAGAACGGTCATGGCATTTGTAGACTTAGAAAAGGTTTTTGATATCGTTGATTGGGCTAAATTGTTTAACATTTTGAAAACGATTGGAATAAAGTACAGATATAGGAGGGTGATCTACAATCTATACTGAAACCAGACAGCAGTCATTCGAGCTGAAGGACATGAGAGAGAAGCTGGTATTCAGAAAGGTGTTAGGCAAGGCTGCAACTTATCACCCATACTTTTCAATCTTTACATTGAGCAAGCAATGAAGGAAATTGGAGAAAAATTCAAAGTGGGAGTGAAGATTCAAGGAGAAATAATTTCAACTCTGAGATTTGCTGATGACATCGTCATCTTGGCCAACATGCCTGAGGATTTGAATGAGTTTTTGAATGGTATGGACTCCGTCTTACGGAAAGAATTTATGATGAAAATTAATAAATGTAAAACAAAAATACTGGAATGCAGTCAAAAGAAATCAGAAACCCCTATGGAGATCAAATTGGCAGATGAAAAGCTGAAGGAAGTAGGAGACTTCAGTTACTTAGGAAGCAAAATAACCAGTGATGGACGAAGCAAAGAGGATATAAAAAGTAGGTTGGGTCAGGCAAGGAAAGCATTTCTATAGAAAAGGAATCTGTTGACTTCGAATATAGATTTAGGTATTAGGAAGTCAATTTTGAAAGCCTTTGTCTGGAGCGTGGCGCTCTATGGAAGTGAAACTTGGACTGTTGGTGCAGCAGAAAAGAGGAGAATTGAAGCGTTTGAAATGTGGTGTTACAGGAGAATGATGAAGATCAGATGGGTAGATAGGGTTACAAACGAAGAGGTATTAAGACGAGTGGGAGAGGAGATATGTTTCTGGCGACTGCTAATGAAGAGAAGAGATAGGTTGGAAGGACGCATATTAAGACATCCAGGAATAGCAAGCTTACTTATGGAAGGAAGGGTAGAGGACAAGAACTGTAGGGGTAGACCAAGATTAGAATGAATATGTTAAACAGATTGCCTCAGATGTAGGGTGTGGTAGCTATGTAGAGATGAAACGATTAGCTCAGGACAGGGAGGGATGGAGCGCTGCATCAAACGAGTCGAAATACTGAGGACTTAAACAACAACACCAACAACAGTCAATAGGAAGATACACAAGATGAAATTAAAGGGAGAAAGACCAAGAGACAAGTGGCTGAAAGGTGTGGAGGACAGCATCTAAAGGAACAGGTACAATGGTCCAAGTAACACATTGAAAATATACTCTACTTGCTCTCTTTTGACGTGAAAAAGTGTTACAGTGAAAGGTCATTATATAGTTTTATCTCTCTTCTGTTGCTGCGCTCGAGTGTCGCTCTGTCAATCAATATATTCTTTTCCTTGCAGATTACTTGCTCACAACCCTGACAGTTTTAGTTACTGACGAAGGATGGCAAAAAGATAGTTCTTGGCGTAAGCTGCCAGTTCATGAAATGTGTGCCAGTCACAAACTACACTATATTGATGTTGTTTCATTTGAGAGGCTTGGATATCCTGGTCATTAAGCCCCGTGTACTTGGGTATGTGTGGAATTTTCTGTGATAACCAGTTTCTAAAATTATGACAGCATCAGATGCTTTTCTGAGAATGGCATTGTTTTTCCAGAATAGCGAGTAGTGGATTGTTTTGTTAAGGGACTAATTCACCGAATTAGTGTTAACCATTACTTATTTAACTATTTATTTCACTCATCATCGGCTTTAACTCGAATCCGAGTATAAATCTTCTTCCTTCAGTCCAGTTTGTGGATGTGTTTACGGTGACTAAAGAGTCCAATCCTGGCATGGAACAAGCGACCACACAAGTCGCATAGTATTGCTGGAGGAGGACGTGGTTGGGCTGCTCGAAGTTTCCTAGCTTGACGCTTGGCCTCTTCATGTATGCGTCGATCCCTTTCAAACGCCTTTATAGTATCCAAGATGGTACGGCGCCAAGTTGAGCGGTTTTCAGCCAGCATGTCCCAGGTTTGTGAATCAAGACCTGTCAATTTCAGGGTCTGCTTAAATTGGTCCTTGTAGCGCCTCTTAGGACCACCATGAGGTCTGGTGCCATAGCATAACTCACCATATAGCATTTGACGAGGTAATCTCACATCATCCATCCGATGGACATGACCAATCCATCTAAATTGGTGACCTATTATGGATGATTCTATGCTGTTGATTTGAGCCTTTTCCAGAACAGCAATATTGGTAATGCGGTCTTCCCATTTAATCCTCAGGATTGATCGAAGTTTTTGTAGGTGGAAACGCTCAAGCTTCCTAAGATCACGTCGGTAAAGGGTCCACGTTTCACAGCCATACAACAATGTAGAAATGACTACTGCTTTGTACACCATAAGCTTTGTACTCATGGATAGATCTTTATTCATGAAGACCCGGTGCGCTAATCGTCCATATGCTGCATGGGCTGCGCCAATTCTCTTATCCACATCCTGCTCACAGGTACAGCTCACAGAAATGGTACTGCCCAGGTACGAGAAGTGGTCAACCTGTTCTAATGGCAAATTTGAGATGGAGATATTGAACTGAGGAAGAGGTGTGCCTGGTGAAGGTTGTGCCAAGACTTTAGTCTTATTGACATTTATGGTAAGACCAAAGCGATCACATGCACTTTTGTACCAGTTAACTGACTCTTGCAGCTCTTCTGGTGTGAGAGTTGGTGACGCAGCATCATCTGCATACAACATGTTAGTAACCTTAGTAACCTGAGTTTTCCTCAAGGAGCGGAGACGAGTTAGGTTGAAAAGCCCTCCATCAAAACGATACTTGATCTCCACACCTGGGATGTTTGTGGGTGAATCATAAAGCATTGCAGCCAAGTACAGCGCAAAAAGCGTTGGAGCCAGTACACATCCTTGTTTCAGTCCATGGGTAATGGGAAATTCATCGGACATCTTATTCTGATGGCAAACCTGACCTGTCATGCCATCATGGAGAGCTTTGATTAGATCTACAAAACGCTGAGGGCAACCAAACCGCTTCAGCACTGCCCACATGGCTGGTCTTGGAACCGAATCAAATGCCTTTTCCAAGTCATAAAAGACTAAGAAGAGTGGATTCTGTTGTTCTCTACATTTTTCTTGTAGCTGTCTCACACAGAAAATCAAGTCAATTGTGCTTCTGGAAGTTCTAAATCCGCATTGTGACTCTGGGAGGATCCTCTCAGAGATAACCTTGAGGCGGTTAAGTAGAATTCTTGCAAGAATCTTCCCCACAATTGATAGCAGTGATATACCACGGTAGTTGCCACAAACACTGCGATCACCCTTTTTAAAGATAGTGACGATAGTGGCATTCTTTAGGTCTCCAGGTACCTTTCTTGATTCCCATATTCTGAGGATAAGGATGAAAATTCTTGTTTTGAGGGAATGACCTCCGGCTTGAATTAGTTCCAGAGGGATGTTATCTGGGCCAGGCGCTTTTCTGGGTTTCAATTGGGTGAGAGCTGCACTGAATTCATGATAAGTAGGAGGTACTGCCAACCACAGTTGTTCAGGTTGTTGCGGCACATCACAGAGGAAGTCTTCAGCAGCTTCTGATGGACGATTTAGGAGATTGGAGAAGTGCTCCTTCCAGCGTTCCAAGATTTCTTGACTATCAGTAAAGGTAGTAGAATTATCAGCGCTTTTCAGTGTACCTGATGATGAGCGAGATGGTCCATATATTTCCTTGAGTACGGCATAGAAGTTCCTCAAGTCTCGAGCATCCGATAATCTCTGCAGTTCCTGAGCCTTCTGTTGCCACCAAGTATTTTTAATCTGCCTTATCTGCGTCTGGCATTTACCCTTGAGTTCCAGTAGTTTATCTCTCTTTGTGTTGGAAGTTGGGTCTTGAAGATGGGCAAGATAGGCATTCCTTTTGGCATTGATGAGAGACAGAATTTCCTCATTGTTGTCATCAAACCAGTCTTGTCTTTTCCGCACTATAAAACCAATGGTTTCCTCAGCTGACTGTGTGATAATCTTCTGTAATGTGGCCCATTCTTGCTGAATATCATTTGTTACTGGGTTTTCTGATAACTGGGTGACGATCCTGTTTCCAAAATGTTTGTACATGGATTCATCCTGAAGTTTGGATGTATTAAACTTCTTTCTTGGCAAATTTTTGATGTTCCTAGGTGGTTTAGGTCTGATGGATATCCTGAGCTTACATATAAGAAGTTTATGATCTGTCCAACAATCGTCTATATTCCTTGCTGTTCTGGTAATAAGAGTGTCCTTCTTATCACATTGCCGGGTAATGATATAATCAAGAATGTGCCAATGTTTGGAACGAGGATGCATCCACGTGGTTTTGAAGCGGTCAGGTAGCCGGAACTGCGTGTTGGTAATGAAAAGTTCGTGTTCTGCACAAAGACCAAGAAGCAACAGTCCATTGGGATTACATTTTCCAAGTCCCTGTTTGCCCATCACATTATTCCATAGCCTGTGATCTTTCCCAACTCTGGCATTGAAGTCACCGAGGAGCAAGAGTTTATCTGCAGATGGTACCTTGGAGATGATTTCACTTAGCTGATTATAGAACTGAGCCTTTACTTCATCATCAGAATCTAAGGTAGGAGCATAGGCAGAGATGAGTGTCATAAAGGAACCTCCTGAGAGTGGTATGCGGAGAGTCATGAGCCTTTCGCTGATTGCAATGGGCGTAAGTTGGTGATAATTTACCAGTTTGGTCTTCACAGCGAAGCCCACACCATGAATACGACATTCACCCTCATCCTTTCCTTTCCAGAAGATGGTATATCCTGTTCCAGATTCAGTAATCTTGCCTTCAGCAGACAGCCTAGTTTCACTGAGAGCAGCAATGTCAACGTTGAGTCTTGATAACTCATGGGTTACGAGAGCTGACCTTCTCTCAGGTCTAATGTTATTGTCAAAATCAAGCAAGGTTCTGATGTTCCATGATCCAATAATCAAATTGTGATTCTTTACTGTTTTTGAGTTTCGACCGCATGAGGGGTGACCTGCTGAGTGCGGTTGCCCAGCCGGACCAAGATTGTGACTTCCGATGTTTAGCCCACCTTTTCTAGGGCCTTCCCCATGTGGGGTGGGCAGCGGTGATCCTAAATAGGCCTGCCCAAACACAGATGCAGGACCGAATTCCTGAGTAGTCACAGAGTCTCCGGAAGACGACCATCACACATCTGCTGCCAACGTGCAGGTCCGAACTAGGGGCTTCCAGTTACACCCATAACCTGCCCCCACCGTCCATATCCCATCGCCGTTGGACTTTGAAAAGTGACGTTCGGAAGAAGTGCCACTGGCGTGAATTTGTTTAGGGTGGATCTCAGCTTGCCAGGACGAGACCCACACACTATGATCTCTGAGCCTTATCCTGCGGCTCACAAAGAATGAGACATGCAGGACCGAACACAAAGACTGCAACGAACTGCCGCATACTCAAGTACTACTGAGGTGCGCCTTTACAGCCCGTCCGTCTGGCGTGGCCTCTTCCGCCTCTATGACACTACACAACTATACAACAGACATATTCAAACATAGAACAACGAACAACAACTGCCACAGTCTTTTGTCACAGAGTCCAAACACAAGATGGCCCTCCAGCCAGCGGCCGCCATTTAGGGTCCAAAAACGACTTAGTAGACTCTTTTAACCAGTTCCATAACATCCTCCCACCTTTTTATCATACTATGATTAAAACCACTGTACTTCAAATATTACAGATCAAGGAAAATTTACAAATTCAGGCGGGATGGAATTTGTATCTTCCTCCCACACCTTGTCGAACTCAAATGTGGAACACCAGGGGGCGAGACAGGAACATCAGGGCTCGATACAGGAACGCCAGAGCTCGAAACAGGAACACCAGGGTCTTTATCTAAAACCTCTTCTTCATACTGCCACTCAGTAAATGGAGTTGCTTCTAGAGGATAGATGTTCTGCACAGGCCGCTTCAGCTCTCCAGTTGTAGTCGTCACCTTGACCACTCTGACGACATTGTCCTTTCCGGGATGTACTGAAACCACCCTTCCTAAAGGCCAGTCCATTCTACGTGCACTGTCACTTCCAAGGATCACTACTTCTCCCACCTTCAATTCTCGATGTGAGTTTGCTTTGCCTTTTCCCGGTTTAAGTTGCCCTAGGTACTCTAGTCTGAATCTTTTTCGCAATTCTGCCCTCAAATGCTGCATGTGCCTGAACCTTTTTCTATGGTTTAGCTGATCAATGTGATCAATATCGGGTACTCCCACCCTCGGAATATCCTGAAGAAACATCACAGGTGTCAATGCTACCAAATCATCACTTTCTTCAGACAAGTAAGTCAAAGGCCAAGAATTGATGACTGCCTCTGCGTCCAACAGAACCGTTAATAGTTCCTCATAGTCTAAGGAGGAACGACCTAGTACTCGTCGCAACAACTTCTTCAGCATTTGAACAATACGCTCCCAAAACCCACCCCACCATGCAGCAGTGGGAGGATTGAATTTCCAAACAATTCTCATGCACGTAGCCTCAACTTTTATTTTGGTCCAGTCAACTTCACTGAAAGCATTTTCTGCTCCCACAAAATTTGTCCCATTATCACTGTAAATGATGTTTGGTCTCCCTCTTCGAGCGACGAATCGCCTCAATGCTTGCAGAAACCCTGGAGTAGATAGAGTCCTAACGAGTTCAAAATGCACAGCTCTGAAGACCGCACACGTGAATAGCACCACCCAGACCTTTTCACCTCCTCGGAGGTATAACGGGCCAGCCAGATCAACTCCTACAATTTCAAAGACAGAAGCGTCTCTAATCCGATCCTCTGGTAAAGGTGCAACTTAGATGATAACTCCCTTTGCTTGGTGTCTTCTGCACCTGACACAGCCAGAAATCACCTTTCTTATTGTCCTTCTACCATTAACAATCCAAAACCGTTCTCGCAAAGTGGAGAGAAGAACTTGTACTCCAGCATGAGACATTTCTAGATGTTTCTCCATGATCATCATCTGAACTAGCTGGTGTTTAGCTGGTAGCAGAATTGGAGTGAGGAATAATTCATCGTCCGGTCTCCTTATTAACCTTGTTTTTACTCGAAGTAATCCTCTTTCATCTTCAAACACGTTCAGATTTTTGAAGGACTGCTCCTTTTCGGCGAGCATCTCTTGCGTAACGATCTTCAACAGTCTCCTTTCAGCTACTTGCAATTCTTCGACTTGGAGTTCCTTTGAAATACGTACTTCGCCCTCTTTTGCTGTGTTGTGGATGAATCGTAGAATCCAGGCTGTCATCCTGACAACTTTTGAGTACTTGGAAAAGTATTTCAGATACCACTTTTCTTCTGGTTCCACAGAAACTAGTACAGTTGAAATTCCTTTCCTTTTCTCTTCATTTACCCTTTCTTCATCAGGCAAGGCATTGTCGAGAGGCCATTCCGAACTAGGAGATCTCAACCAATGAGGGCCCTCCCACCATTTCGACGTCATGAGTTTGGAAGCAGCACAACCCCTAGAAGGTAGGTCAGCCAGGTTATTCACTCCACGTACATGATTCCAGCTATCAGGGTTAGACAGCTGTTTAATTTCCTTCACCCGATTTGCTACAAAAGTTCCCCAGACTTCCTTCCTCTTGATCCAGCAGAGAGCTGTTGTGGAGTCTGTCCAATAATATGTTGGAAGCTCTGCTATTCCTAAACTTGCCTTTACGGAAAATGCAAGGTGAGCTCCAATTGAACAAGCAAGGAGTTCCAACCGCGAAAGAGCCATTTTTTTCAGCGGGGCTACACGTGACTTTGCTTAAAGAAGCGTTATATTTGTGTCCTTTCCATCTTCTGAACGAAGAAACACAACCACAGCATATGCTACTCCACTTGCGTCGCAGAACGTATGAAGGCTCCAAGATTCCTGTGTCTTGCAGCGAGCCATTTGTCTGGGAATTTTAATATCAGGCAATACCTCAAGTTCTTGATGCCAAATTTCAAACTTCTTCCTCATGTCATCCTCCATTTCTTCATCCCAGCTCATTTTCTTCCGCCAACTTTCCTGCAATAGCAACTTCGGTACTAGAGAGACAGGACATGTGAATCCTATAGGATCAAAGATTCTCTGAGCAGCCGCCAATACATTTCTTCTAGTGATCTTGTCGCCAATCTTCGACATGTCAATTTTCTCACAAGAAAGAACATCTTCTGTCTTGTTCCAACGAAGTCCTAATACCGAGGTTACCTCAGGATCTGACGAGTCGCTCTCAGGAGAATTTAGACTTGTGTACTCCCAGTTACGAAGATCAAAACGTGCTCTGGCCAGCAATGCGGTAGATTCTCCTATAAACGTACTCAATTCTTCCTCATTATCCAAAGAGGTGATACAATTGTCTACATAGAAGGAATTTCTCAGTCTTTTTGCTGTCTCGTGGTAGTCGACGCTCTCTTTCAATTGAAGGTCAAGAACTGCTTCCAGCAGAAATGGGCTGCAATTCAGACCAAATACAACTCGGCAATGTCGAAAAACTTTCAATTCACTATCCTTTGAATCCTTCCACCACAAGAAGCGCAAGAAATCACGATCAGTTTCCTGAACAGATATCTGCAGGAAAGCCTTCTTAATATCAGAAATCACTCCTATCCTATTTTTTCGAAACATCAATGGAAGCGTAGGGATTTGTTGTAGCAAATTAGGACCCTTTTCGAGACATTCATTTAAAGAAGGAGTATTCTTCGATTTGCTGGATCCATCGAACACGGGTGGTAGAGTTTTCTTTGAAGATTCCCCGGTGTGGTAAATAATAACACAGGTCTTCCTTTTCTCCTTCTGGAACCTCTTCAATTATGCCCTCTTTCATCCATTCCTGAAACACATTTCCATATTCCTCAAACTTTCCTTCTTTGGTCAGTCTATTCGAAACTGAGATCAATCTTTTCTCCGCTATCTCCTTGTTGTTCCGTAAGTACTGTCGGCTCTCCAACCAAGGTAACGCAACTTCATATCGGCTATCCGCATTAACCTTTACAGTCTCTTGGAAGTAATGACGTGCAGCTTCTTCCATCTCTTCTCTCGACTTGTTTTCCATGGGGTCAGATATGCCTATAGTCTCCAAGTTCCAAAGGTCGGTTATAGAGGCAGATTGAATGAACAGGGTAGTTGAATACAAAGCCCGGGAACTACCCTCTTCGTCTTTCAATTTACCAGTCACGGTCCAGCCAAGCGTTGTCCTCACAGCAACCAATCCTGATTCAAGCTTATGGGTTTCATTCAGCAAAAGACTCCTTGCAACATCAGCTCCTAGCAGGACTTCCACGTCGGATGGATTTGTTCCCACATCAGACAGCCATATCTTTTTTGCTTTCATTTCTTTCATCCACGGTCCAAACTTCAACCTTGGAATCTTCCCACATATTACCTTCTGGTCAATCAATTGCAACGTGGTATTAAAGGAACCATCACAGCTGCTTTCATTCACATCATACAGGTGATGGTCTTAATAATAAAACATATTTCAAGGGGGCTGAGCAAAACATTGCCTAGGTGCCCTTAAATCCTCTCGGTGGCCCTGTACCTACCTGTGAAGTCCAGGATGTATGATATCCGATTAGCCAGCAGTGATCGAATACTTCCAAACAAGCCCCACTTGTCGAAGAGGTGTGGGTTGGCAGCCCAGAAGCCATCAGTGTCACTGATACACACAGCAACGAACACACCCACTCGAGTTCCACGCAGTGTGATGGGATTTATTCCTGAAACAGTTCAAGTCAGTGTGGTGTGAACTCAGAGTAAAGCTCTCTTATATCCCGTGGCGCTACCCCAAAACCATGGGGCCGGCTAAGGTCTCTTATAACCTACCAATTTGCAGATTGCACTAAAATGGACATGATGAGGGGAAACATTAGGATCAGTCTCAGAGAAGAAAGCAATAGCAAAATACCTCATGCCTCTCCTGCTTAGTATGACTCATTATAGTTTGGGGTTTCTAACCACATAACCTACCCCGCGGTGTAACATCGCAGAGCTGCAGCAAGTCCAGAGATCAGAGTTTCAAATTAAGACACGAGTATGTTTATAACATGAGCAAAGTGAGTTTTATAATTTCCATACGAGTGTCTTAATTACCATCATAGGAGAGTTGCATACGACTGTTTATGTTCGACGATAATTATAATTTTACTATATGTTTTAACATAAATATCTAGCCTCCGTGGCTTAGGCGGCAGCACGCTGGCCTCTCACCGCTGGGTCCGTGGTTCAAATCCCGGTCACTCCATGTGAGATCTGTGCTGGACAAAACGGAGGCAGACAGGTTTTTCTCCGGGTACTCCGGTTTTCCCTGTCAAAATTTCATTCCAGCAACACTCTCCACTATCATTTCATTTGTCATTCATTTAATCATTGCCCCAGAGGAGTGCGTCAGGCCTCGGCAGCCGGCACAGTTCATATCCTCGCCGCTAGATGGGGGCTTCATTCATGCCATTCCTGAACCGGTCGGAGACTGGAAGCAGGCTGTGGATTTTTCATTTTTTTTTTCATTCATAAATATCTGTCAAGATTCTGTTGGTTGAATTCTTCTTCTTGGGAATTGTGTGGGCTCAGCATTTGATCTCTACCCAATAACAAATCCCAAAGCTTTAATACATCGTTTATCCTGAAGTAGCACCAACAGATAGCACACAGGGACTATGTTGGATCATTTTGTTATTTTGGTCAAATAACACAAAATAGCCTGTTACAAACGCTTTAAAATTAAAATGTATCGTATTATCAACTAGTTATTGTTCAAATTCTGTGCGTATAGAATGTCAACGGAAGGCAAGTCAACTGAGTCCCAAATAGAACAGTTATGATATCTGGCGGAGAAGTTTCGCATAAGAAATCCATTTACTGAACAGGGAGCTGGATTATAATATCCATGGAACTTATGTCATACATCTGCTTCCTCTATGACGTTCTGGTGTGTTTATGTCAACAACAGCATTCACTGAAATGTGTCAGCGAAATCTTACGAATTTGTAGAAATTGGAGTTGCGGATATTAAGGTACAGTGCTATTTCTTTTGCAATATTGCCCAGTTTGTTAATGCATTGTAACTACAGTGGTTGATCCAATATAGGCTTCATTGTCAACTTTCAAATCATGTAATTCTTGTGCAACATGTTGGATTTTGAGTGTATGTCAGGAGCTATCCTTACCTAATTGGTCAATGAATGGAAATATTGAGCTCTGATTGGTTGGAAAAACTGTGTTATAATGAAAAGTAGTACTTTAATGACCCCCATCAGGATACAGTTTTCTGACATATAATATTTACATATCGACATCGTCGAACATAAAGGTAATTATTATATATTATATGTGTCACAGGCAGCTGCGCTAGTGAACATTTTGAACCACCAGGTGGCTTGGCGAATGTGTGCATTATGAAAGTTTATGAACCAGTGTAACATTTCGTAAGGGGGTGGTGATGATATAGGGGTCGCTTAGGTGTTGAAGACACAAGGAAATACAACCAACTTCTTGGGAAAAATATTCTGGTTCAAAACTACCTACTTCAATAATTTCTTTCATTTATCACTTATTAATTAGACATCCTTTTAATTGTCTTTTTTTATCATTATTTTATATAAAGTATACTTTCTTCATCATCACCAAAACATAACATCATCTTACTAATTAGACCAGAGGTTCCCATTAGGGGGTCCGCGATGGTTGACCAAGGGGTCCGCGATGGTTGACCAAGGGGTCCGCGATGGTCGACCAAGGGGTCCGCGATGGTTGACCAAGGGGTCCGCGATGGTTGACCAAGGGGTCCGCGATGGTTGACCAAGGGGTCCGCGATGGTTGACCAGGGGGTCCGCGATGGTTGACCAAGGGGTCCGCGATGGTTGACCAAGGGGTCCGCGATGGTTGACCAAGGGGTCCGCGATGGTTGACCAAGGGGTCCGCGATGGTTGACCAAGGGGTCCGCGATGGTTGACCAAGGGGTCCGCGATGGTTGACCAAGGGGTCCGCGATGGTTGACCAAGGGGTCCGCGATGGTCGACCAAGGGGTCCGCGATGGTTGACCAAGGGGTCCGCGATGGTTGACCAAGGGGTCCGCGATGGTTGACCAAGGGGTCCGCGATGGTCGACCAAGGGGTCCGCGATGGTTGACCAAGGGGTCCGCGATGGTCGACCAAGGGGTCCGCGATGGTTGACCAAGGGGTCCGCGATGGTTGACCAAGGGGTCCGCGATGGTTGACCAAGGGGTCCGCGATGGTTGACCAAGGGGTCCGCGATGGTTGACCAGGGGGTCCGCGATGGTTGACCAAGGGGTCCGCGATGGTTGACCAGGGGGTCCGCGATGGTTGACCAAGGGGTCCGCGATGGTTGACCAGGGGGTCCGCGATGGTTGACCAGGGGGTCCGCGATGGTTGACCAGGGGGTCCGCGATGGTCGACCAAGGGGTCCGCGATGGTTGACCAAGGGGTCCGCGATGGTTGACCAAGGGGTCCGCGATGGTTGACCAAGGGGTCCGCGATGGTTGACCAAGGGGTCCGCGATGGTTGACCAAGGGGTCCGCGATGGTTGACCAGGGGGTCCGCGATGGTTGACCAAGGGGTCCGCGATGGTTGACCAGGGGGTCCGCGATGGTTGACCAAGGGGTCCGCGATGGTTGACCAGGGGGTCCGCGATGGTTGACCAAGGGGTCCGCGATGGTTGACCAAGGGGTCCGCGATGGTTGACCAAGGGGTCCGCGATGGTTGACCAAGGGGTCCGCGATGGTTGACCAAGGGGTCCGCGATGGTTGACCAAGGGGTCCGCGATGGTTGACCAAGGGGTCCGCGATGGTTGACCAAGGGGTCCGCGATGGTTGACCAAGGGGTCCGCGATGGTTGACCAAGGGGTCCGCGATGGTTGACCAAGGGGTCCGCGATGGTTGACCAGGGGGTCCGCGATGGTTGACCAGGGGGTCCGCGATGGTTGACCAGGGGGTCCGCGATGGTTGACCAAGGGGTCCGCGATGGTTGACCAGGGGGTCCGCGATGGTTGACCAGGGGGTCCGCGATGGTTGACCAGGGGGTCCGCGATGGTTGACCAAGGGGTCCGCGATGGTTGACCAAGGGGTCCGCGATGGTTGACCAGGGGGTCCGCGATGGTTGACCAAGGGGTCCGCGATGGTTGACCAAGGGGTCCGCGATGGTTGACCAGGGGGTCCGCGATGGTTGACCAAGGGGTCCGCGATGGTTGACCAAGGGGTCCGCGATGGTTGACCAAGGGGTCCGCGATGGTTGACCAAGGGGTCCGCGATGGTTGACCAAGGGGTCCGCGATGGTTGACCAGGGGGTCCGCGATGGTTGACCAGGGGGTCCGCGATGGTTGACCAGGGGGTCCGCGATGGTTGACCAAGGGGTCCGCGATGGTTGACCAGGGGGTCCGCGATGGTTGACCAGGGGGTCCGCGATGGTTGACCAAGGGGTCCGCGATGGTTGACCAGGGGGTCCGCGATGGTTGACCAGGGGGTCCGCGATGGTTGACCAGGGGGTCCGCGATGGTTGACCAAGGGGTCCGCGATGGTTGACCAGGGGGTCCGCGATGGTTGACCAAGGGGTCCGCAAAGAGTCGTCAAGAAATAACGCAATAATGAAAACGGAGAAAGTACAAAGAGTTCCTTAAAAATAATAATTATGCGTTGCACCCATTACATAAGTGGCGCACTCATATGTGGCTCAGCGTAATTTGAACTCCTCAAGTTTCCCGCTAGAGAGCGTTCTGCTCCGCAGCCATTTTGTCTGTTCACATACATGAGTTTTGAAAGTTGAAACTTTTGATTGATTTAATTGTTAAAAGTCCATTGAATATGGATCGTTGGTTGAAGAGTGGATCTTAAAAACGAAGTAGGCCACTGCTATAGAGTGACGAAAATGAATCTGTGGTAATAAATATACAAGTGAATGGGCCGCCTGCTGCCTCTCTTGAGCCTAGCCATTGAAAGACTAAGCCTACTGCGAAAAGTAGGAAATACGACATAAAATATTAGGAAATTGGCTTTACATATTGTGGACCTGAAGATTGTCCTAAGCCTCAATGCTTTGAAACCTTTGCCGAGAGTATGGAACATGGCATGTAGATACCAAACACTCGGAGCACAAAGGTAAATCCATTGAATTCTTCGAACTGAAATCATGCCAGAATGTAATTGCCAAAAGTTGTGGTGCAAATGTGACTGAAAATGCAACGCTTGCATCCTACGAAGTATCTCAGCTTGTCGCTCATTCTACCTTCAGCAATTATTTTGTGCAAGAGAATGCTGGGCGGTGCTGCCGCAAAGCTTGTAAGTACCATCCCGCTGTCTAACTATACTGTGCAAAGCGAATTACAGATATGTCAAGTAAAATTGAAGAGACGTTGTTGGCAAGCCTCCACATGTGACATGTTTGCTCTGCTGTTGGATGAGAGTGCCGACATATCAAAAAGGCGATAATATTGTTTTTTTTGTCTTCTTTTATGTCATGACAAAATATATGAAGATTTTGTTTTTTCCTGTGACAACAGCAGACGATGTTTTCGCAGCTCTGAACAATTATTGTAATAAACATGATATCGCCTGGAAGAAATATGTGAGTCTGTCTACAGATGGCGCAAAGCTATGACTGGATGCAAGAAGTGTAAAAAATAGCTCCAATTATGAAGTGAACACATTGCTGTATTCACCGGGAAGCATTAGTAGCCAAAAGACTGCCTGAACTGCTGCAGAGTACCCTTAATGGAGTGGTGAAAATAATAAACGATGTCAAAACCAGCTCCTTAAGAAGGCACGTTATTTGCATTGCTCTGCAAAGACATGGGTAGCGAGCATGAGCAGCTACGCATTCATACTGAAGTGCGATGGCTTTCAAGGGGCGGAATCTTAACGAGGTTTTTCGAGCTGAAAGATGAGGTACGGATCATTCTTCTTGGGAGCATACATGAGGATTTGCTCAATGACTTTTCTTGGCTTTGCAGAACTGTTTACTTAGCTGACGTGTTTGATCGCTCGAATGTTTTGAATTTGAGTTTGCAAGGTGACTACATTAATATTTTCAGTGCTGAAGACAAGATCAGTGCGATTGGGAAAACATGTAATATTTGGACAGCAAGGTTTCAAAATGGCTCACATGCCCATTTCAGCACACTAAAAATGTTTCTGCAGTCATCTAACGAAGGTTTGCCTTTCGAGGTTAAAGAAAATATAACCGAATATCTTCGTAGTCTTGCAACTACTTTTCGGGATTATTTTTCCAATCCCAATGGCGATAACTGCTAGAATTGAGACCCATTCAGCTCCAATCTCAAAATTGAAAATATTTAGCTACTATAAGGGGAGGAACAAGACCAACTCATTGAATTGACCTCAAGTGGTGAAATGAAAATGAAAAGAAAGCTAGAAGACTTTCGGGTGACAGCTCGAAAGGACTACATGGGAATCATAAATAAGGCAATAAAAGTTACAACTTACTTGTGCAAACAAGCATTTTCCACAATGTGCGTAATGAAAAGCAAATATAGAAATAGACTAGATTTCAGGGTGAACATTTCGAAATTGCAACCAGACCTTCGAGAATGAATTGCGGGAAAGAATAGGTTAGGTTCGTCTGAACGCCGGCCCCTTTTACACATTAATGCTGTTAACAAAATGATAATAAATATGACTTGTTTCTTCTTTTTTTTCTCAACCACTGTATTGTTGTTTTTATGTCTGTACCACTACTCTACCTTTACGACTTAGAAATCTTATATGGTGTAATATGATTAAATATATAAATGTTAACATACAACTAATTCAGCACTGTACCCCAAGGCAGAGGTTTACATTAGAAATTTACATATTTTAAGTCTTGACTAAAAATATTTTGGAGCAGGGGTCCGAGCTTACATTACGATCGCTTTAGGGGGTCCGAGAAAAATTCCTAATGGGAACCCCTGAATTAGACTATTGCCAAAGCCCCCCTACCACCTATTGTTGGTTCACCATAAAGAATCCAGTAGGCACAATGCACTAGACTCCATATAGTGCCCCGGCAACAGGCGGCCATTTTGTACCTGAAGATACAGTCACACCAGGGCTAGTTAGAAACATTGCTCACATGTATAGATCTTCACTGCGAGCTGGCTCCTCAGTGGAGAGACAAGTCACTGTGCCATAAACTCATACATACCTGCATCGAGGATTGCCTCGTAACACACTTCCAACAGGAGCCGGCCTTGCGGGTCCATGACATCGGTCTGCGTTGCGGGAATATGGAAGAATTCCGAATCGAAGCGACTCAGGTCTTTGAGTTTCCCACTGCGTGATGGAGCACCCATGGCCCCTGGAACATCATACAGACTCATCTTCAGAGGTGGGTATTTCCATTAATCCTATCAATACCTTTCACTAACTACAAGGTGTCTTTCTCGTTCCTCCTTCACAGGATACCAATCTGAATGTTGCAATTGCTCCGCTCGGCTTCGGCGGCGTAGTTGGTAGCATGCTGAGCTTCTCGCGACCGGTGGTCCCATGTCATAGATTTATGGCATGAAAAAGAACCTTCCACTAACTACACTTGTGTGAAGCCAAAATTAGTAGGTTAGAATTGATAACGCTCTATTAGTTCACACGTTCGCCGCCACGTGCTGACTGCAATGCCATCTAGTAGCCAAGTCCGCAAGCTAGGTGTCATGGACGGTAGCATTTGGTAACAAAAGTAGGAACTACTTGAAATTATTGTCTGCAGTCCTTACTTGAATTAAAACAGAAAATACACACTAATACAGCCATCAGACAGATTCTATACACACCCAAAGTACACGGGGCTACATGACCGCGTTGTCGTTGCCCCTAAACTGAGGTACCAACCAAAGTGTTGTCACTTGAGGTTGGAAATATGCCTGCGCAAGTGAAGTTGAGTGTAAGGCTCATAAGCTGTGCTTTGTTTATAGACACTTGGCATTGCATCAACATGACTGGTGCGATTCGGAACCTGTCCAAGCAAGACTAACGAGCAGTAATCCCGCAAGCCAGTGGAGATTCATTGGGCAACTCTTATGGATTGGTTGTGAATGTTCCGCGATGGCCGTAATTATATGACGGATTTATTGCCTCTTACCACTTTCATCCCTTTGGGCTAATCTATTAAAGAAATTCCTAATGGGACAAATATTTCACTCTGACATGGAGTTATGGATTGGTTCAAACAGCCACCAAAATCATTGTTTGCGGACAGCATCTGCCACAAAATGGGAATCCTGTCTCAACGTCGTGGGTGACTTATTTTAAACAAATGTAAACAATAATGTGTAAAACAAATATTTCTCTATGTATAGATATGAAATAATGGCACTTGTAATCAACCACATAACAGTAGATAACAAGAAAGTTAAAATAGTGAAGCAATTTAAATACTTAGGAGAAATTATAACTTACAACTTGGATGAGAAACCTGCATGGCAAGAAAGAACTAATAAAATGATAAAAGCCCAAAAATTAACATGGTCTACATGTAAAAGAAAATGTCTATCAATCGCAACAAATTTAAAACATTACAAGACAGTGGTTCAACCAGAGGTGACATATGGAAGTGAAACTGTTTTTAAAGTTACTCAGAAAACAGAATCGACAAAATGTTAAAAGTGAAAGAAGAATAGCAAGAACATGCATAAATAAAAAGTATCAGAAAGATGGACAATGGCGGATAGTACCAAATGAAGTGGTATACAGAGAACTGGAGCCCATCACTGATACTATTCGGAAGAAACGGCTTTTGTTGAGAAACTTTGGAATGTGAAACAACAAGTAGGATGGATTAAGGAAATTAGAGAAGACATGAAAGAATTAGAAATAACCTTGGATGATTGGCAAAACAAAACAATTTTTTTTTTTTTACTGAAAGACATAAAAATAAGATTTGAACCAAAAATAGACAAACGTAATACAGTAAAAAGGGTGTTTACAGATGAGGAACACCTGAGAAGATCAGAGCGAATGAAGAGCTACTGGGCAACTCGGAGAGAAAACTTACTGAAGAAGAGGACCACGAAATGATTGACTGAAGTGGTCCAATGAGGCCGTAAGAGCAGCAGAAGAAGGGGAAGAAGAAGAAGGTATGAAATTAACCACATCTGAATCAAATTGATCCTTATCGACAAAATTCAATAAAACCACCAATAGTAAATAAATATATTACAGTATTATAAATTGTTAATGGACTAGTTTCCATCATCGGCCATCTTAACAAGTTGTTACAACAAACTACTGTATATATATAACAAGTAGTTCCGTGAAGAACTATACAGCCTATTTTCATATATCCTGCTCATGATAATTGCCTCTATCAACATACAAAATTTCAGTTTAATTGCTGTAATACATAAGTAGATATTTCAGATGGTCGCCAGATTGGATTTTTATTTTTGTACTATTACATTAAGATTATTGTGTACGTGTGGTATTCAAACTTCAATCGCATGATTAGAACACAAGAAGTAAAAACGAGATTTTAAAATTACGCACAGCAGCCATCTTGTGATTATGCAAACAATTGAAATAAATTAGATGCCAGTGGATCAACATTTGTATAAGCATTTAACGTGCAACGTTTCACGGCACTCGGATAGTTAATTCGCGAGAAACGTCCATTTAAATATTTATACTTCACGTCGCCGCCATGTTGGATTTGTGCTCACCAGGTTACTGAAAGTCCTATAGGTGAACATATGTCCATAGTCTCTATGAACATTAAAAAAATCAGTTTGGTTGCTGTAAAAGATTCATAGATATTGAGAACCATCTAAATATTTCGAAAGCTTGCCATTTAGGATTGTTATATGTATAGGCCATAGGGTTATGTACCATTCAAGGACAATTATTGCCTAGGTTCATTATTCAAACTTTCACTTCGATCGCATGATTACGACACAAGAAATTAAAACTTAATTTTAAAATTTTGCACAGCCGCCATCTTGAGGTTATGTAAACAATTGAATTAAATTAGATAGCAGTGCATTACAAGCGGCAGAATCATTTACTGTATCACATTACACTGCGCTCAGAGAGTTAAATCACGAGGAAAGTCTATTAAAATATTTTAAATTCGCTTGGTCGCCGTGTTCGTTTTGTACTTTACAGCTTTATGAAATATACATAGGTAAACTTGTATCAGTACCCTTTATCACCGTACAAAATTACAGGGTGATATCTGTAATAGTTTCGGAGATATAGAATGTCAGTGAAATATTTCGCACAGCCACCATTTTGAGGTTATGTAAACAATTGAACTAAATTAGACTCCAGTGCATTACAATGTGTATAAACATTTGCTGTACCACGTTTCATTAGGTTTGGGTAGTTAAATCGCGAGGAAAGTCTATTTAAAAGTCTCAACTTCGCTTGGCCGCCATGTTGGTTTTATAGTCACCAGGTTTTTGAAAGTCTCAAAGGTGCCCTTTATCACCGTACAAAATTGCAGGGCGATATCGGTAATAGTTCTGAGATATTGAATGCTAGTGAAATAGTTCGCACAGCCGCCATGTTGGATTGGTGAGACGTAACAAAATTTGAAGGGCACGGTCGAGGTCGCCGGGAATAGTGCTATGAACTTACCCAGTTTCATTGAAATCGCTCCAGCCGTTTAGATTTTATTAAGGGGACACACACACACACCTCACACACACACACGCACACACACACGGACAAAAGGTGATCTCATAAGCCTATTTTTTCAAAATTGAAAATAGGCTAAAAATGGAAGTTACATGATAGTCTGTGTGTATGTATATGTCCTTTATGCATTCATATACCATTCATCCGATTGCGATGAAACTTTGGTGAGTTGTTGTGCATGCTCCCACAAATGTTTCTGAATTGAGTCGTCCATTTGCAAAACTCGTTTAATCCATTTGTGAATAAGAATCATTTTCATGAGAAACGTTGCTCTGGACTTTGCCTCACGTATCTTTTGTGTTCGTTGTTTTCTACTTTTTTTCTTTTTGATTTTGTTTCCTTTGTGCTTTTGCTTTTGAATTTTACTTTTTGCCTTTCTTTATTGGTGTTGGTTTTGTGTTTGTTTTCTGCTTTTGCTTTTTGCTTTGTGTCTCTTGTTTTTTTAATTTATTTTCTACTTTTGCTTTTGTTTTTGAATTTTGCTTTTCTTGTTTCATTTTTGTCTGTTTTTTGGTTTTGTGTTTGTTATCTGGAAAATCAAAATAAAACAAAACAAAATAAAATCAAAATAAAATAAAACAAAACAAAAGAAAAGAAAAGAAAACAAAAAGCAAAACAAAAAATAAAACAAAACAATTTAAAACAAAATAAAATAAAACAAAACAAAATAAAGAAATACAAGAAATCAAAATAAAATAAAATTAAACAAAATAAAATAAAATAATTAAATGAATAATGTTACGACATGATCCTCATTCACAAGTGGACTAAACGAGTTTCACAACTCGACGACTCAATTAGTAAATCCATTTTACATCGTTTAGAGGCAGTTAACAGAAAAAGAAAAAAAACATTGTGTATCCAAAAGCACTTCAACAAACAAAATCACAACGCCAACACTTTCTTTGATTGGCATTGCAACGCATACCGATTACAGCTTGTTATAAATAAAAATAAAGTTGTGAGTAATTATTTCTATTGGATTATTCTGTTGGTAAACATCAATTTGTTTTGTGTCTGAATAAAACTGTAAAGGTACTGTGTTGCTCTCAAGATCTAAAATCAAATTGAATATATACATTTTGTTGATAAAAGGAATATTAATTATATGTTCAAACCAAATGGAAATGTTCTTCTAATATTTATGCAATCATAAGTTGTGTTGAGATGTACATTTCCTATGCACTTGAAGAACCTTTTATATGCCTTGGCTCTTTTCAGGTTGTATTTTATATAGATGTTGCATAAAAGGATCATTCGCTGTCTTCATTTTATTTAATACCATGTAGATTTCCTTTCTTCCTATTGCAGTGCCTAGAAACCTCGAAAGGGGTTTATTGAACACCCCTCGTATTGTGCCCGTTTAGACCGAAGTCCGGACGACCGCATATGCATTTCACCAAAAAAACAGTCAGCACGAGAATCAAAATATCCCGGGTCGCCAGATGGGTTAAAGTCGAATACATAAACCCAACAAAAAATAAATGCTTGACTGATTTTCGGCTCGATGCAACAATAAGGATAGAAGGAGATTTATGACACAGGTTTGCATACCATAAAATTATCTCATTTTATTTAAAAATTTTAAAATGACAGGAAAAATATGCCCAAAATGGCACAAAAGATGACTGGAGAAGCATAGTTTATATACACAAAATACAATGTCACCAACACATGAACACTAAAATAGTTGAGACGAGAGGTCAAAATATCAGTCCTGTTGACTTCGTTCAACATAATTATATACAGGGGTAGGGTTTTATCAGCGCAAAGTCAATCATCTATACTGATCCCTAAATCATTTAGCATTCACACGTTGAAGATCAATAAGAAAAAATATCACTTGTTGAAAAATGTATCACTTTTCACTGTTCCTTTCTCAAAAATATCGTAGCAATTTTTGACTAACACTTTCAGGATGCAGTAATATCAGGATTGGTTCAAATACTAAGTTGTTCGTAATAAATAGAATACAATATAATTTACATGGACTTTGAGCATTTTTAGATTCGAAGAACAGAAAATATATATTTAATCATAGATCTCAATCCGAAGTCTGTTCAAAAATTTGACTCAATCAAAAATATAATTATCAAAAATATAAATTCCATTCCACATGGATTCAATCAATAAATCAATGAAAAGTAAAAACGTAATAAGGCACGAGACTAGCAGAAAAATAGAAAAGATTCTTAAGAACACAGAACCCATAACGCAATCTGATAAGCAAAGCATCAAACAACTAAAACGAAAAATTAACAGTAACAATATAATAGTTACAAAATCAGACAAAAGTAATACAATAGTCCTTCTAAAAAAAGAACAATACATAGAAAAAACGGATTTTTTTTCGAAAGCTCAAAGTTTAAAGTGGTTAACAAAGATCCAACTACGAACATCCAAAAAAAGTTACTAAGTCGTTGAAACAAAAAATAAAAGAACATGACTTAATCATCACAAAAGCAGATAAGGGAAACACTACAGTAATTTTGAACAAAACAGAATACATTGAAAAAACAGTCGAATTCCTAAACAACAACGAAATCAAGGAATTAACAAAAGACCCCACCAACAAATTCCAAAAACAAATAAAAAGTGCGCTAAAAGAAACAGAATACATACTGACCAAAGCCGAAAAATCAAAACTAATAAACATGAACCCGAAAATACCGTCATTGAGGGGACAACCAAAAATACACAAAAAGGAATGCCCAATGAGACCAATAGTCAATTGTAGGAATGCCCCTAATTACAAAATCAGCAAAGAGTTACTAAAAATCTTAAAATGCCGTCTTTCCAACGACAAAAACAACTCTGTAAAGAACACAACAGAACTAGTAACAGCATTGAACACCCTACAAATGAAACCTAGCTTCAGGCTAGTATCCTTCGACGTAACTAACATGTACACCAATATTCCGATTATTGAAGCAATCAACACTATCGAAAACAACTTAAAATCCAACAATTCGGTAAAAGAAATTGAAGAGATTGTGAGATTACTGAGGGTCGTTCTCACCCAAAACGTGTTTCAATTCGACAATAAAATATACACACAGAGAGAAGGCCTAGCAATGGGATCGCCACTAAGTGGGTTAATCGCTGACATCTTCATCAATGCACTAGAAAATGCGTTCTTAGAAAATACTTCAACAAAGGGAATAGTAATATGGAAAAGATACGTAGATGATGTAATTTGCATCTACGATACTGAACTAACAAGCGAAGAAACAATTCTCCAATCCATTAATAGCCTTCACCATTCTATCAAATTCACTAAGGAATCCGAAATAGACCAGAAAATAAATTATCTCGATATAACTATTGAACGTAAAGACAACGACCTTTCATATTCCATATTCCGGAAAGCAACACAAACCTCGCATGCAATCGACAATCAGTCTAATCACCCCAGTACGCACAAACTAGCGGGTTTCAATTCAATGGTGCACAGGGCTTTAAACATACCCATGTCAAAAGACAACTATAATAAGGAAATAAGAACTATTATGCAAATAGCAAAGGAAAACAACTTCTCGCCAAGCAAAATAAATCAAATTATAGCCAAACATAAAAATAAAGATAAAACGATTCCCAAACCGGACAGTAATGAGAAAAAATTTGCGCGTTTCAACTATGTGAATGCGAATACATATAAAATCACTAACCTATTCAAAAAGCAAGGCATAAAGATAGCTTTCACGACGAAAAACACAACCGCTAGGCACCTCCTAAATAGTAATCTAAATAAACGTGACCCGTATTCAAGGTCAGGGGTATATTCTATAACGTGCCAAGACACCGATTGTCAAGCTAATTACATCGGGCAGAGTGGAAGGCGAGTAGACACACGTTATAATGAACATAGAAATGCGATAAGATACGGAACACATTCAGCCGTGTGCGAACATATGTGTGACGCAGGGCATAGCTTTACCAACATAGAGTCGGACCTTAAAATAATCCATCACGAATCGAAAGGCAGAGCTCTTGACATAAAGGAAGCAATCGAGATACACCTAGCCAAACGAAACAATCCCAACAATCTAAATGAACACACGTTCATGGAGAGCTCACCCCTCTTCACGCTACTAAAAAACACACCCTGTCGGAAACAAAACACAATTTAGCGACACAGCCAAGCTAGATAAAAAGGGGGGAAATTAGGGGTTTTTTAATAGGTAAATGTTATCTGGATCAGGTGTACGATGTACTTTTCTTCTGCAATAAACCAAGGCCCATTTTAGAGGCAGTATTAAAGGTGCCGGGACGTCCTCATAAGACCGTCAACGCTTAGTTCGAATGGGTTATGCTCCACGCGTGGCGAGGACTAATCCACGGTCTTTAATAGTTGTAGATCCACCTCATTCATTAACATACATCTTATCTAGGTTGGCAACACCTCACATAAACACATCGCGATCACTCCCCACAGCACGTAGGGACAGGGGGGGAAGGCAGGGAAAAACCAGTCGTTAAGATAACCACCGCAGTTGACCGCACAGCGAGTTCAGGTGAGCACGAAAACTGCGAATAGCTGTAGTACGGAAGACAATCAGATAAGTAGTTAGCCTAAAAATTTTATAGTTTAACCATAGTTTACAACCATATAATCTCTCTAAAGTACAATCTCCGGATAGCTATCACCATTTAGCATTTCACCTAACATATATACTGCATTTAGCATACACTGACAGTTGCAGTACCAATATTGCAACTAAATAATTGTACATATTGTAAATATTTTCACCTGTATTTCAAACATAGATTTTATAGCCTAAGTGTATTGGATCTGATGATGATCGCTTGACGATCGAAACTGGTCATCCTAGTGTTTTATTAATCTCATGTAATTTATTTCAGGATTAGGGCATAACCCATCTCTTTTGGGTACATTCGTGTTGACCGACTGAAAAGCACTAAACTCTTGTACAAAATAATAACAACAACATCTTTTTTAATCACAATAGTGTAAATAAGACCAATAAATTCAGCAAATCGGGAGTGTACAAACTAAAATGTAAGGATTGCGATTCCACCTATTTTGGACAAACGGGTAGAGCGTTCAACGTAAGATACGGGGAACATACCAGTGCGCTGAAATATAACAAGTTCTCGGCCATGGCGAACCACATGGACGAGAAAAAACATAATTTCAGTTCGATAGATAAGGATTTGGAAATTGTACATATTGTTAATAAAAGTAAAAAACTTAATGTGTTAGAGAACATAGAAATTTATATCGCCCAAAAAACAGACCCTGTAAATAACTTGAACGAATTAACTTTCAACGACAACATATTATTTAACACGATCTCGAAATTAAGGCGAAGAGACCGACATAAACAGGAAGCGGCCCTCCCTCCTCCATAACGTAAGGTTCTGACGTACGCTATGCCTCCCCTTCCGCGACCGTTGACCTCACACTTGCAGTATTCAAGTCAACCAGAACAACAAGAGGGACACATTTGTAGTAGCTCTTTCAAGTTGTGAGGTGACAGTTCATGGTCTCCAAACTGCGGTATGTAAACATTGGTCATTTATACGTGGGTTTTGTTATTGTTTAATTTTTCATTTTCATTTAGTTTTCCGCTTTACAGGTTGTTGAAAACATTTTGGCAAAGCACTAAATAAACAACTTCCGATTACCTATTTCTACATGACAGTTTTAGACACGATCCTTTTTCAAGATACTCGTATAATGGGGTAAGTTTTTTACCCAACTAAATGTCATCTCTTCATGTTTCCAAGTAGGAACCGTAGATTGTTAGGTAATTTTTTATTGTTCCAGGTCCCCTGTTTGAAAATGGATCAACAAGAATGTGGCCCACGTTTCGAAATTTTGTACATTTTTAAATCTTTTAAATTCTTTAAGCATTTCATGTGTTTTAATCATCTTGACGATGTAAAAATGTTTTACAAATTTTTATGAGAGACCAAACATTAGACTGTTTTAGGAGAATTTTTTAGTGATTTTGACTGAAGAAGGCTCACAGGGCCGAAACATGTATCAAAATGTATATTGACATCAAGTGATAGATAAAAAGATAATTTTGTATTGTAAAGTGGACATTTGCATAACTTAATTATCCCTTGAAAATATTAATTAGGAAATTTGAAATATCATTCAGAATATTTATAATGAAACAATTTATTATTATTATCAAAATAATTTTTTGACAAAAATGTCAAACATGTTAAGCATCAACTTATTTGCAAAAATGTGTATTTATTTTTATAGGATCTGAAAATCCTTTCCGCTTATAGTGGTTGTTAATAAGTAACAATTTCGAATAACAGCATCGGCCCATACGATTTACACGTGATAAAAATCACAGAATTATAATCAGCATTTAGACAACGGTAAAGTTTTCCTGAATGAAAGGAACTAGTAGAACAATAACAAATTTCGGGTAAGCAATTACTAGAAATATTTTTAAAACACATGGATCAACTGTAAATTAATAATGATGGTTCAACAAAATAACCTGTGGTTATATCACGACGAAAGTGTGGCTAAAACGACTCCTCTACTACATCAAAGACACCCAACCTATAATATAATTGGTGCTCCATTTTACAGCAACCTCATTCCTGCAACTTAGATTGCGCACTCAGAATGGCATATAACTTTCTGCACACACACAATTATACAAAATAATCCATAATGATTTTATTTTATATAAACTCTAGCAAAAACCCTGCTTTATACATGCTTAGCTTCCCGTTTCACTTCTTTCCGTGTCTTCTCAAAGCTTTAATATGTAATGCAAACGTGAAATAATTTCGCTGAATTAATCTGTTATTTATATGTGGGCATGCGTTAACCACTAACCTTCGGAATTAACAAATGTCCGATTTAGAATATGACTTCAAATGTCAACTGCATTAATCATACAACCAGAAAATGATTATAAGAACTCACCAATGTTTATTATTATTATTATTTCAGAAAATAGAAAATTAATTATAATTATTAAATCACATTATTATTATTAATATTATTATATTCTCAACCAAAAATGGGTTTAAAGTTATTAAACTGTTCGGGGAATATCACCCTCGATTTCCAAATAATGGATAACTAGATTAATTCTTAAATCTCAAATTACGGCGGCTAATGACAGCAATAAGAAAAAAATATCAAAATAAAATAAATGCTCGTCCATAAATGTCGAATCATTGAAGTCTGAGTAAAAACGACTCAGATCCAAGCTGAAATTTCGAAAGAAAAATATTTGCAACAGCAAATAAACATATCGATGACTAGAAGAAAAAAATGTGTTGGCAAGACTGTAGAAATTATGAGAAAATCCAACTAACTACACATAGAAATAATGTAAATTGCAGCTTACATTCTTGTAGGTCTTGATGTTAGAAGTCTGGACTGAACCAGATTATTCAGTCTTCCTGTTGTCTGTCCCATTAGGACGCGTACTTATAATCTCGTATCGGCTTCCATTTTATACCCACAAGCTGTCTACACAGACATAGTGGTGTACATAATATCTTGCAGAAAAATGTTGGCAGCTTCAAAAGCTGAAGTGAAGTTGACAGGGGTCTGATCTAAACGATCCATGTTGAAAATAATTACCATGACCCAACTGTGATATAATCAGTATTCTAGTACGCTCACAATCTTATTCAGCACAATTACGAATTCTGTCGAGTTGGTTGGGCAGAGCTTCTCACTCTTCAGTTCGCACAAGGCAAACCTGTATTCCCATTATAGGCTTTTGAATTGTAATATGCAAGAATGGTATTAAGATTACTGACTTATCTTGGCTGGTCCAACGAACAAGACTAAAACTTGTCCCTAATTATTAGTGTTGGCCCCTTCATCAGCCAATAGCATACAATTTAACCTCAAGCAATTTGCCAATTTAATAAGTTATGTTATTAATCGTTGCTCAAACCAGACGGATTAGAGGCCAATCTCTGCCATTGCAAGTGTTGAAGCTTTATATTGGCAAGATATCATTTCAGCGCAGTGACTTCATTGGTTTTATTACCTTTTATATTTCTACATTGCTGGTGAAGTATTGAGGTATTAAGTGTTCCATTATTACTGCAGGATTCCAACATGTTACATGGTGTTCTCAACTGTCGCTGCAGTACTGAACCGGTACGTTCGTGTTTTCATTAGCATCTACAGACCACAGTGAGGCGTGTATTGAAAGTGTTCATAGTTCATAAGACTTTTGACATCATTTATACTTTAGGCGTTAAAAAGTTTTCAATCTCTCTTTATGGTGCACCATACAAGATTCAATTTTAAGGGAATTTTCAGTGTTACGGCAAACAATTATCTTGTATCGTTTTCTGTCATATCGGCTGATGAAGCAGCCAAAACTATTAATTAGGCCTCGAAACATGTCCACATAGTCATCATATTTAATAAAAGACAGTATTGATCAGGCTGAACCTTTAACCTGTTTATACTAATTACAAGAATATGGCGAAAATGTCATACAGTAATGTCATCAACCTTTTATGAATAGCTGCACAGCTGAATTAGTTTGACTTTTTCCCAAAATAGGCTGCAAATTAATAGCGATAACCTACCTTCTGTCCTTAAGGAAAACAGGTGTTTTTCAACCTTGTTGACATATAAGTTACATATTTTAATATTTCAGTGTTATTTAACCAAAATTGTAGATAGAATTTTTGGAAAATAAATAATGCTATCTTTAATAATTAGCTATTTACTGTAAGCTTCAGCGGAGATGATTACAGTGCCACTCACCCTTGTACCAGCGTCTTTCATCGTCCGTGATGAGGTCTTCGCCTGCGTACAGTTTGGTACTGAACTCCTTGAGGGAGTCGCATTCTGGAAACCGACCGGAGATACCCGAGATGACCAATTGCTCTGACATCTGCAAAGTGAGAGTGGACAGCTTTATAACACAGGGGGACACAATAACTTTCTCCTACATCTCTTTGCAGCCACTGAAAATGAACAAAAATGTTTTAAATCTTTTACCAACCAGGGTTCTAATGAATAAATCCTTCTGCCATTTGTTTACAATTATTATTTATTTATTATTAGCATATGACAAGGGACACATACAAGAAATAAAGGTATTTACGCTACAGACTGTTGACATGGGTTTTCTTCTGTTCTACACAGCTTTTCCAATGACATCTACGTGACAGATAATTTACGATATCTATCATGGTCCGCATTGACCGATTCATGTTCCATTTTTCGCATCAAGCACTATAATTTAAAGGACTGGTCACTCCGTAATATGTACAGTGATTAATACCTAAGGCCAAAACGGTCGATTGGTCCAACTTCAACGTAGAAGAGGAATTTTTTATTTTATATGGACATGGTGACAGACATTCTGTGTTTTCGATATATTTGTATAAGTTTATACGTATGTGTATTTTTAGTATAGCGTTTTTTAGATTGTTTTTATTGTTTTTAATGTTTGTTTGTGTGAGCATCTTTTATAATGTGATATCTTTGAGAACGCACGATGACAATGAGGAGATGAAGTGGCTGAAGAAGGGAGCAGCATGGCCCCGAAACATGTCCCACAAATGTGAGTGTTAATACAATTTAACATTTGTTTGGTATTGATTGACGGAAATATATTGTACTATATTGGTTTATAATCTCTTGTCAATACGGACCATGGCGGAATCTAAAGTAGAAGGAATAACCCTACAATACCGGCCCCATGGTGTTGGGCTGGCGCGCCTGCCTCTCACCTGGAGGCTCCGGGTTTGATTCTCGGCTCCGTCAGGGATTTTGGAAACTGACATGAGGGCTGGAACGGGGTGCACTGAGCCTCGTGAGGATAATTGAGTAGCTGTCTGACAGTGAGGCAGTGCCTTGGTCACGAAAATCAAAATTAACGGCCGAGAGGAGCTTACCACGCGCCACCCCAATATCTGCAGGCCAAATGGCTGGGCAGCAGTCGCTTGGTAGGCCTAGGCCCTTCATGGGCTGTAGTGCCAGGGGTTTTTTGATGTGTAACATCTTTCCACTCGGTATCTGGATATTTTTGTGGCGCTCGGTAGCTGGACATATTTGTGGGAGTGATTTTGGAAAAGGGACGGAAATGGATGGGACGGAAGTGCATGAGACGGAAACAATAAGAGCACGCGGTGGCGGAGATCGGTACAACGACGTACTGTAGGTCGTGTGGCTATGAGGAATGTATATCGCATACAGTTTAGTTCAAGGTTTGGAGACCCCATTTAAGATATTCCCACAATAAATCTCCTTCAAGTTGTCGTTCTTTGGTGTGAAAATATTCATTTTATCATATTTGCTGAAAACAATTACGATTTATTAAATCTTCATACTTTTGCTGTATTCTTATTTAATGTAAGCACTCGATGTACTGTCGGCCATGTGGCTATGTGGAATCTATATCGCATCAACAAACACTCCAAACAACGTAGGAATTCAGTATATTAACGCCGACTACTAACAATAATTGAAACTTCGTTGGTCTAAACATATCACCGGGAGAAACATATTGAATATACTTTCCGCACACCTAATTTTTAATCGCGCGTATACTTGGCAGTGCGTTCTATCGGCTAAACGAGGGCATTTTCAATAACATCGCTGGCATTGGTTCACTAACTGGCCGGTATAGAGCGCAGCTCGCATCAAGTAGGCAGTGGATTGCTTCCGCCACGGCAAATAACAATTATGATTCATTACGGTCAGGATTTGGCACTGGAGTTATACAAGTAGTTATTTCAATGACCAACAGAGTTCACTGTCAGCAAGGGATTTGCGCTCCCGGGACACACATAGTAGGATAACATGTCACATGTTACACATCATATGCGACTACTGTAAGGGTCATATATTTATTTATTTTGTTATTTTACAATACTAACATAGTATAATTTATGTGTATGAATAATTTAACTGCTTAGAATTCCCTCTATATCTGTCCCCACTCTAGCATCTTGCAGCAGTGCTTCTACTGGTCTATGGTGGTGACGTCAATGCTTTTGTTATTAATGCCACAGTTCTAGAGGCATAATCATGGGGCAAAGAATTGACTGGAAACTATCCTTGAATTTAACAAAATATTGGTTTCTCCATGGCAATAACAAAGAGGTGGGGAATTTGATGTAGATATGTCACATCACTTCAGAGGGGTTATAAAAACAACCTCATAAAAACCAGAGACACTATTAGAGGCTGGAGAGATTGCGTACTGCTATATACGTCAAAGTAAACGACTTCTGTATTTGTTGTATTAAAGATGGAAATTAGCGCATTAAACCTTAAAGATCACAGAGGATTCAGTGTATATAAATAAAGGAAGCTTGAAGTTTAATGAAAAAATCCAGAGCCTGCTTCCAGTCGACCGACCGGGTCAGGAATGGAATGAATGAAGCCCCTATTTGGTGGCGAGGATATGAACTGTGCCGGCTGCCGAAGCCTGTCGCACTCCCCTGGGGCAATGATTAAATGAATGACAGAAGAAATGAAATAACAGTGGAGAGTGTTGCTGGAATGAAATTTATGACAGGGAAAACTGGAGTACGCAGAGAAAAACCTGTCCGCCTCCGTTTTGTCCAGCACAAATCACACATGGAGTACCCGGATTTGAACCACGGACCCAGCCGTGAGAGGACGGCATGTTGCCGCCTAAGCCATGGAGGCTTTGTAGTTTAATGTGACCATTAATCTCACGATTATGAGTCATGGGACCTCCTCTTTACGTGGAATCCGAACCACAGGACATGGCATTTCCCTTCGAAAATCTCACATGCATTGAACAGGAATCAAACCCGGCCTACCTTGGTGAGAGGGCAACAGCTTGACCGCTGCACCCCTACGCCCACTAGTGTATATAAATAAAGTGTTACATGCGTAATATATTAGTTACAACCATTTAAGTAATTGGTGCCTTAGCACAAAGTTCGTAATGTATGTAAATTTAACGTATTATTAGTATTAAGCAATTGGAAGTCCGAGTTTGGAAATTGTGGACACTTTCAAATACCTAGGAAGTGAATTGATGCAAACTGGTAGGTTGGACATGGAGATTGGCAGGAGAGTACAGCAGAGCAATGCATTCTATCAAAGTGTAAGAAAACTTGTTTGGGATAAGGAAGTACCAAGGAAAAGCAAGGAGGTAATGTATAAAGTGTACTATGTTCCCATATTAACTTATGCAGCTGAGACTTGGACCCTGACAAGCAGGCAAGAGAGTAGAATCCAAGCCAGTGAAATGAAATTCCTAAGAAGTATGATAGGAAAGACAAGGAAAGACAGAGTGAGGAATGAAGATGTAAGGAAGGAAGTTGGGATGGGAAAACTAAATGAGAGAATTGAGAAGAATAAACCAAGGTGGTTTGGACATGTAAAAAGGATGGAGGAAAATAGAATACCAAGACAGATGCTGGAGGCTAAGTGCAAGGGTAAGAGAGCAAGTGGAAGACCTAGAACAAGGTGGATCGATTCAGTGAAG
Organism: Meconema thalassinum; assembly: GCA_946902985.2. Taxonomy (NCBI): domain Eukaryota; kingdom Metazoa; phylum Arthropoda; class Insecta; order Orthoptera; family Tettigoniidae; genus Meconema; species Meconema thalassinum. The sequence goes on along the minus strand of OX336390.1, from coordinate 12,796,319 downwards.
AACAGCATGAGAAAAAGAAATCTGGACTGGGGCAAGATCGTGGAAGAAGAATTGTGGAAGGAAAGAGGAAAGTGGAGAAGTGCCATAAATACCCCGACCCGGCAGGAGCTGGATAAGGGGAAATGATGATGATGATGATGATGATAGTATTAAGCATCAATTGAATAATGTTAGTATTCTAGGGTTAAAATAAAGATAAAGATTGAAAGATAAAAACCATTTTTGGTTATAAATAATGCAAGTCAAACCCGCATCAAATGAACTTCAAATTGGCAACAACAAAATCTTTCGAGTAACTGAATTTAAATATTTAGGTGAATGGATTACAGCAAACGGTAATGAAAGGAAATCAATTGAATCGAGGCTCCAGAAAATGAAAACTGCTTTCAATCAACAAAAAATATTTATAACAAAAAGAGTCTCTCCTGGAACTGCAAAATTCTCCAGTATACAACTGTAATCAAACCTGTAGCTCTCTATGCTCCAGAGACACTCAATCTCCAACACAAAACACTAAAACACCAAATAGAAGTGAAAGAACGTAAAATAATGAGAACAATCCTTGGACCAAGAACAAAAGATGGTGTACAGTATCCAAAACCTAATACAGAAATATACAACAACAACAAAAATCACAGACACAATGCGAATGTGAAGAATCCAATTTATGGGACACATAGAAAGAATGAACCCGACACACAAAATACATACTTTCTTAAAGAACAAGGCAACTAGACCGAATTGGTATAAATTTACAGAAAAAGACTTAATGGAATTAGGATCACCAAACTTACATGACCGGAAGGAAATCTGGAAAATCACTCAGACGCGGGGTTTCCAGGAAGAAGAGTGGAAGACTTCACAACTTCAATGGTCAGAGCAACGGAAACAGACCCACTCGTTGCGAATGAAGGAATACTGGGCCAACAGGAAGGCTAGAAAGTGTTGATTTTGCGTGGTCCTAAGCGACCTATTCGTGAAGAAGTAACATTAGGAGGAAGTAAAGAGGTGATAAACAACATGTTTAAACATTGAAGTAATTATCCGGATCGGTTTTGGGCCCACTACTCTTTCTTCTATATTTCAATGATATAACGCAGAACGTTGATTCTCATAAAGACATTTTGTTTGCGGACGATACAACACTCGTAATAAAAGGTGAAACTAAACAGGTCCTACAGCAGTCTGCTGACTCTGTTACGGAAGAGTTAACCAAATGGTCACAAGATAATCAATCGCCTCATAATAAACTATAAAAAAAACAGTATCTCTAAATTTCCACACTATACAGAATAGGAATCCTGCGACGCCCAATATAACATTAAATGGTCATCAAATAGAAAATAGAAAATAAATCAGAAACAAAGTTTTTAGGACTATGGATACAACATGACTTGAAATGGAATAAACATATACAATATCTGAATACTAAACTGAACTCGATGTGCTTTGCGTTACGTATTTTGAAAACCTGCACTAGCATGCACACATTAAGAAATACTTATTTTGCTTATTTCCATTCATACTCAAGATATGGGGTCATATTTTGGGGTATGTCGCCAGATGTACTAAACACGTTTAGGATACAAAAGAGGGCGATTAGAATTATGGCAAATGTAAACACCAGAGAATCATGTAGACCTCTATTTAAAGATTTAAACATTCACCCACTGCCCTGCATTCATATCTTTGAAAGTATTATGTTTTTTTTTTAAGAATTTAATGAATAAAGACGTTTTTATTAAAACAAACAATGATGTCCATAGGCATAACACAAGACAAAATCAAAACTTTCATATTTCACAAACACACACAAGTATATATGAAAAAGGAACTTTTCACACAGGAATTAAATTATACAATAAACTATTCCAGTATATAAAACTTGCCCCAAAAATAAAAACCTTTGATAGAATGTTGAAAGCTTATCTGCAGTGCCATTGTTTTTACTCTGTAGTTGAATATCTTAGCGTATAGGAGCGATGAAATCTATAATTATATTTTACTTTTCTATTTTAATTGTAATACCTAGTTGTAAGTTGTTGTATTTATAGAATTAAGATTTCATATTGTGATAATAGAGAAAGGTGTAAATAGTTGTCCAATAAGATTGTATCTCTTAAGATCAGTCTGTTATTATAATAAGTTATAAATAGTTATTGTATTAGTAATAAACCTGTAAGTTCTTATATTTTATAGTTGTAATTTCTAACGTGTCCTATATCAAAAATGTACTGTATAAATGATGTAATTGATATAATTGATCAAATGGATAAATAAAAATGTAATCTGATCTATAATGTATTGATTTAGAGTCAAAGTTTTGGGAGAAATAAAAATATTATTTGGAAAATAGAAACAGCAAAATTATCTAATAATTATTCATATTTTAAAACAAATTGCTTCGAGATGCTGTATTTAATAAACTAAATTATAATAAGACAATAAATTTAAGATCAAAGTTGGGTCAGATAACCTTGATGTTCTTCCACTAAAAAGCAACAATAACTACCACCACTAAAATATAAAATGTTTGAATGGCATAAAATGCAGTACCTGTGATCGTCGAGAGAGCTTGGTGAACAATGACTTTGCATGTAGAGCTCCATCTTATAACACAGTGCCCTCATTTGGAGTAATTGAGGTTCCAGCAGACTGCCTCTCAATAACTTTGGGAACTGCAAGGAAATGACACAACACATAAACAATCACAGATTAGGAGCAGTATGGTCAACCCACAGGGAGTACGAGCAATCACACCCCAATATTCTTCTTCACAGGAAGGACAACATCTCATAAGATGGTAGCTGTGGGGCTCCAGCTCCCTACCCCCCCCTCCCGCCCCCCGAAAAAAGCCAATAAAAATTAAGTTGTTTGGTAAAAGGATAAAATAATTGTACATTTGGTTGTACCCTAATCTTAACTCATTGGCTAAGTTATAAACAATATTACGATTGAAATTAGACTACCTCTTGGTGTAGTGGCTAGTATTCTTGGCTGCCGCCCCAGAGGACCGAATTCAATTCCCGTCTGTTTTCAACAGATATGAAGAATTTTGATACCCCGTTTAGTTTGGATAATATTTAGTCTACTTACCAGTAATTAGTAGAAGCTCAACGCAAGTGAAGATAGGGCGGAGAGTTACAATTATTTGGATCCAATTTAGACCCCCTTTTATGTGAGAAGTGTTTTATTAAGAGGGGATGTAATGAATTTTGTGTGAAAATTCGATTTTTTGGAAACATGCTATTTGTAATGTTGTTGTTGTTGTTGTTGTTGTTTGAGTCTTCAGACTTTTGACTGGTTTGATGCAGCCCTCCATGCCTCCATGTCTTGAGCTAATTAGACATAATTTTACATAGTGTATAAATTTTATAGTTATCGGAGGCATGGAAGTTCATTAAAAAACATTAAATGTCAAACTCTGCACCTATTCTTGGTGTGAATCCAGGAGTGTTCACCACAAAGGCGTTCAACACCATTGACAAGAATACTCATGAAAGCTGAGAAAAGGATGTCTGATCTTGAGCTGGAAGCAAGACAGAAAATAAGAGGGCAGAAAAGAATCTTGGAGGATGAAGATTATGAATATGGAGGATTTTTAAAATCAAATAAGCACTTTTCATATTTCAATATGGTAACCAAATGTTAAAATGCATTTTCTCTAATATATATATATTTGTAGAATCTGAAGCCTTTTCTCAAGAACTATAAATCGCAGAGCTATGATATTTTCAGGAGTTGTTCCTTACACATTGTGAAACTATAATTGTAATCATTACTTATTTAAATTTTTATTTATAAGGTTTTATGTGATCAAAAAATGTCTTATTTCTGCAACATTAAGTTCAAGATTTTTTAAAGTAAAAAACTAATATGCATATATTTATTTTAGTTCAGTATTCATGTTGTAGTGATAGCTTCATACAGTAAACATTTCAAAGTGATTGTGTCATTAGAATTCCTGTTATGGCTTTCATGCAAAAAGGGCATAACTGTAAAATGTCTTATAATATTAATGTATATGCCTTAAATCTAGGTCTCTAATTATATTTTTCATTTATTACAGTTATGTATCTATCCACACACAACATGTCATTCCTTAACTGTAAAACTATGGTTGTAATGATTTTTTAAGAAAAAGCTTGCATTTCCTATTACATCCCCCCTTAAGTGGTCTCTATGTTAACCACCTGTCACAAGGACAGTTTATGCTTTCAAAGATGCTGATAGTTGAATCTTTAAGCCAAATTTTAGAGAATTTTCATGCCGAAGGGCTGGTATTTCTAAAAATTAAATATTATATATGTACAGTATCTACTTGACGAAATGAGTTGGATAAAATTTTAAAAATTTAAACTATAAACATTAACAATTCAAGTGTAAAAATAAAATAAAAATATAGAAATAAAAATCATATACGACATGTAAAAGATCCTTCCACTAACTTAACTTGTCTGAAGCTAAATTTCTAGGTTAGATTTCATTGAAACGCTTTATCAAAGTTCCAACGTTCACCACTAGGTGTCAGTGAAATCTGGTAGCAAAAGTTGGAACTACTTGAAATTGAACGGAACTTGTAGCTCACCCGATGGGTGTCCGCTTGAAGCAGCTCAAAAGCCTCCGGCAAGCCGAACATGTCCTCGGACACTCCCAGCACTAAAAGCCATACGCTAAATAAATAAATAAATAAATACTTGTGTATTTAGTACCGTATAAGTTTTTATTAGATAAGGTAAGCGGAAGATGGCACCAACGTGTGCCGAAACATGTTCATTCTAACTTAATAAATAAGTTATCATGACTAAGTATTGATAGGCATTATAATTTGATTACATATTCTAACATTGTAAGCCTCCGTGGCTTAGGCGGCAGCACGCCGGCCTCTCACCGCTGGGTCCGTTGTTCAAATCCCGGTCACTCCATGTGAGATCTGTGCTGGACAAAACGGAGGCAGACAGGTTTTTCTCCGGGTACTCCGGTTTTCCCTGTCAAAATTTCATTCCAGCAACACTCTCCACTATCATTTCATTTCATCTGTCATTCATTTAATCATTGCCCCAGAGGAGTGTGTCAGGCCTCGGCAGCCGGCACAGTCCATATCCTCGCCGCTAGCTGGGGGCTTCATTCATTCCATTCCTGACCCGGTTGGAGACTGGAAGCAGGCTGTGGATTTTCATTTTTCATTCTAACATTACGTGCAATGGCTAATGTTATCACATTTTAGAAATATGAGTAGAAATGTGTAACTAAGAGCTAGATAATATTAAATGACTAGCAATGAAAATAATGATTATTAAGATAGAGGTTAAGTTATGCTTATCATAAAATTTTCATTTAAATGACTAAGAAATGAAAATATCTACATAATAAATTGGTACAATAACAAGAACGTAAACAAATGACAACACATGAAATGTGATTTTGGTTACAAAACAAATGAAATCTTAAGTGAATTTAACCGTTGACGGTGAGTTTATTAACTATTTTTAGCTCCATCTTTCCATAAGCATTTGTATAACTTATTAACACTGTAGTGCTTCCAGTCATTTACACTGGAAACATAGACTATAAAAATCTAAATAGGAAAATAACTTACAATATGGTGGACAACTTGGGAGTATTTGTTTCCATTTTGGTCCGTATTGACAAATTCAATTCAAATCAAATCAAAATCACTTTATTTGCATGAGGTGTCAACCTCGGTGGCAAATGAGGTACATAATTTACAAACACTACACAATATTAAAAGAATACAGTAACTTAATGTACTATTCACACATTGATTGAACTCCCCTCTCACAACTGCTGTAGGAATTACATAGCACGTATAATGTATCTAGGAATACAGCACTAAGTTATACCACTTCTTTCTTTTCCCTGGTTTTGTCTATTCTGCTCTTGAATAACTGGACTGATTTTGGAAAGGGATCAAACACCGCCCTTGGTAAACTGTTCCATTCCTTCACACCCTTCCCAATGAATGAAAATTTACCCCAATCGCTTCTGCTCAAGTGCCGTCCAATTTTGAATTTGTGGTCTGCCCTGCCAATATAATTACTTTCCAATTGGAGCCTCTCACGGATTTCCCCCCATGCTTCCTCTCCTGACCCTACAAGTCTGTTTTTCTCCCTTCTCTTACTTAATGTTTCCCACCCAAGCTTCTCTAACATATCTGATACACTGCTTCTTCTCCTAAAATCCCCTATCACAAATCTTGCTGCTTTCCTTTGAACACTCTCAATTTCTTTTATTAGGTATTCCTGGTGCGGATCCCATACACTGCTTGCATATTCCAATATTGGACGAACCAAACTTAGGTAACTTTTCTCTCTTATTTCTTTGTTGCATCCTCTAAGTAGTCGCATAATGACATGCAACGATCTGTATGCTTTCCCAACAATGTCTCCAACATGACCCTTCCAGTGCAATTTACTATCAAATCTCACACCTAAGTATTTGCACTTGTCATCTTTTGGTACGATTACCCCATCCAATGTATATTGAAATTCAGTTTTTAATCTCTTGTTTGTGAATATTGTGACAGTTGATTTACCTCCGTTAACCTTCATGTGGTTCTCTTCAACCCAATGTTGGATACTGTCGAGGTCCCTTTGTAATATTTTACAATCCTCTATATTATTTATTTCCCTATAGATGATAATGTCATCTGCATACAATCTTATTTTTGATGCTATATTGTTCCCTAAATCATTTGCATATATTAGGAAAAGCAATGGACCAATTTTACTACCCTGTGGAATTCCCTTCTTAACTTTCTCTTCCTGTGATACGTAATTGCCTACTCTGACTCTCTGAACCCTTGAATTTAGAAATGTTCCTATCCAACGTACAACCCTCGAGTCCAATCCCATTCTCTCCACTTTCTTTAATAATACTCCATGTTCCACTCTGTCAAAAGCTTTGGAAAGGTCTATAGCTATGCAGTCCAACTGTCCCCCTAGATCCAACCGATCTGATATGTCCTGCTGAAATCCCACCAGTTGTGCCTCACAAGAAAATTTCTTTCTAAATCCATACTGGCTCCTCAGGAACCAATTTTTATCTTCACATACCCCTCTAATATATTTTACTATTAAACTCTCCAAGATTTTACAAACTACACTGGTCAGACTTACTGGTCTGTAGTTCTCAGGTTTACTTCTATCTCCCTTTCCTTTATAAATTGGTATTATTATAGATTCCTTCCATTCCTTTGGTATTCTACTATTGTTCATGACATAGTCGAAAAGAAACTTTAAATATGGCACTATGTACCACCCCATTGCCTTTATTAATTCCCCAGTAATTTGATCACACCCTGCTGCTTTTCCTTGCTGAAGCAGTTTGATTTCTCTAAAAATATCCTCATTTGTAAAGGTGAAGCTTCTTGTGTCCTTATGTGTTTCACCCTCTCCGGTCTCATTTATGGTTTCCAACTCCTGACAATCTTCCACTGAATCTATGAATTCCCTACTAAATAGGTTTGCTTTCTCATTATCTGCAGATAAATGCTCACCCTCTTCTCCCTCCATTGTGGGAATGTGGGTTCCGTTTCCCTTTTGGTTTTTAATATATGAATACAGCTTTTTCCATTTCCCTATGTGGTCTTTACCCTCATGAAGTATGCCATTCATGTAATTTTCCTTTGCTTCCTTTTTCAACCTATTGAGCTCCTTTATTAGCTGCTTTCTGGTTTCTCTGTTTCCCCTGCCCTCTTTGATTTGACTGTTTACCATTCTACATTTCCTTTCTAATTTTCGTATGTCCTTTGTATAGTAAACAGGGTCTGAGGTTGTTTTTCCCTTCTTAATAGGTACATATAACTTCTCACCCTCCCAAATGATTTCCTTAAAATTTGCCCAGAGTGTATCCACATTACTCCCTTCACTTATCCAAGAATTAAATTTTGATTTCAGGTAAGCTCCAAAGTCATCGAATTTAGTTTTTCTGTATAATTTCTTGTCCTGTGTGACCCTCCTATTAAGCCTTTTTGGTACCAGACCAACGTCCATTATTGCAGCCTTATGGTCACCTATTCCTTCAATTACGTGGGTTTTATCAACAAGTTCCCCTGGTTTTATCAGGAATACATCCAGCAAATTGCTGAGTCTAGTTGGTGCTTGCACTACTTGTGTAAATCCTCCCTCCCAAACTAATTTATTTGCAAGTTTCTGTTCATGGGCTTCTGTTGCAGCTCCATTCCAATCAACTTCTGGCAAGTTTAAATCCCCCCCAATTATTATCATGTCATTATTGTTTTTATGAGTGTAATCTATTAGTTTCTCAAATATTTCCATGTCTCTTTTCTCTCTCCCAGGCCTATATATTCCTATAATTCCCACCTCCTTCATATTGTCACAAACTAATTTTATCCCTAATATTTCATCCTTTTCGTCGGTAAACCATTCATGTGAGCAGTAAGTTTCCTTCACCAGTATAAACACCCCCCCTCCCTTCTTATTTCCTCGGTCTCTACGATAGACTACATACCCTTCTGGGAATACTTCTCTATTTCCTACCCCTTCTCTCAGCCATGATTCCACTCCTATCGCCACATCAATTTCATATGCTTCCATTGCTGTACTGAGTTTTATTTGCTTGTTTACTACACTTTGACAGTTTACCAAGAGCAATCTTAGACCCCCCTCCCCCTTCAAATTTTGATGTTGTGGGTGTGCAATTAGTAATCCCTTGCTCCCCTGACTCGAGTCCTGTTTTTCGTGGTACTGATTTACTGTATCTTTTCCAGTGGACTCATTTACGCCCCCCATTTTCTGAATTAGTTTCCCGAAAGCATTTTCTTAGATATCCTATTCAGCAGTTTACCGAACTTAGAGGTCCCTTTCCTATTGGGGTGTAACCCATCTGTATTAAAATCATAGTCATTAAGCCATCCATTTGCATCGACAAAAAGGACGTCTCCATTGCGACACAGCCAGTCTAGTGTGGAATTTACAGCATCCACATAGCGGTAGTCGACATCATTCCTATATAACACTCCACTGAGACAAAGCTTTGTCTCCGGAAACTTCACTTTTACTGTCGCAATAAGAGTATCAGCCTCGGCCATTATATCACTGGGTGTTGTTGAGTTTAGAATGTCGTTTGTACCAACGTGGATAATTAACGTCTCGGGTGTTTCCTTTATTTTATTATTGTTCACATGTGCTGTCAGTTGTCCCACTTGCATGCCCGGATAGCAATATGTGATTCCTTCTTCAATTTCAGGCCCAACATTCCTCACCATTGAATCACCTATTATTACCGTACGGGCATGTTTACGCTTCGATCGCCGACGGGATTTCCTTTGACTTTCCGAAACCATAGGAAGGTTACATTCTGTGTTGACTACGTCATCTTCTGACCCTAAGATCTGAAATCTATTCGCTGTTGCGATGCCTTTATGTGAAGATCCATTGCCTGTTAAATGAGGCCTGGTATGCCTAAGATTTTTTGACTTAACCTCTGTATAATCCCTACCATGTTCTCCCGGTATCTTAATATTTGCCCTACCTTCCTTTAAGCCCTTCAGTTCCAGGAGAGCATTTTCTAAATCAATTGATATCATCTTGATTATTTCGTCTTTTGAGAAGAGCTCGAGCTCCAGAGATTTTATTCTGAACCGTAGATGCGATGCGGTCGAAGTGAGGTTATCTGAAACTTCATCGTCTTCCGAATTTGGCACTTCACTTGCGAACGCATTCTTAAACACGCATGTTTCACAAACTTCAAGACTGGCCCTACTATCGTTTTTACATCCATTACACATCACACACACGTTATTTTCGAACTTTTCGCTCGGAGAAAAATCTCGACCGTTAAAAGTATTGATTTGGCGGTAAAGCTTTGTATTCATATTACAGACTATAACATGGTGGACATACTAAACAAGCATTGTGGAGGGAAAAAAGGATAGAAGGATGAAGGAGCAGGAGGTGGGAGAGAACAAAGGCAAACACATAAAAAGGACAACGACCTTCTCCACTCTTGCCATCGATTCAATCAATAGCTCTTCAATAAAAATCATACACTATGAAACAAGGTAGGGAACTTGACACAAAAGAAGCCATAGAAATTAATTTAGCTAAACTAAACAAGCCAGATAATTTAAATGAACTCACATTCTTGGAGAGTTCACCCCTATTTGCACTATTAGGCAACAATCCCGACAATAAAAAGGTAACAACATAACGAAAGAAGCCAGGCAATAAATACCACAAAAAAGGGGGGGGGGGAGGGGGATAGCATAGGAAAAAATGCCAAGTGGGAAGGATGTATATTGCACCTTATTCTCAATAAACCAAGGCCTAAATTAGCCAGTTTTTACAGAGTTCAAGAACCCCCATATAGGCCTGCTCAATGACTCAATAGTTTATGCGAGGCGGGGAAGAAACTGGTCGTTAATAGTTGAGATTGTCCTTCTCAATTGGCATATCACAGGTTAGGTCATTACAGGCTCTAGATAACAAAGCAAGAGCTTGAAGAAGCAACAACACAGTGCACAAAACCACAGTTAGAGCGCAGCACTATAGCTAAGTGGTAGCCAACGGACTTCACAGCTTTCAGTCCCCAGTGAGTAGTGAACAGGAGCGGACGCAATAGGACTCCAGTTTCGGATAACAGATAAGTTTAAATAGCATTTTTCCATTTAAGTGCTGTGTATCATTTGTGCATTATAACCACACATAACAGGCCACCAATTTGAACAGGAACGGTTGATTTAAACAACATTTCTGAATCTGGTTACAATAATAATTCAATAATTCTTAGTAGAAATACATCAACAGCACAACAACCACAGTAGTGAACAATAACATCTGCAAATAAGATTGGCGCGTTACACAAGTCTTTTACGAACTTATGTTAAAGTATTGACTAGGCGGAAAATTGAAAGATTAATTCTTATAGAACTTATGTAATCTGAACATTGTATATATATTTGTGCATAAGTGTAATTCATAAACATCATAATTAATTGAGATTAAATGAGCAGGATCTGAGGATGAACGCTTGACGTTCGAAACATGTCATCCATTTTAAGCACAGTAGAACTCCAATTATCCAAATCAATTGGGACCGGACTCCATTTGAATAGTCAAAAATTCGGATAATTGGTTTTACATGTATGGTAAACATACAAATGTATTTTAAAGAAAAAGAAGCTTATTTTCGGTACTGTACGCATTATTAATTATGTAATTAAATGAAAAGGCAACACGTTTACATGTTATATAGCGTACTCCACCTGGGTTAATTTAGTTTGGAACAACCCAGCTGGTCCCAAGTCTGGGTGAAGTGAGGAGGGTTGGGTGCAGGGTCAGCAATCCTACCCTGTAAAACTTAACACCACTAACGAAACAGCAAGTACATCAAACAATCATCCCTATTGTTATGATTGCGATTATTATAACCAGCAGAAACAGCACAAAGATGTCGGATCAAAAAGTGACGGCGTTGGAGTAAAGCCAAAAGGTCGTCCAATGGCTGAACTTGGCGTCAAACAATGAGAGAAGATCTCAGGACCATTGGCATCTCTTAGGAAGATGCCGAAGCTGTTGCGATCGACCGACATCGCTGGAGAAGACTTGCAGCCCGAGATGCCTTGCACAGGAACTAATGATGATGATAGCGTACGTAAGTACTCACAAGTGCTGTACAATAGTAGTACATGTTTGCTGAACATCTCGGTCAAAGGAAGCTCATCATCCCAATAATGTTCGCGCTGCGCTTACAGTAGCTTCGTGGAGGAAAAGACAATAGCATGCATAGACAGAATCATTATTTTGCGAATCCCAGTACAGTTCCATCTTAATTTTTCTTTTCTGAAAGCGATTCGGATAATTAGTGATTCGGATGGTCGGAGTTCGGATAATTGGAGTTCGTACCCCCATTTTTGCACATAAAAGCATGTTATTTTGTGATAAATATCTCATGTAGTGTTTTTATGTAAGAGCATATACTGTAATTACTTGCTTCCCCACGCAATGACATCAGCTATCAGTTCTTCTGCTGCTCAGAATAGTGCACATTGGATGGTGTAGGTTGGCGTGAAAATTGGACAAACACAGGAAAGGAAGATTGGAGAAGTAAAAAGAACAACAGGACATTTGGGGAAAGCATAGAACAAGAAAGGAATCATACTCGTATTAAGTTAAATAAAACTACTGTATATAGGAAAACACTACCCCATTGTGCAGTACAGACAACAACTTGACATTTTTAAGTGTTACGCTAGGGCTACCTAGCGGCCAGCAGTGAAATCATGCTAATCAGCCAATCACAGGCAGCCATTCATATCGGTATAGCATCATTGCGAACGAAACACGATTAGTCGTGATATAATGATACGAATGGCAGCCTGTGATTGGCTAGTTAGAGTGATTTCACTTCTGACCGCTAGGTAGCAACAGCATAGCATTTAAACGTCAAGTCGTAAATAATGATGCTCCAACTATAGTTAATATTATTTAATTATTATAACATTGTTTAACAAGTACATGTTCAGGCCTTTCTTCAGCGTTAGGTCAATTTAAGATCAATTAAAATACACTGAGAAACAACTAACATATTCACTTCCAAAAAAACTGTAATAAACATGAATCTCCGGCAAGAATTATCTTTCCAAAAACTTTAAAAAAATATGTATACAATACATATATAACAAAACAAGTTTATAACAAAAAATGCCTCTCTTGGAATTGTAAAATTCAACATTATACAACAGTAGTCTTGCCTGCAGCCGAGACACTTAATCTACAACATAAAACACTGAGAAATCAATTGGAGATTAAGGAACACAAAACATGCGAAAAATTTTGCGACCAAGAATCAAAGATGGAATTCACCTTCAAAAACCTAATGCTGATGTCTATCTGAAAATTACCAAAATCACAGACACAATCCGTATGAGAAGGATCCAATTCATGGGACATTTGGACAGTATGGACCCAACTAGGTTAACACATAAAATCTATATGTTTTTGCAGAAAAAGGCAACAAGGTCCAATTGGTACAAACAGGCGGAAAAGGACTTGGCTGAATTAGGTTTTCCCAATCTCAAGGATCGAGAGGAAATTAGGAAAATTACTCATACACGGGGTTTTGAGGGAGAAGAGAGAAGACCTACCAGACACGTCTGGTCCCAGCAACGAAGACTCGCTCAATCGTTGCGCATGAAGAGTTATTGGGCAAACCATCAAGGCCAATAAGTGTTGGTAATAGGAGACCCATTCGTGCAGAAGAAGAACAGACAGAGGCTATCAAAAGTGACTTTGTAAAAAAATAAAATACAGTCGAGCATCGATAATCCGGACGTCAAAAATCTGGACTGTCGATAATCCGGATTCAATTCCAGAAAACAAAAAAGTTGCAAACATATTTGTCATTTGTAGCTCTTCAGTCGGTCAACTCGAATATGCCCAAAGTATAAATATGTACAGTAAATACACTCCTGCTATGCCAAAATTGAGGAGGAAAATAAACACCTTGTATAAAGTGTGAAATCTGCCCCATTCAAGAACAAGTCCTATTTAATGACACATTGAATTGAACAATACGTCATTCTTTATGAACAATGTATCATCAGACATGACACCATAATCATAATTGATGTATTTCATGGTGTTTGCAGTGTCTATTTTGCATGCATTTTATTTGATGAATGAGGATGTAAAGTGATTTATTGTTTAATTGCTATTTATAAGTCAGGGCTGAAGAAGGGCTAAGAAAATGGCTCGAAACATGTACCCTAATTAACTGATTTTTAAAAATACAAGGTACTGACGGAGTTTTTTCCCCCTGAATTTTGGTATAACAGTTTCCTTGTCAATACGTAATGGATTCTATTATGGAATCGATTAAAGTGGAGGAATACACTCCTGCAAAAAATTACATGAAAGTTAATTATTACAATTAATGAGGCAATTTAAGATTACACGTCTTGACCCTCAAGTGCCCATCATCACATCCTGACCACTGTGTTGAGGTTTAAGTTTACACTGATATGATTGGTGTATTATAAATACGATTCACAATTTGAATCTCGTTATACGTTAGGTTTGTTTTGTTTTAAAGGTTTTATGAATTACGTGAGTAAAGGTGTATATGCATGTGTATACAATTTAGAAAAACACAATGTAATAATAAATAAATAAATAAATAAAATTAAGAACATTAGTATGCACTAGTTAACTCTATTTGTAATAAAGTAGTATATTGGCTTTCACGGCCAGGGAATTAAGACTCAGCAATTGTTCTAGGTTTGTGTGGTGTTTCGCTTAGGATACTAAGCTGGCTCGTCAGCAGGCTCGTGGTGTCCCCGACCAGACCCCCACTGGCCGTGAAAGCCAATATACTATCTTTTGGAGTCCTTCATAGGGAGGTTATGGCTGCTTGGGCTCTTAATTCTCGCAGTAAAGAAGCACAGGTGCGCTTCATATAAAGGGAGGTAGCGCGCAGTTTGCCACTCCTGTGGGGGGCGGGGCGGGGACACCAATAGCCCGCTGATGAGCCAGCTTGGTGTCCTAGGCGAAACCCCACACAAGACATGGCACAAACCTAGAAGAATTACCAAGTGTTTTTTTTTCTATTTGTAATGCTTACTTAACTTAGGGTGTCGCCGCACAGTAGTGTTGACTTGTCGCACAGCCTGTAGTGACTGTCACTGTACATTATAAGTTCATATTAATTAATGCTTTTATTTATCTGCTCCAATTATTTAACCACTGAAGTGAATTATTAACGGTTATAGGAAGTTTTCTCTTTTGCTATGAACTCAAACGACCTCTTTTTTGGTTCTTTTCACAAATCCCGATGCTTTGATTATCCGGACAGGGTCCGGTCACAATTTATCAGGATTATCGACGCTTTACTGTAGTAAACTTTAAAAAATAAATTAAAATTTAGAAAAGGTTAATATGAATTAAAGCAAATTACAGTCTTTTTAACTTACAGTAAAATAATTTTATTGTATAACTAGCAACCCACCCTGGCTTTGCCAGGGAACAGTTATAAATGCATTACATGCTAGCTCGTAAACTGTCGCCTCAGTAATTGAATGGAGATTGTTGGAAGAAATGAAAATGTAAAAACACTTATAATGGCCGATGTATTGAAGATATAGATATGCTCTCGCGGACTTTTTTGCAGAACTTTTCATGCTGAACAATTCTTACACTCATAGTATAAGGATATTTTTAACGGTTTGGCCAGCGTAAGCTAGCACACGGACGCCAGTCTTTTCTTCGGACTTTTTCACTGAAATTATTACTGCTTGCCTTCCTTTGATCTTAAATAAATTATTTTCTACAGAAACCTTCCTTGAGAAATCCTTTACAGAATGGTGAAAACTGCATCAAAATTCATCCAGTGGTTCTCGAGATTACCTGTGACATCCAAGAATCGGGGACTTTGTTTTATACTAAGTAGAGATAATTTAATGTATTGCTACATTGAAGATGGTCTTTTAGACCGAAACACTACTGTAAGAAAGAACTATTGTACTGAAAAGTGGTATTATAGGGTGGGTGGAGTAAAACTAAGCAGCAATTCTCCAGGTAAGGAAGAGCTGAAAGTCGTGAAACATGCGTCTGGTATAGCGGGGAAAGTATGTTAGTCACAGGATTACACATGTCCAGCAGGCTAATAGTTTGTTCTATAGACTTTGTGTTCACACCAGGTTGTACAACATAACAAAATGAAGATATGTGGTCCCAGTTGGAACTGCGTAAGGCGAGTGAATCCATGTTACCGGAATCACTTAGAATACGTTCAACAATCTCCTGCAAAGTGAGTGCAGTCTATAAAATGAACTATTAGCCTGGGGGCTCATACACCGTCAGATGTCAACATTTTAGTTTTTTTTATATTTAAATGAAAGACAATACCTTTTTCAATATATCTGTTCATTTTTATAACTAAATTCAGCGTTTTGGCAGAGATATAATGTATTACTTGAGACCATGCGCCTATCTGTCAAAGCTGTTTTCTCGAAAAATTGTTTTTTTGGTAGGAAAAACACAATATCTCTTGAACTATGTGATGAAACTCGACAGATACATTCCAACCTATGATCCCTAGAGGATGAACCTCATTCACGAAATTATCTTTAAAAATAATTGAAATATACTTGAAAATTAAACAAAAGATTGTTCATTTTTTGAAAGACAAATTTAATATTATTTTAAAAATATACTATTTACAATATAACATTCATCTTCAGTATTTATGGTATTTCTTGTTAAATCGTGTCTCTTGTGATTCACGGAGTTTAAAAAATCACGAATATTATCCTTTCAATAAATCACGAAATACTTTGTATACTGTTCCTCTCTCTAATTTAGATTTAGAACTGTATGCAAAATTCCCATCGACGGTGTATGAGCCCACTTTTAATACTGTGACAAAAACATTCCCTTTATTCCCGCTACACCAGATATGCTTCTCACGACTGTCAGCTCTTCCTTACCGGGGAGTCGCCCACCCCCCATCTCAAACTAATTTAGCGTCATTGACCCATTGAGTGACTTCAAGCTATTGTATAATAAGGCCATGTCTGCAGTGGATCTGTGAGATCTGCCTCTGCCAAGAATTTCAAAGTTTTCGTCCGGACTGGGTCTCCCAGCCTCCGGATGCTAAATGGGAACCTGTCAGATGCTGTGGCAAGAACTAACCACCCCACTGCACGTAAACTCAGAATCGGGACGCCTTGTCATAGTGGAGGTCATCTACATCCCTTGTGGATATGCTCAGATTACGAAAATGTGCGTGTTTTTGAGTCTCCAGCCTTTAAACTGATTTGATGCAGATCTCCATGTGTCCCTGTCCTGAGCTAATGGATTCATCTCGTAGCTACCACACCTTACATCCGAGGCAATCTGTTTAACATATTCTAATCGTGGTCTACCTCTACAATTCTTGTCCTCGACCCTTTCTTCCATAACTAAGCTTGCTATTCCTGAGATCTTTGGTATGTGTCCTACCAACCTATCTCTACTCTCCAATAGCAATCACCAGAAACATCCCTCCTCCCCCACTCGTCTTAATACCTCTTCATTCATTACTCTGTCTACCATCTAATCTTCATCATTCTCCTGTAACACCACATTTCAAATGCTTCTATTCTCCTCTTTTTTGCTGCACAAACAGTCCAAATTTCACTTCCATAGAGCACCATGCTCAAAACAAAGGCTATCCAATATTACTTTATAATACCTAAATCTATATTTGATGTAAATCAATTTCTTTTCTGTAGAAATGCTTTTCTTGCCTGTGCAAAGCCACTTTCATATTCTCTTTGCTTAGCCCATCACTGCTTATTTTGCGTCCCAAGATTGCAGTTTCGCTCCTGGCCGTGGTAAGTGATTTTTGAAAAGGCGGCAAAAATACACGCATGTCATACGATGTTGGCATGTCAAAGAACCCATTTGAATTCAGTAGGCCGTGTTCATAATGGCAAAATTAACCTCGGGAGTTTCCGCCAACACAAAGTTCCTCATTTCTCTACTAGAAAGCGCTATAGTGTTCAAGGAGCTTAGATATCTAACTTTCATAGTGATTCAAGAAACAACGAAACTCGACATGCAAGCTACCCTCTGGGTGTCAAATTACAAAGCTTGCGCCCGGCACCCGGGGCCATACGATATTATTATTATTATTGCTTCCCAAGTCGCAGAAGTCTCCTACTTGCTTTAGCTTTTCACCGGCCAATTTTATGTCAATAGGGCTTTCTGATTTCTTCCAACTGCAACTATGGGACAGCAAAAGAAGGATAGAAAATTGGGGGAGGGGGAGGGGGAACTTAAAGGCGGCAGCTGTGGACAGAGAGAGAGGTAAAAACAAGAAGTTTGTCCGCAGTGATGGTGGAGGTTACTGCCTCACATGTCTGGAGAAACTCTCTTACACAACATGGTCACTCAAGTAATGACACATAATTGTGGGAGAATTGTAGAATAATTGAAGTGAATTCCCCTCATCAACTGGAAATTGTGGGAAGGTCAACAACAGCATTTCTAAATTAACCAACCTGTTTTCTCCATTCATAGCAACCTTCCCTTTCTTAGCATTGCAATATAGTGCAGGACTTCTTGTAACTCAACTGTTGGGCACATTAACTTAGTGGTCTGGACAAAAGCACTTAGAGAGAGACATTGCTCTCAAATATTTCAATTACTGAATGTTCACTTGGATCATGAATTCCTAAAAATTTTAAATTAAAATAATACAAAAACTAATTAAGTTAAATAAAACCAGTCAAGGCTGAATATTGATTATAGCAGGCTAATGACCTTTGGTGCTATATTATAGAATAAGGACTAAAAATAATACACTTCAATTGTTCATATCATTTACAAAATATTTTAGACAACTACAACTGAACATAAATCTATGGCTTTACTTTCCCTCCGAAGGAAGGCATACCTACTGAAGGATTTGAACTCTCTTAAAAAATCCGACCGCTTCGGCAGGGTTTGAACTCACGATCTTGGACACAGCAGTTCAGCATGCTACCAACTATGCATCGGACATAAGAATTAGATCTTGGAATAAAAGTGAGAATTCCTACATGTGGAGGAAAACAATTTCAGCTTGGTCTTAGTAAATACAGAGAATTATTGTCAACTATTGAACATACAATTTTGATATCAAAACTGCTGACAGACTATTTATTCTTCAGCAGGTTCTGTCTGAGCTCTCATCTCCGCTTCCAACTCCATGAAACGGGCTTTGCGCCGCCCGATGGGTGTCTTGGAGTACCACTGCACGAAAGCCTCCTCCTCCTCACGATAGACAGGGTCCCGCCTACAGAGGGCATTGATGAGCTCGGCGTGGGTCAGCGGCTGAACACGCAGCTGAAGAACTCGCTTGCATGTCATCACTTCCCGGACGACCTCCAGGATGGGACCCACCGTGTATCCGTCGGACAGCTTGCTCAATATCCCAATGTCGAACTGACGGTTGACTCCCGAGAACTGGAACAACAGTTCTTTCCATAAGGCCGAGCGGTTACAATAATCCGGCCTAGGAATGAGGATGAACTTGCCATACGTCTGTGCCAGAGCTTTCTGGTCACAATCCCAAGGGCAGTGCGACAAACCTATCAGCATGATCTGGTCCTCGGGAGTGATGCCCTTCACAATCTTTGGCAGGTCCTTCTTCAGTCTCTTAGGATCAGTCTTGTCCGTTTTTGGCACTTTCTTAACAAACGGTTTCTCTGCTCCATCCATGTAGATAATGGCTGGCTGTAGCAATCTGGACACTTTGTTCACCAAGTGGACTAACATGATGAGTCCTGACTTGCCCGGATACTTGCCAACAATGTTAGCAGGGGAGAGGTCAAACAAGACAGCTCCTACCTCTGTGCAAACAGCATGAACCAGCATGTCTTTACCACTCCCGTGAGGACCGGCGATGAGTAAAGACTTAACCAAAGGTGCCATCTGATGAATCATTTCGTTACCAAGAGGCAAAATACAATATTCTAACATGACTTGGCGTATGTCTCCGAGGGATGGCAAGGGATCTTTGCCATGTTTCCTAAGCTCATCGTTAGCAAAGGAGCGCTCTCCCCGGAAGGAAGATATCCTCACCTCAGGGTACTTGCGTATAATGCCATTGGTGACGAGCTCCTCAAACAGAGACTCGAGAGTGCGGTCCGGAGTAAGATCTTTCTCCTTCTTCTTCTTACTCTTCCTCCCTCCCCGACCCTTCTTGGCACTCTTCTTCGCCTTCTTGCCTTTTTTGGCTCGGTCACGGTCCAGTGCAGCTTGCAGTGCCTCCAGTTCCTTGCGTAACATCTGGTCCACCAGACGGCGCATTTCTGACTCAACCTCGCGCTGTTTCTCTTCCCGAATCATGTCGATATCCGCTCGCTGCTCCAAATCCCCCTCATCGTCCCGATCCCGCCACACCTCACGATACTGTGAGTTTCCCTGCAGCACATCTGACAAAAAATTAGAAGCCTGCATCTTGAAGCCGAGGTCATCATTATCTTCATCCATCTTGCTCTCTTTGTCCTTGTCCTTCTTGCTGCTCTTCTTGCTTCTCCCTGAGGACGCCGTCGTAGATTTGCTGGTGGTGCTCTCTGCTCCTGTTCGAGAGAAAATGAGAGCAGAGCCACCGGACTCTTCAGAGGGAATATCCGGGAATTTGCCCATCTCCTTCTCGTAGCGGAGGTACCAACTGCGGACCTCTTCAGCGATGTCCTCTGCCATGTTATCAGCACGATTGTGATGTATCTTCTCTTTCTCCGCAACAAGAGCCTGCTCATACTCCTGTTGATACTCGTACTGTAGGCCATGGCGGAGCAGTTTCACCTCCTCCACCCTGCGGTGGACCTCGCTGACCGTATACACGGGCTGTAACATTCCTATCAGCTGCATCTCCTCGATCTTACGCCTCCTCATCAACCGACGGGTATTGTACCCACGCCACACTTTTTGGATCAACAATGTTGCAAATGCTTTGTCAGCAACTTTCCCCACTGGAGGTTCTGTCTTGCTCTTTTCCTTCATCATACGAATTTCCTTCATGAACTGAGAACGCAATCGTCCTTGTCGAGCACGTTCATGGATCTGAATCAACCTAAGAGCATCAACTTCCGACATTGGTGGCCTCGTCGCTTCCTCTTGATAGAAACCCAGTTTCTTCAAAACATCATCAATGGTTGTCCTTCGTTTTTTCACCTCCTCTTCTCTTTCACGTCTGTAATATGAAGGCACGCACACCTCCGCTTCCAAAGGAGACATGTTTAGTTTGACGAGAACATCATCACCGTAGCTGAACTCCGACAAATCCAAGTTAACAAGCTCATGTTTCAGCTCCAACATGCGGCCAATGGTCGCATCAAGCAGTTTGCGCACCAGAGGTCTTTTCTGGGGCTGAGCTATTTGATCATAACACTGATCTAGCTTATTGATGGCATCGATGTACTTGTAATACAGTTCAATGACCTGAACCTGGGCCTCCTTCTTCTCCTTCTGGGGCTTCTCTCCTCCGAGAAATGTGTCAAACTCAGTAGCACCTTCGAGAATATTTTGAGCTTCCCGCCACAAGTCATCATATGTAAGGTGAGACATGTTTATAAATCAGCAGCACAGACTTATCCACTACGAAACGTTTGGATGATGGTGTTATTATTATTATTAAAGTAGGCCTAAAACTATTGCGAGGGGGAAAAAAACACCCAAAAATTGTCGCTCCGAACTGTTTCTACACGAGGGGCAGATGACCTCGTAGTTCCGCCCTTTAAAACAACAATAACTAACTGGTTCTGCACGATATGGTACTGACAGAGATACAGTTACTCAAAATAAAATGTATTAACAATAAATAAAAACTGTAATTTATTTGACCGCCCGAAAATAACTCGCGTTTGGTTTCCTCTGACCATTTGTAAGCAGCAAGTTGCCATGGTAACGTATATTCCCTATATTCTTTGGTTGTAAGCATTGCGTTGCCCTAGTAACATAACTTTGTATCCAAGGTGGCTACATCATTTTATGCACTCAATGGAGGAATAAAATTTACGAGAATTTCCGATAAATTACCGCTCTCCACGATCCTCATGAACATGTCACTGTGATCCTTTAGCATCGAATTACATACGGTTTGAATAACAGGCCCACTGAAAGACATGTTTTTAGCACAAGTGTATAGGTTAAGATTCTTTCACTGTACCGTCAAACTGATTTATTGGTTTGAGCGGAGAAAAACTTACGGCTTCTGATGACGGATAAACTGATGAAGAACCCAAATATCCATCCTAATAGGCCTAATATAATTACAAATTTTGTTCATTAAATTTTAAGACGGGAGCTCAGTGAGACACTACTACTATTATTATCTTCCCAAATTGATGGTATCCAAAGAATATGGGTATCAATG
Organism: Meconema thalassinum; assembly: GCA_946902985.2. Classification (NCBI taxonomy): domain Eukaryota; kingdom Metazoa; phylum Arthropoda; class Insecta; order Orthoptera; family Tettigoniidae; genus Meconema; species Meconema thalassinum. The sequence goes on along the minus strand of OX336390.1, from coordinate 12,774,434 downwards.
GTATCAATCCTGTTGGCGTGGAAAAAGGTTATTGTAATTAAAAGCATAAACCCCATGGCGTAGGCCTATTTATGACGTAAGTGCATGAATGTAAGTTATGCCTTACAAATGTTCAGCATCATTATAAAGAAAATCAAGCGAAATTCCATTTCCTCTATTTGCCAAGCGGTATATAATTGTGGCGGGAAAACGGAAATTTTCAAGCGCAGTCGGAAGGAGTCAGAAACCTTTTTGACATCAACAAATTATCTTTTTACAACAGCTAATACTCAAAATGCTCTAAATTTAATTAAATCTGTTGGTTTATTATATAATTTAGTTAAAAGATAATTTGACTCGTCATGTTGGAACATGTTTTCGGTCCTTCACACCTTCTTCAGCATATGTGCTTAACCTACTGTTAGTTAGTTAGTTATTGTTGTTTTAAGGGGCGGAACTACGAGGTCATCTGCCCCTTAATCTACTGTAATATCTCCATAACTTATATATTTTATTTACGAAAACGTGACATATTAATAACCATATAAATAAACAAACACTATTGCTAAATGGACGTCCTTACAATATTTAATAATTTTGAAGAAAGTTATTCGTATTAAAAACAAAAGTCTAAAGTCAATATAATTATACCAAAATGTTTGTCTTGATTACTAGAATTCGCAAGTGAAATGGGTTTTGTGGAAGAAAACTTTTAGGTTAATGATGTACAGCGAGTCCCAAAAGTATGCGTTTACGCGCGAATGGAACCAGTCTATAGACGGTGAAAAGCCGAAAATAAACAAATGTAGTTGGATGGCGCATGGGTCAGTACATCATTATTATACAAACCGGAAACGATAACAAATATAACAAAATGTAAAAATGCACTTTTTCACCAGATCATCAAGTATTCGTCCATACTGTACATAACAACAGAAATTAATACTTGGTAGGGTTTCCCTTTGCAGCAATGATTGCTTGCAATTGTTGCGGCATGGAATGGACCTAGTTAGCCGTGGTGGAGGATGGAATTTTGTTCCATTCGTCTTGCACAGCTTGTTTCAAGTCGTTCTTATTAGAAGTCAGCAGGTTCCTGATGTTATGTTCCAGCACTTTCCGCAGGCGTTCCATTGGATTCATATCGGGGCTCTGAGGGGGTGTATTGAGTTGTTTTGGGGTGTTATATGATAGCCACAGCTTAGTATTTAGAGCTGTGTGCTTCGGATTGTTGTCCTGTTGGGAAGATGCACGTGCCTAGCAGACCTAATTTTTCAGCACTAGTGTTCAAATTTTCCTTTAAAATATTTATGTACATCTTGTGATCCATTGTTCCTTCTGGAAATGAAAATCCAGCCTGCTTCCAGTCGACCGACCGGGTCAGGGAATGGAATGAATGAAGCCCCCATCTAGCGGTGAGGATATGAACTGTGCCAGCTGACGAAGTCTGTCGCACTCCCCTGAGGCAATGATTAAATGAATAACAGATGAAATGAAATTATAGCGGCGAGCGTTGCTGGAATGCAATCGTGACAGGGAAAACCTGAGTACCTGGAGAAAAACCTGTCTGCCTCCGCTTTGTCCAGCACAAATCTCACATGGAGTGACCGGGATTTGAACCACGGACCCAGCAGTGAGAGGCCGGCGTGCTGCCGCCTAAGCCACGGAGGCTCTTCCATTGTTCCTTCTATGACATGTAATTGTCCTACACCTGCTGCACTCATGCACCCCCACACCATGTTTCACTGTGGGCACAAGGTTCTGCCGCTGCATCTCTGTATTTTCCTTCCGCCAAACCATTCGCCTGCCATCTGACCCAAATATGTTGTATTTGCTTTCGTCCGAAAATATGACTATTCCAGAAGTCCTCGTCCTTTAATATAATATGTTCTTTGGCGAAAGCCAGCCGTATATTGCAATTCGTTGCATTCACCCAACATTTCTTACGAGCTACCCATTTTGTTTGCAGGTATTCAAACAAATCTCGCGTTTTTAACAGTCAATCCGAACGAAGACAAATACTTTATGAACTACGTAATAACGGAGCTTTTAGGTTTTCTATCCTTGTTATCGCTTAGAATATGTTTTCGGTTTTGGTTTTGTATAATAATGATAAACTGACCCATGTGCAATCCAACTACTTTTGTTTTTTGTTTATTTTCGGCTTTTCATTGTCTATAGAGAGGTTTCATTCGCAAAACAGCACTTAGACACATACTTTTTGTCCGCCTGTTTTGTTGAGTACAAAAGTTGTTATTTTTTCGGGTGACATATTTATTAAGCAGAGACATGGGCACCAACTAAGGCACATTGTAAGGCAATGAATGTGGCTGAAATGAAAATGTTAAGAAGAATTTGTGGCATCACCAGAGCCAATAGGATTAGAAATGAGAGACTAAGAGGCAGTCTTAAAGTGACGGAGATATCAAAGAAGGTTCAAGAGGGAAGACTACAGTGGTATGTTGGCAAGGGAATGACAGTAATGGTAGTGGAATGTGACAGAGGAAGGGGTGACGAGATGACTTGAGGGAGAAACATTTAAGGGAAGAGGACGTATGGGACCGAGGGAACGTCGACCCCACTCGAGTGGGAAAAGACGAAGGAGAAGAAGAAGAAGTAATAATCACCACACTTAACTTACCAAGTATCTGACAGGCTTTTATTTTTGTACGGCAGAGACTATCTTTAGGTGTCACTGTGGGTTTTGGTAGTGTTTTGGAGTTTCGCTGAGTTTTAATTCTTTTTGGAAGCCTTCATAGGGAGGTTGAGGCTGCTTAGGCTTTTAGTTCTGGCAGTCAAGAGGTGCAGTTGCACCTTATATAAAGGGAGGTGGCGCACAGTTTGCTACTCCAGTGAGGGTCCGGGCGGGGACACCAAGAGCCCGCCGATGAGCCAGCTTGGTGTCCTAGGCGAAACCCTACACAAGACACGGCACAAACCTAGAAGAATTGCTGAGTTTTAATTCACTGGCCGTGAAAGCCAATATACCATCTTTTTGGAAGCCTTCATAGGGAGGTTCAGGCTGCTTGGGCTTTTAGTTCTCGCAGTCAGGAGGGGCAGTTGCACCTTATATAAAGGGAGGTGGCACGCAGTTTGCTACTCCAGTAGGGGTCCGAGTGGGGACACCAAAAGCCCGCCGATGAGCCAGCTTGTTGTCCTAGGCGAAACCCCACACAAAACATGGCACAAACCTAGAAGAATTGCTGAGTTTTAATTCACTGGTCGTGAAAGCCAATATACCATCTTTTTGGAAGCCTTCATAGGGAGGTTGAGACTGCTTGGGCTTTTAGTTCTCGCAGTCAAGAGGTGCAGTTCCACCTTATATAAAAGGAGGTGGCGCGCAGTTTGCTACTCCAGTGGGGGTCCGGGCGGGGACACCAAGAGCCTGCCGATGAGCCAGCTTGTTGTCCTAGGCGAAACCCCACACAAGACACGGCACAAACCTAGAAGAATTGCTGAGTTTTAATTCACCGGCCGTGAAAGCCAATATACCATCTTTTTGGAAGCCTTCATAGGGAGGTTGAGACTGCTTGAGCTTTTAGTTCTCGCAGTCAACAGGTGCAGTTGCACCTTATATAAAGGGAGGTAGCGCGCAGTTTGCTACTCCAGTGGGGGTCCGGGCGGGGACACCAAGAGCCCGCCGATGAGCCAGCTTGGTGTCCTAGGCGAAACCACACACAAGACACGGTGCAAACCTAGAAGAATTGCCGAGTTTTAATTCACTGGCCGTGAAAGCCAATATACCAAATTTTTGTTAAACTTACCAATTATGGAAGTGAATATAATGAATATTAGTTCATGCGCAATGTAATGGATATACTGCCTCTATGGACTGTGTGTTAACAACCACTCTCATTTCAGTGTCTGAGTCTTGTTCGTTTGCCGGCTTTGACATCTTGCCAGTATCTCTTGAGCCCATCTATCAGCTTATCCTTCCGCTCCTCTATTAAAGGGCCTCTCCGTCTTCTGGGTTCTGCCACCACCATAAAACCCTGATAGCTTTTCATCATCCTTCTGAAACTTTTCCTGTTTGATTTTATCCTCCGTAATGCCCACCTGTCTCATATCTTTCTCACACTCTTGGAACCATTCCAACTTGGAGATCTCCGGGTTAAGAAAATTCCACATTTTCTTTGTGAGCGTCATTATTTATACGAAAGATGTGCCCATAAAACAGCAATCTTCGCTTTCTAATTGTTGTTGTTATCGGTTCCATCTTGCTGTATACTTCTTTATTTGATTTCAGTCGAACCTGTCCGTCAACCCATCTGTTGCCCAAGATCTTCTGTAGTAGACTGCGTTCTCTTTTAAGTAGCTGATTGACTTGTCCTGTCTGATTCATACACAGGGTCTCCGAAGCATATAAACCTTCTGGTCAGACAACAGTGCATACATATGGTGTTTGTATAAATTTGAAAATTAAAGCCATAATTTGCATTACAGGTGTTAGTTTGACATTCAAAAGATTAGCATATTGATGTTTACATACGTTCTGGACATATGCTCAGTTCTATCAAGTCTAAATACATTTTTTTCTACACTCGCTGACATAAACTTTGAATTATTTGAAAGATTTTAGAGGTTTTTGATTTGTCAATCCATAATAATGTTACACATAGTTAACGTATGTTCTTCAAGTGTACAATCAGTAGGAATATGTAGGTCTATCTTAGGCCAGTTCTAATCTGGACTTTTATAACCCGGCCGATGCCGTCGGATTTTTTAAGAGCGTTAAAAATCCCTCAGAATGCCTTCCTTTGGAGGGGAAGTAAAGCCGGTGGTCCCATGTCATAGATTTATGGCATGTTAAAGAACCTTCCACTAATTGCACCTGTGTGAAGCTAAATTGGATAGGTTAAGAATGTAAACAACGCTCTTAGGTTTCTACGTTTGTTGCCAAGAGCCGACTGCGGTGGCGTCTGGTAGCTAAGGTCAGAACTTGGCCTAGTAGTCGTTGACGGTGGCGCTTGGCGGCAAAAGTAGGAACTATTTGAAAAATTCTAAGTTGCAGTACTTAAATAAAAAAATAAAAAACAGATAACACACACTAATACAGTCATCACAATTAACACCGGTTATCAGACAGATTCTACACACACCCAAAGTACCATGGGGCTACATGACCGCGTTGTCGCAGTCCCTAAACTTAAGAACCAACCAACCAATCTGGACTTCAGTGTAGTCCAACATGAGTTTCTTTTTTTCTTTTCAGAGATGGCACCAGTTAAGAATAGTTAGTTATTGTTGTTTTAAGGGGCGGAACAAGTCAAGATTAATAAATGAAACATTATTGGGAATAACCAAAAGCAGATAATGTGAAGTGGCAGTTACATCTTGATAGTCAAAGAAAACAAAATAAAAAAAATAAAAGATCGGGATGGCATCTGAATTAGATAGAATAAAAGCAAATTAAAAAATTACATTTATTTATTTATTGTATGGTATACATGAAAATTGTTTATAATTTGACATCAAGGTTAAAAACGTAATGAAGTGCCTGTGGTGTCCCTAGGAAGAAGTCGCTGAATTCACCACTGTAAGATGTTTGTGGGCATTCTTGAACTAGGTGCCGAACAGTCTGTCTTTCAGCACCGCACTCTCAACATGACGAAGATTTTTTCCTCCACTTGTACAGGAGATCCCCGCATACACCGTGATTGGTCCGGATTCTATTAAATTTTGACCAGGTCATCTAAGCTGAGTGAACCCTGGCACCTTTTCAGTTATGCATGGCATTACTGAACTCTCTGGAGAGGCAAACGAATTCCAATCAGAAGACCAAAATTACAGTTACTCACACTTAAGTGGCCACAGACAAATTCAACACAAACCAAAGTACAGGGTTTCTATAAAAGAACTCCGGGGTTTTAAAAATTCGTATCTTAATAACTGTAGATGATAGCAAAATGTAGTTAATTTCTCTGAAACGAGTAGCTCATCAAGTTTTACTCATACCAATTGGCAATGTTTTCATCAACAGTTGGCAGAGCTGCGGAGCGTTGACCTTGAAACAACGTAGCGGCAGCCAGTGCTGTCTGGATTGCCGTGCTATGGCGACGCCGCAACAAAAGGCTCAATGCGTTATTTGGCTAATAGAAACTAATTCTGTTGTTACGGTACAAAGAATCTTTCGACGTAATTATGGTGTTGACCCGCCTACGGATAAAACCATTCGCCAATGGTTAAGTGCTTTCAAACAAACAGGAAGTGTTTTAAAACAAAAGTCACCGGGTAGGCCGCGTGTGTCACAATAGAATGTGGACAGAATCCGAGCTTCATGCCTTCGAAGTCCTAAGAAATCATTGACAAGACGCAGTCTGGAGTTGGGGTTACCAAGATCAACAGTTCATAAGGTAGTTCATAAAAGATTTCGTTTAACTGCTTACAAAATTCAACTGTTACGCCACATTAAACCGGCAGACAAGATTAAGAGATTAGACTTTTCTGTTTCTATGCTAAACGAAATCGATGAAAATAACGATTTTTTAATGTTATTTTTAGTGATGAAGCGACTTTTCATGTGAACTGGTCTGTAAACAGACATAATTGCAGAATTTGGGGATCAGAGCCGCCCCATGAGTTCATAGAGTATGAACGTGACACGCCAAAAGTGAATGTTTGGTGTGGTCTTATGCATGACAGAGTAATAGGTCCCTTCATTTTTGTTGAAAGAAATATCAATGGTTTTGTCTATTGTGACATGTTAGAGGAATATGTTTTTACTCAGATGACATTGAGGCGGAGAAGGGTTTAGTCCACTTCGAACAAGAAGGGGCACCGCCACACTTCAGTTTGCGTGTGCGTGAGGCACTTGACGTTCGACTCGGCAACAGATGGATTGGAAGGGAAGGACCTATTCTATGGCCTCCAAGGAGCCCTGATATGACTCCGTTAGACCTTTTCTTCTGGGGGCATATCAAAAATCTTGTGTATGCGGAGAAAATTCATGATGTTGGCCATCTCCGGGAACGAATAATCAATTGCGTGGTAACCGTCCCCCTAGACATGCTGGGCAGGACATGGGAAGAAGTGGAATACCGTTACGATGTGTGCCGTGCCACCAACGGGGCTCATATTGACCTTTATTAAATTGTTAAAAAAACTAGAAAATGCAACCTTTCCAATCATGTATTAAACATTAATATAACTTTTTTACTTCATTACAATATTTTGCCTCAAAACCCCGGAGTTCTTTTATAGAGACCCTGTATATCGAGCTGATAACAAACATGTCCTGAGCCCCTAAAATCAGTTGGCTACATCATCATTTTGGTGCTGTGGTTTTCAATTTTTTTTACAAGCAAGTACCCTGGTATGAAGTGCTTTATTCTCAAGTGCATCTGTGATGACCAAATTTGACACCACAACCACGAGCAGTCGAAATCATGTAACATTTAACACATTTAACAAGCGAAGAAACAGTGGGAGAGTACGGATGGAAGTTCAACATCAGTAAATGTGAGATCCTGTTAACAACCAGGAAAAAGGACAGACCAATGAGTGGGATAACACTTGGAGGTGGACAGTTGAAGAAGGTGGAAAGTCTCAAGTACTTGGGAAGTATAGTGGAGGAAAATGGGAGAAATGACAAAGAGATTACGGAACGTGGCAGACAGGCAGAAGCATTTCTGAGAAGCATTAGGAGCTTAGTGTGGAATAAAGATGTCCCACAAAAAAGCAAGGAAGTGTTATACAGAAGCTACTATATCCCGATACTGACCTATGCTTCAGAAACGTGGACAATGAAGAAAAGAGACATAAGCAGAATACAGGCAGGTGAAATGAAGTTCCTGCGAAGTAGGATCGGAGTAACAAGAAGAGACAGGGTGAGGAATGAAAAGGTCAGGGAAATGGTGAAAGAGGAGCCCTTGCAAGGTAGGATTGAGACATCAAGACTGAGGTGGTATGGACACTTAAAGAGAATGGATGAGAAGAAGATTCCCAAGAAGATGCATGAGATGCAGATGCAGAAGAAACGACCAAGGGGAAGACCAAGAGATAGATGGCTGAAAGGAGTGGAGGAATGTGTCAAGAAGAGAGGCGAGGACTGGACCAGAGTGACAGCGGAGAGGTGGTGGGAAGAAAGAACTAAGTGGCGAGGCTTATGCTCCAAACAGACTCAGCCTGGGGCTGGAAACTGTACAAGATGATGATGATGAACAAGCGATTAACCAACATTTCGCCTACTACTGTCAAGAGCGTTTTCAAGGTAGATTACAGTAGTGTTGATGATGGTAAATAGCTAGAATAAGGTAGAAACTACTGTGATGCGAGTTCAGTCTCCCAAAAATGTTTATTATCAAAAGTCTCAAGTGTATCATGTAACTTCTGTGCTTCAGCACCTTGCCAATTCATCTGACTCAGGATACTGTGATACCTCTTTTCTGGGATGAAGAAACAACTGAAGTGACATCTTTTTTACACGAGACATATGCAGCATTGCGAGTGGTATTACAGGAGGTTGCAAAGGATGGTTACCAACTAAACATGACGAGAGCTTGAAAAAGATGGCAGCTAATAGTACATTATGCAACGAGCCTATAATGGGAATAATTAAGACAAGAGTATGTTTATAAAACGAGCGAAGCGATTCTTAATTACCATTATAGGCGAGTTGCATACAAGTTTATGTTCGACGATAATTATCTTATATATTAAAATAGTTTTCAAAAAATTTCACCCTATACTAAAACTGAAATATCTCGGGAAGTATTTGCGCTACGACGTTGTTTGTTGCCTTAAAATGTAATGCCCGTCAAGCACCGTCAATTGATACCCACCTTACTTGATTATATCATTCAAGTATTAAAATAATTGCGAATATTACTTCCTTAGATGGGAAAAATTGGAAAACCTAAAGGAGATCAGAGAAAGTAAAATAAAAGTATGGAAATTGAAAGACAAAACTGTACAGGAAGATTTTCAGGAGAGATTGAAGCAACAAATCCCAGTTAATGAAGAAAGCAAAAGGAAGTATCACGACAGCAAACGGAGGCGTAAGAAAGTGGTAGGAGAAGAAAAGAAGAAAAGTTGGGAAGAATTTACACGAAAAAATGGAAACAGATGTAAGTGGCAGTAAAAGGATGCTGTATGGACTTCTAAGAAGTAAGAGGAAAGAAAGAGTTACTTCAAAGCTAGTAAAAAAGGAAGATGGAGAGTTGTTAACACACCCAGTAGAGATAAAGGGACGATGGAAGGAGTATTTCGATAAGCTATTGAATGTGAGCAATTGTACTGGTGAGATGGAAGTGACACAACCTGACGACTCTATAACAGAAGATGATATAACAATGCTGGAGGTGGAATTAGCAGTACAGAAAATGAAGATGGGAAAAGCAACAGGGGTGGATGGAATCAGTGTAGAAATGATAAAGGCTGCTGGACCTGTTGGTATCCAATGACTGTATCAACTGCTAAAGTGTGTGTGGAAACGGAAATGTGTACCAGAAGACTGGGAGAAAGGACTAATAATACCAGTGTTTAAGAAGGGGGACAAGAATGTGTGTGATAACTATAGAGGGATCACCCTCATATCACAGATACAGGGTGAGGCAATGAAACGGCACGATTTCAACTCCAGCTGACGGGCGGGGTGGGGGGTTACGGAAGTAGGGGATATGGCCTTGAGCGTTTAGGCAAGTGGAAATTTCAGTTGTCATGGAGCGTTGGACGGGTGCGCAACGTGCGTTTGCTGTAAAGGCATATTACAAAAATGCGGATAGTGTGGTTTGTGCTCAGCGCGCTTTCCGTCGTGAGTTCAATCTACCGCCACGCACTCCCGTGCCGTCAAGGAAAGCTATCCTCCTTTGGGTGAATAACTTTGAAGCCACTGCTATCACGACAAAGAAAAGCGGCGGTAGTGAAAAAACAGTTCGTATCCCAGAGAACATTGATCGTGTGCGCGAAGCATTGCAACGAAGTCCTCGAAAATCAGCGAGACGTCACAGCGCAGAACTTGGTCTCAGCAAAGTCCAAAGTCTTCCAGGAAAATCCACCAAGAACAAAATAAGACATGAAGGAGCGAATTCGGCAAGAAATTAACATCATTCCGTTGCAGATGCTACAAAACGTCATGGGTGGATTTCATCTCAGACTCCGACAATGCGTGGGAAACCAAGGACGCCATCTTACTGGCACTGTATTCAAATAATAATAATGTTTTTATGGTTAAACATTAATTTCCACTCATGTTCTTAAGATTCATGTTAAAACACTTATCCTTTTTGTCTAAATAAATTATTTGTGGGTTTTCAAAATCGTGCCGTTTCATTGCCTCACCCTGTAGTAAAAATACTGGAAAGGATATTAGAAAGAAGAATGAGAAGAAAGGTGGAAGGAGAGTTGCAAGAGGAACAGTATGACTTCAGGAGTGGAAGATCCACAGTGGACCCAATCTTTAGCTTGAGGCAGGTGATGGAAAAGAACTGGGAATATGGAGAGGATTTGATCATGACTTTCATAGATCTAGAAAAGGCATATGATAGTGTCCCCAGAGAGAAGGTATGGGAAACCATGGTTAAGAAGAGACTGGGAAGAGAAATGTTGGAAATGGTGCAAGCAAGGTACAACAACTGTGCTAGCAGGGTACTGACCCCAGTTGGAAAGACAGATTGGTTTAGGAACAAGACTGGACTAAGACAGGGGAGTGTGCTGTCACCTCTCTTGTTCATAATGGTGATGGATGAAATTGTAAAGGAAACAAAGGAAGCATATGGACATAAAGAAATGAAGTTACTGTTATTTGCAGATGATATTGTGGACTGGGGAAGGAACACCGAAGAAGTGCAAAAACAACTAGATGCACTGAACGAAAATATTCAGAAGTACGGCCTGAAAATCAGTATAGAGAAAAGCAAGACCATGGTGATGACAAGAGGGGAAAGACAAGGAAAGGGCACTGTGAAAATTGGAAGTCAGAGTTTGGAAATTGTGGACACTTTCAAATACCTAGGAAGTGAATTGATGCAAACTGGTAGGTTGGACATGGAGATTGGCAGGAGGGTACAGCAGAGCAATGCATTCTATCAAAGTGTAAGAAAACTTGTTTGGGATAAGGAAGTACCAAGGAAAAGCAAGGAGGTAATGTATAAAGTGTACTATGTTCCCATATTAACTTATGCAGCTGAGACTTGGACCCTGACAAGTAGGCAAGAGAGTAGAATCCAAGCCAATGAAATGAAATTCCTAAGAAGTATGATAGGAAAGACAAGGAAAGACAGAGTGAGGAATGAAGATGTTAGGAAGGAAGTTGGGATGGGAAAACTAAATGAGAGAATTCAGAAGAATAAACTAAGGTGGTTTGGACATGTAAAGAGGATGGAGGAAAATAGAATACCAAGACAGATGCTGGAGGCAAATTGCAAGGGTAAGAGAGCAAGAGGAAGACCCAGAATAAGGTGGATTGATTCAGTGAAGAACAGTGTAAGAAAAAGAAATCTGGACTGGGACAAGATCGTGGAAGAAGAATGGTGGAAGGAAAGTGGAGAAGTGCCATAAATACCCCGACCCGGCAGGAGCTGGATAAGGGGAAATGATGATGATGATTACTTCCTTCAAGGTCTCACGTAAATAGAATATTGAATGACTTGACGGACATATTGTCGCTAGGCGACAACGACTAACATTGTATCATGATATTCAACGCCGCCCCAATAATAAATCTAACTTGAGATTAACAGAGAGTTCCCTAATTACGTCATGATATCGTTAACTTTTACCTGCTCCACTCGGGCGCTAATGTCGCATGTATCCATACAATAAGTAGAAGGGGATTCTGTGCACATAATTTTATTAAAACTTCTCAAAAACTGAATTACTTTGAGACTGAAATGCTCATGCACAATCAGACGTCATTTTGCTAATGACACCGTCATGTCAACATCTGTTTGAATGACAACAAATACTGTATACGAAAGACAACTAATTTCACGAAGATGCCGCTACAGTCGAATGTTGGAACCGCCATTTTGTATTGTGTATCCGATCTTTCTGTTATATAGTCTTTGGTCTCACCAGCTACAAACTGTCTTCTTTTCGTTCCATCATTCATCCTTATAGGTTGTGTGCTCAATCAATACAATGAATCATATTATGATGAATGCGAGACGACACTCAATTACAAATGTTATAAAGATTAAAGGTGACGGTAATTGTGTGTTCAGGTCATTGGCATATTGTCGGTACAACAATCAGAGTTTATTTACACAGGTTAGAAAGTGAATTGTAAAACATGTTACAGACAAGAGGCAGACCTAAACGAAGATGGATGGATTGTGTACAGGAGGACCTCAGAGAAAAACAGTTGTCAGAAGAGGATGTGCATGACCGGGCTAAATGGAGGAGAGCTGTCAGAAACATCGACCCCACATAGGAGTGGGAATGATGTAAAGAGAAAGAAGAAGAAGAAGTTACAGACAAGTGGAATAATTATTCTTCCTTTATTGTTGGCAACAGCGATATGTACGAAACTGCTATCAATACGAGCGATAATTACAAAATGTATATGTCTATGAATGGTGTTCATGAAGGTCATGTTGAGTTAGTTGTCGCTGCTCAAGTTTGCAAAATGGATATTTATTCGCGGATAACTACTGTCGTATGGAAGGTGACCGGTTAAAATATATACGTCATCAACAAACGAAGTTACGAGTTGATACATATGCCAGTTTAGCAGACGCCTTGCATGTACGGTCGTATTGTAGTTTTGCCATCTTCTTTTACAGGTAGCCTAAGGAAAATATTGCAAAATTATTAGGATACGATGGCGATAGTGAGGAAGTATGGAAATCCAGATTTATTCATTACGTTCACCTATAATGTGGGCTGGCCAGAAATACTTAACAGCATTCATCTCTGGGAAACGGCTAATAATAGGCCTGATATTGTAGTGAGAGTTTTCCATTGCAAAGTAAAGGAATAGCTACGATTGATTAATGTTAAGGAAATTTTCGGTAAAAGCATATCTATATACAGTGGAATTTCAAAAACAAGGTCTCCCGTACATCCATTTACTCTTAACATTAACGGAAGATTGCAAGTTTCGAGAAATTTCTGACATTGACAGTGTGGTGTCAGCCGAAATACCAGATCTCGAGGATGAAGCGCTATACGAATTGGTAAGGCGTCATATGGTACATGGTCCTCGCGGATCTTTGAATCCTGCTTCAGTCTGTATGAAAGATGGCGTATGTAAGAAAGGTTTCCCTAAACAGTTTCAGGAAGAGACCAAAGATAATGCCAATGGTTATCCTTCGTATAGGAGAAGAAATAATGGACGGATTATTATATAAACAATTCGAGGCATTGACATTGAAGTCGATAGTCGATTCATTGTTCCCTACAATCCATTTCTTCTACTTTACGTGCAAGCACATATTAATGTTGAAATATGCTCAAGTTTCGGAGTGTTAAATACATCCACAAATATCTTATATATTAAAATCCACAAGTATGTGTATAAAGGTCATGACTGCTGCATTGTTAAAATATGTACTGAAGGCGAAACGGTGAACTACGATGAAATTACTTCTTCCCTAAATGCTAGATATGTTGGTCCAACAGAAGCCGCATTCAGGATATTTTCATTTTACATGCATGAACAGTCACATTCTATCGTGCGATTACCAGTTCACTTGCCAAACTTGCAAAATATCTATTTTAAAAATGATAACGCTCCTGATATTTTACTTCAAGCACAGTTGCGCAACACGGAATTACAAGCATGGTTCAAGTTCAATCAAGATTCGCAAGCCAGAAGTCCGTATATATATCCTGAAACACCAGTACATTACGTCTGGAATAAGAGCAACTGCCAGTAGCAAAAAAGAAAAAAATGTTTCAAAAACTATAGGCACAATGTATAATGTTTCGCCTACAGAAACAAAAAGGTATTATTTACGCCTGTTATTGCTTCACGTCATAGGTGCTACCAGCTTCCAGGATCTACGAACATACTAAGCAGTTGTCTATTCTACTTTTAAAGAAACAGCTAAGGAGCGAGGTTTACTGATTGACGATTCTGAATGGCAGCGTTGTTTGGCAGAAGCGGCACAATTTCAGATTACATATGTATCTTTCCGACCCCTTCAAATGTAAGATAGTTATGGGACATTTTCAAGAATTCATTATCAGAAGATTATCTGCAGTTTCACGAACCTAACATTGCATATCAGTTCACTCTTATACATATTTCTATACATTAAAGCTCCATGGTCTTCCCATTACTTCTCTCGAATTGCCAGCTATTATTGACAATTTCCCTCAGACAAATTTACCAATGAATTATCCAAAACTTAATGAGGATCAATTAAGTCGGATGATAAACCAAGCAAATGGAAACCAAACGGCTATAATTACAGAAATTTTGGGGTTAGTACAAAAGAGCAATGAAAGGATGAATAATGCATATTTCATTGACGGTCCAGGGGGCACCGGGAAAACATTTCTTTACCAATGCTTGATTCACAGTTGCAGAAATTTGGGGTTGAATGTAGTTTCTGTTGCATGGACTGGTATTGCAGCAATGTTACTACCTCAAGGGCGCACTGTACACAGCCAGTTCAAGTTACCTCAACATTTACATGAAAGTTCTGTATCAGGAATAAAAGTTAACAGCAAGGAAGCTATTTATATTCGTTCAGCAAAACTTATCTGGAATGAAGCCCCTATGGCTAATAATCAAGTGTTGATGTGTGTAAATCGGTTGCTCAAGGACATCATGGATAACGTGCCTGTCGGAGGAAAAATTATCATCTTAGGTGGAGATTTTAGGCAGGTATTGCCTGTTGTGCCTCACGCATCTAAAGCAGCATCAGTTCAAATGTCAGTAAGGTTCTCTCCTTTGTGGCTATTATTCAAAATTTTTAAACTCAACAAAAATATGCGAGCGGATACAGATCAACGTGACTTTGCAAACTTCTTGATACAAATTGGTAACGGTGAATACCCTCACGTCGATGGAGAAAATTCAGAATTAGTCCCACGCTGAAAAATATTTCACGCTTTTCAAAAATAGCGATTTTAGCACCTAAAAATGAACATTGTAAAGAAATCAATGATAAAGTTTTAGACCTAATCCCAGGATCATCGAGAACTTACATCAGTGTGAATAATTTGATTACTGAAGATTGCAAATTGCTATTTTAATGTGTTTTTAATCTTTGTCTTGTACGTAATAGTTTTATGTCCCCATCTATGATATGTTTTTTCATATGTTTCACCACATTACCCATAATTGTTTAATATGTTTCATTTTCATTCATGTCATTCATACATTTCATGTTAGATTTTACCTTTATTGAATCCTATATGTTACTGATATCTATTTTTGTTTTGAGGCTGATGAAGGGGCCATAATAAGGACCCGAAACATGTACCACAAGGGTGTTAATATAACCCTTTAAATGTGAATTACGTTGTATTGATCAGGCGGAACCTATCCCCCTCTTAGTGCATAATTGTTCAATCAATACGGAACCATGACAAATACGAATATAATCAAGAGTTACATCTCTAAATTCAAATATAAGAGACCCATCTTTTATTTTAAATTTATACCATTATTCATAAGTAGACAAAACACCAAATTGTACCGCTGTAGCCTTAAATTGTGTGGATATCTCTATCTACTTAGTATAAAACAAAGTTCCCAATTCTTGGATGTAACGGGAAATCTCGAGAGCAACTTGATGGATTTTGATGCGGTTTTCACCATTCTGTAAAGGATTTCTTGATGAAGGATTAGGTAGAAAAACATTTATTTATGACCAAAAGAAGCCGAGCATTTACGATTTCAGTGAATTGAGTAGAAGAAAAACCTAACGACCATATGCCTTTTAAGCTTACACTGGGTAAACCGTTAAAAATATTGATATTCTCTGAGAATTGTTCAGCATGAAAAGTTCTGCAAGAAAGTCCGCGACAGCTCCCACATCGACCACTGTAAGTGTTTTTACGTTTTCATTTCTTCCAGCAATCTTCATTCAGTGGAAATTTAAATTACTAGCTTCAGAGTGAGTTTACGAGCTTGCGAGCGACCCATCACCCTAGCTTCAGCCAGCACCAAACTGCCGAATCGTGTCGAGTTAATTCTTCAGAGAAGAGTATAGCTTATGTGTTTGGAGTTAGCTGTTCACCTCGGCTTTTCAGAATTGCGTCTGGAACCTGACGTCCGTGCGCCTTTTAAGCTTACGCAGGGTAAATAGTGGGACACACACCCAGAGGACAGGCAGACACCCACACATTTGATCTCATAAGTCTACTTCATCATTTATACAAAAGTGACGGTACCGTAAATGTCTGTTCAGGTCACTAGCATGAAGACATGCAAATGCCATATGGACAGAAGTGCTGTAGGATTGTTGAAGTGAATGCTGCGGAGCAGCACGGGTCTTCTAGTAACTATTTTATGTTCGAACATAAATATTCATAAATATCTGTCGAGATTTCACCAGTTTTATGTACTGAACAGAGAGCATGGGACGCAGAGAATGCCTTGTATTTGACCATGGCCTCCTGAATACCCCACTATGACACTACTGTTAGCCACGCATTGAAATTTACAATAGGAGGCCGTGGAAGTCAGCGCAAGTGCGATGCTATCCTTACCTAATTGGTCACACAACAGTTTCTTGAGCTCTGATTGGTGGGGGAAACTGTTTCATAATGAAAAATAGTGATCTTCATAATGATACAGTTTTCTGACATATTGACATTTCGACATAAAAGCTTTCCCATATTATGTGACTAATAGCTTTGATGGTGTAATCGGTAGCATGCTGAATTGTTATGTCCAAGATCGTGGGTTCAAACCAGGCTGAAGTGTTAAAATCCTTCAGTATGCCTGTCTTTGGGGTGGGGAAGTTATGCCAACGGGTCCATGTCATAGATTTATGGCATGTAAAAGAACCTACAACTACAATTGGTAGTGTGTAACCAAAATTTGTAGGTTATTTGGTTAGAAACACTTTACCAAGTTCCAATGTGTAGGTGCACTGTTATTGGGGCGCACACTGAGCCCTGTTGCGTACTGTCAACAAATAAATAAATGTTTGCCGCTGGGTGTCAGTGACAGTGGCATCTGGTAGCCAAAGTGGGAACTTGTTGGGACCATTGGCTGCAATTCAAATATAATATACTAGCATGTTCATAGACCACACTTTCCCCAATGGGTTTATAATGAGACTTAAGGGAGGATGTAGGTGAAATTTTCATGTTTTTTTTTTTAAATTTTCTGTAAGATAAGGAAGTAATTTCTCAAGACCTTTGTTTGGAGTGTGTTGACCTATGGTTGTGAAACATGGACACTGGGGAAAAGAGAAGAATCAAAACTTGAGGCAGCTGAAATGTGGTTTTGGAGACGAATGACCCGAACAAGCTGGGTGGAAAGAAAGAGAAATGAGCTTGTTCTGAACCAAATTCAGGAGAATCGATGCCTGTTGAACACCATCAAGAAAAGGAAATCAAAATTCATGGGACACGTACTCAGACATGACACTCTCCTCCAGGTCATTTTTCAAGGAAAAATTTTGGGGAAGAAACCAAGGGGACGACCAAGACAATCGTATCCCAAGAACATTGTCAAGGAAATGGAATGTGAATCGTATGTCAATATGAAGAGAACTGCTGAAGACCGTAAGAAATGGCTGCAACGACAAGGCTTTTAGCCTTTAGAAGCTGATGATGATGTAAAAATTGTATGTAGTTTCAAGATTTTAATCCCAAAGTTTAATTGCTGTACTTCAATTCTAAGGGCGTCAAAAAAATCAAAACGTTATGGCGCCACGCCCCCTATTTTGCTGTCACCAGTACAGCTGGACAGGAATCCGTATATATCTTGCCACTCTGACCGTCATTGAGAGGAAATGTTTGATATTATTGTTCGGAAGGCTGTGGACAATTTATTTTGTGGTTTGGTGAATATGCCAGCACCTGTCCATAGGTTTAGAGATCTCAACACAAGATTGCTAATTTCCTTGGAAGAAGTTGCCAAAACAAACTTACTAGCTGCAAAAGAACTAGTAGAAGCAGAAGATGATGAGGAGTATGAATATGGCCTGCACTGAAAACCTCAGCTCTAGGTATTGCATTGTAATGTGAAGATAAAACTTAAAATAAGTTTCCCGAAAATGACTTATAAGGTGCATTTTCTCAGACACTAAAGCAACAAAACTTGGTAGTGTCCTTCTAAATAGGACTGTGCACAATCCTGTGCACCAGAATTTTAATTTTTGGCCTATTATAGAAGTTATGATATGGATAAGAACATTTTTGTGCAAATTTTTTTGTAATAATATTGTTTTCATTTGAGTAATTTAAAGGTTATTAAAATTCCGTTGCACAGGATTCTAAGTCGAGCCTTTTTAAATCTGTGATAAAAATATCAGAAAATGATACCTAGTAGTTCTGCAGAAAATGCACCTTAAACAATTCAGGAAGAGTAAAATATTTATTTTTTTGTTTTACGATTCTATGATCATACTGAGTTACAAATGCAATGCAATATCAAGCAGCATGTTGACAATAACCATACAAAATATGAACTAAAAATCTCTAAAAATATAGAAGTTATGGACATCTACGGCCATTTTTTTTCCTCCATCCTACAGGAGAAATCAGTATTTGCAATTCGCACACTTCGTACCTATTTTTAAAGAGATTATAGATATTTATGAAATTAGAGTGCAATGCATCACTGGTAATATCTATTCTCTTTCATTGAATTATCACGATCGGTTGCTTGTGAGCACTGCAGGAGGGATCTATACTGAAATAATATACTGTATATTATGATTATGTAACTCTTGTTTCTGTTCAGCCTCAGAGTCCATACTTGTGTCTCAATTGGGTCTTTGTGACTTAATTTGCTGGAGTGTCACATTACTTCAGGTTTTCAGAGAACTCACACACCTCACAACCTGGTAGTTATAACGGAATTTTGTGTGGCTTTGTTGTCCAACAACTCTGAAGTGAAGTTACCGAGCCCAATTATGATCTCCATCCAAAGCATGGGAGAAACATCTGACACTGAATTCCATAATTTCGACGAAGTCTAAGCCAAAAGAAAAATTAAACGTTAATGGTTTACCACTGTCATCATGGGGCAGATAATCAGAACGTTCCACCCCATAAAACAATAACTACCCTCATATTCTTACCACACTCGTAGTTCTGCCCCTTAAAACAACAATAACTAACTAACAACACTTTTACAATATTAAATTCCCTGTTATAGCAGCGTTATTGCTATGATGAGGTTTTGTTAACAGTGACTAACTTACTACAGTGCTGTACCTTAAAGGTCAGTATACGGTATACTGTAGTACTTTTCTGATGAGAAATAATAGAATAACGGGGGGGGGGGGGGGGGGGGGGGAAATAATACAAAATTAATCTGATAGAGTGGTTCTGTACTCTTCATGTATACTCATAACTAGGGCCCGGATTCTTAGGTTTTTACCTATATTTTTCCTGGCTATGTAATTCACAAATGTTCGTTTCACACTTCCTGGAGCAGAATATGTGAATTTTATTTCACCTAAAAAAAACTAAATGAGGGGTTGACACCTAAATAACCTAAATAGCTGTTTTGCCTTTTCCAAATAAAGAATGTTATTTCCCCATTGAAATGCATCGTAAAATTATTTCCACCGCGATTAAAAGCAGTAGGACGGAGATAGTTCAGGTTACTATCGTTAAATGCGGTACGATGATGCTCATAATTGCTGTTTTAAGGGGACTAACATCTAGGTTATTGGCCCCTAATGGTTTGGGTGAGATTGTAAGATGAGATGAGAATGGAAACTATAACTAATACTAACTACAGACTTACATACTAGAAGAAGAAATGGTAAACAAATAAAGGATAAGGCAAATAAAAGACGGGAAGAAATGAAATGCCCTCAACCCTCGAAGAATGAGAAATGAGGAACTTGGAAGGAAGAAGAGCCATGAAAGGCAGATGGGAAAGAGGAGAGGGCCCACCCCAAAGTCAGTGGAAAAAGGGAAAAAAGCTGACCCAGCTCAGGAATCCCTTGGGATCGCCAACTCCTGAACTCACCAGCCGTGAGCCCCTGAGGGTGTAGCATTAGCCAGGGTGCACCAGAAGTGGTGGGGCTACACACACCCTGCCTCCTTGAGGGCCTTGAGCAGAAGGCGGGAGATACAATGAAAAGAAAAAGAAGGCTGACCCCTCGCCGAAGGGAGGTATCAGGAAAGATGAGACAAGGGCCAATTAAGGCGGGAAAGGAAGAGAACAAGAGTTGATCAAGAGAGGCAGACAGGAAAGAAGACGGCGAGGAGCCCGGCACAAGTGACAATAAACTTTTGTGAAATAAGTTCATAAATAAATTTTACAGAAATAAGAAAATTATTGCTGCCTGTATTGATCCTGGAAGAAAAACCTAAAATAACCTATTTTTAGAATACAAGAAACCTAAATCCGGGCCCTACTCATATCATTACAGCTGAAGGTACTCACTCAATCAGCTTATAAATTAAAGAAAGGTAAAATAAAATATACCGGTATGTACTCGTACCTGTGAAGCATCGGAGATTTGTTGGTCGTCCGAACACCAATGACGTCAACTTATGTGTCCCTGACACGTTGCTGCAGAGAAGAACCGATCGGTGTATTTAAAATTATCACAGATTGCAAAAATCACGGACATTAACTGTGTATGACCCCAACACAACATTTCTGACTGCAACTCGTGCTCAACAACGTACAGACTAAAACAGTTAATACAGGAGCTCTATGAACCTTTCTACTTTGCCGCCTAACAGAGCTCGCCCGCACTACCTGCTTACCATCAGCACAGTGTAGCGAGCTTCTGAAAATACAGCGCTGAACGTCGAGAGATTCAACAAACTATACGTACCGATATGGCCACATTCTTACAAGCAAAAAATAGTAAGATCCCCGAAACTTTGTCTTCGTTATAACAGGGTGTTGATAAAATTGCTTCATCCTTGTAATGAGGGGTAATTAACATAGTAAATCTGCCGGAACCGGAACCCTGAACCCAGCTTTATCGTTGTATGGTGGTTTGACTGAATATGTTAAAACATGCATGGTCATTGGACATAAGGTATAATAAAAGTTACAACTGGAATGAAAGAATATTTATTTTACGAGTACAGTACAGTATCTTACACCAGCTCGCCACACGCAGCGATCGTCACCTTCTGTGTCGGGGTTCCAGCCTTCGTTCCACATTTCTGAAATATAGCACAGTCATTGTTTATGCAATGTACCATAAGAACCATATGCAGTACTAAACAATTGACGGGTGGTTGTGAATGGTTCATTCTGGTTCCATATTGATGCAACAATTAGTATTAATATTTTGCTAAAGTTCCGCCTAATCAATATCTTTATTGCAGGGACGGTGCGTCATTAAGGGCCGAATGGGCCCTGCCCACCCAAGGCCGTTAGGCAGCATTGCAAAGAATTTGTTTAATTAATGTTTTTTAAAATTACTTTATAATGCAGATACTCAATTTAAAATAAGTGTTTTACCCTTCTAGAATCTCTAAAGAGAATTCATTACAAGTAACTCATCCCTAGGTTAAGATCCTGACAGTCTCGTACGGTGTATCATCATAGCGAGGGCCGGTCCACAGAAAGTCGCATGAAAAGTATATGGCTTGATGGGCCAGGTGAGGAAACAGTGGACATAGTCTTGCACGCGAATTCTTCAGTGCTATGAAGGGAACTTTCTTTCTCTCTCAAGGGCCAGCAGATTGGACCCATAGCATTGCTTCGAAGCGAAACAGAAGATCTCTTCATTCCACTTCCTGCTTCTGTCTCTGTTAAATAAGGGAGAAGGGTCCAACCCCCGCCCTTGTACAGGTATTCAGCCATTGTTTGCAGCTTTCTGACATTAGACAAAACTATATTTATGCATTTTCAGTTGTCTGAAGTTAATTTCTACTGTTTAAATGTGTTTTTAACTTTTGTGGCACGGTACGTAGTTATTTAATATGTCGATTGTATGCGACATAGGAAAATGAAAGTGGAATATTTATTAACAAATCCATTTTCTTCTATAGCTCTGAACAGAAAGTTAGAAATTAAATAATTATGACCTCATCAACCAAGCTGATAGACAAATTAGCTTCATCCAAGCACAGGAGAGAAGAGCCATGTGAGTACAGTTTTTAATGCATCAACTATTTATTAAAACTTGTTACAAATGATGTGTTGTGTGGAATGATGATAATGGCAATATTGGCAACAATGAATGCCAAATACAAAACAATATTTAATATGAAACAACAATAGTATCATCTGGTCCACCCTAAAATTTTAATCAGGAGCCGCCCCTGCTTTATTGTATTATATATAAATGATCACTTACAAGGGGAGGATACGATGTATGGGTCACCGATCCGAACCATCTCTAGTACACGTGTAGGGCATGACTAGGTGTATACCAGGTGCAAGTAGTAAGGTGCGCTTCTCAGCCGATTCCGAGAAATTAATTATTAATTATTTGTAATTGCTGTAGCGCGTTCATGTGCGCTGTACGTTATCTTGAAGCCAAGAAGCTCATGGTGCAGCGGTAAGAGCCCTGCTTCGTAAGCGTGGGATCACTGGATCGAATCCCACCGGTGAGCCTCTTTTTTTTTTTTTTTTTTTTTTTTAAACATAGGCAATTCGTACAACTGTAGGTGTCGTGAATAATGTTCATTTTGCAGTCAATTGTAATAACGTGTTCTGTGAGTGGGAAAAGGGATTCTGAAATCATCGTATGGGGTTGAACGTTTGTGACATTACATAATGTACAGTCGGGGCATTGCAAATACATTGGTATTATACATGGTCAGGTGTACTCTATTATATGTATACGTTTATACACTGAAGGCCCAGTCTGTTCCGTTCATTGCACGTCAGTGAACCATCAGACCACTCCGTACCCCGCAAGTACTGTCTCATGCTATGGGTATTGGTTGTGTTACCGTTTTTACTATTCATGACATTCATCAACACACAAATATTTCTATTTTTTTACACACTCATAATCCATAACAATTCCAAGACTTTTTTTTCTTCACTGCCTACTTGATATTTGTACTCTCGCACTGCCTTTTTGTTACTCTGTTCTCGCACTGCCTTCTCGATACTCTGTTGCTACAGTTGGAATGTGTTCGGAACTGGCGAGGTCACCTGCACACAAACGAACGATAACGGTGGGCAGGAGGATAAACGGTTCACCCAGAAAACGTTGAATGCCGCATTCGTTCCTTGGCTCTTCAGTTAGCAACATCATAAGAGTGGGAATAATTGTGCGATGTCTGATATTACACGTTATAGTGATGTGCCGGTGCCTACGAAGGCCAATGGAAGTGGACCACATTCAAATTCCGCGACGAGGATGTAATCTCCTGTAAGATTTATTCCCACTCACATAACACGTTATTACAATTGACTGCAAAATGAACATTATTCACGACACCTACTGTTGTACGAATTGCCTATGTTTACAAAAAAAAAAAGCTCACCGGTGGGATTCGATCCAGTGATCCCACGCTTACGAAGCAGGGCTCTTACCGCTGCACCATGAGCTTCTTGGCTTCAAGATAACGTACAGCGCACATGAACGCGCTACAGCAATTACGAATAATTAATTTCTCGGAATCGGCTGAGAAGCGCACCTTACTACTTGCACCTGGTATACGCCTAGTTTTTTTATTCGTGTCAGAAGCAAACAAAATACTGGATTACACTAAAATTACATACATATTTACAAACAAAAAAAAGAGAAGTAAACCATACAACACACAATGTCTTTTCAAACCACGGTCAACCAAAAATGTGCAACCTGTATAGCATTGGAAGTTGCTAGTAAAAGATCTTCTGCTGTACAAGTGGCAGGGCACAGCGGACAATTCAGTAGATGCTCCATGGTATGGGGCATACCGCAGTCGCAGTTGGTGGAGACGACGGGGAAGTGTCATTTCTGCAAGTTATCCTTAGATCTTCCAACAGCAGAACGGAGACGATTAAGTGCCCTCCACACGATCCATTTCTGATCATGTCCAGGTGGGAGGCTTTCCGAAGGGTGATCCCATAGAGAGTTATTCCCAAGCCGAGAAGTCCACAATTGTTTTCTAGCTGTAGCTGGTGTAGTTAGCAAGACTGCAGTGGTGTTGAGGAAACTTCTCCTGGACTTCAACCTACGGGTGGCTGGTACATAACCGTACAACGGATGGGAAAACTGATTAACCTGTTTAGCTCTCTCTTCATTGGCTGCTACCTCACGACGTATATCCGGTGGTGCTATCCCTGCAAGCTGGTAAAGTTTTGCAAGAGGTGTAGGCTTCAAACAACCTGTAATAAGCCTACATGTTTTATTAAGCGCCTTGTTAACATTATTTGCATGGGTGGATTTGTACCACACTGGACATGCATATTCTGCAACACTGTAACATGTTGCAAGCGCTGTCGTTCTCAAGGTTGATGGTTGAGAGCCCCAGGTGCTACCAGTGATCTTACGTAGGATGTTATTCCTAGCTTCCACCTTTAGTCTGGTATTCCGGCAATGCTGTTTGTAGGTCAGAGTACGATCGAGGGTAACTCCCAGATATTTTGGATGAGGAGTGTTAACTAAGCGTGTTCCTTGCCAAGAGACGTTAAGTTCACGACGAGCCTGCTTGTGCTTCAGATGAAATGCACACAACTGAGTTTTTGATGGATTTGGACGAAGTTGATTATCATAGTAATAGACATCCAACTCAGTCAATGCTTGTGTTAAATGAGCTTCAACATCTTCGAAGGATTTCCCCTGACAAGCTAATGCTAGATCGTCGGCATAAAGAAAACTTCTAGTGTTCCTTGGAAGTGGTTGGTCGTTAGTGTAGACGTTAAACAACATTGGTGATAGAACACTACCTTGAGGTAAGCCATTTCTTTGACGTCTCCATCGACTGCGCTGTCCTTGGAATTCCACATAAAATCTCCTGTTTTGAAGGAAACTTTCAATAAGTTTTGTGAAACTGTAATCCTTCGTGATTCCATAAATCTTCTGTAACAAAGCACGATGATTGACAGTGTCATAGGCAGCGGTCAAATCGATAAAAGCTACTCCCGTGATATTCCGTGTTTCAAAGCCATCCTCAATGAATTGAGTGAGGTTAAGGATCTGGGATGTACAACTTTTCCCTGGTCTGAAGCCTGCTTGTTGTTGTATGAGAGCAGGCTCTACGACATGAACTAGGCGGATCAGTAACATTCGTTCAAAGATTTTAAGCAGGTGACACAACAAGGATATTGGCCTGTAGTTTTGAGGTTCAGTTGACATTTTACCAGGTTTCAGAATCGGTATGACTCGTGATTTCCTCCAGGTTTTTGGGAAATTGCAGGATTTCAAACAGTTGTTGAAGAAAGCTAGGACCCATTCTCTTGCTCGTTCCCCAAAGTGTTTGATCTGCTCTAATCTGATATCATCTACTCCTGCTGCCTTGCCGATCTTACAACTATCAATGGCTGCCGTCAGTTCTGCCATGCAAAAAGGTTGCATAAGTTGACTAGTCTCGAGTTCTTCTGACCGAGCAATTTTATGATCTGACCTGCGTAATGGATGGTCAGATTTACCATTTTCCACGAGCTGACGAGCAATCTGATTAGCTGTTATATTTTTGTGTCCCTCTTTTGTTGTTGGATCACAACTCAGGTACTTAAGGAGTCTCCAGGCTTTCTGACTACTCTTACTTAGATCCGTCTCCTCC
The DNA here is from genome assembly GCA_946902985.2 of Meconema thalassinum. NCBI lineage: Eukaryota > Metazoa > Arthropoda > Insecta > Orthoptera > Tettigoniidae > Meconema > Meconema thalassinum. The sequence goes on along the minus strand of OX336390.1, from coordinate 12,748,730 downwards.
ATCAATTGGCACCATGCATCGTTCCTGTTCTTGGAAATCGCTGTTAAAAGATCTTCCCCAGCTTGAAGGGTATCGTTACCAAATGGGTCATTATCAAAGAGGTCAAGATAGTTTTTCAAAAGTTCCTCAGTTTCCGAAGTCAGACCTTTTATATATTGTGCTCTGCAGCCTCGGGGAATTGAAACACGGGAACAATACTTCACTATATTTACAAAGTCGTCATATAATTCAGGAACTGGCTCAATATTTAGAATATTCTCATCTAGAGAAATGGTAAATTTCTCCCAATCAGCCTTCTTAAAATTGTATCTACGTCGGAAAGGAACTGACTGTGGTCGAATGGCAGCATAAATCTGGCATATAATAGGCCGGTGTTGCGTGTGAGGAATAGCTTGACCCACTGATTTTATTGATAAATGAGATATGTTTTCACTCACAAATATCATATCGGGATTATATCCACGCCTCCATCTTGCACTGTTGAAAGATGCTGGAAGTTTGTTATCATGCAATAAGTTGAGATCATATGAGTCTGCCCATTCAGCCACGGCCTCACCACTTTCATCGGTAGTTGAGTAACCCCATATTGTGTTACGGCTGTTGAAATCACCAACAACAAACTTCACAGATTGATGCTGGAAGTTGCTGGGTTCTACAAATTTAAATACAGTACCTGGGGGCTTATAAACTGATGTTACAGAACAGTTGCTAAGCTCTACTGTAAGAATTTCGGTGTCATCTACAATGGAAATTCCTGTGGAGACGATCTGAATATTAGGTTTGGCAAAGATAATGCTGCCATAATGTCGATGAGGATGTTCAACTATTAGGCTCATACCCTTGATTTTTGGACGGTGGAGAGTCAAGTCTCGGTGGGTTTCCTGAATACATAGTAAATCACATTTCTGATCATGGCATATCTGGCTTAATAACTCTTCCTTGGTGGATGAAAGACCTTCAATATTGACAGAGATGATTGTCAGTTTTGGCGCTGAAAAGGGCCGGTTTATATTAATTTTCACCATTCTTTGATTTGCTTCTGGATTGCTGACGTTCAGTTCGGTAATGGAAATATAATTCCAACTACCTTAGCATGCCCTACACGTGTACTAAAGATGGTTCGAATCGGTGACCCATACATCGTATCCTCCCCTTGTTAGTGGTCATTGGTACATGTTTCGAGGCCTAATTGCTTTGGCCCCTTCATCAGCCGATATAGATAAAAAGTCAAGGCAAACAGGTGGTCGGATAGCTTAACACTCATAAAACATTCCCTTCACAAATCCCTATTTTGGTGCAACATAATGAAAGGGGAAAGATGTTTATCCAAAGAAACATAAGGAAATAAATAAAGAAAGAAAGGAAGAAAGAAATAGTTGAAATTTGGAAAAAACAAAAAATATTATGTGAACACACTCTAAAATTTGACCCTTTCTTGTTGATCACAGAAATTGTGCATTCTTCAAGTGGTCCCAAATCTTCTGAAACCCAGTATGTGGACGACAATAAACCACACGCTATACCGTGGCTTGCAGATGTCAACGAAAATACAATGGCTCAGCTTTATGGCAGTTCAACTTACTGCGGTCTGTAGATGCTAAATGAGACATAATCTGCTCCGTGGCAGCATTCCAGATTATATTAATACTAGCAGAAGTACCCGTTCTTCGAACGGTCTTTGGTATGAATAACCAGACGTTATCAATTCAGCTACTGTTGCAATGGTTAATGGTTTGTCATTCCTTCAAAAGTTTTATCAGAGAGAAGTTAGTTTTCTGGGAATATCACACACACTGTTAATTTAAGGGCCTTAAAATGTGGTTTTCGAAGACCCTTTATGGTCCCCCGAATTTTGTGTCTCACATTGAGAAGCGCAACATATGCTTTGGTCGTCCTTCTAGAATAATTTTTATATTTCGCCTATTTTAGCATGTATTTTGAAACTTTTTTCCCTATACCCACCCTTCTATGAGAAGTACAGTGCAGAGTTATATAAATGATTAGTGTATCGACCCTCCTGGATACCTACCTAATTTTACGATGCTCCAAGCATCCGAACACGAGTTATAGGCGTACATAAAGATACAGAGAAATACACACACAAATCCACGTTTTGCTTGCATCCGTCAAAAAACATACCGAAACGCGTAAAAGAAACAAAATTGAAACTTTAATAAACAAACCATCATATGTTTATAGATAGGTGTATTTATGCAAGAGCAAAGGCAGCTAGTGACCATGAGGCAAACTAACTCTATTGACTACAACGTATCACCCAGATGTCCAAATATGGATATATCAACCACACAGTATCAAACAAATTCAAGGGGCAGATGACCTTGTAGTTCCACCCTTTAAAACAACAATAACTAACTAACTCAAACAAAATCATCCTTATGATGTACCCGTTTGTTGACAAAAAGAATGATTAGTTAAAATGTGCTCTCAAACTAAATTCACCTAACGTGTACTACCTGACGTGAAAATAAAATTGAATACCTCAAATTCCTAAAAAGCCGCAAAAATACTATTTCAATTCAGGAATTTTTGAAAATAATATTGCTGTTTGGAGATATAATAGACCTTCTGTACAACATATCGCACGTGTATGTCGGGTGAAAGAATTCTGGAGTGCCCCTTGAACCCCTTAAGCGCATTGACGAATTTTACAGTCTTTGTTGGTTCCGTGATAACCTTATAGCCATTTGCAAACTTTCACACAAATGTAATAAATGGAGTGGCATTGCTCCTTACAAAAAGAGATGGAAAGTTGGATGTAATCTCTTGAGATACTGTTATCCTAGTTACCAGCTTGCAATTCTAGATTAGTTTATTAAATGAAATTAGTTTTCAGGGATTATCTCAGAAACTGTGGGTTATAGAGCCTTAAAATTTAGTTTTCGGGGACACTTTAGGGCCCCCGTGTTTTGTTTCCGACACCGAAGGGCTGAAAATGAGCTTTGTCTCGTCGTTGTGTGCCATTATATAATAATAATAATAATTGTATAATTATATAGAGATAGGGATTAAATATACCTTCCGTACCACACCCACACGTGTAAATCACGTAAAAAAATTCTAGAGTACCTCTTGACCCCCTTAAGCGCAGTATACTGTATGTATTGATGCATTTTACACCGCAATTTGGTTCCGTGATAACCGTATAGCCATTTACAAACTTTCACAGTAATGTAATAATTGGAATTGTATTGCGACTTACAGCAATAGATGGCCCTGTGAGATTCTGTTGCCATAGTTACCGGGTTGCATACTTTCATTATTTTATTAAATCAAATTAGTTTTCTGGGAATAACTCAAAAACTATTGGTTTTAGGGCCTTAAAATGTGGTTTTCGGGGCCCTTTGGGCCTCCGAGTTTTGTTTCTGATATTGAGGGGCTGAAAATGAGCTTTGTCTGGCCCTGCTACACCTATTTCAGCATGCATTTTAAAGGGGTATGCCCCTCATATGAGAGGTACGGAGAAGAGTTACATCAATGATTAGTGTGGTGCCTCTGATGGATATCTGTATCAAATTTTATGTTGATCCACCCAGCCGTTCTCAAGTTATGAGGACTCAAAAGTTGTCCACAGACAGACAGACAAACAGACAGACAAAAATTTTATTTTTGTGCGCATCCGTCAAAAAACAGTCTGAAACGCGCAAATAACGCAAAATTCCGTGGAAATTCAGAAAAAACAGACAAACTTTCATTTTTATATATAGAGAGATTCCAAATACAATTCACCAGTGATAAATGTCATGGATCACAATACTTCTCCATAGATGAGTCCCAAAAAACCATGAAGCTGCAATTTTGTGCCGAAACATCATCTTGCCAGAATGCTTTGGAATAATTAATGAAGGAACAGGTCTCCAGTTTGAGATTTAACCATTAAGAAAGAATGTAATATGTCACCTATAAGTCGACATCTGTGATGATATTTAGCAATATATTAACTTACTTTAGTCTAAACGATAATTTTATGTCGCCTATGGCTTGTCTTTTGTTACATTCTTTCTTTATGTATGTATTTTATTTCCTTATGTCTCTTTGGATAAACATCTTTCACCTTTCATTATTGTGCACCATAATGTTTTTTTTGAAGGGAATGTTTTATGAGTGTTTAGCTATCCAACCACCTGTTTGCCTTGACTTTTTATCTATATAGGCTGCTGAAGGTGCCAAAACAATTAGACCTCGAAACATGTACCAATGACCACTAAGTGATCATTTATATATAATACAATAAAGGTATTGATTAGACGGAACTTAAGCAAACTATTAATACTAATGGTTGTGATATGTCACAATTCACTAGTTTTGAGAAAATCAAGTATTAAAGTTCAATTCGAAACCCAAAATCGAGTTGTGGAATATAAGTAATGTGGATTAAGTCTTCAGGAACCTAATACTGTTCACAACGATGGGGTAACGCGCCATAATATATTCCATGTAAATTCACGTAGTTAGGGAGCCAAACGACACGAGCTGTCTCATAAATTATGACTTATTACCCTTTCACGAATTGATTGCCGGTGGTCAAGATGGGAACTATTCTTTGTTTACTTGCGTCACACTGTCAGCCTGCTTCGTTGACAGGTACAGTTGCGCGAGTAGGATATAACTCAGCTCCAGTAGCCACAGTCATCGTTTAACTGACCGTGTTGACATGAGCTCCTATGACGCTTATTTCATGCAATGCTGCTTGACTTATGTGCAGACTGCACTCTGTCATTGCACCGCGGGGCTCATGCTACAATAAACAACAAACGCTAGCGCAGCCACGCTCAGCTGCAATCAAATCTTGAATGGGTAATAACTCACTTTGCACACACACATCTATTTAGGTTAAAGCTCAATGATGGTTTGTGTGTCCGTCTGTCATTTATACAAATCTACTCTGATGATGATAATTCTTGTTTTAAGGGGCCTAACATCTAGGTTATCGGCTCGTAACTTTGTATCAGTAGGTTTAGTCATGGTTTCGTATTGATTGTCAATTGCTTTGTTTCACCAATCTGAACCAAATATTACCTACTTACCCTTTGGAACCCTGCGGGTAACATTGTCCATTTGAAATTTCAGACAGACCTCTCCATTCTCTGCATTTTGGCCCTTTGGCACAAATTACACCGTTTCACCGATCAGAACCAAATTTTATGTACTTACCCTTTGCAATCCGACGAGTAACACTGTCCACTTGAAAATTCGGACAGCCCTCTACATTCACTGCATTTAAGCCTTTTGGCACAAATCTTAACCGTTTCACTGAACTAAACCTAATTTTACGTACTTACCTTTTGAAACCTTGGTGACAACACTGTGTACCTGAAATTCAGAAATCCCTCTCCATTTCTGTTTGCCACATAGATGAAGGATCGAATTTGTAGTAGAAGGACCAATCTAGGCTAGTTTTAAGTCTCGAAAGCAAAATACAAAACTCGGGATGTAAACTTTAGTTCAATTTGGTGAAATGTTGCAGATTTGTATAAATAACAGACAAATGGACCTGAAAACCACGTTTTGAAGCCATAGAACCAATTGTGTCGGAAGTAGTGAAACTGTAAGAATATTTAAATAAGTCTATTGTTGGCTGGCATGGCCAAGGACTAGGAACTTATGATCGATGCTTATTAAAGCTAATAAAATATCTTTTCCACTCTGGAAGACATAATGCTTTTTAACCAGGCTCATAACATTCACTGTGAAAATCTCCTATCAGCAAAGCAATAGGTACCGCAACAAGGCCTGTCACTAGGCAACAAGCAGAACAGCAGGGAAATGACGATTGACAATGGACTAGATGACCATGCAGTTGGCAAGAATTTAGTTTAATACTCACACAGTGATAATGGTTAATGGTTAGTGTAAGAATTCATTAATTGTATTGTTGGGCAACTTCACGAAGAGCATGAATGAATAATGCGTTTAGTCACTGACATAACGCACTTTGCACACCCCAAGTCAATTTGACACATAATGCACAACTCAATAACTTCATAACCATCCACAATATGACATAACGCACTTTACACACATGGGACACATCTCTCTTACCTCCATCTTCCGCAGCACATCCATCCCACTGATGACGTGACCAAAGACAACATGCTTCCCATCCAGCCTGGAACAAAATACCCCCTAGAGTACCTCACAGCATAGCTGTGCTTATTAAGTCATACATAATAATGATGATTACAATAATGCATTACCTTGCATAATCGTCACATATATTTAGTCTAAAATTCAAAGAAGAAAAACATAGTGTGACGATTATGCAAAGCATATTAAAAATTCAAAGAAAACCCTCATTTTTTAATACCAGTATATCATTATTTGCTTAATCAGGGTGTCTACCGGTAACGAAAGTAACAAAAGAGTAGCTAATTTTACAAACAGGTAACGAAAGTAATGAAAAGTAGCTAATTTTTATGTCTGGATAGTTGGAGGTAACGAAAATTCGCTGAGGTCGGTGTGTCTCATTTAAACTCGCACCGCTAGGCTCACAGCTTGCGATGGAGCGAGTTTTGCACAATAAAGCTATATTTTTCCAAGCCCGACCTCAAGGACAATAGAAATCTTGTCAAACAACTAAAAGTGACACCGATTGTGTAAATCACGATGTTTCTTCATGTTCTACTGTGATGACTACGGGAATCTCGTCAAACGGCTGAGAGCAGCACCGGTCATGTAACATCTCGATATTTCTCCGTACTTGACTGCAACGATAGAATTCGGTGACTATCGCGTAATGTTGCATAACTACCACGGGGACAAAGGATATCTTGTCAAACGGCCAAGAACAGAGCAACCTCTTGGCAATCATAACATTTCTTGTACACAAGATGACATATTAGCTGAAACAACTCATTTGATATTAAAATTCTATTATTTATTTAATTTTTATAACATCACAAGTGAATTTTATTTGCCGCTTTAAGCACAGTTTATTGTTGCTTTTTTTTTTTCACTGTGTGATGAGCTTCTATGCTTCCAGACTGCATACACATCGCCGTGCCAGTGCAAGACCGCGATAAGTGCAAATTTTTCAATTTTTATTTTTTTACAGCAATCAGTGTATTTTTGTGTGATCTTCAATGTAAAAGTGCAAAAATTTCAAAATTTATATAATTGGGCCCTTGAAGTAAAATAAATTGGTTTTGCATTGGAGTATTTTTTTAAAGATGCTCCGTGCAAAACAGAGTCATCTGCAGATGCATCGGTTTTACACTGGAAATTTAAGGAGAATTTATTTACCTTCAGTGTAAGACCATGATATATGCAATTGTCGCGGTCTTGCACGGGATTGTTTAGAATCTGGCATGCATTCATGAGTTGTCTCTATTGACACGAGTAAAGATTTTCTTCTTTTCCCGCTCATTCACTTCACTGTTGTTCCAAGCCTCATTCAGAGTGGTAGTGAGTGTATTATAGTGAAGGGATTGAAACTGGATTACTATATAAATATGAAGAGGATATATCGCAGTCGTGGTGAAATGTTGTTAGCTTTGGTTAAAAAGGTATGATGTGTGTTTTTAATGCTCGTAACAATTCATGTATAACTCTTTAGTTTCTGATAAAGCAATTAATTGTTTCCAAATGCGAATGCCATTACTAGTTGTTTCAATGATTATCTTAGTTTCTTTGTATAGTACTAGGATTATACTCAGCCTACGTAGTGTTACGTTAAATATAAAAGAAATGTTCATAATGAAGGATTGCATTTGTTTCCTTTAGGCCAGACTTTCAGAAAACCCACCGCCCATTATGAGAAGGGTTGAGGAGAAGGTACTCGCACCTGATGACACAGGCTCAAATATAGTTGAACTTTCTCCCGTTACGGAAGAAATAGAATACGAACCTTTGATGTACCATGCAACGTGTTCTTACCACACCGACGTACCTCAGCCTTCAAGGTATTCTGCAGAGATGCTGACTTCATCACAACAAACACATGGGTTTAGTGATACCGTGAGTAAGCTAACAAATTAGATTGGTTACCATTATTTTTTCTGAAATAGAAGTAAACTACTGTAGGACCACGTGTAATTTTAATGACTTGTGTTTTAATTTGTAATGTTTAAGGATGGTTTCTATTTGTTTCCATTAGGTCAGACTTTCAGAAAACACACCATCCTTTACGACAAGGGTTGAAAAGGAGGTATTTCTCCCACCGGATGCACCAGGCTCAATTAAAGTTGAAATATCTCCTGCTCCGGAACAAATAGAACATGAAAGTTCGATATACCAAGCAACGTGTTCTGACAACACCGTCGTACCTCAGCCGTCAGGTTATTCTGCAGAGATGCTGACTTCATCAGAACATAGGCTTGAGTTTAATGATACTGTGAGTAGGCCAACAAATTGGATTGGTTTCCATTTTTTATAAAATAGAAATAAACCACGATTTTAATGATGTGTGTTTTTAATGCTCGTAATAATTCATGTATAACTCTTGCATTTTTCAGACGAATATCCTGGGAACGGAAGACTGCTCCACTGATAATGCACATAATTCAAGTCACTACAATAATGATATTCTAAAGCACATGAACTATATTTGTGAAACAAGTTCAGAAGGAGGAGGAAGAGAAGAGGAAGAAGAAGAAGAAGAAGAAGAAGAAGAAGGAAAAGAAGATGATGATGAAGAAGAAGAGGATGAATCAGAAGATGATGGTGATGATAATGACTATATTCCTGATACCAGTAGTTCAGAAGAGGAAGATACCTATGATGATAACAAACCAGACAAGATGAGTATACAAGACAAAGAACTACCATCAACTAGCAAAGAACTCAAAAGCTCTAAAACTTCAGCATTTCCTTTGAAGGAAAGTTTCGTTAACGAAACATCAGACATCTGTGTTCCTTCGGAAAGTGCCAACTTAGTGAGCAACTTTGAAGGATCAGGCTCAACAACAACAGCAGCAGCAGCAACATCACCTCAGAAAGACAGACGCCCAAAGATGCGTCGTCGTCAAGAACATAAATGGGCTCGAAACATAAGAAAACTTGTAAATACAGGACAGTTAGTAAACAACAAAAATGGTACCTGTAGGAAGGATAAAACATTAAAGAAAGGATGCCAAGGAAACTGCAATTTTAAATGTTCACTTTCAGAGGAGGACAGGATTTCAATCTTTAAGAGCTTCTGGGATCTTGGAGATCTGAACAAGCAGAGACAATTTATTAGTCATAATATGACTCAAGTGAAGCCGAAATATCGAAGAATCACTTCTGGAGGTGGAAGGTCTTGCAATATGAATTACAGTTTAACCATAAGAGGAGATAGAATAAAGGTTTGCAAGAACATGTTCATGGATACCCTTGGCGTGGGAAACACCATGATTTCTACAGTTATTTCCAAGAACAAGGATGGTTTCCTTGAAGAAGAAAGAAGGGGGAAGCATGGAAAGTAAAAGAAGTTACCCCCAATGATAAGGGAAGGAGTGAGGCAACACATCAATTCAATTCCAATAATGGAGTCCCATTACATTCGAGCTGATACAACACGAGATTAATTTGAAGGTTCGTTGGATATATCCACATTATACCGGATGTATTTTGAGAAATGTAAGTTAGAAAATGAACCGATTGCAAAGAAGCACGTATACGAAACAATATTTAATACTGAATTCAACATCGGGTTTCATAGACCTAAGAAGGATCAGTGTATGATCTGTGAAGAATATAAGAATTCTACTGAAGAAGAAAAGTAAAAACTTAAAGACAAAACTGAAAGACATCATGCAGAGAAAGAAGCAATGAGACGGGAGAAAGGAAATGATATTCATCAGGCCACAGAGGAAAACCGTGGAGTGGTGGCTGTGTTTGATTTTCAAGCTGTTACACCTCTGCCAAGTGGTGAAATATCAAGCTTTTATTATGAAAGAAAACTTAATTTATTTAATTTCACTATTTACGAAGCTGTCTCTAACATTGGAAGATGCTACATGTGGCACGAAGGTCAAGCTGGAAGAGGGGCAAATGAAGTTGGTAGCTGCATAATAGAGTTTCTGAAAGAATACCCAAATCAAGAAGTGATTTTCTACTCCGACAATTGTGTTGGACAAAATAAGAACAAATTCGTGTTATCTGCATACTTATACGCTGTTCTAAAGTTAGAAATTTCGTCTATTCAACATAAGTTTTTAGTAGTAGGACATACACAAAATGAGGGAGACGCTATGCACTCTCGCATAGAATATGAGAAAAAAGAGCTCTGAAATCCGGTCCTATTTACGTCCCCTCTTAGGTTGCTACAATCGCAAGTCTTGCGAAGAGGACGGGGAAACCTTACCTTGTAAGACAAATGGAAACAACTGACTTCATAGATTGCAAGTCATTATGCAATGACCTCGGTAACAATTTTTCCATCAATGAGGATGGGGAGAAAGTTTCGTGGAATGCTGTCACAGAGATAATGGTGAAGAAGAATTCCCCTGGGGTGTTCTTTTATAAAACTTCCTACCACGAAAAGCAATATAAACTAGTGCATATTAACAGAAAGACAAAGAGGAGCAGTCCACATCATCATCCCGAAACTCTCAAACTCAAACCAGCTTATAGAAAGTCTCCAAAAATATCAGCTAGCAAGAAGAAAGACCTTATTTCACTCTGTGCTCAAAATCTAATACCGAAGACGCATCACGCATTCTTCGTTACTTTGGAAGTGGAAAAGGACTGAGGTTCTGACCATTGAAGCAAATGACGTGCTCATGCTGAACTTGTGAACTATTTTCCAACATTCATTCCATCTTTGCCTCAGTGTGCCTATTTTCAATAACAAGTGATTTTTTTTCAAATTATAATTCTATATAGAATGTATATAGAATTGTGTATAGAATGTTCAAATATAGCAGTAAACTAGGGAAAAAATTAAACTGAAGTGTTGGAATTCATTAATTGTCCAACAATTTTCACAGAACAGTCAGAGCAAGACCACGACATCTGCATTTTAGCCCTTTCTGAGGGCCTTATTTACAAACTTTATAATTTTAATTAAAAGGACATTGTACACTATGCAATCAACCGAAACATATCCAAAATTCAAAATTCTCTATAGATTTCCACACTGTCGAAAGGCTAATACTAAGTTGCAGAAAACTTCAAACCCGTTTTTCTCAATAAAATGATTTTTGCAGATATCGTAGTCTTGCACTGGCACAGCGACATGTTGAATTAAAAGGTAACTTAAAGGTAGCTAATTTTTTACTTCATCCTTACAGTCGACACCCTGTTAATTTGTAATTCCCATTCAACTTCAAGCTCAACATATAACTCTTGTTTTTATCGTTTTAAATGATATAGTCGACTTCGTCGTTACGTTATGGCAACGTCACGAAATGTACCGAGAATGTACTGAGGTGTGTGAAGTCATAGTACGATGTAGCAGCCGAGTACCAAGAAGGCAGTGCGAGAACAGAGTTTCAAGAAGGCAGTGCGAGAACAATCAAGTAGGCAGTGAAGAAACAAAATAGAATCTTGAAACTCTGTTCTCGCACTGCCTTCTTGGTACTCGGCTGCTAGCATTTAAAATGTTATAAAGCCCAGTCTTTCAGACTGACGGTCTCTTTTCCTCATTGTGAACACCATGGTCTCTGTAGCGTTGTTTCCACGGAAGTGTGGCCTGTCAAACTGGGGTGTCCCTTATTGCCAATAGCAGTAGAGCTTGTTTTCACGTGGACAAACTGGGACTAGCGGCGCTTTGTACTGGGGCTTATTGAAGCTTGTCATTCTGAGGCCAGCTCACGGAAGTGTTGGGTCCACATATTCTGAAGCAGAGCAAGGACGCTCACGTAGCGTGAGTCATAGCCCACAGGAACGTGCTACCGACCGGCCCACAAATGCTACGAAATATCGTAATAATAATAATATGGCCTCAGCTACCGTGGCATCGTTTTTTTTTTGTTAGAGCCATTGAGGTGATCTACTCTAATGAATGCAGGAAGATCAAAGGGGTTTTCCCTCCAGTCAAATGCTGGGACGGTACCTTATTTCAAGGCCTGGGTTGCTTATCCCAATCCTAGACACAAAATTACAGTTACTCACACTACAGTGGCCACAGGTTATCAGACAAATTCAACACAAACTCAAGTATATCGAGCTGATAACCAACATGTCCTGAGCTCCTAATATCAGTTGGCTACATCATTTTGGTGCCGTGGTTTTCAAGTATTTTACAAGCAAGTACCCTGGTATTCTCAAGTGCATCTGTGATGACCAGGGTTCGCAAGTTTAACACCTAAAGTAGTACAAAATATGCAAGCAAATATGCCCTTAAAATCTAGCTAAATATGACCTAAAAACATGGCATTTCCTTGTTTGCTAATTGCTGGAGTGACATTCTATTGAAAGGCGGAAGCACACTATCGTCATGTTCTGTGACCTCATGCGTACGGTGTCGCAATCTAACTTGTCCAGAAAGATGTGCTAAAAGACGTCCGTAGAGGAGCGCCTTCTTGGAATCAGGTCTTCTAAACCTGCTATCTGCCTGTTCTGGGAAAAGAAAGAAAAATATATCTACTACACTATTTGGAAATCCTGTGTTTGAAACTCGACGCAGATAACACGTACCTTGTTAACGACGCCTCAATTCAAACAAGAATGCTGAAATTATGACCAAATAAGACCTAAACAATAAAAATGGCCGAAATATGCATTTATAGGCAACATCAAATTGCTTTAAACGTGGTCAGGGACCCGTCATTCAAACTTATTTTTCAGATATCAGGTAAAATGAGCTCAGGAAAAAAATATGACTTTTCCTAAACATCCGAACCTTAGTGATGACCAAATTCGACAACCATTTTATCCCACAACCACAAACAGTCAAAATCATGTAACATTTAACACTAATCAGAACATTATTTACACAACAAAGAAAATATGATGATTGGGATTATGCTGCCAACTAGGGTTCGGAAGTTAAGGAAGTCATATTTCCCTCCTGAGCTTATTTTGCCTGATATTTGATAAATAATTGCAAATTAAGGGTTCCTAAACTCGTTTAAAGGAATGCCCATTTTTATCGCTTTTGTCATATTTCGATCATTTTGGTGATATAAATTTTTGTTTGATTTTATTTTATTTTATTTTGAGCACTTTAGTTTAAATTTTAACACAGTACAATGCTATCTGCTAATGTCATTTGTCATTAGCTCCTCTCATCTTAGGAGTAAAGCTGGATCGTGCGCTAACTTACAAACGGCATTACATGGGCACCAAACGGAAGGTATGCACCAGGAACAACATCATTCGGAAACTCACAAACACCACATGGGGAGCGCAGCCTAGTGTCTTGCGTACAACTGCCCTTGCTCTGAGTTTATCTGCTGTAGAATGTGCTGGCCCAGTCTGGAGGAACTCGGCTCACGCCAACCAAGTAGATGTTGCCCTCATGAGACAGGCTGTCTACGCCCAACATCTGTCGACAAGATCTTTCCACTCATGGGAGTAGCACGTCCAGAAGTTAGAAGACGAGTAGCGGCAGAAGTTGAGAAGAAAAAGCAAAAAAGAGATCCAAGACACCCAATGTATGGACTTGATGTCCATCCATCTAGGCTAAAGTCAAGAAAGAGCTTCCTCCAAACAACGATATCCATTCCTTCCTCAGCTGAAGTTCGCCGAATTGAACTTTGGAAAACAAAATCACCGGAAGGATCGTGGGAAATGATAGAGAAGCCGGCAGCAAGCTACCATTTACAATAAGGATCTTGGAAGACATTAAACATTCTGAAAATTGGTGTGAGTAGGTGCAAAAGCAATTTAAAGAAGTGGGGATACAGTACTGAAGAACTTTGTAAATGTGGTGAAAACCAAGACCCTGAGCACCTTCTGAATTGCAGCATGTTACCAAGACCATGTGCTATGCAGGACTTGATAGAAGCTAATGTCTGTGCCATTCTAACACTTGAACACTGGAGAAATGAAATTTAGTGCAATTTATTTGTATATTTGTATGATTGTATTTTGGACTCGGATAAATATTGTAAATAAATAAAGCTCCTCTCATGAGGCAAATATTATTAAAAAATAGAACATGGCATAACATCTCCAAAGCCTTAAATTAAACATTATCAAGCTAAAAAAGACAAACAGAGGAAAGTTGAATTAGCAACATGATAGACATACGGTACATAGTTCAGTAGGATGGACACAAAACATTTCAATTTGAGTCCTTGTCAGTGATTGAGAGAAGAGTGAACTTTACCTGGGGAGCACTCCGTCAGACAGTAGTCGGAGATGAAGGTGGCGATTGTTGTTTTAAGGGGGTGAAACATAAACAGTCGAGTCCCGCCAATCCAAAACCCCGCTAATCCGAACAGGGCTATGATAAAAATATCTACCTAATTTGTTTTTAATTTTAACACATTGTTGACCGGATGCTTGAGCTTGTCACATACCCTGTGGACCGGACACTTTTCTACTGAGCATACTAGAGTGCACTTGATTATAAAAATGTACATAAATATTAAACTAGTCAAGATTTTATCTTCAAATTTGGTACGAGTACTCACCAATGCTCCTAGTAGCACTTGAGTGAGTGGTGACTGTTTATACTTGTGAATGTTGTGATCATGGTAGAGGTTAGATTGGTCTACAAGCAAGGTCACTTGAATAAATAGGCACATTAGGTAAATTACGGCATGTAGGGGCTTGAATATCACTTCCACTATCACTCTCACATTCACTTTCCACTAATTCAATATCCCTATTTCCATTTGAACGATCGTCGGCATACAATTCTTCTAAAATATCGTTGTCAGCTAACACTGAATTACGCGAGCGCTCCATCTTATCATTGACCGAACCGACAGAAAGAAAGTCGACGTTCGAAACAAAATCAACGAATAAAAGAAGGCCGTGAATAAAAGAAAAGTGGCAGATATACATCTACGATTTATTCTAATCAATGTGTAGTCCGAAATGGTTCAATACAAGGTCAAGAGATGTTGCAGGAAGACCGAAAACAATGACGTGCATAAAACTGAGATTTCTTGGGGCCCGTCATCTACAGCTGGCGAGCGTACTACGAGATTTCTCGGGGTCCGTCTTCCATGTGTTAAAACGGGAAAAAATAAAGATTAAGATTAAACTAGTTTTTTTCCAAGTAAAAACGTAAATGTATTAGTACAAAAAACATGAAATAAATGCTACAGGAGTAAACAGTGAATCTGTCGGCTATCTTATACACAAGGCCTAGATCTACTAACAATGAGCATAACAAAGTTTTACATAACGACAATACAAACGATAAAGCAAATCAACACTGAAGAAATGAAGTCAGTGATCTTTTGACGCAACGCACAAACGACTTGAAGAGGCAAACATTAAAGTACACTGTAATTTACTTTCGAGCCTTAAAGTCAATATGTTGTCGTATTTGACGAAAATCCCCCTAATCCGAATTTTCACTAATCCGAACAGGATTCGGTTCCAATGAGTTGGGATTACTGGGACTCTACTGTAGGTCATTTGATCCCACCCAAAAGAAGATGCATCAGTGGTGTAAGGTGTGGAAACTAATGTTGAGCCCAGTGTCCCACTTCTTCCCTCCCGCAAACACCCGACAGAGGACCATCCTGAGTCGGGTTCACTTCTAGCTTCACTGTGTAACGTGCGTGGCTGTGTGTTACGATGGATGTGAAGGGCTGGATTGTAAGTGGCAGCTCAGCCTCTGTTTTGGGCACAGATTTTAAAACATCCTGTACATGAGATGAGAAACTGGGTTGAGACAGATATTTACCAGTCGGTCTGAGCTGTACACATGAAGAACTGAGAGCCATTGGTGTTCGCTCCGGAGTTGGCCATGGACAACGTTCCTGTCCCCGTGTGCTTCAGGGTAAAGTTCTCGTCCTCAAACTTCTTGCCGTAAATGGAGCGGCCGCCAGTGCCGTTGTGGTTCGTGAAGTCTCCACCTTGACACATCTGGGATTTGGTTAAGGAGCTAACTTACTTACAATATATTTGGCAACTGTTCTGGAATCTGGCCAATATCAGATCACATCAACTCCCAATGAACATATGCAACAAATAAAGGTTTCCTATTGTTTTGTTGATATCGATAACAACAACAAAGTTCTGTATCAGGATACAGTATATAATATCGATGGACTTACCCAGAAAGATGACGGTCGAGAGCATGCACAAAGAAAACCAATCATAAGCTCCATAATAATCGGATGATCGTTCGTTGGTAGAATAATGCTTGGATGGAAAGCTTCACCTCTCAATGCAGTATCTCACTGCCCAATTTGCAAGGCAGTGGTTTGAGGAGAAAGGAAAGGAGTTTGCATTTTTAAGTGACTTAAACCTGCCGGCCCTGTGGTGTAGGGGTTGTAACGCCTGCCTCTCACCCGGAGGCCCCGGGTTCGATTCCCGGCTCCGGCAGGGATTTTAGAAACTGACGTGGGGACTGGAACGGGGTGCACTCAGCCTCGTGAGGACAAATGAGTAGCTGTCTGACAGTGAGGCAGCGCCCCGGTCACGAAAACCAAGATTAATGGCCGAGGGGACCTGATGCGCTGACCATGCGTCACCCCAATATCTGCAGGCCAAATGGCTGGGCAGCGGTCGCTTGGTACGGCTAGGCCCTTCATGGGCTGTAGTGCAACGTCAACATATTCATGCAAAGATTACCGAACATATCAACAATCAATAACATTAAAACTAAACAAACACACATTAAAAAAACATCTATGCGTTCAGTGGCGTCATGTTTGATGACTCGAAATATGTTCTTAAAAATACACTTCACAAAAGAATTGTTTCATATTGCAGTGAGCTTTCAAGCTGAAGGGCTGAAGAAGGGCTTTTTGAGCTCGAAACATGTACCCTAAAGTGTACACATTTTATAATTATATACCTAGGTAGTATTGATTGACGGAGTTCTTTATACAGGGTGTCTATAAAAGAACTCCGGGGTTTTGAGGCAAAATATTGTAATCAAGTAAATAAGTTATATTAATGTTTAATACATGATTGGAAAGGTTGCATTTTCAAGTTTTTTTAAACAATTTAATAAAGTTAAATATGGGCCCCGTTAGTGGCACGGCACACATCGTAACGGTATTCCACCTCTTCCCATGTCCTGGCCAGCATGTCTGGGGGGACGGTTGCCACACCATTGATTATTCGTTCCCAACATCATGAATTTTCTCCGCATACACAAGATTCTTGATATGTCCCCAGAAGGAAAAGTCCAACGGAGTCATATCAGGGCTCCTTGGAGGCCTTGGAATAGGTCCTTCCCTTCCAATCCATCTGTTGCCGAGTCGAGGGTCAAGTGCCTCACGCACACGCAAACTGAAGTGTGGCGGTGCCCCATCTTGTTGGAAGTGGACTAAACCCTTCTCCGTCTCAATGTCATCTAACTGAGGAAAAACATATTCCTCTTGATATTTCTTTCAACAAAAATAAGATACCTATTACTCTATCATGCCTAAGACCACACCAAACATTCACTTTTGACGTGTCACGTTCATACTCTATGAACTCATGGGGCGGCTCTGATCCCCAAATTCTGCAATTATGTCTGTTTACAGACCCGTTCGCATGAAAAGTCGCTTCATCACTAAAAATAATATTTAAAAAAAATCGTTATTTTCATCGATTTCGTTTAGCATAGAAACAGAAAAGTCAAATCACTTAATCTTGTCTGCCGGTTTAATGTGGTGTAACAGTTGAATTTTGTAAGCAGTTAAACGAAGTCTTTTATGAACTACCTCATGAACTGTTGATCTTGGTAACCCCAACTCCAGACTGCGTCTTGTCAATGATTTCTTAGGGCTTCGAAGGCATGCAGCTCGGATTCTCTCCACATTTTCTTGTAACACACGCGGCCTACCCCGCGACTTTTCTTTTAAAACACTTCCTGTTTTTTTGAAAGCACTTAACCATTGGCGAATGGTTTTATCCGTAGGCGGGTCAACACCATAATTACGTCTATTAGCCAAATAACGCATTGAGCCTTTTGTTGCGGCGTCGCCATAAAGCGACAATCCAAACAGCACTGACTGCCGCTACGTTGTTTCAAGGTCAACGCTCCGTAGCGCTGCCAACTGTTGATGAAAACATTCCCAATTGGTATGAGTAAAACTTGATGAGCTACTCGTTTCAGAGAAATTAACTACATTTTGCTATCTTCTACAGTTATTAAGATATGAATTTTTCAAACCCCGGAGTTCTTTTATAGAAACCCTGTATTTGTCATAGTAAGTACAGTTATGTGAAGCAGTTGAGGGCACGGTGACCAGTGCAGCAGTATGGACAGAAGGGAACTGTGGTGGTGGCAGCAGGGCGGAGATTGTGTGAGCTGCACAGTTGGTGTGCAGAGTGGAGCTATACACGCTACTGGTCTAAATATTAATATAGTAGTGGTTGTATTCAGGGATGGAACACCGACGTTAATGATGAGAATGATCATTACGAACTTACAAACTGGAGTGTGAATGTACTATAACACAGTTTCTGACTTCTTCAGATGCTCCTTTTAAATTTCATATTCCTGCTGTTTGAGGCGATGTTATTTGAAAGTAGACTTACCTGCTCTTTGGTGATTGTCAAGTTTCAATGTCTACGGTGATGCAAATTGCGCTGTTCATTTGTTCAAGGAGATGGCACAGTTTGACTTACCGTATGTGCGCTGTAATGGCCGACAACAGACCAAGTAGTGCCCCTTGCAAAAGTCTAGCGTACCCATGAGGGAGCAAAGGGGTCCTATGCACACATTGTTGGTAAACCACTGGCTTTAGTATATGTGTACCTTAACCCTCACCCCTCGTAAGTCGGGCGAGCCACGACATCATAATTCTATCCTCTACTGCTCGTCTGTCGTCTCCGCCCCGACAAATTATCCATTCCTATTTGATGCTGCGATCTGTTGGTTGCGTGAGGAACGTCATGAAATCTAGTTATTAAGAAGCAGGCAACATTAATCTCTTATTCGGAAGGCCGTGCAACCTGTCAACCGCCTGATTAACAGTAAGCAAACATGGCCGATCCAGTATTGACCGAGGATGAAATACGGCAAGTTTTTGATGATAGTGATGCATCATACGAAGTATTATCAGTGCATACAATTTATTTTTATTTTGCTGTGTTATTATTTGTTTGCACTTAGGGCTGGTGACCTACATGTTGTTGGTGACTGACAGTGTTCCTATTGATAACATTTCTGGGTAAACATAGCTTGGCTGAATTTGACAAGTAAAATAATTGATAATTACCGTATTTACTCGGCTATAAGACCCCCTCGCCTATAACACAAAATAGCCAAAATTAAAAAATCTTCGAAATCACTTATAGTACCCCTCCTTAATTATGGAGTCAAAATACAACATTCTTGGAAATTGACGAATTCTTAATTTTTTTTATAATTACTACTCAAATTCATTCAAAAATATTTTTCTTGTTACGGTATATTAGTTTGTTATTGAGACGATATGACCGCCATTTAGTGTACCGCGTAAGTGATGGGGCGGGATATCGAATTGTGTAGCCAATAGGCTTCACCCGATATCCAATAGAAGATGCCACACTATTGGCCGAGTAGAAGCGTCATCCGCCAATGAAAGTTATGGTTTCATATCTTGCTGCATTCTTCAGTGTAGTATTATTTATGTTGCGATTCGATTGAGTTTACGACAGTCTCCTTAGTTTTATTTTAAACACATTTCATTTGTTGCAATAACCGTTGGCATTTGTGTAAAACGTTAATGGTATATTAATGTAAAACATGTGAATAATACGTGCTCGGTGAGATGTGATCACTCATTCCCTAATTGATGCATTCTCCCTCACTATGTTCAAATAAAAATAAAGTTTGCATTTCCATGTCTGATACTTTGTCCATTCCATTCTATTTCTTTGATACTAAGATTAGCAAGGGATAGTAGTGAAAGTCATTGGGGGATAGCCAGGTATTGTGGTGGATAAGTGAGGTTATGGCAGTCTCATAATGGGCTGATTAAAGATGTAAACTTCATTTATTTTGATTAAATATATCGTACTATGTAGCATTAAAATAAAATGGCTCATCTTTACCCTCTCCCTTTCCCAAAATAATGGATTTTTGCGAAGTTTGCGTCTATAGTACCCACCCACCCCCCACCCCCCCTCAATTTTGGACCTAAAAATTTAGAAAAAAAAGGGGGTCTTATAGCCGAGTAAATACGGATTTTATTATATTATTAAACAATAATTACAATAATTAATTCATTTGCATACTGCTTTTATTTGCTTAATAATGACTTTAGCAGAAGAGTGTAGACATATATATGTAATTTTGGAGCTAGTTATAGTTCTAAAGCAGAGCTAAATGAATACAAGTAATAGAAGGTAAAAGTTCAGAAATTAAATACGAGGGGTAAGGGTAAGCCAGCCGATACGATACCAATACAAAGCTTAGAAACTCCAAGAATGTAACAAACTCACTTTCATAAATGCCATTGTCATATCCTAATGTTGTCCATGGCCTGATAAACCTTTGGATTCTTCAGTTTAGTACTATAAAGATAAAGGATACGAAGTCTGGAATTATCCGATGGAAGGTGCTCCCCTGATAGCCGTAGCCTCGCTCGTGAGTACAGAGACAGCGGAAGTTCTCTGCGGTCTTGGGAACGATGTCGGATCTCAACATCATGATGATACGCCCGATATTGTTTTTCTCTATCTTGATATCGAAGTAGACCTGAGGGTTCCTCTTGGGCTTCTTCGCAGGGGATTCCTCTTCCTGTAACGATGAAAATCCACACTTCAAGATAAAAACTGTGGCTGTTAATTTAAGGTTGAAGCAAAGGTGAGAGGTGTTGAAGCAGATGAGGCTGCTAATAGGGAATCACAGAACAGCTTTCCTCACAGAGGCCTGAGCACTGGAAGTCAATAATGAATGAATAATTGAAAAATTTGAAGTTAGTAACAAATTAACTAAATAACAGACATAAATGATAGTGAAGTATAAAAATAATTCCAGTTTCAAGAACAAGATTCAAAATAATTAAAATTGTCTTTGGACTTTTATTGCACAAATCTCTACTTAGTATAAAACAAAGTCCCTGATTCTTGGATGTCCCGGGTAATATCGATGTGGCTTTCACCATTCTCGAGGAAGATTTCGGTAGAAAATAATTTATTTATGATCAAAGGGAACCAAGCAGTAACGATTTCAGTGAAATAGTCGAAAAAAGAACCTGGCGTCCGTGCGCTTTTTAAGCTTACGCTGGGCAAACCGTTAAAAATATCAATATACTATGAGTGTAGGAATTGTTCGGCATGAAAAATTCTACAAAAAAGTCCGCAAGAGCATATGTCTATCTTCAATACATCGCCCACTATAAGTGTTTTTAGTTTGGATGGGAGGGAGATTTGTGTCTCATGCACCTCGCCATTCTTAAATTACGTCTGACAGGAATTCCTTGCACATTCATAACTGTTCCCGGGCGAAGCCGGGCCAGGTTACTAGTCATATTATATAACAGATTTTAACAGATTTTGTGATGTCAAAATGGATTCACGGATTTAATTTATTTATTTACACCATGGATGCCTACGTTAAAAAAAAAAATGTTGGATGAAACACTGTACTCACTGAACACTTACGACATTGCAGTGAAAATTTTGCTTACTCGTTGCAAGAAGAAATGTAATGCGGGCATTGTATGCAAGCAACCGATTAGTGGATGAGAAATGTCTCACTTGCTACAGGAAGCCATGAGCTGCACCTACTGGCTTAGGAACAAAGAACGTGGTAGCAACTACCGGTTGGAGCTATCTCCAATCCATTTGGCGAGATTATTCACACAGTCCTAATGGTTAAAGAGTTGGCAGCTGGAAACAGAAAAATATTGTACTTTGGCCAGACCAACCATTTGCTATGGAAGCGAGGCCTGGACACTAAGATCTCTCGAATTAAAGCTAGTGCAATGTAATTCATGCGACAAACAGCAGAATGGATGGATGCTGTAAGACTACCATAGGCGATACTACGCTACCAACCAATAGAAACAAAATCTGTAGGACGTCGGATGAAGCGATGGAAGGAAAATTCAAGACTGTAATGGGACACTTGGTCCAATACTTCGAAGGAAGACGATGATGATGATGATTAGTGGCAGCCCTGTTAGCCCTAGTCTTCTTTGTTTTACTGTCTACAATTTGAACCAGTTACTTCACATGTATGGGAAGAAATAGTACATGGATATGGGATCAAGTTTAGCATAAACAAAAACGAGTTGATTATCACAGACAGGAAGAAGGAGAGAATCACAACAGGAATAACAATTGGTGGGGAAGAATTGAGGAAAGTAGAGAGTTTCAAGTATCTGGGAAGAATGATACAAGAAAATGGAAGAACGACAGAGAAATAAATGAGTGGGGGAGGCAAGCAGAATTATTCAGGAACAGTGTTAGGAGCCTGGTATGGAGTAAGGATGTCCCTCAAAACAGCAAAAGGGTTATATATAGGACGTACTGACGTATGCCTCAGAGACCTGGGTTATGAAAGGAAGGGAGCGAAGCAGAATACAGGCTAGTGAGATGCAGTATTGGAGTGACAAAGGTGGACAGGTTAAGAAATGAGAAGATCAGAGAATTAGTCAAGGAGGGAGCAATACAGGATAGGATAGAGGAATCAACGCTTAAATCGTATGGGCATGTTAAGCGAATTGATGGGAGGAGGATACCCAGGAAGATACACGAGATGAAAATAGAGGGGAAAAGACCAAGAGATAAGTGGCTGAAAGGTGTGAAGACTGCGTGCGAAAGAAAGGAGAAGACTGGACCAAGGTGGTGACGGAGAGTTGGTGGGAGGGCAGAAGACGATGGAGAGGCTTCTGTTCCAAAATGACTTC
This sequence comes from Meconema thalassinum, assembly GCA_946902985.2. Classification (NCBI taxonomy): domain Eukaryota; kingdom Metazoa; phylum Arthropoda; class Insecta; order Orthoptera; family Tettigoniidae; genus Meconema; species Meconema thalassinum. Next base: position 12,725,877 of record OX336390.1, on the reverse strand, counting down.
ACATTCCAAAGTGACCCAAATCTATTGTTGACAACAAGGCACTTCATGATTGCTTGCACTATTTGAACTGCATTCAGCACATAAAAGTAAGCAACCAAGAAATAATTGCTGGCACTGTAAATTTTCATCTTAACATTTAATGCAATTTATTATTTACAGACAATGTAGAGGTAAGTCTTCAATCATTACTGAGCTCACATGAGGTCTTCTGCAGTTGTAATTTCCCATTCGTGATAAGGGTTATTAATGTGTTGTCATGGTTTCGTAAACAGGAGAAGCTCTTGTTAAAATTAGGTTGTGTTGTCAAGTCATACCAAGATGTCCTCCAGTTATGCATCCTATGTTGAATATAAAGGTTTCAAAGTCAGGGGCCAATAATGTTGAAGGTTACTTAAAACAAGAATCTTCTTCTTCCTGGCGTTGTTCCCAATTATTTATTGCGGTTTGCTGCATCTATAGGACGATCGTCGTGTAGGGTATCCATCCAACGCCTTTTTGGTCGTCCTGGAGGTCTTTGTCCATCAGGCTCGAGAGCAAGTGACTTCCTTACAATGGGCTACATGCCCGTACCAATGCAACCGAGTCTCCCTCAGTTTGGCTGGAATAGGGGCAATTCCAGAAGAGTATTGCGGACATCATCGTTCTTAATATGATCTAGCCGTGTAATTCCCAAGGACCATCAAAGCATCCGCATCTCCATTGAGTGCAAGGCTTCTTCATGTTTCTTTATATTAGGCCAGCATTCGGCTCCATACAAAGCAACAGGGCAGAAGACTGTTTGATAGATCTTAGTTTTGAAGCGCAAAGGGATGTTACGGTCACAGAGAACGCCTGTGACCTGGCGCCACTTCGTCCACCCAGCATTCACTCTTGCATGGGCATCCGAGACTGTGACACCATCAGGTCTCACAACGGAGTCAAGGTATCGGAGATGTGAAGCCTTTGGTAGTGGGGTGCCATCTACTATGATGGTCCCATCTGTCTGGGAACCACATTCAAGGTATTTAGTCTAAGTAAGGTTGAGCCGTAGTCCAAATTCACAGAGCCATTATCTTAATTTACAGTTGTGGTGGTGTTTATTGCTCCTAACATGTCGCCTAGTGTACTATACTTACGTTGTCTTCTTCCGCCGGCCTCTTGGTCGACGTGTTATCCTTGTCTAGGGTCTCCCCAGCATGTGCTTGTAGCCAGGTATCATCTGACCACACGGGTTTGGTGGAGCCTTCCTTAATCTTCTGTGGTTTGGCCAAGTTCACTCTGATGGTCCTGCCAAACAGCTCGGAATCATTCTGTAACATGGTGCAGATAACACTTCAGAAATTGAAACTGCCTACTTTTGCTTGTACAATATAGTGGTGACACTTTGATGAACCCCCATTGTGACACAATAAATGGGAAACACACACCAGCAATACTAAACTCAAAACACAAAATAAAATCCTCCAAATTCCTATATTCAGTACAATGAATACTCCCTGTTGCTTAGTTTATAGCTAAATAATGTGCAACTGTTTCAGTATTCCGTCTTCGTTTAAAAATGATCAATGTGCAGCTGAATAATGAGGTCAACTTGAACTTGGTTGTTATCCATATTAAGTCCCATAGAAGCTCTGGTCAAAGAATACTTGACAATTTAAAAAAGAACTGCCAACTGCCTATTCATAGTGATTTACCCCATTTATTTATTATTTATCGTATGGCTTTTAGTGCCGGGAGTGTCCGAGGACATGTTCGGCTCGCCTAAGTCTGTAGCTGCTTCCAGCGGACACCCTAAAGGGTGAGCTACAAGTTCCGTTCAATTTCAAGTAGTTCCAACTTTCGCCACCAGATATCAATGATACCTAGTGGCGAACGTTGGAACTTTGATAGAGCGTTCTGACGAAATCTAACCTAACAATTTTGCTTTACACAAGTTAAGTCTGTGAAAGGATCTTTTACATGCCATAAATCTATGACATGGGACCGCCGGCTTTACTTCCCCTCCGAAGGAAGGCATACTGAAGGATTTTTAACGCTCTTAAAAAATCCGACGACTTCGGCCGGGTTTGAACCCGCTATCTCGGGCACAGCAGTTCAGCATGCTACCGATTACGCCACCGAAGCCGCTACAAGAAGCTTCAATCAAGGCGACACGTTAAGTCTTGCAACGCTTTGAATGAAACCACAGTTGGTTTTCTTTCGTAATTGGGTCCGTATTGACGTACAAATTTATTTAATGACAAAACAATTTGTTTGGGTTTGGGCAGCCCAACCAATACAATTTCTCGGACATGTTTCGAGCCTAGTGCGGCTCATCTTCAGCACATCATTAAAACTTCCTAAACTTTTCTTTAAAATAGACAATGAGAAACTGTAACTTAACAGTGTTCTATGAAATTGTAAACCGTAGAAACTCAAAAGGGGAAAAACCATTTTAATAATGACTGTTATATTTAAAAGGATATCTATATACGAGGGCTGGTTTTTGTTTTTAATTAACCGAACATTTTATTTTGAAACCACATTTATTTTTAGGTTTTACATACCTTCCTCTATTTTTCTACACAGTTGCCTCGTTATTTAGGCACTTGTCATACCTTAAAACTAAGTTCTGAAATCCCTCGGCAGAAAAGTTTGCCGCCTGCTCTGACAACCAAGAATTCACACTTGAGGAAAATCCATTGATAGAGTGGTTATCATGAATCTTCGTGTCACCAAGTCATCTGTGATCACAGACCTGAGCGTTCATCGTCATGAAGATTTTCATGGCCACTTTTGAACTCGCGGACCCATTTTCGCACTTTACCTTCCGTCATTGCATTATCACCATACACCTCACAAAGCTGGCGATGGATGCCTGCAGCCGACATGTTTCTTGCACTCAAAAAACGTATCACAGATCGCACCTCACACGCAGCGGGCAAATCAATAATCTTGAATATTGTAAAGATGCACAGTTCAGCGTACAGGTTAGCTACACAGCTGCAACTGATGCCTGCTTGTTCGCAAAGGATGCCGGGAGGTAGTGCGCACGCTTGTTGTGGCGTGCACACTAACTACGGGCTTTAAAAAAAAAGGCCCTTACTTAAGAAACAGCCCTCGTATTTAAAAAAAAAACTTGAAATTTATGGAAACATGCCCGAGTATTTTAAATGAATAATGTGTATTGATTGGGCGGACCAAACACAAACAAATTGTTTTCCCGTTAAATTTAAAAAAACGTTAAGTCTCATCGATAGACGGTCATGAGAGTAGAGCCCATGCATCACAACTTGGATTCAATCAGCCTCAAAATAAATCAAATTTCCACCATCCATGGAGCACTCCTTGACTTACAGCTGGAAGAGGATCGTGACTGTAGATAAGATGCCCTCCAAAATCTTCCAGAGGGGCTCATGGGAACGGATCCATACCACATCCTCCTAAGTTAATAAGGTAATCATTTAAATGAAAATTTGCACTCTAGTTTAGACATGATGAACTGTCATATAATAATGGATAACAATGATTATCTACTATGGAGTTCAGACACCAATAGGAAATAAACAAGTGGACCAATATCAAATTGAATTGTATCAGAATTCAGCTACATTATTTGTGCATTTATCTTTTACTCTTTTAATGTTTATCTCCTAAACAGATGTAGCTCCATCTCATCCTCGCCCCAGATCACAACATCGTATGTTGTTTGCAGAGGTACAAGAACAGTTAGACATAATAAATGAAAAGATTGAGCAATGGGGATTGAAGATAAACGTGGAGAAGAGTAAAACAGTGGTGGTGAGTAGAAGTAAGAAAGAAGGAAAAGGAGTAATCAAAGTAGGAGATAAGGAATTGGAAGTGGTGAAACACTTCAAATACTTGGGAAGTGAACTGACTGAAGATGGAAGACTAGATTTGGAAATTAACAGAAGAATACAACTCGGGAGTGCTTTCTACCAACAGGTACGGGGACTAGTATGGAACAAGGATATACCAATTAAGGCTAAAGAAGTTATGTACAAAGCATATTATGTTCCTATAATCACATATGCACCAGAAATTTGGGCAATTACTAAGAGGGATGAGAGCAGAGTACAAGCAGCAGAGATGAGATTCCTGAGAAGTATGGTCCAGAAAACGAGGAGAGCCAGAGTGAGAAATGAAGATATACGGAAAGAACTGGGAGTACAGAAACTAAATGACAAACTGGAGCAAAACAGATTGAGATGGTTTGGTCATGTCAAACGGATGAATGAAGTAAGGCTACCAAGACGAGCACTGGAACGATGGATGACAGGGAAGAGAGGACGTGGAAGACCAAGAATTCGTTGGATGGACTCGGTGAAGAATAGCATCAGTAAATGGAACCTGGATTGGAACACTGTGTCGGAAGAGGAATGGTGTAATGACACAACAAAGTGGAGAGGAACCATATTTGCCCCCACCCAGTGTCAGCTGGAAAAGGGGAAATGAAGATGATGAGGATGATGAATGTTTAAGCTACTGCCAACCAGTACTTATTTTAGTCAGAATGGAAAGAAAGAGCCTATTAACTTACCTTATTCAGACAAAGTTCAATGTACAGCCTAATCATCCTAACAGGTTTTAATATGCTCGTAAAATTACAAATAATAATAATATTTGCTATCAAAGAAGTTATTAATAAGAATGTTTTTTCTCAGTAGGCTACTAGGAGGTTGGGCAAAGCATTGATTTAATCTCTTTTGTTTCTGATCTTTTAATCATCTATTGAAAATGGGACTAAAATAGATACAGTATTTAATTTGATACACAGATCATGAATGAGTGAATACCATCCTATGTAGCTCGACTAAGTTCATTTAGTCATAGAAATTGAAAATTTCCCGAGACCGGCAAAGCAAGATGGCTGGTTATGAAATGAATCAAAAATCTGCGTTTAAATAAATACAGAAATTTGCACAATGTGCATATTATATGAATACTTCCATGATTTAGTTGATGTAGAACATTGTCAGTGTTTCTGTCCTATTTATGCAAAACATCGCATGGTATCTGCCACATAGCCCAGCACAGTGCTTACACACACATTCCAGTCCTGGCGAGTGGAAGTTTTCTCTCTGACATATCAGGTGATGAAAACCATGCACTGCAAACCTAGTCACTACATGTTTCAGGTCGTAGTTTGAGTTTTTCCAATTCTGTATGATCATAGCATTGGTAGCAAAGAACTCTTCGCAGATTTCCTCTCGCTTTGATGCGAGTTCCATCATGATCCCTCTGTAGGTGGCTGTGGCTGGGAGTAGAAATTCTAGCCTTATTTCTTCTAGATAGAATGGTTCCCCTGCCAATATCTACATCAAGCGTGAGGGAGTAGGAGACACATAAAGCTTTCTTTAGGTAGGATGCTGTGACTTTTTCGAGGTTTGACAGTTGGTCTTTTGATAGGTATGGCCAGATGTTTTCTATTCCGTAAGTGGCGACAGGTGACAATTTGACATTGAACAATTTTACTGCTGGTTATACCAACATGTTTGAGAGTAAGGCCTATATAGAAATAACTAAGAAGAAAATGGAAAACAAAATCGTTACCATAATAATCCAACATTCCACGGCAATTATCAAGAACCACATCTAGTACAATCTGGTTTAAAATTATGAATTCACTTTTAAATTACATAACTTTGAAATTCACGCATGCACTTTTGTAAATTGTGTGTCTACGGGAATTCCAGACGTGGATTAAACTAATATTAATGTAGATATCAAAACAGAGTCAATGAAAATAGGCCTAAAATACTAGCAAGCAAAATGTATTAACATATGAATGGTCACCTTTCGTTGGCTTGGAAAGATGACCAAGAGCTTTAACTGGCGGAGAAGATGAGGAATGGCCAGGAGAATCTTCTCCCAGGTCCTTTGTTTGAAGAGCTACACTTACTTACCATGTTGTCGATGGCTGCAGCAGCATCTTCTGCCGACTCAAACTCCACAAACGCAAAGCCTCGATGCTTTTCTGTTTCATAATCCAGGGGGATCTGGATGTCTAGAATATCCCCAAAAGGAATGAATGCTGCATGCAGCACTTTCTCGTCTACCTCTTCGGCTAGCCCACCTGCAAGACAGACCTGCTCAATACGTTTTGCTCAAGGGTTTAGAATGTAGCAGTGATCCACTCTCAAATGGTAATATAAAAAAAGGAAGCTTGTAGTTTAACGTGACCGTAAATCTCGCGATCATAAGCCACGGGACCTCCGTTTTACGTGGAATCCGAACCACAGGACATGGCATTTCACATCGAAAATCTCTCAAATGGTAATATCTCTAGAATGTTATTTGTTTTACTCTTCACAGACATTTTGTGTCTATCCTAATGCAATGGAGTAGTTCGTGAAGCAATGCTGCTTTAAGGAATGTTAAATGTTAATGTAACTTGTTTTTTGTTACACGTTTTAGATTGTGTGAACTAAATGATGACTGATGCGTCTAGTTACAGTATTGAAGAACGAGTTATTGCAAGTTGTTGGATGCATGAGAAAAATCAAACAGGGAAGACAATTGAAGAAGTTCGCACCGACTTTCAGGCGCGGTTTCAACGAGATCCTTCTCCGAAACAAACACTTTTGCGATGGGAACATAAACTCTTTGCCACAGGATGTGTGAAGGATAAGGAAAGGCGAGACAGACCTTCCACAAGAAAAGACATGTCGGTTCGTCGTGCAGTCCTTGGAGAGATCGCCGAAGAAGCCGACGCATAAAAGATCTGAGGTATTGGGTATACCCTGGTCGACAATACAGAAGCTCCTGAAATAAGACTTAGGCCGGTGCCCATTTCAGCCTACACCCGTCCAAGAATGATTGGATGTTGACATGAACTGGAAAATGGAGGCATGTTCAGCACTCCTTTAGATTTATTGGTTCTGTATTGACTACTGAATTGATAAGGTGCTTTGTTCAAAATGTTCCGCCTAGTCAATACAAGGCAAAGTGATCTTTTCCAATGAGTGTGCAATTTACAGGAGTTCACGAGCACGATATGTGGTTTCTGGTCCAAAGAAATGACTTGCTTTTATGAAGAGTTAGAAAAGAACCTCAGCGTGTGATGATATGGGCAGCCATGATCAGCAAACGCTTGTTTCCGCCGTTCTTTTTCGATGGTGTTGTGAATCAGCATCGGTACCTGAACATGTTACAGAATTGGTTTGTTCCTCTCTTGGAGCAGCATGGAATTAACGAGCCATGTTGGGGCACCTGCCCATTGTGCCAACGCAGTACACGAATATCTTAATGAAGCCCTTCCTGGGCGTTGGATTGGTCATGGTTCTCCAGTGCTGACGGCACCACTTGCCTGGCCATCACCAAGCCCAGACCTCACCACATGTGGTAATTCGCTATGGGGGTTCATAAAGGGTATTGTTTCACTAAACTGTTACAATACAACTGACTAACGGAAACAAGCTTTCACTTAAGTTATACCAGCAATGATCCGAAAAAAGTCGCAGAGAACCTGGCGGTATATTCTCCTTTGGACAAGTAACCTCAAGAAAAATTCTCTAAAGAACCGTTGTTCATGTTATTTATTTTAAGTTTATGTTGGTTAATATAGAGGGCAATGGGACTTTGTGGTCTCCTTGTACTTCAGTGGGTATGTCTATACCAGTAGGCCAGAATACAATCAAGAAAAGAGGAACTACCTTCCTGGAATTTACTTTGAGAAGACCTACACTGGGAATACAAGAAAATCTGCTTTTAGTATAGCTGAGATGGGAATCGATTCCACTTCTTTCCAATTGTCCTCACAAGGTCAAATGTACCCTGATGAAATATATAAGTTCATTAACAGTGAAGGAGACGAGAACCTGCCTTTGACACGCACAACTTCGTTAATACGGATAATACATGATTTTTATACCTTTCTAGGGGACAATACGAATTGACTGGGATATCCATTCATTTTTTAGGTTAAGAATGTAATTGCAACAACTCATATACACCTAACAGAGAAAAGTAAGTAAATATTTAGTTAATTTCACAATTAAATATCCAGGATAATGAAGTAATCTATATTACTATATCTATTTGAACGATATATTACCGACATAAACCGTTCTCTTCGGATTTGTTGACATAGTAAAAGTGATAGTCCAATTCTTCTCACCAATCCAACTTCACCATTTTATATTCTTGGATAACTATCAATTAAAGTCCTTGATTCACATGTATTTGCCTGGAATTCGTGGCATGCAAGAACCTTTTCAGAGTTTAACCACAAATTATGGACTGCTTCCAAAACATTACTGCAGAAACCTTCGAGCATACAAGCAGAAACAAAAAACAAATACAATCGAATATCAAAATTTTCTATATTTACATCAAGTTCACCAACCGATGAGTGAAAAAAGCCGAAAGCAATACCATGTTCTGAACCGTAATACGGCGCTTGCAAACATGCTAATAAGTTGGTCATATGGTTTGTACGAACAACTGACGAATGTAAATCAACACGTGTATTTGTTTTTATCTTCATCAAACATTATTTTCTTGTTGTCTTCTATGAACTAGGGAAAATCAAACTAGTCAGTGTATAATGTATTTTTATTGTCTACAGATTTTCGCCCAGTATAATTAAATTATAAATTAGGATGTCATCATGTCATGACAATCTAGCAATTCCTTTGCAAGATCCTAGAAGTTTGGTTTGAAGGTTATGAAAACTCCACTTGTGAAAAATGAAAGTGAACAATAACACAAAAATAATTGGAAGAAACGTTGTTTTAGTTCCTTATAAGAAACTGCATGTTCCTAAGTAATTATGAGTTTATCAGAACCTATATCTAGTAAAATAAGATTACATAAGCTAGAAATATGATTTTAATAATAATATTGTCCACTCCCAGGTCATCGTGGCATCTGTGCAGTAAAATTCATTCCTCTTGTCGTGAAGTTCGCTCAGCAGTGCATCATATGTTTAAGTACAAGGCAGCATCCATTGACTTCTTAGATCTTGTATAATTATTAAATTGCTGTTTGGCCAATACATAGGCCTACACAAGGCAATAGGGGGTGTATTTCGAGAGGTTGAATAGCTTCTTTAAAAACTCTGCCTACTCTCTTTCAATTATTATCAGGTTTTTCGTGTTCAGGTGGTCCCATACAGGTTCTTTTTCTTAAGGTCGCTCCGCAGCACCACTCAGAGCACGGCACGGCTGGCGCAATGACACTCCGTCCCTAGCCGTATAATGCAATGGTTATCGCTACCGTACTGTATTAGATCATCTTAGCCGTCATGACGGGAATATATCTCTCGGCAAATGAGTCACCCGGCCAGGCTATTGCCTTCCGTGCATGTTCCCCTGATACTCGGAGCAACCTACACAAAAGACCCTGTATATTTTCCAATGCTATTGCCGGTGTAATTTTCAGTGCCATTCATGTGTTAAAATTCCAGCACCCTAGAATCTCTAAAAGCCTCGGTAGTTAAAAGGGACATAAAACCAATATCATTATTCATAAGGTCATTACCGTAACACTGTTTTGTTTTCATTCAGTGTGATTTCATTTTTGTCTGTAACCTCTAGAGTGATGTGGATGTCGATACAATGTTGTCTAAAGTAGGCCTATACATGTAGATGAAGACGTCTTTATACAGGGTCTTTATTTTTGCTTGGCAAGGCAATTCCGCTCGACCTTGGCCGCCGGAAACTGCACTGAGTACGGTGCTTAAAATCAGTATCATGCATTATTACTCACTATGTTTACAGTAGATACTGTAAATGTTCCCCATCTGCTGCCAAACATAATGGGCATCTCCTTATGAAGTTTCTGGTTAATCCGGCTAATTTAGCTTCAGTAAGGAAATATCGACCTTAACATCTATTTTTATTGTTTACTGAACCTGTACATTTGAATCTCAAAATTAGTCAGTTGTTTTATTGTCTGATTTATAGGAATGGGTCTCCCTGGAAATTTCACTCGAAACTTTTGTCTTGTTCTACATGGTGGCCACTACTCCTGGAAAACCTGGAAATCCTGGAAAACTCCTGGATTTTTATTAGGTCTGGAATACTCCGGGAAAAGTCCTAGAAAATGAAAAATAATTTGAAAACTCCTGGAAAATAGCCACTGTTAATTAATTATAAAAATCTTTCCATCGTAAATCATACTCCCGCTGCGGGTTTTGGGTGAGCTCTCTATCGTTAACAAAAGAAATTTCCTCAGGCTATCTTTTTCTGTGTGGGAGAACATGCGGTAGTATTTTTGTAAAACATATTGAGTGTAGACAACTTCACCGCAATAAAATTGCAGGCGGCATTCTTTTCTCTTTTTCTTTATAGCGAATAATCGAGTCACAAAGACTTTTTTAAAACAACAATTAAATCATTTGTGTGTAGGCTTGCGTATCAATAACGCAATCACCACTAATTTTTGTCAACATCTGTATAAGTAAACCAAACACAACTGCTTTATTTTAGTCTTGTCATAGGCAACCGATAAATCCCCCCCTACCCGGGACTCGCGCTTATTTTTAAATCTGGAAAAATGAGAATTACTCCTGGAAAATTCCTGGAAAACTCCAGAAAATCGTTGACCGATTTGAGTGCCCACCATGTTCTAGCGCACGATTTCCTGCACTTTATGTACGTATTGTGCATATATATACGTTCAAGTAATGAATATTTCATATAAGGCATTACAGTTGATTATAAAGCAAAATGTTTAAAAATAATTACCGTTTTCAAGTGCATAATTTTGATCTCTGTGTGTGCTCTTTTCTGTTTCTGTTACTACTATTTATCTTTTCATGTGTAATTTTCTCGAGGCTGATGAAAACACCAATAGTCGACAAGGCGTTGAAACATGTAACTTACCTCTATATAACTTTATAAGGAGATGCCGATTATGTTCCTCTTTAGAATGACGAGCGATTAACTCACTCATTTTAATAAATACTATTGACGGGCGGAATTGATTGCTATTCGCTTTATAATTATAATTGGTCAATACGGGAAAAAATGTACGACTCTCAGAGTCTAAAAGATAAGGCATTACAGCACAATACACCATCACAATAAAGCACTACAATATGATATACTGTACAGTACACAGTAGCTTTATAAAACACGCAATTAGCTCGGAGGAAGAGCGTGGGGATACGGCTTGCACTTGCCAACCTGTAACAGCCAGCTATTGGCCGGGGACTGGCGGAATCGTCTTGCCAAGCAAATATAAAGACCCTGTATTATTGGTCCAGACAAAAACCATTGGTCTGGGTGGAAATTATTGATGGGTTTTGGGTAATTTCAGTCTTAGCGGATGGGAGGATATAGATCAGATGTTATTTAAATAAACTGGTGCACTCTGGTGTCTTGAGGGTGATTTGTTTCGAAGAGGTCCTCTGAATGGAAATTGGCGCTTTTTTGTTTCACTATACCAGCTATACAGTAGTACCATATGCGTGGGGTTGGCTATACTGTATTTGTCCATAAATCACGCGTACAATGGTGGACTCAGCTGGAATTATATCTATATAAGTCGTGATCTAAAAAGGGGAAGGGTGGATGGGTAATATTCGGCGGAGAGTAAACATCTACAGTATTATTATATCATCTCCAGATTTTTGCCTGTCCATTACCACAGGTATTTTGGCTCATTTTAGTAGTTTAAGAATATTTTGCCCAGGTTTTGGTCTCCAGTTTTACCAAAATAACTCGTTTGGTTCAAAATAATTGTATAAAATATTCATCATCATCATTTTCCATCTCCAGTTTCCCGGGTGTGGCAAACAAGCGCTCTCCATCTTGCCCGATCTTGGTACACCATTTGTTCTTGGATATAGTCCCAGTTAAAACCATTCTTCTCCACCTCTGATCGAACTGTCTCTATCCATCGTCTCCTTGGTCTTCCTCTTGGTCTCTTCCCTCTGACATCCAGTGTATTAAAAATAATAAGAAAAAAAAGCTCAAAATATTGTAATTTTCTACTCATAAGTAGGGCTCGGATTTTTAGGTGCTAAAAATCGGGAAAATATTTATTTTTTATGTATTAAATATTTCTGAAATGTGTGACAAAAGAGTAAAAATATTTAATTATAATTTAGTTTATTAATGTGAATATAAACAATATGCAGTATTCACGCATGCAAATTATTATGGACACCTCAGCAACACTCATACTTTATGCAGATGATATGGTAATAGGCTCAGAAGATAAAGAAGAGCTACAAACGGTACTAAACAGTCTCACCTCATGGGCTCTGGAAAATTACTTCCAAATAAATCACGACAAAACTAAACAAATGATTTTCAGACGAGGTGGAAAATTCTCCCCAAAGGACACACTGACCCTTCAAAATAATCACCTAGAAGTAGTTTCAAAATTCAAATATCTTGGAGTGACTCTCCAAACAACACTGACATCATTCAACATTCATGTGACAGAAAGAGCAAGAGCAGCGATAAGAGCAATTTACCACATTCAACAGCCTCAAAAACTCTCAATAAAAACGGCTATGACATTTAAAACGGCCATAGCACCAATAGCGACTTATGGAATCCACATAATTTGGGACAAACTAAAAGAGAACAACCTATTAACATTAGAGAAAGTCAAAGCCCGCTATATGAAAAGAGTCTTGGGTTTCGGGAAAACAGAGCTGTCAAGACTTACTTATGTCTTCACAAAAGAAATTTTCTTCGTACAAGACATTAGACTGCAGATATTACTACCGCGCACCGAGGCCTATGAGAATGCCCTTCAAATACTAAAAGAAAAGCAAAACGCTATCTGGGATGATTTCTTCTCAACTGACGCCATAATGGAAACAGGCAAACTATGAACTCCGACACGTAATGACACGATACGCTACACATGGCTTTCACTACAAGTTCTGCAAAAACAAGAGATTCCACCAGCCAACTGAAGAATGTGTGTGTGATCATGCAACATATTGCCGACAAAGACATACAACAATAGCCCAATAATGTACAGCTGGTTACTCAGTGTTGTATTTTGCACATTGTGCACTTTTTCTGTAATAATTTATGCTATGTCTCACTGACTGCTGAAGCATTACAATACACAACGAGATACATCTTCAGGTTGTCCGTCACAAATGACCGACGATTATCGCGAAACACTTCTTCTGAACGCAATATGTTCCTTGCCCTTGAGGTGTGGTATAACTTGAGATCGCTGTTCAGCCTTGATTGCTTTCCCACATGGTTAGGAGAACAGAATGCCCCCAACAGAAGTATAATTATCCTCAAGTTCTGCAATATACTGCTGCAGACAAATAACTTGTAGTTGCTTTTACTTTAGGCATCCCCGGCTTCCACAGTGAGTGGCACGGGGCGACAAGATAAGAATAACACAGTTGCAAGCTGACATACACTCTGCATGAAGATTACATAGCTCACAGGTTCTTCCCCGTTGAAGTAACACAGAACAAATATGCAATAAACTGATTTTAAAAGATGTAAACATTATGTCTTTTTATGTGCAAACAAGTGAAAAGCAGGAATTTATGTATTTATAGACAAAATGTTTAAAATATGTATTTACATTTTAAAAAAATATTTATTCACCTAAAAATCCGAGCCCTACTCATCAGTAATTGAAATTAAATGTATTAAAGCACAGGTTACATTCTTAATTAGGGTTACAAATTGTAAATGAATTGGGAAATTTTATTTTAATTCCAATATTTTGGCCACGTCTGTAAGTAAGATATTCCTGATCATTCTTGTTATGTATTGCTGTTGCCCTCTCCAGCACCTTCCTCCTGTTCACTGAGCCAAAGGTCTTGGAGTAGTCAGCAAGTTAAACGGTTTAGGGGATAGCTTTTCTTAGGGTGGTCACATCTGAATAGGAGGCTAGTCTCTTTTTTTAGTACATGAAGTTGAAGCTGGTGAATTTTATTTATAAGAGGATTTTTTGACTTTAATTTTGATTAAATATTTTTGAGGTTAAGTAGTGCATTGTTGTTTATAGCTTACTTGAGAGCATCTCTCGAAAAATAAGGAATACAGTGACAGTAGTATGACTGGATGGGATTGCTAACACCACAAATTACACACATTCACATCCCACTTGGGTTATGTCAGACTATTTCAACAGACACATTCATGTCACCATCATCATCATCTTGCAAAGTTTCCAGCCATTGGCCGAGTCTGTTTGGAACACAAGCCCCTCCATCGTCTCTGTCTTCCCACCATCTCTCCGTCACCACCTTGGTCCAGTCTTCTCCTTTCCTTTGCACACAGCCATTTATCTCTTGGCCTTCCTCTTGGTCTTTTTCCCTCTATTTTCATCTCGTGCATCCTCCTGGGTATCCTCCTCCCATCCATTCGCTTAACATGCCCATACCATTCTCTATCGTATCCTGTAATGCTCCCTCCTTGACTAATTCTCTGATCTTCTCATTTCTTAACCTGTCCACCTTTGTCACTCCAATACTGCTTCTCACTAGCCTGTATTCTGCTTCGCTCCCTTCCTTTCATAACCCAGGTCCCTGAGGATTGGAACGTAGTATGTCCTATATATAACCCTTTTGCTGTTTTGAGGGACATCCCTATTGCATACCAGGCTCCTAACACTGTTCCTGAATAATTCTGCTCGTCCCTCCCGCTCATTTACTTCTCTGTCGTTTCTTCCATTTTCTTGTATCATGCTTCCCAGATAGTTGGAACTCTCTGAAAAAATGATAATCCACAGTCTGCTTCCAGTCGACTGACCAGGTCAGGGAATGGAATGAATGAAGCCCCCATCTAGCGGCGAGGATATGAACTGTGCCGGCTGCCGAAGCCTGTCGCACTCCCCTGGGGCAATGATTAAATGAATAACAGATGAAATGAAATGGTAGTGGAGAGTGTTGTTGGAATGAAATTGTGACAGGGAAAACCGGACTACCCGGAGAAAAACCTGTCTGCCTCCGCTTTGTCCAGCACATATCTCACATGGAGTGACCGGGATTTGAACCACGGACCCAGCGGTGAGAGGCCGGCGTGCTGCCGCCTAAGCCACAGAGGCTGCACTTGAAACTCTCTACTTTCCTCAATTCTTCCCCAGCAATTCTTATTCCCGTTATGACTCTCTCCTTCTTCCTGGTTGTGATCATTAATTTGCTTTTGCTTATGCTAAACTTCATCCCATATCCATGTACTATTTCTTGCCAAGTCGTCATCATCATCTTGCACAGTTTCCAGCCACTGGCCGGGTCTGTTTGGAACACACAAGCCTCTCCAACGTCTTTTGTCTTCCCACCATCTCTCAGCCTCCACCCTTGTCCAGTCTTCTCCACTCTTCTTCACACTTTCTTCCACCCCCTTCAGCCATCTGTCTCTCGGTCTCTTTCCTTCCCACTTTGTCTCGTGTATCCTCCTGGGTATCCTCTTCTCCTCCATTCGTTTTACATGTCCATACCATATAAGTCTAGATTTCTCTATATCATCCTGTAATGGTTCCTCCTTGTTGCCAAGTACATGCGACTAATTGACCAAAATATTCCAAGGCCCTAAAGTGAATTGTCAACAACAATAACAACAGACTTCTCTGTGCCGTTCGGTTAGTGTACAATCTATCTCTCGTGGCACAGATATTTGGCTACATATGTACTCATGACAGGCAGTGGCGTACGCAGGATTTCCCTCTGGGGGGGTTTCATTTATATAATAGGGTAATTGTGCACATTATTAAAGGGGCACATGACCTTGCTGTTCCGCCCCTTAAAAGTACAGTCATCATCATATGATATTTCGATTAATATCTATATAAGACAATAATGAAATAACTGTTCTCTTTGCATGAAAACTATTTTAGAACTCATTATTCTTTCAGCACAATAAAAAAATGATTTTTTTTTATATGAAAAACAGTAACTAAATATTAAAACTGAAATGATGCAGTGGTATCAACATGACCATAGTTACGTGGTTGCTCATAATATTGATGTAAAGTGAGAGAAAAATAAATAATGTTTTGCTCTCAGTGTTCCTACCGCCATTACTATTGATTCTCAAAATATGCCATCTTGATGACTTTATCTGTATCATTAATTGGAATAAATTGCAGAAACTGCTCATGTGCCGAATTATCTTTAACGAAACGGACACACACAATTAAAGCAACCCGAAGCGACGTGAGAAAGGTTACTGATCGCACACTTCAACAGTAAAACTGATCCATGGCTTGCTACAACACTGAAGGAGCAGTTTCGTTGTTAGTAGAGTGCACGACATTTACCAAGTGAGGAACGTGACCACATTTAAAATATATACAGGAGTTAAGACGCCTCACTAGCGGTAGCGTAAAACAGGTGATAGATGGGACAAAATAAAGATTCAAGTAAAGAAATGTCTCTGGGGGCGGTGTTTAAACCCTAAACCGCCTGTCGGTATGCCACTGATCACAGGTGAGTTGATTTTGTTGTTCCAACTCCTAACAGCTTGTCCTATTCCAGGTATCACGAATGGATGAAGAGTGAGGAGCTGCAGCAGCTGACAGCCTCGGAACCTCTGAGTCTGGACGAAGAGTTCTCCATGAGAGACAGCTGGGAGCAGGATGAAGACAGTAAGAACTTCCTGTAAGGTTACTCCATTACATGGTATATTGGCTTTCAAGGCCCAGGGGCATAAAACTCCTCCCAAACCTGGGGGGAGGGGTTGCCTATCTACCAGGGAGAACTTATTTTCGTTTACAGCTTGACATAACACGGTAATATAGGCCTAACGCTACATTTAAGGAAGAAAACAAACTTAATTTTTTAAATTATTTCTAATTAACCCTTCAGGTGCCTTAGATATGTCCAATGAAATCACAAGTTTTTGAGAAAGATTATGGCCTATAATTTTTATATTTGACTGTAGGAGGCGAATATATATACTAGCAGTAGTGCCCGGCTTCGCCCGGTAGATTTATTTGTTTTACAGAACTGGAGCGCTCAAGGATAAGGATCGGAAAGCACCAACGCTTATTGCAGCTGATAACCTCAATATACTGCACCAACACCATCGCCCTTATACAGAGGCATACTATTGTCATGATGATAACTGTTTTAAGGGGACTAAGAAATCTTGTTGCACTAATTACTCCCCGTGACTGCAATTTATAAGCAGCTCGCAATTCTGCACCAGAACATTGGTAGGGGCGACGTGATGCAGCCTGCATTACATGGCAACAATAGACTTAGGTATTATTGAAGCTGTTCGGGAGCGCTTGTTCTTCCGACTTACTGAACAAAAAGCAATCTTTAAGGTTACCTGAGAGGTAGAGCCTAATGCTACATAGCCTAAACTATTCCTCTTGAATCAGGCTATCATATACAAAAATAATTTTTCTAATCCGACTGGTAGTTCCAGAGATTAGCGCGTTTAAACACACAAACTCGTCAGCTTTATTATATTAGTATAGATGAGATGCTAAATAATTAAAACAGTGTTTCATTAAAAGATACTTTAATTTTTTAAATAATTTGAAATGGACATTTTTCAAAGCTTTTCAAACCTTATCGGCGCAACGCAGGACGCATGCGTAGGGTGTGCTTAAAACGCGAGATGCGTGAGCGAAGAGTCATGTTATTTTATTTAGTTTATTTCAAAACACACGCACACTGTTGTTTCTGGGCAGGAGTAATGATTTTGTGTCTCAGTTTTAAACCAGTGCTCAGAAATAATAGTTCGAAAATGAATATTTTCTGATTGTTGTGGTAAGTGGACAAAGCTCAAAGCGCCTCGGTGGGTAACGGAAAAGGGAGCAAAAACAGACTGTTTTTACGGAAGAATAAAGAAATTTTGACTAGGCAAGGCAAGATGGCTTTTCCCTTTTTCCACCTAACGTAGTATTAAATTGTTTATAGAATACTTTCTGGTTATTTTACTTTCATTTCTTTAAGGGTAGGCTACTTAAAAATTTTGTCTTGCATCTAAAACTTGAGGGGGGCAATGACCCCCTGTCACGGCCAGTGAATTAAAACTCAGCATTTTATCTAGGTTCATGCCGTGAACACCAAGCTGGCTCATCAGCAGGCTCTTGGTGTCCGTGCCTAGACCCCCACAGGAATAGTGAACTGCGCGCTACCTCCCTACAAGACACGGCATAAACTTAGAAACAATGCAGAGTTTTACTCCATTAGACTGCTGACGGGCGGCTTCGGTGGCGTAGTCGGTAGCATGCTGAGCTTCTATGCCCAAGATAGCGGGTTCAAACCCGGCCAAAGCCGTCGGATTTTTTAAAGAGCGTTAAACATCCCTCAGTATGCCTTCCTTTGGAGGGGAAGTAAAGCCGGCGGTCCCATGTCATAGATTTATGGCATGTTAAAGAACCTTCCACTAATTGCACCTGTGTGAAGCTAAATTGGATAGGTTAAGAATGTAAACAATGCTCTTAGGTTTCTACGTTCATTACCAAGAGCCGACTGTGGTGGCGTCTAGTAGCTAAGTTCTGAACTTGGCCTAGTAATCGTTGACGGTGGCGCTTGGCGGCAAAAGTAGGAACTATTTGAAAAATTCTAAGTTGCAGTACTTAAATTAAAAAGGAGATAACACACACTAATACAGTCATCACAATTAACACTGGTTATCAGACAGATTCTACACACACCCAAAGTACACGGGGCTACATGACCGCGTTGTCGCAGCCCCTAAACTTAAGAACCAACCAGACTGCTGACGCATGTCATAACAAGACACTGGAAATTCTTTGAAAGCCTGTGACAATTTTTGTTCAAACACACATGTAATGTGTGTGCTCTATCTTGCAAGAAACGAGAGCTCACGAACATACATCTACAACAATCATCACCACAATATACTCCCCCCCCGTCAACATTTAAATGCTTAATTTCCCATTATTCATGGTTGGATCTTGTAAAACTAAAATTCCCTGAGTGTCATTAAAATACCCTGATGATTCCCTGAGTTTTCCAGGATTTAAAAATTCCCACAGTTTTCCCTGTTTTCCCTGTTTTGCAGAGTAGTAGACACCCTGATGTACTGTACTGTAGCAGAAATATGTAAATACAACACTGAATAAGATATGTACACACTTTATTTTTTCTCAGCATGTCCATAGTTTAATTATTTTAGTATAGACCTACCTCCATTAACCGGGAACCTTTGTTTAACGGAAACACTTGCGAGTCCCGTTCGTTTCCTCTGAAGGCAGATTTTACGGTATTTGTTATTTTGTAAACAGGTCAGGGGACACTGTGTGTATGGGTCCCTCCTAGTCTTCCATAATTTCTTTGATGTGTCGATGATGAATAATAATGAACGTCATGCCAGCAGCACAAGGAGGTCGTGGCTGCATTAACATCACTAAATTATATTAAACATTCAGGCCTAGGAAGCCCAGTTAACATGATCCAGTGGCCTTCATACTTCCTGTCTCTTCTGTTTCCTTAAATTTCCTAATGAGAACATCACAAGTATCCAGCCTGTTTGTTTTATTAATCATAGAAACACACGGAAGAAAATGATGACTTACACAATTCAGTGAATTATACTATTGCATTTAAGACTATGGATACCTGAGTTTAGACCTCAATAGAAAATGAACAATTTGCTTGATCTCAAATTGAATCACATGAGTCGTAGATCAATATTAAAAAAACATTACCTCCTATATATTTCGGTTGGAACGAAAAAAAAATTACCTTATTCATAGAAACCCCAACTTTGAGAGTCTCTTAAATGATAATAACAAGTTATGGCCCGGAGTGTCTTTAATGCAGCCTTAGAATTAAAAGTATCTTTGTTATAAAATGAAGAAAAGTCTTCCCCAGACTGGAAGGTCGGACAAAGTCAAACGTAGCATCGCTTTAAACTAGATGCACTGAACGAAAATATTCAGAAGTATCAGTATAGAGAAAAGCAAGACCATGGTGATAATAATAATAATAATATAATATCGTATGGCCTCGGGTGCCTGGTGCAAGCTTTGCTATTTGACACCCAGAGGGTAGCTTGCATGTCGAATTTCGTAGTTCATTGACTATGAAAGTCAAGGAGGTTAGATGTTAGATATCTAATCTCCTTGAACACAATAGCGCTTTCTAGTAGAGAAATGAGGAACTTTGTGCTGGCGGAAACTCCCGAGATTAATTTTGCCATTATGAACTCGGCCTACTGAATTCAAATGGGTTCTTTGACATGCCAACATCGTATGACATGCGTATCGTATTTTTGCCGCCTTTCAAAAATCACTTACCACGGTCAGGGGCGAACCTGCAATCTTGGGGTTAGTAGACCGACACGCTATCCACTCACCCACCGTGGCAAGCTACCATGGTGATGACAAGAGGGGAAAGACAAGGAAAGGGCACTGTGAAACTTGGAAGTCAGAGTTTGGAAATTGTGCACACGTTCAAATACCTAGGAAGTGAGTTAATGCAAAGTGGTCGGTTGAACATGGAGATTAGCAGGAGGGTACAGCAGAGCAATGCATTCTATCAAAGTGTAAGAAAACTTGTTTGGTTGGTTCTTAAGTTTAGGGGCTGCGACAACGTGGTCATGTAGCCCCGTGTACTTTGGGTGTGTGTAGAATCTGTCTGATAACCGGTGTTAATTGTGATGACTGTATTAGTGTGTGTATCTGTTTTAATTCAAGTAAGGACTGCTGACGATCAATTTTTAAGTAGTTCCTACTTTTGCCACCAAACGCCACCGTCAACGACTACTAGTTCAGAACTTAGCTACCAGTCGGCTCTTGGCAACGAATGTAGGAACCTAAGAGCGTTGTTTACCTTCTTAACCTATACAATTTAACTTCACACAGGTGTAATTAGTGGCAGGTTCTTTAACATGCCATAAATCAATGACATGGGACCGCCAGCTTTACTTCCCCTCGGAAGGAAGGCATACTGAGGGATAAAAAATAAAAATAAAAAGGGGAAAAAGAAACTTGTTTGGGATAAGGAAGTACCAAGGAAAAGCAAGGAGGTAATGTATAAAGTGTACTATGTTCCCATATTAACTTATGCAGCTGAGACTTGGACCCTGACAAGCTGGCAAGAGAGTAGAATCCAAGCCAGTGAAATGAAATTCCTAAGAAGTATGATAGGAAAGACAAGGAAAGACAGAGTGAGGAATGAAATTGTTGGGATGGGAAATCTAAATTAGAGAATTGAGAAGAATAAACTAAGGTGGTTTGGACATGTAAGGAAGATGAAGGAAAATAGAATACCAAGACAGATGCTGGAGGCAAAGTGCAAGGGTAAGAGAGCAAGAGGAAGACCTAGAACAAGGTGGATTGATTCAGTGAAGAACAGCATAAGAAAAAGAAATTTGGACTGGGACAAGATCGTGGAAGAAGAATGGTGGAAGGAAAGAGGAAGGTGGAGAAGTGCCATAAATACCCCGACCCGGCAGGAGCTGGATAAGGGGAACTGACTTATCTACCTAAAGTGTACTCTGGCACCAGTATTTTCTAGCACTGATTTTCATTTGATAGGCAGATTATGCACGGCTGATTTGCAATGCACTGTTACCTTGATAAGCTGACAGCAGTGACTAAACATGCATCTTTTCTGTTGACAGAATGCACGTTTATTATCCTGGATAAAGCTACTCTAGATGAGACGGGCGATGAAGTCGGTAAGTTAACGAGCCACACCACGCTCGAGTAGTTTATCCTAACCTTACTTATAATTACATTGTGACATGACGTTTTGATTTGTAAACAACCTAACCCTTGGCACTGGTGGAAAAACATAATTCATTAATTTCAAATATTATATCTTTTAAAAAGTTACTGAAAAAGCTGTTACAAGAATGTTGCCAGTAATAATGAATCATGTAATGTGTTAGTCCATAATATTATGTTAATATGCTAAAAGGCCCAATTGTTTCAATATTTTCTGACTATCAATTCAAGCTCAGGAAAATATAGTTGCTCTGTATGATTTGTCGAGTTCTCTTTTAAAAGTTGGTCATTATTTAGGAATAATTATTCACTGGAAATTTTACCTCTGTTCTGTGTGGTTAAGTTTTAGCCATTCAAGATTTGATTGCCGCTGAGTGTAGCTGCACCAGCGTTTGTTGTTTATTGTGGCATGAGCCCCGCGAGTGAAGGACACAGCAATAACAGAATGCAGTCTGCACATAAGTCAATCAGCATTGTGTCAGATAAGCGTCACAGGAGCTCATGTTACCACTGGCAGTTAAACGATGACTGAGGCTACTGGAGCTGAGTCATATCCTACTCGCCAAACTGTACCTGTCAACGAAGCAGGCTGACGTGTGACACAAGTAAACAAAGAATAGTTCCCATCTTGACCACCGGCAATCAATTCGTGAAGGGGTAATAATGCCATGTTTAGGCACTGATAAAAATCCTCAAACCGCACAGCCTCAGTAGAAGAACAAAGGTGAAAGTGTACCGAACAGTCATAAGACCAGTGGAAATGTACGGCTCGGAAACAGAAGAGGAGCTTTTGAGAAGATGGGACTGTAGGAAGATTTATGGAGCAGTGAATGAGGCAGGAAGATGGAGAATACGGGAAAATAAAGAATTGGAGGAACTATATGGTCATCCTGATATAGTTTCGGAAGCAAAGAGTAATAGGCTAAACTGCCTGGGGCATGTGATAGAGTGGTTATAAAGACCAATAGAGGAAATCCAGGTGGAAGAAGATGCAAAGGAAGACCTAGGAAACGATGGATGGATGACGTGGAGGACGACTTACGCAAGATGGGAGTAAGAAGATGGAGGAAACTTACAGAAGATCGTCAGGGTTGGGCAACGATTATTGGAGAGGGCAAGGTCCTACATGGACTGTAGCACCAAGGAGTAAGTAAGAAAATGCCATTTTTAAGTTTGGCGTTTTATAAGATAGAATTAGTTTTCTTTGGTTTCCAGTAAAAATCGACTCCATAATGGTCCGTATTGACTTAGTTAATTCAAAAGGAAAATTCAATTGTCAGCCTTTTCAATACAAAAGTTACAATACAAATACAGTTCTTGAATTGAAAAGGCGGACAAATTAAATTTTCCTTTTAAATTTGTTTGGTTTGCCAATGCTATTTACAGGAGGCCATGACTAGAATTGCGTATATTGCGAGAATGTTGGTACACAATCACAAATGGAACTTACAGAGTCGGAGGTGAGGGTCCTTCTAAAGCACTACTGGAAACAAGATTACAAAACTGCTGCTGTGGTTCGAAGAATATGTGAAGTGAAAGGAGAAGGTGTCGTTAGTGAGCTTATGGCACAACGATGGTTCCAATGTTTCAACACTGGAGAAGAAAATACTACAGATTTACCGCGTTCTGGAAGACCTATACTATGAGATACTGGGAATACCTGCAGAGTTTTGGAAGAATATCCGCAAAGAAGTACTCGTAGGCTGTCAGAAGAACTTAGTGCATCAAAATATACCATTCATCACCAGATTAAGAAACTTGGAAACTCAAACAGAAGCTGTAGATCTGTACCTCATGAATTGTCCCCTGAACAGGCTCAACATAGAGTGGATATCTGTCGTCAGCTTATCGGTAACCCCATGGATGATAGATTTATGAGGAGAATTGTCACATGTGATGAAAAATGGGCTTATTACCGCAACGCTGATGCCTCGAAACAGTCAATCTGCCAAAGTGATTGTTAACAGGGATGGGTTCGGCCCCAAAATGATGTTGAGTGTCTGGTGGAATGATTCACTAGGAATTTGTTCCAAACGGACTTGCACTTTACTTTCAAGAACTAGAACAAATTTATGAAATGTTGAGGTGGAGATACCTAGCATTAGTTAACCTAAAGTGAGTTCTCTTGCAGCAGGACAATGCGAGACCTCATACTGTACGAACAACCTTCGCAAGAATTCAGCAATTGGGAGGAATTAAACTGCTACCACATCCAACATACAACCTTCAGATTACCATCTTTTTCAATCCATGGCCCATTTCTTGTGTAGAAGGAATTTCAAAAACATTGAAGCTGTGGATGTGGGTCTCCAGTGATTCTTCAGTTCACTTGGTACAGGATCCTGTTTTAGAGACAGTGCTATATGTTTTCCCTGGTGATAACTTACACCAAGAAATTGCCTGGTCGTTGATCAGAGTGAGAGTTGGTCTTTAAATACAATGTCTTTGTGAGAATTTAAATCAGTTCTTGGAAAAATTAGTCACTAATGGGGGTGATCTCCAGGAGAGTTTTCACTGTACTTACCAGTTTCATGTTAGTACATTCTGTGATCCGAGTCAGAAACTCAGTCTTAGAGATCGTTCTTTGGCCCAGCAGTTAGAAAGTCTTGTCTTGTTTCAGGTGCTATGATTGGTGACACCAACCTGTTTGTGCTGCTGTCTGAAGACTCGGTCAGTACAGCAGAAGCGGAGATCATGATCGCGGAGCAGACAGCTCGCGGGAAACACCGCGGCTGGGAAGCCATGTTGCTCATGTTACGATATGGTTAGTGCTATGAATAATACATATATCTTCCAATTTTATATACATTATTTACAGATCAATGATACACATTCAAAACTTAATGTTCAGACATTTCAGCCAGTCCACTGTTTCCATACAGGCACTATGTAATTCTTGGGCAGATCCATTGAATTTTCTCTTTGGGCAGTCCATAACAATGTGCTGGGTGGTCTGAAGCACATTACCACAGTCGCAGAATGGGTCTTCAGATTTTCCCCACTTATGAAGCCAGAATGTTCCTGGTTTTACGTCCCTTTTAACTACTGAGGCTTTTAGAGATGCTGGGGTGCCGGAATTTTGCCCCAAAGGGGATCTTTTACATGCCAGTAAATCTACTGACACGGCTCCCTCGCATTTGCACACCCTCAAATGCCGGCTGACTGCGCCAGGATACAAACCTGCAACCTAGGGCCCAGCAAACGAGAACGTTACCGCTAAGCGCATGCTATGAGGATACACTAGTGCACATAGGTATCCAAATCACAGGTCAGCACATTATTTAGTCAGGACATAGTACAGTATATTAATAAGAGAAAAGTCAGGGAACCAGGACGTGTGATAGGCTCAAAATTGTCAACTTCCTTTTTTTAGCTTAAAAGAATCTCCCATCTTTCCTGAAGAATTTGGTTTATCAATTATTGTGCTGAAGTGATATTTGATGCATTAAAATTCGGTTTAAACATAATGTTCAAGGCTATACTGTAGCTACTAGTCAAACATTCTTTTTGTGTTTTCCGTAAGTCATATTTTTTGAAACTTCATGTACCATTTTCTCAGAAACTATCTGATCAATGTATTTGAAACTTGGTAGTCTCTAAGACACTATATAGATCTACTAGTGGAAGTAAATTTATTCAGGTATCTTGATTAGTTCATGGAGCCCAGCTTGAAAAGCACGGACAATTTTACAGAAAAATATTCAACTCCTGTAACCAATAGGACAATACTTTTACTTCAGTTGCTCAAAAATGGTTTAAATATTATGCATGCAAAGTTTGTTGGGTCTGGTTTGAGTATTTGCTCAGAAAAAAGGATATGAGCTAGGGGAATTTTTAACAATATATTTCTTTAAGATTGTTTTTGTTATGGTCTCTCTGACACTAAATATTCAATATAGAAGCTTCAAATTCTACCCAAATAATGATGAATGTCCCACTCACTAAAAACAAGGAAGTGTGGTGGTATACAGTGATTTTAGTGAGTAGGACACCCTCTCTCTAGGGGCTATAAATATGGAGAGCTCAGCTCAGGGTATGAGTGAAGACCTCAACGGCACCTGCGGTGGTGAAGGAGTCCTTCGGTACAGCAAAGTTGGCGGAAGAGGCAACCCAGTGCTCGGGGTTAATAGAGTAAAAGATATTTGTCCATATTATGGACACCTGTAGCGTCTGTACTCCAGAGGAGCGGCTACAAAAGGCCTGGTTCATACCTGGCAGTAGGTCATTTGGGAGTGGCGACCTCATCTTAATAATAGCCTAAAATGATAGCAAATATGGTTCAGCCTCGGAAAACCAATATACCATTCCAATAAATGGGTCACTGTTACGTGAGCGTGCGCGATCTTTCGCATGTTCGCTTGGGTCACCTGAGTTTATGGGTAGTGCTGGTTGGCTTCATAGGTTCCGGGAGAGATATGGCATATCCAGTGGTTTAGTTGGACCGGAACGCCGTTCCGGAAAATATCTTCCCGCTTTAGAATGACGTAACAATTTTACATTCAGTAAGACAATAGTTTATAATCTATACATAGCGCTGAAACGTCACGGGTGTACTCTAGCGGTCTAATATCAAACCTTACGGTTTTGATGTTCATAAAATACGGTCGCTTTTACACTCCTGGGCGTTTTTCTGGTTCACTAAGGTTGGCTACACTGCTATTGGATATGGAGAGCGGGAAGTGAGCACAACAAATTTCTTCCGCTCGTTATGTTTGTGTGAATCCAAGTTTTATTTTATGTTTTGCTCGATGTATTGCTGTGAAGCAGATATTACGGAATCTCTCTGCAGTTAATGAACATCAGTAGCCCCGTAGTACCTTTCAAGTTTTCCAGTGACTGTGAAAGTGAGTTGTGAGTCACAACTTGTGACAGTGAGTTTACTTAAGTGGCTGGGTTCAAAAAAAACGTGCTGGGGATGAAGATGAAGAATCAAAGAATACTAAAAAGGTGTGTGATGGCTCAAGTAAAAACGAAACTGAATGGAGTTCCGAGAACATTAGTTTCATTAAAGACGTGAGTATAGAGATAGACCCTGGGTTAAATGTTGCTGAAACGTGTGATGCAGATTCAAGGGAGAATCTAGGTTATGGTTCTACACCTTCTACCATCAACTGTGAAATTCAAGGACCCACCTACCGAAAACAAGATTTTCCAGACTGTTGGAACGAGTCTCAGTACCGTTATTTTTTGTCAGAGAACGAGTGGTTATTTGCAGGAAATAAAAATTTAGGCTGCAATATATGTAAAGAGGAAAGTAAATTAGGATTAGGAGTTTCTAAAGGGGCAGGACTTAAGCTAATGAAAGTATGGGTAGAATGCAAGGTTCATCCCAACGGAAATAATATTAATCAACAACAAACAAGCCTTAGGAAAAAAATATTTGAGCACAAAAATTCAGAATCTCACAAAAATGCTATGTTACAAAAATCAGAATCCAATAAAAAGCTATTTGAAAGTTGCTTGGACACTATGAATGTCAAACGCCTAGAAACCACCGTTCGAGTATTTCAAACAGCATACTCAATTGCGAAAAGAAATAGACCCTTCGTAGACCTACAGGCTTATGTTGAACTTCAACAATTAAATGGTTTAGATGTGGGACGAGTTCTTCATACAAATTTTAGTTTTGCTAATATTATTGAACACATTTCACAGGAAATGAGAAATAAAATAGCAAAATCTATAAAGGAAAATCAGTATTATGATCGACGAATCAACAACAGTGAGTGTAAAATCTGTGTTAGTATTATGTTTGAGATGTGCTCTTTCAGATAACTCTGAAGTTGTTTCCTTTTTCTGGGACTTGATAGAACTTGAATCAACTACAGCAGATGTTATTACTCGAGAGATATTGAAGAATCTTTCTTCATATGGGATGAATGAAAACTTTCTGGCAGAACATTTAGTTGGTCTAGCATGTGATGGGGCCTCTGTAATGTTAGGTAGAAAGAATGGAGTTGGAGCACAGTTTTTAAAGTTATTTCCAGATAGTAATCTGGCACTGTTTAAACCAACGCTTGGAATTGGCCGTTTCTGATACAAGGAATGAAGTTACAGGTGTTAACCATTTCCATTCTTTCTTTGACAAATTGTATTCTTTATACAGCATGTCTCCCAAAAATCAAAGGGAACTCAACATTTGTGCTGCTTCACTGGAACAAAGAGTTAAGAAGATTGGGAAAATATTTACAATAAGATGGGTAGTTTCAAGCCAGAGAACTGTAAAAGCTGTCTGGGAAAACTACAGTGCTCTAGTAAAACATTTTAGTGAGGCCAAAAATGACCACCAGAGAGACTCCAAAGAAAGGGCAAAATTCCAAGGTCTAGAAAATATGTTAACTTGTGTAGAATTTCTAGAAAATATTGCAATTATGTATGATGCTCTTGTTGAGTTAGCTGATTTGTCATTGGAGTTGCAGAACAGAGAGACAAGTCTGACAGAGGCTCTAAATGCAATAAAGCGCACTATGAAAGTGTTTGAATCTATGTGTAACTCAGCTTCTGGAGAATACTGCAGAACAGTTCTTAAAGCAACAGAAAACAAAAAGTTTAGAAACATAGGATTACATGATTCTAAAAAAGTTGTAAAAATTGACAGAAAGCAGTTTTTCAGAAGTCTTGTGAACAATTTAAATAACAGGCTTATGGAAAATGTGTCCACATCATCTCATCTTGGTTCCAGCTCTAGTCAGCAGAGACATGAGAGAATGACAAAAGTTATCAGTGATTCAAAGGTACTATACAAAAATAATTGGCCCTCCACTTCTACTTTGGATATCTGCTATGGTGATGTGAGTGTCGGCAACCTTTGTGACTTTTTCCACATGTCAGACAAGAGGAGGTACATTAATGCTTTTAGAAAGTATGTCGAGACCAAGGAAATTCCAGTGGAGCTGATGCCTTTAATCAAGACTGTACAGACCATTCCCATCTCTTCAGCAGAAGCTGAAAGAGCTTTCAGTACCATGAATGAGATCCACACCGAAAAGAGAAATAGGCTGCTGGTTGAAAGATCAAGCGGACTTATTTTCATAAGCAGCGTAGGACCTCCTGTGCATTTATTTAACCCACAAGCATATGTCAAGTCATGGCTACGAAAGGGGAGACGTTCAGCTGATGAAATAACTTGTCGGAAACAGGAGGCCGCTGATTTTGACACCCAATACGAGTCCATTTGGAAATTGCTGAATTAATAAGGTGAGTTCCTGTAAATATTTTTCTCCAACTAAATCACTGGGCATATCCAACAAAATTAAAAATGGTGAAGCTAACGATGCCCCAAAGGAAGTTGTATCTTCATGGCGGTTGGAGACTCGAACGGATGTCTTGAAGGAATACTCGCCGGCGGACATTTATAATGCAGACGAAACCGCATTATTTTACAAATTAATGCTGAACAAAACCCTTGATTTCAAGGGAAATAAGTGTTTTGGGGGCAAACGTTCAATCACAGCTCTTGCGTGTACCAACTCCACAGGGACGGACAAACTGAAGCCTCTCATAATTGGGAAGTTTGGGAAGCCAAGGTGCTTCAAGCGGGTGCAACATCTGCCCTGTGAATACAGGCACAACTCTAAGGCATGGATGACATCTGTGTTATTCAAAGAGTGGTTGTTGGACTTGGAATGTCGTATGAAGGACGAAAAGAGGAGAGTTCTTCTGTTATTGGACAATTGCTTTTCTCATAATTGTGTGCCTTGCCATTTGGAGCATGTAAAAGTTTTATTTTTGCCTCCAAATACAACTTCATTTCTGCAGCCGCTTGATCAGGGTATAATTCATGCAGTAAAGCGACATTACTGAGCTCGTGTGGTCCGTCGAATGCTGTGCAACGTTGCCACGAATAGAGAAATTAACATCAACATATTGGGAGCAATGCACATGTTTAATGCTGCATGGAAATCTCTGAATACAGACATCATCACGAACTACTTTAGAAAAGCTGGAATGGTTTTTACAGAAGACGTCGCAGAAAGTGAATTGTTGGATGATGTGGAAATCAAGGAGAATTGGAAGTGTTTGTCTGCAACGTTGGATGTGCCATCTACAGTAAATCTTAGTGACTATGTCGATGTAGATAGTGATGTAATAGTCCACGAAGAAATCAGCAATGAGGAAATTGTGGAGGACATTATGAATGATAAGAGATCCATGTGATGAGTAGGAAGAGGAAAACAACCCCCAAAATGATTGTGATCGACAGAGCTTGACTCTTCTGCAGGCAACGAACGTGGCACGTAGCCGTTAAGATTTTCTTATGTCACGAAATGATGTGCCAGAATCGGTTTTAAATTTATGTGCAGTGGTTGGTGACTATTTGGAACGACCTTTTGTGTTCAGAAGAAAATCATAGACTTTTTCAAGAAATGAGGTTCTGGAACAATGTGTAGACTTATTGGTACGATGCAAAAATAGATTTTCTGAAAACTCATGTCAATAACTACTGATAATTACTTTGTGTACAGGCTAGGTATATGTAAATTTAATATTTTTCCTATCAAGTAATACATTTTGAGCTTTTTTTGTGTGTGGTGCATAATGGCATTTTGAAGTTATATAGATCCTGCAACGGATATCACGGGGCAGATGACCTCGTAGTTACACCCCTTAAAACAACAATAACTAACGGATATAACACTAGGCGAGTTCTTAAGAATTGACTTATTTCAGTATAACAAAATTTCAGTCTAACAAATTAATTTCAGAGGCCTCCAAAATTTTGTTATAGTGGTATTTTTTGTATAAGAGATAAGTGTGACTATTGGAGCCATAGGGAAGATACAGTAGATAGAGGAAAAGACAAGATTAGGTACAAGGGACAGGCTCCAATAAAAAATATGTATTGAGAAAAAACAAGTGAAAAAAGAACAAGTTAATGACCGCTGAATTTAAATCTCAAGGTGTTTAAATTACTGAAAGGGCCAGGCTAAGTAGGCGGAGCTCGTAGCTCATTTACAACATTATTGTTATTATTATGATTATTGCTTACAATTATGATCAAGTTTAAAGTTTGTAGAAAGAACAAGAGTATGTTACTTGAAAAGCATGCTAAATATAACAAAAATGCAAAAGTCAACCAAGTTCACGGGGCACATCAACACATTCCAACCAAGTGAAGATTGACAATTGCGAAAAAGGCAATTAACTTCAATAATAATCATAGAACTTCGGGTTTTGAGAACTCGAGCGGTTAACAAAAACCTTGGCGAATGACCAGGAGATGCCCATGGCCAAGAGTAAAAATTAGTTATAACTAGAAGTAATTTCAAAAAAAAAGAAAAAGATAGTTGATAATTAGGTACAAGTTGTTCGGGCTTGTAGGCCGTGGTCCAGACAGGATATCCCCTGGCGTTTCATGTACTGCGTTCGGCATTATGAAGGGTTCCGCTCCTTTCCTTGGTCATCAGTGGAATGAGGACCACCTCCACTGCTCGCATTATTTATACCGCATGAGCCGAGCGGCTAGGTCGTCTGGTCTCGCGTACATGTTGCGGGGTGTGATGCGTGCTCAGGCTTCGGCAACCGAACTTGTGAGGGTCAGGTGTTCCCAGGGTGACTGCCGGGCTGTAGCAGGAAGGATCTTCAGGTTGATGTGTGCGTGATATCTTGGCCTTGGTGATCCATGTATTATGCACACGTTCAATTTCTTCCTTTCGATTGATGTTGTCGGGGTGTTTGAATATTTCTATAGCTTCCCGTTGCAGCCTGAGGTGGTAGTGGGGAGTATCTCCGTGTCCCCGTACTGTACATCATGACCGGGCAAAAGAGAATGCTCAGCGACTGACGATTTCTTAGTTTGACCCAGGCGGCTGTGTCTGTTGTGTTCCTCGAGTCTGGTGGTCACACTCCTCTTCGTCGTTCCTATATACACCTGCCCACTGGAACACGGGATTCTGTAAACACCTGCAGTAGAGTGTGGGTGGCGCTTATCCTTAGTGGATCGCAGCAAGTCCCGGATTTTGGCGGGGGGTTTATACACCGTGTTCACCCCATAGGTCTTGAGTAGTTTGCCTATCCTGTATGTCATCTTCTTCACATACGGCAGGAATGCGGTGGCCACCGGAGTTTTCTGAGTTTCTTTCCTCGCGCTCCGGCACCTGGGATGAGAGGCCCGCTCAATCTCCTTATTGCTGTATCCGTTGGTGCAAAGGGCTCTCTTTAGATGTTGCAGCTCTTGGTTGAGGTGGGATGGCTCACAGATTCTCCTAGCATGGTCTACGAATGTTTTAATAATGGCACAACAAGTTCAAAAATGGTTCAGGAGGCCATTTCTGTCATTCCTTTTAGCACAAATGAAATTGAGGAGTCGACTATAGGACATGGATGACCA
The DNA here is from genome assembly GCA_946902985.2 of Meconema thalassinum. NCBI lineage: Eukaryota > Metazoa > Arthropoda > Insecta > Orthoptera > Tettigoniidae > Meconema > Meconema thalassinum. The sequence goes on along the minus strand of OX336390.1, from coordinate 12,693,968 downwards.
TGGGATATCTGGAGGAGATCTTTTGAATTCAAGTTGTAAAGGACGAATGCATAATGAGACTTGGTGCATGATGACCTATGGGATGCCAGATCTCAAAGTCAGATGAACCGACCTTACTGACTGCTTACCAGAACATAAAATGTTAATCATTATTATTTATTTACAGTAGGTGGGACTGTGCAAGGCCTGTCTTCTTAGGATGTTGGTTGGTTCTCAAAAGTTTTCTCTTGCAGATAGCGTCTCATCCGATGTTAGTAACTTGGTATTTATAGACAATTGAACATCCTGTGCACCAGTTTCCTCAAATTGACCATTGTCATCTTGTTTCAGGTAGTGAAAAGTTATCTATCGAGAAGTACTGTGCCAAGATAGGATTCACAAACAGCAAGAGCCTGGCAATGTTCACTAAGATGGGCTTTGAGGAGGTAAGCTTGCAGCATTGCCTTCAAACTACACTAGTTAATCTCTAATCGTAGGGTCTCCAATAGTAATTAAAATAAAAAGTATACAGCATATTGAGCCGATAATTGTCTCCTGCTATGGTGAGGAGGGTGCAGTGATACTCAACTACTCACAAGAGGGCAGAGGAACCTTTTGTGAGGGGTAGATGGAGAAATACTGACTCAGAATGCACAGCTTATGGGCATTGTCTGATCTAGAATGGGCAGCTGTGAGGACAGGGTTGAGTGGCACAACCTAATATACATCTCACATAAGTCAAAGTACGATGGTTATCTCGAGGTTAAGTGTTAACGCAAATGTTTGAACTTAAAGGGGAGGTACTTACATTTTTTACTATTGAGGGACATGAGTATGCACATTTTTTTGCAAATGAGGTATCTAACTTGGCATATCTTTCTGATATTTTTGTACACTTGAATGAACTAAACAGAAAAATGCAAGGTAGAAACGAGAATATTCTGTCTAGTATGGATAAGATTCAAGGATTTATTAATACGTTAAATTTGTGGATCAGACAATTGAAAATAGATCGTGTGAGATGTTCCCAACTATATGGTCCCTTGCTGACGATAATAATGTGTTGATGGACTTGATTAAAGAACATTACCGTAGTACTCCTGCAGCAGAATTTCAAAAATATTTTGGAGAGAGTGTTCAAGATTTTGGCTGGGTCCGTGATCCATTCATTATGGATTCGAAACATGTCCCGAATATAGGCTTACGAAAGGAACTGGCAGATTTCAAAGCAGACAGAATATTGAAATTAAAATTTTTAGAAATGCCTTCAGACACATTTTGGTTGTCAACAAGCAGTGAGTATGCGGGTATCTCCTGGATGGCAGTTGATGTGTTGTTACCATTTTCAACTACATAATTGTGTGAACTGGGCTTCTCGACGTTGACTTAAATCTGGTGACGAAGAAATGAGGCTTGCTTTGTCAACGATCCCGGCATGAATCGGCCGTCTGTGTGCAGCTAAGAAGGCTCAAGTATCACATTGAAGGTATTTACTTTCAATTTTGTATTAGAAATGTGTATTTTCTACAGTAAATTGAAGTTAATTAAGTTAATAAATACAGTAGTCTATCATCATCATCATCATCTTGTACAGTTTCCAGCCCCAGGCTGGGTCTGTTTGGAACATAAGCCTCGCCACTTAGTCCTTTCTTCCCACCACCTCTCCGCTGTCACTCTGGTCCAGTCCTCGCCTCTCTTCTTGACACATTCCCCCACGCCTTTCAGCCATCTATCTCTTGGTCTTCCCCTTGGTCGTTTCTTCTGCATCTGCATGTCATGTATCCTCTTGGGAATCCTCTTCTCATCCATTCTCTTTAAGTGTCCATACCACCTCAGTCTTGATGTCTCAATCCTACCTTGCAAGGGCTCCTCTTTCACCATTTCCCTGACCTTTCCATTCCTCACCCTGTCTCTTCTTGTTACTCCGATCCTACTTCGCAGTAACTTCATTTCACCTGCCTGTATTCTGCTTATGTCTCTTTTCTTCATTGTCCACGTTTCTGAAGCATAGGTCAGTATCGGGATATAGTAGCTTCTGTCTAACACTTCCTTGCTTTTTTGTGGGACATCTTTATTCCACACTAAGCTCTTAATGCTTCTCAGAAATGATTCTGCCTGTCTGCCACATTCCGTAATCTCTTTGTCATTTCTCCCATTTTCCTCCACTATACTTCCCAAGTACTTGAGTCTTTCCACCTTCTTCAGCTGTCCACCTCCAAGTGTTATCCCACTCATTGGTCTGTCCTTTTTCCTGGTCGTTAACAGGATCTCACATTTACTGATGTTGAACTTCCATCCGTACTCTCCCACTGTTTCTTCCCAAGCCTTCATTGCTCCTGAATTTCCTCCTCTTTGTTTCCCCAGACCATGAGATCATCTGCAAACACCATTGCTTACGTCTTATCTTCTCCTATCTTTCCTGCTATCCGTGTCATTACCTCGTCCATAACCACAATAAAGAGAAGGGGTGACAGCACACTACCCTGTTTCAGGCCACTCATTTTGTCTGAACCAGTCTGTTCTCTCCCCTCCAACTTTCACACAACTCACACTTCCACAATACATCTCCTTCACTCTGCCTACAGTCCTTTTTTCACTCCCATGTTTTCCATTGCTTTCCAAACCTTCTCCCTACACACACTATCATAGGCCTTTTCGATGTCCAGGAAGGCCATCAACAGATCCTCTCCAAATTCGTAGTGGTGTTCCTGGAGCTGTCTCACTGAAAATATGAGGTCCACTGTTGTGGAATCCATACTGCTCCTCTCGCAATTTTCTCTCCACTTTGGCTCGTATTCTACTTTCTAATATCTTTTCATATATCTTGGCACAGTGAGGTATGAGTGTGACTCCCCTGTAATTTCTGCACTCCTTTCTGCTTCCTTTCTTAAATATTGGAACAATTAATCCTCTCTTCCAATCTTCTGGGGTCTTTTTCTCCTTCCATATCACCCTCATCACACGGTACAGCCACTGTTTCCCAACCTCCCCTGCTGCCTTCACCATTTCAACACTCACTTCATCCACACCTGGTGCCCTTCCTCCTTTCATCTTGTCTATAGTAGTCTATAATAATAATAATTACATAATGACAAAATATTTCGCAATTATATTAAGATTATTCATAATGTTGAAATTTGGGCTAATGCCGTGTTTTATTATATTAAAATTCGACGCGTTTCGAAGGAAACCATGTCTTTCTACGTCAGGAATAATCTGGAATACGACAAATGATTGCTAAGAGAAAGCAACAAAGAACATATAGAAGGTGCCCAAAGATGGACGCCGTTACAGCCCCATGTTAGGGACAACGGAAAGCAGCAGTGAAATACTTTCTCAGGGTTCTGATAATAGGTAGCCAGGATTCACTGAGATTGTAGCCGGTGTCGCGGTTGAAATTATCTGGGTGTTTACGTATTTCAACCGCCTCCCTGATGATTCTGGGACGATATTGCTTTATACGGGCAAGAACATCCACTCCTTGGAACATGACATCATGGCCAGGTGTTAAAGCATGATCGGCAACAGCTGATTTATCAGGTTGAATGAGCCTGATACATCTATTATGTTCCTTAATGCGAGTGCATATTGTTCTCGAAGTCTGCCCGATGTAAACCTTGCCACAAGTACAGATACCCGGTTGTTGCAATTTAGGCAAACTGTCCTTAGTTGGTCGCAGGAGTTGCCTAATCTTAACAGAAGTTCCAAATACAGTCCGTATGTTGTACCGACGTAGGATTTTAGCAATACGATCCGTCGTGTTATGTATGTACGGTAGGTAAGCAGTTCTTCTTACATCTCTTTTCTCAACTGACGTCCTATTATTATTTGTTGGTTTCAGAACCGTAGAAATCGAAGCCTTGCTATAACCGTTGCTCTCAAAGGTGGTTCGCAAGGTATTAATTTCTTCTTGTAAAGAAGACACTTCACAAATCCTCCTAGCCCTGGTAGTTAGAGTTGTAAGGATACCATGTTTCTGGGCAGGGTGATGGTGAGAACTTGCGTGGAGATATCTATTGGTGTGTGTTGGCTTACAAAAAACCCTGTGTCCTAAAGATCCATCCTCTTTCTTGGTGACGAGAACATCTAAAAAAGGTATTTTGCCGTCAGGGGGAGCCTGTTAACCCCTAGAGGGCGCGTCCCCAGGTGGCGGATAGGGGGCTCACAGAAATGTGGGCTGGTTCAAATACCTCGGAAAATGAACCCGCGGACCAACAGGCAGCCCAGTTCCTGGGGGCTTTAAAATGCTGGGACACCCTCTCTCCAGGGGTCATAAATATGGAGGGCCCAAGCCCAGGGTTATGGGCGAAGCCCCAACGGTATCGGCGGCGGAGAGGATGGACTTCGGTACAGCGTCGATGGCGGAAGAGGGAATTCTGTAGCGTCTGTACTCCAGAGGAGCGGCTACAAAAGGCGTCTGTTATCCAGTGGATCGGCCTAGAACAATACCTGGCAGTAGGTCATAAAATGCCTTTGAGTGTGGCGAACTCATCGTACTAATAGCCTATAAAATGAGTGAGTGTGAATTGAGGCCTCGGAATGTGCTAGGGCGTCCCCTGCAGGCGACGCGCAGTTCCCAGGGGTCTGGGGGAACTGTGAGAAGTAGGCTACCAGACACCACAAACATCGCCTTCATAAACGTGATGAGCTTAAATGGCAAGACAGAAGAATTGGTGGACTATATGGAAAAGAAGGAAATAGCAATGATGGGAGTCAGTGAAGCGAAATGGAAGGGAAAAGGTGAGAAAGAAGTCAAGAAAGGGAAGGGATATAGAATATATTGGAGTGGAGGAAAGAAGGCAATGAATGGTGTTGCAATAATATTGAGAGAAGACTTAGTGCAGTATGTTGAGAAAGTAGACCAAATTAATGACAGAATGATGAAAATTAGACTAGGACTTGAGAGTGGAACAAAGGATTTTATACAGATTTACGCACCCCAGAAAGGGAAGGTAGATGAATGTTTAGAGGATTTCTTAGAAGAACTGGAAAAGTGTATAGAAGACAAAGAGGTTATAATAATGGGTGATATGAATGCACATGTGGGAACAGATAGGCAGGGAAAAGAAGAGATAATTGGCCCATTTAGCTATGGAAATCAGGATGAAGAAGGAGAAATGTTAATAGATTTCTGTAGAAGGAATGGATTAATTGTTGGAAATACATGGTTTAGGAAAAAGAACTCCCAAAAAATAACTAGGTACTGTCCCCGTTTACCTGGATAGTAGGCTGTCAGATATCCGCCCCCTCAATCGGATTGCCAATTATCAATCGCACCGGCACAGTTACATCAATGAAAATGGCACTGACAGATACTATCGAGATAAGAGCACAGAAATTCACAGGAAATCATTGTGGAACACACCAAAATAGACGGGGGATTATACTTACCGTTGCTTACCTCTTAATTATCTCGGGGTTTGAGTTGACAACAGGATCACTAAAAGTCTGTTCACACAATAATCTCCGCCATGACATTTAAAAATGAACCAGAAACGAAGACGAGAACTTTGAACTGTACAAAAGCTTTATTTCTAATAAAGGGTCTGATTTTCCTAACACAACAAAATATACGTGGCTATCAGTAGCCCAAGTCAATCTGACTACGTCCTCCAGTAGGACTTGCAAAATTATTATACAACATGATATATAAAACATTTTAGCTCCCAAGAGCTCCAAATACCGTAATATTCATAACACTATTGGATTGGAAAAGGACGTCAGGGTGTGACATATATATAGAGCATTTGTTTCCTTTTAATAAACAAGAGAATGATATTTATAGTCGCAAGGCCGGAGTGTACGACCTCACTCTCTGAAAACCATATGTTGACACAGCTGCGGGCTACCTTCCAGCCTGCTGCATACCGGTCAAATGCACTCCCTTCTCACACGCTATGTTACGTAAGAATCCAGCCTGCACTCTCAAGCTTTTAAATGTCTTACAAGACAACTCACATTATATTTACGCAAATCTTTCAAGTACTTTGATCACATCCTAATGGATCATTACATAAATTTCTTAAACTTGTTAACTTCAATCCAAATGTTTAAATAGCTCTTAAATGTTTATAACAAAATCACATAAATTATTTATAACAATTAGAAATTGTTTATAATATTTGTCAAAGACGAATAAAAAAATTATAAGCACGCCTTTAACATCACTCTCGTTTCACATTATTTTCAAAAATATTTACAACAATTATTTACAATATTAATATTTAAATTGTTTAAATTATTAATTTAATAAATACATTAGCCACATGTTCATTCGGTTGGTAATTTTATAATCCTGTTTAATATAATCGACCAATGAAGGTTAGTTATACATGTTAATGTCACAATCCGGTTTAATAAAGTTTTTTAATAATGATTTGTGACGGCAACCTTCATTCATAATCTTGTCTCAAATTCTTTCAAAACTCGTGTTAATTATAACAGTAAATCACTTGATTAATTTTCAACGAACTATAATAATCTTACTCCAGCGGAAAATCCTTCGCTAACAAGTTAATGCACAATCTGCATTAAAAATATGCCCAAAATCATCATATATTAATCTATATGGCATTTACAACTTTCACATCACTTACAAAACTTCCACAAATAATTCTTTAACATTTATTCCTGTGGGAACTTCTTTCATATTCAAGGGCATTATATCTCAGCGACTTTCAACACGCGCTGTACTAGCGATTATACATTCATAGTTCCACTTAAAAATTTTATAATCATAATTAGTTTCAAAACTGTTTTTCTATTTAACCTTCGTAGATTTCATTCATGAACTGAAATGAAGTCAAAACTTGCCAATCACAAACAAATTTAATAGTGAATACGCTTATATACGCCTATCTGGTCTATCAAAATTTAAGATTAACATCTTAAAAGAAATTGTAGTATGAAAATACTATCTTCAAATAAAGTGCGACTAAACTGCAAAGTAGTCGAATAGAATCCAATTAGACTGGGGAATGCAAACATCGTCATATAATTCTCTAATTGAGAAAAACTCCTAACAAAAGTACTTGACTTTAATGCATTCAATAATTCATTATTAACATTACTCTTTCACAAAATTGTCTATGATGCAATGTTCATTCATGTCTGACGATAAATGTCTGTGTTACAATCAATACAAATAACGACTAGTATTTCCAAGATCGTCGATAACGTAAGATTTTAACGCTCTAAAATCATTTAAATGTTCTTCCTTCTTGATGATGACAGAAAATTGTTCAAAGTAATTAAACTGGGGTTGAATTACTTTAATAAAGTGACACACTGTCTGAATTTAAATCTGCCATAAAAATCATTAACTTACAGTCAAATCGTGACTACAAAAATATTAATTACTGAAAAATCCAAATATCAGTCTCAACTGATTCAAAATCGTTAACTATGCCCATGACATAACAATGTCTTAATAAATCGTCGAAAAATGCAAAACTCATCAAGGTGTACTGAGAATAAGAATCTCAACAAGAAAATAAGGCAAAATACAAGAGGATTAAAAATATGGGAAAAATGGTTGCTCAAACATTACTAGGTTACTCAAATACAATAAACGTTCACGACTACCTTATCTGCCGATTGACGTTCCAGAGGAAAATTCCCCAAAGAAGACTGCTGATGGATCCATTTCACCACGTTAAAGCTGAGCTCCATCCTCGAAATAGGAAATAGCACCCTCGGAGAATCGAACTGCTTCCTTCTCCGTGAATCGCTCTGCTCCTCGAAAACGAATAGACATCCTTCCGGCAATAATCTTCTTTGTGAGTCGGGACTACCCTGACCTCTCTTGAAAAATTCCCTGAAGTTCCAGTAGACAATCATCATGACGTTTTGTAGAAATTTCCGAAGAAATTATTCATATACTGAGTATGAAATTGTTTCTATGGCTGTTCGATGGTATTCAGCCATTACTTACGAAACATGGGTGTAGATGGTATTCACCGCATGTTCGCTTGTGTGGAATAGCAATTAGCGAAGTTCCATGTCGCTATCTTACTCCAATGAAGTATGTCCCAATTGCAATAAGCCTTCTTAGCCTTCCATCTGCACTTCAGTTGTAGTGTCAGAATAACAAACTGCCGTATTCAAATGCTCCATTATACTGTATCGTTCTGTAAGCAAGCAATCTGAAGTCTTTCTACTCCACTCGCAGCGTTAGCCTTGCGTTGTTTCTGGCTTATACAAAAGTGTTTCTCTAGTGGCGAGATAATCACTTTTGCCAGTCGTATAAAACAGCTAAGATCTTTTGAAGTACTCGGTCGAAATTGTTCAGCTTTTCTCTATAATTGCATGTAGTACTGCACAATACAATTATGTTATCGTAGACCGCTAACTGTTTGAAGCTAAACTTATATAAGCTTTCTAAGGTCCGTTTCAACTTCACCTAGTTTGACCTGTATCTCGTTAACATAGTGGCCTCGCCACGCGTTATAAAAACGATTCTTTTCACTTGCTGTTCACTTTGATGTCTCACTATATTGGATGTATAATAAAATGACTTTCACCAATACTTCGATGATCTGAGCATTAGATCTCAGAATGATCAGCGAACGAAAGAGAAGAGAAGAGGCTCCTCTCTGCTGCGCAAGCCCTTTTATTACCTTCTCGAGGGGCGTTACCATCCCTTCCAAAGCGTGATACTGCGTCATCGCTAGAACTTCCAACTTCGTTAATACATGACGGATTTTCAAAATTCAAAAACTGAAAATAAATTTCACCAAAATTCCAAATCAATGCTTTTACTGCAAATGGATTTCCACAATTCTGCATTCAAAAGTCATAAAAATACCATAGTTTCAGCAATCTCCGTCTTCCTTTAAACTATCGTTCATTGGTTCATGCCTCTCCTCCAATAGCATAGTTTCTTCCTCAGCAGAATTCCTCGTTTCCTGCGACTGCGTCGTACATCTTGGAACATTCTGGACAAAAATGCTGACGTCACTGAGAATCTCAGCTCAAGTAGCTTGCTGGCATAACATTTACGTCATCCGTGCTTACGTCATGACTACCCACGTCATAACTATGACAGCCATAACTCTAATCATAATTTCAAATATAGCCACCGTGGTCTCTACATAATTCAATTACGGGGGCATTCTCCTCCCACCACGTTTTAAAAACAGTTGCAAATTGTTTTTAAACTCAATGTTACAAGTATCTCAACTCTCTTGAACACGAAATTGAATTATTACTGGCTTACTCTAGGATGATATTTCCTCTATGTTCCTTAATCATATAATTTTCTTCTACTCTGGGTTGTATGTGGTTAATGTATTCTTTCCTCTCTACTTTCTCTTCTGACCAGTGTTTCTATTTTCTAAGTTCTGCTGGCTCGTAGAAGGTCCAGGATCGATTACAACATCCTGCCTTTTTCTTTGATTGTCAGCTTCTTTATCCCTTAATTCTTTTAAGTATTGCTGGCTTTCCTTTTCTCTTTGCTGATATTGCTCAGGTGTCATAACCTGATTTTGAGTATTCTGGTTTCTATTTTGGTTTTGGTTATTCCTATTATAGTTACGATTATACCCATTATTGTTATAATATCTGCCTCTTCCATTATAGTTTCCTCGGTTGTAGTTCCAACCTTTTCTCTGTTGATATGGTCGGTAACCTTGTGATCTATAATTTCTAAACTGATTATTCCTGTGAGGACCTACATTGTCAGTTTTCTCCTCCTCTGGCTTGTCAGTTTGTTGGACTTGGTCCATGTATACCGTATTGATTTCCTTATACTCTTGCCTTTGACCTTTCTGGACTACATTAGGCATTGGACTTGTGTAGTCTAACCTTCTTAGTAATTCATCCATGCTGGATAAATCCCTGATGTTGGACGAAATTATAAGTCTCCTCACCTCAACTGGCAGCATACGAGAAATCGCATCTATTAGTTGCTCCGTGGACAATGGGGGTTGCAAAAATCTCAAGCGGGACAACTGACTCGTAAAGAAATCAGCGTACCTCGTTGGAAGAGTACCTGAGTATTTTCTTGAATATACCTCCGCTCTTAACGAATTCTGCGCTTCTATGGACCAAAATCGTTTGATTAATGCCTCTGCAAACTCGTCAAAGTTGCTGAATGTATATCTAAAAGCTCTAAACCATTCAAGGGGTCCTCCAATCAGATATCTCTCTACAATCTTCATCTCTCTCTCTCTGGGAATGTGAGCTTCGATGAAATAATCTTTGAGATTCCTTACATACTCTATAGGTGTCAAACTATCAGTGTTACTGAATTTTTGTGGTTTGTCCTCGAAATTCCTAATGACCGTCACGTTCCTCGGATATGAATCCGGATAGTTTTTCCCACTATCTCGATAGTTCCACTCAGATTCCATATTCCTCTCGTCATCCTCCTCTCTGAATCTGGATACACGTTCTTCAGGAGTCACGTCTCTTTCTTCTAGATCTAGGTGACATCTTCTGGTATGCTTCCTGTTCAATTCGCAAGCTAAGCCTTCTGTATCCTTGTCGGTGATTTCTGTTAAGACTTTCTTGACTATCTCTTCCTTGTAGTTCTCCATTAAACTAGCCTCTCCTAACTTCAAATTTTTCAGTTTACTCGTCGTTTCATTTACGTCAGAGACAACTTTATGCATCTGTTCCTCTAATGTAGATTTTAAAGTTTGCATATCCTGATCTAGTTGTGTTCTATCGTCAACTTGTTTTTCGGATAGCGAATTTATCCTAACGCTTAAATCTTTTCTAATCTGTACTACCTCATTATTAATTTCTATCTGCGTACTGGCAAGTTTTCTTTCAATCCTTTCCTGAATTTGGGTTACATGTTCCCCACTTGACTTATTCCACTCGTCTTTCCATACCGCTACGTTTGCTGTTAACATCTCGGCTATGTCTACTTCAATATCCTCTTTTAATACTCTATTGTGGTCTAATACCTGTGTTCTCATGACCTCTACGTCATACTTCAACTCTGCTAAAGACGTTGTTGTTCTAACCGATTCATCGACCAACCTAGTCGTTAATGCAGTTATATTACGCGTACAAAGAGTTTTTGAGTTTTCGATTTCTTCCCTGACTTTATTTACATCAGTTTGGACTTTAGTGATATCTACGAAAACTGTGTTGACCTCTACCTGAATCTTAGTTACATCACTTTGCACCTCAGTTATATCCGCATGAATGTTGTTAATGTCTACCTGAACATTGGATACATCTGTTCTAGCTTTTTGAATTTCTTTCTGGACTTCCTCGACCTTGTCTTGGACAGTCGCTACATCGTTTTTGACAACAACTATTTCGGCTCTAGCACAAGAAATATCCCCTCGGACATTAGCTACATCTAAATTTAACATTGTAAGGTCCCTCTGTACCTTAGACACATCATTTTTAACATCAGACACATTTGTGCGGATGTCACTTACAGTATTTTCAATTCCTAGGGTATTAATCTGTAAACGCGACATATTATCCTCCAAATTAGCAGCACTAGTATGAAGAACCTTCATATTCTCCTCCATTCGACTAGTATTCCTAGCTTCCATCTCCTTCATACTACTATTCAAATTACTAGCATTTTCCTCCATCCTTGCATTCAAATTAGCAGACAAATTACTAACATTCTCCTCCATTCGACTATTATTCTCCCTCATGCTTTCATTCAGCATCTGCTTCATGTTAGCAGACATCTCCTCTAACATTTTCTTCAAACTTTCATCTGCCATTACAATATTATTATTCAAAATGGATTGCTGTAGGGACATACATCAAAAGAGCAAAATAACAACATTTGAGCAACACTTTTCACCATATATAATTTTGATCAATTTTCTGTCTTAAATCTAACTTATAACTACCTTATAATTAATATTCGAAGATACTTCATGTTGAAACAAACTCAAGCACATGTTCAAATTTCTCTGGCTCATTTTAAAATATCCTAACACAAATAATTTACATTTACAATCCAAATAATTAAATTTTATCTTTAATATGACTAAAATGTCATAAGCCGGTCAAATAAAATAAGATTCCTGATTATAGGCGATTTTTCTAAGTTTCCTGCCCATTTAACTTTTCTCAAGTTGTATAAGATCTGATCTTTTCTGAGTGTAATTTTCCTAATACAATACAACATTTAATTCCTATATAATCACACTCTTAAATACTACAATTGGCCTAGACATCTAACAAAGAATCAACCTCTTTATTTGAGTCTAATCGAACCTCACGTTTTAGGTTTGTCAATCTTTCTAGTGTTCAACCTGGTAATCCAGTGTTGTTAAACACGCCCCACACGTTGACTGCGCCAATCTTTCTGTCCCCGTTTACCTGGATAGTAGGCTGTCAGATATCCGCCCCCTCAATCGGATTGCCAATTATCAATCGCACCGGCACAGTTACATCAATGAAAATGGCACTGACAGATACTATCGAGATAAGAGCACAGAAATTCACAGGAAATCGTGGAACACACCAAAATAGACGGGGGATTATACTTACCGTTGCTTACCTCTTAATTATCTCGGGGTTTGAGTTGACAACAGGATCACTAAAAGTCTGTTCACACAATAATCTCCGCCATGACATTTAAAAATGAACCAGAAACGAAGACGAGAACTTTGAACTGTACAAAAGCTTTATTTCTAATAAAGGGTCTGATTTTCCTAACACAACAAAATATACGTGGCTATCAGTAGCCCAAGTCAATCTGACTACGTCCTCCAGTAGGACTTGCAAAATTATTATACAACATGATATATAAAACATTTTAGCTCCCAAGAGCTCCAAATACCGTAATATTCATAACACTATTGGATTGGAAAAGGACGTCAGGGTGTGACATATATATAGAGCATTTGTTTCCTTTTAATAAACAAGAGAATGATATTTATAGTCGCAAGGCCGGAGTGTACGACCTCACTCTCTGAAAACCATATGTTGACACAGCTGCGGGCTACCTTCCAGCCTGCTGCATACCGGTCAAATGCACTCCCTTCTCACACGCTATGTTACGTAAGAATCCAGCCTGCACTCTCAAGCTTTTAAATGTCTTACAAGACAACTCACATTATATTTACGCAAATCTTTCAAGTACTTTGATCACATCCTAATGGATCATTACATAAATTTCTTAAACTTGTTAACTTCAATCCAAATGTTTAAATAGCTCTTAAATGTTTATAACAAAATCACATAAATTATTTATAACAATTAGAAATTGTTTATAATATTTGTCAAAGACGAATAAAAAAATTATAAGCACGCCTTTAACATCACTCTCGTTTCACATTATTTTCAAAAATATTTACAACAATTATTTACAATATTAATATTTAAATTGTTTAAATTATTAATTTAATAAATACATTAGCCACATGTTCATTCGGTTGGTAATTTTATAATCCTGTTTAATATAATCGACCAATGAAGGTTAGTTATACATGTTAATGTCACAATCCGGTTTAATAAAGTTTTTTAATAATGATTTGTGACGGCAACCTTCATTCATAATCTTGTCTCAAATTCTTTCAAAACTCGTGTTAATTATAACAGTAAATCACTTGATTAATTTTCAACGAACTATAATAATCTTACTCCAGCGGAAAATCCTTCGCTAACAAGTTAATGCACAATCTGCATTAAAAATATGCCCAAAATCATCATATATTAATCTATATGGCATTTACAACTTTCACATCACTTACAAAACTTCCACAAATAATTCTTTAACATTTATTCCTGTGGGAACTTCTTTCATATTCAAGGGCATTATATCTCAGCGACTTTCAACACGCGCTGTACTAGCGATTATACATTCATAGTTCCACTTAAAAATTTTATAATCATAATTAGTTTCAAAACTGTTTTTCTATTTAACCTTCGTAGATTTCATTCATGAACTGAAATGAAGTCAAAACTTGCCAATCACAAACAAATTTAATAGTGAATACGCTTATATACGCCTATCTGGTCTATCAAAATTTAAGATTAACATCTTAAAAGAAATTGTAGTATGAAAATACTATCTTCAAATAAAGTGCGACTAAACTGCAAAGTAGTCGAATAGAATCCAATTAGACTGGGGAATGCAAACATCGTCATATAATTCTCTAATTGAGAAAAACTCCTAACAAAAGTACTTGACTTTAATGCATTCAATAATTCATTATTAACATTACTCTTTCACAAAATTGTCTATGATGCAATGTTCATTCATGACTGACGATAAATGTCTGTGTTACAATCAATACAAATAACGACTAGTATTTCCAAGATCGTCGATAACGTAAGATTTTAACGCTCTAAAATCATTTAAATGTTCTTCCTTCTTGATGATGACAGAAAATTGTTCAAAGTAATTAAACTGGGGTTGAATTACTTTAATAAAGTGACACACTGTCTGAATTTAAATCTGCCATAAAAATCATTAACTTACAGTCAAATCGTGACTACAAAAATATTAATTACTGAAAAATCCAAATATCAGTCTCAACTGATTCAAAATCGTTAACTATGCCCATGACATAACAATGTCTTAATAAATCGTCGAAAAATGCAAAACTCATCAAGGTGTACTGAGAATAAGAATCTCAACAAGAAAATAAGGCAAAATACAAGAGGATTAAAAATATGGGAAAAATGGTTGCTCAAACATTACTAGGTTACTCAAATACAATAAACGTTCACGACTACCTTATCTGCCGATTGACGTTCCAGAGGAAAATTCCCCAAAGAAGACTGCTGATGGATCCATTTCACCACGTTAAAGCTGAGCTCCATCCTCGAAATAGGAAATAGCACCCTCGGAGAATCGAACTGCTTCCTTCTCCGTGAATCGCTCTGCTCCTCGAAAACGAATAGACATCCTTCCGGCAATAATCTTCTTTGTGAGTCGGGACTACCCTGACCTCTCTTGAAAAATTCCCTGAAGTTCCAGTAGACAATCATCATGACGTTTTGTAGAAATTTCCGAAGAAATTATTCATATACTGAGTATGAAATTGTTTCTATGGCTGTTCGATGGTATTCAGCCATTACTTACGAAACATGGGTGTAGATGGTATTCACCGCATGTTCGCTTGTGTGGAATAGCAATTAGCGAAGTTCCATGTCGCTATCTTACTCCAATGAAGTATGTCCCAATTGCAATAAGCCTTCTTAGCCTTCCATCTGCACTTCAGTTGTAGTGTCAGAATAACAAACTGCCGTATTCAAATGCTCCATTATACTGTATCGTTCTGTAAGCAAGCAATCTGAAGTCTTTCTACTCCACTCGCAGCGTTAGCCTTGCGTTGTTTCTGGCTTATACAAAAGTGTTTCTCTAGTGGCGAGATAATCACTTTTGCCAGTCGTATAAAACAGCTAAGATCTTTTGAAGTACTCGGTCGAAATTGTTCAGCTTTTCTCTATAATTGCATGTAGTACTGCACAATACAATTATGTTATCGTAGACCGCTAACTGTTTGAAGCTAAACTTATATAAGCTTTCTAAGGTCCGTTTCAACTTCACCTAGTTTGACCTGTATCTCGTTAACATAGTGGCCTCGCCACGCGTTATAAAAACGATTCTTTTCACTTGCTGTTCACTTTGATGTCTCACTATATTGAATGTATAATAAAATGACTTTCACCAATACTTCGATGATCTGAGCATTAGATCTCAGAATGATCAGCGAACGAAAGAGAAGAGAAGAGAAGAGGCTCCTCTCTGCTGCGCAAGCCCTTTTATTACCTTCTCGAGGGGCGTTACCATCCCTTCCAAAGCGTGATACTGCGTCATCGCTAGAACTTCCAACTTCGTTAATACATGACGGATTTTCAAAATTCAAAAACTGAAAATAAATTTCACCAAAATTCCAAATCAATGCTTTTACTGCAAATGGATTTCCACAATTCTGCATTCAAAAGTCATAAAAATACCATAGTTTCAGCAATCTCCGTCTTCCTTTAAACTATCGTTCATTGGTTCATGCCTCTCCTCCAATAGCATAGTTTCTTCCTCAGCAGAATTCCTCGTTTCCTGCGACTGCGTCGTACATCTTGGAACATTCTGGACAAAAATGCTGACGTCACTGAGAATCTCAGCTCAAGTAGCTTGCTGGCATAACATTTACGTCATCCGTGCTTACGTCATGACTACCCACGTCATAACTATGACAGCCATAACTCTAATCATAATTTCAAATATAGCCACCGTGGTCTCTACATAATTCAATTACGGGGGCAGTACGGATGGGGAGACAGAAAGACAAAAACAATGATCGATCTTATCCTAGTGGAAAAGGATAAACGTAGACAACTGGTAGATGTGACAGCTATGCCAAGAGGAGATTTTGAAGGAGACCATAAAGTGGTGATAGCCAAATTAAGGCTTGGGAAAATCACAAAGCTTGCGGAGAAAAGGGAAAGAAAAATAAAGGTGTGGAAGCTAAAAGAGAGAGAGGCAATGGAAAAGTTCCGAGAAGACTTGAAAAAGGAAATTCCCAAAGACGAAGCAAAAAGTGTCGAACAGGAATGGACATGTTTTAGAAATTGTTTTGCGAAGTGTGCAGTAAACACTTGTGGAAGACTATCAGGGAAGAGAAAGGAAAGGGAGACTCCTTGGTGGAACAACAGGGTAAAGGAAGCTGTTAAAGAAAAACAAATGGCATGGAGGAAGTGGATAGGCAGTAAGAATGCAGAGAAATGGCAAAAATATAGAGAAGCAAAGAAGGCATGCCAAAAAATTGTACAAGAAGAAAAAAGGAAAAGTTGGGAAGGTTTCACGGAAACTTTGAAGGAGGATATCCAAGGAAGTAAAAAGGTTCTATATGGATTGGTGAAAAACAGTGTAAAAGGTAGGGAAAACACAAAATTTGTAAAAACTGAAGCAGGACAGATATTGTATCAAAGAGATGATATATTAAAAAGATGGGAAGAATACTTTTCAAAGCTACTAAATGTTAAATACATTGAACTGGTAGATGAAAAAGAACAAGAAGAAACAATGGAAGAAGAAGAAGAACAAGAAAAGGAGATCACTATGCTAGAAATAGAGGAAGCCATACAGAAGATGAAGAGCGGTAAAGCAGCAGGAGAGGATGAGGTGTCCGCGGAAATGATAAAAGCAGCGGGACCAATAGGTGTACAGTGGTTGTATAGATTATTTAGAATAATTTGGAAGAAGAAAGAGATTCCAGAAGAATGGGGAAAGGGATTAATTATCCCGATTTTTAAGAAAGGTGACAAAAAGGAATGCAATAACTACAGAGGGATCACTCTTATCGCTCATGTAGCTAAGATCTTTGAGAGAGTTCTGGAAGGCAGACTGAGGAGGAAGATAGAAGGAGAGATGGAAGAAGAACAGTATGGTTTTAGGAAAGACAGATCAACATTTGACCTAATCTTTGCATTAAGGCAAATGATGGAGAAAAGATGGGAATTTGGAAAAGACATGGTGATGACATTTATTGATATTGAGAAAGCGTACAACAGTGTGCCTCGACAGGTGGTTTGGAATGTATTAAGGAAAAGGAGAGTTAACGGAACTGATGTCCAAATGTTAAAAGCTATGTACAAATATTGTGTGAGTAGCGTGAAGACCAGTATAGGAGAAACAGAATGGTTTCAAGTGGAAACAGGTCTCCGACAGGGAAGTGTATTGTCCCCATTACTATTCATCAGTCATGGATGAAATTCACAAGAATGTTAAACAGAGATTGGCACAAGAGGCAACAAAGGCCATACTGTTTGCAGATGATATAGTGATATGGGGCGAGGATGAAAAGGAAGTACAAAAACTAGATGTATGGAATCAAGAAATAGAGAAATTTGGGATGAAAGTAAGCACAGAGAAGAGAAAGACAATGGTAATGTCAAGAGGAAGGAAGGAAGGAAGAGGAAAGATAGAATTGAATGGGAAAATTCTAGAAGTGGTTAAAAGTTTCAAGTACTTGGGAAGTGTGATCACAGAAGATGGAAGGATAACTGAGGAAATTGGAAAGAGAATACAACAAGCGAACAGTTTTTACCAGAGCATAAGGGGTATTCTGTGGAACCGAGATGTCCCAAAGAAATGTAAAAATGTATTATATTCAACCTACTACAGACCCATACTAACATATGCACCTGGAGCGTGGACTACTACAAAAAGAGAGGAGAGTAGAATACAAGCCGCAGAGATGAAATTCCTAAGAGGTATAGAGGGCAAGACCAGAAGAGATAGAGTTAGAAACAAAGAGATTAGAAAAAGGACAGGAATCTTGAAGCTGCAGGACAGGATAGAAACAACAAAGTTAAAGTGGTATGGACATATGATGAGAATGGGAGAGGAGAGAGTACCAAAGAAAACTTTCTGTGAAAAGATGACAGGGAAGAGACCACGAGGAAGGCCCCGAAAGAGATGGGCAGATACAGTGTGGGAGTGTGTAGAGAAGAGAGGAGGAAAAGCTGAAGAAGTACTAAAAACAGGAGAGGAGTGGTGGAGAGACAGGAAACGTTGGAGGTCCTTAATTCACAACCCGACCCAGGAAGCTGGAAACGGGAAATGAAGATGATGATGATTCCTTTTCCATGGTGAAACAAATAGAAGGGTGCTGGAGATTAAGGTGATCCAGGAAATTGCTAAGATTTTCCTCACCTTCCGTCCAAACAACGAACGTGTCATCCACATAACGCCACCATATCTTCGGTTTGAAAGGAGCCGACGACAAAGCTTTCTCTTATTATTATTTATCGTATGGCTTTTAGTGCCGGGAGTGTCCGAGGACATGTTCGGCTCGCCTGAGTCTGTAGCTGCTTCCAGCGGACACCCTAAAGGGTGAGCTACAAGTTCCGTTCAATTTCAAGTAGTTCCAACTTTCGCCACCAGATATCAATGATACCTAGTGGTGAACGTTGGAACTTGGATAGAGCGTTCTGACGAAATCTAACCTAACAAATTTTGCTTTACACAAGTTAAGTCTGTGAAAGGATCTTTTACATGCCATAAATCTATGACATGGGACCGCCGGCTTTACTTCCCCTCCGAAGGAAGGCATACTGAAGGATTTTTAACGCTCTTAAAAAATCCGACGACTTCGGCCGGGTTTGAACCCGCTATCTTGGGCATAGCAGTTCAGCATGCTACCGACTACGCCACCGAAGCCGCAGCTTTCTCTTCAAAGTTCTCCATGAAGAAATTAGCCACAACAGGAGAGAGAGGACTACCCATGGCCACACCATCAGTCTGCTCATAAATATTCCCATTCCATAGAAAGTAGGAGGAGGTCATGCAGTGATAAAAAAGTATTGTGATGTCTTCAGGAAAAAAGCCATTAATGAGAGACATAACACCATCAATAGGTACTCTCGTAAACAGAGACACATCGTCGAGACTCACTAGGGTATCACCCGGTTGAAGTGTTATAGCTTTCAACTTTTCCACGAAGTGTGTGGAATCCTTAATGTACAAAGGCGTGTTACCCAGAAGCGGCTGAAGTAGTCTACCTAGGTATTTGGAAAGGGCATATGTAGGAGAACCAATCGTACTAACAACAGGTCTAAGAGGGACATCTTCCTTATGTATTTTAGGAAGACCATAGAGTCTCGGAGGAATAGCATCCCCTGGAAGGAGAGTCTTCGCTGCATCCGCTGGAATAGATGATTGCTTGATCAATTTGACTATTAATCCTATATACAGGATCTGATAACAAAGACGAGATCTTGGAATCATAATCAACCTTATCCAACACCACTGTCGCGTTACCCTTGTCAGCGGGGAGAACAATAATATCAGAATTGTCCCTTAGATCTTTAAGTGCCCGTATTTCTCCTTGTTTTAAGTTGGTGTTAGGTGGCTTAGCGGTCTTGAGAACTCGGAAACGCGTCGAATTTTAATATAATAAAACACGGCATAAGCCCAAAATTCAACATTATGAATAGTAACACGGGCCGTGAAAGTCTAAATGATTATATTAAGATTCATACAAAACGAAGGCAGACAGGTTTTTCTCCGCGTACTCCGGTTTTCCCTGTCAAAATTTCATTCCAGCAACACTCTCCACTATCATTTCATTTCATCTATCATTCATTTAATCATTGCCCCAGAGGAGTGCATCAGGCCTCGGCAGCCAGCACAGTTCATATCCTCGCCGCTAGATGGGGGCTTCATTCATTCCATTCCTGACCCGGTCGGAGACTGGAAGTAGGCTGTGGATTTTCATTAAGATTCATATGATTTTGAGGGACCAGACATTCTGGTGTGCTGTGAGTAAAAAGATGTTGCTGAGCACTGCAGGTACTACACCTCTGGTTCTGTTGAACTTCATAAACCATGTATTTTACGCCTTGTTGGATGGCGCTTTGAGACTGTATACAGAGTGTTTCAAAATAGTGGAACCTCATCCGAGCATGTCCATCTAAATCTGAACTCACAGTCACTTTGTTACAAGGCTTCAAACATTATTGCATGTCAGAACTTAACTCTGAATCTCGGAGGCAAGATATTAAGAGATAGGCAGCCCAAATTCAATGATGCATGTGTGGACGAGTCGCAGGACAACTGAAGCTCACTGGCTCATTGACTTGTAAGGAGAGGCGATAGTAATAATAATAATAATAATAATATCGTATGGCCTCGGGTGCAAGCTTTGTTATTTCACGCCCAGAGGGTAGCTTGCATGTCGAATGTTGTTGTTCCTTGAAACACTATGAAAGTCAAGGAGGTTAGATATCTAAGCTCCTTGAACACTATAGCGTTTTCTAGTAGATAAATGAGGAACTTTGTGTTGGCGAAAAAACCCGAGATTAATTTTGCCATTATGAACACGGCCTACTGAATTCACATGGGTTCTTTTACATGCCAACATCGTGTGACATGGTGTCGTGACTTTTGCTGCCTCTCAAAAATCACTTACCACGGCCAGGAGTGAACCTGCAAGCTTGGGGTTAATAGTCAGACACAATAACCACTCACCCACCGTGGCAAGTAGGAGAGGCAAAGCATATCACTGTAGGAACTACAATATTCATTTCATTTCAGGACGGGTCAGGGAAGGGATTTTGGAAGGAAATCGGCCTTGGACCTATTAAAAGGAACCGTCTCGGCATTTGCCTGGTGGTGAAAGTAGGGGAAACCACGAAAACCATTTTCAGGATGGTCGAGGTGGGATTTGAACCCATGCTCTACCGATGCCTGCGAGGCATGAGATGGCGCGTTAGCACTCTTGGCCACCGCGGCCATTCGCTTGTTACATTAAAACGATTAGTTAAATCAATTTTGTTTAAAAACATTTAGGTTATTCATTGCTTTGCCAAACTCTGTGTAAGTGGATGTTTCAATAAACCCTTGGACGAGCTGGAACTATCTTGATATATATTTTTTTTTTTTAATATCTCAGATTATTGTTCAATCGACACTGTAAGTGAAAGACAGGGGGTGTGTAATGGTGCCTTCTTCAAGTCGTTAGTGTTTTCCAGACATTGTTCAGCACCAGCAAAAATCAAGTATATTTACTGAAGCCACTCACTATCTTAACTGAATCTGAAAATGGAACAAGAACAGAAGAAATGGTTAAGATCATTGCAAGGCAGTGTGCTGTACAGTCGAACACAAATAGTGGTAGCATTTGAAATTTTCCTCTGTGTACAGCGGATAATGGAGAACACCCTGCATACACTCAATAAAATAAGATTGAAAAAGTAACCCTCATTTGGTGTGAAACAATTATTAATGTTTACTGGGTGCTGACTTCAGGTGGGGCGCAGCAGTGTGTTTCAAGAAGTGACCTTGGAGAAGGCTGTCACCTCGGACTGGACACAGTGGCTACAGGAGGAGACCAGAGACTGTTCATACCTCATGTATTGTGATTCATTGTGAATACAGCTGCCTTCTTAACATGGAGCAACAAGTGTCCGTCATCTAGACATAAATAAATACAGGGTCAAGGTTGCAGCAATTTCAAAAAATCATAGCTCGGGAACTATTTGAGATATTGAAACGAGTATTTTATATTAAATTCACCAACTCATAGCTGATAATGTTTCTATGTGCGCTCCCTTGGTGTCTCCGCAAACATCCAGTCGATAGTCGATTTCGGCCCAAGTGCGCTGATCATCTCAGGCGTGATTGTAGCAACAGCCTTGTCTTAAATGTTGCAGATCTCTGACCAGTTCACTGAATACAATGTTTTTCACGTATCCCCATAAGAAAAAGTCTAGGGGTGTCAAGTCGGGGCTTCTAGGAGGCCATTGAATAAGACCGGCGTGGCAGCTTCCTGTCGCACACTCATTCTGTGCATCAGCTGAAGATCACGGGCGGAGTACAGTTACATCTAAAACTAAAACTCGAATTCCTGATTAATTTTCAGGTCGAATTATTAATTTATCTCACTTACAACCTTTTTCAATGACCCTGTATATACAGGGTGTCTCTTATTAACGTTTAAAACTCTCTATAGCGACGTAAATGGCAGAGACAAGTAATTTGATATAGGACACTTAGGGTCGCAAGTGTCCGGAAATACCTTAAAAGTGAACGACAACTGTTAAACATATGACGTCATCAGGTGACGGCTCAGCTCGAGCGGTCAGGCCCGTGCACTCTTACGCACACCAAAGCAAACGTTGATATCATATCACTCTGGTTCCGTGTCTTAATGTCAACAAACAATCTGCTTCCACTTGAAAGGAGAACAAAGAAAGCTGATGGATAGGCACCGAATTTGAACCTCGAACCCCTCGCGCCCGAGTCACACACGCAGACTTGGAGCCGGAGTGATATGATATTCAACGTTTGCTTTGGTGTGCGTAAGATAGCACGGGCCTGGCCTTTGTGGTACACTTTTATTGTATTTCGGGACACCCGCTACCCTAAGTGTCCTATATAAAATTACATGTTTCAATGCCACCTGCGTCGCTAGAGAGTTTTAAACGTTAATAAGAGACACCCTGTATATCCATGGTTCGATGTTTCTCAGTGTAGCAGAAGATCTTCAATTTATTATTATTCTTTTAAAATCTAATCCCGACATGTACATTTATAAAAGATGATTATCTGCACCAATTCTCCTCATGCAAAAATATATGAATAAAATGAAATATTGGTGGATAAGTGATATCCTGCTTGCATGTCTTCCATTTTACAGATTTTTAGCCTACTTTTCACATTTTGCAAAAATGAGGAAAAATTAGTCTTATGAGATCGATCCGGGAAAATGTCTGTCTGTCTATCCTTCTGTCTGTCAACTCCTAAACGGCTGCAGCAATCGAAACCAAATTTGGTATGAGTAAAGATCTATACCGGGACATCTCAACGTCATACTTGAAAATTATGTCAGTGCTACCAACTGATGAAAAATCATAACTGAAATTTCAGCTCCATGTTGGATATCTTGGAATATATACATGGGAACTATTCCAAAATTGGCACATATATAGATAATAATACTTCAGTTTAATTTTCAGGAGGCCATACATGACAGTGTTGCCAAAATGACTAAGCCTACTGATAGGTCCAATGTTTAAATGCATATAACTCCTACACTATCAATTTATTTCAACCAAATTTCATATGTACTATGTGTACATAAACTGATATGACTGAGCGTATTCTTAAGAGCCACCAGGGCTGCCAACTGTCAATAAATGCTCTCTCTATTTTTTATCCAAATACCAATATATCAGAAAGTATGCGAGCCAACAGCCTTGACCTTCGCACACGTATAGTGCCTGACATTCTACATTAATTTGGAGCAAGTAATGTATGTCAGTGCTACCAACATGATTCTAAGCCTGCTGATGAGACCAATTATTAAATACATGTTACTTCTATACTATCAATTGGATTTCAACCAAATTTCGTATGTGCTATGTGTACTATAACATATATGACTATGCGTATTGTTAAGAGCAATCAGGGCTGCCAACTGTTAATAAATGCTGTTTATATTTTTTACCCTAATATCAATATAGGCTATCAGAATGTATACAAGCCAACAGCTCTATACTTTGCGCACGTATAGTATCTGCCATTCTAGATTAATTTGGAGCAACTAATGTACGTCAGTGCTACCAACATCATTCTAAGCCTGCTGATAGGTCCAATTTTAAAATACCAGTAACTACTATACTATCAAATGGATTTCATCCAAAATTGGCACAACAATAGATGATAATATTTCCAATTGTTTCTGACATTGTTGCCAACATCATTTTACGCACGCTGCTTTAAGTCCAATGTTTAACTGCATGTAAAGTCTATGCTATCCATTGGACTTCAACCAAATTTTGTATTCTGTACCTTAAGAGATGGAACTAAGAATATATTCAGTCACCAGGGATGCCAACTGTAGTACTCTATCAGGCTACATAATGCCAGGTATATTTCGAACTAATTAGAAATTTCTATATTACCAACTTTATTTCGTCATTATTCTAGATAGCCTAGGTCCATATAGATTAATCATAGGCATGAATTTTAAATTTTAAGAAAAGTAGGCTGTATAGTTCGTCACGGAACTTCTTGTTTTAGGTTGAAACGTATTCATGGATTCTGTTTGCAGATTTGTGATCTTCGGTTGCTTAATCGGTAGCATGGTAAACTGCAAGAACCCGTAGGATTTTTAAGAGCGTTAAAATCCTTCAATATGCCTACCACTACAATTGGTAGTGTGTAAATAAATTTGTAGGTTATTTGGTTTAGAAATGCTCTATCAAGTTCCAACGTTTGCTGCTGGGTGACAGTGACAGTGGCATCTGGTAGCCAAAGTTGGAACTACTTGAAATTGAGCTTTCATCTTCTTCTTCTTTTGAATAACCAATTTGGAGGGTGCGATGAATCAACGTTGGCTATTGTATTCAATTTCCTTTGTTTTCAAATTTCTTTCATCCTTCTAGAGTGACGATCTTTCTCCTCTTGAGTCCACTTCCTGCCAGTTGCTTGTTTCTTCCTTTCTTGAAATTCTGCCTTTTGAATAGCTTCTCTGAAGAGTGATCTGTTTGCTATTGTGTCTGTCTGAATTCTCGCATTTGTCAAATCTTAGTCAATTTCAATGAATTTTGTGGGTTTGGATTTGTACCTATTCAGTAAGTTGAAGATATGTTTAGTTAGTCTACTCTTTTTCATTACATCAATTAATTTTTCAAAACTCTATCTGGTCATAACCTATATTCTGAGTTATTATTTCGTTTAGCTCCCAGTATTTTTCTCAGAATTTGTCTTTCAGTCTTCTCTAATTTGTCTAAATCACCAAATTTTGTTAATTTAAGTGTTTCTGCCACATACACTGACCACTGTTTGATAGTGCCTTAATTTAGTGCTTAAGGATAAGTTTTTTTAATTATATATATCTTTTGTCATATGAAAACACCTTTGTAATTTATGCATAGCGTCAACAAGCTTTGTTAACCCAGGTTGAATAGGAAGATCCTAAGGATCACAAAATTTGGATGAAGAAGCTGGGAAAACAAAACTTTAGGGAACGATAAGTAGAGGTTTCACTGTATTTATAACTGGAGAAAGTAAGATGATTTACAACAATGTGATGTCTTTTATTTGTTTATTTGTTCTTACCTGGTAAGTAAAGTTATAACGTAAGTAACAGTGATTCCTACCTGCACACGTGTGCTAGCAGCTACTGTCTACTTATAAACATTTTGAATGTAAAATGATACACGAGAACAACACATATACACATGTTCACAGCAGTCCTTCCATCTCGCGCATGAATTGCATGTAGGCATCGTCTTTGGTCTGTGCGCCGCCAGCTGGAGATGGCTTTGGGACCACGGCTTCTGCTCTTGACTCTGTGAACACGAACACAACATCATGCTCTCTCACGTGACACTAAAGGTACAAATATGGTACACAAAATCTGCATGTAAGACTCAAAATACCGTATTTACTCGGCTATAGGATCCCGCTTTTTTTTCTCTAAATTTTTAGTTCCGTTATATTTCTTTGATACTAAGATTAGCAAGGGATAGTAGTGAAAGTCACTGGGGGGGTAGCCCAGAATAGTGGTGGATAAGTGAGGTTATGGCAGTCTCATAACGGGCTGATTAAAGATGTAAACTTCGTTTATTTTGATTGAATATATCGTACTATGTAGCATCAAAATAAAATAGCTTATTTTTACTCTCTCCCTTTCCCAAAATAATGGACTATTGCGATTTCGGAACTAAAAAAATTACAGTCAGTCTGAAAGACTAGACGTTATATCATTTCAAATGCCGCATGCTACAAATGCTACACATGTTAGAATGGGCTCAGGAGGGCTTCTCGCTTCGCTCGAAACCCCATGACTCTTTCAACAGACTCCGTTACCCATTAACTTAGGCTTCCAGCGTGGGCACCTCTTTAAGGGTAACCCTGTATTTGAGTCTGACATCTTTTACAACTCTTTAAGAGTCGCCCATGATTTGAATCTGATATCTTGCAAACCTCTTTAAGGGTCACTCTGTATTTGAATTGAATCTAACATACTGTACACCTCATTAAGTGTCACCATGTAATTTGCTCTGACATCCTGCACACCTCTTTAGGAGGCACCCTGTATTGTTATCTGGCATCTTGTATATCTCTTTAGAAGTCACCCTGTATTCTTGTGTGACATCTTGAACACCTCTTTAGGAGTCACCCTGTATTCTTCTCTGCCACCTTGTACACCTCCTAAGAGTCACCTTGTATTCTTATCTGGCGTCTTGTATATCTCTTTAGGAGTCACCCTGTATTCTTATCTGGCATCTTGTACACCTCTTTAGGAGTCACCCTGTATTCTTTTTGCTTCGCTCAAAGCCCCAGGTCGCTTGACGCCCCAGGACTCTTTCAATAGACTCCATTAACCATTAGCTTCTGCTTCCCGCGAGGCTGCACGACGTCACTTCCGTCTCCGTAACGCATAACTTTAGGCTGCTTTAACACGGTCCACCTCCCTCCACGCCACTTTTCAGCCACTCCACTTTTCAGCCACTCCGGTTTTCTTCCCTTTCCACCTCCATCAACTTTTAACTCCAGTTTGACTTCGGCCATGGATGGGAATGTTTGCCTTGGTATTTATGTTCTGGTGCGAAGAATATTACGGAAAAAGATGAAAAAAGGGGTTCATTTTGTCCATCCATTACATGCATATCGCATAGAGCGAGGAACTCACCGTTGTCTCATATGCTTCACTATAATTCGGAATAACGGCTTGGGCAACTTCAGCGCACATTTGATTTTTTAAAGTTTTATTGGCATAATCTGTGGAACGAATATCCTACAGACAAGGACGCTGTTCAATTTCGAATATTAGTTTTTCACTATCTCCGCTATTACCGGTCGCAAGCCCGGGGCCTCATCTCGCAAGCGATGAGGAAGGAGGAGCGGGAGGAGTATCAACCTCGTTAAAAAACCAGGGTCCATCTGGCTCCGGATGGTAGCACCCTGTCATAGGGCCCCTTGCCAGGGTTACGGTGAAGACCTCAACGGCACCGGCGGCGGAGAAGATGGGCTTCGGTACGGCGTCGATGGCGGAAGAGGCAAACCCGTAGCGTCTGTACTCCAGAGGAGCGGCTACAGAAGGCGTCTGTTCTCCATGTTAGGAGCGGCCTAGTTGATACCTGGCAGTAGGTATAAAATGCCTTTGGACCTGGCGACTCCATCGTAATAATAGCCTAAAATGAGTGCAAACATGATATGGCCTCGGAAAATGCTAGGGCGTCCCCTGCAAGCGACGCGCAGCTCTTTGGACTCTGGGGGAGCTGTGAGAAGTGGGCGACCAGGATCACAACACATCAAAATTGGTACCATTAACGTATTGACCTTAAATGGCAAGACGGAGGAACTCGTAGATTTCATGAAAGAGAAGGAAATTGTCATCCTCGGATTGAGTGAGACAAAGTGGCAAGGTAAAGGAGAAAGAACCCTGACAGATGGATACAGGCTGTTTTACAGTGGAGGAAAAGCAAAGCAAAATGGAGTGGGAATAATTGTGAGGAAAGATATCCTGGAATATGTGGAAGAGGTAAAGAACGTGAGTGACAGGATTATTGTCATGAGAATTCAGTTTGAGACAGGAACAAAAGACCTAATACAAGTATATGCTCCACAAACTGGAAACAAGGAAGAAGAGTTAAGAAAGTTTCCTTGAAGAAGTAGACAAGTACATTGAAGACAAGGAGGCCATAATAATAGGCGACATGAATGCCCAAGTAGGTACAGAGAGACTGGGAAGAGAAGAGATCGTGGGACCCTATGGATATGGAAATAAAAATCCAGAAGGGGATATATTAATTGACTTTTGCCAGAGAAACCAACTAATGGTTGGAAATACATGGTTCAGGAAGAAAAACAGCCAAAAGATTACCAGATATGGATGGGGAGAGAGAAGAACTAAAACCCTGATTGACTACTTTTTTGTAGAAAAAGACAAACGCAAAAACCTGATGGATGTTACTGCCATGCCGGACGAGGCTTTTGGTGGAGATCACAGAGCAGTAATAGCAAAGCTGAAAGTTGGAAAAATTAGAAAACTGAAGGAAAGAAAAGAAAGAAACATAAAAACATGGAGGTTGAAGGATAAACAGGTGCAAGAAGAATTTAAGATGGAACTGCAACAACTAGTACCAAAGACTGATGTTGGACATGTGGAAGAAGAATGGAAGCAATTTAAGGATGCATTTGTTAGTTGTGCAGAGAAAACATGTGGAAGAACATCGGGGAAGATGAAAGATAAACAAACAGCATGGTGGAATGAAAGAGTTAAAGAAAAAGTGAAGGAAAAGAAGAAGAGTTGGAAACAGTGGAAAACAAAAAGGACGGAAGAAAGTAGATTGAGATATGTAGAAGCTAGACAAATCTGCAAGAAAGTAGTGGCAGAAGAGAAGAAGAAAAGTTGGGAGTTATTCGCACAGGAAATTAAAGACGATTGTCAGTGTGGAAAGAAATTATTATTTAGTGTAGTTAAGAGTAGAAGGAAGGAACATGTAAATGCTGGATTTGTGAAAAACAAAGAAGGAGTGATATTGAAGGAACCAGAAGAGATTAAGAACCGATGGAAAGAATATTTTCATGGACTGTTAAATGTCAGGAATGTAACGCACACAGAAGTTACTGTAGTGCCAGATGTGGAAGAAGAAGAAATGGAAGCGGACATTACAATGGCAGAGGTGGAATTGGCCATTAAGAAGATGAAGATGGGAAAAGCTGTGGGAGTGGATGAAGTGGCAGTAGAAATGATAAAGGCTGCAGGACCCATTGGAATATATTGGACTTCAAGAGTACTCAAGAGTGTGTGGAGAGCAAAACAAATTCCAGAAGATTGGCAGAAAGGTATTATTATACCAATATTCAAGAAAGGAGACAAGAAGGTGTGTGGAAATTACAGAGGAATTACACACATCAAAAAAAGTTTTGCATCACCTCGGTTCCCAGATCTCCGGCATATAGACGTTGACTGTGTATATTGTATCAAAGATACAGTCCCTTTGACTGTTCATAGATGTCACTAAAACTGCTCAAAGATGTAAACAACCATGCATGAGCAGGGCCTGTTAGACGGAGGCCGATCAGTTCCAGTCATTCCACCAGGACGAAGGTACGCTGCTCATGTTGTCTGTAGTTCTACCATGCCTAGAAGGTCAATACCGCAGTTCGATCGCGTCCGCATTGTTACTTTGTGTCAAGAAGGGCTCTCAACAAGGGAAGTTTCCAGGCGTCTCAGAGTGAACCAAAGCGATGTTGTTCGGGCATGGAGGAGGTACAGAGATACAGGAACTGTCGATGACAGGCCTCGCTCAGGCCGCCCAAGGGCTACTACTGTAGTGGATGACCGCTACTTACGGATTGCCGCTCGGAGGAACCCTGACAGCAATGCCACCATGTTGAATAATGCGTTTCGTTCAGCCACAGGACGTCGTGTTTCAACTCAAACTGTGCGCAATAGGCTGCATGATGCGCAACTTCACTCCCGACGTCCATGGCGAGGTCCAGCTTTGCAACCCCGACACCATGCAGCGCGGTACAGATGGGCCCAACAACATGCTGAATGGACCCCACGGAATTGGCATCACGTTCTCTTCACCGATGAGTGTCGCATATGCCTTCAACCAGACAATCGTCGGAGACGTGTTTGGAGGCACCCTGGTCAGGCTGAACGTCTTAGACACACTGTCCAGCGAGTGCAGCAAGGTGGTGGTTCCCTGATGTTTTGGGGTGGCATTATGTGGGGCCGACGTACGCCACTGGTGGTCATGGAAGGCTCCGAAACGGCTTTACGATACCTGAATGACATCCTCCAACCCATAGTGCAACCATATCGGCAGAATATTGGAGAGGCATTTGTCTTCATGGACGACAATTCTCGACCTCATCGTGCACATCTTGTGAATGCGTTCCTTCAAGATAACGACATCGCTCGACTACAGTGGCCAGCATGTTCGCCAGACATGAACCCTATCGAACATGCCTGGGATATGTTGAAAAGGGCTGTTTATGGACGTCTTGACCCACCAACCACTCTGAGAGATTTACGCCGAATTGTCGTTGAGGAGTGGGACAATTTGGACCAACAGTGTCTTGATGAACTTGTGGATAGTATGCCACGACGAATACAGGCATGCATCAATGCAAGAGGACGTGCTACTGGGTATTAGAGGTAGTGGTGTGTACTGCAATCTGGACCACAAATGCTGAAAGTCTAGCTGTATGATGGTACAACATGCAATGTGTGGGTCTCATGAGCAATAAAACGAGCTGAAATGTTGTTTGTGTTGATCTCTATTCCCTTTGTATTTAAAGGTTCCGGAACTCTTGGAACCGAGGTGATGCAAAACTTTTTTTGATGTGTGTACTATTATCTCGCATGTTGCCAAGATCATGGAGAGAATACTAGAGGAAAGAATCCGAAAAAGGGTTGAAAACCAAATTCAAGAGAAACAATTTGGGTTCAGAAGGGGAAGATCAACAGTGGAACCTATCTTTGTTGTAAGACAAACTATGGAAAAACACTGGGAATATGGAAAAGACATGGTAATGACCTTTATTGACTTAGAAAAGGCATATGATAGTGTCCCTAGAGACAGAGTTTGGGAAAGCTTAAAACAGAAAGGTATTGGAGATGAAATGATACAAATGACAAAAGCAATGTACAGTAATTGTTGCAGTTGTGTGAAGACCCAAGCAGGTAGAACAGGATGGTTTGAAATTGAAACTGGTTTGAAACAAGGGAGTGTGCTTTCACCACTGTTATTCATAATGGTGATGGATGATATACTGAAGGCAACAAAGGAAGCCTACACAGGTACAAGAATGAACATAATCGTATTTGCGGATGATGTTCTGATTTGGGGAGAGAATGAGAAAGTGGTCCAGGAACAGCTGGATGTTTTAAAGGAAAATATTGAGAAATGGGGAATGAAAATCAGTGTAGAAAAGAGTAAGACAATGGTGATGACAAGACATAAGGAAGAAGGGAAAGGAATTGTTAAAATTGGAGATGTAAATCTGGAAGTAGTTGAGCACTTCAAATATTTGGGAAGTGAATTGATGGAAAATGCAAGACTGGATATGGAAATTAGCAAGAGAATACAAGGTGGGAGTGCCTTCTACTATCAAGTTCGGAATTTAATTTGGGATAAAGACATACCAATGAAGGCTAAAGAAGTGATGTACAAGACTTATTACTTACCAATATTGACATACGGAGCAGAAACTTGGCCTATGACCCGGAGGGATGAAAGTAGAATGCAGGCAGCCGAAATGAAATTTTTGAGGAGTATGTTACAGAAGACCAGAAGAGATAGAGGGAGAAATGAAGACATTCGAAAGGAAGTGAATGTACAGAAGCTGAACGAAAAGCTGGAACATAACAGATTGAGATGGTATGGACATGTGAAGAGGATGAATGATGAAAGAATGCCAAAACAAGTGATGGAGAGGCAGATGACGGGAAAAAGAGGACGAGGAAGACCTAGAGGTCGGTGGTTGGACCTTGTTAAGTGCAGCGTGATAAACCGGAACATGGAGTGGCGTTCAGTGCTTGAGGAAGAGTGGTGGACAGACCGAGTAAAGTGGAGGGGACTCATGTTTGCTCCGACCCAGCCTAGGCTGGAAAACGGAAAATGATGATGATGATGATGACTATCTATGAATTACATTTTTAATTAAGAAGTGACAGTCAGTCTGAAAGATTAGACTTCGTATCATTTTAAATGCTACAAATGCTGAAAAATGCTAGAATGTCTGGAGACTCTTCGACATGTTAGAAAATTATCTGCATAATACTTATCTTGCTTATCTTGTTTCAAATTACTCGCGAACGGCAAGTGCAAACCAAGGGCAAAGCAAGGTCAAGCGCGCGGGGGATGCCGTCACGCTCACCAGAGCGTGCGGGGACGTGCCCCTTCCATCCAGTCTAAAAACACTTATAGTGGGTGATGTATTGAAGATTGAGATATGCTCTCGGGGACTTTTTTGTAGAACTTTTCATGCTGACCAATTCTTACGCTCATAGTATATTGATATTTTTAACGGTTTGCCCAGCGTAAGCTTAAGAAGCGCACGGACGCCAAGTTTGTTTTCGACTTTTTCACTGAAATCATTACTGCTCGTTTCCTTTGATCATACACAAATTATTTTCTACAGAATCTTTCCTCGAGACAACCTTTACAGAACGGTGAAAACCGCATGAAAATCCATCCAGTGGTTCTCGAGATTACCCGTGACATCCAAGAATCGGGGATTTTTGTCTTATACCAACGAAGTAGAGATTGTCGGGGTACAATTGCACCGAGCGGTACTATGACGTCACACACCTCGGTGCATCTGTCCGTCCGCCACCGTAACGTAACGCCAGACCCCAGCGTAACGACGAAGTCGACAAGATCATTTAAAATGATAAATCCGAGTAAAAAGTAGTAATGAAAATGGTGAAAGTAGAACACGTAGCACACAATAACTTGACCGTCTGAGTAAGCTACCTGTGTCCGAGAGTGGAGGGGTGTGGCACCACAGAAAGTGTCCTCGCTCTAAGCTCTGGTGTGGACGGAGGTGGACCGTGTGAAAGCACCCTTAGACTCAAGCATAACGACGAAGTCGACAAGATCATTTGAAATGATAAAATTTAGAAGAAAAAAAAGGTCCTACAGCAGAGTATGTTCTAAAGTGAAGATAGTTTGTGAGAAATATGTTAAAAACAATTCATTTTGGCAATTGAGGCAAGAAGAATCATGTATATTCTATCAATAAGCAAGTAATTTATGCTATGAGGTGTGTAGGGCAAGGTTTGGTAAGTTTATAAGGTTTTTGTGGACTTGCCACCACCTGTTAAACAACAAACGTGTTCTTTGGTGATGAAGAATATTTTGATGGCTACATCAGATGTTACTAATGAATAGGGACCTGAAAAAATCGCATTTGCGATAAACGCGAATTTTTAAATTTCGTACAGAATCCAAGCCTACGTTAACTTTAATGTGGAAAATAAAAATAAAAAAAAAGCGTAAATCAAAGTGCGACAAAATGCGAATTGTGACCCAAAATGTGAAAATACTGTATAAGTGCGATTTTATAGTGAAATTATTTTAAATCTGCTATTTATTTGCGAATTTGTTTACTAAACAAAAGAAAATGTTCAGTAAGTGGCCTAATCGCTCACTCGGACTCGCAGTGTGCTACGCATTTTGGTCGATATAACAATCGATTTCTGCATCGATACGCACTTTCGACTATCTATAACTTATTCAGACAGCTGACGAACGAAACTCGTCTGTGTACAGGGTCTTTCATATAAAGTAAGAACGCCAAGCGGCGGGTTTGTTATCCGCTAGTGTGGTGGCCTTGACCGAGCTTGTAGCGAGCCGTGGCCCCCTGCTCTAAGCGTGTGTACAATCCTCTATGAAATATTACCTTATAAAAGTTGCTGGAAGTGTCGTCCTTCCTGGGTTATACAGGCATTGTATCTGGTAACCACATTTTGGCTGACGCGAGTGAGTCATGCCACTGTATTTTTTCTGATTTTTTATTTTGTGTTTTTTTATTGAGCACTGAACCAGTAGTGTCAAAGTTATTTACAATTACGTGAATCTGTGCTAGTGAAGGTGGCACTTCATCAGGAAATTGCTGAACAAATGCATCACGTACCCGCCGAGCCGAATCGTAATTAAAATAAATTTTACATACAAAAATACGATGTTGCAATGATAACTGTCTCAACATGTTAGCAGCTGTGGTTCAGACTGGCGACTAACAACACCTGCACGCTTATTGAGAGGTCAAGTTTGTACTATGCACGCGCTTTCAATACTACAGCAGGGGGCCGTGGTGCGTCACAAGCTCGGTCAAGCCGGCTTCAGCAGCGAATGACAAAACCGCCGCTCGCCGTTCTTACTTTATATGAAAGACCCTGTACTTGGCGCATCGTGGCAACTGGTAGTTTTGTCGAACACGTGGACTTCGCTAAACGGAACATTTTTCGGCTTGCCGCTTGAATAGTAACCTTATTTTTTTTGCAACCTTCAAGCACTTCAAGGTTCAAAGTTTTTTTTTCTAGAAATGGGACGTACTGCTGTAACTGTTTATGAAAGAGCACAGCCGTACGCTATCATGGCTTTTATTGTTCCGACTCTGCAACAGTACTCTGTCCGCCCTAGTAACTCCCCTCACAGCCACACCGTGCTAGCATTCAGCCTGCTTGTAGCATCTAGGCCACAGTCAGCTATTGCAACGTGCCTTACTTAGTTTAATGTAAGAAACAATGTAGACAGTGAGTGTTTTATTGCACTACCATACAGTCGTTGCAGATAGTAGATGTAACTTGAAAGAGTGCAAGTCAGACTTATTTACAATACTTTCAATTTTCTGTAGGCCTAAAATGTAAATCAAAACAAATGTGTCGCCAATAAAGTCATATAGTCGGTTAGAATCCAGAAAAAAATAGATGCTAATTTTCCAAAAATAGATGCTAAAAAGGGAACAAAATTATGCTAATTTAAAGGAAAATAGATGCTAAATTTTCAGGTCCCTACTAATGAATCAACGAGAAATGCTGCTGTTGAAGAAGTCAGTGTTTGTGGAAGCAAAGATATATCTGTTTCATGTGATGGGACCCGGTTGACAAGGAGTGTGTTCAGTTATTGGTGTGAAATCTGGAAAAGTGATTGATGCTGAAGTTCTGTCACTGACTGACTTCTGTGGTCTCACCACAGAATATTTACAGAGGAGGGAAATGCATGAAGAAGAATGCACCATTAATCACACAGGGACTGCAGGAGGGAATGAAGAAGATATTCCTTTGTTCGGTCAAACTTCATAACCTGAGGTGATGGGGACACCAAAAGTTTCAAGGCAGTCTCAGATTTGCAACCACATGGACCTGATGTGGTCAGAAGAAAAGTTGAATGTATTGGTCACATTCAGAAAAGGATGGGGACACATTTAAGAAATTTGAAGCAGCAAATGAAGGGCAAAAAGTTAACAGATGAGAAACCTTTGTCTGGGAGGAATAGGCTCACAGATAATGCAATAAATACATTGACAGTCTACTATGGCAATGCAATAAGAGAGAATTGCAAGTCTATTAATGATATGAGGCAAGCCATATGGGCAATATGGTATAAGGCATCAACAGATAAAAATCCAACCCATAACCTTTGTCCTAAGAATTCCAGATACCGGGTGTCCTTACCTACGAGCTGTACTCAATGCCTCTGTGGATGAATACCGCCATAAAAATAATCTTCCATTTGCAAGAATGGACGTAATAAAGCCCAACAGAGCTTCTAACAAGGTGTGTTGAGGGTATACTCAAAATAACAATGAATCATTCAATGCAAAAATATGGAAAATTTGTCCAAAAACAGGCTTTGCAGGAAAGAAGACTGTCCAAATTGCTGTGAATGATTGTGGACACGTTCAAATACCTAGGAAGTGAATTGATGCAAACTGGTAGGTTGGACATGGAGATTGGCAGGAGGGTACAGCAGAGCAATGCATTCTATCAAAGTGTAAGAAAACTTGTTTGGGATAAGGAAGTACCAAGGAAAAGCAAGGAGGTAATGTATAAAATGTACTATGTACCCATATTAACTTATGCAGCTGAGACTTGGACCCTGACGAGCAGGCAAGAGAGTAGAATCCAATCCAGTGAAATGAAATTCCTAAGAAGTATGATAGGAAAGACAGAGTGAGGAATGAAGATGTTAGGAAGGAAGTTGGGATGGGAAAACTAAATGAGAGAATTGAGAAGAATAAACTAAGGTGGTTTGGACATGTAAAGAGGATGGAGGAAAATAGAATACCAGGACAGATGCTGGAGGCCAAGTGCAAGGGTAAGAGAGCAAGGGGAAGACCTAGAACAAGGTGGATCGATTCAGTGAAGAACAGCGTGAGAAAAAGGAATCTGGACTGGGACAAGATCGTGGAAGAAGAATTGTGGAAGGAAAGAGGAAAGTGGAGAAGTGCCATAAATACCCCGACCCGGCAGGAGCTGGATAAGGGGAAATGATGATGATGCCATAGTGTTTTTCAATGGTGGTATGCAGTCCAGAATTAAAGTTATGAAGAAGCTGAGACTTAGATATGGAAAATTTTGTCAAGACTCGGCAAGAGACCTGGACAAGAAAAGTATGCTAAAAAAGGCATCTGGAATCCACAAAAATGTTCAGAAAGTGCAGGACGATGCTGAGACTTCAAGAAAATTCAAGAAAGAGTGCTGAAGAGGCCTAGTTTATGCAGCAGGGGAGTTTTAAAAGTTTTCCTACACAATGGTAACTTTGTTGCCTGTTTTTCGAAACTAGGGATTTTCGAATCTGTTTACTTAGTAACTGCCCGAGTTTTCAAGATAAAGAAGTGCAATTTTGTATACATGTGTATCTTATATGGAAGAACACTATGACCAAGAACTGTTGCGGTACTTTAGGTTTTCTTTTAAATTATAGTGAAAAAACTTTAATATAGGCTAAAAAATATTTGTTCTTTATGGATTCCAATGTCAGTAGGTCAATCTCTAGCTACTGCATTAGTAAATACAATGATTTTGTTTGTTTTGAAAAACAATGATATTTGTGTAAAATATCAGAGAACAGTGCACATTATGCAACGCCATTTTGAATGCCTAATTTCCTGAAATGCATTCACCATATGACGTGTAAATACACGGACATATTGGCAAAGCATAGTGTGATTGGCAGACCAAATTCAATTCATTAGCACTTTCTGTTGCTGAGGGAAAAAAGGTGAAATATACACAATATACCCCTAAATGTAGTGTTTTATTTTAGGCACTTTGTGAATGTGGAGAGGTACAGACAACAAAACATCTGTGTCAGTGCTTATGCTGCCCTGATTCTTGCAGTGAGGAGGAGTTGTTTAAGGCACAAGAAAATGCTATAGCAGTTGCTCATTTCTGGGCAAAGACAGTTTGATTATAAATATATATGTATAATTCCATATTTTTCCTTTGCCTTTGTATGTACAATATTATTTATCTGCTTCTGATTCAGGTAAATAAATATTTCAGGCACTAGGAAATTCATTGTAACTCGTCGCCCAATCGTGTTGACCAACTGGAATGCTTCTAGCAGGTTCTCAAAATAAGACAGGGCTAGTTTTAATTATCCTTTTTTATTATATTTTTTATAATCGTTTCGGTCTTCTATGGACTGCCTTTTCCCTCATTCTTTCAAATTGGCCCAGTGTTCGCGCATTCTTCTTCGGTGAGCTTCCTTTCGTTCTTCGGTCCACTTCTTGCTGGTTTTCGATATAGGTTTTGGCTGGAAACTCTGCATTTCCCCGAGTTTCTTCTTCAAACAGTCACGTTCTAAGATGTTCTCATGTGATATCCCAAGTTCTTGTAGGTCTTTTTCCATCTCTGTAAACCAAATCACTTTGGTTTACTTTCCCACAAAGTAGGCACAGATTCGATTGGACAATCTTCCGCAGTTCATTCCTGTTAAATGGCCATAAAAGAGTCTTCATTTGCGTATGGTGTCCGTTATTTTCTCCACATGTAGATAAAGTTCATCGTTGTGTCGTCTTCTATACTCTCCTCGTCCCTTGAACGGGCCAAGATCTTTCTCAGAATCTTCCTCTCTTTGGTTTCGAGTTGTTCTACCAGGCCTTTCTTATTCACCGCCAGGCATTCTGATGCATCTAATGCCTCCGGGTGAAAAACGGTAACGTAGTGCCTCAGTTTGGCCTTGAAGGACATTGAGTGTGTTTTGTAAATGTCTTTGGTTAAATGGTAAGCCATTTCCATTTTGTTAATCCGTGCCACGAAAGCTTCCTTTTCACGAATGTTGGTCTCAATCCATTCACCCTGGTATTTGAATTTCTCTACCTGTGTTATTTGTCCTCCATTCACCATAAGTTCTCTGGGTTCTGTCTTGATATTCGTCATGAACTGAGTTTTCTCAAATGATATCTGAAGACTTGCCTTTGGTGCTTGCACCTGTAATTGATTGATTTGTTGTGTGGCCGTGTCAAGAGAATTAGAGAAAATTGCAACATCATCTGCGAAAAGGAAGGAAAAGGAAGTCAAGGAAGAATTCCAGAAGATAATAAGGGAGAGGATGCCAACAGACAATCCTAAAACAGGGGAAGAGGAATGGAAGCAATTCAAAAACACAATGGTGGAAGCTGCAGTGGCAGTATGTGGAAAAACAAGCAACAGAAAGCGGTGTAAAGAGACACCCTGGTGGAATGAGAGAGTTAAAGAAGCTGTGGGAAGGAAGAACAAGGCTTTCAGAGTGTGGTTCCAGGAAAGAACTGATCTGGCAAGGGAAGATTATAAGATAAAGAAGAAAGAAGCAAACAAGATTGTCGCAGAGGAGAGGAAGAAGTGGATGGTAAAGTGTACAGAGATGATGGAGGAAGACAGCCGAGGAAATAAGAAAGTGCTTTATGGGATGGTCAAAAGTAAGAGAAGAGGTCTGCGAGAGGATGTGGTAATGATGGACGAAAACGGAAATCAGGTACACAACAAAGATACACTCAAGACAGTGTGGAAAGGGTACTTTGAGGATTTGCTGAATCCAAATGGTCATAGGGAGGAAGACAATGTATTGGAAGATGGAGAAGACAACACAGGAATGGATAAGGACCTGACTTGGAGAGAACTGGAAATGGCTATAGACAAGATGAAAGGAGGAAGGGCACCAGGTGTGGATGAAGTGAGTGTTGAAATGGTGAAGGCAGCAGGGGAGGTTGGGAAACAGTGGCTGTACCGTGTGATGAGGGTGATATGGAAGGAGAAAAAGACCCCAGAAGATTGGAAGAAAGGATTAATTGTCCCAATATTTAAGAAAGGAAGCAGAAAGGAGTGCAGAAATTACAGGGGAGTCACACTCATACCTCACTGTGCCAAGATATATGAAAAGATATTAGAAAGTAGAATACGAGCCAAAGTGGAGAGAAAATTGAGAGAGGAGCAGTATGGATTCAGACCTGGGAGATAAACAGTGGATCTCATATTTTCAGTGAGACAGCTCCAGGAACACCACTACGAATTTGGAGAGGATCTGTTGATGGCCTTCCTGGACATCGAAAAGGCCTATGATAGTGTGTGTAGGGAGAAGGTTTGGAAAGCAATGGAAAACATGGGAGTGAAAAAAGGACTGTAGGCAGAGTGAAGGAGATGTATTGTGGAAGTGTGAGTTGTGTGAAAGTTGGAGGGGAG
The DNA here is from genome assembly GCA_946902985.2 of Meconema thalassinum. Classification (NCBI taxonomy): domain Eukaryota; kingdom Metazoa; phylum Arthropoda; class Insecta; order Orthoptera; family Tettigoniidae; genus Meconema; species Meconema thalassinum. The sequence goes on along the minus strand of OX336390.1, from coordinate 12,654,402 downwards.
AGAACAGACTGGTTCAGACAAATGAGTGGCCTGAAACAGGGTAGTGCGCTGTCACCCCTTCTCTTTATTGTGGTTATGGACGAGGTAATGACACGGATAGCAGGAAAGATAGGAGAAGATAGGATGAAAGCAATGGTGTTTGCAGATGATCTCATGGTCTGGGGAAACAAGGATGAGGAAATTCAGGAGCAACTGAAGGCTTGGGAGGAAACAGTGGGAGAGTACGGATGGAAGTTCAACATCAGTAAATGTGAGATTCTGTTAACGACCAGGAAAAAGGACAGACCAATGAGTGGGATAACACTTGGAGGTGGACAGCTGAAGAAGGTGGAAAGTCTCAAGTACTTGGGAAGTATAGTGGAGGAAGATGGGAGAAATGACAAAGAGATTACGGAACGTGGCAGACAGGCAGAATCATTTCTGAGAAGCATTAAGAGCTTAGTGTGGAATAAAGATGTCCCACAAAAAAGCAAGGAAGTGTTAGACAGAAGCTACTATATCCCGATACTGACCTATGCTTCAGAAACGTGGACAATGAAGAAAAGAGACATAAGCAGAATACAGGCAGGTGAAATGAAGTTCCTGCGGAGTAACAAGAAGAGACAGGGTGAGGAATGGAAAGGTCAGGGAAATGGTGAAAGAGGAGCCCTTGCAAGGTAGGATTGAGACATCAAGACTGAGGTGGTATGGACACTTAAAGAGAATGGATGAGAAGAAGATTCCCAAGAGGATACATGACATGCAGATGCAGAAGAAAAGACCAAGAGATAGATGGCTGAAAGGAGTCCTTTAATTCTTGAATATTTTCAATTGAAGGAATTATTTTTGTAATAGCTTAAAATATGAGCATGTTGATTCACACAATCACATGTTTATTATGTTGGCATTCCTCACTCAGAAATATAGTCTTCTGATAACCGTGACCTAAGGAGTAGATCACATCCCAAGAGTTCTCTCATCTTCAAACAAAACAAAGGAAGCTTGTAGTTCTACGTGACCATTAATCTCCTGATCATGAGACACAGGATGTGCCAGTTCACTTCGAAAATCTCACATGCATTACTGTAATTAAGAATCAAACCCAGCCTACCTCGGTGAGAGGCAAGCAGCTTGACCATTGTACCATCACACTCATTATGTCATCCTCAACAGAATGGGAAGAATGCTTTTAAAATTTAAGAATTTGAAGCTCTGACTCAAATGAACGTGATCAATATGTTACACAATACCAGAGGAGCTAAACTACTACAGCACCGTAAATAACGACATACCGTATCTACCTGAATATCACACGCACATTTTTATACAAAATCTGACGTGAAAAATTGATCGAGTAATCCAAATTTTAAAGATTTAAATTGCCCGCCATGTGTGATATAGGGTGTTGCGAGTATCCGCAAGATGGTGCTAGTGCTTGTTCAGGTGTACCGTATTTACATACACCCGCCCCCACCCCCTTTTTTCGAATGTTCTGCTTCAAAAGATTTCCTCGATATATAAGGTGTGTTCAAAAAGTAACGGGCCAGAGGCTGTAATGCGCAAATCGGTGACGACATCGGCTAATCGTGGCATGTGTAACGAGGTAGGCGTGGAAGGTCACAGCCCGTCGCTAGAGGGCACGTGCGCACGTCACGTGACGATACAAAGCGAGCAGCAGCATGCATCAATCGTCCAACGCTACCAGTCGCATTGCAAACAGTGACATTGAGACGTCAACCGAAGAGCAAAGAGGTGTTGTTCGGTTTCTGACAGCGAAAGGAGTAAGGGGAACGGACATTCATCGCCGAATGTCACAAGTGTACGGCGGACACTGCATGTCCCTTGCAAGGGTCAAGGCGTGGCACAAGCGCTTCAGGGAAGGACGGGTGTCGTTAGCTGATGATGCCCGGTCTGGGGCACCCCCCTGCATTACCGATGACAACGTCCAGCTGGTTGATGCACTCATTACCCAGGACCACCGAGAGACAGTGGACGCTATAGCCGCCGTGGTCGGATTGATCGTCGGAAGTGTGCACACCATCATGAAGGAACGACTGCACTTACGGAAAGTGTGTGCCCAATGGGTGCCCCACAGTCTTCAACCACACCAGGAAGCATGTCGAATGGCCTACTGTCTTGGTTGGACGATTGATGCATGCTGCTGCTCGCTTTGTATCGTCACGTGACGTACACGCGTGCCCTCTAGTGACGGGCTGTGACCTTCCACACTCTGGTCGGAACCACACCTCGTTACACACGCCAGGATTAGCTGATGCCGTCACCTGTTTGCGCTTTACAGCCTCCGGCTCGTTACTTTTTGAACGCAACTTATAGATTAGGATGGCGTGGTATAAAGGCACACAAAAGAGCACCTAGCGTCTTTAAATCATCACACAAAGTAGTTATTTTAACCTATAGCTAGAGGTGTTAGAAAGTGTTGTTATTTTTTTGAAGATTTGTTGATTTAAAATTCAAAAGGTGGTGTTTTGTGTTTTTATTATTTTTTCGGGGGATGACATGTTAAAATTTGGAAAGCGATAAGGTTTGTACAATAAGTGCATTTAAAAATATAAACAATTAATAAAACAAAGTAAAAAACAAAACAGCAGGGTAAAACGTTAAACATGGCTATGGAAGAATGAGATAATACTTATATGGAAGTCACATTTTTATTTTACATTCACCATGATGATGATGATGATAATTGTTGTTTTAAGGGGCCTAACATCTAGGTTATCGGCCCCAATATCTCGAAACACATTTCAGTGAATACCTTTTTCAGTTTTATCCAAATACTGCGGTGAAATCACTGGAAGTAGATCATGGTTCAAGTCTCAGCATTTGCAGCTGTCAATTTTCGCCTCCTATCACTTACTATGAGACTGTATTTCGAAAATGACCTTTCAGAATCCACATTTGAACAAGGATACAACACACACTTTAATGCAGCTGTTGCATAGTCTCGGTGAGCAGGCCTTAATCCCATGAGGATCTCTGGAACATTCACATTATCTTCATGACGCAGTTGGTTCTTGATTGCAGTCAGGTAAATGCTGTGAGCCTCTAAAAACTGTTGAGACTCCATCTTCGTAAGAAATGGGGCATTCTTCTTAAATTGGAGCAGTTCTGTGGGAGATACATTCTTAGGTGCATGCCGAGGATCAAACAATGACCCGATGGCTTCTACAGTCTTCCTGGCTGGATCCGTGGTCCTTAAAGTCCTGACTTTCACTAGAGCTGACTGGGCAACACACGTAAGATTGGACTTAACCTTTATCTGCATCTTTTGAGGAAGCTGTTCCAAGTTCTGGAGGATCGTATGATTGAACATTCCACCATCGCCTAATAGCTTGAGCTTTACCTCAAGGTCATCTAGCTTCCCAGCCAGTAAGTGAATTGTTGGGTACTTAGATCCCTCCAAGAAATTAAGCAAGTCCATAAGAGAGGCACCAACAACAGAAACATACAATGCTTGTAATTGTATAAATTGTATTGTTTAAGTCGATGCTTGTTGGAAAAATTTGACCCCAGAATTTGAATCTTCCAATGTTTTGAAAAATTCTACCAGTTCTTCCACATGCGTGGCCATATACATTGCAGCCTTAAACCATGAATTCCATCTTGTACATACAGGCATTGGGAAAGCTAGAATTTCATTCTCTTTTTCTGTGTTTTCATATTTCTCCCTTAGAAATGCAACGTAATTGCTTTTTCTTTTTCGCGTATTTAAAAAGGTATTCTTTGTCTTTACTAAAGACATGTTCAATTCGTCCAGCTCGTTTTCAAATACGCAGCCGATAAGATTGACTTTATGAGCCCAGCACTGGACATGACTTAATTCTTCAATCAATCCTTGAAGAGTAGTTACACATTTTGTCATGTAGCGTGCTGAGTCCGTAACTACTGCCACTACACGCTCCCGTTCCATTTCATAGGAATTCAAGGTGTCTAATATCGCATTGGAGCAATTTACGCTATTGGCAGAATCTAGAACAACAGAGGCAGCCAGATGGGTGTTCATTTCAGTTGATGGTACTGATGGACGAAAAAGAATGTTGAATGTTGTTTCGTCACATAGCAGAAACACGTCTTTGTTTTTTATATCTTCCCTAATTTCTTCCCTCCTTCTTTCGCCAATCATGGGGATGTATTTCTGACGAATCTGATTTGCTGATGGTAAATCTCCACTTCCGCGAACGTACTTATTAAACCAAGTACGGATAGCAGGATAGTCTAGTTTCTCTACTGGTATATTAGCTTTCACAAACGTAGTAGTAGTGTCCAAAATAAACTCTTCTTTCATATCCTTCACACGACTAGCATTTGATAATGTTTCTTTCAAGGTGGCCACTCTAGGAACACTAACTTCAAGACTCGAATTTTCTCGGCGTTTTGAATGCTTCTCCGATTTGCAATGTTTGTCTAATGCATCTTTCCTGCGATAATCTAACCGACAATCACAATATTTGCACATAAGAATGCCACAAGAAATTATAGATCCTTCATTCTTATATTCTTTAAATCTGTCTGTGGCAGAAACAGCTACCTTCGGCATTTTTAAACTCAACTGAGCGATGCCCAGTAACAAACCCTGTTATCACACGGTTGACTGTAGTCACACGCCAGTATAAATTCGTAACCACACGCAAAATTTATTTCTGAATTCGTGTCATAATATTTAAATTACGTCGCGTCTCATCTTCCTGTACTGCTAAGTTCGGAACTAATACGACGAACACGTGGTCGCCAACTGATTCACGCAAATAACACACTAGCTTCGATGATAACGCACAATTTGCGCACTTTTTATTAAATTATATAGAATTCTCTACTATAATTTACACTCGCTACCGATGTAACAGGAGGCAAACGTAGTTTACATTATGAACAACTATCACATAACCTTTTGGAGGTAGTCGGCCAAACTATTCACGCCGCGATATAACAGCTGTTTACCACAGCGCTAAAATCCAACGAGTAACGAGAATATCGACAGTATATCGTAATATGACGTATATCGTAGTATTACCCCTCGCGAAACTATACAATCGATCATTATCTCGAATTGAACACCAACCAAATTCGATTATCGGCTTGTGGACAAAAATGTTCGGATTGGTGTGGGGAAAAAATATGAAAATTTTGTTTTTATTTCGCAGATTGCGGTATTTGTGGTGTTATTCACAAAATTCGCGTTATTTCGCGATTTAATTTCACTCCTGGGCGGCACGAAATATGTAAATACGTGAAAATAAAACATCCTAACCTCTAAATATGACTTTTCGTTTTATCGCGAATTAACAATAACTAACACCTCTACCTATAGCTTATTTACAAAAAATGTAATAGCTCATTTAAATAGCCACTCTCTTGCATCATCACAGCTGACTGGTAACAGCATTAGGCAGCGCTGCAGCCACACAGCATTGCATGCACCGAGTTCAAGGATACGCGGCATCATTCCGTGATTCTTGTTTCTCGAACCCACTCCAGAACTTTTATCTCCACATTTTCATACTTTCCTTTTTACACACCGCAGAAGGACTTCGATGTTTTCTTTGTTCCCAATAATTTGTCCTTCTGGTTACACCAATAACGAATCATACACGGCTGCACTTCATATTTACCACTCGCAGCTTTCACTCCATTTTCGCAGTAAATTCTAGCACTTTCATCTTGAAGGATGCCGTGAAACTTGTTCCTTTGCTCATTTTCAGTTCTGCTTGTGTACTGCACACTTCTTAATTATACACTACACACGGACGTTCGGGACGCGAGACACGGAACTCGTAAGGGGGAGTGAGTAGCCATTGTAGAGGTCAACAATGCACAGGTGGTGCAGGCAGAAGAGAGGGTTTTACAGTTTCGTGAGTTGCGTAAATGTAAACATTTGTTTAAAAGTGTCAAAAATATGTATATTTTATTTTTTAATTTCCATACAAAACTGTGGGTGCGGGTAATATTCGGGTATATATGGTATTGTTACATGCCACCCCCCTAGTGACACTTTTGTTAACTGGATTACGGTGGGTTGAAGCACAACACAGATTGTTCCGTTAAAGAAATAATTAACTTTATTGCGGCCAGAAAGATACACTACTCATTAGCAAATACAAGCAATTAGAACCCTACTCCAGTTTCCTCAAGTCTCTTCCTTATGGAGAGCTCTTGCCCCCTTTCACTTGTCAACAAACCACAGAAGTTAATCCGTCCTAATGAGTCCGGTGGCCTTGACAGAAACTACCTGCACCTCTTCCTTATGTACACAAACTACAGTTACTTACGATAACCTGCTACACGCTGCTTCGCTGTCCACGAACTGGGAGACAATGTCACTGGATTTCGTAACTCGCACGGCACTTCGCCACAATACCTCTGTCGCTCAGTGAAATCACACTCGCTCAAAACACAGGCAGTCCCCTATATGCTTCTCACTCCCTCGCTGTCAAGAGAATTAGCTTCACTAGGAGTTTCGCAAGTCACGTCACCACACTTCTGTCGCTCAGGATAAACGCTCGCACTAGCTCGAAAAACACACACTCACTGCTTGACAGGTCGCTCTTATATAGCAGGCCGGTGACTCAATAAATGCTTCTAGACCCATCCAGGGTTCACAGCTTCTCGAGGTTTCCATCGCTGGCTGGGTCACGAATATTCTGGACCATCCCTTTGTCCTAGTAGTCCTGTTGCATAAGGCGCACGCAATACACTGAGGCAGAGCACAGCCCAGCCCTGGGGCAGTTGTGACTCATGCTGCGAGCGATGAAACAAACTCACAGCCGTACATGACATGGCATAAGTTTTCCTCTGAAAATGTATCGGAAAAAGATTGTATTGCAGGTATTAAGGGAATAAAAGCGTATTAAGCTTTGTAGGAAGTTTTATGATGTTGACGATGACAATGGCGTGAGACCTCTGGAAAGACCCCGTTGAAACCCATTGGTGACCTGCACCTGAAATGAACTATGCCTTAGGCAATATGAAGTTGAAATCAAATGACCCGATCAGGATTCGAACCCAGGTCTCCTTGACCAACTTAACTGCGAGGGCGATGTTCACCTTCATCTCTCTTGTATATTAGGAGCCAAAACTTGTATGTTAATGTTAGATTAAGGCTCCTTTTTCCATCTGGTCACCTTTGACTACAGCAACATGATAAGTGGACTAACCTGACACTGTTGGTCCTTTCATGTCCTTCTTCTTCTTGTCCTCTCGCTTGACTCGCAACGCAGTCGGGAGGAACCTCGTTACGTCTGCACTCAAATTCCTAGAACACAAGTAGCCCCTCTTTTCGTTCACTTGGTCACCATTACAAACTAAACTCGCAACAGCTGTAGACTACTTATATTTAGAAATTACCTTGTTTAGAGCAATAAGATCCATACTCAGCACCTTCCTTTTTCCAACAGTGTAGTAGTGAAACGACTATCAGACTTATTTTTCACAAATATTCAATTTTAAAGTTCATGAAAGTGAGATGAGATCAGCTTTGGCACACTTCACAGCCAATATTGCTAATCCAAGTGCAGAAGAAATGTGGAATGTTGCAATGCAGAAGATCCATCATCTTGCTGCTGAGGAGACCGTAGGGGAAACGAAGCCAGGTTGCAAACATATTGACAAGGAGACATGGTGGTGGAATGATGATATACAACGATTAGTTCAAGGGAAGAAGTTGGCCTATAAGACTTGGCGACGCACACAACTCGATGCAGACCTTGACCGGTATCGATCACTCAAACGAGAAACCAAGAGAGTAGTGGCAGCTGCTAAAAATGATCACTATCGAGATCTGTACGACCAGCTCGTTAAGCCAGGAAGTGCAACAAATGTGTGCCGCAATCGTGCATCCCGAGACATTGGACACGTCATAAATGTTAAGGGAACTGACAACATGATCTTCAGAGACCCGCCATCCAACCTTCAAAGATGATGAAGAATTCCCACATCCACCATTATTAAGCCCTCAGCCTACCCATGGGCAGAGATAACAGCAGAAGAAGTGATGGTGGCCATCAAGAAGATTAAAAATACAAGTCAACTGGTCCAGACGATATACCTGCAGAAATCTGGAAACTACTGGGAGAGCCTACTGCCTCCCTATTCAACAAAATTGTAACCACCAATAAGCCTCCACAAGCACAACCGCGCCCATATGGAAGGGAAAAGGAGTCATCACTGAATGCGACAACGATCTGTTCTCCTTAGTCACACCATGAAAATATTTGAAAGGGCACTGGATAGTTGGCTCCGAGCAATAGTCTCTATATCCCCTAACCAGTGTGGTTTGTCAAGGGCTGTGGTAGTACAGATGCAATCCACGCTGCACGTTCTATGTTGGAGAAGCACTCAGAAAAAAGGACTGTTCACATGGAATTCTTAGACCTATAGAAGGCCTTCGATAGGGTCCCACATGATCTGATGAGCTCTACGGATCCACGGAGTACCAGAAATATATGTGAGTTGGATCCAGCTTCTCTTTCGCAATGTATCTAGTGTAGTCCAGTGTACCGCTGGAATTTCTCCACCCTTCAAAATCACTGTTGGCGTTCATCAGGGTGCAGCCCTCTCTCCATTATTGTTCATTCTTTGCATAGACACAATACAGTCCCCTCATCCCTGAACGCTTCTGTATGTAGACGATGTGGTACTCACTCAAGTTACCCGCCTGGAACTCCAAAATCAGATGCAAATGTGGAAAGACAGGCTAACAGAGAATGGCATGCATCTTAACCTTCAAAAGACGATATATCTGGAAAGTGGTCCTCAAATCAGTGGTACCATCAGCATTGATGACCAGAATTTGGAGAAAACCACAGAGTTCAAATACCTTGGATCTGTAATTTCATCTTCGAATGATTCCATCCTGGACACCCGGATGAGAGTAAATGCAGCAAGGCTAAAGTGGAGTGGTGTCCTTTGTGATAAACAGATGCCTGTTCACCTCACGGCAAACATTTATAAAACAGTAGTGCGCCCAGTAGCCCTCTATGGGTTAGAATGCCGACTTTTGACAAGAAAACAGGGACAGGTTCTCCACATGATGGAGTTGAGGATGCTGCGATGGTCCCTTGGTTTAACTCGTTACGGCCATGTACCAAATTACATTGTGCATCAAAGGCTTGTGGAGAAAGCAAGAGAGGCCCAACTCCGGTGGTACGATGACCTCATGCAGAAAGACGACGATTCGATGGCGAAAACAGCACTCCAACTCACAGTGGGTCAAAATCAAAATCTAGGAGGACAAAATTATTTTTAAGTATTAATCATGAATTTAGAGTGAAAGCAACGTACATAATTTGTTTACTTCATAATAAACATCAGTTAAGACCTTTTTAAGCTACGTCTACACATGCAAGAAATTATCTATGACTAGGAGTTGGATAGAGCATTCAGTTATCTCTTCAATTTTCCACCCCTAATTTACTTTTAACAAAGTCACAAAGTTCCACTTTTGACATAATCGTCGAACCCAGTGCTTCAAACAGTTGTAAACGTGTGAGAACTGGTTGCCCGGCATCTTTTAAAACGTAAAATAACTAAGTAAGTTGCAAAAAATCTTATAATAGACGTAAACTACAAGACTTTATCTACATTTTAACATTAAGTAGAAAGTGACGCAGAGTAGCGCGACATACTAAAATTCTAGGTGAAAATATAATTTTAAAAATAATAGTTAAATATTATATAATGCAAATAAAGCTAAAATTATGTAACAATTACGCCCATTAATAACTGAAACACGTTACAAAGTTCATACCTTCAGCTGCATGTTCCATCTTAAAGCATCACACTAACCACAAAGACAACCAAACCACAGCCACTTACAATCACCCTCCAATTCAAGCAAGCAAGCTTGTAGTTTAACGTGACCGTTAATCTCGAGATCACGAGCCACGGGACCTCCGTTTTACGTGGAATCCGAACCACAGGACATGGCATTTCACTTCGAAAATCTCACATGCATTGACCGGGAATCGAACCCGGACCGCCTTGGTGAGAGGCATACAGCTAGACCGCTGAGCCACCACGCCCCTGCCCTCCAATTCAGACTGCTCGAACAGTGGTGACAGATTTACACTAAGATGTGTTTATATCCCAGAATAGTGAGCGGCAATTATATGAGAATGCTGTAGAAGTAATACATTTTGATTTTTTAATTATGAAAATAAATAATTTTGTCCTCCTAGATTTCGATTTTGACCCACTGTGCAACTCAATCCTGACGGTCGTCGACCCCGTGGTAGACCGATAAAGAGGTGGATGGACAACATCAGAGACGACATGAAGACGTCCACAACAGAGCCTTGTGGAAGAGACGTAGCAGAAAGCAGACCCCATGTGAATGGGATAAATGCTAGGAAAGAAGAAGAATTTAATTTTAAAGCTAAAATGACAGTTCAAGGGACATGTCAAGAATACAGGCATCGGACATGAAATTCCTTAGGTCTACTATCTAAAGGACCAAATTGGACATGATCATTGTACTGCTCCAGTTTCCCGGGTACTGTTTATGAGCCTCTTCCACTACAACTTGTCATGGAGAACATCATCCACTGTCGCTAGATCAACCATGATCATGTCCATCCATTGGGTTCTAGGTCTTCCTACAAGTCTTTTTCCATCCACCTGTCTTTCCAAATTTATTCTGGCTGATCTTGTAGGCTCCATCCTCATCACGTGCCCGGATCACCGCAGTCTAGATGTGCTGACTCAGTCCAGCTTGTTTCCTCACCTCCTCGTTCTTTAACTTGTCCATCTTGGTCTTCTGGATGGTGGATCTAAGAAATGTCATCTCTGATGCATCTCTCTTTGTAAGGGTGCATGCTTCAATACCATAGGTCAATATTGGTATAAAGTAGCTGTTAAACATCAACAGTTTAGCTGATTTTGGAATCATGTCATCCCATAGAAGGGTTCTTACTTCTTACCAAATTGGACAAGATAAGAAACAAGAAGGTAAGGAGAGAGGCTGGCAGTTCTACACAGGATCAGAACATCTAGACTACTGTGGTTTGGAGATGTAGAGAGGATGGGATAACCCAAGTAAACTTGGAAAGGGAGGTGGAAGGAACCCGTTGGATGGACATTGTTAAGATAGACACTTGAAGACATCATGAAGAGCAAAGTGTTTATGGACAGAATGGAATGGAGGAGGCTTATCGGAAAACTGGAACTAGGACAGTTCAATACACAATCAAACAACGGGAAAAGGAGGATAGTAACATAGGATAAATACAGTTAAACCTAATTAATTTAAAATAACCTGATATTTCAAATTTTACTTTGGTCCCATTGGATATAAATACAAGGCATATAAATCACCTGATTATTCCAAAAATCTGTATAATTTGTGGAAGCCTGGTAACTAATACTGCAGTAAGAAATAAACTAGTCATTTTTGTTGGTTCTAAACAGACTCACAACTATTTCTTTTATTAAGAATATGGAGATGCCATAATCTACCTTGGATGGCCAGGGCAGTGTAACATTGTCTTCCTTTCTTTTGATTAGAAAGGAAAATGGCACTGACATGAGTCTGTAGCAACCTTGAGGATATTATCATCTCACCTGATCTGGGGCTTGGCCTCGATGGTAGCTCCCTGCTGCTTCTTGGTGCCATCGGCCGCCGCCTCTCTCGCTCGGTCGATGAGCTGTGGGGCGGCGCTCAGGACGTTGGGGGTGGCGGCCGGAGCGGTCGTCGTCGGCACGGCAGGAACAGGTATGGAGGTGAGCGTAGTCGGTACGCCGGGCACGGGTAACGTCAGGCTTGTCAACGGTATACCGGCAGGCAGACGAGGGGGAGGGCCCGGCAGACGCAGCATGCGAGGTGGTATGCCTGAAACATGGACACAGTGGTCTCTATCTGTCATAAGGACACTTTTACTTTCAAAGATGCTGATAGTCGAATCTTAAAGCCAAATTTCGGACAACTTTCATGCCCAAGTGCTAGTATTTCTAAAAATCAAATATACCTTCCTATCAACTTGACGTACTGTGTTGGATAAAATTTTACAAAAATTTAAAAATAAAAAAGTAACAATGTAAGTGTAAAAATAAAATATATATTTACATATGTAAATGGAGCAAGTATATACATATCTCAATATATACATATATATATAAATTAAAATAATAAACATAACTATAAAATAATTATGAAATCCATTCAAAATTAATTAATTAATTAATTTGATAAGAATATCAAAATTAAATCTATAAGAACTTAAATCGAAAATTAAAAATAGATGTATAAACATTTAAATTAGAGAAACAACAAATAACATTATTAATAATTATAATAAGAAGCAACATGGACAATGAAAACCAAGTATGGTGACATAAAGAGAGTCCACAAATTCGAGCATCTGCTATCGGATTTTTTATTATGGATACTCGAGTTTAGGCCTTAATTACAACCAAACCAACAGACCTATTGAAGAACGAGTTATACCAATATTTTCCTTGTTTAATTCTGCGTTGGACTATATAAGCGAATTATTTTAAAGTTCATTAATTATTTATTTATTTGTGGTTGTATGAAAAAATTGTCCGTGTTTTTGATGTCTTTTCTAGGAACCGCTCACTTAAAACTATATACATGGAAAACTACTTAGATGAGGGTAAGGACATTTTTATATGTGATAGGCACAAATATTGGTAGTGCAAATCTCAAGTTTCAATTTTTTTCAACTACCCGATAAAAAGTTTTTATACTTTTTCTGACGTAACGTTTTCTCAGCCCAGGATAAACGTACAGCAGGAAACTTGGTCTCATTTTGAAGCTCTCATTCGTGATTATCGGAAACTACGACCACTGTAAACGTACAGTGTGATGACCAATTTATGAAGAGTAATATTAATGAGAGGTTTTGTGCGTTGTAGCCCGTGCGATTATAAGCGGGCGAGATGGTGAATTCGAGTGCAGCGTTGCCGGCTACCCTTGCCCCGGGCAGTTGTGAATGGAATGCGAGTGACCTGGCTGACTATGTCCTCATGCTATTTCAGTCTTCCTGTTTACTGAATATTGGCCACATCACCTCCGAGACCCTCATTGTCTGAGGGCGAAATTGCGCTAGTTCTCAGTGCTATTTGTTTCTTTCGAAATAAGGGGGAAAAATTAGGGGACAAGAGGTTTCCTGTGTATCGGAAAGTGGCAGATTGTCTTGGGTTATCAGTGTCATCAGTGAAGAGAATAGGAGCCACTTCAAGGGAGAATGATGAAAATATGTCATCCAGGTCAAGAAAGAAGCAGTGTGTGAGGCCCGGGCCAGGTTATCCGAAAATCCAACTCGATTTTACTTCGGGCACAATAAGAAGAACTATACATGATTTTTACATGAATAAGGTATTTCCCACAATTAAAAACCTCTGCGAGAAACTGTCCGAAAATATGAACGATTTTCCTGATATGTCAATTTCTACGCTTTTGAAAGTAGTCAAAGGCTTGAGATTCAGATTCAAAAAATTGAACAGGAAACCAGTGCTAATGGAATCCGTGACGGTTGCTGCATCCCGACAAACATTCCTGAGAAGAATGAGAGAACTCCGAGCACAAGTACAAGATCTTCTTTACAGACGAGACCTGGTGCGGACAGAACCACACTATGACATATGGGTGGCAAGAAAACATGGTTGATGCTTTGGAAAAGAACTTCCGACAATTATCATCAATGCAGAGGGTACATTTAGGAAATTTATGGATGGCGTGGAGGTTTTGAGACACCGTCTGGAGCTGGGAAACGCATCATAATTTTACATATAGGGTGATGAAGGAAAGGGACAAGAGTAAAATATGAGCAGTGGAGATGAAGTTCCAAAGGATTAGGGTAGGAGTGACAAGAATGGACAGAGTAAGGAATGAGAGAGTCAGAGAGATGGTAAGAGAGGAACCATTGCAAAATAGAATAGAGCGATCTAGGCTACAATGGTATGGACATGTGAGGAGGATGCGAGAGGAGAGGATACCGAAGATGATGTTTGGAATGGAAATGAAGGGAAGGAGACCAAGGGACAGATGGACAAAAGGAGTTAAGAAGAGTGTGGAGGAAAAAGGAGTGTGCTGGGACACAGTGAAAGACGAGAGATGGTGGATGGACAGGAAACGATGGAGAGGCTTACCGTATTTCCTCGCATAATCGTCGCACTTTTTTTGCCAAAATTTCGTGGAAAAAAGCAGGGTGCGACGATTATGCGAAGAATATTTAAGTTCAAAAAATATACTGTATCATTATTTGCTGCATGGGCCAGTCATTCGCGTAGCGTGAGTCTTAGCCTGCAGTCAGAGACAGGCTTCTTTCTTCTAACAAGGTCACGACAGGTTAACGCTCGCGGAATGTGCTGACAAAGCTGGCCATTCGCGTCGTGGTTCATAGCCCGCAGGCATTAAGACGAGATTACTTTCTCCTGACAGGATCACGCTAGATTAGGCCTATAAACTCGCGGAACGTGCGCTGGCCGTTCGCGTCACAGTTTATAACCCGCAGGCATAAAGACGAATTACTTTCTGCTGTCAAAATCAAGCCAGATTAGGCCTATAAGCTCGCGGAATGTGCGCTGGCCGTTCGCGTCACAGTTCATAGCCGGCAGGCATAAAGACGACGCGGTATTACTTTCTCCTGACAGGATCACGCCAGATTAGGCCTATAAGCTCACGGAATGTGAGCTGGCCGTTCGCGTCACAGTTCATAGCCCGCAGGCATAAAGACGAGAGTACCGGTACTTTCTGACAAGATCACGCCAGATTAGGCCTATACGCTCGCGGGATGTGCGCTGTCCGCTCGCGTCACAGTTCATAGACCGTAGGCCTAAAGATGAGATTACTTTTTGCTGACATGATCACGCCAGATTAGGTCTATAGTTCGCGGAATGTGCTCTGGCCGTTCGCGTCATAGTTCATAGCCCGCAGGCATAAAGACGAAATTACTTTCTGCCGACAAGATCACGCCAGATTAGGCCTATAAGATCGCGGAATGTGCGCGGGCCGTTCGCGCCACGGTTCATAGCCGGCAGGCATAAAGACAAGATTACTTTCTCCTGACAAGATCACGCCAGATTATACGCTCGCGGAATGTGCCAAGTGACGAAGCTTGCCGCTCGCGTCACAGTTCATTGCCCGCAAGCATAAAGACGAGATATTTTTCGTCTGACAAAGTCTCGCCAGGTTATAAAGTCGCGGCAGCATGTGCAACTGACTGGCGCACAAATACGAACATGCTATGCGACGATTATGCGATAAAATTTTATAAACCTATTTTAATGTTTGAAAAGTGGGGTGCGACGATTACGCAGTGGCGACGATTATGCGAGGAAATACGGTATGTTCCAAACAGACCCGACCAGAGGTCGGAAACTGCTCAAGATGATGAAGTGAAGAAGGATTTCTGGACGGTGCAGAACTTTGTTTTATCGGCAAGAAAGGGAGCGGTGATTACCACAACGAAATGAACTAGACTCATTACGAAGAATGGTTCACGAAAGTGCTGAGTTTATTGCCTCAAAGGTCGGCAGTTATTATAGATCAAGCCCCATATCATACGACGGTCGATCCTGCAACTAAAAACTCGAACATGTCGTGGCTGAAACCTGACCTTATAACCTGGATAACATCAAAGAATATATCGCTACCACTTGGAGTTGTCAATTACAACAAGCTGACTAAATCAGAGCTAATTGTCCTTGCCAGGCCTTATTTTCAAACTCCAGTGAAGAAGCTGGAACAACTGACGAAACGACTTCGACCGGATGTAAAGCTTGTTTGGTTACCAGGGGCTCATTGCGACTCAATCCAACTGAACTTATTTGGGCTTACGTTAAAGGAAAAATAGCAAAAACAAATATGGCTAACATATTACAAAATGGTAGAAGTATGGAAGCAATGAATGTTTTATGCCGAGAAGCCTTGCGTACCGTTACTCCCGAACTCCGGAAACAATGTATTAAACACGCTAAAAGAATTGAAGACCACTACTTGGAGAAAGATGGACTGTCTGAAAATGTCCCTCATTTCGAGCAGGTCATAATTAACATGAATGCCAGCAGTTCTGATTCATCAGAACAGAGTGATTCTTCAGACGAAGAATACTGATTGAATTTAATATTGTATAGATATGTAAATAACCCATGTAAAAATTGTGTAGGCCTAGTATGACATTTCCAAATTAGGAAGCAAACCATTTTTAAACCTGCCATTGAAGGTCCAAAGCCCTTATGTGAAAAAGGTGATGGAAAATGAAATTTGTACGAGGAAAGAAAATCAAAGGTTGAAAGTAAACTTAAAGCAGAGTTCACTCGTTGCCAGCCGCGACACTGCACTTAACGCGGCAACGCTGCATCGGATTTAACAAGCCCACTCGCTTTTACTCGCACGGGCTACAACGCACAAAACCTCTCATTAATATTACTCTTCATAAATTGGTCATCACACTGTACGTTTACAGTGGTCGTAGTTTCCGATAATCACGAATGAGAGCTCCAAAATGAGACCAAGTTTCCTGCTGTACGTTTATCCTGGGCTGAGAAAACGTTACGTCAGAAAAAGTATAAGAACTTTTTATTGGGTAGTTGAAAAAAATTGAAACTTGAGATTTGCACTACCAATACTTGTGCCTATCACATATAAAAATTGCATTACCCTCATCCAAGTAGTTTTCCATGTATATAGTTTTAAGTGAGCGGTTCCTAGAAAAGACGTCATAAACACGGAAATTTTTCATACAACCACAAATGAATAAATAATTAATAAACTTTAAAATAATTTGCAGAATTAAACAAGGAAAATATTGGTATAACTCGCTTTTCAATAGGTCTGTTGGTTTGGTTGTAATTAAGGCCTAAACTCAAGTATCCATAATAAAAAATCCGATAGTAGGGGAGATTCTGACTCCTAACAACGATGAGACGTCAGCTATTGAAGAGAGAGCGCAGAAGATGGAGATTTCATTCAGATTATGCCAGGAAACTAATAAGTCCAAATCCCTCTGCTATAGAGCCAAACTCAGACACTATAATACCGTGGTGAAACCTGAATGCCTTTATGCAGCGGAGACAATTGCCAGAAAGGGAATCACAGATATAGAAAAGAAAGAACGTACATTTCTGAGGAAAATTCTGGGACCCAAGAAAGCAACAACAAATGAGTTTACCTTCCGTTTGAGATCAAATCAAGAGCTATATAAATAATGCAGAACATTTCAACATCTATGAGGAAAAGACGACTAACTTTCTATGGACACTTGAGAAGAATGGGACCGGAACGCATAGCATATAAAATCCTCGTCTTTCAGGAAAGGAGAAAGACTCAAGTACCATGGTTGAAAGAAGTTTATCAGGATCTGAAGAAATGTGGCATTGAGGAGCGAGATATTGCAAACAGAACAGTATTCAGAAGGAAAATTGCAGAGGCGACGGATCTGACCGTAGAGAAACCCAAGAGAACTGGATGGGTGTTCTTGGTCGAGGAACGAGCAAGAGTGAGCCAACGAATGAAAGAGTATTGGCGCAACAGGAAAGAACATCAACAGTCAAGGCAGTTCTGTAATCGTAACCCATAGGAGGTTGAAACGATCCTAAATAATAATTATTAAAATAAATCAAAATGTAAAAACACATAAAAATCAAAAATAGTTTTGCCTTATAAAGGGTTAAGTTTGACCTATATTGTAGAGCAGGGGCCACCAGGAACTTCTCTACTCCTCACATTACCCTACATTGTGACACACTAGTTAGTACTTAGCACTTCTGGAGCACCTTTCAACTTAGTTTTGTACTATTTACCGTATTTACTCGGCTATATTATCCCCCTTAATTTTCGAGAGCCAAAATACAAAATTCTTAGAAATCGCTTATAGTACCCCTGCTTAATTATTGAGAGTCAAAATACAACATTCTAGGAAATAGACAAATTCTTTAAAAAAAATTAAATTATAACTGAAATTCATCCTCTTTTATGACAAAAATATTTTTCTTGTTACATTATTATTTTTGTTTTTCAGACGATATGACCACCATTTTGCGCACATGTAAGCGATTGGGCAGGATATCCAATAGAAGATGCCACACTATTGGCCGAGTAGAAGCGCCATCTGCCAATGAAAGTTATGGTTTCATATCTTGCCTGCATTATTTTGTTATTCTTCGAAGTGGTGTTTGCGCCAGCCTCTTCTTCTCAGTCTTCATTTGTTGCAAGAACCGCCGGCGTTTGTACGACACATTGTTGATATATTAATGTGAATAATACGTACTCGGTTGTGTTTACAAATGTTAGTGAGATGTGATCACTCATTCCCTAGTTCATGCATTCTCCCTGCATTTCCATGTCTGATACTTTGTCCTTTCCATTCTATTTCTTGGATACTAAGATTAGCAAGAGATAGTAGTGAAAGTCATTGAGGGATAGCCAGGAAATTTTTTAAAATTATTTTTACATATTGTAAATACAGTATAAGAGCTTTTATAGCAATTATCGATGCCAGGTGGTCCATGAAGGGAAGCTTACTGAACCAGGAGTTAAACAGGGATGTATCCTATCTCCTTATTGTTCTGGACCTGGTTATGAGAAAGCTAATGTTTGGAACAAGAACTGGATTGCAATGGAAGTTGATGCAACAGCTAGAAGACTTGGATTTTGCCGACGATGTTTGCGCAATCTCTCAGAACTTTACGGATATGGAAAAGAAGTTAAGGCGCATCACAGAAAAGGCAGCAAGAGCAGGAATGAAGAAAAATTGCAACAAGACCAAGGAAATGCGAGTAAACAGTTTAATAAATACAAACCGCAAGTGCAAAATAAATGGAGAAGAAATTGAAACTGTGAGAGAGTTTCCATATCTTGGTAGCATCATTGCAGAGGACGGTGGTGCTAGCGCAGATGCTAAGAGCCGAGTAAATAAATACAGTAAATACAGTACAATTCTAGTTCGTTAGTTATTGTTGTTTTAAGGGGCGGAACTACGAGGTCATCTGCCCCTAAAACGGTATAATTCTATTAAGCTAGTGTTATAACATCTATAGTTACAAGAACAGCACTATGAGTATGGAACAGATCTACTGATGGCCTTCCTGGACATTGAGAAAGCATATGACAGTGTATGCAGAAACAAAGTATGGAAGTCCCTGGAGGATAGAGGAGTAGAGAAATGGACTATAAAGAGGATAAAAGAGATGTACAAGGGAAGTGTGAGCTGTGTGAAAGTGGGAGGAGAGATATCGCACTGGTTGGAACAGAGAAACGGCCTGAAACAAGGAAGTGCACTGTCACCGTTACTTTTCATTGTGGTGATGGATGACATAATGACCCGAGTGGCACAAGTAATTGGGGAAGGAAAGATGGAAGCAATGGTGTTTGCAGATGATTTGGGGGAACGAGGAGGTACAGGAACAATACAAGGATATGGGATGAAATTTAGCATAAATAAGAGTGAGATGGTGATCACAACAAGGAAGAAGGAAAGAACCACAACAGGAATAACAATTGGTGGGGAACAGCTGAAGAAAGTGGAGAGTTTCTAGTATCTGGGAAGCCTGATACAAGATAATGGAAGAAACGATAGAGAAATAAATGAGCGGGGGAGACAGGCAGAAGCATTCCGGAGGAGCGTGAGAAGCATGTTATGGAGCAAGGATGTCCCTCAGAACAGCAAAAGATCATATATCGGACGTACTATGTCCCTATCCTGACGTATGCCTCGGAGACCTGGGTTATGAAAGGAAGGGAGAAGAGCAAAATACAGGCCAGTGAGATGAGGTTCTTGAGAAGCAGTATTGGAGCTACAAAGATGGACAGAATAAGAAATGAGAGGACCAGAGAATTAATGAAGGAGGAACCATTACAGGATGGTATAGAGAAATCTAGACTTAGATGGTGTGGACATGTAAAACGAATGGAGGAGAAGAGGATACCCAGGAGGATACACGAGACGCAGTGGGAAGGAAAGAGACTGAGAGACAGGTGGCTGAAGGGGGTGGAAGAAGAGAGGAGAAGACTGGACAAGGGTGGAGGCTGAGAGATGGTGGGAAGACAGAAGACGTTGGAGAGGCTTGTGTTCCAAACAGACCCGGCCAGTGGCTGGAAACTGTGCAAGATGATGATGATGATAAATCCACGTAAAATTAGAAGATGCCACCAGTGCGTAGTGTGTGCTATTTATGTATCGCACATGGATCACCAGAAATGGACACATTGCACCCAAGAGAAGGACGAAGAAACGTGTGATGCAGAAAAGCCAGACTACTTCAGAACTAAAGCAGGAAATCGATGGTCGAAGTTGGAAAGAGACAGAGAAGCCTGGAGACAGCCTAAGGCAAAACGGGAATCAGCAAGCACCCAACAGGACAGCGAGTGCAATATGCGAAAAGTTCAGAGCGGAAGCATGACGAATAGAATACATAGTGTTATTGCTCTGCTATTAGGCTCGCGCTAGCGGCGCAAAACACCAACACTACACAGTTAGTGTTCAAAAACACCATACGCCATGGTCTTCGTGGAGGTTTACAAAGGCTGCAGTTACGCTGATTACAACACATTATTTGTTTAGACTTGTGAATAATACTGTCAAAAAGATATTAATATTTTCAGTCCCCATACACAGGGTCATTAGCTATGTGCGCCCCGATAAACACGGCAAGCTAAGTCGGCTTTGACTGGCATCTAAACCTTTTTATTTGTGGTTATTCTGATAATTGTTCAAATTTTCAATTTCTTTTTTGTAAAAAATCAGTTTTGTTCCTATATTATCGACACCTAAGAGTCATATTCAAAGAAACACTACATTTCCAACTGTAGAAAGTTCTTAGATACATCTGTAGGCAGAAAACTTCAACAAGGAGAAAACAACTGCACCCCAATTTTGGTGGGAACGCACGTGATTGGGGCAGCGCAAAGGAAGGGCGTGAATACAAATTCAAACCAATCGCGTAACGCACTTTGAAAGAAAAAAGTAAACACCGCACAGGCAAGCTTGAAACCTCACCTTTCCCACAGTATGAAACAATCGCGGACAAATGCCTACAGAAATCTACAAAATATAAGATAAACGGTGCGCCGATGGAATCGGCTTTGGCACTTTTTGCACGAGGAGCGTGAGCTGATCTGATCGGCGCGTGGCACTAAGAGGGTTAAAGTGTGAAAATCTCCATTGCTAGAAGCCAGCAACCATGTTCATTTGCATGCCCACAACGACTCCACGGAAAGAATAGGGTAAGTCCTTTTTTTTTTTTTTCGGAAAAGAATTTATGGCGCATTCTGGTGACCAGCCATTTGTCACTACAGTTCGGTTGAAATTAATTTCAAATAAACCAGAATGTCACCGAGATACAGAGGTTTTTATTTTTAGTGGAAGCAGAAAGAACGTCCCACATCCTCTCACTTTTTCATAATTTAACTTTACAGTAGGGTTTAATTGTTTCACATGTACTTCCTTTATTAGAAATAAAATTGCTCACCCCAATTGGGGTGTTTTAAGTATTTCCTTTTAGTGTTGAAAGTTTAAATTTGCTCAGCTGAAAAATTTACAGAATGTGACTTACCCCGTTCTTCCCGTGGAGTCTTCAAATGATTAAATATATTATTACATCATACCTGGAGGGGGTCCTG
Source organism: Meconema thalassinum (assembly GCA_946902985.2). Lineage (NCBI taxonomy): Eukaryota > Metazoa > Arthropoda > Insecta > Orthoptera > Tettigoniidae > Meconema > Meconema thalassinum. The sequence goes on along the minus strand of OX336390.1, from coordinate 12,632,831 downwards.
GAGGAAGTCTCATGCCGAGTCTCGGAGGTAGTCCCGGAGGAGGGCCAGGAGGTAGACTGGGGCGACCCGGAGGTGGTCCTGGTGGAAGACGAATCCCTAGCGGAGGAATGCCGGGACGTAGTGGAGGAGGCCGGAACATCAGAGGTGGTATGCCGAGAGGAGGGGCAGGAGGCAGTCCGGCTGGTATTGTGGGAGCGGTCGGAGGGGGCTGGGTCTGTCCCGGAGGTGGCACGCTCATGTCTGCAGGACTCGTCCCTGGAGGCTGGAGGGACTGCGAATCTTCTGGCTCCGCACTGCTGCTCGCCGGCTTTATGCTCGCTGGGGTGGCAGTCGGCGCCTTGGAACTGTCTGCGGGAGATTCATCGTCCGAGTCTCCCTCGAGAAGTGACAGACGGGCGTTGAGATCTGCAGCACGGTCCTGCTCCCGCTTACGATGCACTTCCTCCATCTGAGAAAGGATAAGTTGAGTATATACATAGAGAAATGAACTAGTATCATCTTACAACCTGCCTGCTGTTGTATAGGGTGCCTTCAGTATTTGTGATGTAAATGTTACTGGGAATGGAGTAGACCAGTAACACATATAAGTTAGCCTATTACTAGGGACCTGAAAAAATCGCATTTGCGATAAATGCGAATTTTAAAATTTCGTACAGAATCCAAGCTTACGTTAATTTAAATGTAAAAAAAAAAAGTTTTTACGAGTAAATCAAAGTGCGACAAAATGTGAATTGTGACCCAAAATGCGAAAATACCAAATAAGTGCGATTACTTTAAATCTGCTAATTTATTTGCGAATTTGTTTATTAAACAAAAGAAAATGTTTAGTAGGTGGCCTAATCGCTCGCTAGCGATACCTCATCTCGGACTCGGAGTGTGCATCGCATATTGGTCGATATAACAATAGATTTCTGTATCGATACGAACTTTCAACTATCTATAACTAGAGGTGTTAGTTTTTGTTAATTCGCGATAAAACGAAAAGTCATATTTAGAGGTTAGGATGTTTTATTTTCACGTATTTACATGTTTCGTGCCGCCCAGGAGTGAAATTAAATCGCGAAATAACACGAATTTTGTGAATAACACCACAAATACCGCAATCTGCGAAATAAAAACAAATTTTCATATTTTTTCCCCACACCAATCCGAACATTTTTGTCCACAAGCCGATAATCGAATTTGGTTGGTGTTCAATTCGAGAGAATGATCGATTGTATAGTTTCGCGAGGGGTAATACTACGATATACGTCATATTACGATATACTGTCGATATTCTCGTTACTCGTTGGATTTTAGCGCTGTGGTAAACAGCTGTTATATCGCGGCGTGAATAGTTTGGCCGACTACCTTCAAAAGGTTATGTGATAGTTGTTCATAATGTAAACTATGTTTGCCTCTGTTACATCGGTAGCGAGTGTAAATTATAGTAGAGAATTCTATATAATTTAATAAAAAGTGCGCAAATTGTGCGTTATCATCGAAGCTAGTGTGTTATTTGCGTGAATCAGTTGGCGACCACGTGTTCGTCGTATTAGTTCCGAACTTAGCAGTACAGGAAGATGAGACGCGACGTAATTTAAATATTATGACACGAATTCAGAAATAAATTTTGCGTGTGGTTACGAATTTATACTGGCGTGTGACTACAGTCAACCGTGTGATAACAGGGTTTGTTACTGGGCATCGCTCAGTTGAGTTTAAAAATGCCGAAGGTAGCTGTTTCTGCCACAGACAGACTTAAAGAATATAAGAATGAAGGATCTATAATTTCTTGTGGCATTCTTATGTGCAAATATTGTGATTGTCGGTTAGATTATCGCAGGAAAGATGCATTAGACAAACATTGCAGTGGCCACCTTGAAAGAAACATTATCAAATGCTAGTCGTGTGAAGGATATGAAAGAAGAGTTTATTTTGGACACTACTACTGCGTTTGTGAAAGCTAATATACCAGTAGAGAAACTAGACAATCCTGCTATCCGTACTTGGTTTAATAAGTACGTTCGCGGAAGTGGAGATTTACCATCAGCAAATCAGATTCGTCAGAAATACATCCCCATGATTGGCGAAAGAAGGAGGGAAGAAATTAGGGAAGATATAAAAAACAAAGACGTGTTTCTGCTATGTGACGAAACAACTGACAAGAATGGTAGGTGTGTTTTCAACATTCTTTTTCGTCCATCAGTACCATCAACTGAAATGAACACCCATCTGGCTGCCTCTGTTGTTCTAGATTCTGCCAATAGCGTAAATTGCTCCAATGCGATATTAGACACCTTGAATTCCTATGAAATGGAACGGGAGCGTGTAGTGGCAGTAGTTACGGACTCAGCACGCTACATGACAAAATGTGTAACTACTCTTCAAGGATTGATTGAAGAATTAAGTCATGTCCAGTGCTGGGCTCATAAAGTCAATCTTATCGGCTGCGTATTTGAAAACGAGCTGGACGAATTGAACATGTCTACAGTAAAGACAAAGAATGCCTTTTAAATACGTGAAAAACGTTGCATTTCTAAGGAAGAAATATGAAAACACAGAAAAAGAGAATGAAATTCTAGCTTTCCCAATGCCTGTATGTACAAGATGGAATTCATGGTTTAAGGCTGCAATGTATATGGCCACGCATGTGGAAGAACTGGTAGAATTTTTCAAAACATTGGAAGATTCAAATTCTGGGGTCAAATTTTTCCAACAAGCATCGACTTCAACAATACAATTTATACAATTACAAGCATTGTATGTTTCTGTTGTTGGTGCCTCTCTTATGGACTTGCTTAATTTCTTGGAGGGATCTAAGTACCCAACAATTCACTTACTGGCTGGGAAGCTAGATGACCTTGAGGTAAAGCTCAAGCTATTAGGCGATGGTGGAATGTTCAATCATACGATCCTCCAGAACTTGGAACAGCTTCCTCAAAAGATGCAGATAAAGGTTAAGTCCAATCTTACGTGTGTTGCCCAGTCAGCTCTAGTGAAAGTCAGGACTTTAAGGACCACGGATCCAGCCAGGAAGACTGTAGAAGCCATCGGGTCATTGTTTGATCCTCGGCATGCACCTAAGAACGTATCTCCCACAGAACTGCTCCAATTTAAGAAGAATGCCCCATTTCTTACGAAGATGGAGTCTCAACAGTTTTTAGAGGCTCACAGCATTTACCTGACTGCAATCAAGAACCAACTGCGTCATGAAGATAATGTGAATGTTCCAGAGATCCTCATGGGATTAAGGCCTGCTCACCGAGACTATGCAACAGCTGCATTAAAGTGTGTGTGGTATCCTTGTTCAAATGTGGATTCTGAAAGGTCATTTTCGAAATACAGTCTCATAGTAAGTGATAGGAGGCGAAAATTGACAGCTGCAAATGCTGAGACTTTAACCATGATTTACTTCCAGTGATTTCACCGCAGTATTTGGATAAAACTGAAAAAGGTATTCACTGAAATGTGTTTCGAGATGGTGAATGTAAAATAAAAATGTGACTTCCATAGAAGTATTATCTCATTCTTCCATAGCCATGTTTAACGTTTTACCCTGCTGTTTTGTTTTTTACTTTGTTTTATTAATTGTTTATATTTTTAAATGCACTTATTGTACAAACCTTATCGCTTTCCAAATTTTAACATGTCATCCCCCGAAAAAATAATAAAAACACAAAACACCACCTTTTGAATTTTAAATCAACAAATCTTCAAAAAAATAACAACACTTTCTAACACCTCTGTCTATAACTTATTCACACAGCTGACGAACAAAACTCGTTTGTGTACATGGCGCATCGTGGCGACTGGTGTTTTTCTAGAAATGGGACGTACTGCTGTAACTGGTCATGAAAGAGCACAGCATTACGCTAATCATGGCTTTTATTGTTCCGACTCTGCAACAGTATTTTGCAAATATTGTAACTGCCGTGTTGGGTGGGAGAAGGACAATATTCAGAAACATATTACATCGGTAAAACATGTTGCGAAGCGACGAGAATGCGCAACAGTTTCTGGACCCAAACAAACCTCTGTTATTGAAAGACTACAGGGTGCCAAACAACGGAAGCATGACAAGGACTACTTCACAAAAGGAACTGTTGAAGTATATGCAAAAGCAAATATTCCCTTAGAAAAGCTTGTAAATGAAACTCCAAGAGCGTGGATTGCTGAATTTTCAAGTCAAGGGTAGCTGCCTAACGCGAGAACTCTCCGCGAAAAATATTTGCCTGGTAAGTACGGTTTAAATAAATAAATTTGCATTTTGATTCTCTCTTGCTCATATAACCTATACAAAGCAAAGCTAATCCAACTTCTGTAGAGGCTAAGCTTACAGCCAGTGCTTCCATAATCTTTCCAAGACATACCTTACCCTATAAAATTGTGAAGGTGATCCAACTTCATAATATTTTATTTTCAGAAGTTGCAGCTGTTCACAAGAAATCAACAACTGAAGCTCTAGTTGGGAATATATTTTTTGTGATGAAACCACAGACAGAATGGGTCACTGTGCTTTTGTTGTACTGTTCCAAGTGCCAACAGCAATTGAGAAGAAATTACTTGTTGCTGGAGTGAAATACTTCGAATCCGGAAATGCTACAAACTGTTCCCATGCTCTGTTAGATTCGTTGCGTGATCACAGTGTGCAATATGATGACGTGAAAGTATTTGTAAGTGACAGTGCTCCATATATGACTCGTTATGAAACACTGAAGATCATTGGGGATCATTTGCTCCATGTGCAGTGTTGGGCACACAAACTTTGCCTTGTTGGTAATTGTTGGACATCAGCTATGTCCGATTTAAATCAGGTTGTAACAATGGTCAAGTCGGCCTTTCTAAACACAAGGAAGCGCAAATATAATTGCTTGCACTTTCTGAAGTCAGAATGGGGACTTCATCATCATCTTCATTTCCCGTTTCCAGTGTGATGGGGACTTAAAGGCAGCAAAACTTTTTCCATCGTCGGTACTTACTCGATGGAACAGCTGGATTGAAGCTGTTTTCTACTTAGCGAGTTATTTTCAAGACGTTGTGAGTTTTTTTAAGCTACCTGACATGAAAGATGTTAGTAACAGTGATGTTACATTTCTGCGAGGCTCGACAGAGATGTAGATAGGATTTATTCTGAAATAATTTTTATGAATGAGCATACTAGTGAACTTGTTGAACTTCTCACTCTGCTTGAGGGGTCCCAGTATCCAACCTCACATTTGCTTTATCCCAAACTTGAAAACTTAGATGCTAATTTTGGTGCAATAATTCAAGGCCATTATTCTGAAGCGACAGATAATGCCTTAGCTAAACTCACAGCCTTAGAATGTGCTACAAGGAAAGATTTGTTTGTAAAAGTAGCTCAGGCTAGGAGCAAGCTTGCTAGACTAAAGGCAAGTGATCCCAATCGCAAAAACTTGGAAGCCATAGCACAGATATTTTATCCTAGACACGTGGTATTGAACAATGACAAAGAAACTGATATTCAAAAACTTCCGGGCTTTACAAACATTCCATGTCATGAAATAAGGAAGGGCTACGATTCTTTCAAGAATATTATTGAATCGCAGTTAAAACAAAATGAGGAGTGTGAAGTAGTACGTGCCTTGACTGCTGTTCAATATGAACATGAACATTTTGCCAAGAGTTCTTTAGATCTTTTGTGGACACCATCAAACAATGTGGACAGTGAGCGTGTTTTGTCGCACTACAATACAGTTGTTACAGACAGAAGGTGTAACTTGAAAGAGTGCAACGCGGAGTTATTTACAATGCTTTCATTTGAACATTAAATTGTATCTCAAGTGTCGCCAATAAAGTCATATAGTCCGTAAGACTCCGGAAAGAATTAGATGCTAATTTTCCAAAAGTAGATGCTAAGGTAAAAAATAAATGCTAATTTAAAGGAAAATAGATGCTAAATTTTCAGGTCCCTACCTATTACTCTTGGGGTACTATTCAGTACTGGAGCAATATCCGGTATTAGAGCTGTTATTTATTAATAAGTAAAGTACCGTATATACCCGAATGTAAGACGAGGTTTTTTCCCACCTTTTGTGTAAAAAAAAAAGGTGGGGTCGTCATAAGACTCGTCATGTAACTCGCAACGAATCAATGCGTTAATGAAGATTAAAATATGCTTGGTTATGTTTAATTACCATGCATTTACGAATAGCGTACATTTTGAGGTTAGAATTTACGCATACACGTCATTTTAATCGGATAAATAACATGTTCGAAATCATACGGAAATATGTTTTAAAACTATCTTTACAAGGACAAAACACGTCAAACTTTTACGGGCAGTAATTGAGTGATCAACGTATCTTAATTTAATAACATCAGCGCTTTTTCTAAGTTGATCCCGAACATCTGAAGGTCGTGTCGTCGTAAGGTAATTTAAATACTGAACACACCCTTTTTTGCTGAAGCCGGTACGCGCTCGTACGTCTTGTGAGAAATGTTACGAGAAACATAACGAATTCTTGTTTTCTGTGTCGTGAAATTGTGAATCTAAGATACAAGTTATGGCAAGTTCATTAATAGAAAATTACGATCGTTCGTTATCTCAAATAGAGTTTTTAATTCTTCCTTCCGCAGTTGGTACACAGAAAATCACTGTACTTCGTTACATTGGGTTGGCATTTGTGACTGCTTGCAGCGTTGTAGCTGTTCGCTTGTTTTTGTGTGGCTTGACTAAAGGCTGGTTCACAATTGGCCTGGGAACGAGAACCAGAACGTAAACAAGAAACCTTCCCGGGGCCCCGGTTCACAATTGGCCCGGGAACGTGAACTTGTACATGCGTGCGCAATCAGCTATAGCGTAATAATATTAAAACAATCAGCGAGTGCCCACTAATGAACACCAATTACACAACTGAAATGCTTCAGAGGGTTATAATAAGGTTATTAAACACAAATTGTGCACTTTAGAGAAGCAAGGTTAGAGAGCGCATTCACAGGTTATGTTTACATCGCTGGCTACTCCTTCCGTACTGCGCATGTGCATGTACAACGCTCCGGGTAGGTCCGAGAACGTCAAACATGAAACTTGACGATGTTTCCCGTTGGCCTTCCCGGGCTACTTTTAGCTTCTCGTTCCTGGAGATTGGTTGTGAACAAACCCATAAGGTAGCGTGCGTTTCAACTTCCTTCTCGTTCCCGTTCTCGTTCTACTGTGAACCGGGCTTAACTCACATCTTCACGGGGTCTTCACTTGTGCTCAGTGCGAGCTGTATTTTAGGTTGAGTGTGAGTCTACTGGTAGTTTATTCTTTGTGATAGCAGAAATTAGTAGAACAAAGAAATTTAAAGTTCTGTCGGGTGAAAGGAAGAGTTACGATGCGAACTTCAAGTTGATAGTGATTCGTTATGCTGAAACATCAAATGTTAAAGCAGGACAGAAGTACGGAGTAAGCGAGTGCAATGTGCGTAGATGGCGGCAAACTAAGGACAAACTTAAAAGTGCGCATACAACAAGAAAATCTTTCCGTGGACCTAAGAAAGGACGCTTCCCTGACTTGGAGAAAGAAATTATGGAGTATGTGTAGGAAAAGCGGGCAGAGGGATTTCCGATAACACGAGACGTTATAAAAATGAAAGCCTTGGAAATTTCTTGAAGAATGTGTGTTACAGGTTTCGAGGCGAGTCAAGCAGTGACGTAGCCAAGGGGGGGGGGGTTAACCCCCCCGCCCCCATTGGAAAATCGACAGGTTGTGATTTGCGTCTGTGGTGATGTACTGTTGTCGCCTTTGAGCCCGGGTCCCCATTTGTGGCTACACACATCTTCATGACAACGTATAGCCACAGTCTACCTACAGATCGCGAAGCTTGGCTCACATTTTTCTACCGCGAGACAATAATGCTCTCATGCAGCCAGCAAGAATGTGCCGACTGCGCTGTGTTGGTGTATGTTATTGTTGATGGATTTAGTGTATGTGAGCATTGTGTAAAGGTTATGTCTTTAATTTAACATGAGTTTTTCAAGAGGAGATATGCAGTTCAATAATCAGATCTAATATAAGAAGTAATATTTCAGTGTTGCTAAGTAACCTATATGATCGCTTTCCAGTCGGTCAACACGAGTGTACGGTACCCAATTAGATTTGGTGGGCAGTGACAATTTATCTCCTAATGCCTGAAATAAAAATACATGAATCGTTTATACACTTAATAAAACACTTCTCACATAAGGGGGGGGGGGAGTTTTTTTTAATGATAAGTGTTTTATTAAATGTAGAAATAGTTATTGTATTATGAATTACACAGAGAAATTATTGTTACTCCTCGCCCAATCTAATCGGGTGTATTCGTGTTGACCGACTGGGAAGTCAGACTGTTCAAATAGCAAGACGACACCCGAGTTTCCAAAGGACCCTAAAAGGTAACATTTGATCTGTGGATTTTAGACTAGTATTATAAAACTTTTCAAGGGGAGCGTAATGATACAGTGGCTCAGCTGCTCGTCAATCACCTGGACGGTCGGAGTTCCAATCCCGGTGACAGTGGGGTGGAATTTTCACCTGAAAAATTACGTCGCGTCAGGAAGGACATCCTGCCTTAAATCCCCGGCCAAAACCAAAATGAGCCTGATTGGCTCGGGCGACCCCAATTAATTGGGATACGCATTAGAAAGTATTATGAAGCTTTTCAATCAAAAAACGGAACTAGGTCTTTAACTGGTTATAAATCAATAATAATGTTATTGGTTTTAGGTCCCTTTTAACTACTGTGGCTATGCCCAAGCTCGCGGGTTCAAACCCAGTCAAAGTCGTCGGGCCCCATGTCATAGATTTATGGCACGTAAAAGAACTTACAACTACAATTGGTAGTGTAGCCAAAATTTGTAGTCTATTGGGTTAGACACGCTCTATCAGGTTCAAACGTACGCTGTTGGTTTTCAGTGACAGTGGTGTCTGGTAGCTTAAGTTGGAACTACTTGACATTGAAATTGGCTAACCTACGGGCATTCATGTGAAATGCCCTGCTATGGCCAATGGCTGCAAATCAAATATAAATATCTATGCATTTTGAAAATTAAAACATACGGTAGGCTAAGTCAGGGAAATGGTGAAAGAGGAGCCCTTGCAAGGTAGGATTGAGACATCAAGACTGAGGTGGTATGGACACTTAAAGAGAATGGATGAGAAGAAGATTCCCAAGAGGATACATGAGATGCAGATGCAGAAGAAACGACCAAGGGGAAGACCAAGAGATAGATGGCTGAAAGGCGTGGAGGAATGTGTCAAGAAGAGAGGCGAGGACTGGACCAGAGTGACAGCGGAGAGGTGGTGGGAAGAAAGGACTAAGTGGCGAGGCCTATGTTCCAAACAGACCCAGCCTGGGGCTGGAAACTGTACAAGATGATGATGATGATGGTGGGCTAAGTAAACGAAAAAGAAGTCATCTCAAACGCGTGCCGACATTTTAATTTTCAGATGTAGAAAATGGCTTTTTAACAGTCAGAGAGCTGATTTAATGAATAAAGATTTTGTACAATAATATAAACTTATTCTAGAATCCTTTGGAAGCAAGCCAATTTATGTCGTCAAGATAATGCTTAGAAACTTAGATGTCTCCCACATGGCTGCTGTGAAGGTACGGTACACAATTGTCATTGCCGATATTTTGTAAAATTGGCATTGTATTATTTTGTCAAATTCAGGAATGAAAGGTTTCAAACCGACAGAAAAAATACGAAGTACTTACGATTGAGCCATTTAATACCTTAAGATCTTTATATACTTTTCGTTTCACAAATCACACTGGTATTTTTTACTAATTAACTATAATGGTACTCAATTTTACGGAATGACTAGCTATTGATACGGTTAATAATTTGAAATTATATTATATCCATACTATCAACCTGCCCCGGCTTCGCCTGGTATCTTAAAGGGGTCACTCAGTGTAAGTTTAAAAGGCGCACGGACGGTAGGTCTCAGACGCAATTAAGAAAACCGAGGTGAACAACGAAACTCCAAACACTTATGGTCTACTCTTCTATGAAGTCTTAATACGACACGACTCGTCAGTTAATGCTGGCCGAAGCTGGGGAGATGGGCTCGCTCGTAAACTCGCTCCGAAGCTAGTAATTTAAATTTCCACTGAATGGAGATTGTTGAAAGAAATTAAAACGTAAAATCACTTATAGTTGGCGATGTATTAAAAATAAAGATATGCTGTCCGGGACTTCTTTGTAGAACTTTTCATGCTGACCAATTCTTACACTCATAGTATATGGATACTGTTAATGGTTTACCCAGCGTAAGCTTAAAAGGCGCAAGGACGGCCGATTTTCCTTCGATACGATTCACTGAAATCGTTACTGCTCGGGTTCCTTTGGTCATAAATGAATGTTTTCCTACAGAAACCATCCTCGAGAAATTCTTTACTGAATGGTGAAAACCGCATCAAAATCCATTCAGGGGATTTAGAGATTACCCGTTACATCCAGGAATCGTGGACTTGGTTTTATGTCGAGATGCCAGCGACTATCATTAAAATAAATACATGAATTTGTAACTAGTATGGACTACGAATTCTATGCCAGACTCACTAAATACGTCATACAACAGTTCCTAGGGATACTTGTAGAGGACTGAACTAATAAAAATAGAGCATTATTTTTATGTTTCTATGAATTAAAAGTGTACAGTATTAGAACATTGTGATTTAACGTGACTTATGTTCACAGTGGAAATAATCACTCAGGTGAGTTAAAATTCTAAAAACCCTTGCAAAAGTGAAATCATCTGTTCCGCGAATAACGTACTCAAAGCAGTTGCCAGCTTGCTGGCCGCCGCGAGCGCTAGTGTCGCTTACCTACAAAGAGGGCGCAATTTCGTAGCGCAGTGAGATTCGCGACTGTGTATTTTAGACTGAGGTAATACAACTCCGCCTGCCTCTCACCCGGAGGCCCCGGATTCGATTCCCGGCTCCGTCAGGGATTTTAAAACTGACGTGAGGGTTGGAACGGGGTGCACTCAGCCTCGTGAGGACAATTGAGTAGCTGTCTGACAGTGAGACAGCGCCCTGATCACGAAAAGCAAGATTAACGCCTGAGGGGACCCGATGCGCTAATCACGCGTCACCCCAATATCTGCAGGCCAAATGGCTGGGCAGCGGTCGCTTGGTCGGCCTAGGCCCTTCATGGGCTGTATAGTGCCAGGGGTTGAATAAAACTCCGTCCTCCCAGGGTTGCCAATCTAACTTTTCCCCCGCAAAAGAACTTATAGCTTATTTCAAACTAAGGCTAGCGCCAAATAATTTTGAATCCCACACAGCGGGACAATATTAGCTTTTATTTTTCTTTTCTTGGTGGGAGAGAAGTTCTATGTAAATGAATCTAGTTTTTATTAAAAAATAATGTGATTTAATAAAGACTTAGAAAATTCTCTGGGTACATTAACACTAATTTTGGGATCATTATTAACATATTGAGCATGATATAACCGTCAGCCGAGTTATTTGTCGCCTGAGTAGTGTAAGCAATTAAAACTTTTTCCGGCTGCATGTAGCATTTGTAAGGTAAGAAGGACCTTGGCAGGTGACAAAAATCTTCGAAAATGACACTTTAGGCATTCAGGGCTAATTGCAATATAAAGCACAGGATCTTGTTGGAAAAACTGAATAAACATAAAAATGAGTACCGGTATTGAATTACTCATAAAGCAATATCATACATCGTGAGAGGACATGCCCACTTTTGCTGAGACGTCTGTAAATAATTTCTCTTGTTGACAGTTACGCAGTCTTCATGTTGGTAGAACAGATATATTTGAGTTTATTTTGTTCCTGTCAGGGGAACAGGATTATTCTAGATTTACCATTGAAGTGAGACATTTTAGTCAAAAATTAACTTAATTTTTTAAAGAACTGATTTGTTTTTATCTTTTGAGCATATTGTATTACTCGACAAATTCGGGATCAAAATACATGAAACTTTTCTTGTGTAATAATATCTCAAAGAGAAATGGAAATACTTGTAGAGTTGTTGATTCATTTGAGGTGCTTGAGACACCTTGGTCATCTGTCCCGTGTAGTTGGGAGTGTGTTGAAGCTGTCTGGCAACCTGTATTGCTGTGATGATTGTAGTTGTGTGTGTAAATGTATCTGGGACAGGGATGGAGTAGACGCTCCGGGACTCGAGCAAGGCATTATCCCGGCAATTTCTTGTAGGGAGTGTGGTAAAACCCAGGGAAAAAACACACTCAGGATAATCTCTGTCAGCACCGGGATTCGAACCTACGATATCCGTACTTACCACTGCTGCCCTCGCGACCATGGTGCACGTTTGACGAGCGCGGCTAAGCCGCGGGACGAAATGCTTGTAGAATTTGGCTTGAGTACCCATAACCCCCCCCCCCCAATTGGTCGATCCTGGCTACGCTACTGGAGTCAAGGGTGGTGCACTCGAATGATGAGATGCTCTGGATTCACTTTACGGCGGCGCACTACACTGGCGCAGAAGCTGCCCGAGGAATATTCTGTAAAGCTCTTAGCATTTCAGAGGCACATCATTAAATTAGGAACGAACAATAATTATTTGTTAAGTCAAATTGGTAATGCCGACGAGACACCAGTTTATTTCGACATGCCGTGCAACACGACTGTGGACACGAAGGGTGCAAAGAGTGTGCTTGTGAGAAGCACAGGTAATGAGAAAACCAGGGTGACTGTGATGTTATGTGCACTTGCCGATGGACGTTAAATGCCTCCTTTTGTAATTCTTAGGCGAAAAACGATGCCCAAGGAAAAGTTGCCAGCCGGCATCATCTTCCGATGCAATGAGAAAGATTGGATGACCCAGGACCTGATGGTTGATTGGGTCAAATCAGTTTGGCACCGCAGACCAGGTGTATAATAATAATAAATTATGTTTTTCATAACTGGATACAAGGAAACAAAGCATATTGATTTAAAATAGCTTCAATTAAGTGTTGAGCAACTTCTAAGATACAACAAACCTGCCAGTCACAACCTTAAGGGCATATATTGTGCAAGTTATAAGTTCACGGGTATGTTTTTGAAAAAATCTGCAAGAGGCAGTTGAAAACTAGGCCTCGTCTTATATTCAGGGTTGTCTTACATTCGGGTATATACGGTATATCAAATTTGGTTCAGATCTGTGAAACCGTGTAGATTTGTATAAATAACCTATAGACAGGAAAACAAATGGACAAACCAACATTGAGCTTTATATACAGTATATAGATATTCTAAGGCTGTAACTTTTCAGCGGCACTACGGAAATATAATAGGCACTTGTGGGATTAAAGTTGTCCTTGCAATTCATTTCCCCTAGAGCCATGATTATTGAAATACATGGAATGATTCATCTTATAATTCGACATTAGCTACATTTACGGTTCTCAAGAAAGAAAAAAGAAAGATTCACATTGCATTTTTAAAAGTAAATATTGACTAATCAATTTACTACAGGATGTATTAAATAAGTGTCATATTAAAATCATAATTAAGTTATGAGAAAAGTGTACCCAAATAAAATACATACAGGTGCTTTAGCAGCGTGTTGAGTTTGCCAAACAGTAAACAGGTTCTACATTAGGGAACAATATGTGTAGAACACTGACCTCACGCATGAACTGGTCGATATCTTGCCCTGCCATTGCCAACATCTTCTGCTGTAGGGTGGTGGGTTTGGGAGCGACTGGCGCGATCTCCGGTTCCTTCTCTTTGTCGGGCTCTCGGACAGCCGGAGGGTCTGCCACCTCCTCCTCCACCACCACCGGTGGCTGCTCGTTGTCGTCATCCGCAAAGCGGATCGTGCGCGGGCGTGAGGGCACATTCTCCGCCCCTTCCTTCTCCTCACCTGTACACACCAAGCATAATGTTCATGTTCTAATGAGTCTACAGTATCGCGATGTTACGGTAAGCACACGCCCGGTGCCGAAACTCTGACAAATCTTACTGCGAACTCACTAGTTTAGTGGTCGTGAGGAGCATAATCAACAGACCTAATTCCCTGGCATGGGCGCACTGTAACTTTGCATTACAACTGGGGGATGAATGACTAGTGTGGAAAATTTTGAAAGTAAACTTTTTATGGTGTGCATCAAAGATAAATTAAATTTAGCAATGAAATATGATACATACATGCAATTACTTATTTTAATTTTAGCTCAAAAATCTTCAGGGTGGTCAAATGATCTATTTTGCAGGGAAGTGTAACCGAACTTGAGTAGGTTACAGAGCTTGCTTTTAGTTTATTTTTCTTGGTAGTAATTATGTGTTTTTGAGGTTGCCAGCTATGGCCACCTATAGGTGGGGCACCACGGAGAATCTTGTGTGTTGTGGCATAGAGATTCTTTGTGTTGGTCCAGCAGTGGGTGGCAGGTGGCTTTGGCTGAGGGCAAGGTAACTATGGTGATATGATATTGATAGATGGTTTTGATGATGGAATGGTGAGGTTATCTGGTATGGCAATTGGTTTTGGAGAAGAATTATTATAGAGAACATCTAGTATGAAGGGCAGACGCAGAAGTTTTATTAAACGCAAGAAGAAAAGAAAGGAGCAGAAGAATATTAAGTTTTGTGAGGGGTATTTATTTTTACTATGAAGATAATTGTGGATACTGAAAAAGTGATGCAGGTAAAGGAAGATTGCTTACATGTTGACAAACAGGTATTGAAAGTTAGGATTGCCAGAGAACAACGTTATTAATAAATATTAGTGACGTCCGTGTACTGCACTTGGTGTGATTCGTTTAGCGAGTACATCGGCCCGCTATCCTGAGGTGGCAAGCTTGGATATTATATTTATTACAATGGTAGACCACCTGGTTATATTTATTACAATGACGCACCAACGTGTGGCTAGATGAAGGAAGTACCAATAACGATCACGACTTTAAATACCAGTATTATTTTTATTAGAGAAGTCAATAAGTGGAAAAGCTTAATTGAAAATAATGCTGCCTATTTCCATGTGAGTGGATATGACCTGAGCATTCAGACTCTCGTCCGAGTGTATGCTTGGAAGAGATGAACATTGGTGAGTAATATCACCACTTACTTGCTTTTTCAGCAGCAACAGCAGGAGTAGCGGTAGTGGTAACAGCTACAGCAACAGGCTGCACCACCTCTTCTTCTTCCTCCTCCTCTTCCTCGTCGTCAGTGAGGTACGGAGGAGGCCCCGGAGGCACCCCTGGCGGCTTCTTCCTCTTGACCCCATAGGCGGAGGTCTTCTTGAGAATGCCATGAGCCGGGGGGATGGGCAGCACGGCGGGCTGCAGCAGAGGTAAGGGGACCAGGCCCAACACCGGGGTGGGCAGGTCGGTAGGGAGGGGGATCTGCGAGGGCAGGCCCACGTACAGCGTCGGGTCGTTAGGGAGCTGCAGAGTGGGCAGCGGGATGTCGTCCACCTGCACCTGCTGGGCGTGCCTCACAGACTCTGCGTACGTCACCATGGCGACCCGCCGCTTCTCATACTCCACCTCCATGCGCTTCAACTCCGCCCACTTGTCAGGGTCGTCCTTGTCCTGCAACACGTCTCACCTTATAATATACACTTGGTGGTTTAGACAAATTAGAGAAGACAAAGACGAATTCTGAGAAAAATACTGATAGCTAAACAAAATAATAACGCAGAATATAGGTTACGACCAAATAGAGAGTTTTGAAAAATTAACTGATGTAATGAAAAAGAGAAGATTACAGTTTTTCAGGCACATCTATAGAATGGAAAATAGTAGATTAACTCAGATCTTCAACTTACTGATAAGTTACAAATCCAAACCCACATGGTTCATTGAAATTGATGAAGATTTGACAAACGCCAGAATTAGGAAGGACACAGTAGCAAACAGATCACTCTTCAGAGAAGCTATTCAAAAGGCAGAATTTCAAGAAAGGAAGAAAGAAAGAAAGAAAGAAAGAAAGAAAGAAAGAAAGAAAGAAAAAAGTAACAAACAACTGGCAGAAAGTGGACTCAAGAGGAGAAAGATCGTCACTCGAGAAGGATGAAAGAAATTTGGAAACAAAGGAAATTGAATCCAATGGACAACAGCCAGAGTTGATTCATCGTACCCCCCAAATGAGTTATTCGAAAGAAGAAGATACAGGGAATTAAGTAGCAATGTTATCCATTTTTAGCTCATGGCAATAAATCTCTCATTTTTAATGAAAGGTCCAAAATATGCTAGTATTAGCAAACGTGCCACTAGAGTGTACCTTTAAAATCCACAGCCTGTTCCAGTCGACCCACCGGGTCAGGGATGGAATGAATGAAGCTCCCATCTAGCGGCGAGGATATGAACCGTGCCGGTTGCCGAAGCCTGTCGCACTCCTCGGAGGCAATGATTAAATGAATGACGGTGGAGTGTGTTGCTGGAATAAAATTTTGACAGGGAAAACCGGAGTACCTGGAGAAAAACCTGTCGGCCTCCATTTTTGTCCAGCACAAATCTCACATGAACTGACCGGGATTTGAACCATGGACCCAGCGGTGAGAGGCCGGTCTCTTATTTTGAATGAATTGTCCGAAATCTATTTCTATTAGCAAACGTGCTACTAAAGAGTTTACCATTAAAATGTTGGTATAAATATCTTTTAATTCCCATTTTTGTTCCACCAACTTTGCATCTGTGTCAGTCCAAACAGAAATATTTCATGAAGGAGAAAAACAAGAAAGAAATGTACAGATAAAGGTAGAAGCTAAGAGAAGAAAAAAACACTTCAATTTGTGGCGAAGTACGACAAGGTTGCGGCCTTTCTCCCCTGCATTTTGTCATATACATGAATGCCCATTCAATGATTGGAGACGTCTCCCCCACGGCAGCATCACAATCAACAGAAACCTGAAATTAGACACACTTCTGTACGCTGATGACCAAGTACTATTCGCCAGCACAGAGGACGACTTACAACGTTGCATACATCATCTCAGTAGAATAGCCACTGAATATGACATGGAAATATCTTCAGAAAAAAAACAAAGTACTCACTTTCATGGGCAAAGAACCAATTCCGACTAAGATTTGCCTCAACAACAAACTGTTGGAAAGAGTAAACACCTTCAACTACCTGGGCTACTCTTTATTATCCGACAATGATGCCGATATTTCTAATAAGATCATAAAGTATAATAAAACCATAGGCGCAGTGAACTTGGTAATGAAACCATCCGTAGTCCAGAGGGACACAAGACTCCGAGTCTACAAAACACTAGCTAGACCTGTCCTCACATATGGAAGTGAAGCATGGACAATCCGAAAACGAGATACACTAGGATCACAACTGCTGAGATGAAGTTAACGAGATGCACGGCAGGATACACACGTTGGGACCACAAAAGGAATGACGACGTGATGAAAGAACTAAAGACAGAACCTGTATTAAACTACAGTTTTAGCGGCTTCGGTGGCGTAGTTGGTAGCACGCTGAGCTTCTATGCCCAAGATAGCGGGTTCAAACCCGGCCGAAGCCGTCAGATATTTTAAGAGCGTTAAAAATCCCTCAGTATGCCTTCCTTCAGAGGGGAAGTAAAGCCGGCGGTCCCATGTCATAGATTTATGGCATGTTAAAGAACCTTCCACAAATTATACCTGTGTGAAGCTAAATCGTATAGGTTAAGAATGTAAACAATGCTCTTAGGTTCCTACGTTCGTTGCCAAGAGCCGACTGCGGTGGCGTCTAGTAGCTAAGTTCTGAACTAGGCCTAGTAGTCGTTGACAGTGCTGTTTGGCGGCAAAAGTAGGAACTATTTGAACAATTCAAAGTTGCAGTCCTTACTTGAATTAAAAAACAGATACACACACTAATACAGCCATCACAATTAACACCGGTTATCAGACAGATTCTACACACACCCAAAGTACACGGGGCTACATGACCGCATTGTCGCAGCCCCTAAACTGAGGAACCAACCAAACTACAGTACATAGGAACCTATAGGAAGAACTGGAGACACCACGTCAACAGAATGCCTAGGGAACGAATCCCAAAGCAGATTGTACGATACCAACCAAAGGGGGTCCAGCTAAAAGATGGAATGAGACCGTAACAGGCCACCTGGACTAATACTTGACTGGCAGCTGATGATGATGAATTTGTTTGGACAATATTAATCCAATGACGAGTACTTATTACAGGGACTCCTCAAGGCTGATACTTACATACATGGTCATGACCCGCTCCAGAGTCTCTTTCAGCTTTTTCCTCTTGTCCTTGAGCACCTTCTCGTTGAGAGGCGGGGGCTGCAGTACATTGTACTCTGTGAAACACAAACAGTGCCTGATAACCTATATTATAGAATCAAATGTTCTCGAAAGAAAACATGGTGTATCATGGTGTCCACAGAATTTTCAATGTCAATTTTCCTGACTTTTCCTGACCACTTTTCAACAAAATTCCTGACTCGTGAAGTCATCGTAACATCGGAAAGCATACCAAAAATATAGGTAAAGAGGTTTTCACTATGGTGTACTGTAAAAATGGAAACTTACTATAATGTCCAGTGAGTTATTGCTTTTTATCTTTAGTGATTAGTAGAACTAGCAACATCAAAATATGGCTGTACAACACAAAATACTGTATGGTTAATATAAAATTCCCGACTTTCTAATACTTTTCGCCATTTTTTCCTGACTCACGCCATTTTCTCACACTTTTTCCTGACCTTTCCTGACCAAAAACAAAATTCCTGACTTTTCCTGCCTGTGGACACCATGTGAATTGTCTGTTTGAGGTAATATATTTTAACACAAAATACGATAAAATAGTGCACTGTCAATTCTCGTGACGTAGATAGACATGTATTGAGCCTTCTCAGTGTGCACTAGCTACGCGTCTTGGTGAGGTGTACCATTCCTACTGAAGAGCCTAATGATACTCTGGGGCGAAACACTAGCAAGTTGTTTGAGTTAGCCGCAGCCGCATATTTTGTGTTTAAACCGATGTTATAACAATATATCTCAAAATCTCAAATTTTATTCAACTCAAAACTCATACAAACGTACTTTCCGTTACAGAAATTAAAAACTATCTCTCCATTACCAAATAGAGAAGCACATTCAGCCAGCATTCCAAACTTATCTCAGTACAAACTTTACATCCTCAAGCAATTAAACATTGATGTAAGTTTGAATTTAAAACAAATACTATACACAAATTTTAAACAAATAAATCATTTCAAAACACTAAGATAAATTTATTTTATATTAAGTTACAGATTACAAAATTTCATTTGGTACCAAAACGTTTCCCATTCACAAAGAAGATCAAATGGAACAAAAAAGGAATTGGTCAATATGGGAGATTGATAACAAAAACTTAAATGTTGCTGCAAACAACATTTCGTGTTAACTTTGGTAAAATGAAATCACTATTTTTATTATGAGTAGGGAGAGGTCTATTGATAGGAAAAAAATAATTAATTTTACAACTTTTTGGCCTACGTCAAGCTTTATTATTGTAGCAGCCTGGTCTAATCTTAACTTTTTGGCTTTTTCAGGGGAGCTTCAAGTACATGCATATTTTTCTGAAGGATGCATAGACCTTCTCGATGATCCTTTTATGTGGTGGCAAGAAAACTTTAACAAATACCCATTATTCGCACCCTTAGAGAAAAAGTATTTGGGAATTCCAGCCACAGAAGTTTCTTCTGAAAGGGTGTTCTCTTCAGCTGGAAATGTTGTGACAAATCTCCGTCGTAGACTCCTTCCAGAAAACGTAGAAAAACTTGTCTTTCTACATCAAAACTTAAAATACGTCTAGGTTACAGTCCAATTATTTTCCTTTTTGTGATATTTTGTGAATTTTCCTCATATAAATTTCAGAAAAAAATTAGGGCCTATAGGGCTGAGTTTGTTGTGTTTTCATTCCACATGATTGGGTGCTGTTTTATTAGAGCTTTGTTACTAGACACATCTAGCCTAAAAGTGTTACATTTGTTTGATTGATTAAAAGGCCTATGTATATTTAAATTGTTGTTTATTTTTACCCCAAGAGTAACTCAATTTATTCATTTATTTAATAAATGAGGTATGTATTTATTAAATAAATAAATTAATAGGCCCATGTGTATTTAAAGTGTTTTGTTTATTTTTACCCCCAGGGTAACTCAATGGTGCTACCTTGCTCCATTTCATATGGTTGGTTTATTTTAGTAGCCCTACGGTAATTTGCAAGGTATATTGTTGTTATAGGTATAATTTTATAAACTGAAAACTTAGGCTATTTAAGATTCCTCTTTTTGACAACATTTGTAATTTTGCCTACTGTCTTTTTAATGTAGCCGGTTTTATAAGGTAAGTCTGTTTTTTTGTGTGTTTTTTTTAACTTGTAATTTAAGGAAACCATTTACTTTTAGACATCCAAAGTATTGTATCCTTTATCATCAATGTTTTACTTCAATAGTTAGTTAAATACTAGTCTTCTGATAAATAAAATATTAAATGTGTTCCAGTGTGAGCCTAATGTATGCATTAATTGGCTTACTCCATACTAAAAGGACAAGTTTGAAAGTTAATGGAACATTGTATGAGATTATTAGCTGTATTTTCTTTTTGCATTTTAAATGAAAATTGTGCTATTTGGCAAATATTTGGTTTACTTTAGAAGTCATGTGCTACTTTTTTGTTAATGGTTTACAAATTACTCTAGTTTAGCGTGTGAAAATCAGCTGAGCTGTACCGAACCGAAGTACATTTTTTCTTACCGAACTGAACCCAAATTTTAAGTACCGAAGACCCCTAATTAAAACCATACAGGTTTCGGTCCCATTATGACCTTCTTCAGTGTGGTATAGGATAAGTAACTGTGCAGTACCACACAACTTAATAAAATTTTTGTCATAATAGGGGAAACTATAAATAACTTATTTTTGTTCCAAAAGTTCACAGAGTAAAATTTCAAAAACCAGATCTGTTACAAAATTTTTGTTAATACAGCATAAAAAAAAGTCTTGATAAACAGCGTAAAATTGAAGAGATGTGTATGTGAAAATATATAAGTTACGCTGAATAAGTTAGGTTATAAATGATGGTTGATATATATTTGCCAGGTAGCGACACATTGTAGAGAGACCTTTGGAAATAGGTGTGAGGAGTCACAACAAGGTTCTGTATGAGCACATGAAACCATGGACAGTTCTGGTGTTTGGTGATTTAATCACAGCAGCTTGTGATGACATTGAAGTGTGCAATTAAATGTAATTGTAATTTATTGCTTGAGCACAGGTAACATAAAAGTACAGGTAACTTATATATAATAATATCGTATGGCCTCGGGTGCCGTGTGCAAGCTTTGTTATTTGACACCCAGAGGGTAGCTTGCATGTCAAATTTTTCGTTGTTCCTTCACTATGAAGGAGGTTAGATGTTAGATATCTAAGCTCCTTAAACACTAGAGCTTTCTAGTAGAGAAATGAGGAACTTTGTGTTTGCGGAAACTCCCGAGATTAATTTTGCCATTATGAACTCGGCCTACTGAATTCAAATGGGATCTTTGACATGCCAACATCGTATGACATGCGTGTCGTATTTTTGCCGCCTTTCAAAAATCACTTACCACGGTCAGGAGTGAAATGAGGAACTTTGTGTTGGCGGAAACTCCCGAGATTAATTTTGCCATTAAGTACTCGGCCTACTGAATTCAAATGGGTTCTTTGACATGCCAACATCGTATGACATGCGTGTCATATTTTTGCCGCCTTTCAGAAATCACTTACCACGGCCAGGAGCGAACCTGCTATCTTGGGGTTAGTAGACCGACACGATAACCACTCACCCACCGTGGCAAGCTGTAAGTTTTAATAATTCACGTGAACTAAGAGAACAATGTTTGTTTAAACAGATTTGGAAAGCAATCTGATACTAGCATTTGTTCTTTCTTCTTTAATTATAGTTAAATGGTGATGCAATGGGAACATTCCATAAGTCGTCAAAGGATAACTTTAGTAATATGGGCCGAAGAAGCCTACTGAAAAGACACAACGACAATAACTTTTAATGTGTTAGCATTGTAATATAATAATCATAATTTTTACAATAGGCATGCTAAGTTTTATTGTTTGTTAGTTATAATGGATATTTTAAGATGTTAAAGATAGTAGATGCATTTGATGATGGACTAGGTTTGTAAATAAGTGTTTTTTACAATATAATGATAAGTGCCTGAGGAAGGGTGAATTGTACGCTTGAAACATGTCCCAGTGTTTAACAAAATAAAATGTTTGAATAAATGGTATTGAATAGACGGAACTGTATAATAACTTATCAATAGGACACTGTCCACCTCACTGGTGGCAGAATTCTTTGCAGAGAGTTTCAATCGTTGGTGTCTTCCATTTCCAAACAAGAAACCCCAGGTCGAGGAGCTTCATCACTAGGCCTACTGAGGAAAAGCAAGCGATTGAAGTACCAGAGAATCAACAGAAGAGGTTCCCGTTCTCTTGGACTCACAAATTTTATTTGGTTCCTGCCGAAGTGTACATTTTCTTCGCCACAAACTCTCAATCAGCCTCATGAGTCTGACAAAACCTAACCAACATTTCGTACACATTGTTTCTGGCACGTCTATCTCCATAACAGTAATTTTTAAATCCAATAGACATGTGTACGTTTGGAAGCAGTTTATTATTTTCCAAAATCGGCACTTGCCTTACACTTAAGGTGGCCATGGAGGTCCAGGATTAGATAACAAGGATAAAAATTACAGTAATACAGAACATAGATATATAATATGGCTGGGGAAATTCACATGTTGCTATAAAGTAGTTATTCGAAAGATGAATAGAATCCTTCAGAATTCTCCACAACGTCTCTGTGTACTAAAGGTAGGAGGCTTGTAGTTTAACGTGACTGTTAATCACGTGATCATGGGCCACGGGACCTCCATTTTACGTGGAATCCGAACCACGGGACATGGCATTTCACATCGAAAATCTCACATGTATTGACCGGGAACCGAACCCAGTCCGTCCTGGTGAGAGGCATACACCTTGACCGCTGCACCACCACGCCCCCTCTCTCCGTGTACTGCTGGGCACACAAACAATGACGTTGCAGGTGCTTCTTAGTGTAAAGAAACGATGTCCCATGGGCACCGAAGAGGACCTATAACCTCCCATGTGTAATCAGTTTCATTATAACTCACTTAAGTGAGGATTACATGGAAGATAGATAGCCCTTTTCCCGTCGTCAACTTCGATAGCTTGCTGGACATGCTTTTCAAATCGAATTGTGGGATTTAGTATCATAGCTTTCCCGAGAGGCCTATTAAGAGCTACAATATCCGCTCGTCTAGTACTGCCAACCTCCGACAAACAATGAACTTCCTCATAGACTTCCCAAAATGCACGCTCAAAAATGTCTCTGTTCATGGTAATTTTTCAAAGAAATAATCTGTAAAAGCACTGTGATACAAGTGTTACCTCCCTACACACATGTAAACTTGTTGAGACTTTTATCGTGTTCCTCGCTCTTGGTCTCAAGGTCTTTTGTCCATGGCAAGAGACGTAGACCAGTCGTGACACCACACATGGTAGAACTGGCATCAGATACGTGTTTCACGAGATGGTCTCTTGATAGGTCTACATATCTCAGCGTGTATGGCCCGCGTTTTTGGTTTAAACATAATGCTCGATTGAGAAAATTTCAAAAGTTCTTACCCATTTGGTCAATCTTTTCCATTTCTGCTATTAACTGGACTGGGTCCTTCCCCTTCAGAACTGCTGCTCGTACCATCTGTCTTTGTTTCTTATTCTTCTTCAACTCCTTCTTACGTGCCTCTTTTCCTAAAATAAAGCATTATGAATGGCAGGTTAACATTGCGAAGACTAATTTTAAGGTTAGAAGTAGAACTTGACAAGATATACTTACTGGCTTGGTCTGTCGGATTCATATATTTACCACTTTTAGTGGTATTTATTGACCTTCTACCCATGATTGCGTTTATAAATTTTGAACTTCCGTAGATAATAACAAAATAACAAAGGTACACAACGTAAGTTAATTCGTTTCAAAATTGTTCACTGTCACTTAATCCACACCCGGTAACTAATAGGGTAGTCATTAAATCTACAGTCAAGCGTTTTTCTCAATGGAGGTTGTACTTTGCATATGTTAGGACATCCTGACAGTACCTCTTCAATCAAATCTGGACAACAAAGTTTAGAGAAATTATTTACTTTCATACAAATCACCAACACACAACATACATGTAGATTTCGTACAGGTGCTTCAGTCTTGTGGTCGATTTTTCAACTAATATCGTCAGGAATCGAAAGTTGTTCGTAGTGCGAAGAAGTGTCACTAGATAGCTCTTATACTACAGATCGCAATTGCCAATTAATAAAAAGTAATTGAATGCGAGACGGGTTTTATCCGAATTTAGTTGTTAGCGGACAATTGGATATAAGTATTGTATTTATTGACCTTTTCTAATGTATGTAACATCTGTTGCATAACGAATGAAATTGTTAACGCGATTCTTCGTGCTGGTACCGTTATTTCTGTAGTAAGGTTGGTTGGCAACCTTAGTGCTTAGGGCTAGAAAATTCAGCTGACCTGACTTCTGTCATCAAACTGCAAACATGGGTGACATTGGTGATGGAGAGAGGCAGCCTTTACTTCAAAAAGAAAATAGTGAAGTTTATCCAAGCAATGCCGCTACTGATTACGACTCTGGTAAGCTTATTTGGTATGGCGTAGTTTGACACCTAATACGTATTTTACCGCCGTCTACATTTCCTAAATTGCTTGAAGTTAGCGATATGAACCTTGCACTTAGCGTAGTGACTCACAGGTATCCATACGAAGATTATTTAGACTAACGTCAAGGAAGTTTGTATAACTAGCTAGACTAATGAATATTATTTTCCTGTAAATGTTAACATTTGTTCGCAGGGCAACATGCTACAGTTTCTCCAATCGGGCCAGATGAATTGCCCCCGCCTTATTCTGCCGCAAGTCGAGGTGTACCAATGGTCACATGCCGCATTTGTCAGTCACTGATTGACATCTCTGGCAAAAGAAGCCAACATGTTGTAAAATGCTCCCAATGCAATGAAGCAACTGTAAGTCAAACAGTCAAACGAACGTGTTTGAATGCATTATTTCCAGTGTCCTGAGTTATGTAACTTTATCCCAAACAAAAGAAACTGCAGTTTCTTTTGTCTCCCTTCATTATTTCCAGTGTACTTGCCAACTAAGAGAACTGTAAAGTAAGAAATAGCAATGCAGTACCAGATTCTTAGGTACAGTAGCATATCCAACAATATGGGACTTCACTGGTAAAGTCTGACGAGTCGCATGCCAGCCAAGTGAATGTCATTTAGTCAAGTGGTATTTTTGTATTGATTGGGCGGAAATTAATAGATCTGTTTCAAATTAATTATTACGTTAATACGGACCGCAATGGATATAATATTCTCCAGTGGTGTAGCGGCTGTCCTTTGCTAGCTGTCCCGGATGTCTGGGTTCGATTCCCGGCTCTGCCAAGAAATTGAAATTGGTGTGAGGGCTTGAAAGGGTTGCACTCAGCCTTGTGAGGCAAAGCTGAGAAGAGGAGGTTCGAATCCCAAATCAGTCATCCTGGAATTGGTTTTCTATGGTTTCCCCAGTTCTACTCCAGGCAAATGCTGGGATGGTTCATAACTTAAGGCCACTACTGCCTCCATTAATTCTTGCCTTGGCCTACTGGCTTTTACACTTGTACCTCATGTATAAGACTTAGCCTATTACTCGCTCATTGTCACGTATGGAGCAGATACAGGGAGAATGACGGAAGGGACTGGAGCAGACTGCAAGCAGGTGATATTAGGTTTCTCAGAGCAGTTAAAGGGAAAACAAGATTGGACAGAATAACAAATGTAGAAATTAGTAAAGAACTAAATCGGGAAAGTATGAGAGAGGGGGTAGAGAAAAAGACTACGCTGGTATGGACATGTTAAAGAGGATGAGCGGGCAAAGGTTACCAAAAATAATGGAAGAACTTAAGATCGATGGAAGAAGACCTCAAGGGCGTCCAAGATTGTGCTGGAGTACAGCAGTGAGCGTCCGTATTGAGAGAGGAGGAGTCAACTGGCATCAAGTGGTGGGAAGATGGAATAAGATGGAGAGGCCTCGTAAACACCCAGACACGGCAATAGCTGGAACGACAACAATAAAAAATGGCTACTAACATTTCAATAAATATTCTTTTAAACTCAGCATTTTTCTAGGGTTATGCAGTGTCTTGTGTGAGCTTTTGCCTAGGAACACTAAGATAGGTTCATCAGCAGCCTCTTGGTGTCCGTGCCCGGACTCTGACAGGAGTAGCGAACTGCGAATTGCTGAGTTTAATTTCCTTGGCTGTGAAAGCCAATGTAGGACTACCATCTTTTTTGGAAGCCTTTGTAGGGAGGTGAAAGGCTGCTTGAGCTTTTAGCTCTCGCAGTAAAGAAGCGCATGTGTGCTTCATAAGAAGGGAGGTAGTGCATAGTTCGCTACTCCTGTGGGGGTCTGGCCATAGACACCAAGAGCCCGCTGATGAGCTTATCTTGGTGCTCCTAGGCAAAACCCCACACAAGACACTGCACAAACCTAGAAAATGCTGAGTTTAAAAGAATATTTATTGAAATGTTAGGAGCCATTTTTATTGTTGCCTATATAATCAATCAACATAATTGCTTTTCAGTTGGTCAACACAAGGGATTGGGCAGAAAGTGACTATTTTATCACCCTATTATTATATGAATGAAATATTACATTGACGCACTTGTCTATAGTACCGCCATCGTTACTTCCGACTTGACAGTTCACTGGCTGGCAATACGGTGTTGCCAGTCCATTAACGCGAATCAGCTGACGTACATGATTATTGCCGTTAAGTTAACAAAACTCGCGTAATGTGAACAGACATGTTTACACACATCATACTCGTGAATAAGTATATAGTAGCAGGAACTACAAATATACTGCGGTTAATAGAATATTTCTGATAATGAAGCAGAAAAAAAATGTAACAAATAAATTACCCACCATTACCTCCTCACGTCCGGGGTCGATGATAATCTGAGTTCAAGGAAATGTATTATAAAACCTATAAAGGGAACACACCACCCATTTCGGAGTCATGTCGTCACGTAAAGAAATGTTGTGGCTCGTCAGCCACACAATGGGCACGTTCTTTCTTGCTGCCATTGTTGGAGCTTTGTCGTGAATGACACTATGATACGGGGCATTGTCCATAACAATATTGTGCTCTTCTCAGGCAAGTTGTTCAGCAATATTTCTTCAAACCATTTCCTCTCTTGGCGCTTGTCTTCCTCGTGCTACACCCTGGCATAACTATCGCACACACGCACGGCAGAAATAACACAAACACTCACTGACCTAAAGCTAACCTACAACTGCACGTAATTTTACTACACTATGTCAAACGGCAAACAAATACTAAGCTATTAAATAACAACAGACTAGAATAATATCAAAAAGAAAAATATACGAGAATATACAAAGACCGCCAATGAAACTAACCGAGCACAATGCAAACAGCTGACAACATGTGTGACCGCAAGATTTTAGCTGGCAACATCGTCAGCGAAACTCAATTTATCTCTATATATCAATTTGAATGGCTGCCTGTAATTGGCTGGTTAGAGTGTAGCTTTGACGTAGCACTGAAACTTCAAGTCGGAAGTAAGGATGGCTCTAGTATAACAAGGGTGGGTTTTCGCTCATCAAGCAAGCTACCTAGGTATCCTTAATCTGCTTCTATTTAGCCATTCTAATGGTAAAATATATCTTCCGGATAAATTCCACATAAAGGTTGTTGTATTTACCTAAGAACAGTTTTTGTCCGAGTAGCTTGAAGACATTAAACAAATCAGAAAGTCTCCATATCAGATCTTACAACACAGTATTGGTAGACAGTACTGCTTCATTGTATGGTACAATTCTAGCTTTTTGCAATCATCTCAGCAGAGTATTTCTACATCTTGGTTTACAATTCTTAACACAGCAAAAGTAGCCACACCGTAACTTAATAGATTAGTTGGTGGAGGGAGGCTGTTTGTGCGTGAGGGTCGTCATTTCTCAGTCTTGCAACCTTGTGCATATTAAAGTAAATTATCAGAACCTGCATAAATAAAAAGTATCAGGTTGAAGGAGTCTGGAGAATCCTCTCCAATGAAACAGTCTATCGAGAGATTGACCCAGTTACCAGCATGATGAAGAAGAAAATAATCTCTTATTTCTTTCACATCCCACGATTACCAGAAAACAGGATTTTACGACAACTAGTGATGAGAAATCTGGGAAAGAAGACTGAGGGCATTAGATCAAAGAAATTCAAGAGGATCTGAAAACAATTGGACTCAAAATTACAGATACAGAAAACAAGAATAAAATTACCATCCTTCTTAAAATCACAAAATTTCAGCAGAAATGATGCACAGCCGGCCTGCAGAGATTTCAGACGGATTAAGAACACTGCGATCAGAACAAATGAACTGGGAGATAAGAAGAATCAAACAATACAACCTTCAAAGAAAAAGTGTACATGGAAGACTCAAGTGGTCCAATGTAGCCAATAAAGTTAATAATAATAATAATAAAAGAAATAGTTCTCTTTTCCAATGCATAATGCTTTAGTGCGAGGGGGAGGATATAATTTCCAAGTGATTTTGTGTTTTGAGTGTGTATTTTTTAAGAATGTGGGGGCTACTTGCAGGAGGCATTGGTGCGGGTAATTGGACTTTGTAGCTCCATTCCTGTGCATAGTGAGATGACTCAATGTTCAATGATTAAATTTCTTACATGTGAAGGTGTGAAACCGACGGTTGAACAGTTCAAGGATCCATCACTGTCACGGGCTTGTTTGCCTGGCATAAGGAGTTCAAGAAAGGTCGTCAAAATGTCACCCATGACCGTCGTGCGCAGACGAGCCTTATGGAGGAGAACATATACGCCATTCGTGATCTCGTTGAAGGGGACCGCCATTTAATGGTTTTAGACATTGCTTCGCAGGTCGGCATAAGTTACGGGAACTACCAAACCATCATTAAAAATTAAGTATGGTACTGGAAAGTGTGCTCCCAGTGGATCCCGAGACTTTTGAATGCAGAACACAAGTTGAACCGTCTGCAGGTTAGTGAAAAGCACTCGGGAAGGTTTGCTGATAAAGGGGATACATTTTTGAATCACAGCGTCACTTGTGTTGAAACTTGGTTACACCACCACACGCCCACATCGAAACAAGCCAGTACGGAGTGACAAAAGGTGGGTGAGGCACTTGCAGTGAAAGCCAAGAGTCGACAAAGTGCTTTCGAGAGCGTTCTTTGACTAGCGTGGGGTTTTATACATTGATTTTTTGCACGAGCGTCGCACTATCTATGTTACGCAGTGCACTGCTGTGACCTTTTGAATAAGGTTAGACTTGCTTATCGCCGCAAATGACGTGGCCAACGAATACAAGACGTAGTGGTCGCTTGGTAGGCGTAGTTGTTTACTTGAGGTGAAAATGTATCGATGTTTAATTAGATGTGTGCATTATAGGTTATGTTCTAGTGTTTTTTGGCCAACGGTTTGAAGATTGGCAATTGTGGATGACCTAACGCTTGACGAGTTCATGCATGCGATCAGCAAACGTGGTGACTGAAGCACGAGTGGCTTCAATGAATGGTACCTAATAGAAATCGACGGCAAGAAAATTGCTTTCATTTGTTGTAATGGGGTCCGGCGATAGTTTCTTCCTTAGCACTGACTCATACTACCTAGAAAAGTGACCCTCAAGTGACAATTCATATTCAGTTATTCATGATTACAGGGGTGGGAGAGCAGTTTACTGCAATGAAAACGCTACAGGGCGCCCGAGAATGTTCTTCGCAGTGGGTACGTGCAGCTGTGAGTGGTTGAGTCATAAGTTTAGTTGGCTGCACTGTGTCCTTGAATGGGGGACTCCCGTGTGTGGGCTGTCAGTGTGTATTGCGATAAGCAATCGAGCCTGTATGTCTTCAGTGTGTATTACACTAAGCGAGCGTTCAGATAGATTATTGGATGAGTGCAACAGTATACAGGCGGTAATGTTTACTACTGAAGAGAGAGTTTATTTTGGTGGAATACGTTTTTCGCGAAGGCGATCGGTTTACAGAAAATATAAAATTAAGATTTCAGGCGCGGTTTCCTAATTCAAAGTGTCCAAACTGTGATACCGTTCGGGATTTGGTAAGTAAATTTCGTGTGACTGGCTCAGTTCACGATGTACCGGGAACAGGCAGGCCTATGCTTTTAACAGACGAAAAACTTGATAAAATCTCCGATATAATGCTGCGTGTCCAAGTAAATCAACACTAAAATTAGCTCAACAAATAGGAATCTCTAAGTCGACAGCACATAAAGCTGTAAGAGACAAGCTTCAGTTGTTCCCTTATAAAGTTACCGTGGTTCATGAATTTAAGCAAACTGATTACGGAAAAAGAGTGATGTACTGTGAATGGTTCCAGCATCTGTTATGAATGGTTGTGGCGAGTACAAAGTTTACTGTTTATTTGTTATGATGCAAGCGGCAGACGTGCTACCAACGTCACTGCTGTAGCTAGCTCTCGCAGACGCATGTAGGCGCTGCGGATAGCATTTCCGCACTCGCTGTATAATCTTGAATGATCTTTTAGATTAAATATTGTAGACCGCACAGTTACATTAAAAATTCAGATCTAAAATCTACAATCCAACATTATGCGGATTGTCTGATTAGTTTTCTTCATGGACCTATGAATGTGTACTGATATACATTTCTCAATGGTCTGAATGGTGTGTGGATGAGGGTATCTTCCACCTCGGACCTCAGGTAAGGACGGTTTCTTCCATTCCAGTACATCTATTACAGACAGCCATTTAGCATGCCTTACACACCTTCTGTGTCCCTCTTGCATTTGCTGTTTTTTGCTCAGTTTGAAGTACACTATTATTATCACTAACCTCTGCGGTATGGGTCCTTTTATTTTTGCTTTGCCAGTTTGGCATAGTATGTTCCTCAGCGAGTTTCTGTGAGAGATCTTTGTATTTGTAACCGCTGCTAAGTCTAGAAGATTACTGAAAGTATGTGCAGCTGGCTTACAGTATATTTTCTGGTATGGTGTTCAGCTTCTTCTGTCAACATCTGGGTGAAGTGAACAGAGATCTAGTACATTGTTATTGGCCTCCCTTTGATAAATCCTCAAAATTGTTGTTCTTTTTTAGAACCTGGGTGTTGAACTTTCACTACCGGTGGAACCTCCCTCCTTTCTCTGTTTATTTATTTATTTATTTATTTATTTAAATTTATTTATTTATTTACACTGTTTACGCCCACTTTGGCGCACCAAAAATCAAACCTTATATACAAAGTCTTCAAATACGAAGTTCAGTTCTTAATACTTGATAATTTTTTCCTTTCCCAATACTTCTTCATTCTGGAAGATCTTGCAGCTCGTTCTTCTGCTGATATAACATATTGCTTACGCTGTGAAATTTTGAATGTTAGTAGAGTGTATTTGTTATTCAGAAGCCGTTTCTCTTCCCTATGTTCAATTTGATGCTTAGTAATTTTCAATTCGTCTAAATCCATTTGTATTTCTTTAAACCATGTGATTTTTTTTTACTATTCCAAAAGAAGTCAGAAATTTGTTTCAGTAGTCTAGTATTTGGCAAGCGGGATGTGTCCAAAAATGCGCTAGCGACTACGCCACGGAAACGAGCCGGGAACGTGTGTGAGAATAGGACTACACATGTTTGAGGATTGATTTTAAACATTCAATTTTAAACACACTAAGGCCCATTGGCAAGAACGCTCGAACACGGCAAAAATATTTTCTTATGAAGAGCAAACCCTCAAAATTTGAACTCTTTCCTAGAAATCACTTTGCGACCTCTCCTTGTCAGCACAAAAGTTTTGTTTGTTGACTTGTGTGATTGTCTAGCCCTACCCTTTTCACTTAGTTCCTGAATATTTTGCACTCTACATGTCTTCTGTTCTCCATATTTATGGAATAATTTAATCAAATTCACACTACACACGAAATAAGTGGCAACAAACTGCAAGCTTCTTTCTGCGAATGGTGAGTTTGCTCTAACCATTATACTCGTTGGTGGAGAAGATTAATACTTTTCAAAGCTACTGAATGTTAAACACATTGAACTGGATGAAGAAAGGGAAAAAGAAGGAACAATGGAGGAAGAAGAACAAGAAAAGGAGATATCTATGCTAGAAATAGAGGAAGCCATAAAGAAGATGAAGAGTGGCAAAACACCTGGAGTGGATGAGGTGACCACAGAAATGATAAAAGCAGCAGGACCAGTAGGGTTGCAGTGGCTGTATAGATTATTTAGAATAATTTGGAAGAAGAAAGAGATCCCAGAAGAATGGGGAAAGGGTTTAATTATCCCACTTTTTAAGAAAGGTGACATAAAGGAATGTAACAATTACAGAGGGATCACCCTTATTGCCCATGTAGCCAAGATCTTTGAGAGAGTATTGGAAGGTAGACTGAGGAGGCAGACAGATGGAGAGATGGAAGAAGAACAGATCAACTTTTGATCTAATCTTTACACTAAGGCATATGATGGAGAAAAGATGGGAGTTTGGAAAAGACATGGTGATGACTTTTATTGATATTGAGAAAGCTTATGACAGTGTGCCTAGACAGGTGGTGTGGGATGTATTAAGAAAAAGGCAAGTTAACAGTGCAGAAGTGCAAATGGTGAAAGCTATGTACAAATATTGTGTCAGTAGCGTAAAGACCACTATAGGAGAAACAGAATGGTTCAAGGTGGAAACGGGTATCCGTCAAGGAAGTGTATTGTCCCCCTTACTATTCATCATAGTCATGGATGAAATCCACAAGAATGTTAAACAGAGATTGGGACAAGAGGCAATAAAGGCCATGCTGTTTGCAGATGATATAGTGATATGGGGTGAGGATGAAAAGGAAGTACAAAAACAAGTAGATGTATGGAACCAAGAGATTGAGAAGTTTGGGATGAAAGTTAGCACAGAGAAGAGCAAGGCAATGGTAATGTCAAGGGGAAGTAAGGAGGGAAGAGGAAAGATAGAAGTGAACGGAAAAATTCTAGAAGTGGTGAAAAGTTTCAAGTACTTGGGAAGTGTGATCACAGAAGATGGAAAGATTACTGAGGAAATTGGAAAGAGAATACAACAAGCGAACAGCTTCTACCAGAGTGTTAGGGGTATTCTGTGGAACCAAGATGTCCCAAAGAAATGTAAGCAGGTATTATATTCAACCTATTATGGACCCGTACTAACATATGCAGCTGGAGCATGGACCACTACAAAAAGAGAGGAGAGTAGAATACAAGCAGCGGAGATGAAATTCCTAAGAGGTATAGAAGGGAGGACCAGAAGAGATAAAATCAGAAACGAGGAGATAAGGAGGACAGGAATCTTGAAGCTGCAGGACAGGATAGAAACAACCAAGTTAAAGTGGTATGGACATATGATGAGAATGGGAGAGGAGAGAGTGCCAAAGAAAGCTTTTCTGGAAAAGGTTTCGGGGAAGAGACCGCGCGGAAGGCCCCGAAAGAGATGGGCAGATACAGTGTGGGAGTGCGTGGAGAAGAAGGGAGGAAAACCTGAAGATGTACTTAAAGGGGGAGAGGAGTGGTGGAGAGACAGGCAACGTTGGAGGTCCTTGATTCACAACCCGACCCAGGAAGCTGGAAACGGGAAATGAAGAAGAAGAAGATGGTGGAGAAGATTGATCTTTCTAGTGGGAGTGAAGATTGAAGGAGAAATCATTTCAACTCTGAGATTTGCTGATGACATCGTCATCTTGGCCAACACTCCAGAGGATTTGAAAGAGTTTTTGAATGGTATGGACTCGGTTTTGAGGAAAGAATTCATGATGAAAATTAATAAACTTAAAACAAAAATATTAAAATGCAGTCGAAATAAATCAGAAACCTCTATGGACATCAAATTGGCAGGTGAAAAGCTAAAGGAAGTAGGAGACATCTGTTACTTAGGAAGCAAAATAATCAGTGATGGACGGAGCAAAGAGGATATAAAAAGTAGATTAGCACAGGCAAGGAAGGAAAGCATTTCTACAGAAAAGGAATCTGTTGACATCGAATATAGATTTAGGTATTAGGAAGTCATGTTTGAAAGCCTTTGTCTGGAGCGTGGTGCTCTATGGAAGTGAAAGGTGGACTGTTGGTGCAGCAGAAAAGAGGAGAGTTGAAGTGTTTGAAATGTGGTGTTACAGGAGAATGATGATCAGATGGGAAGATAGGGTTAAAATGATGAGGTATTAAGTAGAGTGGGAGAGGAGAGATGATTCTGGCGACTGCTAATGAAGAGAAGAGATAGGTTGGTAGGACACATACTAAGACACCCAGAAATAGCAAGCTTAGTTATGGAAGTAAGAGTAGAGGGAATGCCTACTGAAAAGGAATGTACCAAAATCACTAATTAACAAGATAAAAATGTTGTATTATGAGAGTAAGAGCAGTGTACAAGTGGGTAGTGTTGATTCTGAATCATTCTATACAAAAAAAGGCCTCAAGCAAGGAAGTGCACTGTCACCATTATTATTTGTTATATTGATGGATGAAGTCATAAAACGTGTAAAACAGAGTATCAGTAGTGATGAAGTGAAGGCCTTGGTATTTGCAGATGATGTGGTGATTTGGGGAGAGGGAGAAAAGGAAGTGCAAAGGAGATTGGACATTTGGAATGAAAAGCTGAAGGAGTTTGGAATGGTAATTAATAAAAAGAAAACTGTAGTCCTGCACTGTGGAAAAGAGGAAAAGAGAAGCCAAGTGAACATAGATGGAGAATGGTTAGAGAATGTGGAACAGTTCCCATATCTGGGTAGCATTGTTAACGGAGGTAATGAAATCAACCCTGAAATTAACAACATTCTAAGTAAAAGCACAACATTCTATCATCAAGTCAGAGAGCTTTTATGGGATGACAAAGTGCCCAGGAGAACGAAATTAACACTATATAAACAGTACTTCATACCAATTGTAACATACGGACTGGAAACGCTGGTAACTAGCAAGAGACAAGATAGTAAGATCCAAGCAGCAGAAATGAAATTTTTAAGAACATCTGTAAAAAAGACAAGAAGAGATAGAATTCAAAATGTTAAAATCAGAGAAGAGCTAAATGTGGAACCGTTAGTACAGAAGATACGGAAAGCAAGACTGAGATGGTTCGGACATGTGAAGAGAATGGGAAAGGAACGAGCGGCAAGAAGGGAGTTGGAAAGAGAGGTTAAGGGTAAGCGATCAGTTGGAAGACCAAGAAGAAGATGGATGGATCAGATTCGGAAGGACATCGGAGAAGTAATGGAGCAGGAAAAGTGGAAGGACAGAAACGAGTGGAAGAGGCTTGTTAACCACACCCGGGCGACTGGAGTGGGACATTGATGATGATGATGATGATGATGAGTAGAGCACAAGAACTGTAGGGGTAAACAAAGGTTAGAATATGTTAAACAGATTGGATGTAGGGAGTGGTAGCTATGTATAGATGAAACGATTAGCTCAGGACAGGGAGGTATGGAGAGCTGCATCAAACCAGTCAAGAGACTGAAGACTCAAACAACAACAGTGTTAATAGCTTAACTGGACTCATCACAGAAGATTGTTGGTCAACACGAGTGCCCAATTAGAGGTGTGAAGTAACAAATATTGTACCACCCTTTCACTTGACACAAATGTTACATGAATTACGGTATTTATTTATACACTTCTCTAACAAATGGTGGGGTTTAATTAGATAATATTTATCGCTCGTCAAGCGAGCATCGTCGGATCTAAATATATACCAGACAAAATTGCTCTATGAAACTCGGCCAACACCCACAATGCCAGTCGCTACATCCCACCACTAAAGGCACAGCAACTACTGCTTTATTTATTTTACGTGTCCAGGAAAAATTACAATAAAAAGGGAACAATACAAACAAACTTACAGACTGTAATAACAAATGGAATGCGATGACCAGAATTTGTCAGTCTTATCCTGTCATTTGCTCTCCACAGAGTGTCTCAGGTAGGTTTCTGCATACCAGATGATGATGATGATGATGATGTGGGTCCTGCAAGTCTGTGTTCAGTGTGGCCCCATGTCTTGAGACTAGCCGGTTCTCAAGTCTGTTGATTGCCTTCTAGATGACATATGGCTGATTCTTCCTATGAGCTTCGGGTAGTGAATCCCGCCTTAACTGTAATCGGCGAGTTCCAGGCAGTGTCGCCAATTTGGTGTTTTTAGCACCAGATCTGGTGTTTCTGAAGTTCATCTGGTGACAGAAATTTTCATATATCACCATAGCGAAATCCTGGTATTATTTCATTAAAACCAGTGCCAAATCATGAAATTGTCTCCTATGACTAATAAATAAATCCTGAAAACCATGCAATAGTTTTAATAAAGTTAACCAATAAAGATAGACAAAATTCAGCCTTACACGTGTCAAGGTCAACACTCCAGCAAGGGAAGTCTCTGAAATTCTCATTTTCGTGCATAATTGCCAAGTAAGCGCAACATGCAGGGCACTTGTATAAAGAATCTGCCTATCCTCTATTTTCTTCCCAGCTGCCAGGGTATTTCCCAGTTTCATGCGAACGCTCCTACGCAAACACAGTTAGTATTGTAAATCTGTCTCAAACCCACGGTCGCTGTTTGTTCGTTGCCTAGTAGGCTGTAGGATATATTTGCCAAAATTGGAAGTATGCAGAGATACAGCAGTACTAACCTTCCTGCTCTAAAGATGTAATACCGGTAGCAGGCTCCGAAAGTCAAGAAGAAGATTTTTAATGAAAGAAATGCAAGTTAAAAGAAAATCCGTTTATATATTTATATTTTTTGGTGTTTTTCTACTGATTTGAATCATGGAGTCCAGCTGGTGCCTTTCTGGTGTTTTAAAGTACAGGGTTTAGTTCTTTCCCATTTCAAGATTTGGCAACACTGGTTCCAGGTGTTGATTGGCTTCGGTGGCGTAGTCGGTAGCATGCTCAACTGCTATGCCCAAGATAGCGGGTTCAAACCCGGCCGAAGTCGTTGGATTTTTTAAGAGCGTTAAAAATCCTTCAGTCCATGTCATGTCCCATGTCATAGATTTATGGCATGTAAAAGATCCTTTCACAGACTAAACTTGTGTAAAGCAAAATTTGTTAGGTTAGATTTCGTCAGAACGCTCTATCAAAGTTCCAACGTTCGCCACTAGGTATCATTGATATCTGGTGGCGAAAGTTGGAACTACTTGAAATTGAAAGGAACTGGTAGCTCACACTTTAGGGTGTCCGCTGAAAGCAGCTACAGACTCAGGCGAGCCGAACATGTCCTCGGACACTCCCGGCACTAAAAGCCATACGATAAATAAATAAATTGGGTCGCTACAGTTGACTGTAGGAAGCTCTTCATCACCTAAGCCATGGGTTGATGTATAATATGTCCAAATAAGGGGTGTCTAGGATAAGTTTCCTACTTCTTCTCTACTTCTGCGAATATTTGGTGGTGCTATACCCATGATTTGTTAAGAGGAGTTGGTCGCAGACAACCTGTCACGATACGTCCAGGCTGTACGTGCAGAATTTCACCACACTGGTGCTGCATACTCTGCTGCGGAAAAACTTAGACTGCTGATAAATAGGGAAGCACTCCGGTATTTAATTTATTATATACGATGTTGCAAGACTGAGAAATGACGATCCCACCCACAGTCTCCCTCCTCCAACTGACGTATGAAGGTGTAGCTACTATTGCTCGTAAGCGTTAAGCCCCTAACTAGAATTGTAAACAAATATACAGAATATGAGATGGTGGTAAAAAGCTGGAACTGTAAAATATGCAGAGTTTAAAGATGTCATGTGGAGACTTATTTGAATTGTGTTTTGAAACAAACTGTCCAAAGGTATGTTGAATTCAACAACAGCAATTTATGAAGAAACTAATGTATAAATAAAAGATGATACAGTGAGATTCTTTTGCTGGAACGGGGCCGGCCGACTGTGCATTGCATTTTGTACGTATTTTGAACTTAACCTACATTTTGTGCGTATTTTTCAATCTATTCCTTTTGTGAGTATTTTCGTTCTAAATTCCCTTTTGTAAGTATTACCGCTCTCCATTTTGTGAGTAGTTTCAATCTGAGTTCCTTTTTGTAAGTATTTTCCTTCTCTCTTAATTTTCGTTCTGGTTTCCAGTTCATTGACATTTTCACTATCACCCAGACCATTAGGGGCCAATAACCTAGATGTTAGGCCCCTTGATGCAACAATTATCATCAACCAACCAGCCCTTTTCGTTGGTCCTTCACGACGATTTATGAAGCCTAGGTCGTGTGCATATACAAATTACATGGTGTAAATGGATTTCATTTAAAGATATTTATGGTAGTTTAATTCAGGTGCAATGTTGTGTGCCACATGCAGCATTTTATATTCATGCTTAAGATTTCAGTGTACCTAAAATCAAGAAAATAACAGGCGTTTCTTCGTATTTTACTTAATTTTGATGCTTGCGATTTACCACATATTATGTCGCTTGGGGTTTTTACTGAGTAGATTTCTAATTTCATATGGAGTCACATATTTACTGCCCGTGCATATATTTGTGTTGACTCGCTGAAAATTACCATCGGGTTGGTAATAAGTAGAGCCCGGATTTTTTGAAATGGTATATATAAAAATGCATATTTTGAGGGTTTATTGGATTTTTTTGTATATTCTGAACATAACAGCATATTTTAGTATAAACAGGTAAAAATAAGGCTAATTTAAATCATACTGCGTGTTGGCCATCCCTTGTAAGCAACGACATGACAGTACTCATACTTTACGCAATGCCTGGATATTTGGTTGGTTCCTCAGTTTAGGGGCCATGTACTTTGGGTGTGTGTAGAATCTGTCTGATAACCGGTTTGTGATGACTGTATTAGTGTGTGTTATGTTTTTTTTTACATTCAAGTAAGGACTGCAGACTTTGAATTTTTCAAATAGTTCCTACATTTGCCGCCAAACGCCACCGGCAACGACTACTAGTTCAGAACTTAGCTACTAGATGCCACCGCAGTTGGCTCCTGTCAACGAACGTATGAACCTAAGAGCGTTGTTTACATTCTTAACCTATATAATTTAGCTTCTCACAGGTGCAATTAGTGGAAGGTTCTTTAACATGACATGACATGGGACTGCCGGCTTTACTTCCCCTCCGATGGAAGGCGTACTGAGGGATTTTTAACGCTCTTAGAAATCAGACGACTTCGGCCGGGTTTGAACCCGCGATCTTGGGCATAGAAGCTCACCATACTACCTGGATTTTTGAAGAAGGGAATGGAGTGGGACATTCCTTTCACCATCTCGGCAGCCCGGGGATAGTATCAGTTACCGGTAATGTGTTACTTTTCAAACTGCCTAAAGAGAAGAGCGGCAGAAAGTATTTATTAAAACAGCGGGTGTCAGGTAATAGTGAATATTCAATTGATGGCTTGGGAGCGGACATTTATGCACTGAAAACTACACTGGTCAAAACAATTAGGGGATCAGTTGAGATATCTAGGTTCTGACGTATTGTCATCGGCAGAATGACCTAAAATGACTCGACGTCTTTCTGTCGGTTCGGCGGAGTGGAGACAACAACAATACGGCAACCGAGATAGTGGTAATAACAGAAAGTTGCTGCAGAGGGGGTTGGTGTGGACGTGTGTCTGTTTACTCTACCAAACGAATGGCAGTTTGCTTCAGATGGTGTAGTGAGCAAGTAGTGCAATGCAACAACAACGTGACACACCCGAAGGTGTGGCATGGCGAGCCATAGGAAGGTTGGAAATGGGACAGGCACAGAGGGAGGTGACTGCAGCGATTTTAGTGTCCCAAAGTGTAATTTACAGGACCTGGACGCGATTTCAGACAATAGGAACCGTTAAAAGAAGGCCAAGGTCGTCCACGGGTAACATCAGCAAGAGATGACAGTTATCTCCGGTTAACAGCCCGTCGAGAGAGGAGGCTGAATGCAACACAGCTGCAAGACACCCTCCAGGCGGCAACAGGATGCGCAATATCAACACAAACGTCCCACATCACCTTCGGGAAAGTGGCCTCTACACACGGAGGCCTATGGTGTGTGTCCCATTAAAACTACGTCATCGTTTAGCCCGCAGAAACTGGGCGGAGGAACATCAGGATTGGCGTTGTAACGAATGGCGCCGGGTTCTGTTCACAGATGAGTCTAGATTTTGTGTTCAGCCGGACATTCGTCGTTCCCTCATCTGGAGAGAACATGGAACTCTGAACAATCCCACTTATGTGCAGGAAACATCCCCATATCATAATGGTGGACGATTGTTGTGGGCAGTTGGACGTACGGACCTCTATGTCGTTCAGAATAGTGCTTTGACTGCTCAGAGGTATCGAGACGAAATCCTTCGACCGTTTGTTGTGCCCTACACTGGTGCCATTCTGGTGGACGATAACGCACGTCCCCACAGAGCTGCACTGGTGGACAACATGCTTGACGACGAGGCCGTTGAACGTATGGAGTGGCCAGCTTGTTCACCGGACTTAAACCCGATTTAGTATGTCTGGGATGCACTTGGAAAATGCATTGCAGCCAGACCAGCACCTCGCACAACGGTTGCCGAGCTGGATATTGCACTCGTGGAAGAATGGCCAAATATCCCTCAAGAGCTGATTGAAAACCTCAAACTGGCCATACCACGCAGGTGTGCAACTGTCCGAGGTGATCACACACCAAATTAGAGGGCAACGAGTATGGCGTTCTCACTATTATGGTAGACCCAAGGTGCCTTGCTCTAAGTAAACGCCATGTAAACCTCCAGTAAAGAGTTGAGACAGCACAATATCGTTCTGTAGCGCACACAAATTACAATTGTAACTGAACTCTGAATAAAAGACGTTACCATATGTATCTTGTGTATGATATTTCACCTGATCCCCTAATTGTTTTGACCAGTGTATTAAAATTGACATAATTTGTCTCCTGAAAACATTAAAAAACTTGCAATTATCTATTGTGATGCTTCTTTCCACTGTGAATGATACATGTATAAAGTGAGTGAATAACATTGGATTATTGTTAAGTGCATATTATTCAATATTTAATGCATATTTTAATAGTTTTCAGTGCATAAATGTAATAAAAGAACTCTGAAACATCGCTCCAAGGCTTCCTAAACAGAAAAGTTCTAAAATGAGTATTTTCTCAACCCTAACCGTGGTTTGGTTCCCCCTTGTTACTAAGGACACCTTAGAAACCAGTGTGTTCATAATACTTTGGTATGCCCTATTATAAATTTATTTATTTATTCGTTCCCCATAGGGAGACCGTTACAATACAATCAATTTTCATGTTTTATTCTGGCCGTTTCTTCTTTTTCCCCAAAAACCTCTCATATAAACACTAT
This sequence comes from Meconema thalassinum, assembly GCA_946902985.2. NCBI lineage: Eukaryota > Metazoa > Arthropoda > Insecta > Orthoptera > Tettigoniidae > Meconema > Meconema thalassinum. The sequence goes on along the minus strand of OX336390.1, from coordinate 12,591,479 downwards.
GCTTCCTCTTCTTTCCCGGTTGTCTCTCTTTGGGAGTTTGCTCCAAAATATAAATAAGTATTATACAACAATATAATAATGATGACATCTTGTCTGTAGCCCATCCGCAGTGCCCCGCCCGGCAAGAAGTATGTTCGATGCCCTTGCAACTGCCTGCTGGTCTGCAAGATGTCGTCGCAGAGGATCGCCTGTCCACGACCAAACTGCAAGCGGATAATAAACCTGGCTTCCAGTCCCGTGTCTCCCCCTGTCGCCACAATGCCTGGCATGTGTCGTGTTACCTGCGCACACTGCCATGACACATTCTTGGTGAGTCGGTGCTAAGTGGTTTAACATTCAATGCAAACTAAGAAACATAATCATTATTTTCCTACAAATAGCTTACATTTTCTTTGATCTGATACAACAAAAATGGGGTCTTACAGAAATGGGAGATTGAAATCTAAATGGTAATAAATAAAACCACCAATAGCCAATAAATGTATTATTAGTTGTTAATGGACTAGTTTCGACCACCGTGTGATCATCAGCAATCTTAGCAAGTAACTATTAAAAAATAAAGTTGCAAATAATTGAACATTGATTATTGGATGATGCAGCATCAATCTTGTTCTGTGTCTGAAGATGAATGTAGTGATCAACTGTATTAGTTATGTCCAAGGCCATTAGGACAAGATTCTCGGCTGGAAATCATTTTTGTGCAACAACACTTTGGTTTGTCAACATTTTGTAAAAATTGGTTTTATGAAGTAATAGTTTGGAAAAATTTCTTGAATATGAAATTTTAGGCTTTTTATGTTCTGTTCTTATTTTTTTCTTAGAATGACCCATCAAAAGCTGGGATGTGTGAAGATTACTGCCTGATGCTTTGTAGCATCCTGCTCCAGAAAATATGCTCGGTACGAAAAGAGGTTATAATTTCTGTAGTCTTACTGCATAGTGTCAGTGGAGGGATACACGGAGCCGTATGAATAGGAATATATCAAAAAGAGATTGATATTGTTTTCTGTTTGCATACACTAAATAGTAATAGTAAATAGCCAAATAACAGTATTTTCCATGTTAATTATTGATTTAGGATAACCTTAAATAAAATGTTAAAAATTGCTTATGTACTCCTGGACAAACACGGGTACTTCTGCTAGTAAAATCTTTCTTCGGCTTTTCCCAATTAATTGGGTCGCCGGAGCCAACCAGGCTCATGTTTTTGTTTTGGCTGGGGATTTAAGGCAGGATGCCCTTCCTGACCCCACGTGATGCTTTCAGTTGAAAATTCCACCCCGCTGTCACCGGGTTTCAAACCCCTGCCGTCCGGGTGAAAGACAAGCAGCTAAGCCACTGTGCCATCACGCTTCCCACAGATACTTCTGCTAGTAATAATAAGATATAGAACAAAACTAAAACTCCAGGAGACACTTTGTCACGATGGAAACAGAGTTTATGTAGCTTGTGCGTGATGATGCAGTAGTCAAGCTGCTTGCTCCTCACCAAGGTGGACTGGGTTCAATTCCCAGTTAATGCATGTGAGATTTTCGAAAGTGAAATCTCCCATCCTGTGGTTTGAAATTCTCATAGAAAGAAAGTCCTATGGTTCATGATCGTGAGATTTTAATAGGCTTGACCACCATAAAACACATCTCGCAGGTAATGTTCAGTGCTGTAATTGGGCCGGCCCAAATGTATTCATTAATCTCATGTAGCCTAATTATTTCATGTTTAGGAAATAACACAGATTACAATTTGGGTACAGTCATATTGATCTACTAAACTCCTCACCTTGCGTGGTGGCGCAGTGGTCTGCGGACCAATGCCATGTTCGGATCCCACATGAACAGGAGGTCATGTGGTTTTTCTTTGGCCTGTGTTGAGTGTGGCAACTCAAAAGAATCGGAAAAAGACATGGAAGTACTCTAAGATGAGATTATTTTCCCTCCATTTGTGATTTCTCTGTTATCCCATTGCTGCTAATGATGTAATTTAATTTCTCTCTTTGTTGCAGTTCAACACTTTAAACAATGCCCTTGCTAGATGCCCTCATTGTCGGAAAGTGTAAGTAACCTTACCTTGTGTATTACATTAAACTACATATGAATGCGGGCACTGTTACAGAGGGCTGGAAATTAATTCAACTGGGCCTATTGTGAGTTTTGTACTGATTTTTCATTGGGATGTGGCATGTTTTTTTTAAATAGTGCGCTATATGTTAATAACATAAAAGTACAGTGCACTTCCAATAATTCTCGGTAATTAATGCACAAACTTCCGCGAATTATCCGCAGTTATCCTTTTTTAAGCCTAGTAAAAACAAAACTATTCATTAAAATAATGAAATGTACGGTATTTTATGAACACGCCAAAAATAATTATTACCCTTTGCTACATTGCATTGTAAGACACTAGACTAGAGGTGTTAGGATTATGCCAACATTAATAACTAAGAAAAAGACTTGTCATCACTTTTTGTTTCTTAGATCGATTATTTTTTCTAATTTTAGATTGTATATTTCTGAAGAAAACAATATATAAGAACTATTTTTCTATATGAGAGATAAGTGTGACACTAGCTTGACTGAGGGAATCTTTCGTGATTTCCGTTGGATCACATTAAAGAACTTCTCCATGGCTATATTCTGGTACTCTGGTGTGTCTAGAGCCATAGCAGTGTTCAACTATTACATTATTCGTTCACATCAAACATGATGAGGGGGACATTGAAGGTATCAAACCCTTGCCAAGCGATTGAGATTGTGCTCACAAGTCTATGCTTGAAATACTGTTCCTCTTGCAACTCTCCTTCCACCTTTCTTCTCATTCTTCTTTCTAATATCCTTTCCAGTATTTTTACTATCTGTGATATGAGGGTGATCCCTCTATAGTTATCACACACCTTCTTGTCCCCCTTCTTAAACACTGGTATTATTAGCCCTTTCTCCCAGTCTTCTGGTACACATTTCCGTTTCCACACACACTTGAGCAATCGATACAACCATTGCATACCAACAGGTCCAGCAGCCTTTATCATTTCTACACTGATTTCATCCACCCCTGTTGCTTTTCCCATCTTCATTTCCTGTACTGCTAATTCCACCTCCAGCATTGTTATATCATCTTCTGTTATAGAGTCGTCAGGTTGTGTCACTTCGATCTCACCAGTACAATTGCTCACATTCAATAGCTTATCGAAATACTCCTTCCATCGTCCCTTTATCTCTTTCGGGTGTGTTAACAACTCTCCATCTTCCTTTTTCACCTGCTTTGTGGTAACTCTTTCTTTCCTCTTACTTCTTAGAAGCCCATACAGCATCCTTTTACTGCCACTTATATCTGTTTCCATTCTTCGTGTAAATTCTTCCCAACTTTTCTTCTTTTCTTCTCCTACCACTTTCTTACACCTCCGTTTGCTGTCGTGATACTTCCTTTTGCTTTCTTCTGTTTGATCTCGGTTCCATTCTTTCCATGCAAACTTCTTTTCTTTCACTGCTTTCCTTACTTCCTCATTCCACCACGGTGTCTCCTTCTCTTTCACTCTTGTTGACGTCCTACCACAAGCACTCTCTGCTGCACCAGCAAATGCCTTTTTAAAGTGGGACCATTCCTCTTCTACATTTTCCACTTCAGTAACTGGGATTTGTTGCTTCAATCTCTCCTGAAAATCTTCCTGTACAGTTTTGTCTTTCAATTTCCATACTTTTATTTTACTTTCTCTGATCTCCTTTAGGTTTTCCAATTTTTCCCATCTAAATTTTGCCACCACAGCTCTATGGTCCCCATCAAATGCTTCTCCTGGTAAAGCTGTCACATCTATCAGCTTTCTGCGATTTGTCCTTTCCACCAGGAAGTAGTCAATTACTGATTTTGTTCTTCTATCGCCCCAACCATATCTCGTAATTTTCCTGCTGTTTTTCTTCCGAAACCATGAATTGCCCACTATCAGTCCATTCCTTTCACAAAAGTTTACAAGTTCCTCTCCTTCCCGGTTCTTTTTCCCATATCCATATGGTCCAACGACTTCTTCCTTTCCTTGTCTCTCAATTCCGACTTGTGCATTCATATCTCCCATGATCACCACTTCTACATCTGAAATTACTCTTTCTACATCCTCCAGGAATACTTCAATATCTTCTTCTCTGTTTCCAGTCTGTGGTGCATACACTTGTATGAAGTCCATCACGTCATTCTTCATCTTCATTCTAATTTTCATTATTCTGTCACTCACACACTCTACCACTTCAACATACTCCTCCAGTTGTTTCGAGGTTATCAGTCCCACGCCATTTTTTGCCTCTTGGCCACCACTCCAGTATAATGTATATCCTTTCCTCAATTTCTTCCTTCCTTTCCCTTTCCATTTCACTTCACTCAGCCCCATCATTCCAACCTTCTCCCTCTCCATGAAGTCTACCACCTCCTCCACCTTGCCTGTCAGGGTCATGACATTCATGATTCCCACTTTCATTTCGGTTACTGGTCGCCCATTTCTCACAGTTCCCCCAGTACCAAAAGAACTGCGCGTCGCCTGCAGGGTACGCCCTAACCTTCTCCGAATCATTTGAAGTGCCATTTCCATTTTAGGCTATTATTACGATGGGGTCGCCACTCCCAAAGGCATTTTATGAAGCTACTGCCAGCTATTATTCAGGCCGCCCCTAACATGGAGAACAGACGCCCTTGCAGCCGCCCCTAACATGGGAAACAGACGCTGCCGATTGATGCTGTACTCATACTATTCCCTGAGTACTGGGTTGCCTCTTCCGCAATCTCCACCGTTCTGAAGTCCATCTTCTCCGCTGTAGATTCCGTTGAGGTCTTCGCACGTAACCCTGTGCACGGGGCCTATGTTATACCCCATAGAACTGGGTCCGCACCAGAACTTAGCCGGTACTGTAGTTCCATGGTATATTACAGTACCGTTGCCCACCCCCGCGACGTGGACGCGCCTGGCAAGAATTATCCATGTAGCCAATTAGGATTGACTCATGGACCGGGTTAAGGAGCTGTCTAAATCCAGCCTCCTCAAATCAATATATCACGACAAATAGAGTTTCGTTCGTGATGTCGCGATTTAGCGAACTAAACTCGAGCCTAGTACTGAAACGTCAAGTCGGAATGAATGATGGCTTTACTATAAAACCTCAATTTTAATGGTGATGCACGGAGTTTCTTTGTAATAACTAAGTGATCCCCTTTTTTTTTATGACAGTGTGTATTTATTTTTTTCTTTCTGTACTCTTCAGACTGTTTTTTGAGCCCAGGATATTCTACTTACTGACTTTTTTCCCGTCTTCCTTAGGTCATCGGTGGGTCCCGACTTTGCCCGTGCTCGAGGAATCCTGTTCCTTGTGATTGGTTTAGTTTTCTTGGCTGTTGGCATTGGTGTTACGGTAAGTATTTGACTGGGATCGTCATTCATTTCCCCACGTTGTACCATAACTTGCTCACGACATGTTTTGTGTTGTAGGTGGGGACATACGAGCTTGCCCGGAAAAATGGTGGCATTTATGTTGCATATGTAGGTGAGTAAAGCATCTACTCTCAGTACAGAGATAATCCAAGTCTCCATTTGAAGCAATAATTAACATTCTTCATTACACATACAGATGTCTTCTATATTCTCCCACAGTTTCTGGCTGAACAAATTAAAACTCAGCAATGTTTCTAGGTTTCTTGTGTGGGGTTTCACCTAGGACACCAAGCTGGCTCATCAGCTTAATGAGTGAATGAAAACTGGTCGTGAAAGCCAATATACCATATTGTTGGAAGCCTTCGTAGGGAGGTTATGGTTGCTTGAGCTTTTGTTCTCGCAGTAAAGCGGCGCAGCTGCACCTCATAAAGAGGGAGGTAGCGCACAGTTCGCTACTCCATTGGTGGTATGGATGGGGAAACCTCGAGCCCGCTGATGAGCCAATATACCATCCCAACAAATGTTTACCACTGCATTGTAAAGACGAGAGCTAACATGTATGATAGGAAAATCATAATTTCCAAAACTAAGGTCGTGTGAGTAGGGACACCTGAGGTGTCAGGGTACGTATAGAAACTCTTGGCCGGTGTGCCGCGGCACTCGAGGGGTTTATGATATTGCTAATAACAGTAATTGAAATAATTTGACGGAATATTTATCTTTTGAAAAGGAACCTAATATACAGGATTATTCAGCTAAGAGGGCCACGGAAGATATCGACATTCTGTTTACAATTCTTAAATCATATTAAAGGGCTCTAAAATACTGTCCATTTTGTCCCCAGCACATGCGTAGTTGCCGAGAAACCGGCAGCAACTTTAGTTTTTTAAATGGAACTATACTAATTTCACCCATTAGAACTATTAAGAATCGAGTGGTGAGTTCAGTGATGTGCTTATTTTGCAAATCCGAGCAGTACTTTGAGATAAAGGTTCCCATACGTGTGACAGAAAGCCAGCCTCTGGAATGTCAACCGACCCACTCCTTGTTGACATACTGAATTTATTCCATTAATTGCATTCTGTGATGATGTGTACATTTTCAAAATCCTGTCACTTATGCACGTGTGCCATTTTCCCTCTCCACCTTGTCCTGAATCCTAGCAGAAATATCTGAAACCACCTCAATGCATAGGATGGTCGATTGGTTCCTCAGTTTAGGGGCTGCGACAACGCGGCTATGTAGCCCCCTGTACTTTGGGTGTGTGTGTAATCTGTCTGATAACGAGTGTTAATTGTGATGGCTGTATTAGTGTGTGTTATCTGTAATTCAGGTAGTTAGTCATTGTTGTTTTAAGGGGCGGAACTACAAGGTCATCTGCCCCATAATTCAGGTAAGGACTGCAGACGATCAATTTCAAGTAGTTCCTCCTTTTTCTTCAAATGCTACAGTCAGCAACGCCTAGCCGCTAATTTGGCTACTAGATGACACTGCAACCGACACCTGGTGATGAGCGCTGGAACTTAATAGAGCTCGAATCAAATGTAGCCTACAAATTTAGCTTCACACAATTGTAATTAGTGCAAGGTTCTTTTACATACCATAAATCTATGACATGGGTCCGTCACCTTTACTTCCCCTCCAAAGGAAGACATACCGAAGGATTTTTAATGCCAATGCGTAGGATAAATAACAAGTACAGAAATTTTGTAAAAATGGCAGACCTGGGACAGTGACTTAATGTACATATTAAAATCAGAAATGCAACAAAACTCGCCCAATTAGTTTATTGCGAACGTCTCGTCTGATGTTAATTTTTACGAGTCTGATTAACCATCAAACACTTTGAAAATGTACAAGTCGTCTCAGAATGCAATTAATCAAATAAAATGGGAAGAAATGCAAGACAATAGGAGGAACTAAATAACAACAAATGGACCATTTCAAGTACTTGGTGCAGCGAGTTCTCAGTTGTAAATCTCTGTAAATCGCTCAGTTTTCAGACCAACCTTGCTGTTTGGCGAGTTGGGATATCAGGCGGCTCTGATACGAGTGGACAAGGAAGCAGAGTTAGTTATGGAAGTAGCAATGCTCTCACAGAAGGCAAGTCGATTATGATTGAAAGAATCTTCCCCTCATATGATTCCTACTTCCTTAATTTAAAAATATTTAAAAGCATTTTCTTTTGCAATGGAGTGGAATTGACATTGAAGTGAGCAGTAAAGGGAGTAGTAAATGCAAACAAACATTACGATTGCCGTATGAGTTTGTCATTTTAGGACAAAGCGTTTGAACAGACTGTTCAATGATACTTTAAAAAAATTAATATGCATGTCAATTAAACTAGTCGAAAACATTGCACAAAATATTAATATCAGTACGATTTTTCAGGTTTCAATAAATTCAGTCAACTGGCTGCATGGCTCAGCGGTAACATTCTTGCCTGCTGTTCCCAAGGTTGCAGGATCGAATCCTGGTGCATTGAGGGTGTGCAAATGCAAGGGAACTGTGTCAGTAGATTTACTGGCATGTTAAAGATCCCTCCAGCGTCTCTAAAAGTCACAGTAGCAGTAAAACCACTATCATCTATATATTTAAAACACTAAGGTGATTTTTGTTACCGCGAGATTGAGAAAACGATTGAACCGATTTACTTCGTAAAGCACTCTGACGGAAGCTCTTGGCCTGTAGATTTGCAGAGAGTCTTAAAAAAATATATATATATTTGTGGCGTTTACGCGTGCACACAATGTCGTTCCTTCTCGAGATAAATGGCTGATATAAGATACATACATACCCGGTTTATTTGCAAATGTGGACACTGTCCACGGTGGCAAATTACAATAAATACACAAAACAATTCACAACCACAAACATTTTAGAAAATTAGGACTAATTAGAAAATAAGTAATAGTTGCTAAGAGAAGAAACTGGTAATCGTAAAAATAATCATTCTAATAACAGAAATAAACATAAAATACTAAACATTTACACTTTCTTTCATTGATTCAACTTATGCACCGTTCATCACTGCCTCTTAATCTGGTGCTTTTTCACCAACTCCTTAAATTTACCAACATCAGAAGGCAAAGGGCTGAAAATGCCCCCCTGGAAAACTGTTCCATTCTATTTCCCCCCTCCCAATGAACGAATATTTGCCCCGGATCATTGTGTGATCTTTGTTTATGAGAATTAAAAAGGGGGGAAATATCGTTTATGCAGTTCTCACAATATATACTGGAATAGAATCATAAAGGAAGGGAAATATTGAAGAACTTAACTGGCAGTTGAGTGTGTTTCCTTGTTATTATTTATTATTAGAATTCAATCACAAGATGAATACTCCACTTGACAAGGGAAGTTGATTGCAAATGTTGTAATTACATAAAACAGTCTGTCTTGATTGACTTTCCTAATAATACTGTGATGTGTGCAAGAGTAAGAGGTTCACCCACTTTAAGTTACAACCCTCCATTAATAATGACCATAAGAATTTTGTGTATTGATTGGGCAGACCATTAATTTAATGTAAGTCAATATAGATCCACGTTTCAACATGAGTTTGTTTCAAGTCAGTCTATAAAGTCTTTTTAGCAGGATCCCTAGAAAAATTGTCAACTTGCTTTACACTCCTATTTCTAGTAAGGTCCCAGTTTTAGTGGAAAATGCATTTGGCCCCAGCCAAAATATACTTTGTTACCGTGTCCTACACCACTTTCTAACAGGAATTATCTCGCTCATTCTTGGGAATTTAGAGGAGTGCGTCAGGCCTCGGCAGCCGGCACAGTTCATATCCTCGCCGCTAGATGGGGGCTTCATTCATTCCATTCCTGACCCGGTCGGAGACTGGAAGCAGGCTGTGGATTTTCATTTTCATTCTTGGGAATTTCACGTTTCCTATTTAATGTAAAATGGCGGTATGTTTAATGCGAATTATAAAATCTATTAATTGATGTACAATTGTGAGCTTATGAGGCGAGCACTGACATAAGTTCTTTGCCGCAGCATGTCCCTTCATGCAGGGTGTTAGGAAGGCCGTAGTTGCGTAATTACAAATGGAGTACAAAGAATTTGTCAGCAACTCATTTTATAACCATGCAATTGTACATCAAACTACTGTTTGATAGTTCTCAACTTTACCACCAACGGAAAGTGAGAGGTTAGCAAGTAGTGCATGAGCCATTCGTGTCACAAAATATTCTTCTAACATACAGGGTCTTTATTTTTGCTTGGCAAGGACATTCTCGCTTACGCGCTCCGCCAGTGACAGCTCAGTTCCCGGCTGCCGCGCGCGCATACAGACGGCAGAATAAGGTGCTGAAAATGAGTATCATGCATTTTTACTCACCATGCCTACAGTAGATGCTGAAAATGTTCCCCATCCACTGCCAAACATTACCGGCATCTCCTTATGAAGTTTCCGGTTACTCCGGCTAATTTAGCTTCAGTAAGGAAATAAAGACATTTACGTCTATTTTTATTTTTTACTGAACCTGTACATTTGAATCTCTTAGGGCCGATTGTATAAACATCGCTTGACTGGGGATCAAATTAACTGGAGTTCAAAGTGTGAACCAAGTTCAGTCGTCGTCCATGTTGTATAAAACTATTCGCGGGTTCCGAGATCCCAGTTCAATTTGATCTCAAGTTCAAGGATTTCAATATGGCAACAGCGCAAAATACTAAGAATATTCACGTATAGAGTGCTCTAAACTCATCTCGCCGAGTGATCTTCTACTTTTTGTTTATTTTTGTATATGTTAACCTCAAAAGAAAGTGTTTGACATGTGTTGGAGAAAACTTATGTAGAACATAGCTAAGTGCACACCAGGTTTGTCTGAGCGGGAAAGTTAAAGACAAAAAATTAACATGAAAGACCATTTCAGTAACCGGAAAAAGAATATTCCATGGACTTCAAATTCGCGGCCGAAACTTCGGTCGCAAAGGACTTGCAATATAAAGGTACGTGAAGTCAATTGATATAATTATTTACAGCTTTTAAATGTAGATGTGATTACATTGCTCAAAGTTATATAACACAGTTTTAAACCATTTTTTAAATTTCTTTCAGGTTCAGATTTGATTAGGCTGTAGCTAGCTGATCCAACCTGGTCCTGCCTGTGCTGAAAATGGGTTCACATGTGAATTGTGGTCTCATACAACTTGTGATTTTCATACAAATCACTGTGCTTCCTCCCTTATGAAATCCATGAAGGTAAGTTCCTTGCACATCATTTACCTACCGGTATGTTGTATAGTAGGGCATTTCTCTGCCCCACCTATCTACCTAACCTGAAAATAATCTGCTATAGCTGAATTTGGTCCATGTAACTTACCATAGTTTTATGCATTAATGAAGTGAGTTTCAAAATGTAGCTAGGGAAAGATCATGTTGATACCTGATATTAGGACCCTGAAAGTCTCCATAAGTATAATTTTACGTTAGTTACACTGTTAGGCCTATATAATACATGCTAACACAAGTAGGCTAGCTCATTCCTCAAGGTAAGTAGGCTACTGGTAGTGAACACTGAATCAGTAGCCTAGATATTGTAAACTATCAATTGCTTAGTTTGTGTAGCATTGCTTGAAACTCCTGTCATTGTATCACAATGGACAACAGGCTATCCTTTTTATTGGCAACAAAGGCCCCTAAATCTTAAAATAATCCATCAAAAAATAATATACTAGCATGCATTGCTAGGTAATGGTATTGGCAACTCAAACTAACACATGGGGCGCTGCGGTCGGTCTGGGTAAGTAGGGTTTAAAATACTCAATAACACGCGTTTGATATGGAACACTTTTTATTTTTCGGTTATAATCAGTAAATGTGGTCTCTAAAGTAATGACAGTGTTATTTTTAATTGTATATATGTATAACTGTGCGATACACGTGATCTAATTTGTGTGTTCCACTGGATATTTTGGTGTCATTTGCATATTATCAAGCATCAGTTTTTATGGTTGATGTAGATCAGCTGATTCAAATTTATACAGGGCTACACTTCGGACATTATTTCGGTACTATTATGCGCAATATAATGTAAATGTCGATCCTGAGTCAACGCCGAGGACATTCAAATAGAGAAATACGGTACATAAACAAATAAATAACACACCGAAGCTGTGCTACTTTTATCATTCCGAGACTAGCATCCACGCAAACCAGACGCCACTGTTCCAAGCTCCGACTTATATCGTGAATTGATGTCAAACTGATGATCCGCCAGCCTTTCCGTCAAACCTACACCTCGTAATCGCTAAGTTCTTCGATATTCGAGCTATTCCACTACGAGTCATATAGGCCTAATTTGCCTCCCCGTGGGCACTGTAGAATGAGTGATTCCGCTACCATTCAACACCAAACCCTCCTTTTAACCATCCAAATCAAGCAATTCCTGTCGCCCCCCGAGTTTTAATACAAGTTAAACTCATCCCTTCTCCCTACCAAGCAGCCAATAATTAATTATTCAAGTAACTTCAATCTTACCAGCGCGCCCATCGTAACAGCTGTTTTTAAACTGAATAACCTTCGCTGGCTTTACGTCGCAGGTCTTCTGTCTGTCTACCTCGACAAGTGTTAGATCCTTCCCGGGGTGGAAAGGTATTATTATTAGGTATTATTAGGTATCATCACATTTCGGCTATTGCTATTTGCATCTTTTGGAAAGTGATGAAAACGTATATCCGCAGCCCTATTATACATCGACTTACAGCCGTAAACTGAGCAATACACTTTGCTTTTACTCATTTTTCACTCTATCAACGAGTAAAACGTATTACTTATGTATAAAGACACGAACAATTTACCACGATCTGTTTACCAACACAAGAAACCATATACAAACAGTCACCATGTGACAAATGTACCCTACTTGGTAAGTTTCTCATTTTTACCGCTAGATGTCATATCAGATAGCTGGAGTTGCCAATAGGTTCGGAACAGTGTGGTATCCAAAGGTTTATTTAAATCAAAAATTTAATTTAATTTTGCAAATTAATGCCATATTAGTATTATTAGGCCTACCCCAATGGCAACATCATACCATACATCATGTTTGGAAACTTAACGCTTTTCTTTCTCGTAAGCTGCAATTGATTCCTGTAATGTTTGCAACATTGTTGGTACGGTACTGTATGGAAAATCTTAAAAATAAGTGGGTAGAAAAATGTGCAGTAGCCTATATTACATAGATAAAAGAAGTACTGGTACGGTATGTAAATAAATATACGGTACTGTATCATACTCATGGAGGCTTCCAGTTATTAGGTCATGGTATAGTGCAGGTAATTAATGTGGAAGGTCTTACACTCCAACTATTTTTACAACACATGACCCAACAGCTGAAAGCCTCCTTGGCCATATATGCAGCCATGAAAATCCAATTCCTGAAATATACTGTAGCCTCCCTCTTATCATTCTTTATGCACCCTTTGCATTGATCTGTTATGCCTATTTTTTAACTCAGCTTAACGTTAAAATAAATGATAATGTTACTGTCTTGTATAAAAATGGAATTCTTCCTCTAGTCATACTCCCTTCATGGGGGGCAGTAAATTACAGTGAATTCTTTATCATGTATGCCAGGGCTGAACTCTTGCTCACAATTCAGTGTGACCAGGCATTTCTGTTCAGTTACACTGTAGCCACTGCCCAGCTCTCTACTCCAGTGTTGTGGAGCCAGCTCATGAGTAACCAAGAGCCTGAACATTTTTGCAGCCTTCGCTGGCAATGGCTACTATAGCTTACTGATGAACAGGTCGTGTTAAAGCAACTTGATACCAATCTGTGATAGGGTTTAAGCAGTCTTTTTTTTGTTTCTGCTTCATTTTGGGGATTAGGACATGGTCATCAGCTCCTTGCACTGGACTGTATGTGGAAGTTTTGACTTCATTTGAGATACAAACTATTTGGCCATACAAACTGAAAAGTTTCAATAATTTAAATCTCTATAATATATATAGTGTACTGTATTGATTAGATAGGTCATGTTACCATATTCTGAATTTAAGAAAACCTTCACCGGTACAGTACTGTCCCAACGCTAGGTCTCCTTAGCATGCCGCAGTAGAGAGGCAAACTTATCTGTTTACAGGAACTATGCTGAGATTGCTATTTATGGACAACATAGCACAATGGTTCAGTAGCATTTTTTACGACAGTCTCAAATTAAATTATGGCTACATTTTTTGATATAAAGATAAATAAGTCTCTGTGGAATTTGTTACATCGGATTGCATTTAATTGAAAGGGGGAGGAATTAAATCTTCTGATGCTATCTGTTTTAGTACGTCAGCATCAAAAATAGCAAGAAGGTACTAATTCCCAAGCAATAGGCAAATAAACTTAAAACATACCCTACCGTATTAAATAAAACAAATTATTTAGCATGACTTTTTCCTAGACTTTTACTTATTATTTATTTATACTGTAAATTAGTGCATTTTATGCCCTAAGGCTAAATGAATGCTTAACCATGGTGAGAATTCAGTTGTTAAGTACACTCCACACATCACCTGTTATTTTATATCATGTTGCAGGTAGCTTTGGAGGAGCCTTTAACAACACAGAGCAAGCAGAAGCCACTGTGTGGAGAAGACAATGGGCAAAATGAAAGAATAATTAGAATATGAAATGTTGAGCAGGCAGAAACTGAAAGAAATGAAATGTACTAATGCATTATTTAATAAAAATAAAATAAAAGTATGTAATGTTATTCTGAACTCGTTAATTCTTCAGGCCCTGTTATTCCTGAAATTGTTGCCACAATATTGTCCTCCATTGACTTAACAAGGTTACACAGTGATTGGAGTACCAAGTCCCTAACACTCATTTATGCTCTCTCTACAACTGAGCATGGATGATTTATATTTATAAAATCTTGTTATGTGCATGTAAAAAAATGTTTGTGTTAAATGTGCAACATTAGACTGGTGAACACTGCAGATATGCTACAAAATTGGTCGAGGGGCATTCAGCATTATTGATCACAGTTAATGTCCAGTACAACTGTTATCATTTGTAATGCACTAACAACTTTAATCAGAAATATGCTGTACAGTTGTCATGTATGGGACAGTCAAAGCAAAGCTGTTAATTGCTTGCATATTGAATTTCTTGAAATTTGGTTGACATAATAACATTCGAATTGGCTAGGTTTTGGAGAACTTACTATGAAGCAGACCACTGTTTTATTGGAGGTTCCATGTTCACTTTTTTTCAAAAAGTAGTTTTTAAATATGGGTTTTTATCACTTTAAAAAATTTAAACGTTAGAACATGTTATCAAATGGTCGTTGGAACGTCTTGGTCAACAGCCCTGTGTACTTGGGTGTGTGTTGATTTTGTCTGATAATTTGAGGAGGCTGTAGTAGTGTACCAGTATGTAACTGTGTAATAAAAACAGTGGATTTAGTAAGTTTTCTATGGATGATATTTACAGGTGCCATAAGTAGCATTCTAGCATTTGCCTTGGTATAGTGTGGGTACCCCTGATCGCAGGATGATCAATGTCAGCGGTGGGATTAAAATCTATGGACATGTTGCATTCCCTCATTACAGTCTTGGACCATGAACCGATAACATCTATCCCCAAACAAAGAAAAATGCCTTCCACAAAGAAAAGAAAGGAATTTGAGAATATACACCCTACATGCTACAGCTGGTGATCTATTACAGTATTGTCTTAGCATTTTCTTGTTAATGTGATGCAGTTGTACAACATGGGCCGCTTCTCAAGTGCTCGGGGACACAGTCCAGGGGATGGTTGGATGACCTAGGTCCAATGACACTACTGGTATTTGGAAATAAAACACATGAGCACAGTAAAAGGTGGGGAGTGGAGATGAACAGAAGCAAAATAGGATAGATGGAAATGTTAAAAAAACATTTTCTCAGTACAAATAAATTCATATACCTAGCAAAGATTTCTTGATGAAACATTTTGCATAAATGTAAGCCATTGAAATGTGCATGTAGGCCTATCTAAATTTACACGAGGGACTATTTAGAAGTACCGTAGCTTATGGCACCTAGCTATGTGCTTGCAATTGTGGTGCATGTCTACTGGCATAGGCTATGGGCTAAATAATGTGAAGTGTGTCACATGAATACTAGGCCTATGATAGTTCTTCTACAGGATATCTAATAGGCTACCCTATTCCTATTAGCTAAGGTAAGATTAAGTACCGGTACCAGTGGCCTACCACTTTCAAAAACAAAAAGTACCGTGGATAAAATAGTCATTTTGTACTACTATTACCGTACCGTATGTGTGTGGTACCGGTATTAATACTATATTCACTGGTGGTATGATCACCTCTCGCAATGCTTTTAACCTCAAAATTGTGCATCGCATTCGTACGGTATTGGTGCATATGTCAACGATATAAAGAAAGGTTAAAATACCATCACTGATTAAAAACACAGTTTGGGGTGCAAACAAAAATATTTATCAAATGTGAACACGTATTACGTCCGTATAGCCTTTTGGCCTAGTAGGCTAACCCTCGACTTGTACAGGCAAGAACAACAGTTTATAGGTGACCTAACACAATAAAATGTTAAAAAAACGGCAGTGTTTTGAAATTTATTTAAAACTGAAGAAATATATCGTTCATCTGTCTCAATAAGACACGATTTTTAGGAGAACGGCATTCTTCCCCCTCAAAATCCAAAACCACTCTGAATAAAATGCATTATCGTTTAGAGCGAGCACACACAAATTAGGCCTAGTCCAGAAAAAAATAGAACCTTCGTATAACCTGCAGCCTAGAACTGGAATCTAACCGCTAACAACAGCTGTGAACTAAGATCAACATGGCTGAACCGAGAACTGTCGCCGGTTAAATATGAACTCGGATCAAGACGCGGTGATCTTAGATTAACGTTTATACAACAGAAATTCTGAGTTCAGCACGCGTTAAGATCAGCTGAACCTGGTGAACTGAGATCAAATGCTTTATACAATGGGCCCTTCCAGTTGTTTTATTGTCCGATTTAGAGGAATGGGTCCCCCTGGAAATCTCACTCGAAACTTTTTGTCTTGTTCTAGCGCAAGATTTCCTGCACTTTATGTACGTATTGTGCAGATATACACGTTCACGTAACGAATATTTCACATAAGTCATTACAGCACTACACACAATCACAATAAAACACTACACAATACGATATACAGTACCGGTACTCAGTAGCTTTATAAAACACAAGACTGAAACACCCAATTAGGTCAGAGCTCGAACGTCTACAAAAGAGCGAGAGAATACGGCTGGTGACCACGCGCCAACCTGGCCCGGGACCGGCGGCCAAGGTCGAGCGAAGGTTTGCACAATAGCCTACGTGCGCTAGAACAAGACAAACGTTTCGAATGACATTTCCAGGGAGACCCATTCCTATAAATCGGACAATAAATCAACTGGCTAAGAGATTCAAATGTACAGGTTCAGTAAACAATAAAATAGACGTAAATGTCGTTATTTCCTTACAGAAGCTAATTAACCAGAGTAACCGGAATGTTTGGCAGCGGATGGGGAACATTTTCAGCATCTACTGTGAACACGGTGAATAAAAATGCATGATACAGATTTTCAGCACCGTATTCTGCCGTCTATACGCGCGCGCGGCAGCCGGGAACTGAGCTGTCACTGGCGGAGCGCGTGAGCGAGAATGTCCTTGCCGAGCAAATATAAAGACCCTGTATATTAACGTGTTTGAAATAGGTCGCCATTTGCAACCGCAACCCTTTCCACCTTCTGAATGCACAAGGATGAGCTTTGACACAATTATGCAATATGGCAAACACCTCTTAGCTTCAGTACAGGATGCTCCAAAAATATCACTCCTTGTGCACAAATTATTATTGCATGAAATTTTTAAACTAGAAGGGATCAGTGCTGGTTTGGAACAGATTTCATGATGGCAGATGCATGATACGATGAGATACGATCCATGCAGATTTAACCCAGGATGTTTTTGGGACTGCAAAATTTGAATGATGAATTCGGAAAAATAACACTTCTGAGAACATTACATAGATTTTAAGAAACAAATATTCTAGCAACCAGTTTGTATTCTCTATATTGAGTGCTAACTGACAGAATGTATGTTGTTTGTTGCAGGTGGATTCCTGGTGGCTATCTTGGCGTTTGCTCGCACCATCTATTACTGTACTATGAAAGTGAGCCTGATCGAGGGACCCATGTAATGTCGGGCGACGCATCACGGGACCGACCCTCTGCTCATGCTCTCTCCATCTCTATCATTACTTGGCAAAATTTGATTTGATCTCAAACATCTCACATTTTAGTACGTCTTTTTAATTGCTCTGGTGATGCATTCCATTGAGATGTTTTTAAATTTTGTTATTTGGTTGGGAAGCTATGCCATGTACTTGAGTGTATATACGTGATGATTATAAAGAAGCTTATGCACCAAGTGTCTTGGTGATGTATATTCCACCTGCTGGACTGCCGAAACCTTTCACTGACAGCTTCATGACACGAGCAAGTGCTGCAACAATGCAGTAGATCTCAAGATTTCAAGTTCACATGGAGTTTTCCGTTCTGTGTCATAAATTCCTAATTCTTGCGTATAAATACCAGTAACTATTAAGTGTCGAGGATAGAGACAAACCTATGATGCTTCTGTTTTGTTAAAACTGTTGCCACTGTCCTTTGTCTTTGAATTTCTTTATTACAGTGCATTGCAGCAAGGTCTCGTTTAGTACCTGGGTCCATGTATGAGAACTAATCCCATTTCCTGTCTTGTTCTCTGTAAACTGACTATTGCATGGTACTATAGTCAATACTCTGACTTTTAACCCGTTTCACAACATGTTAGTTAGGAAATCATACGTAAGATACTAACACAACACTTGACAGCTGATATTTCATACTATACAGTTTGATCAACTCGGAAGGTTCAGCATATCATGTTGCTCACTTGTTAAATGTCATTGTCATGTGAAGAGTTTCAGCCGTACAGGTATAAATATAATATGCCCATGAATTGTTGATACTATTATTTCAATATTCTTTCCATATTTCGTGTGATATGGTATGCAACTGCCATAGTGCATTGCATTTTCAAAGTTAAGAGGAACCTAATAACCAGATTGTGTGTGTGTGGAAAGAAAGCATTAAATAATGCTTGGTAATGCTATGAGATTGTTTTCCTATGCATGGCTTCTCGATCGATGATCTTTTAATGTACAAAATAAATTAAAACTTTTTAGGTGTTATTTTTATTTTATTTTTTTATATATACCTTGAAAACACTTTCCTATCTTCCTGCAGAGGGTCATATATGTATCATATGGGTATCTCAATATTTAGGGGTTACTAATGTCTTCAGTTTCCCCTCTGTGTCCTTCCTTGGCAAGCTGCTGTTGGTGGTATTACCCTTTGTTTCCAATTTGGTTCTTGGGTGAAAAAGTGCACAAGTTCTATCTTAAATGGCCTTCAGTTTCCTAAATGCATAGTTCAGTGAATCTCAATATTACCTGAAGGTAGTATTACAATTGGACAAATTATCCGTTCTGGTTTTCTGCTGCACAGAGGTCCTAGACTTGTTTTGGTGAAGGAGGTTGCTAACCAAAGGTTGGCAGTGAAAATGAAGTGAAGGCTTTTCTTAGTAATCCACTTCTCATGTGATGATGTACAGTACCTGCCAACCCGCTGGCTTTGTGCATGGGCATCAGTAATCTTGTGTTGTGTAGCCAGCCAAGGACGGGCACAATGAGGGTCAGTGTCGTAGATGTCCCATACAGCTCGTCCCTTCATCCTGTATATAATTAGCAGTCGGGCCTATTTGCATGTACATATTATATCCAGGAGTCATCAGTTGTGAGGTGGTCTGACCAGCAAGGCTGTCTGATTTTATGTTAAGCATATTATTTTCTTGAGTCGATGCTTTAATTTGCCCATCTAAAATGGCAGTTTACGCTTAGTGTTCTTGCCTATAAAACTATGTAATGATTGGTTCTTTTCTTAATGCAAGACTGAGCCCTTTTTCTGATATTTTGTAATGGGAATTTTAACATCCATGTATTTGCACATCAAGACTGTTCTCAGTTTCTGCTTCATTGCAAATGTGTGGCAGGAATTAGAGAAGTGACCGAGTGATCAAAATTTAAAGATTAGATGCTGGATTTGGCACAAAAAAACAAAAGCTATTACAATCTTGGTAAAATAGTTGTTTCATGCAAATACGGGATGATAAAAAAAAATACTCTTGAGCATAAGTGGTTGAGAAAAACTAGACATTGATCCCCGCCCCCCAAGGCATTTCAAAAATGTATTGGTTGTGAAGATATCGCTTCTATGACTGGTTTCAAAGAACATCCAATTTAGTGTGTGAACATACTTTATCGTAAACTTCTGAACTTGCTGTAATTTATGATTACTGAAATGAATTTATGAATTTTTCTTCAAAATTCTTCCTAGCAAAATGTTAAAATGCAAGTGTACAGAATTTTCTTAAGCAGCAGCAGCAAGTAAGACGGTGGGGGGCGTAGTACACAAAGCTAGTAGGAATCGGTCATCACGAGTAAATATCTAGGTTTGTTAGTTACTAGGTTGGAGATTTTATGATGGACAACAGGATGGTGCAGGGACTAGGGATGTAATAAAACAGATTTAGAAGGATTCCGGATTGGCACATACTGGTATGGATATTGGTCATGGAAATCTGTCAATACTTTCATCCTTGAAATCCTTCTAGTATGAACGATATGTTTGAAATGAATTCTAACGGCACTCTTGGAGTAGTATGCTTCGCAATATGTTGTCTTGGAGTATAGACAGTCGAGTATTCCCAGCAAGTCCACATGGTTCTCAATTAAGATACTTTTTGTCATTCGTGAAGATGTTTGCCAAAAACTGCACGGTTATGGTTCAGTCTTGCAGCGAGATAAATGCATCAACGGTTGGTTTTGAGGTAATGCTCGATAACTGCTTGCAGCTATTGACCCGTTTTCATTAGGTTGACTTGTGTAACCGCTTGTAAATATTAAGATTTGATGACATATTTTTCAATCATTCGTATGACCAGTTTTGCATTAGAATGGACAAGAAAGATTTTTCAAACCAAAATTTCAGAGGTCTTGCAATATGAGAAGAGAACCCCTCATAACTGATGGCAGCCACATATGTCCCCTTCTTTAAGCTTGTGAATGTTGATCTAAAGACTGATGGTGATTATACAGCATCATTGATTGATGCAGAGATTTATTATGGCATGGGGCATCAGCACCAATATTGGCAGCATCTTTCTTTTTAGGACTGTACTTGTTTGGTTAGACCACCTATTTTATTCTGGTTTCTTTCTGTACTGATTTTTTTAAACATATATAAGATATATCTTGATATTATATTGTGCAAGCAGCTGTCAGTATTTCCTAGTTGACCTTGTATTTTGAGATGTAAATGACAGGCATACTGCATGTGACTATGCTGATGTATGATGCGAGGAGGTTATTAAATGTGTGTATTGTATTGTTTTGTTTGGATCTCTGTGCCCCATGTTCCAATGAGATCATAAAACCTCATCTATGCTCTTCAATGAGATTATTAAGGCATACCTCTCCAAGACACCCGATGGAGCATTCTGGCACAGCTACGCTGTGTGATACGACACATCACATTGTATGGTAATATTTTTAAAATAATTTTTCTAGTAACGTCAAGTTTTGAAGTCATTGTTTCATTGTTGCCTATGCAACTATTAGTTGTGGTCAGTGAAAAAAAAAACCCCAATGACTGGAAGGGGTTATGTAATAAATACTCCTGCAAAAAAATTACATGTATTAGTTATGATCACTATTATAATTTATCTAGAAAAGGCCTATGATATCATCCCTAGAACAAATGTTTGGGAAAGGTTAACAAATAGGGGGATAGGCAAGGAACTGATAGACATGATAAATGGAATGTGCATGGATTGCTACAGTAGTGTGAAGACTAGTCAGGACATCAGAATGGTTTAAAATTGACACTGGACTAAAGCAAGGAAGTGTGTCACCATTATTGTTCTTAATGGTGAAGGATGACATCATGAAGGCAAAGTAGTAGTAGGGCAAAGATGAAGGTAATGTTGTTTGCAGACGACTTTGTGATCTGGGGCGAGGATGAGAGGAGGTACAAGAACAGTTAGACATCATCATCATCTTGCACAGTTTCCAGCCACTGGCCGGGTCTGTTTGGAACACAAGCCTCTCCAACGTCTTCTGTCTTCCCACCATCTCTCAGCCTCCACCCTTGTCCAGTCTTCTCCTCTCTTCTTCACGCTTTCTTCCACCCCCTTCAGCCACCTGTCTCTCGGTCTCTTTCCTTCCCACTTCGTCTCGTGTATCCTCCTGGGTATCCTCTTCTCCTCCATTCGTTTTACATGTCCATACCATCTAAGTCTAGACTTCTCTATACCATCCTGTAATGGTTCCTCCTTCATTAATTCTCTGGTCCTCTCATTTCTTATTCTGTCCCTCTTTGTAGCTCCAATACTGCTTCTCAAGAACCTCATCTCACTGGCCTGTATTTTGCTCTTCTCCCTTCCTTTCATAACCCAGGTCTCCGAGGCATACGTCAGGATAGGGACATAGTACGTCCGATATATGATCTTTTTGCTGTAACAGTTAGACGTATTAAATGAAAAGATTGAGCAATGGGGATTGAAGATAAATGTGGAGAAGAGTAAAACAGTGGTGATGAGTTGAGGTAAGAAAGAAGGAAAAGGAGTAATCAAAGTAGGAGATAAGGAATTGGAAGTGGTGAAACACTTCAAATACTTGGGAAGCGAACTGACTGAAGATGGAAGACTAGATTTGGAAATTAGCAGAATACAACTCGGGAGTGCTTTCTACCAACAGGTACGGGGACTAGTATGGAACAAGGATATACCAATTAAGGCTAAAGAAGTTATGTTCCTAAAATGACATATGCAGCAGAAACATGGACAATTACTAAGAGGGATGAGAGAGTACAGGCAGCTGAGATGAGATTCCTGAAAAGTATGGTTCAAAAAACGAGGAGAGACAGAGAAAGAAATGAAGATATATATGGAAAGAACTGGGAGTACAAAAACTAAATCACAAACTGGAGCAAAACAGATTGAGATGGTTTGGACATGTCAAACGGATGAATGAAGTAAGGCACCAAGACGAGCACTGGAACGATGGGTAAGAGAGGACGAGGAAGACCAAGAAAGCGTTATATGGACTCTGTGAAGAATAGCATTAGAAAACTGAACCTGGATTGGAAGAGGAATGGTGGAACAACAGAACAAAGTGGAGAGGAACCATACTTTCCCCCACTCGGTGTCAGCTGGAAAAGGGGAAATGAAGATGATGATAGGATCATGTGTTTCGACCGTCTAAACCTGATCACTGGGTCATCAGTTCATCTGCCTGATGGCAGGTTTCCTCATGTTCGGTCTCTCCACCTTATCCGGTCTTCAGCAGCACGTTTCATCAGCTCATAAGATTTATCAATCTTGATGGAATCCAGCATCTGAACTGTCCCTTCTAATGCACTTTTCTCCAAACCATCTCCTCTTATGCAGTGTCCAATCCAATTCATTTTTATTTTCCTTTTAGCATCATTCTTTCTCCTCCTACTTTCTTTAATACTTGCGCTCATTTTTCACTCTGTCCTACCAACCTATTCTCCCCATTCCCCTCCACAGCCACATTTCGAAAGACTCTATTCTTCTCTTGTCTGGGTTGAGGTTTAAATTTATGTACAAATATTATCTGAGTGGTCTAATTATACATAGAATATTGGGTCTGGTTGATGTTTATACCTCGCATGCGTTGCAATGCCAATCAAAGACAGATACAGTGAGTTGGCCGGCCGGTGCGCCCAGCTTATCTGCCTCCCCGCTCGGCATAGCACTTTATCCGTGCATGACATGAGATAACAATTAAAATTAAGAAAATAAGAATTAATAAAATATGCTCGTACCTTATGAGAGGAGATGTTGGAAATTTTCTCCTCCTACATTCACACATTTCCGGCATCGTCTTAGGAAACTGATTCACACGCATAAGTTTGTCTTCCGTAAGTGAGTCTCTTTCTCTCCGGATATGTTCTTTCAGTTCACCCATCGTGTGAGGGTTTCTTGCATACACTTTATTCTTTAAACACCCATATAAATAAGTCACAAACAGTTAAATCTGGGGACCGTGACGGCCATAAGTCCGTACTAATAACACAGTCTTTAAAATTGTCCTTAATTAAGTTTAATGTGTCATGAGTTGTATGCACGGTGGCAGAGTCTTGCTGAATATATCCATTTAGACAGTTAGTGTCAGTTTGTCAAAAAAATGGTTTGAGTATATTATCCCTCTATCATTGTGCATTAATTGTGCCTTGAAAAAGGATAGGTCCTATAATTCTGTATCCATTTACTGCGCACCATACTCTGACCCGTTCTTTATGTAGAGGATCTGTTATTCTGCGTCGAACCATACCCATGTAAATGGAACCAAGCATCGTCCCAGAGAAATATTTACATATCCGGAGAGAAATAGCCTCAAGTTTACTTTCGAGAACATTTTGATTCTATATTCAATGCCAAGGCAAGGTTTATCGTTTTGGAGTGGAGTTTTGACTCCCGTGATGCTCTGGCTTGCTCGTGACGTAGTTACACATGTAGCGCAACGTCTTGCATGGCCTTCTCAGCGTGTGCCAGCTACGCGTCTTGCTTGGTGTACCTTTACCAACTGAAGAGCCCAATTAGTACACTGGGGCAAAACGCTAGCAATGTGTTGAGTTATGCTGGACATTTTAACACATTTTTGAGCGCTCATATACTGCACCAAGCTAGCTGGAGACGGTTACGGATGATCATGATGATTGTGTGGTTCTGGTATTTGCTGACTTGGAACTGGAAATATTGTATGGGATGGCCAACTACGCATGTAATGAGAACCAGGTTTGAACTACATGATTGCTCAGGCAATAAATACTAATACCATTCAATTCCAAAGAGGTATTTTGACTTTCATAATACAAATTATACTCGTGCACACGACTTGCTAATTCTTTTTCTTTTATTTGTAACTTCCCTCACTCTGTGGTATTGCTGCCGTATATCAGAATATAATTTTACTTTCTTCCAGCATTCCTTTACTGTTTCACTTTCATTTATTAACAAATTAATTTCATACAGTATGTTTCAAAATTATAATATGATATCGATTTAATGCAGATTTGCCCCAACCCCCTTAGATTAAGAATCTTGTATTCTACTTCTTTCATTGATGAATATCAAGAAATAAGAGCAAGTCACAAGAGGAATGAGGTCGGTATAAAAATACTGTACTTGTTACTTAACTCTAGGAAGACACAGACACGTCATGAAAATGGACAGAAATTGAACACCAAGGGAAGAGACCAGTAGGAAGGCCAAGGAGGTCAACAAACAGAATGTGAAATGGGAAAACAGAAACTTTACTCTGACAGAAAGAAATGTCAAGCGCTTGTGTACCACACTGTGTTGTTCTAACTGTACGCAATACTCGTAAGTTGTTTCACAAAACAAAGTAACCCTATATAACAAGATTCAAACTGCGAATTATGATATAAACATCAACTGGGCCCATTATACCACACAGATAATATTTATATATAAATTTAAAACTGGACCCCTGATGATGGCCACTTAATGATCGAAACACGTAATCCTATATCACCCCATTATAGTAGTGATCATAACTACCGTCGACCAAAGTATTATGTGCACTCGAGTTTGAAGGTCGTTTGTGAAGTAACCAATAGACCTACATAAAATCCAATATCATCATTTTCGTCGTTCTATTCTACGTTAGTTCATGTAGGTTTGGAATTTTTAATTTATCTTTTAATATTTTTTATCGCAGTTGGAACACAAAAAGTGCCCATTTTTAAGCGTGTTTCAACCATGCGTCACATTTAAGAATTATTATCTCACAAACCAGTCATCAGATCGAATCCAAATTTTAACACAATATACATTGGAATGTTGTATAACTTCTTCTTCTTCCTCCTCCTCGCCTTTTCTCGTTACGCGGGGTCGGCTTTATTAATTTCAAAATTTTGTGTGTCCAAGAAACAAAGTTGTTATCATGTTTGTAAGGTAACTTCCGAGCGAGACACGCCATAACGCGTGATGGGCTCCAACTTGGCAACGCTGTACAGCTTTCCCCGGAGCGGCTAGCTGGTGAACCATGTCTTATTTCCCCGTACTAATACAAACCGATATAAAATAATTGAATTAATTTACGTATTTCACAGTCATACAGCATAACTGAAGAGTTACGAATATTTTTTCGTGTATAACATTGTTTTAAAATAAAAAAAGAGATTGAAATTTTGTTTTAATTTTGGAAGATTTTCTTTTGTACTTTTTTAAAGAAATAATCACCCTTCCTTAAATTTAAAAAAATATATATATATTTTTAAAGGTCAATTACTTTTAAATTTAAGTGTGTGTTTATTGTGAGAAATTTACAGAGGAAATTATGTTTGGAGGCTTCAAATGAAATACTTTCAACCTGGTAGAAGGCATAATTATGTCATTTTGTTTCTTCTTTCACCATCTTGGAAGGTTATACCTCAAATGTGTAAATGGGGAGTAACCATGTGCTTTTTAGGGTAACAAGATGGGAAAGTTGTTACCTTTTAAAATAAGTAACGGAAAGACCAGTACTTTTAAAAACCAATAACATTTGGCATGTTAGGAAATGTTTGACATTTGCTGTATTGATAATTAATAGGTAACTTTTAAAATACAATGTCTATCAATACAAAATTACGAACATCTATTCAATTAAAACTCAGCAATTCTTCTAGGTTTGTGCCGTGTCATGTGTGGGGTTTCGCCTAGGACACCAAGCTAGGCTCATCGGCGGGCTCTTGGTGTCCCTGCCCGGCACAAACCTAGAAGAATTGCTGAGTTTTAATTCACCGGCCGTGAAAGCCAATATACCATCTATTCAATTGTTGGTAAGTGTTTCAACCTATCATTGAGGTTCATCAGCCAAATTGTTTATATCTAATTAAGGATTTAATAACAAATGATTCCTAAGGAATCATTCCCATTCCGGTTATAATCAGTGAATGTGAAGCCGAACCCCAATAAGACACAAGTGTGTGCGTTCCATCTAGAAAACAGGGAAGCACGGCGACAGCTGGACATCACATGGCGAGGGGAGCGACTGAAACATTGCCCAACACCAGTTTACCTAGACTGCAATGTCTGAACACAAAACAGAAGGTCAGTGCTCGCATTGGCATACTCAAGAAGCTGATCGGCAGCACCTGGGGAGCCAGTCCGCACATCCTGAGGACTTCTGGACTTGCACTGTGTGTGTCAGTCACTCCTGTGTGGAACGCTTCAGCACATGCTAAGCAGGTTGATACTGCGGTCAACGACACTGCAAGGATAATCTCGGGATGCCTGAACCCAACACCAGTGCACAAACTGGAATAGCCCCACCCAGCATCCGGAGGAGCACTGCTGCGGACGCCGAGAGAACAAAGCAGGAGAATGACCATCGACATCCACTGTATATGGTCACCAGGCAGCAAGGTCTCGCCTCAGATCCCGCAAGAGTTTCCTTGCTAGGACTACGCCGCTGGAGAGAACACCAGAGACAACTCGTCTTAACAGATGGAGGAGCTCACTGCCCACAGACATGACATCAAAGGAAGAACTGGCTCATGGCGCCGACTTACCTTATCCTGTGTGGAGGTCCCTCAACCGCTTAAGAGTGGGTGTCCCTCGATGCAAGACCAACCTGGAAAAATGGGGGATCCTTCCAGCAGACGCAGACACCTTTTGTGAATGTGAAGCTGAACAAGACCCAAGCCACCTATATGCCCCAGACATTTGCATTATCTGCTCCACAACTACGTAGTTACAGGTGAAATTGTAAGAAGAGCGCTAACAATCAAACAGTTCCAATGTTCAGGCAAACATGTAATTAGGTAATTACAGTAATTAAGGCCTATTCGTGGTATTAGCCAGCGAGAAAATTGGTTTAACTCTAAATGTTAAGAAAACCAGGGTTTGAACCCGCTATCTTGGGCATAGCAGTTCAGCATGCTACCGACTACGCCACCGAAGCCGCTTGCCATAGTTAATGATACCAATGATTGCTCTCAAGAAATTAAGGCAAGGATAGAAGTGCATTCAATCAAATGAGAAATTTATTGTGCAAGATAGACCTTAGTATAAATTTAAAACTCAGGTTGCTAAAATTTTGTGTGTTCTCGGTACTCTTCTACGGTATGGAAGCTTGGACACTATGATTAACAGACTAGAGACGTTTGAGATGTGGATGTTACGAGTAAGCTGGATGGATGCAATCACTAATCTTGAGATATTGCGTAGGATAGGTAAAGATAAGGAGAGGAGACAGGCATTGTCTTCTACAAGAAATTATTCAAGGGAAGGTTGAGGGCAGGAGGAGTCAAGGAAGAATAAGGATCTCTTGGTTGGACAATCGAAAAAATTGGTTCAAGTGTAGTTCCAGTGAACTTTTCAGTGCTGCTAGATCCAGAAACCTTCTTAGAGGAGACGCACATGAAGAAGTCCTTTATTATTTATTTATTTTACACGTTACAGGCCTATTAGACCACGCGAAGCAATCATGACTTTTTGTTCTTCCTGTCTTTCCAGTACTCTTTTATTCGTGCACTAAAGGCCCTCTTCCTTTCTTCGGTCCACTTTGGTCTTTGGGCTGTA
Source organism: Meconema thalassinum (assembly GCA_946902985.2). Taxonomy (NCBI): domain Eukaryota; kingdom Metazoa; phylum Arthropoda; class Insecta; order Orthoptera; family Tettigoniidae; genus Meconema; species Meconema thalassinum. The sequence goes on along the minus strand of OX336390.1, from coordinate 12,563,350 downwards.
GGTGCAGCTCTCTCTGACAACACTTCCCACTTGTATACTTTGTGTCTAAATACGCTTTTGTCTATGACGTCTTCTGGGTCGACCTGTGCTTTTACTAGATCAATTTTGACTTGCATCATCCAGGGCGTAGTAATCTTGAGCCGCTGTATGTATCTAAGAATTTTGTTGGTGAGTCTGGTTTGTGGGAGTCTGCCGATGTGGCCGTAAAATTTTAGTCGCCTCTTTCTGATGTCTGCTGCGAGGTTGGACAATTTCTCTGTGGTGTCTCTGGAGTGAAGCCTGTATCCTTCATCTGTGTGCTTTGGTCCAATTATTTTCCTTATTATTTTTCTTTCCTCTGTGAGGATTTTTTCCAAGTCGCCCTTAGTGTGTAACGTCAACGTCTCACTAGCATAAAGCACCTCAGGTTTAATAACCGTGTTGTAATGACGAAGTTTAGTGAATGTGGACAGACATTTTTTGTTGTAGACACCCTGTGTCTTGTATAAGGCTCTCTTCATTTTCATTAACCTAGTGTTCTGCGCGATTTTCTCTTTTCCCGTCGGTTCAAGCACTTCACCTAGGTATTTAAAGTATTATTATTAATATTACCGTAAGTGGGTAGACTGTCCATCAACATCCACGCCAACTGTATTCCAACTTGTTCCTGTTCTCCGTATTTATTCATCATCATCACCTTTCGGCCATTGCTATTTGCATCTTATGGAAAATAATGAAAACGTATATCCATAACCCTTGACCTGCAGCCGTAAACTGAGCAATATACTTTAGTTTGCTCATTTTGTACTCCTATCATCATCATTCCAAGTATTGGGCCAAATATCCTGTTACAGTCTTGCACTTTCCCTCCATCTCTTCATCGGACGTCCTATCGATCTATTTCCCCGTGGCTGGTAGCGAAGGATCTTTGGTAATCTTCCAGGTTCCATCCTTTGGACATGACGCTTCCAGTTCTCTTGGTAGTCACAAATGTATGTAGTTATTGGTTTCACTTTTAGTTCCTTCAGCACATCCTTACTTCTCTTATGATCCCATTTAGTATAGCCTGCTGTTCGGCGCATTCCGCATGCTGCGAGTGTCCTGCGATCTTATTGTCCATGCCTCGCTGCCATAGCATAGGGTTGGTCTGGCTATTGTGTTATACAAACGTAAGCGTGTATGCCTTTGGACACGACGTGATTGATAATTCCTGCTGTTCTGGTACAATTTGTTATTTTTGCAGTCATGTCTTGTTCTTCTTGAAAAGATAAACGATATCCTAAATACTTGAATTCGTTAACTCTTTCTAAAATTTTACCATCCAGACAAATTTTACTGGGGATAGGGTACTTACCCTTAAAGGGTAGAAATGCACATGCTGAATTTTGTATTCTAACAATAAAACTCATTGTGTATAAAAACACGCTCTGTTCACCCATACAAGAAGCAATACAAACCGTCACCACGTGGCAAATTTATCCCACTTAGGACTAGTATTCACCACTAGATGAGAATTTGGTACATTTTATACCCTTCCCAACTTACATTTTTCCCTTCTCAAAAAATGTGTGTGTAGTTGGATAGGTTATCTATTTTCTTAGCTAAATAGATTTCTCTGCCACTCGACATAAAAGCAACATAAATATTCCAGTAACACACATAGAAATAGGCTCCAACTTGAAGTGCAGAGAGAGTAGCACTCATCCGCAACTTGTTGAGGAGTAAGATGCAAACATTGATGCACAGAGTTGAGCAACAATCTGGCCAGCCAATATGCTGTATTGAAGGACTGATCTACGAGCACTGTCAACACCAATACCTCGATATACCCTTGGAACACACGCCGGACAAGAATGCTGACTATGTTGAATAGTAATGTGTATCAGTGTCCTACTACTGTGTCGGGGGTGTGGTGGTGCAATGGTCAGCTGTTGGCCTCTCACCAAGGTGGACCGGGTTCCATTCCCGGTCAATGCGTGTGAGATTTTCGAAGTGAAATGCCATGCCTTGTGGTTCGGAATCCACGTTAAAAAAAAGGTCCCGTGGCTCATGATCGCAGGATTAACGGTCACGTAAAACTAAAAGCTTCCTTCGTTTCTCCTACTGTGTATAGCTACTTGTAAAATAAAGTTTCCCCATGCGGTTCTTGTTACTGTATCCATACCTGCCAACCTTTCAAACTGAAAAATGAAGAGATTTTGAAGACGAACTATGCCAAATCATATTTCTTTGCCACAAAATCACTCAGATCAAAAAATCAGGTAATAGCCTACTGGTATATTAATGCCAACAACATCTAAGTTATACACAAATAATTCCACGTGTTAAACAGATACAATATTCCCCTCACTCTCGGGTTATTATGAAAACTTCTAGAAACACGCGGTGAATTAACCATCGACTATTTGAAACACAGAGATATTCAAATCTAACTACACGCAATGCGTAGTTATGGAGAGTTGTCTATAAATTATCGATACGAAGTGAAACTGCGGTATCGCAACACACTTCAACACGTAAAATCGATCTGTTCGATGGATGACTGGAGTTTGTCATCTCGCACTTTTATTCCAAAATTACGCGCGAGATTTTTTGAAAAATTTGGGAGATTTAATACGTTAAGCGGGAGGGCGGGATAAATCGTGTAAAATCGGGAGTCTCCCGCTTAAATCTGGAGAGTTGGCAGGTATGTGTATCTAATTTCTTTTTGAAGCTGCATTGTATCTGTACTTTATAGTCCGTTCATATTCAACTTTGTTTCACGGGCAGTCTACATTATAAAGCTTCTATTTACAGTGAATAAATACATAGGAGTGGACAGGCAACAGAAAGACAGCACACACCTGACAAAGCAAATGTTTATTGCATTATAATAAATGACATTTATAAATAACAAAAACATATGAGTATAAATAAATTCTTACAAATGAGCATCTATAATTGTTTTGTACAATGGAACCTCCGTTGATTGAGACATTGGTCTGCCACTGAAAATGAGACAAACATACTTGCTGAGAAAGTTGTGACAGTGATTGCATTGTGAGTGCTATAGATTATGCACAGAGAGGATTTACTGTATATGAAGGAAATACCAGCAAATTATGGAACCAGTATGTCGAATACAAAAAACCTTTGCAACAGTAGGATGGGCGATATCAAAGTGATAAATAAATAATTTTGTTCGAGGTGGATTTCATGTGATTTTAATTACTGTCAAGATAACATTTTCAGCAGAGCTTGTGATTATGATATTGCTGCCCATACAAACCAAACCCCATGAAGGGCCTAGGCCTACCAAGTGACTGCTGCAGATTGTAGGGTGACACGTGTTAACACGATCTTTGTTTTTGTGACCAGTGCAGTGTCTCACGGTCAGACAGCTACTCAATTGTCCTCACGAGGCTGAGTTCACCCCATTCCAGCCTTCATGTCAGAGCTGGGAATCTAACCCAGGGTCTCTGGGTGAGAGGCACGCATCCTACCCCAACACCATACTAGCCTATTCCCATAGGGCATCATCATCTTCTACAGTGGATGGATTTTACTGATTTGAAAATATATGAGGGCCGAGTTATAAGTCACGGCAACTATTCTTTTTCTCGCGAACAGGAGACAACGCGGAAAATCTACGATATGCATTTAGAAATATAGGGCATGTACGTTTGCATAGTGCCTGAAGATAAATTCTGACGTCAGGAGATGCTCGTAGGTAAGTGACAGAACACAGGCCATAGGTAAACATTGTTTTATTATGGTATACACAGCAAATACACAAGACTATGTACAAAGTACAGGTCTCCACTGGTTACAGACTTTCGAAATAATCCCCCAAGGTGTCTACTGCGCATGGGGCAGGCATGGGGTTCGCTCTATGTGTATCCCTCCGAAATGCTGTTACAATGTCTTCTTTGTTAGCGATCCGTCGTCCACGCAGTGGCTTGACTTTGGGGATTAGATCATAGTCACAAGGGCTCAGATCAGGCGAATAAGGAAGGAGAACTGCGATTATAATATACGAACGTTGCTCCTGCTTGTTGACTTACATTGTGTGACGCTCTCACTCACACACTGAACTTGGGGACATGCTCAGACCCACACTGTTGTTTATATACACCATCCAGAGGCATCATACGCAAGTACATACCATATGTTTCCAAATGGATATCATAGATTTTCCATGTTGTCTCCTGTTCGAGAGAAGAAAGTTGCCATGACTTATGACTCGACCTCCGTATATTAAGGTATTACATGGCTGATGTTTCTACTAGAGTGTGAGAGGTATTGTGTGGAACCGGGATGTCCCAAAAGCTTCTTTACACAACCTATTATAAACCCACACTGACATATGCAGCTGGGACATGGACGACGACAAAAAGGGAAGAGGGCAGGGAAGGGGAGAGGTTTCTAAGAAGCATCAAAGGAAAGATAGAGTAAGGAATGAGGAAATTAGAAAAAGGACAGGAATCTGGAAACTCCAGGATAGGATAGAAGCAACTAAACTGAAGTGGTATGGACACAGGGTGAGAATGAATGAGGAGAGAGAACCACAAATAATATTTTTGGAAAAGTTAACAGGAAAGAGACCACGAGGAAGACCCCGCAAAAGATGGATGGATTCAGCGAAGGAGTGTGTAGAGAAAAAGGGAGGAAAACCAAAAGATGTACTGAAAGTAGGAAAGGAGTGGTGGAGGGAGAGGACCTTAATTCACAACCCGACCCAGGAAGAGACTGGAACCGGGAAATGATGACAATGATGATGATGATGATGTGAATAATTTTATTGAGGAAATACTAAATGTGTGGGTAAGGGGGAAATCATGCTTATTGGCACACAACTCTTGTTTAATACCGTACATGAAATTTCATTTAAATCCCCTCTGTATAATCAGTACCACATTGCCAACATCCACGAGACTGCTTTGAAAGGTGGGGGAGGAGAAAATGTGCACAATGTCATCACTGAAACAAGATGGCATGCAGTATGAAGGCATATTTTGTACTTGGTACAGAGCTAAGCCCTGTGCGTTCACATGGAATGTTGGCACAAATAATGCAAACTGATGATAAAAATTAAGTAGTAAACAATAAAAAGATTTACAACTGAGCACTTTGAGAATTATAAGTAGTAAACAATAGTTACATATTACACATGCAACACAATGAATACAGTACACTCCCTGACTAGAGAAAACACACACCAACTCTCACAGAACAAACACTAATCGCTTTTCCATTCTATCTTCCATACAAGTTAGCTTTAAAGCCAAGTCAACCCTCACACAACTCTTAAGAAATTGCAGTCCCTCGCTTATGAAGCTTGCTCACACTTAGCTAACCAAAAACAACTTGCTCACAATTTCTTGCGGCTGTCTCACCAAATAGCCCATCATTCTATCTCATCCTACATCAAACCAGCTTTGTAACATTTGCGTTGGATATCTTGTTCACATATCTGTTATGTCTTCATACCATTGCTACACTGGATGACAGACTATTCTTAAAATACTATCGTATACCAATCATATTCTTCACTGTCAAAACACACTGCTAGCACATAATAAATAGGGAATTGAGAGGGTGAGCCAAAAGAACACATCCGTAACAAGACTGCTACTGGGGGGGAAGTAAATAAATGTAATTTTGAGTTATACCATTTAAAGTATTTGCTGGAATTCATATTTACCTCCTTAATGGCAGTGTAATAGGAATAGATGATTCTCTCCTCAATAAGATCCAGATCTCAGGACTGAAGTGGTTTGGTCACATGAAGAGGATGCCATCAAACAGAACTGCACGGGAGGAATTTGAGAGAAAAGTAGAACGAAGACGACCCATGGGAAGGCCATGAAAGAAGTGGATAGATACAGTCAAGAACGATGTACTGAAGAGAGGACAAGTTGGTGGAGGAGGAGTGGTACAAGGACAGGGTGAAATGGAGGGGACTCATATACCACACCCGGGCAACTGGAGTTGGTTCAGGATGATGATGATGAATGGCAGTGTAATTCACTTTAAGGTTTGCATTTAACAGCAAATTTCTGCTCTTTAAGTGTTAAATAATTTCTTGGTGTGGCAGACCTACTGTGTAAGAGCCATTGAGAAAGATTAGCTACCCATCTTCAAAGGACTTGACTGAAGGCAGTCTTGTTGCAGGAATGTAAAGCTCCATGAGCCATTACTAAAGCCCTGACCGGATGCAGATATCCACAAAGTTTCTCGCCTTGGAGATATAGTTTGCATGCCTGTGCGGATAGCGGATAAACTGCAGATAATGTTTGGAGTAAATTTGTGGATAGTTTTTAGATGAAAATTCAAACTTGTTGAATATCATTACTAGGACCCGGATGTTTTGACATACCATATTTTTTCGTTATGTTTTTTCCATGACAAATGTAAGATGGTGATTTAAGCTAATCTCATTCAAATTATGTCATTAAGCATAATTAACCCTCTGAACTGAAAAGCATCGCAATTCTGGCTGTGTAACATAAATTTTAACATGGTACTTGATATACAAAGCCTAGAGGAAGGACTTTTTCCTCAAATGCCTAAATGTGTTGCTTTAATACTATGTTTTATCTCATGAAAAACATTATTGTAATGCCCGTAGATTGGGATAACAAACATGCGGATGACATTTTGTTTATCAGCGCGCAGAGCAGAGATGACACCTCCGTTTCTCAGAGGTTTAGTTCATTAAGGGATCAGCCAACGAGTGTGTGGTTATAATGCATTTGGGGGAAGGTGAATAAATATGGCCATGCATATGAAAATATTAAGGGTCACGCAACTAATTGACAATTCAGTGCAAAGGTGCATTATTCTAGCTTCTGAACAGATAAAGGCTTAAAAGATGATTAATAATGCTTTAAGTTTCAAGCCCTGGGCAAGTGTAGACAGGAGGCTTTCAGCCATTAGATCATGAATAGTACCAAGCGTAGATGTAGATAGAAGAAGGGAGAATGTGGCTCTGCTTTACCAATAATAACCGTGCGATAGTGTTAGCACAGATGGACCCTTTCCACAAGAATTAAAAGAGTCTCTCACTTAAGTCGTGAGTCTGCCAGCATTTTAATTCTCTGACTTTCACCTTAACGAAAACAACAAAACTCCGCATTTACAAGACAATCGTGCGACCAGTATTAATGTAAGGGAGGAAACATGGACACTGTGCAAGAAAATGGAGACAAAAATTATAACTTTTGAAAACAAGGTGTTAAGAAAAGTTTTTGGGCCAGTGTCTGAAAATGGAATCTTTAGAAGAAGAAAAAATATTGAAATCCACACGCTGTTTAATGAACCTGATGTGACAGCTGTATAAAGAGCAGAAGAATTGAATGGCTGGGACATGTCCTGAGAAGAGAAGAGAAAATGGTGAAGACAGTGCTAGGAGGGAAGCCACAAGGTACGAGACCCCTGGATAGACCAAAACTGAGGTGGATGGATGGAGTCAAGACTCTGGGAGCCAACGAGAACATGGCTAGCAACAGAGACCAATGGAAGGGGCTAAAGAGTCAGGCAATGAACCGACTTCGGTTCGTGTGGCCAACGAAGTAAGTAAGACTTTCACCTACATGACTTGTACTCTTTGTAATAGCAGCAAGTTCCTTATCATGGCAGTATTATTCCCATAATGATTGCTACGCAATTCCTATTGGTCACAGAAAGTTACAACCATCAAGAATACATTTTTTAAATGGGAGCTAGCATCCAGTGAAAGAACAAGAAGTCATTTGACCATCAACAGAAAGTATCCAAATGGTACAAGGGGCAGAACATAAAGGCCATTTGCCATGTGTATGCCACATAAATCCTCACGCATGTTTACATTTAGTATTAATGTAATTAGTTATTACAATTTGATTTTAGCTGAGGATTGTTGCAAGTTAATTGAAACTAGTACTATACAGGGTGGCCCCACCCCCCTTTATTTTCAACATGATAGTTATAGTTGAATATTTGTTATACACAGTTACCTTGAAGTCCATCCTTGTCGTAACACAGCTGAATTCTGCGCCCTGTTCTTGCGGATGTTTTGCGGAGATACTCCGGAGTCACGAGGGTGAAGGTGTGTTCCACAGGTGCTCGAAATTCCTGGGTTGTGTGATATCAAGTGTTTCTTACTTGTTGCTTTATGAAACCCCAGAGAACATTGTCTGGTGTCGTCAGATCGGGACTTCTTGGAGGCCAGGGAAAGGGAGCTGGTAAAGATGCAGAACTTCTTCCAACCTCAAATATACAGTAATTCGAACTTTTTGAATGTGTCGTTTGAATACAAGGAATTGTGTTCAGTAAAATTCCTGTAGGAACAAGTTCTACCAAGGAATCAGGGAAAGGCCTGCACATCCCACTTTAACAATAAGCCAAAGGCAGCTTTCTTCTTCTTCCTGACATTCCCAATTATTTTTTGGGGTCCGCCACTCTGCACCTTGCTCTCCATTTCTTGCGGTTGCTGCATCTATGGGACAAAGACCTACGATGCGCACATCGTCGTGTAGGGTATCCATCCAACGCCTTTTTGGTTGTCCCGGAGGTCTTTGTCCATCAGGCTCGAGAGGAAGTGACTTCCTTGTACCTCTGCAACCGAGTCTCCCTCAGTTTGGCTGGAATCGGGGCAATTCCAGAAGAGTATTGCAGACATCTTTGTTCTTAATATGATCCAGCTGTGTTATTCCCAAGGACCATCGTAGCATCTGTTTCTTTGCATTAGGCCAGCATTCGGCTCCATACAAAGCAACAGGGCGGACGACTGTTTGATAGATCTTAGTTTTGAGGCACAAAGGGATCTTGCGGTCACAGAGAACGCCTGTAACCTGGCGCCACTTTATCCACGCAGCATTCACTCTTGCACGGGCATCCTAGACTGTGTCACCATCAGGTATCGGAGATGTGAAGCCTTTGGTAGTGGGGTGTCTGGGAACCACATTCAAGGTACTCAGTCTTAGTGAGGTTGAGCCGTAGTCAGTGATCAAAGTTAGTCAATCAATGCTCTTCATGTTTTTAAGATCTCTAGAAGTGGATTTTAATAGTTTTGAATATGCAACATGCTAAATAATACCGTATTCCTTTGCAATTACTTTTCAAATCTTAAAATGTTTATATTTTGGATTGACTGCACTTTGAGTTGATCGATGACTCTTAAGGACCAATATGCTCATTTTTAACCCTTATAGTGCCACGGGGCCAATATATCGACCGAGGGAGCTTCTGCTAAAAATTTCACCGGCCGATCTATCAGCCCGATTATTTTAATTTTTTTTAGTTATATTTCCAGTCACGCAGCGCTAAAACCTTTGGAACAAAGATAACATTCACTCTCAGAATATATCAATGTGTTTAAATTCCATGAATAACTGGATTTATAATGAGTATTCTTTGAACATGCTGCAGTCAGCGTGTGTTATCTTTTGAAGTCGTGTATGTTTAGGATTTTGCTTGGAGCTAATTAAGTTACGTCACGATAAATATGCCCAGCTCTTTTCAACGAAGGGGAAATAAATAAGGTTTTAATGCTGAGTGAATTGAGTGAGAGTGACGACGACAATCCCCTAATGCCGCATATCTTAGTAGAAATTGATCGTGCTCGAAACCTATTGGATATTTAAACTCTAAACTTAGGATGTTTATACAAAAATCAATAAGCATTAACATGTACTGTATATCACAGAAGATACAAATTTACAGTACCGGTTAAAAGTTGAGGACCACATAAGGAAACCATGATATGTCACCTAAAACCTGAACTTGTGGCGATTTTCTTACCGAGCTCTTAGATCTGATAGAATAATACGTCCTGATTTCTTTCAATTGGGCTACGTATTGTAAAAGTTATGATTTTTTACTGTTAGAAGGTCACACCAAAAAAACACCATTTTCAAAGGTATAATGTATTGTATATTCCACCGACAGTAGTGGCTACGCTGGCTAAAGCGCAGCATTAGGTCATGGGGCCAAGCTCTCTGCTAACTCGGTAGACGCGTGGGTTCGAGCCCCACCGTCGGCCGTCCTTGAAATGGTTTTCCGTGTTTTCCCATTTTCAACACCAGGCAAATGCTGGGACGGTACCTTCTGACAGGCCACGGCCGCTTCCTTCCACATCCTTGCCCAGTTTCATTCACCATCATTCATTTCATCTCTCATTAACTCCTCTCATGAGGTTGGCGTCAGGAAGGGCATCCGGCCGTAAAAACCATCGCCACAAAGACTTCCATCGCATCTCATCCCCGACCCCGTTGGAAAACGGGAATAATAAGGGGTAGACATACAATGTATTGTATATTCCAAATTGCTGCAGGTATTTGCCTTAATTTTCTTTTTTAGATTTAGCAATAGTTGGGGTTCATTTTGGTATAAATATATAAAATCAAAAAAAATGCAGGACCTTTTTTTTTTACTTCAGGTTTTTACTTTTTCAAGCCAGCGCTAAAATGGTCGATGTATTGACGACAATAAAATATTCTCACGGCAAAATCCCACTAGCCAGAAATCTGTGCTTGGATGCCATCTGTTGTGTGAAAGTGGAACTACTATACACGACAAGTTAGAAGTGGGTAGGTAGCCAGGAAACCTTACGACAAGCGTGATAGGAACAAGGGAAAATCGACTGGCTTGAGAAAGTATAAACCCGCAAAAAAAAAAGAGGTCCTGCATTTTTTCGGATGTTGTATATTTATACCAAAATGATCCCCAACTATTGGCTATGTCTAAGAAGGAAAATTGAAGCCAATACGTGCAACTAGTTGGAATATACAATACATTATACCTCTGAAAATGGTGATTTTTGGTGTGACCTTCCAACAGTCAAAAAATCATAACTTCTGCAATACTTGGCCCAATTGAACGAAATCAGGATGTATATACTGTATTTTCACTATTAGATGTAAGAGCTCTCGGTAAGAAAATCGCAGAGCTCGTGTGCCACAAGTTTAGGTTTTAGGTGACATATCATGGTTTCCTTATGGGGTCCTAAACCTTTGACCGGTACTGTAAGTTAAAACTTCCAATTTAATTTTTGCTTGTAACAGAAATATTTTTTTAAAGATTCTTTTTTAAATTACACTAATGAAGCAAATATTATTTATTTTGGATTTTTAAATGCTGTAGATCACAAACTCTAATTATACAAGGTTGTGAGTGTAGTCATTCCACCATGCCCCAAACTTTTGAATCCATAGATATCTGCTTAGTTTAAATATTACGGGCTAAGTGTTTCTGAAAGGAACATGCATGTTAGTACAGCATACAACATGCTCCCAAATACTTGCATTCAACAACAAAACACATCTCTACAATATTTTTAACATTAAAATTCTCAAAAGTTGGTTATGTAATAAAATAACATGGATGAATTTAGAATAGAAGACAAGGTACTGCACACCGTACAGCAAATTAAGTAATTTGTGCTTTTTGTTTAAACTTTCAGCATGGTTCAAAAGTTAAAATGAAAAATATTACCAATTTTTCAAGTAATATTAAGGATCATAAGGACTTTCCTAGTCTGTTCTATTTTCATCCATAATAAAACTTACTACTGTTGGCAAACAAGGAGTTGACTTGGTTGCGTAGTGCACGGTTATGGAAGAATTTGCAAATTACCTGACAGGATTTGACAACATCTCAACCAATGTTCCTTAACATACTCTGGAAGTTCATTTAATAATAATGTGTGAGGGGCGCGGTGGCACAGCGGTGAAGCTGTTGGCCTCTCACCACGGCAAACCGGGTTCGATTCCCGGTCAATGCATGTAAGATTTTCAAAGTGAAATGCCATGTCGTGTGGTTCAGATTCCACATAAAAAGGAGGTCCCGTGGCTTATGATCTCGAGATTAACGGTCACGTACAACTAAAATTTTCCTTAATAATAATGTGATTTCTAGATAAATTGTACGAAGAGAACTGGATTTTCAGCTATTAGGCCATGCATTGTACAAAGAGTACAAGCCAAACAGATGGAAGGTAGAAAAATAAAATGTCTGATATAATAAATAATATCGTTTGGCCTAGGGTGCAAGCTTTGTTATTTGACACCCGGAGGGCAGCTTGCATGTTGAATGTTGTTGTTCCTTGGAACTTTATATTGTATTAAATAGAATTGTCTGTCAATCAATACCTTCCTTGGAACGCTATGAAAGTCAAGGAGGTTAGATATGTAAGCTCCTGGACACTATAGCGATTTCTAGTAGAGAAAGGAGAAACTTTCCGTTGGCAGAAAATCCCGAGATAAATTTTGCCATTATGAACACGGCCTACTGAATTCAAATGGGATCTTTGACATGCCAACAACGTATGACATGTGTGTCGTGACATTTGTCACCTTTCAAAAATCACTTACCATGGCCAGGAGTGAAGCTGCAAGCTTGGGGTTGGTAGTTCAACACGACAACCAATCACCCACCGAGGCAAGCCAAATGTCTGATGAATGAAGGAGTCAAACCCACAAACTTTGGCTTTGGCCGACTGAGTTAATCTGTCTCATGGCAACGGTACATGTGACCTCACTGTTGGACAAGGAGCAGGTTGTGTGCTATACAAAGTGTACAAGGTTTGGTCGCAGTTGCTCCCCTTCATTTCTTAGACTTTCTCTTGAAATAGACAGATTTGCAAATCTCATTGCCACACATCACAGGTGCAACCAAGCCTTGCTATACCAAAGACATTTTTTTGAAGTATCCCACTCCTTTTGGTTTATTACGTCTGAGACAATAATATTTATACAGCCCTTCCTGATTGCAATGAGCTGAGGCCAAAATTTCCCTAGTCTGCAATTGAGTACAAATGAATCGGCCGGAGCTGAAAAGCATTCAGTCAGGTTTCACTACTTTTTAGGAGAAGTTAACAAACACACTGTATTAGTCTGTGAAGCAACTATTCAGGTTATAGTTGTGTTAGTAGAATATCAATTTTAATTTATTAATCATATTTTTCAAATCAATTTTGGAAACGTGACTTAATGCCTTTCAGCTCCGTGGTCAGTTTAGTGTGGCATGAAGCCATCCAGAATGACTATTTCACATGATATTTTATTTAAAAATGGATTTGTAACATAAAATCCAGCTAAACCCTGTACAAATGTAATAACAAGAGCAATAGAGAATCTTGCAGTGCGGCACTAAAAGGCAGTAAGTCATTGACTTAGTGCTTTTCTCCCCTGATTGTACTACATGTGGCTTAAACAGAAGGTTGACTTAATTCAATGCTTTTCAGCTCCGACCGATTCAAATGATTACCATCTACAATGACTAACTGATTATAATATCCGCCTTTCAATAGAACTTTAGTTGTAGATTTTTACTCTAAATTACACATGATGCATGCCGAAATATGTATTAATTAAGAAGTTGCCACTGGAAGAAAGTGAGGTGATAAGAGGATACAACGAACTGCAAACTTTAATCAACAAGCAGATGCATGACAACCAAGATAGACATTGTTGGAGTTTTGCAAGGAATGACGTTTGCATTTTTAAAGTTCTCAGAATCTGTGTTGAGAACCATTTGGATCCCCTGTTCAAACGCTAACTGTGAATTTTTGTTTTTCAGCTTACACTAGCACGTTAAGTGATATGCGTCACCGTTTGTCACAAGAGAATTTGGATCTCTTCACTGAAGTATACTTTGAAGGATGACTGAAATGTTTTATGTTATGCATGTTATCCATGATATTAAAAAAAATCCTGCCTGAAATTTATCATTTTGAAAGTAACAAAAAGTGCACTTGAAACCACCGAATTTGCCACTTACAATGCCGCTTTCTTTACTCTGAAATCACCGAAAAATTCCTATCTCTAATCACGTGTAATTTAGAGCAAAAAGTTGTATTGCAAAGCTGAAATCATAATCAGTAATTACAAATGATTATTCGAAAACCTCATACTTAAGATGCTGTTAAAAATAGTCCCAGGGAAGCAAACATCTCCCAGTCAGAACATTTGTGCTGAGACCATACGTTACCAAACATTAAAATGGTTGAAGAGTGTACAAGCTGTCAGTGCAGGGTGGGCCGTGTTGATCCTGTCCGGAGCTCCGCCCTGCCGCTCTCCCCCGAGCCATCCTACAAGTAGAAGGAAGTCGTGCTTCATGCAGCATGCACTGTCACACTATCATGCATATGTAACGCACCAGGTGGATGGACGCGTCGACCGCCCTTACGCAAGTCACTGCAGAAGAGAAAGAAGAAGCATTTCCAAGCTGTCTTGGCTCACCTCAATGCATGCTGATGGTGCTTGTATGTGCTTTAACCTCTCAGGCCGGATCTACGTACGGTACGCGCTGCGCACAGCACTTCGCGAGAACTGCGTTTGTACGCTATCTGCTGGGCTCATATGTGAACTGCTTATACTAATGTATTTTAGAAGCCTTGGCCTTGCAAACCGCGTAATCTTACAACAAATAGTTCATAGGTTTCCCGTTCCTTTTTTGGGGGAGGAAACATATGAGAATCATCGTGCCATCTATTGAGGCAAAATAGAAACAGACAACACGTTGTTCCCTACTGCCATCTGTGATAGGAATTTTAACCTCTTGTAAATGATATGCGTGGATGGAGAATATTGCCAGGGGAAGGCCCTAACAATTCCGTGAAAAATGGCAGGGCCTTCGCGACGTCTTACGGGGTTTGAAATAGATAGTGCTCTGATGATTCCGGTAGTGTAGAAAGTGACGTAGATTATGCCTCTTGAAGAAGAAGATAAAGAATTAGGACATATCAATATGCCATCAGCTGATGGTGACATTCCGTGGGAGTCGCGCGAGTTGCAAGCACTGGGCAACCGGGCCCACAGAAGGATTTCGATAGTGTTTTAGATGCGTTTTTACTATTGTTTGTGTAGATAAAACTCTCTGTAATGTACCGATGCATAATAAACGGACTATTTATGCGGTGTATACGTAGGTATATTGTGCATAACACACAGTGACAGTGAGCTGGATACCCTCAACACCCGCAATATGAAACGAACCAGCTTCGCTATTTACAGCCAGGGTTACTCAAAACACCATTGGTAAGTCATCCTGGAAATATTGTGTTATTAGCTTGTATAATTTTTGAGATGTGCAACATTATTTGAAGTTCTCCAAAAATCAATCTCCAAGCCAATTTAATATCGCCTGGCGTGCAGACGCTAGGGCATTTAAATGCCCGCCTGAGAGGCTAAAGACATGCAAGAGACATGAACTGAAAGTGCTACAGGAAGTATGGGAATGTGGAATTTAAGCAAATATTCTCGACTTGTCTAGTAAACAGCATTCCCGAATCGTTTTTATAAGTTAATTTCTGCAATTCCAGTGCAAGATATCAAGAAACAGATAAAGAGGAAGCGGAAAGAAACGTGCATATGACCAAAAAGCTTATAAAGATAACAGAGGACTCTCTTGATTGGAACATGGCTCCATGTAGCAGTTCAAGTTTCCGCTATTATCTTTATACATTATTTGATTGAAGTACTAAGAATTTCAAGACTTTTAAATAGGAATACATTGGAAACAACTGATGCTACCTAACCTAGGGGCAATACTGGGTGCACATGTTCAACCTCTAGTTCAGGACATTATTCCAGTTCAACGAGCCTCCCTGGAAGATTCCGATGTCCTTATACGGTCACTGGACATACATAACAAACCATATACCGGGTCATCATTTTATCTCCCGCACGTACGCGCCGCTAGGCCGGTGAAGGTGGCCTTGGCAGATGTGGCCGCCAGGCCGGTCAAGGTGGCCTTGGCGTTCTCCACGCAATGAACACGTGCGCTGCGATCGGCAATGTTGCAAAAAGCTGTCAGTATCTCCGGCGTATTCAAGCTTGTGAAGTGCTAGTTGATTTGACCTAACATACAGTGCAGTCTCGGGGCAATTTTACAGTTTATGTGTTGCCTTAAAGTGATGTTTCTATAGAACAACGTGTATTCATTGTGCTTTGTTATGCGAAGTGATGTTTTCTATAGAATAACGTGTATTCATTGTGCTTTGTTATGCGAAGTGATGTTTTCTATAGAATAACGTGTATTCATTGTGCTTTCTTATGCGAAGTATTCTTCTGTTAGAGAGTGCCGTTTTCGATTCATATGCAAACAATCCTCACAAGTGAGGAGTTAAAAGAAAATATTCGCCAAGTTATAACGAACGTCACCCAGGAAGAAATTCGCCGTGTGTCTAGAAACTTGTTTACGAGGTGACAGGCATGCATGCGAGCTGATGGACAACACTTTGAACATTTCTTGTAAAACCAGGTAAGTTTGTAGATAATTATTTTCACTAGAAATTGCTATTAAATGACTGTATGTTGACGCGAAGTAGTGGGGAGAAGTCGCACACTTTTTACCGGCCAGCGAGAGAGCTTGCCGCGCCGTGATCGGTATCGGATGCGAGACTTAAATTGATGACCCTATACAATATGTATGTGGGGCTTGCCTTCCACACCTCCAGTAAATACAGTAAATGATAATAATGTTAGGTGGTTGCGGGCTGTCAGCCAAGGTGAGTTCTGCAGCTTGTCTCTGATGTCACAAGTTTGAATCTCAGTGGGGTGAAATATTACTGGCGCATATGGCAACAGAAATTCCTTTGTTTTATCAAGCCAATATCAAGAGTGAGTGGGGCTGTGAAAGGAGCCGTTCAGCTGTCCTGCAATCTGATTTGTTTGCCTGCTGATCCCAAATGGATTCAAACCACAGACTGTGGACCCCAAGTCCTTGCTACGGCAGTTCACAAACAGGTGCTACCCGTATTTACTCGCCTATAACACCTCCCCTACATTTTCTACTATTATGGGGGGGAATCGTAAAGAAAAAAAATAGCGAAGGAGAAATAATCAGAAAAATGTAGCATATAGGCCTACAAGATTCCAGTTAACGGTAAAACCCGTGCTTTTGCCTGCACGACCTGTGCATTGTTGACCTCGACAATGGCTACTTACGAGTTCCGTGTCGTGCGTACCGCACAGCCGTGTGTAGTGTATAATTAACAAGCTTGCAGTACACAAGCAGGACTGAAAATGAGCAAGAGAACGAGTTTTACGGCATCCTTCAAGTTGAAAGTGCTAGAATTTGTTGAAGAAAATGGAATGAAAGTGGCGAGTCATAAATAGGAAGTGCAGCCGTGTATGATTCGTTATTGGTGCAACCAGAAGGACAAATTATTGGGAACCAAGAAAACTTCCAAGTTCTTCCGCGATGTGTGAAAAAAGGAAAGTACGAAAATGTGGTCGGTATTAGAAACAAATCTTCCGTTTTTCAGGT
Source organism: Meconema thalassinum (assembly GCA_946902985.2). NCBI lineage: Eukaryota > Metazoa > Arthropoda > Insecta > Orthoptera > Tettigoniidae > Meconema > Meconema thalassinum. The sequence goes on along the minus strand of OX336390.1, from coordinate 12,546,139 downwards.
AGGCATAGTTGACGCATAACATATTGCAACACTGCGCAACCTTGAACTCGATGCACACAATCCTGTGCAGCTGCAGCGCTGCCTTAGTCCTGTGAACAGTCAGCTGTGATGATGCAAGAGAGTGGCTATTTAAATGGGCTATTATCACTTTTATCGTAAATAAAGTCTAGGTTAAAATAACTATTTTGTGTGTTGATTTTAGGACGCTACGTGCTCCTTTGTGTGCCTTTATACCACGCCATCCTAACCTATATCTAGGGAAATTTTCACCTATTATACCGCCCTATTTTTGAAGCCAAAAATTTGGGGAATAAAAGGGGTGTTATAGGCGAGTAAATACGGTATTTAATTGCTTCCCACACTTGCTCATACTCCAGTTATGAGTAGTGTTTCACTGCCCCTGCACTCGCTTTCTATCGGCAAGCGCACCAACTATGCTAGCGATGCCATCTATTGGCTGTCAAGCACTCCTTGTAGCAGACCACCATTTACTTTTTGATAGCATTGTGTTGGCATGGAAGAAACACTGAACCTTGTGGTTGAGATAAATACCATTACATCTCTCGAGCAGATATTGGGTGGTGATACAAGTAACGATAATTATGATAGGGTTAGCCCAACAGCTCAATGTTAGTGTCTTATGAACTATTGGTGGATGTGGCAAATGTTTGTGACATTATCCTAAAATGTGAGACTGCTATGGGATAAAACTTGCCAAACTTAAATACTGGGAAAAAAGATGGTATATTGGCTTTCACGGCTGGTGAATTAAAACTCAGCAATTCTTCCAGGTTTTTGCCGTGTCTTGTGTGGGGTTTCGCCTAGGACACCAAGCTGGCTAGTCGGCGGGCTCTTGGTGTCCCCGCCCAGACCCCCACAGGAGAAGCGAACTGCGCGCTACCTGCCTTTGCAGTGCAGTTGCACTCTATACAAAGGGAGGTAGCGCGCAGTTCGTTACTCCTGTGGGGGTCCGGGCGGGGACACCAAGAGCCAGCTTGGTGTCCTAGGCAAAACCCCACACAAGACACGGCACAAACCTAGAAGAATTGCTGAGTTTTAAATACTGGAAACTTACAAATCTATTCAGCTCGTATATTTGCATTCTGCTGATCCAAATCTGAATCGGAAGGCTAGGGACAAGCAGCTATGTATGAAATCAAGGTATTTAAGTGAAATTTTCCAGTACTTTTTAAAAGTTCTAAGTTGTAACTTTAAGTGATGATGAACAACCTTCAACAAATAGAACTGCGGACTTAGATATGCTTGATACCAACTCAATAGCCGAAAACTGGCCCTCACCAAAAATAAAAATGCACACAAATCATTGAAGAAGATAATAAATTCAGTACACAGGAAAAAAATAGATGTTTAAATAAGTAACCAACTTAGCCCTGAGATCTGCTGTTAATTGATCTTTATCAGCATCATGCACAGTACTTGAGTATGTGTTGAATTTGTCTAATAACCTGTGCGTTTGTGTAATGACTGTAACTGTATTTATAGTGGAGAAAGCACACACTTCGGAACTGACCGATGGTGTATACATCAACCTGCTGCACCCAACTACAATGCTCAATGGGAGCAATTTACAATATGTTGAACACTTTCCTTACCTGGGCACAGTCACATCTCTAAAATGCTAACAGGATGCTGAAATCCAGTAGCACCTTAAATGTGCCAGCACAGCCTTTGGTCATGTTCAACCAAGCTATTAATACCATCCCTGCTCTATGGTTGCGAAACCTGGACTACTTCATGAGATTGGACACACTAATATAAGTGTCACAGAGGAAGCAGTGAGGCAATAATACCATATTCAAGCATCAACAGAGAAAGCAGGGAGGTTCTCAAGTCCATCAAGGTTTCGAATAACACCAGCGAAAATGTGAAGCTGACAAGTACCATGCTAGGAAAGTGCGTGCAAATTACAGAAGGATCAACCTTCAAGAACCAGTGGCTGCTTCAAACAACATGGGTTACTACGGTGAAGGTTTCCACCATACCAGGGCCACATACATTAATTTTACGATTATTTAAGGTACTCCGAGGGCCAGAAGTTGAGGTAATTAACAATAATTTGCAGATTGAAAATCGAAGTCTTGGAAGTTGACTGTCTTCATGTAGATAGAATTCTCTTTTCACAATCTACAGCCACTGATTTAGAGGGATTGTTGGCCACACCAGGATTATCTTGGATGCACTCCTTTATTGAACAGTCATTTCTATAGATAGACTGTGTTGGCATTTCAAGCAGATTGGAGAATTCAGAACATTTCTACCAATTTTGTCTATCTTATTTTGAAATAATGTCAGCAAAAATTCCTGATTAGGAAAACAACGACAAGATGTCGCTGAGGCATCCTGTCACACAACACGATTAGTCACCAAACATGAAAAGAAGCACAAACACAATTGCAAGAGAAAAATCACATGAAAAGCACAGGAATAATCTTCACAGTTGATTGTATTCATGAAGAGGTGCGATTCCTGCCCTCTGCATGCACAACTGCTTGTTTGTCAATGTGTCCTATCCTTAGTTTTCTGTTCAATGATTGTGTGGCCTTATCTTGTCGATGTCCTCTATTCAAATTTATAAGGCACATGTAAATAGGAAGCAAGGTCCCACGGTTGTGAGGGGAGATGCATGTTTGAATCTCGGTGCTGAGTGGGGTTTTTCCACACTCCCTCTAGGTAAAGGCCTGGGGCACCTCCCTCCTATCCCTAATACAGGTTATCAGACAAGTTCAACAAACAGGGCTGATGACCAAGATGTCCCACACTCCTATCTTCAGATCCTGGTTTTGTGTTCATCTAATCAGCGACTAGAGTTTGAAAGAAAATCAATGTTCTATCAGGTCAGCTTCCCATTTACTGGTCAAGAGGTATTTATTTAGCATATGGCTTTTAGTGCCGGGAGTGTCCGAGGACATGTTCGGCTCGGCAGAGGCTGTAGCTGCTCCAAGCGGACACCCATGGGGTGAGCTACAAGTTCTGTTCAATTTCAAGTAGTTCCAACTTACGCTACCAGATGTCACTGACACCTAGTGGTGAACATTGGAACTATGGTAGAGCGTTTCAATGAAATCTAACCTAGAAATTTAGCTTCACACAAGTTTAGTTAGTGGAAGGATCTTTTACATGTCATAAATCTATGACATGGCCAACAGGAAAACATGCTAACAGATGCAACTTACTCAAAGTGATGACCAACAGGGTAAACATGGGTCCTGCAGTTAATGTCCTTGTCACATGAGGTGAACTTATCCCCGTGCTCTCCTTTGTGATGGGTGGTCACATATTATCTATTCCCACCTTTGTCATCATTCCCTTGAAATTCAGAATTTCAGATTTTTGTTGAAAGGATAATTTCTGATTTGTCAGGCCCAGGCAAGTTAAGGACATCAAAATTCTTATGGATTCACCACAGGACAAATAGGAAGGAATCTGACCATGCGGACTTGCTGGCAGATGTAATTTCCGAGTATAATAATAATAATATCGTATGGCCCCGGGTGCAAGCTTTGTTATTTGACACCCAAACTGTAGCTTGCATGTTGAATTTTGTTGTTCCTTGAAGCTCTATGAAAGTAAAGGAGGTTAGATATCTAAGCTCCTTGAACATTATAGCACTTTCTAGTAGAGAAATGAGGAACTTTGTGTTAGCGGAAACTCCCGAGATTAATTTTGCCATTGTGAACACGGCCTACTGAATTCAAATGGGTTATTTGACATGCCAACATCGTATGACATGGTGTCGTAATTTTTGCAGCCTTTAAAAAAAAATATCACTTACCACGGCCAGGAGCGAACCTGCAAGCTTGGGGGTTGGTAGTCCGTCACGTTGACCACTCACCCAACGTGGCAAGCCATTTCCAAGTAGAAATTCATTTGATAAATTAGGCCCGGACTATTCCAGTGGAACACAGAGTCGGGATAGCCAGGGAGGAAAGGTGGGGACTACCCGTCACATCTTCGCCTCCCCAAAGAAGAGCCTGGGGAGATTATTTCAGATTTTGAAGCCAACTGTCACCTTATGTGACCAGCTGTCCACATAATGATTACGACATATCCTACTACATATGTTAAATGCCATATTTTTAAAATACCTTAGTGTCTATATTTTCACTCCTGCAGAAGCCTTGGATGGGAGGGCAAATATTATTAATGAAGCTCATGTCACTAATATCTTGTTACTTAACAAGACCCTTTCGTCTTGCCTGCTCAATAAAAATAAAAATAACATAATGTACATCAATAATGAATACCAAGTACACTTAAGAATGCTGTTTGCAATTACCAAAGCAAGAGAGTCAAGGCTTAAAGCTTCCATTAATTACAGAAATGTATTATTAAGATACATACAGATGTCTTGCAAAATAAAGGTACACACAGCTGATTATAACAGCATGATTACAATATTAGCAAGTCCAAAACGGTAGTGATGCCCGTTGGTCGACAAAACATCTGTACTAACATCACTCTGAATGGTGCAAAGTTAGTTCCGTTACCTTGGCAGTGTAGTGTCCACAGATGACCAACTATCTGCAGAAATCACTAGTCGAGTTCAACATGGAGCAACATGTGAGAGGGCTTCTTTGGGATAAGCAAGTTCCTTTAAGATCAAGACTAATACTCTACAAGAGCTTCTTTGTACCTGCTACTACATATAGCTTGGAAACCTTCACCCAATCCAAGAGAAATACCAGCAAACTACAGGCGGTGGAGATGAAGTTTTTAAGAACTAGGATTCAGAAGACGAGGAGGGACAAAATAAAAAATGATGAGATACGCCATCTTGTTCAAGTAGAGGAATCTCTTAATGACATCTGTGTTGAAGCCAGGCTGAAATGGTTCGGTCTTCTCAAAAGAATGGACACATGAAGAACAGCTAGAGTGAGGTTTGAGAAAGAATTGAAAGACAAGAGACCAAGAGGTCGACCGAGGAAGAGATTCGACCAGGTTACAAATGATTTTGCAGGGAGAGATCTGGATGTGTAGCAGATCGTGGAGGGGGAGACATTCTTGGAGGGAACGAAATGGAGAGCACTCGTCCACCGCACCCGGGAAACTGGAGCCGGTTCAGGATGATGATTACAACATCCAGACGTCACAGCGAAATAACCTACAGTACACGGAAACACTGTATGTTCATTTGCCAGTGAATCACCAACTGAACTAGGGAGCAAAGTGGACATTTGTCACACAGGTGCATGGAACTTCCAATGAACAGGTAGAATCAATGGGGGGGTTAAATTCCATGAAGAAATACTGAGTGAAGAATGCTTTACAAAATAGAAGCTTGGTAAGATAGAAATTTAAAAAATCCCTGACTTTTCCCAACATTTAGGTAAACGAATGAAAACTTGGTCAACCCCATGGTGTTGGAGTAGCGTACCTGTCTCTCACCCGGAGGCCCCAAGATCGATTCCCAGCTCCATCAGGGATTTTAAAAACTGACATGAGGGCTGGAATGGGGTGCACTTGGTCTCGTGAGGACAATTGAGTTGTGAGTTGTTATTTCCTAAAAGTGCTACTCCATGGATATGTTATTGTTTAAGGCAGCCGGTATAGAAGGTTACATAGCTATAAGAACGCAAGCTTATTGCTTCTTCCTGTTCATTAATTACTTCAATTCAATTGCACATGTTGGTAGAGTCTTCTTCAATTAATAACAATTGTTATTAATGAGCACTGCTGAAGAAGACTCTACCAACATGAATTGAAGAAATTAATGAAGAGGTGGAACCAATATCAATATCACGTCATGCTGTAACTCTCAGCTGTGTAAACCACATTTCCTATGGCAAAACAACAAGAAACAAGACTCAAGTAAAGCATATCACAGAGGAGAACACCCACATTGTCGAGTGCTGGCCAAGCCAATGTGGAGCAATCAATATAGATTTTTCAGTGCTTTTTTTTCCCTAAACAAGCTTTAAGGGGTTCCCTCAGTTGTAGTCGATAAAACATCATGGTCTTGCAATTTGCAGAGTGCGGTTATTACTTTATGGGCTGGCATGTTAAATGAAAGGTTAAATTGGGTTAATTTATTAACTCATTGATTCATTAACTTTCAGCTTTTTCGATGCCTGGGTGGATGTAAAATAGTTCGTTATTTTCTTCATCCTTCAAAACTAACCACACGCACAAACTAACACTAGCCTGCGTGCTCATAAGAACAGAACTTCCCTTTCACGATTGTTAGAGTATGTTACTTATTTTTGCCTAAACAAGTACATTTCTTCGAATAAGGCAGCAATTACACAAAGCTTTTGTCGAGCAGAAAATAATTGTTTCGATTATGCTGCCGAGTCCCGAGTTGCCGACCAAAACAATCTGATTCAATAGATTGATTGATTGATATTGAGGATGACTCCAGCTGTTGACAGTTTTCAAATGTTTAAGGGGACGGGCCTCCCCCTGGAGTGTGTATGGAGCCAAAACCTGGACACTTAGAAAAGAAGATGAGAGAACAATAGGCTCCAAAAATGTGGATTTGGAGCTGGATGGAGGAAATAAGTTGGAAAGAAAAAATAAGAAATGAAAAGGTATTGCCAAAAATAGAAGAAACAATGATGTTTAAAAAGATACAAAAAAAATTGGATTGGATTGGACATTACATAAGAGGAAATAGGTGACAGTAAATGGTAATGAAGGTATCAGCTGATTGATAAATCTTATGACCTAATGGAATGTAGTGCAGAAGACCGGATAATGTGGAGAGAAAGACCGTGGGTAACAGATAAACTATACCGAACAGTAAAGGCTAACAACCAACTACACTAGTGTCCAAAAGTTAAGAATAAGCCGGGCAACAGGAAATAGATGCAAATTGCACGACTTATGTGTTCCCTCTGTATAGGAAAGGAGTATTCCCTGCTTTGACTAGCGGCATAACCGCAAGGTAAACACAGCCAGTGCCTGCCCCCCATATTCCCTCGGTCGTGTTTGCCCTGTTATAGTGTGCAGAGTGTAGCCTCGTGGTGAACGTGACAACATAATGGCACAACAATGCCATTTGGACTCTGTTTTGCAGGGTAGAATACTTGGACGCCTGGAAGCAGTCCAGACACCGACCGAAGTCACCGTATCCTTAAATGTGCCACAAAGTGTCATTTCCAGACTTTGGAGACGATTTCGTGACACAGGAGATGTTAGTCGCAGGCCAGTACCAGGTCGACCAAGAGTATCCACCCCACAGCAGGACCGATATCTGGCCTTAACCACCCGATGAAATTGGAGTGCACCTGCAAGACAATTGTCGGCGGAGCTTGCAGCCGCCTCAGGGGTTGCTGTTTCCCGGCAAACTGTGTACCGGAGGCTCAGAACAGAAGGGCTGTTTGCCAGACGTCCAGCGGTGTGCAGAACGATTTCCGTCGCACATTAACCTGGAGAGAACCGGGTAGGCGATACAACCATAGTAACATCGTGGAACGGGACCAGTATGGTGGTGGTGGCTTCATGGTGTGGGGCGGCATCATGTTCGATGGTCGTACGGACCTGCACATCTTCATGCGGTTGGTCCAGACTTCCTCTTAATGGACGATAATGCCCGACCGCTCTGCTCAGGTGGATGAATTTCTGGCAGGGGAAGACATTTATCGCATGGACTGGCCTGCGAGGTCTTTGGATCTGAATCCTATAGCCTGGGATGCATTGGGGAGGCGAATTGCATCCCGTCAGCATCCACCAAGGACCCTCCAAGACCTTCGCATTGCCCTTTCGGAGGAATAGGATCGACTGCCACAAGAGCTCTTGGACCATCTGATAGAGAGCATGTGTGGCCGTTAGGGGTAACCATACACCCTATTACCAGCATATTGTGTTGTGGAAGACATTGCCAAGTTTTGTTAGTTGTTGTCAAAGGTGTAGGCTACCTTAGCTATGAGAACCTTTCTGAAACTGTTATTTTGGACAAGTTGTGTAACATATGGTGTGTGATTCAGCTTCCGTTTGTTCAGCAATCCGTCTGACATTCCTATCAGGCGGCATGGCCTCGTTTAGTGATTATGCTTAACTTTTAGACACTAGTGTAGAAGACTCGTGCTGCTTCGCAGCATTCATTTCAACAATTCTACATCACTTCTTTCCTTTTGACATTTGCTGTTCGCAAGGACCCTCCAAACCTTAGCATTGCCCTTTCGGAGGAATGGGATCGAATGCCATTTAAGCTACTTTTCACATTTCGAAAAAAGTAGACTTATGAGATGAAATGTGTCTGTCTGTCTTCTCTCTGTGTGCCCCACTCTAAAAACTCCTAAATGGTTGCAGCTTTCGTTTTCAGTTATATTTAGAGCTCTTAAGAATCAGACGACTTCGGCCAGGTTTGAACCCGCGAGCTTGGGCACAGCAGTTCAGCATGCTAACGACTACTCCACCGAAGCCGCTATTTTGACTGGGGCCTAATATTCCCCCTTAAAGCGATAATTCATCAGAAACAGTACTTTTAAGCGTTTTGAACACAATCCCTCATTTGTCGTTTTCCCGCATCCAAAGTTCTTTTCTTGGGATCTCGCCATAAATGATAAATTGAGGTTTTAGTGTACCTCTCGATGTATGAACATTGCCAGTATGGCTTGCTGTAATCATCAAAACAATGTTATTTTGCAAAAACATAAATTTTTGACCACTAACACTAACTAAAGGACATCTCTTTGCTCATTTACATGAGAAGGCTTATTGCTTGAATTTTCACTTGTGTTTTGTTTCTTGTGGTATTGATACAACACGTATATACAAAAGCCAGAAGCATTATATTACACCAGTTAAGCTGTCCAGAGACTTGCATTGTCACAACCCACAACAGAGAGAGACAAGGCAAGCGTGGACGGCTCGAGCGACGTTACACTACCTGGCCGAGAAGATGTTCATGCTGCTGCTTGCCGTTCGCTTGCGAATCAACCGTGATGCAACTGAAACACAAAATATTTATTAGTGCACAACTGTAGGTGAATACTACCCACAAAGTAGAAGTTCAAGCTGTATTTGAGTCAAGGTTAGTACCAAACACTAACCCTTCTCTGAGTACCCGATGCCTGCGACACTGAAATTATGCTGTAATGGCGACTGGTGTAACACGACTTGAGACATTAGTGTAACAGTTATTTGTCCATCGGCCCAAAATATTACTTCTAAATTCCCATGAGGAACCTGTCTACATAACGTGTAACCTATGACCAAACTACCCGATCCAAGTCCAGAATCTTATTTCTAATTCCCATTTCGAATTTGTCTAAATCATAAACGCGTCTTTTCTGGCCTGAATGCTATTCTAAATCCCATTTCGAGCATCACCTGTTAGGCCTATATCTTGAATTGTTAATCTGTCAGAGGTCTTTCAAGTTTGGAAGCCCGGTCTCTCGTCATTAATTATAAGGTGCGTTCAAAAAGTAACGAGCCAGAGGCTGGAATGCGCAAACCGGTGACGACATCTGTGCCACCCTAAAGACTGGCACACGTTTTCGCCCCTGCCTGCCTGCCCCCCCGGCAACCTTTTCTTCAAGACTGTATCTATTATTCTGCCCGGCTAACATTTGAAAGTCCCGCCTGTAGGTGCCGCCATTTTCCTTCCCGGCTAGTCAACTGTTTCCGGCCAGGCAAGACTTGTGCTCCCTTTCCAGGCAAGACTAAACCCTACTGAACCTTCTGGAACACTATTGGACCCGCCGTTTGAAAAGAGCCAATGGTGTGCTCTGCTGTAACCCATGTGCATTATGGGTAGACTCTGGTCAGGCTTGCCAATCTAAATCGCGTGCTGGCAAGGCCTGCTTATGGCAGAATGTGACTGTGGGGATGTGCCAAGGTTGGCAGCGTCTGCTTCTGAATATCTCTGCAAGGCGCGCTCGACTCACTCGTCGACCGTCTATCTGTGGTTTTCGAGCTTGGGCTCTCCCCACTAAAATCTCAGCGATGTAACTGACTGGTTGACTCGCGGCCAGGCTCCTCGGAGCTTGGCCATTCTAGGCCGCATGGCCTACCTCATGGACGAAGGTAATGCTTCTGATTTAATTACATAAAATGAGGAAATAAATGATTCACCTTTCAAGTAACCAAGTGATATTAAACTCACGGTGTCGGCGTGAGAAAACAGTATTTTTCAAGATTGATTTACTAGCCATTAGGACTTTATAACCTGTTTGAACTGAGAGACTGCAAGGCCGGCCATTGCTGCTTGCCTTGAGAAAAGTTTCGTATTTTAATTCAACTTTCATCTTGCTTATCCCGCGAATCGTGTGTGAATTAAATACGTGATTAATGTTATTTAGCTTAGGTTTCAACCATCTAGTGTTATATTTTGGAGGGTACTCTGTCCTTGGCTGTCTGTTGAGCAGTCGTCAGCAAGGACTTCTCCGTTGGCCGCGGTCATGTGCAGATGTGTTGTGGAGCTTTCTGCTCTGGGGCAATTGCATAGCCCTTTGGTGTTCATTTACTTATATGATTAATTTCTTTAGTTTCGATTTTGCCTACTGTAATGGTAATATCCTTCATTTATTTTGTGGAGCCATCTGCTCATGAGTTTCTTTTGTTTGAGAATTTTTGTTGTGGAACTTGGTTTTCCAAGATGCCTCATGGCAGTTCGTTTCGTCGCCGGGAGCTTTCTCTCCCGATTTAAGCTTGGGGTTTTTACATTTCAGCCTATTGCTGGGGCAATAATATTTCTTGCAGTCAAGAAATATGTTTCCTTTTTCTTTTATTTTAAACGCATTTTCGCCATACGTGACCGTTGGCTTTCGATCGACCCTGTGGGGATTAGATTCTGATAGGAGTGCTTTTATTTATGTCTTGTTTTGATTTTGTTTCCACTTTATTTGTATATTTGATTTATTACAATACATTACTTTTACTGTTTGTTTAAACCCATGGTTTTGTCCTTAGTAATTTTAAATGACCTTGTTGCCCTTGGTCTCCCGTCTCTGTATGGCGAGGCTCCCTTCCACTCCACAAGTATTAACTGGCCTGGTGGGCCATTATTCTGTAAAGGTCGCCATAACATCGGCTAATCGTGGCGTGCGTAACGATGTGTGGTTCAGACCGGAGCGTGGAAGGTCACAGCCCGTCGCTAGAGGGAACGCGTGCACGTCACGTGACGATACAAAGCGAGCAGCATTATGCATCAATCGTCCAATGCTGCCAGTTGCATTGCAAACAGTGACATGGAGGCGTCAACCAAAGAGGAAAGAGGTGTTGTTCGGTTTCTGACAGCGAAAGGAGTAGGTGGAACGGACATTCATTGCCGAATGTCACAAGTACACGGCGAACACGGCATGTCCCTTGCAAGGGTCAAGGCATGGCACGAGCGCTTCAGGGAAGGACGGGTGTCGTTGCCGATGATGCCCGGTCTGGGGCACCCCCCTGCATTACTGATGACAACGTCCAGCTGGTTGATGCACTCATTACCCAGGACCGCAGAGCGACAGTGAACGCCATAGCCGCCGTGCCGTGGTCGGATTCAGCGTCGGAAGTGTGCACACCATCATGAAGGAACGACTGCACTTGTGGAAAGTGTGTGCCCAATGGGTGCCCCACAGTCTTCAACCACACCAGAGAGCATGTCAAATGGCCAACTGTTTTGGTTGGACGATTGATGCATAATGCTGCTCGCTTTGTATCGTCACGTGACGTGCACGCGTACCCTCTAACGACGGGCTGTGACCTTCCACGCTCTGGTCTGAACCATACCTCGTTACACACGCCACGATTAGCCGATGTCGTCACCGGTTTGCACATTCCAGCCTCTGGCTCCTACTTTTTGAACGCACCTTATATATTTAATCAAACTCTGACACCTTCATGCTGGTTGCTTGCTTGTTGGCCAGCACGAAGAAAGAGATTTAACGTTTCCAAGTTGGTATGCGGTCAATCTCTCATGTCATGTGGTGCAAAATACACAATATTACACCTCATTTTAAAGGGCAAAATTGACGGGCATCGAAGAGCAGGCAGACAGGAAAAGGACGTCTTGTCTGTGGAATCTTCAAGACTGAACTGGTACAAAAACGATTGAACAAGTATACCGTGTTGCTGAGGATAGACGAAAAATATCCATATTGATCGCCAACGTCCGGGACAAGAAGAACTCTCCAGTGATGGTGGATTAGTATCGTGGAAGACTGAATAAGGAAGAAAGAACTCATTGTTGGCCAGCTGTCCAGAGAGATCAGATGAGGTAACCTCCTGGGGCTTGAGGGACCCAGAGAGGTCAGACCTTGTAAATTATTTAAACTCCAAAGGTCCAATTGCATGAAAACATTCATTTTACATTTAAACCGCTTGCATCCTTGTGTAGTGCGATTTCGGCGTCAGCTTGCCTTGAACAGTGATGTGGCCTAAATCCTTAACCTGCGATGCAAACTGAAATGGGGAACATGAGTGAAGGAAGGGCTGTAATGTACCTTGAGTTATGTTTTGGTCGTACCTAACCTACTTTGTTTTCAACATGTTTGTTACCATGGTATACGGCTCTCTACAAACAGGTTGAAATCCCAAAAGCCAGCATGCAAAACGGCTATTGATCTTTCGTCCACTGAGTTCAACCTCCGAAATGCCTGGAGAGATGAATGGCGAAACTCCTCACCTCGCGGCCTACTTCAAACCAGTGACCCCACCACAAGACTTGCTGGTTTTAATCTTCCTCGGGCAGTTTGGTCAAGGCTCAACAGAATCCGATGTAGTACTGGTCGAACAGGTGCAGCCCTACACCAGTGGAGTTGGATAGATTCCCACGATGTGTCTGTGGTTTTGAAAGGCAGACTTCATCATCATCATCATCTCCCCTTATCCAGCTCCTGCCGGGTCGGGGTATTTATGGCACTTCTCCACTTTCCTTCCACAATTCTTCTTCCACCATCTTGTCCCAGTCCAGATTTCTTTTTCTCACGCTGTTCTTCACTGAATCGATCCACCTTGTTCTAGGTCTTCCCCTTGCACTTGGCCTCCAGCATCTGTCTTGGTATTCTATTTTCGTCCATCCTCTTTACATGTCCAAACCACCTTAGTTTATTCTTCTCAATTCTCTCATTTAGTTTTCCCATCCCAACTTCCTTCCTAACATCTTCATTCCTCACTCTGTCTTTCCTTGTCTTACCTATCATACTTCTTAGGAATTTCATTTCACTGGCTTGGATTCTACTCTCTTGCCTGCTTGTCAGAGTCCAAGTCTCAGCTGCATACGTTAATATGGGAACATAGTACATTTTATACATTACCTCCTTGCTTTTCCTTGGTAGTTCCTTATCCCAAACAAGTTTTCTTACACTTTGATAGAATGCATTGCTCTGCTGTACCCTCCTGCCAATCTCCATGTCCAACCTACCAGTTTGCAGCAATTCACTTCCTAGGTATTTGAACGTGTCCACAATTTCCAAACTCCGGCAGACTATCGAGCATATTGTGCAGGAGTGCCCTCTGTATTCATATCCCGGCGCGGCGCCTTGGATGATCTCCACTCAGCAACTCCTGATGCAATTGCGTGGATTACAGACCTTCCTGTCCAAATTTGAAGAGATGGTCCTAATGCTGTGAATAGTGTTTATTTTAAATAGTGCATATAATTGTCTTCTAAGCATCATACGCTAATTAAATAAAAAATTATTATTATTATGAATTATGTATATTGGTCGATTTGGAATAGTGATGGTGGAGTTGATGCCGTGAGATATGCGTCGAGTAGCTAGTCAACTCCGTTGTCAGTCATCTTTTTTTGTATTCTTTGTATTGCACGTTGGTTGGTTCCTCAGTTTAGGGGCTGCAACAACGTGGTCATGTAGCCCCGTGTACTTTGGGTGTGTGTAGAATCGGTCTGATAACCGGTGTTAATTGTGATGGCTGTATTAGTGTGTGTTATCTGTTTTTAATTCAAGTAAGGACTGCAGACATTCAATTTTCAAGTAGTTTCTACTTTTGCTACCAAATGCCACTGTCGACAACTAGTTGTGAACCTAATTACTAGATGCCACCGCAGTCAGCTCCTGGTGACGAACCTGGGAACCTAAGAGCGCTAGTCAAATCTAACCTATAATTTAGCTTCACACAAATGTAATTAGTGCAAGGTTCTTTTACATGCCATAAATCTATCAGATGGGACTGCCGGCTTTACTTCCCCCCCGAAGGAAGGCATACTGAGGGATTTTTAACGCACCTAAAAACCGACGACTTCGGCTGGGTTAGAACCTGCGACCTTGGGCATAGAAGCTCAGATGCCATCGAAGCCGTCAAAGTGGTGTTTGTGTGACACATTATGAATACTACGTGCTCACAAATGTTAGTGAGACGTGAATACCAATTATCCAAATTTTCGATTATCCGAATGGAGTCCGGTCCCAATTGATACGGATAATTAGAGTTCTACTGTACTAATATATTTAAAGTAATTCGTTGGGGATGCATATCGCTAGTCTAAAAGTGGTTCCTCGTAAGTCAAGGTTTGGCCATATTGAGAATTGCTTATTAAAATTTGTGGCAAAAATAGCTCTACCTTCCTAGAGTAACCTCGTAAGTCACAAAAATAAATATCTGAGGGAAATTTATTGTTGAAGACTAACGTGGTTACTCTAGGAAGGTAGAGCTATTTTTGCCACAAATTCGAATAGGCAATTCCGCTCAATATGGCCAAAACTTGACTTACGAGGAACCACTTTTAAACTATAATTACATTTTCCACAACAATTTCCATTTTCACAAGTGATACGGTTGGTTTGCGTGCATTACAGAGAAGCTTAATTTAATTACTATTATTTATTACCAAATTCACAGATTCAAACCCGGCCGAAGTCGTAGGATTTATAAGAGCGTTAAAAATTTTCAGCATGCCTTCCTTCGGCGGGCCTATGCCACAGATTTATGGCATGTAAAAGAACCTACCATTACAATTTTAATGGCAGTGTGTAGCTAAATTTGATTAGGAACGCTCAACGTTCACCGCTGGGTGATGGTGATAGTGGCATCTGGTAGCCAAAGTTGGAACTACTTGAAATTGGACTTGCCCAGTTTCATTCATCTTCATTCATTTCATCTCCCATTAACACCTTTCTTAGGTTGGTGTCAGCAAGGGCATCTGGCCGTAAAAACCATCGGCCACATTGCATTTCATGGCATCTCATCCCCGACCCCGTTGGAAACGAGAATAATACACGTGTACCTATGTGTATTGTAATTTTCTTCTCATCAAATAAATATTGAGCTTTATCAAGTAATATGGATCCTGCAACAAACATAACGCCACTCAATTGACTTATTCCAGTATAACAAATTAATTTCTGAGCTCCCCAAAATTTCTCTATATTGATATTTTACGGTACTTTATTGATAAGCATTGACTAATGGAATTACCGGTTTCCCAAAGGATACAGAAAATGTTGTAACGGTTCCTTTGTTTAATATTTAAGTATGGCCACCTCTTGCTGAGACACTCGGGATTCTCTGTGCTGACCTTGGCACGAGGCTTTGCTTACTCATGCAAGTTAGGTATTGATAAATTGTGATGCTGTTTAGATTTTACTATGGACATTGTGTGTTTCAGTCTGCTTTTTGGAAGATGGTCTGCTTTCCTTTTATGATAATAAATGGAAAAAGGCTTTGAGGCAAGTGTTTGGAATGGTGTTAGTAAGAATTAAATTGGAGGCAAGTAGGATAAGGTGTAAGATATGAATTGCTTGGGTAGCAAATCTGAAGGAGGTGTGTCCATGTATTGTGTTCTCTTTGTGTGCATAACATGGAACGACCGCACCACCCCGTGAAACATTACAATGTACCTCTCCGAATGAGCGTGATAACGCGTTATCAAATTTCAAGGAAATTCGAAAAAGTGATCCAGTAAGGTGAATCCATTTGTCAGTGTTTTGCCCTGGTGTACCATTGGGCTGGTGAGGAGGTATAAGACACCGGGGCCAAACACAGGCAAATCAATTGAGCTAACCACATTTGATAACGTGAAGTATTGACTAGGCATTATACACCAACAGATATGAATGTTGCCCTACTGGAAGAATCCTGAGGGGTGAGTGGCCTCTCCAACACCAAGTCTATGACGTGGATCCACTCGTCTCGGTCGTCATCCGTGGTTGCCGACAGGTGAAAGGAGCGGTCAGGAGTGCGTAGAGTGAAGGAGAAGCCCATGTCTTTGGTCCCTGGAGGAACACCCACCCTCACGCCATAGCCGTCCAGCATGTGACCGAGGAAGATCTCTCCCTTGGGGTGAGCGTCCTGAAACAAACACTGTCTTGTTAAAACTGTCAAAAGCTTAAGAGAGAGTACGAAATTGTGGCAGAACATGCACGACTGAGCCGAGTTGAAAATGAGACTACTGTTAAAATTCAAACCCAAATCTTTTGCATTCACCTTCATCTCTACTTAGTATAAAACAACGTCCCCGATTCTTGGATGTCACGGGTAATCTCGAGAACCACTGGATGGATTTTGATGCAGTTTTCACCATTCTGTAAAGGATATCTCGAGGAAGATTTCTGTAGAAAATAATTTATTTATGATCAAAGGAAGCCAAGCAGTAACAATTTAAATGAAAAAGTCGAAAAAATAACCTGGCGTCTGTGCGCTTTTTAAGCTTACGCTGGGCAAACCGTTAAAAATATCTATATACTATGAGTAGAGGTGTTAGAAAGTGTTTTTATTTTTTTTGTAGATTTGTTGAAATAAAATTCAAACGGTGGTGTTTTGTGTTCTTATTATTTTTTCGGGGGATAACGAGTTAAAAATTGGAAAGCAATAAGATTTGTACAATAAGTGCATTTAAATATGTAAACAATTTAATAAAACAAAGTAAAAAAACAAAACAGCAGGGTAAACCGTTAAACATGGCTATGGAAGAATGAGATAATACTTATATGGAAGTCACATTGTTATTTTACATTCACCATCTCGAAACACATTTCAGTGAATACCTTTTTCAGTTTTATCCAAATACTGCGGTGAAATCACTGGAAGTAGATCATCGTTAAAGTCTCAGCATTTGCAGCTGTCAATTGTCGCCTCCTATCACTTACTATGAGACTGTATTTCGAAAATGACCTTTCAGAATCCACATTTGAACAAGGATACCACACACACTTTAATGCAGCTGTTGCATAGTCTCGGTGAGCAGGCCTTAATCCCATGAGGATCTCTGGAACATTCACATTATCTAGATGACGCAGTTGGTTCTTGATTGCAGTCAGGTAAATGCTGTGAGCCTCTAAAAACTGTTGAGACTCTATCTTCTTAAGAAATAGGGCATTCTTCTTAAATTGGAGCAGTTCTGTGGGAGATACGTTCTTAGGTGCATGCCGAGGATCAAACAATGACCCGATGGCTTCTACAGTCTTCCTAGCTGGATCCGTGGTTAAAGTCCTGACTTTCACTCGAGCTGACTGGGCAACACACGTAAGCTTGGACTTAACCATTATTTGCAACTTTTGAGGAAGCCGTTCCAAGTTCTGGAGGATCGTATGATTGAACACTCCACCATCGCCTAATAGCTTGAGCTTTACCTCAAAGTCATCTAGCTTCCAAGCCAGCAAGTGAAACTAAGCAAGTCCATACGAGAGGCACCAACAACAGAAACATACAATGCTTGTAATTTTATGATTTGTATTGTTGAAGTAGATGCTTGTTGGAAAAATTTGACCCCAGAATTTGAATCTTCCAATGTTTTGAAAAATAGTACCAGATCTTCCACATGCGTGGCCATACCGGTATTTATTGCAGCCTTAAACCACGTGCATACAGGCATTGGGAAAGCTAGAATTTCATTCTCTTTTTCTGTGTTTTCATATTTCTCCCTTAGAAATGCAACGTAATTGCTTTTTGTTTTTCGCGTATTTAAAAGGCATTCTTTGTCTTTACTATAGACATGTTCAATTCATCCAGCTCGTTTTCAGATATGCAGCCGATAAGATTGACTTTATGAGCCCAGCACTGGATATGACTTAATTCTTCAATCAATCCTTGAAGAGTAGTTACACATTTTGTCATGTAGCGTGCTGAGTCCGTAACTACTGCCACTACATTCTCCCGTTCAATTTTATAGGAACTCAAGGTGTCTAATATATAGGGATAGGAAAAATTCGCAATCGCGAATTTCGCGAATTATTAAATGAAGTAATACACAGATGGTAATGTGTTTTTACAACCCTAAAAATGGCAAACAAAATGTTTTTTGAAGTCGCGAATTTTCGCGAATTTCGCATGAAGACGCGAATTTTGCGAATTATGCATGAATTTCGCATGAAACCGCGAATTTTAGCTTTTTTTACAGTGCACTTCCGATAATTCGCGGCAATTAATGCACGAATTTCCGCGAAATATTGAAAACTGCGAATTATCTACAGTAATGTTTTTAAGCCTAGCAAAGAGAAAACTATTGGTTAAAAATATTGAAATGTATTTTATAAACACGCAAAAAAAAAACTTTATAACATAGTATTGTAAGACACACTATGTGGATTTTACCGATATTAAAAACTAAGAAAAATGACTCATCACTTTTTGTTTCTTAGATGGTTTATTTTTTCTAATTTTAGATTGTACAATTCTGAAGAAAACAATATATGAGAACGAAAATTCATTTAGATTTTCTATATAAGAGATAAGTGTGACTGTAGACACACTAGCTTGACTGTGGGAACTTTAGGGATTTCCTTTGCATCACTCCTGCATTCTATATGTACTGGATCCCAGTTTACCTCACCGACAGTCAAATTCCATACAATATCCTCATCTCTGAAACCATGATTGTCTTTATCGAAGTCTAACTACTGGATGTCACTTTCTTCTGCATCTTGCCATTCATCCAGGTTTTGCCCTAATGTCATCGTAGTGAGACCACCTTGCCCGTTTAAAATATCGTGGTCACAGAAGCTGACAAACTCGTGTTTTTGTGCGAGTGTAGTAGCGGTAATCCTCTGGAGAGCATCCAACAAACACAGAAAGATTGGAAACTTAACGGTAGATAGCGGGCTTCACTTTCTGCATACAGCGATCTCTAACAATCTGGGAAGTCATCCTAGTTAGTCAACAGTACTTAGTTATTGAGGTTTTAAGGACCGGAACAGCAAGGTCATCTGCCCCTTCATCCTAGTACCTACGCGACGCATGGCGTCATATAGTCCGCCTTTCAGACATGAATATCTAGATGGCAAGTATCCAGATCAAAATGTGCCACTGTTTCCTGAACCAGTATTAACCAGGTGGTCTTCTTGGTTTCATTCTGTAGTGTGCAATTTATGAGTGAAGTAGTAGGGACTGATAACTCTGGTGTTGATTTTCTCAACAATGTTTCACCCGACGAAATACTTGAGATTCAAAGAATTTGGCACAGACATCACTGAACTCATCCCCTTATTAGAAGGCCACATCCAACTGTTCACCTTCTTGATGGACATCTACGGAGAATTCAGCTGTTTCTGGAAAGTACGGTACCAACATTAAGGAGCAGTTGGAGGGTTGTGGAAATGTGTTAAAAAGAGGGAAAATACATTCAGTTTTAGTAAATGCTGGGTCCCATGCTCTTGGAATATTAATCAGCTTGAGATCCGTTGACCCTGGGAACAGGATTTACAAATGTGTGCGTTTGATCCAGCAGAAATAGTGCCAATGAACATCAATGAGGACACTGCAAAGAAAATTAAGAAGTTGCCGTTCTGTGGAACACTGGAAGAAAGTGAGGTGTTATGAGGATACAAAGAATTGCAAACTTTAATCAAGAAGCAGATGCATGACAGGACCAAGACAGACACTGTTGGAGTTTTGCAAGGAATGACATTTGTATTTCCAAAGTTCTCATAATCTTTGTTGAAAACCATTTGGATCCCCTGTTCAAACGCTGTGAACTTTTGTTTTTCAATTTACACTAGCACCTTAAGTGATATGCGTCACCGTTTGTCACAAGAGAATATGAATCTCTTCACTGAAGTATACTTTGAAGGATTACTGAAATGTGTTATGTTATGCATGTTATCCATGATATTTAAAAAATTCCGCCTAAAATTTATGATTTTGAAAGTACCGAAAAGTGCACTTGAAACCACCGAATTTGCCACTTTAAAATACCGCTTTCTTCACTCTGAAATCACCGAAAAATTCCAATCTCTACTAATATAGCATTGGAGCAATTTACGCTATTGGCAGAATCTAGAACAACAGAGGCAGCCAGATGGGTGTTCATTTCAGTTGATGGTACTGATGGACGAAAAAGAATGTTGAAAACACACCTACCATTCTTGTCAGTTGTTTCGTCACATAGCAGAAACACGTCTTTGTTTTTTATATCTTCCCTAATTTCTTCCCTCCTTCTTTCGCCAATCATGGGGATGTATTTCTGACGAATCTGATTTGCTGATGGTAAATCTCCACTTCCGCGAACGTACTTATTAA
Organism: Meconema thalassinum; assembly: GCA_946902985.2. Taxonomy (NCBI): domain Eukaryota; kingdom Metazoa; phylum Arthropoda; class Insecta; order Orthoptera; family Tettigoniidae; genus Meconema; species Meconema thalassinum. The sequence continues at coordinate 12,525,775 of OX336390.1, read as the reverse complement.
ACCAAGTACGGAGAGCAGGATTGTCTAGTTTCTCTACTGGTATATTAGCTTTCACAAACGCAGTAGTAGTGTCCAAAATAAACCCTTCTTTCATATCCTTCACACGACTAGCATTTGATAATGTTTCTTTCAAGGTGGCCACTCTAGGAACACCAACTTCAAGACGCGAATTTTCTCGGCGTTTTGAATGCTTCTCCGATTTGCAATGTTTGTCTAATGCATCTTTCCTGCGATAATCTAACCGACAATCACAATATTTGCACATAAGAATGCCACAAGAAATTATAAATCCTTCATTCTTATATTCTTTAAGTCTGTCTGTGGCAGAAACAGCTACCTTCGGCATTTTTAAACTCAACTGATCGATGCCCAGTAACAAACACTGTTATCACACGGTTGACTGTAGTCACACGCCAGTATAAAGTCGTAACCTCACACAAAATTTATTTCTGAATTCGTGTCATAATATTTAAATTACGTTGCGTCTCAACTTCCTGTACTGCTAAGTTCGGAACTAATACGACGAACACGTGGTCGCCAACTGATTCACGCAAATAACACACTAGCATCGATGATAACGCACAATTTGCACACTCTTTATTAAATTATATAGAAGTCTCTACTTTGAATTACACTCACTACCGATGTAACAGGAGGCAAACGTAGTTCACAATATGAACAACTATCACATAGCCTTTTGTAGGTAGTCGGCCAAACTATTCACTGACAATTCTAATGGGTTGGGGGGTCTCTGCCCAATCAGTCATTGTACACGTCAATACGGACCTTGTGAAATGAATAATCCTCCAATTAATCTCAAACTATTCACGCCGAGAGATAACAGCTGTTTACCACAGTGCTACTATCCAACGAGTAACGAGAATATCGACAGTATATCGTAGTATTACCCCTCGCGAAACTATACAATAGATCATTCTCGAATTGAACACCAACCAAATTCGATTATCGGCGTGTAGACAAGAATGTTCGAAGTGGCGAGGGGAAAAAAATATAAAAATGTTTTTATTTCGCAGATTGCGGTATTTGTGGTGTTATTCACGAAATTCGCGTTATTTCACGATTTAATTTCACTCCTGGGCAGCACGAAACATGTAAATACTTGAAAATAAAACATCCTATCTTCTAAATATGACTTATCATTTTATCGCTAACTAACAAAAAATAACACCTCTAACTATGAGTGTAAGAATTGTTCAGCATGAAAATTTCTACAAAAAAGTCTGTGAGAGCATATCTCTATCTTCAATACATCGCCCACTATAAGTGTTTTTACGTTTTCTTTTCTTCCAACAACCTCCATTCAATTACTGAGGCGACAGTTTGCGAGGGGTGAGCCTATCACCCCAGTTACAGCCTAGCTAGCGGGCGAGCCTATTACCCCAGATACAGCCAGCAGCAAACTGTCGAGTCGTGTCGAGTTAAGACTTCAGAGAAGACTGGTTGTGTTTGGAGTTCCCCTGGAAGTGCAACTCGGCTTTTCTTCGTTTTGCCTGTGAACTTTTCGTTCCGTAAAATACACAGTCAAGTTAAGATTGGACGGAAGGGGGATTTGTGTTTCATGCACCTCGCCATTCTTAAATTACGTCAGACAAGAATTCGTTGCACATGCATCTCCATAATAATATAATAAATAGTCCAGTCAGTGATTTAAACCCCTCATGCCGAGACGTAGAAGGGATATTGGTCGTAGTTCATTGACATTGAAAGAAAAAGAAAGCGCCTATCACGTAATGCATTCATAACTGTTCCCGGGCGAAGCCGGGGTAAGTTGCTAGTCTACAAATATATCGTCACCTTTCTTTAGAAACCACGTATGTCCTAAAAGCAAAATAAACGTATGTCTCACATAAGTGGTTTTTAAATAAGAACTCTCCGACCATTAGACATAAGAGGTTTTTAAATTCATCTCCAGAGGAAAGACTGTTGAATATAGACTTAAGAGGTTCTTAAATTCCGATTCCGCTTTGAATTCTGATTAGGAAAGAGGTAACATTCAATGTTGAGAAAATTCAGACTTACGAGGTTTTTAAAGAAAGGTGACGATATCTTGCTCAAGAACTGCAAAGAGCAAGCAATGTGCACGCTGAGCAGTTAAATGAAAGGTAACTGCACTCCACCGGAGTAGTCGGTAGCATGCTGAGTTTCTATGCCCAAGATCGCGACTTCAAACCCGGCCCAAGTCGTCGGATTTTTAAGAACGTTAAAAATCCCTCAGTATTGAAACATTTCTAATTTGCTAGTAGTACTTTAATGTCGGGAAAAGTGATTGGTATGTCCTTCTCTACCCACACGTTGGTGTGTCAATGAAAGAAATCTAATACTGGTATTGGTAACCTTCTTTCTTATAGTAATAATCTACGGGGTCGAGATGATGTTGCACACACTATTACTACCCTTTTGTCTGCATGTAACCTGCATCTCTTGTACAGTGTCCACTACAACTTACAAAGCTTACAGTAGTATTCTTCTGCTCCATTCTTTATTATTACTCCACCTTTTGTGGGTAACACAACCCTTAATACTGGTCTGTCTGCATGGACAAACCAATTCATAACACTTGACACTCCCGCAATTCATATACTGTAAAACTCCTTCCCTATTTTCCTCTAATAAGATCCATCTTCACATCACAGCATTTTGAATCTATCCTATTCATTCTCATAGACCAAGTCAGATTCCTTCAGAGATAACCCATTCCATTTTATAACATATCCTCACTGTTATTCAATCCAACCACAGAAACTCTATTTATCTTTCCAAGCCCAAAACTAACATCACCATCAGATCACGTCCATAAACTATATCAGTATCACATCAGCCCTCAGCCAAAGCCACTGCTGGACCAACACAAAGAATCCCTATGCCACAACACACAAGATTCTCCGTGGTGCCCCACCAATAGGTGGCCATGGCTGGCAACCTGAAAACTAAAATAATTACTACCAACAGAAACTAAAAGCAAGCTCTGTAACCAAAATAAATTCGGTTACAGTATGCCTACCTTCGGAGGGGAAGTAAAGCCGGCGGTCCCACGTCATAGATTTATGGCATGTTGAAGAACCTTCCACAAATTACACCTGTGTGAAGCTAAATTAATATAGGTTAAACATTTGACTAACGTTCTTAGGTTCCTACGTTCGCCGTCATGAGCCGACTACGGTGGCATCTGGTAACTCATTTCTGAACTAGTTAGTCGTTGACGGTGGCGTTTTGGCGGCAAAAGTAGGAACTACCTGAAAAATTAATTGCCTGCAGTCCTTACTTGACTTAAAACAGATACACACACTAATAGTCATCACAATTAACATCAGTTATCAGACAGATTCTACACACACCCAAAGTACACAGGGCTACATGATAGCATTGTCACAGCCCCTAAACTGAGGAACCAACCAACCTCCATAGGTCACATTCATAAAAGATTAATAACAATGATGTATGTTCTATGGGTTTCGGAAGGAATTAAGATGCCCTTCGAAACACCAAACTCAGGAGAGGATCAAGGAGTGGTAAGGAAGCCTGTTGGTGCATCATAACATCTGGAGAGCACAGGAGTCCATTATGGTTTGTACAGCAATAGGCAAGCCAAAAATAAGTGGAGTTCCAGCAACTTGGTTTTCTTTTTGTGGAAGTTAATGCCATGAAGACTTGGTCTCACAGCAGTTCCTAGCAATTCTGAAGCTGCATGCCCCTTAAATACTAATATTTATACTGAGATTGTACAGAATCATATTTCTGTACCATGGTAACTGAACAAATTTTGTGTTTATTTTGATCAAATTACAATTGAATGTTTGAGAAAATTGTCTTTTGCAGAAACAAGGTGAGTAGCTTGCATGATATCACAAGTCACTGATACAGTTAACTGTGTTCCAACCCAGCACATTCTTGTTGCTTCTGAAGGACTTCCAAAACAAAAGTATAAATTCTCTCAAGAAAACTTACCAAGGGATCATCGTGGTACATCAGCTTCCTGTTATCCAGTGTGAACCATCGTTTCTTATAGGAATCAGAGCTTCGTGGTCCAGTCTTCCACAGCCAACCTTCTCGGGCAAAGTCCCTCGTGAGGTGACCGACCAGCTGTAACATACATTCGATAATACCTTCATAATCATGTACTGTGGATTATTATAAGTGATGCAGAAGGTAGCACAGCATATTGGGGAGGAAGAAATGAAGAGACTTGATGATCTGGGGAAACAAGGAGAGTGATGTACAGGAACAACTCAATGCATGGGAGGAAGTAGTGTCATCCTATGGAATGAAGTCTTCCACGCAAAAGAGTGAAGTGGTGATAACAGCATGTGAGAAGGGCAGAGTATAATCGGGCATAAAGTTAGGCGGAGAACAGTTGAAGAGAGTGCAGAGCTTCAAGTATCTGGGAAGTGTCATTGAAGAAAATGGGGGAAATGCCTTGGAATTAGATGAAAGAGGAAGGTGTGCTGATACATTCTTCAAGAGTGTTAGAGGTCTGATATGGAGCAAGGATGTGCCACAGAAATGTAAAGGGATCATGTACAAGACATACTTTGTGCTGATCCTAACGTGTGGTTCAGAAACTTCGGTGATGAGGGAGAGAGATAGAAGCAGTGGAAATGAAGTTTCAGAGGAGTCGTATAGGTGTAACGAGAATGGACAGAGTCAGAAATGATAAGAGTCAGAGAAATATTAAAGGAAGAACCCCTACAGGATAGGATTGAAAAATCAAGGCTACAGTGGTATGGACACGTGAAAAGAATGGGAGAAGAGAGAATACCATGGAAAATATTAGAAATGGAGTGGAATAAAATGAGACCTAGAGGAAGACCAAGGGATAGGTGGATAAAGGGGGTGAAGAAAAGTGTCGAGAGAAAAGGAGTTAATTGGACAACAGTGACAGAAGAGAAGTGGTGGATGGACAGAAAACGATGGAGAGGCTTGTGCTCCAAGCAGGAAACTGCTCTAGTTGATGATGATTGGGGCCCGGATGTTGATGACATGTCATCCTTTTACTGAGCTGTCTAAAATAATGCTGAAGTACATAGAAACTCCGGACGGGTCACCCCGTCTTCAAATATGTCATTTTTATTTTGCATTTTTTTTGCTATTTTTCCATTTTAAGAGATTTTTTTTTAAAGTTTGGTAGATTTTTTTGGTCTTATTTTAGAGAAATTGGCCTTGTGAGGTCATCTGTTTTCAATTTAGTCATGTCACAGCTTTATATGAGGGAGTTACATCTCTTAGAGTTAAGAAGGAGCTAGTAGCTGATACAAGATAATTAAAAATATTGAAATATTGATTCCATTTCCTTAATCAACCAGGTACAAACTAGTCTTAGCAACATTCGTGGCAAAATTGCTGCGGGTATTGCATCAAAACTGAAAAAAGTGCTGGACAAAAATCCCTGGTATAAAACATTATACAAAATCTCAGACATTCTTTCTGGTGAAGACTACTGCATGGATGGGATTGAGGAGGATTTAGCAGCAAACGACCTTCCTCACTTCAAGTACGCTCCGATCACATCAGTTGATGTTGAACGCAGCTTTTCGAGATATAAAAACTTGTTGGCTGATAACCGCAGATCATTTACATTTGACAACATCAGAATGGCATTCGTAGTGCAGTGCAACTCAGACTAAAGTGAACATAAACCTTTTGTTAAGTGCTAGAAATCTATTTGATTGACTTTTCAGTTTGAGCTTAAGATGTCAAAATATTGGTGAGCATTATTATAAGATCACCTACTCCATGTTATAGTGCATTTTTGAATTTTTACGTCATTTATTACAGTCATTTTTGAAAATGTTAAGTGCATTTTTTAAACTTTTTTATGGCATCAACATCCGGGCCCTAATGATATACGAGGGAAGTAACGAAAATTAGTTTCGTTTCCCAGGGATCCTTTATTGCCAAAGCGACATGCACCGTGGCATCATGAACATTGAGACACTTGTCAGTTTCAAGAAACCACTCTGGGTGCCGTGCGATGCAAGGAATTGTCAGATTTCTCGGTGCCCATCTTGCGGACACTTTTCGGTAACCCAATACATCATGGAGCATGTGATGGGCCCAGGCACAACCAATACTCGGTGTCCTGTTGTTTCCATTCGTGGATGTGGAGGGACGCCCACACTCTGCAACATGCAACACCAGCGACTGACCGAATGATCTCAATTAATCAAAATACCGTACACTTTATTCCGTCTAGTCAACATAGTGTTTCTTTTCACTTATTAGCACATGTTTCAAGGCTTTGTATTCCAGATAGAATGTGCCTCTTCATCAGCTAAGAGTGTTTTAATGAATTGAAACTATACGTCAATATGGACCAATTGTGAACTCAAATGTTCCTAAATATGACCGAATGATATCGGGACCAGGACAGACCAATGAGTGGCATAACACTTGGAGGTGGACAGCTGAAGAAGGTGGAAAGTCTCAAGTACTTGGGAAGTATAGTGGAGGAAAATGGGAGAAATGACAAAGAGATTATGGAACGTGGCAGAAGCATTTCTGAGAAGCATTAGGAGCTTAGTGTGGAATAAAGATGTCCCACAAAAAAGCAAAGAAGTGTTATACAGAAGCTACTATATCCCGATACTGACCTAAGCATCAGAAACTTGGATAATGAAGAAAAGAGACATAAGCAGAATACAGGCAGGTGAAATGAAGTTCCTACGAAGTAGGATCGGAGTAACAAGAAGAGACAGGGTGAGGAATGAAGAGGTCAGGGAAATAGTGAAAGAGGAGCCCTTGCAAGGTAGGATTGAGACATCAAGACTGAAATGGTGTGGTGGTTGAGTAGTTGGTAGCATGCTGAACTGCTGTGCCTAAGATAGCGGGTTCAAACCCGGCCAAAGTCGTCGGATTTTTTAAGAGCGTTAAAATCCTTCAGTATGCCTTCGTTCGGAGGGGAAGTAAAGCCGGCGGTCCTATGTCATAGATTTACGGCATCTAACAGATCCTTCCACAGACTAAACTTGTGTGGAGCTAAATTTCTAGGTTAGATTTCGTTGTAACGCTCTATCAAAGTTCCAACGTTCACCACTAGGTATCACTGATATATGATAGCGAAAGTTGGAACTACTTGAAATTGAACGGAACTTGTAGCTCACCCTAGTGATGATGGTGATGATAATTGTTGTTTTAAGGGGCCTAACATCTAGGTTATCGGCCCCTAATGATCTGGGTGATGGCGAAAATGATAATGAAATAGAAACTAGAACGAAAATTAAGCGAGACGGAAAATACTTACAAAAAGGAACTCAGATTGAAACAACTCACAAAATGTTCTGACAAAAGGGAATTTAGAACGAAAAGATTCACAAAAAGAATATATTGAAAAATACCCACAAAATGTAGGCTAGCGTCGAAATACTTACAAAATACAATTGAGGTTCAAAATACAGTGGAACTTGGATAATTCAAACCTCAAGGGACCAGTAAAAAAAATCGAATTATCCAAATATTCGAATTAAGAAAGTTCTTTGAAAAGGGTAGAGAAAATATTCAAAAGTTACGTTTTCATCCAATAACCTGTGTTAAACATAATATTACATAGGTTTTCAACGAGTAAAGTGCTTATACACTACGTATTGCATTTACATAACGATGTACGTTCAACAAAGCAGATTAACAGACAACGGTACAGTATAATGACTGTATCGTGAATAACCTCACAAGTTTCAAATGATAAAATAAAACCAAAATGTACTATTCACCTATTTAACGACAGCAATCTAGTTAAGTCTTAGAGAAATCTAACAAGTCTAAACAAACCACTCAGAATACTGCACTACCAGACATGACACGGTTATGAGTTAATGTGAAACAATGGGAGGGTGGGAGGGGTTGGGCATTGACGTCGCAGGCATGTTGTTAGTTGGTTGTTGTTGTTTTAAGGGGCGGATCTACGAGGTCATCTGCACCTGGCTAGTTGTTAGTCACGCAGGCAAAACAATCGAGTAGGGGCCGCATGCCAATGAAACAACGTCGTTTTTCGGGAATTCATGACCCAACTGTTTGGCTTCCGATCGGCTTTTTACACGTAAAAACTTTGAATTATCCAAAATATAAATCGAATTAACCACAATTGTTTAGCATTGATTGTATATAAAATGCTAGGGACCAAGAGAAACATTCGAATTAAAGAAGATTTCGAATTAGCCCCGTTCCACTGTACTTACAAAATACAATTGAAATTGAAAATGCACGGTAGATTCAGACGACTCATGTGGATTGACAATACTTACAAAATGCAATTTAGATTGAAAATACTTGACAAAATGCAAATGAGAATCAAAATATTTGCAAAATGCCCACCAAACAAAATACAATTTAGATTTTAAATTCTTGCGAAATGCAGTTCTGGTTGAAAATACTTACAAAATGCAATTGAAATTCAAAATACTCACTAAAATGCCCTGAAACCTACATTGAAAGACTTACTAAAAAGCAATTTAGATTGTCAATCTTAACAAAATGCAATTGAGGTTGAAAACAATCGCGAGATGTAATTTAGATAGAAAAAACTTACAAAATGCAATGTAGATTAAAAATACCTACCAAAAAAATCGCTAAAGGAAATTTAGATACACGGGGAACCAAGTAACAAAAACAGTGCGGGAATCTTAAAGAGAAAAGGAAATATAAGGAAAAGAAGAGAGGAGAGGGGAGAGAGGAGAAGGTCCACCACAAAGGTAAGGGACAAAAGGGGAAAACGGACCCACCTCAGGAAGCCCTCAGGGTCGCCAACTCCCAAACTCACCAGCCGTGAGCCCCTGAGAGTGTAGCACTTTCTAGGATGCACCAGAAGTGGTGGGGCTACATACACCCTACCTCCTTGAGGGCCTTGAGTAGAAGGCAGGAGATAACTGGAAAAGAAAAAGAAGGCTGACCCCTCCCAGAAGGAGGGTATCAGGAAAGATGAGACAAGGGCCAATTAAGGCGGGAAAGGAAGAAACTCCCTAGGCCTCGGATACCCTAATACCGTCGGGGTCGGAAGAGAACAAGAGTTGACCAAGTGAGGTCGACAGGAAAGAAGACGGAGAGGAGCCCGGCACAAGTAAGTGGAAGCAATGCTGGACTCAGCTGGGGCCCCGTGGTCGCCAACCCACGTCCCACTAGATGTGAGCCCCTGGGGGGTCACCCTAGCGGTGCCCGCTGGAAGCAGCTACAGACTCGGACACTCCCGGCACTAAAAGCCATACGATAAATAAATAAATAAAATAATGGAAGAGAAGAAGATTCCCAAGAGGATACATGAGATGCAGAAGAAATGACCAAGGGGAAGACCAAGAGATAGATGGCTGAAAGGAGTGGAGGAATGTGTCAAGAAGAGAGGCGAGGACTGGACCAGAGTGACAGCGGAGAGGTGGTGGGAAGAAAGGACTAAGTGGCGAGGTTTATGTTCCAAACAGGCCCAGCCTGGGGCTGGAAACTGTACAAGATGATGATGATGATATCGGGCACGCTGCTCTGCTGCTCCTTCCGTCGTTGTTTGTGTGACCTGGTGCATCATCTGCTCGTGCTCCCATCGTATTAGGAGCCACAATTCGAACCCAGTGTATTGTTTCAAATACAGAGGTGAATATTCCTAGTGACTGGTCAAAATCTGAGCAACAAACAACCTACTATAGAGCGTCTCTACTTTAAAAGACACTATGGGATTAATGTACTATTTGCCTCTCACTCGCAGTCATATGTCCTGCAATTAGCTTCGTCCTCTTCTACCCCGACGATGTTACCATTTCCCAATAATGCAGAGTGATAAATCGAAGAAATTGTCTATTTTCCACTCTTTATGATGATGTAAACTTAAGAGCCATAAATAATTAACACATGGCTCAATTTTCCAAATTACGATATTTTAGTACGAATCTATTCTTATGTACATATAAAAGTTACCACGCCATAGCTAATGAAATAATGATCACAACAGATTAAGAATTTATTTTTATATTGCCTGATGTTGGTAGAATATATCCTATTTCTCAGGGCAGTAATTTTTTTTTTTCATATTAAGAAAGTTATAATTTGTTTTCCTCAAACGTTACTTGATAATTATAGGATGTTAGCGAGAAACTTTTTTGCTGTTGACTTTACGTCGGTGACTAAGAGAGAAGAAATGTTCATTAATGTTTGACATAGTTTTTAAAAACAAACCAGAGCTCGGTATCAGATAGCATTCATAAGTAATGCTCCCGTCCAGCACTAATTGACGTAAGCGATAATTTGTTTATTCAGGCAGGCTCGTTATCTTCACAACTGCATTTCATTAGTGTAGGAAAAGATTCTATACTACCCTAGAGCTCAGTGTTATTAAATGTGTTGTGGTGTGAAGTTAAACTGCAAAGTGAAATGGTCCTTGTGTTTTTTATAAATTGTGCTAATTATTATTAAGTTATTATTATATTTATTATTGTAATATTCACTATGAATACAGCAACTGGAAAGCGGCGTAGTATTGGCAAACGGATTATAGTACTGAATATATTTAATTATTTCTTAAAAAACATCAACGTTACCGAGGCAGTTGAAAAGACAGCAGAAGCTACCGCATGTTCAAAACGTTTAGTTTAGAGAATAAGAAAGGAAAACCAGGAAGATCCTCTGAGAACGCCAGCAAAATCAAAACCTAATAGAGCGAGTAAACAAAAAAATGCTACATTAATAAAGTAAGATGGAATAGTACAAAACGGAGTCCGTCGCATCGTTCATTCATGGTTCTTTGAAAACACACCACCAACATTAAATATAGTTTTGAGCAGGTAAACAGTGATGATACACTGCCAAATTTTTTCGAGGTCCCCTTTATGACATAGGGTTTGAATATGTAAGAAGAGCCAACAAATGTGCCCTGATTGAAAGGGATGATATAATCAGGTGGCGCCATAAGTATCTTAAGCTTGCCACGGTGGGTGAGTGGTCAACATGTTGGTCTACCAACCCCAAGCTTGCAGGTTCGATCCTGGCCGTGGTAAGTGATTTTTGAAAGGCGGCAAATTTACGACACCACGTCAAACGATGTCGGCATGTCAAAGAACGCATTTGAATTCAGTAGGCTGTGTTCATAATGGCAAAATTAATCTCGGGAGTTTCCGCCAACACAAAGATCCTCATTTCTCTACTAGAAAGCACTATAGTGTTCAAGGAGCTTAGATATCTAACCTCCTTGTCTTTCATAGGTCTTCAAGGAACAACAAATTTCGACATGCAAGCTACCCTTTGGGTGTCAAATAACAAAGCTTGCACCCAGCACCTGAGGCCATACGATATCATTATTATTATTTATAAGTATCTTAAGGACTTGAAAAGATTTAGGAATGAAGGCAAATCTAGTGTTTTTACTGACGAGTCTTGGGTGAACATGGGCCACACCGTGACAAAAGAATGGAGAGATACTAAAATTAAAAGTGCTCGTCAGGCAGCAATTGAGGGTGTTAACACAGGTCTTAGAGCTCGTGCCTTGGTTCATGCCAGGAATGAACAAGGGTTCGTTAATGGTGCCGAGTTAACTTTTCTGTGCCAAAAGATCACAGCAAACGCTCACGATGAAATGACAGGTGAACTGTATGAAAAGTGGTTTGCTGAGCAATTGTTGCCCAATGTTCCCGAAGGATCTGTCCTAGTAATAAGACAATGCAGGCTATCACAGTCGGAAAAGCAAACTTTTACCTAGAATGTCATGGAGAAAAGACCGGATTGTAGACTGGCACAGTCAAAAGGGAATCCCTTTTCGAAATGATATGCTAAAGCGGGAGCTTCTCTTTAATGTGAATCAAAACAGAGAGATATTAGAAATACATAATTGACGAGATGGCCAAATCAGCAGGAAAATATGTTCTTCGCTTGCCACTGTGAACGTAATCCTATCGAAATGGTATGGGCACAAGCGAAGAACCATATAAAATTGAACAAAGTCTCATTCAAAAAACAAGAGATGAAGATTTTAATTTCGGCTGCATACCACCACGTGACCACACAAAATTGGGCAAACTACCTGAACCACACCAAAAGAATCGAAAGTGAACTGTGGAAAGCAGATGAGATTCAAGATGACGAGGAACCATTTTTGATACGCTTGTCATCTTCATCGTCTTCTTCCACATTCGATGGATCGCCTACTGGTTCCGATTCGGCTGAAACTGGATCATTCAGAGACTCGGAGGAATTTATGGAAGGGTTAACACCACTACCAGAGGATAGTGAGCAGGCCTGCAGGTATGTGATGTGTTTTCTGATACTATTATATTCGAGAAAATGTAATATTATAACATATTATAATATTATCATATTCATGAATAACTGAAAATTATAATGTGCATTAAAATTGCGCTCGGAGGTTTGGTGTATCATATCTAAATTTTGTACCGTCGTTCGCTGCAAGGCATGAGGTACAGTTATATACAACAAACAAATATTTCAGAAATTTCGAGAGTTTTACAGAAATCACGCCTGTATACGAGTTATGTTAACATCATATGCCTGGCCTTGCAGAACTTTGTATATGCAGTAGATGTGGCATCAGTGCACCCTATTCAACGCGTACTGAGGTAGAGACCCACTATAGATACAGTAGATCTGGCATCAGTGCGCCCCATTCAACGCATACTGTCCTTTAAGGTAGAGACGCACTATAAATACAGTAGATCTTGCATCAGTGCACCCCATTCAACGCGTCCTGAGTTAGAGACGCACTATAGATACAGTAGTTTACGCCACTGTTCTTGGCCGGTCAGCCCCATGTTGCGCAGTTGGTGAGCCTCACGCATCAATTGCACATGCCTGAGGCCGCTTTGCGCTACGTGGAACAACACCAACCTATACCCTGCTTTTCAGACCGTGGAATGAAACGTTGCAGATTCACCAAATAAAAGACAATCCACCATTTCTTCACGAAATGTAAATTGTTACAAGGCTTAAGTTAAAACTTTTATTTTGCCAATGTAAATGCCTAATGTAAACACTTTGCTTTAATAAACGTCATTTTTGACGCCTGTATTCCTTTCAAGATCGTTTCACAGTACAGTATTTCTTTTTCTCACACAAATTTTGATAGTAACGATCTGTTCACTATCGAGACTCGACTTCTGTTTTTTTGGGCTCATTGGACCACTTCCGTCAATCATCTTTTAGTCCTCTTCTTCAGTAAGTTTTCTCTCCGAGTTGCCCAGTAGCTCTTCATTCGCTCTGATCTTCTCAGGAGTTCCTCATCTGTAAACACCCTTTTTACCGTTTGACATTTGTCTATTTTTGGCTGAAATCTTATTTTTATGTCTTTCAGTTTTTTTAATTTTTTGTTTTGTTTTGCTTTGCAAGTCATCCAAGGTTATTTATAAATCTTTCATGTCTTCTCTAATTTCCTTAATCCATCCTACTTGTTTCATATTTCAAAGTTTCTCAACAATTTTTCTAGAAAATCTGGTTTCCGGTGTCCTCATAATGTGACCAAAAGAAGAAATCCTTTTCTTCCGAATAGTATTAGTGATGGGCTCCAGTTGTTTGTATCGAGACTCTACTGCATGTGCGTACCCATTCTCAGCATATCTGCTGGACAGAATACATTTACAATCTCAGGCATCAAATACCGTACATCAATCACTTGTTGTCTGTGAGCCGATTGGTTTCGACTCACAATACTTCGCCGCCGCCGCCCCCATGTGCCCCGCCCCCCGGTCGCCGCCCCCATGTGACCCCCCCCCCCCCCCATTCTTCTGCCGACGCTCCTGGCATTAATTGTGAATCATTTCAGGATACAAGAAGAAGACATAAACAATTTAAATAACCATTGTCTTTTAATGGAAAATATATTAACTAATTGCACAAGCAAGATGGCTGCCGCGTATGTAGATAAAGTATACCGCTCTCTTAAAGATATCGAAAATGTAGACGAGGACAGTTCCGTAATTAACGCCAGTGATAAAATATCGTGTAGGAAGACACCTAGTATGTGTGACATTGATAGTAAACGATCAGAGGTACATTTAGGTGTAAATACGAGTGATATACTGTGCACGCTGTGTGGCAAGGCATCGAGTGAGAGTGTGAAATCTCTACAGTTAATCATCGACATTTTGAATAGGGACCTTAAGCACACCCAAGAAGAACTATCTAAATTAAAAGCCGAAAACAGTGTACTCAGACATAACGTAAACGACCGCAACAATCCCCCGTCATCGCCGGACTCGTGGAATGTGGTGGTGGCAAATCGCGGACGCCAATGTAGGCCTAAACCACGTGTGCGGGAAACAGTTAGCCAAGCTGTTCCCACAAAAAATATGTACGATGTTCTTGCTGGAACTGAATCCGTCTCAGAAGAAACACCACATAGAAGGGCATCAACAAACTCTAAGCCGGAAAAAGTGCGGAAGTTAGCCACGTACATAACCTCAAAAAGGAAAGTACTCCTCCTCAGTGACAGTCATGGGAAAGGATGTTCAGAAGAGCTCAATTTAAAAGTATCAAGGGACTTTGCGGTAAGTAGCGTCACCAAACCCGGCGCTAGAGTTAAAAATGTTCTGGAAAATTGTGTTGAAATGTGCAGAAACCTTACTCATGAAGATTATGTTGTTTTGTGGGGGGGTACGAACGATGTAGCGAAAAACGAAGCGAATGGTGCAATACAAACCTACAAAGATAAGCTCCCACTACTTTCAGGTACAAACGTTATACTATTAGGCATCCCACTCAGACATGATCTAATGGAAGAATCGTGTGTCAACAAGGAGGTAAAGAAGACGAACAAAAAGCTTAGAGCACTATCCAGACTATATCAGCATGTTCACTTTCTTGATATTGATGTACCAAGAGAACTGTTTACCCGACATGGTCTTCACTTAAACACCAAAGGAAAGCAACAGATCTGTTCACAAGTAGCGGAGGAAATCAACAAAAAGTTCCACTCCCACGGACCAGTCATCCCACTACCGCATACTGCAAGTCCGACTACTGTAGAATCAGTGAATTCACTTGGTGGCGAGAGTTTTTTAGAACAGAGGTAAGTGCTCCTGCAAGAACTATAATCCCCAAGCTTAACAACAGTACAAATGCACAGAGTTCCTCAATCAGAATATTTCACCAAAATGTACAGTCACTTAATAATAAACTAGTTCATATCGATATGCTTCTGCAAACATCACTCAAAGATATCCACATCCTGTGCTTGTCTGAACACTGGATGAAACCTGAACAAATCAATCATGCTGTCATACCAGGGTTTACTTTAGCTAGCTACTACTGTAGATCAACATCAGAGCATGGAGGTGTATGTATCTATATCAAAGGAAACATAGAATTTAAGCCTATACCAATTCCCAATGACTTATGCATAGATAAAAATTTTGAGGCAACAGCTATTTCTATCCCAAAGGAAAATTTAATTCTCATCTGTATATATCGTTCACCAGGAAATAGTGCAAAGTTATTTCTGAATAAACTAGAAGTGATAATAAATAAAATAAATAAATTTAATAACAAAATAGTTCTTTGTGGAGATTTCAATATTAACTTTTTTGAGGAAAGTACGGAGAGAAGGGAGCCTCCGTGGCTTAGGCGGCAGCACGCCGGCCTCTCACCGCTGAGTCCGTGGTTCAAATCCCGGTCACTCCATGTGAGATCTGTGCTGGACAGAACGGAGGCAGACAGGTTTTTCTCCGGGTACTCCGGTTTTCCCTGTCAAAATTTCATTCCAGCAACACTCTCCACTATCATTTCATTTCATCTGTCATTCATTTAATCATTGCCCCAGAGGAGTGCGTCAGGCCTCGGCAGCCGGCACAGTTCATATCCTCGCCGCTAGATAGGGGCTTCATTCATTCCATTCCTGACCCGGTCGGAGACTGGAAGCAGGCTGTGGATTTTCATTTCATTTTTCACGGAGAGAAGGGAATTGCTAAATTTGTTAAGCTCCCATCATCTAATTCACACAGTAACAGTACCCACAAGAATAACAAAAACTAGTGCAACCACACTTGACCAGATAATAATTAATGACAATGTGAACTGCAACTCTCTCGAAGTAATCAACACAGGTTTCAGTGACCACCGAGCTCAAATAATAACTCTAAATGTTTCAAACCCAGTTTACAATGCTCAGTTTGATAAATGTCGAAGCTTTAGTCAGCACAATATAAACTATTTCAACAACTTGTTAAAAGGAGAAACTTGGGAAGGTGTGTACAAGTCAATAGATACAAACAAAAAATTCCAGGAATTCATTAATATTTTCATGTATTATTTTGATATTGCATTTCCTTTGAAGAGTATCAGACTGAAAGTTTCTTCTCCATCAAAACAATGGCTTACTCTTGGAATAATTACTTCATGCAAAAGAAAGCGTTTCCTCCACGATTTTCAAAGTACGCACGTAACCTCCAATGAATTTAACATGTATTTCAAGACCTATAAGACCATACTTAACAAAGTTATAAAATTAGCAAAGAGAATGTCAAATGATAATTATATCCTGGAATCTAAAAATAAAACTAAGGCTATGTGGAATATCATAAAAAATGAAACCAGGCAAACAAAACCGGCAGTAAATAACATAACGTTATCAGAAGACTCCAAGAAGATCAATGACCCACAAAATGTCTCAAGAATTTTTAATGAGCATTTTGCTACCATAGCTGAAAAACTACTAAATGTAAACAATATACAAGCAATAAAATCAACACTCGCGAATATAACATTTAATGGAAAATCAATGTTTGTTGAAAATGTTACAGAAGCAGAAATCCTCAATATTGTAAAGAACCTACAGAATAAACATTGCTCAGGAGTTGATAACATTCCTGATATACTAATTAAAAAATGTATCCAAAATATAATTACCCCCTTAACACACCTCTGTAACCAATCTCTCATGTCAGGAATATTTCCAGATATCTTTAAAATTGCAAAAGTAATTTCATTATTTAAAGGGGGAGATAGAGAAAACGTAACCAATTATAGACCTATTTCTTTATTGTCGATATTTTCAAAAATTTTAGAGAAGATAATGTACAACCGTCTAATTAGCTTCATAAACCAATATAAATTGTTAACTGACTCTCAACATGGCTTTAGAGAAGGAAAATCAACAATGTCAGCAATTTATGAATTTTTAAATCCTGCTTTTGAGTCACTTGATGAAAGGAAGAGAGTATGTGGCCTGTTTTTGGACCTGTCTAAAGCTTTTGATGTGATAATCATCAGATACTAATTGATAAACTCCATCAATATGGTATCAGGGGTATCGCTAGTAAGTGGTTTCAGTCATATTTAAATAATCGCCAACAGATCGTCGAACAAAAAAGTTTAGAAAATACCACAAACATATTTAAATATTACCACTCAGATCCTATGTTTTTGAAGTATGGCATTCCGCAGGGGTCCGTTCTAGGGCCACTACTTTTTCTCCTTTACGTAAATGACTTGCCATCTCAGATACCTGCATTTAAAACTGTACTATTCGCAGATGATACAAGTGTTTTGATGAGGGGTGAAAATGACACTGAACTTCAAAAATCAGTAGAGGAAGTAACAGGTCAGCTGTCCTTATGGTTCAACAATAATGGATTCCTTATCAACACTAGTAAAACAGTGGCTCTTAACTTTCATACAGCTCAGAATAAAAGTATTAATTCTCCCTCCATAATCTTAAATGACCTAAAAATTGGTAACGCCTCTTCTACTAAATTCTTAGGCCTTTGGTTGCAGGATGACCTAAAATGGAACTCTCATACCACTAAACTTGCCAAGAAACTAAGCTCAAGTTGTTATGCATTAAGAGTATTAAGACAATCGACTAGCTGGAGAACTGTTCTTAGTACTTATTTTGCTTATTGCTATTCGCTTATGAAATATGGAATCATATTTTGGGGAAATTCACCTGCTGCTCACCAAATCTTTATTATCCAGAAAAGAATAATTAGAACAATGAAAGGAACTACTATATTGCATACATGTAAGCCTCTGTTTAAACAACTGAAAATTTTACCTTTGCCATGTATTTACATCTTTGAACTTCTATTATTTGTCAAACAAAGCTTAGGAAATGAGGATATCTTTGAGATGAATTCAAATATACATAACTACCAGACCAGACAAAAGAACAATCTTCATGTACATGCTGCAAATACAACACTATGTAAAAATGGTGTATTCCATGCAGCTATAACGCTGTATAATCATTTGCCAAATAATATTAAAAGTACAGCAAATTACATAAAGTTCAAAATAAAAACTAAAGAGTTCTTGCTGGAGCACTGCTTCTACTCAGTTAAAGAGTTTTTAGAATATCAATAGTTATGTATTCATAGGACTAAATGTTAATGATGTAAGGTTATCCTTGTGTAGGCCTATATTATTATTGTGATTGTAAATTAGTATTAGTATAATTTGTGAATTGACGTGTCCTATATCATTGTACAATGTACATTATATGATTGAATGGATGAATAAAAAATACAAATACAAATACTCCGGTCTGCATTGATTGAATATAGCCATTGTTGACTCTCTAGTGAATAGTATGTATGCTGGGACTGTACTGGATTTGGCGGTATTTGTTCAAATAATCTAAAGTCTGATAGCCAATCATTGACGGACACATCGATGAAAATTCTATTGCCAAATTAAATTTGGTTAAAAAAGGACGTTTCGATAATTTAAGAGGTGAAGGAAAATTAATTATAAAGTTGGCATTAAAACTAGTGCCAGGCGTTTTTCATTTGTCATCGGTTTTAAAATGAACTTCTGCACATGCGCAAAATGGCGTCCCATTGTCGAAATGAAGCCAAGCTAAGTGAGAACAAGAGAACATAATGTGAGCTTGTGGTGAAAGGACGCGGTTTGTGGTAGCCTCGGACCACTACCTAAATCTTGGTCCGAGAACAAGGTAAAACTGTTAGATAATACTAATTGGAACTCTAGATCCGTCAGACAAAATATTTAAGAAATTTCATGAAAATGGAAATTATGTTTGTGAATTTTAAGAGGCCAAGTGTCGTCTGGCTGGTTGCATTGAAATAACTTTCGATTCGAAAAGGACGCTATTCTTCTTTTACCAAGGCGTTTTCTTGATTTGCTAATTTGTTCAATTTATATTTTAATGGGTCTATTATAATGTGGCCTAAGATTATTTTATATTCATAACACGCCTCCTATTATTTAAGCAGCGAAAACGAGTTTGTTTTACTTCATCTTTCGAGATGTGTTTGGTTTCATTTTTAATCGTTCCATGCTGCTAATGTGAAATTAAATGATTTCAAGAATGTAATTGTCAGGATTTTGGCGTGGGGAACTTGATAGTTTTAATAATGACGAACGGTCCCTTGATTTTCGTTTGTCTGAGATGGCATCTTTTGGTCTATTATGGCCGCATAAGCACAGCATCCATGCTGGTTGCAAAACATTTTCGGAAGCCTATTTGAAAGAATGTAATGAGTAACCAATTGAAATGAATCGAAATGAGACTGTAGTAGTTTCGGATAAGAATTAGAAAAGGTTTAATATGTGGTGATTTCTAAATCACGTAAATGTAACTTGTTTTAATTATACAGCGTTGCCATATAATTTGGGGTATAGCTTGGCCTCCATTTTAGATATATAGTAGGAGTGCAGATTGGTGTTCCCTCCCATAGCCATTCGGCCTTGTATTCTTTTCCCTTGAGAATATATATTTATTTTACCTACTGCTGTTCGAGTCCATGTTTCATTGTGCGCATAGAATAGTACGTAGTTACTTGCCTTCAGTGCTAGGACCTTGCCTTGCACGTTGGTTGAAGAAGATTTATGGTAGCTATAGATCGTGGTTTTCGATTTTCTGGAGCCGTTGCCTGGTGTTGTTTTTGCCGTGGTATTGTGTAGAATTAACTTACGTGGATTCGAGCAGCACGGGAGAAGTGAGTAACTGAGGGTTAACTAAGGTTAGGTAGGATGCCTACTGTGGTACTCTGGCTAATATTATGATTTTCTTTTCATGGCTGTGAATGGACAAAGCGTTGCTGGCATTCCTCAGTGCGTGAACGCACTGACGACGAGTCAAGTCCAGTTTTAATACTGGCACTCAAGAACATGGTCTCTCTGTAAGCATGGTAAAATTGGCTAATGGATTCTCTCTATTATCACACTCTGCGATGTTCCGTACTACAAGCTACTTCCAAGGTAGGATCAAACCAGTACAGTAGTTATTTGATTCATGGTAGAAAGTTATCTATGCACAGCTGTTAAGTAAAGTGCTAATGGCTAATCGTTCTGTGTTCCTGTCAAGTTGTGTGAAAAGTGATATCATTCGCGTGTTGAGTTCTTGCTGAAAATCATTATGGCATGGTTGCAAAATTTTGAATTGCTATTTGTTCTGGCTGTGTTGCCAATGTGATTAAGTCAACTAAGCATTAATGAAATTTAGTGAACTGAATAGTCAATTATTTTGCTGTATTCTGTGAGAAACATCTGTGCGCAGATAATTGTTGTCATCGAGTTGAATGTGTAATGTCTTGTGACATATTAAGTGAAGTTTTCTGTGAACATGCAGGTGGACGAGTAATGTACTGTGAGTACATACAACAGCAGTGTCGAGCTGAAGCTTTTCAGGTGGTGAAACAGCGAGTTTTAAAATTGCTAGGCCGAGGTCAGGTTGTTACGTCAGCTGTTGAGTTGAGAGTACTTGAGAGGTAGTTGTGATTGTAGCTGTTCGTGCGACGTGCGGTCGAAAATTAGGAAGCAGAAAGCAGTTATAAGAAGAGCTGATCTAGGTGATCGTATTTTGGTCGTGTGAAGTTTTGATCTTCAGTCGGTAGATAGAAATTTTGAAATTTATTTCATGTTTGGTTGGAGTTAGGAATCGAACGAGTGACGTGCCAGGACTGCACGTATGGTTGGTGTTGGTGTGCGTGTGGTTGAGCGAGTGAGGTTAGGGCATTTCAGGATGCCAATTGAGAAGTGAGGAGTTGATGCGGAGATCGTCGAGTGATACCAACCTAGCGGGAGTAGCCAGTCTCTGTCTATTTATGATTCTGGTACTTTCAGTGATGGTTGGTGATGTCGACATTGCTATGCTCCTCTGACTCTTGATGTCGTGCGGGCTGGTGATGATCGCACATCGTAGTTTAGTATTTTGAGGGTACATTTTGTTGTTTTATTTCAGGTGTGTTTAGTGCCTGGTTGGTACTTGGTGCTCGAGTGAGTACTTGTTAGGGAGTGTTTTGTGGATTTGTGATCCATGTACTGCGTTGTTGGTACTAGTTGAGATTTAATTAGGGTTAGTGTTTTTATTATTTTCTTGTGCGTTGGTACTCGGTTGAGTATTTGAGATTTCTTCGGTCTGAGTATAGGTTTTGTTTTGTTGGTACCGTGTTGGTATTGGTTGGATTGAGTTGTGTATTTTGTCAGTACTCGGAGTAGTATTTGTGCTTCGAGAGGTTGGGTCGGTGATACCAGGATGTTTAATTCCCTGATGATGTGTGATGGATTGTCGAGTGGTGCCTAATGTCCTTAAGTGAAAGTGAAGAGGCGTAAGCAGGTGGCCTTTTCTTTGGTGAGGAGGCGTATGCAGGCGATATTTCCTTTCATTGGCGCACGTGGCAGGTGTTCCAGACTAGTTCCGGAGATGGCTGGCAACTGTTTCTGTTATGGAATTAGGTGGATTGGAAATTGTTCTTGTCTGATATTTCAGACGACTTAGGTACCTACGGACGGTTGGTTTTAATGAGTGAGCTGATGGTGAGTTTGAGATTGAGTTAGTCGAGTGGTGCCTTGACTTATTATGTGAAGAGGCATATGCAGGGAGCCTTTTCATGAAGGGAAGGTATATGCAGGTGGATATTTCTTGTCGCTGAAACACGTGGCAGGTGTGGAGGCCAGTTTGGGAGCAAACTGTAAGCTGCATTGTGTATGCGATACAGGTGTAGGTTTTCTTTCTGAATTGATTAGGTGAGGAATTTAATTTGTCTGGTTCTACAGACGTTGTCAGTTGGCACCTACGGACGGTAAGGCAATGGTTACTCTTAAGTGACCCTAGGTAAAGTTGGTTACTCTTAAGTGAACCAAGGTAAGAGTTGGTTACTCTTAAGTGACCCAAGGTAAGAGTTGGTTACTCTTAAGTGACCCTAGGTAAAGTTGGTTACTCTTAATTGACCCAAGGTGAGGTTGGTTGCATTTAGTGACCTAAAGTTGATTATGAATTAGTAGTGCTACCTATCGTTGAGATGGTCGCACTGGGTTGGTAGCTGGTTGTTAGAAGTCGACTGGTGAATTTGGTGAGGTTATGTCTTGACAAGAGTGAATGTTGTGAGGTTAGGTGTGAGCTTGATCCTTTGAGTTGTCTAGTGTTGTCGTTGTAACAGTGAGGTTAGAAGATTGCTGAGGGCAACGTGCGAGTGAACTTGGGTGATTCTTGGTCGTAAGCTGACTATGTGTTTGGTTCAATAGTGAGGTTGTGTCAGGAGTAACTGCTGCTTCATGGTGATTGGTCGCAGATGTGAGATGGATTCCTGCGTTATCTGAAGTTGAGCACGTGTGTGTAGTCCTGTTGAAGTTTGGTTCACGTGAAATTGTGATTGCTGTTTTGTTGCTGAGATTGTTCGAGCGGTTCTGCGCCTGCTGTTCTACCTTAATAAAGTTTGAAGCCATGCTTGAGAGCTGTGTGTATATTTGTACTTGATGTAATTGTACATCAGAAGTAACTTACATGACTGTGCTGTTTGAGAGTACTCGGGAGGTACTGTGGTACCTTGGTACCTTATATAAATTGAGAGCCGATTGCCATGATTGTTGAGGGATGGCATGTTGTTAAGTGACGCTGCGTCCACTTAATAATTTCCTTAGAATGTGAAAACAGGATTTATTTTGGCTGGGAACAAGCTAGAAATTTTAACAGAACATCGAATTGTGATGTTCATATTAGTAATTACTCGTCACATTGTAAACTAACAATTTAAATTGAAACATCGTCTGTCGGTTTAAGCTCTAACAGTATTACCTGGTCTAACACTGCCTATAACAACGACATGGTAACTGAATCTACATGGAATATCATCGGTGAGATGGCGATCATGTGATCCTTATTGCCATCTGGTATCTGTTCCGGTTGGTCACCTGAGTGATGTGATCACTCACCACTCGTGGCAGTGGCCAGTGCACAGGTTACTGTCACCATGCACGACATAACATCTAGTGGAGGTGTTAGCCATTCTGCTGGTCAGAGTGGAAGCATTTACTACAACTTCGTGAGATGTCCAGCTGTAACGGTCCGGAGAGGCTGTATTGGAGAGCTGGTTCCATCCTGCTTGCAGCTACCATCAGGGATCATCATCTGACCCCCTACAGGTGGAATCGCAGGGGGAGACTGAGCCGATTGGTTTCGACTCACAATACTTCGCCGCCGCCGCCCCCATGTGCTCCGCCCCCGGTCGCCGCCCCCATGTGACACCCCCCCCCCCCCCATTCTTCTGCCGACGCTCCTGGCATTAATTGTGAATCATTTCAGGATACAAGAAGAAGACATAAACAATTTAAATAACCATTGTCTTTTAATGGAAAATATATTAACTAATTACTCCGGTCTGCATTGATTGAATATAGCCATTGTTGACTGTCTAGTGAATAATATGTATGCTGGGACTGTACTGGATTTGGCGGTATTTGTTCAAATAATCTAAAGTCTGATAGCCAATCATTGACGGACACATCGATGAAAATTCTATTGCCAAATTAAATTTGGTTAAAAAAGGACGTTTCAATAATATAAGAGGTGAAGGAAAATTAATTATAAAGTTGGCATTAAAACTAGTGCCAGGCGTTTTTCATTTGTCATCGGTTTTAAAATGAACTTCTGCACATGCGCAAAATGGCGTCCCATTGTCGAAATGAAGCCAAGCTAAGTGAGAACAAGAGAACATAATGTGAGCTTGTGGTGAAAGGACGCGGTTTGTGGTAGCCTCGGACCACTACCTAAATCTTGGTCCGAGAACAAGGTAAAACTGTTAGATAATACTAATTGGAACTCTAGATCCGTCAGACAAAATATTTAAGAAATTTCATGAAAATGGAAATTATGTTTGTGAATTTTAAGAGGCCAAGTGTCGTCTGGCTGGTTGCATTGAAATAACTTTCGATTCGAAAAGGACGCTATTCTTCTTTTACCAAGGCGTTTTCTTGATTTGCTAATTTGTTCAATTTATATTTTAATGGGTCTATTATAATGTGGCCTAAGATTATTTTATATTCATAACACGCCTCCTATTATTTAAGCAGCGAAAACGAGTTTGTTTTACTTCATCTTTCAAGATGTGTTTGGTTTCATTTTTAATCGTTCCATGCTGCTAATGTGAAATTAAATGATTTCAAGAATGTAATTGTCAGGATTTTGGCGTGGGGAACTTGATAGTTTTAATAATGACGAACGGTCCCTTGATTTTCGTTTGTCTGAGATGGCATCTTTTGGTCTATTATGGCCGCATAAGCACAGCATCCATGCTGGTTGCAAAACATTTTCGGAAGCCTATTTGAAAGAATCTAATGAGTAACCAATTGAAATGAATCGAAATGAGACTGTAGTAGTTTCGGATAAGAATTAGAAAAGGTTTAATATGTGGTGATTTCTAAATCACGTAAATGTAACTTGTTTTAATTATACAGCGTTGCCATTAATAGTGGGATTAATGTTGGCCTCCCCCTTTCTTAAACGCAGGAGTGTATATTAGGTGTTCCCTCCCTTGGCCATTCGGCCTTGTATTCTTTTCCCTTGAGAATATATATTTATTTTACCTACTGCTGTTCGAGTCCATGTTTCATTGTGCGCATAGAATAGTACTAGGTTAATTGTCTTCAGGCCACTTTGGCCTCAGGGTACCAAACCCTCCCTCCACTCAAATTTATCGGTACAGTCTGCATTATCATTATTTTTCTCCCTCACTCCTTCAGGTCTCGTTGTCATCAGCCAATACTCGTATCGGAGTGTATGGTTCTTTCCTGCATTACTAATTTGTATTCACTCGATGGTGATGTCGCTGGTGACCCAACAGACCCATTCTGGCATAGAACATACGGCCGCACACAGTGCAGATGATGGAAGGTGGAGGACGTGGCAATATCTGGCGCAGCTTTCTGCTCTTCGGCGTTCTTCTTCAAAATGTGAAACCGCAGCTGAGGTGGCTGCGCGATCTTCCGCAAGTGTATGCCAATTATCAGGATCAATGGCTACACTCCTCAAGGTTTGTTTAAGCTGATCTTTGGAACTCTTCCGAGGTGCTCCTAGAGGTCTCTTGCCCGTGCTGAGCTCGCTGTACAGGACTTTCCGTGGGAGTCTGTCGTCATTCTTGCGTTGGACATGACCGATCCAAGCCGGTGACTAACGATGATGGCCTCCCTGCTCTCTCGAGAACCGCAGCATTCTTTATATAGTCATCCCATTTGATGTGCATAATGGAACCGAGTTTCTGCAGGTGAAAGCATTCCAGTTTTTTAATGGTCTGTCAGTATAGGGTCCAGGTCTCACATCCATAGAGCAACGTAGAAATGACAACAGCTTGGTATACCATTAGTTTTGTACAGATTCTTGGATCTTTGCTCTGGAATACACGAGGTGAGAAATGCGCAGCACAAATTCTGTTATCCACGTCCTTCTCATCAGTACATTGCGTAGACAGAATACTCCCAAGGTATGAGAAGTGATCGACTTGGTCCAAAGATGTGCCAGAGATAGTAATATCAAAACCTGGGATAGAGGTTCCAGGAACAGGTTGAGCTAATACAACCTTAATTTTCGACACATCGAAAGTATTACTGTCTTCTGCATAAGTTTAAAAAGGCCTGGATCTAACTGCAGTTCTGTGAGAGATTCGGAATGACGCTAGTGCTGGAAATGACTACAGGAACTGTCCTGACTTGTGCCATGTGCCATTGCTTCTTGATAAGTTCTCAAAGCTCTCTGTATTTTGACAGCTTTTCAACATGTTTTGTTAGCATGTTGCCACTGTTTGGGATTACCACATCTATGAATTTGTCAACAAGAAGCAGATCAGGTCTATTGTGCATGACTGACTGGTCTGTCAATACAGTACGATCCCAGTACAAGGTACAGTTGTCATTTTCCAGCTCATTTTCTGGAGCAAATTTATAATATGGCACTTTCTCTTGGCTAACAAGCAAACCTTCCATTTGGGTGAGATAAAACTTGTATTTTTTTTCTCTATCATGCTTAGGATGTCGAAATATGTACTCTCACAAATTTTGGCTACAGGAGGGCGATTATTGTGGGAGATACATGGCAATGAATGAGGTGGAATGTTATGAGTATTTGTAGGTTGTGAGTTGTTTGTATGGGAAACATCAATATCCTTAAAACAGGGTTAGTCTGGAACGAACAGTAGTTGCTGAAAGTGCGTAAACATAACTTCTCTGTACATCTAATTATTGCTGCCAAGCAAAATTTATTACACTGACCTGTACATGTGACATACACGGAGCTGTGCAACATCTAGCTAGGGTTGTTTTAAGGGGCGGAACAGCGAGGTCATCTGCCCCTGGGGTATCATCACAGTCGTGCTTATAGTGTCTTGAGTAGGAACGCTAATGCCAAAATTATTTATGATTTTATACGAACCAATAGTAATAACAAAATTCAGGAAAAAATGTTCAAGTCAGACCATTTAATTTTACAATGGAGATTGTCAGGAAACATTACAAAGAAGTTGTTCACTACGTTTTTAAAAGACGCAAGACACCTGTTCGACATCCACAAGGATTCTGCAAATGTCAGAAATATCCTAAAAAAAAAAAAAAAAAAAAAAAAAGGACAACACAATGCATGAACTTCAGCCCCTGGGTCGATTCTTGTTTTGTTCCGAATGTGTAAATACAGTACATGTTAACCCTCTCAGTGCCACGCACTCTCGCTGCTCGCACCAAAAGTGCCAAAGCCGATTCAATCGGCGCGCTGTTTATCTTATATTTGTGGATTTCTGTAGGCATATGTCCGTGATTATTTCATACTGTTGGAAAGGTGAGGTTTCAAGCTTGCCTGTGCGGTGTTTACTTTTCCCCTTCGAAGTCTGTTACATGATAGGTTTGAGTTTGTATTCACGCCCACCCTTTGCGCTCCCCCAATCATGCACGTTCCCGCAAATATTGCAGTGCAGTTGTTTTCTCCTAGTTGAAGTTCTCTGCCTACAGATGTATCTAAGAACTTCCTACAGCTGGAAACATAGTGTTTCTTCGAATATGACTCTTAGGTGTCCTTAATTTAGACTCAAAATTATTTGTTTACGAAAAAAAAAAAAAAAAAATTGAACAGTTATCAGAATAACCTCCATTAGATGCAGTATTTACCTTTATGAACATAATGTATGGAAGAATGAGGTCATCATAATCATCTTGAGCAGTTTCCAACCGCTGGACGGGTCTGCTTGGAACATAAGCCTCTCCATCGTTTCCTGTCCATCCACCATCTCTCGTCATTTACTGTGTCCCAGCACACTCCTCTTTCCTCCACACTCTTCTTAACTCCTTTCGTCCATCTGTCCCTTGGTCTTCCCCTTGGCCTCCTTCCCGTCATTTCCATTCCAAACATCTTCTTCGGTATCCTCTCCTCTTGCATCCTCCTCACATGTCCATACCATTGTAGCCTAGATCGCTCTATTCTATTTTGCAATGGTTCCTCTCTTACCATCTCCCTGACTCTCTCATTCCTTACTCTGTCCATTCTTGTCACTCCTACCCTACTCCTCTGGAACTTCATCTCCACTGCTCGTATTTTATTCTTGTCCCTTTCCTTCATCACCCATGTTTCTGAACCATATGTCAAAATTGGCACAAAGTAGGTTTTGTAGATGATTCCTTTACATTTTTGTGGTACATCTTTATTCCATATCATCCCCCTAACACTCTTGAAAAATCCATCTGCGCACCTTCCCCGCTCATTTATTTCCATCCTATTGCCTCCCTTTTCTTCAATTATGCTTCCCAAATACTTGAAGCATTCTACTTTCTGCAACTGCTGTCCTCCAAGTGTTATGCCCATATCCAGTCTGTTCTTCTTCCTCGTTGTGATGACCACTTCACTCTTTTGTGCTGAGAACTTCATCCCATATGATAACACTACCTTCTCCCACTCATCTAATTGCTCTTGTACTTCTTCCTCATCCTCTCCCCATACCAGAAGGTCATCAGCAAACAACATTGCCTTCATTTTCCTTTCCCCAATGCTATTTACCACTTTTCGTATGATTTCATCCATCACCACTATAAATAACAGGGGTGAGAGGGCACTTCCCTGTTTCAGACCACTCTCCAGTTGAAACCATTCCGCTCTCTCTCTTCCCACCTTTACACAGCTTTTGCTTCCCTCGTACATTGCTTTCACTCTTGCCACTGTCTCCTTGTTCACTGCTTTTGCTCTCATTGCTTCCCATACCTTGTTTCTATTAATACTATCATATGCTTTCTCAATATCCAAGAAGGTCATCACCAGATCTTTCCCATATTCATAATGGTGTTCTTGTAGCTGTCTTACTGCAAAGATGAGGTCAACTGTTGACCTTCCTGGCCTGAATCCATACTGTTCTTCCCTCAGCCCATCTTCAACTTCTGTCCGAATTCTTCTCTCCAGTACCTTCTCAAATATTTTGGTGCAGTGGCACATGAGTGTAATTCCCCTGTAGTTCTTGCATTCCTTCCTACTTCTCTTTTTAAATATGGGTATTATTATCCCTCTTTTCCAGTCCTCTGGTATTTTCTTCTCCCTCCATATCACTTTCATTACTCGAAAGAGCCACTGTGTTCCTATCACCCCTGCTGCTCTCACCATCTCCACACTCACTTCGTCTATTCCCGGTGCCTTTCCCCCTTTCATCTTCTTTAATGCTTCCTCCACTTCTTTCCATGTCAATTCCTTCTCTGAAATGTCTTGGTCACTGTCTGTTTCTTCCTCCACAATGTCCACTACGCTGGTTTTAGTTGGATTTAGGAGTTCCTTGAAGTATTCTCTCCAGATAACCTTTACTTCTTCCATATTTTCGACCTCCTTTCCATTCCTGTCCACCATTCTGACATTTTCCCCTGTATCTCTTCTCTTTGCCTTTATCATTCCATACAACACTTTCTTACTGCCATCACAGTCCTCCTCCATCATTTCTGTCCATTTCTCCAGCCATTTCTTTTTCTCTTCCTTCACTACTTCTCCTGCTTCTTTCTTCCGCTCTTGGTATTCTTCTCTTGTTCTGTCTGTCCTCTGTTGGAACCATTTCCTGAATGCTTCATTTTTCTTTTTCACCGCTTCCTTAGTTCTGGGGTTCCACCATGGTGTTTCCTTCCACCTTTACTTTCCACTACTTCTGCCACACACGACTTCCGCTGCTTCTACCAACACGTCCTTGAACCTATTCCATTCTTCTTCACCTGTTTTCGGATCATCCTTCGGTAATTTGTTCCTCACTAATATCTGGAACTTCTCCTTATTTCCATCCTCCTTCAGCTTCCATGTCCTTATTCTTCTTTCTTGGTTTTCAGTTCTCCTCTTTTCCTTCAGTCCTCTCACCTTGGCGACCAGCAGACGGTGGTCACTGTCCAGGGCTTCTGAGGGTATTACCCTTATATCCGTGATACTCTTCTTTGTCTCCTTCCCGCATAGAATATTGGTTATAAAACAAAGCAAAAATAAAACCCGCCAACCTGGGCCCAACCTTTGGGAAGCCAGGCACTGCCTGTCACAAGCCAGGACTAAGGGTGAGTGATAGAGGAGTAACACCTCTTTAAAAAACCTTGGTCCAGCTGGCCCGGCTGGTAGTACCTTGTATGGGTCCCTGCCGGGGTTACAGGTGAAGATAGACAACGGTTTAGAAGGCGGAAGAGGACCTCGCGCCCCAACGGCGGATAAAGGGGAGGAACTATCTTCAAGCTCTGGGGCTTACAACCTTGGTTCTATTAACGGGAAGGAGCAATCCGACCCACATATTTCTTAACAATCAAGCATCATGGAAAGTCGTCAAAAGGAAGACACTACCCCAGGTGGTAACTGTTTAAGGGAATCCACCACTCCTAGGAGTGCACGCAAGCCTTTGGATTCTGGGGAGCTTGCAAGTAGATGCTTAAAGAATACTAAATTGAAGACGAAACAGAAATATTATTTTGGAACGTTAAATGTCAACTCATTACTCAAAGTTGGTAAACACAAGGAATTGACAAATATGATGGACGGACATAGCATCTCAATCCTGGCCTTGCAGGAAACACGGTATCAGGACGAAGATGTAATGGACATTGAGGGCTATAGGGTCTATAAAGGATACAGAGCAGTGAAGAAAGGCAAGAGTATGCCAATGTTTGGAACAGCTTTTGCTGTAAATAAGAAGGTAATCAGTCCAGTTGTGGACTTCTCTAGCCCATCAGAAAGACTATCACTCCTAATTCTACGCTGTGGTAACAAAGGCTATACCCTGATCAAAGCACATGCGCCAATTAATGAAGACAACAGGCGTAATCCCGAGAAAGTTGAACAATTCTGGGACCTTATAGAGGAGGAGATGGAGAAAATACCTATAAAGAACATAAAGGTTTTATTGAGCGACTTCAACGCTCAACTGGGAATAGAAGCAAGATATAGATCGACAGTAGGAAAATATCCTGCTCACAGAATGACCAACAAAAATGGAACAAGGTTTGTCGAACTATGTAGAACATTTGATCTACAGATAATGTCAACTTTCTATAAACACAAACCAAGTAAACAGAAGACATGGCGTTCACTTGGCAATTTGAACGGAGAGAAACAAATTGATCACGTGGCAATATCCAGGACAGCAATGAAGGAGGTTATGAATGTTAAAGTACAGAGAGGGGCCAAATTTGATTCAGATCATTATCTCTCCAAGATTAAAATGAATTTCATTCCTTTTAGAAAGGCTCCGAAAGCTGGAAATAAGCTTCACAGATATGATGTGACAAAACTTAAGGTTGATCAAGAAGTATTGGAGCAATACCACCAGCAATTAACATTTAAATCCAAGAATTGGACTGATATTTCCTCCAAAAACCAACAAGCAGCCAATATTTCAATCTTGACAGCACAGAAGCGTAAACACAGATGGTGGAACGAGACCTGTGATAGTGCATGTGTACAAAGAACAGATGCCTGGAAGAAATGGAACTCAACGAAGAGACAAGAAGATTATAACTCGTTTTGTGACAGTCGGAAAGATGCAGCCCGGGTTTTCCGAATTGCAAGGCGATCATATGAAAAACAACAGATGGAACAGATTGATCAGGATTTCAGGAAGAATAATGTCAGGGACTTCTATCAAACTTTCAAGTCTAATCTGAAAGGGTATCAAGCACCGAGCTTGTGCTTCAGAGATGAAAATGGAAAGTTAGGTCTGAACAACAAGGAGAACTGTCGTATCTTGGCTGAGTACTTTAAGAAATTATTCAATTGTGATGAACCAAAACATAGGCTACTCATAGGCCGTCCTACTCAAGTAATGGCCAACTCGCTTCCACCTTCTAAGACAGAAATTAAAATTATTATCGATGGTCTAAAGAATAATAAAGCAGCGGGAGAGGATTCCATTGTGGCAGAGCTTCTAAAACTGGCAAATGAAGATACTCTGAATATATTAGCTGAGCTCTTTGCGGAGATATGGAGAACTGGTAGGATACCCACCGAGTGGCAGTCTGCATTAATTCACCCTCTCCACAAAAAGGGGGATAAGAAGGACGTTAATAATTACAGGGGTATATCAATTTTATCTGTTCCCTACAAGATCCTATCCAAAGCACTCCTGAACAGAATTGAAGAACATCTTGATAATCAGATTGGTGAGTACCAGGCCGGTTTCACAAAGGGACGTTCTTGTCCGGAACAGATTTTTAACCTGAAAAACATCAATAGGTATAAGACGATAGGCAGGTATGACTATGTGGTCGTATTCATTGATTTTAAGAAAGCGTATGACTCAATTGACCGCGAGTCGCTACTGAATATTCTGGAAGAATTTGGAGTGGATGACACGTCTCGAAATCTGATTAAACAGACTTTGACCGACACAGTGTCAAAAGTAAAATTCATTGGCGAGATCTCAGATCCCTTTGTAATCAAAACTGGTGTCAGACAAGGTAATGGATTATCTCCAATCCTTTTCAACTGTGTATTAGAAAAGGTCATTCGTGAATGGAGGAAGACACCGAGTCGGGAAGAAGGGAATGAAGAACGATTCAGGCTAGGGCCCAAACTGAAAGGGGTGCACGTTGATTGTTTGGCTTTTGCAGATGACCTAGCTATTTTTGCCAACAATATTAAATCAGCCATTGTAAAGATTAATCGGTTGTCAGAGATGGCTGAGGAAGTAGGTTTACAGATTTCCTTTGAGAAGACAAAGTACATGTCAAACATCAGTGATGGACCAGAATGGATGAAAACAAACCAAGGAAAGATTAAACGTGTAAAGAAATTTAAATACCTGGATGAGGTAATCCAACAAAATGGCCTAGAACAGGAAGCAATTAATCTTAGAATCTGGAAATTAGACAGAGCCTATCGCCTGACGAAAAATCTCTATAATAAGAAGTCGCTGAGCATTGGAGCCAAATTAAGACACTACAGCACGGTTGTCAAACCTGAAGCATTATATGCTTCGGAGACTTTGACTATGAACAGGCGGGGACTAGTCGACCAGTTGGTCAAAAGAGAACGCAGGGTATTGAGAAAAATTTTAGGCAACAGATGGGTTGACGGGCACATACGTTTGAAGTCGAACGAAGAGTTATATAGAAAGAGAGAACCAGTCACGTCAACAATAAAAAGGAAAAGGTTGTTGTTCTATGGACACATTTTCAGAATGTCCAACGATCGTCTAACAAAGAAAATTTGGAATTTCGTGAAACCAAAGAAGAAAAAATTGGCATGGTTTGAAGAATGTAACAAAGACCTTATAGAAATTGGTATTCCGGACTGCAAAATTATGAACAGGTGTGAATTCAGATACCTAATCAAAAATTACCAGGGATTTAAGGTAGGGGCAGAACACAAAAGACGGAGGGGACCTCTTTCAGAAGATCGGAAGAAGGCGCTGAGTGATGGGCTCAAGAGATACTGGCAGGACATCAAAGCTGGCAGACGATCTAGAATGAAACATTGATTTTCATTGTTACTCCGTAGTCCATAGTGGCTCAATTCGAATGTAAAAAAAAAAAGCAAAAATAATGATTCTATCCTTGAAAATGTGGTATTATTTATGACTTTTTTTTTCGAATAGCCTGCATGACCATTGAAAATGGCTTGGCATTCTTGGCAAGTATTTCAGGAAATGGCTTGGCACTAAGAGGGTTAAGCAAGCTCTCACACACGACGAGTCGCAGTCACCTGCTGTCTTGCAGCAGTGGGATAACATCCTGAAACTGCAGTTCCTTTCTCTGCATGTTAGGCACGCTTTTCAGTATGGATGGACCAACTGAAAGAAACTCACACCGTTTTCATAATACTACAGAGTTTTGTTTCAAGAATTTGAGAGGTCAGTGTAATAAATTTTGCGCGACAGCAATAATTAGATGTACAGAGAAGTTATGTTTACGCACTTTTAGCATGACGAATAGAAGGACCTAGTGTGAGGACTCCGCCATTACAGCACGGTAGTTTGTGGTCCCGCCGCTACAAGCACTGCAAGCGAGAATGTCCAACAACGTGTACCAGGGTTGCAGGTAGGTAATCTGTGGTTGTAGGCACTACAAGCACGCCATCAAAAAACAGCAGTTGAAAAACAAGCAACAGCAACCACTCCATAAACCCATCCCCTCCCTCCTCTCCCTATCACTTCCCCCAAGCAATCCTAGCACTCTACATCAAATCCTACAGCTTATAATCACGCCAGCAGCACAATAAACTTAATAAATCCAGTCTACAGAACAGACCAAAAACCTACACTTTAAGCTAAACCAAATTCACTTCTCAGCTCGACATAAGCCATAATACAAGTTAAAACCTACACAAAACATACTCTCCTTACTGTTTTACAACTATTAAACGAACTATTCGCACTAAGAACCTAAAAACCCTGAAACGGGAGCTAATAAAAACGCAATAGCCTAGCCCAATTACGTCTCCGGCAGTGCTACCGCCTATGCATTCATAATTTCACAATAACTTCAAATTACGTCTAAGTGACCTATCTGCCTAAGTAGCTACAGGTGTTACCGGCTTGCCTGGGACGATGGGTCACCAAACCGGTATTTAAACTCAATTATTAGGCTTTAATTAACCAAATTCAGAGGAAACAGATCAGACCAAAAAACTACACTTTAAGCTATACCAAATTCACTTCTCAGCTCGACATAAACTTTAATTCAACTTAAAACCTACAGAAAACATACTCTCCTTACTGTTTTACAACTATTAAACGAACTATTCGCACTCAAAACTGAAAACCCCGGAAATAGGAACCGTGGGCGTATATAGAGTTTTATTTGGCAGGGGGGGGGTGGGGGGAAGCTGGGGTTAGGGGACATGGTATAGGCCCAAAGAATAGGGGGTCCGGGGTACTCCTTGGCAAACTTTTGTATAATTTGGTGCAAAATGATGAGTTTTAAAGCTATCTGGATTCAGTTTTTCAACCAATTTATTGTGATGTTTTATGTACGGTATGGTTAATGTCAAACGCAACTAAGTTAATACCATTTTATCCATAATGGAGAATTTTAGGCTTATGCCGTGTTTTATTTATTCAAACTCGATGCGTTTCGAAAGAAACCATGTCTTTCTTCATCAGGAATAAACGGAAATACGACTAAATTGTTGCTAAGAGAAAGCAACAAAGAAACTAAAAAAGGTGCCCTAAGATGAACAATGAAGTGTATCTTACACGTCCTTCGAGAAGTGTATGCGGCATTCTTTTCCAGGCCGAGAAAGTAATTACCGGAAAATTAAACTCAAAATCGATGTTGAGCGAAATATTTATGATTGTATCGATTCCAAAGAAACAATTTCAGTTGATCCTTCAAGAACTGGCTGCTGTCTTCAGCGTGTCATGGATAATATACCCCGACTTGTTTATTTTGGGGGCCGATTCTTCTTCAGAACGAAGGAAATCCGCCGTGATTTGCAATTTCGAACATCCGCCAAGTGTTCACGCAAGATTTCAAAAGTCCAGTACTGTAGCCGACAAAATGAATTGGTAAGTAGAGTGTTACTTTAAATAGTTTATGTGTGCTTGTTTTAATATGCTGGGGATTAGCCTATGTTTTTTTAATCTGTGGTTGTATACTCCAGGAATCTGTGCGTTCCGTAACATGTAATGAAGACCGTAGTTCTTATTTCCATGAATTATATTTTCCATTGTGCCCTGCCGTGCTATTTTAATTGTAACCGCTAATTACCATTTAAAAAAGTATTAGTTACAAAGTAATTCGTTTCCCTTAGCACCATCCCTAAGACCAGCTGACGCCGGCAGTGTGGAACTTACCCACTCTAGCGCTGCCTGGCGGGGCGCGCTTGAACTTCAGGAGTCTTCTCACTTTCTCCTTCTATTCGTCATGCTTTTAGTGTCTACTGTTTGTTCTAGACTAACCCTATTTCAAGAATATTGTTGTTTCCCGTACAAACAACTCAAAACCTACAAATACTCATAACATTCCACCTCTTTCATTGCCATGTACCTCCCACAATAATCGCCCTCCTGTAGCCAAAATTTGTGGGAGCACATATTTCAACATCCTAAGCATGATGAGAGAAAAAAATTACAAGTTTCATCTGCCTCAAACAGAAGCTTTGCTTGTCAGCAGTTGGAGGCAACAAAATCATGTCTCTTCCTATATTCTGTCCCTGCAAAATGGCAACAACCTGAAATGCTAGGCTGGACATCACAGGTGTTGGGCAACTGTATCAGCAAGAGTCGTCTTGCACAGAAGAGTCCTTGATAATGAACTTAAGGTAATTTCTCGTGCGGACATTTTGGTCTGAGTAGTTAACATGAAACCTTCTGTTTCAGGAAGCATCTGCCTAGAAATCAGTGCCACTGTTGTACACGAGTGTTATAAAAACACCCTTCAGCCTTGTGAGATGGATCTGATGATGAGCGCTTGACAAACAAGCCCCACCCCATTTGTGTGAGAAGTGTTTTATTAAGCATATACTAATAAAGATCTACAACTGTACAAAGTGTCAGAGATATAAAGGTAATACCATCAGAGGCCTTAGATAGCGACCACAGAATACTTGTAATGAACCTGGGAGTTGTTAAGGATAGCAAGAGGACAGAGTACCAGGAAAGGAGAATCAAAGTATGGAAACTCAAGGAAAAGGAAGTCAAGGAAGAATTCCAGAAGATAATAAGGGAAAGGATGCCAACAGACAATCCTAAAACAGGGGAAGAGGAATGGAAGCAATTCAAAAACACAATGGTGGAAGCTGCAGTGGCAGTATGTGGAAGAACAAGCAACAGAAAGCGGTGTAAAGAGACACCATGGTGGAATGAGAGAGTAAAAGAAGCTGTGGGAAGGAAGAACAAGGCTTTCAGAGTGTGGTTCCAGGAAAGAACTGATCTGGCAAGGGAAGATTATAAGATAAAGAAGAAAGAAGCAAACAAGATTGTCGCAGAGGAGAGGAAGAAGTGCATGGTAAAGTGGACAGAGATGATGGAGGAAGACAGCAGAGGAAATAAGAAAGTTCTTTATGGGATGGTCAAAAGTAAGAGAAGAGGTCTGCGAGAGGATGTGGTAATGATGGACAAAAACGGAAATGAGGTACACAACAAAGAGACACTCAAGACAGTGTGGAAAGAGTACTTTGAGGATTTGCTGAATCCAAATGGTCATAGGGAGGAAGACAATGCATTGGAAGATGGAGAAGACAACACAGGAATGGAAAAGGACCTGACTTGGAGAGAACTGGAAATGGCTATAGACAAGATGAAAGGAGGAAGGGCACCAGGTGTGGATGAAGTGAGTGTTGAAATGGTGAAGGCAGCAGGGGAGGTTGGGAAACAGTGGCTGTACCGTGTGATGAGGGTGATATGGAAGGAGAAAAAGACCCCAGAAGATTGGAAGAAAGGATTAATTGTCCCAATATTTAAGAAAGGAAGCAGAAAGGAGTGCAGAAATTACAGGTGAGTCACACTCATACCTCACTGTGCCAAGATATATGAAAAGATATTAGAAAGTAGAATACGAGCCATAGTGGAGAGAAAATTGAGAGAGGAGCATTATGGATTCAGACCTGGGAGATCAACAGTGGATCTCATATTTTCAGTGAGACAGCTCCAGGAACACCACTACGAATTTGGAGAGGATCTGTTGATGGCCTTCCTGGACATCGAAAAGGCCTATGATAGTGTGTGTAGGGAGAAGGTTTGGAAAGCAATGGAAAACATGGGAGTGGAAAAAGAGACTGTAGGCAGAGCGAAGGAGATGTATTGTGGAAGTGTGAGTGTGTGAAAGTTGGAGGGGAAAGAACAGACTGGTTCAGACAAATGAGTGGCCTGAAACAGGGTAGTGCGCTGTCACCCCTTCTCTTTATTGTGGTTATGGACGAGGTAATGACACGGGTAGCAGGAAAGATAGGAGAAGATAAGATGAAAGCAATGGTGTTTGCAGATGATCTCATGGTCTGGGGAAACAGGGAGGAGGAAATTCAGGAGCAGCTGAAGGCTTGGGAAGAAACAGTGGGAGAGTACGGATGGAAGTTCAACATCAGTAAATGTGAGATCCTGTTAACGACCAGGAAAAAGGACAGACCAATGAGTGAGATAACACTTGGAGGTGGACAGCTGAAGAAGGTGGAAAGACTTAAGTACTTGGGAAGTATAGTGGAGGAAGATGGGAGAAATGACAAAGAGATTACGGAATGTGGCAGACAGGCAGAATCATTTCTGAGAAGCATTAGGAGCTTAGTGTGGAATAAAGATGTCCCACAAAAAAGCAAGGAAGTGTTATACAGAAGCTACTATATCCCGATACTGACCTATGCTTCAGAAACGTGGACAATGAAGAAAAGAGACATAAGCAGAATACAGGCAGGTGAAATGAAGTTCCTGCGAAGTAGGATCGGAGTAACAAGAAGAGACAGGGTGAGGAATGAAAAGGTCAGGGAAATGGTGAAAGAGGAGCCCTTGCAAGGTAGGATTGAGACATCAAGACTGAGGTGGTATGGACACTTAAAGAGAATGGATGAGAAGAAGATTCCCAAGTGGATACATGAGATGCAGATGCAGAAGAAACGACCAAGGGGAAGACCAAGAGATAGATGGCTGAAAGGAGTGGAGGAATGTGTCAAGAAGAGAGGCGAGGACTGGACCAGAGTGACAGCGGAGAGGTGGTGGGAAGAAAGAAATAAGTGGCGAGGCTTATGTTCCAAACAGACCCAGCCTGGGGCTGGAAACTGTACAAGATGATGATGATGAACTGTAACCGAACTTTTGTTAGGTTACAGAGACTTTTTCTTTATGTTAATTTTATTTTATCGGGTTGCCAGCCATGGACACATGTTGGTCGGCCTCAATGAGAATCTTGTGTGCCCTACCTTGAGATTCTCTGATGGTGGTTGGCCGGTGTTTGGAGCATGTGGCTTTGGCTGATGAGTCAAAAGATTCTTTTCATGTGGACGTTGCCATGGTGATGAGTTGTTGATGGGTGGATGTGTGGCAAGATGGAGGCCATTTGGTGTATTTTTTTTTTTCCCAGGCAATGAATGTAATGCGCACAGGTGGATAGTAACTATTATTAAAAAAATGTGTATGTTTAAAGGAAGTGGTGTCTTGTGTATTTGTGGATTCATTTAAAGCAAGTTTATTGCCCCACTACCTGAGATGATAAGAGGTTAATGGTAGCCAAACTAGGGGTTAGTTTGATAATAATATACAAATGGCGCCCAACGTTTGAGCAAGAATTAATGAATTACACAAAGACAGGAGCACGTATAACGATAATATAAGAAACATGGAAGCTGAGATGATGGCCATGTTAAGGAGGCTCGTGTATCTTAGTGACAAGTCTGTAGGCATGGAGGAGAGGTTGACCTGCCAGATGACAGGAATGTCAAGGAAGTTTGGTGAGAAGCTTGATGAGGTCAAAGAGCACGTGGCTAGCCTATGCATCGTGGAAGAGAAAGTTGAGATTGTAGATCCTGTGAGTGTAGTTGTGGAGAAGAATGAGAAGAAGGAGCAGGAGGAAGAAAAAGGGAAGTTAAAAGAACAGAGTGTTGAGATTATGTGTGTTGTTGAAGAGAAAGTTGAAATAGAATCTGTGAGTATGTCTGTAGAGGAAGAGGAGAAGATCTATGAAGTACTTGATGATAGGGGGCGTAGGAAAAATAATCAAGAAGTGGAAAAGATAAGGCAAGGTTGTAGTGGTATATATCGGAGAGATCATAGTAGGCGAAGAAGAGAGAGCAGTTGTGGAGGTAGACACAGAGGTAGCCGCCGACGTAACAGAAGAGGACGTCAAATGGAGGAGGGGAATAAAACAGAAGACAAGGACGAAGATGAGATAGAAAATAACGTGAAGAAGCGTAGGAGGAGAAAGATGAGGATATGCAGGAGAACAAGTTGGAGGAAGAAATGGACCAGATGGAAGGCAAAGAGAAGGAGTAAGAAGAGGAAGAGATGTCAGGCAGATCGAGATAAGAGACTGAAGGATCAGAAGAAGGAAAAGGAGAAGATAAAAGGGATAAAGGCAAAGAGAAAAGAATAGATGAGAAGAAAGGAATTGCTCCGCAAGATAAGGCAGATGAAGAAAGAGAAGGGAAAGGGGAGACTGAAGGCTGAAGGCAAGTGGCTGACGCACATGCAGAAGACAGACCGTGCGCGTGCTCAAGCCTTGCTACAGGTTTGTATGGCCCAAGGCATGGAACTGCCTGCGGTGGACGACCGCAAGCTTTCTCGACCCGATATCAGGATACGGCCCAACAAGACCAAGCAGCAGCTAGCTAGCTACTGCCGACCAAGAAGAACGGAAGGTGGAGGTGGAGATTGTGGACCAGGTCCCCCTGCCGTCAGAGGGCAGCATGGAACACGAAGGAAAGGAAGAAGCAGAATAAACTGGAACAGAAGAAGCAGGCAGCCAAGAAGACTGAAGGAGCAGGCGAGGCACAGTCGGAAGACAGTGAAGCAGATGAGGAAGACCGAAAGCATAAGAGAAAGAAGAAGTAAGGAAAAGACTTGAGGATGATGATGATGATGAAGACGAAGATGATTATGATCACGGCACAGACAGGTCTGATGACGATTCTGCTATTTCTTCTGACTATGATGTTGTTGTAGGATTTTTCTGAGGCTGCAGGAGTGTCTGATAGACTCGATGAGATGACTTCGGCTGCTATATTGGAGGAGAATATATTTGTGCTGGTGATTCTGGTTAATCTAGAATGGTTGTTTCTACGATGATTGTGCCAATGGTTTATCTAACTTTGATGTGTGATTTGTTTCTGTATGTGATTTTGTTTTTGTTAGTGTTTGCTTCATGTATTTCATTTATGTTTTTGTTTTGAGGGTTGAGAGTGAATTTCTAACCTTCAGTTAGAAATTCTCTCAAAGGGGCCGTTTTCTGTAACCAAACTTTTGTTAGGTTACAGAGACTTTTATTTTTTTATGTTATTTTTATTTTATCGGGTTGCCAGCCATGGACACATGTTGGTCGGCCTCAATGAGAATCTTGTGTGCCCTACCTTGAGATTCTCTGATGGTGGTTGGCCGGTGTTTGGAGCATGTGGCTTTGGCTGATGAGTCAAAAGATTCTTTGACATGGCATGTGGACGTTGCCATGGTGATGAGTTGTTGATGGGTGGATGTGTGGCAAGATGGAGGCCATTTGGTGTATTTTTTTTTCCCCAGGCAATGAATGTAATGCGCACAGGTGGATAGTAACTATTATTAAAAAAATGTGTATGTTTAAAGGAAGTGGTGTCTTGTGTATTTGTGGATTCATTTAAAGCAAGTTTATTGCCCCACTACCTGAGATGATAAGAGGTTAATGGTAGCCCAACTAGGGGTTAGTTTGATAATAATATACACAACTGTTGACGGGTAGGGTGGTAGAGGCCAGCGAGAAAAGTGGTTTAACTCTAAGTGTTAAGAAAACCAGTTTCACAGTAATTTCGAAAGAGAATAATCCAGGAAATTTGATAATCAAAGGTGTAGCAGTTCAAAGAGTTCAGAAATACAGATATTTAGGAACCATAGTTAATGATACTAATCAAATGAGAAATTTATTGTGCAAGAGAGACCTTAGTATAAATTTAAAACTCAGGTTGCTAAAATGTTGTGTGTTCTCGGTACTCTTCTACGGTATGGAAGCTTGGACACTATGATTAACAGACTAGAGGCGTTTGAGATGTGGACATATCGAGTAAGCTGGATGGAATGGAATCACTAATCTTGAGATATTTCGTAGGATAGGTAAAGATAAGGAGAGGAGACAAGCATCATCTTCTACAAGAAATTATTCAAGGGAAGGTTGAGTCAAGGAAGAAGAAGGATCTCTTGGTTGGACAATCTAAAAACATGGTTCAAGTGTAGTTCCAGTGTACTTTTCAGTGCTGCTAGACCCATAAACCGGATTGCTGTGATGGTCGCCAACCTTCTTAGAGGAGACGGCACATGAAGAAGAAGATAAATAATTTGCGTATTTAGGGGAAATCCGTGTAATTTGGACTGATGTTACTTTTGGTATTTGCAAGTTTGGCAACCCCTTATCTCAGGCAAGGTCAGCGAGACAGTTGAGTGTCCCTTTCGCCCTGGGAGTTCTTCTATTTTCGGACTGAAGGATGAGAAGTAATGAGGAAAATAAGTTTGTGACCACATTCCTTGTAAGATTATACGACCGGGAGGTAGGGTGCTGTCAAGTAATTATTTCAGCGAAGAGTGTGTGTTGCTTTCACAAGTACTACTGAAACATCGTGGTGAGTTCTAACATACCTTCATTCATCAATTTTAAATAATGTTCAAATTATTTGAACTTTGATTAAATATATGCATGGCGTGTAATTTGGACTGCCCGAGAGTGTGTAATTTGGCCCGTTGAAACAAATTAAATCGCTACGTTTCTTCTTTGTGACCATCTCGTGGTGTGGCAGCTAGTATTATTGGCTGTCGCCCTGGAGGTCCGGGTTCGATTCCTGGCTCTGCCAAGAAATTTTAATTCTTGTGGGAGGGATGGAACGGGGTTTGATTCCCACCTTAGCTATCTTGGAAGTGGTTTTGCGTGGTCTCCCAGTTTTATACAAGGCAAATGCCGGGACGGGTCGAAACTTAGAGCCACGGCCGCCTCCTTCCCAATCCTATCCCCAATTTACAAGTACATCCACTAGTACAGGCATCATAATAACACAGGTTATCACACAAACTCCACACTCACACAAGTACACGGGGCCACATGACCACAATGTCGCAATGTCCCTGAAATAAGCAACAACAACTGTCTTCATAGTCTTATTTCTGATTCTGAAAGAAGTTGGTTTATAATCTGAAAGGGTTTTGTTGTTGTTATTGCTTATTTTGGTGGCTGCAACATCAAGGTCATACAGCCCTGTGCATTTGGGTGTGTGTGTGTGGAATTTGTGTGACAACTTGTGTTATTGTGATGACTGTACAAGCGTGTGTGTATTTGTAAATTGCGAATAGGATTGGTAAGGAGGTGGCCGAGGCCTTAAGTTTGCATCCATCCCAGAATTTTCCTGGAGTAGAAGTGGGCAAACCACGGAAAACCACCTCCACGATGGCTGAAGTGGGAATCAAACCTTGACCTCCGGGGCGACAGCGAAGAACGCTAGTCACTACATTATGAGGTGGTGTTATGAGGATGATTGGATTCAGTGCGAAGGTTGCAAAAGGTGGGCTCATGAAAATCGTGCCGAAATGAACGATGAACTGTTTTATTATTATGCTACATGCCAAAAGTGACAATCAGAATTCGCTATATTGTTTAGTATTGCCTAATAAATAGCTTAAATAACTTACAAGTGTTTATATTTAGCAGTCCAAATTACACATCACCCTGGTCCAAATTATACGCCATCCGGTCCGAATTACACGATATTACATTTTGTTATAAACATAAATTTTACGTTATACGCTGAGATAATATTAACATTTATTTGCACCAAATCATTTGATACATTGTACTAATTATCGTCCATAAAATTTGAGAAAGTTTATTTACGGTCAAAGAAGTTATTGACGTTTAAAGTTAAGTGGTCCAAATTACACGGACTTCCCCTATTTCAAGGACCATGAAATTAATTGTAACACCCCGCCCAATATAATTGGGCATACTCGACTGTAAAGCCTCTACTAATAAATTACTTTGGCAACACTGGAAAATAGCTTGCAACATTTGGCATGAAACACTACATACCTCAGACTCATTAGCGCCAGGATAAGCAACCTGAAGGCGGTGCAGTTTAGCACAGCGGATTGCCATGTACCAGTTGACAATGGACTCGGCATCATCGTGGTGCACATATATGTGGCGAGTTGTACCATCCTTCATGTAGGTCAGCTGCAGCGAGTTCATATGGCCCACCTTTTCTGGTGACACGGCGACGTTCAGCTCCGACAACCTGATGATGGCTTTTGGATCCTTCTTCTGTAACGAGCAATACCTCGGATTAAG
Organism: Meconema thalassinum; assembly: GCA_946902985.2. NCBI lineage: Eukaryota > Metazoa > Arthropoda > Insecta > Orthoptera > Tettigoniidae > Meconema > Meconema thalassinum. The sequence goes on along the minus strand of OX336390.1, from coordinate 12,482,203 downwards.
AGTAGAAGGGCACAACGACCACTCAAAGAGCAAAGTGTATTGTATTGTACCTCCACCCCTGCCTAATATTTTAGGGTCCTCCACTCGGCAACTCCCTCTCCATTTGTTACAATTTGCTACATCTGAAGGGTATCCATAAATGTCTTGTTAACTATAGACTCTACATCTGCCTCGCTCATTTAGGCTGGGATAGGTGCAATTTCAAGGGTGTTGTGGACGTCTTTGTTTCTAATGCGATCCAGCAGTGTGATACCAAAGGACCATCTTAGCATACGCATCTCCATGTGTTTCTTTGTATTAGGCCAGCATTCAGCCCCATACAAAGTTACTGGGCGCGGACGATTGATAGATTTTAGTTTTCAGGTGCAAAGGGATCTTGCGGTCACAGAGAACGCCTGTGACCTGACACCACTTCATCCACGCAGCATTCACTCTTGCGCGAAGGTCCGAGAGTGTGTCACCAACAGGTGTCACTCAGGAGCAGAGGTATTCAAGATGTGAAGCCTTCGGTAGTGGGGGTACTATGATGGTTCTGTCTGGCAACCACACTCAAGGTACTCGGTCTTAGTAAGGTTGAGCCGTAGTCCAAATTCACAGTCTCACATTTCAGAGGTCGACCAAATCTTCTCGCTTGCCAGCATGGCATCATCTTGTACAGTTTCCAGCCCCTGGCCGGGTCTGCCTCTCCTCCCACCACCTTTCACTCTCCACTCTGTCCCATTCCTCTGCTTCCTTCACTACCACAATCCACCTATCTCTTGGTCTCTCGCTCTCCATTTCCATCCCATGCATCCTCCTTGGTATAGTTCATCTACTGTAAGTTTGCACTTTCTTGACAGCTGGGGTTGCCAACCTTCATAAGGAAAGACTCAAGTTATAACCTGTAGTCCATAACAAATATATACATGTTTTATTCATACGTAAGTTTTTTCAGGTTATTTTTTCGCTTGTTCAAGTAATTGTGAATATATTGGCAGACTGAAAAGTTGCATTATCAAGCTGAACTAATACGTGCTCGTGGGATGGGTGTGCGGTTGGTAATGGACGCTTTACTGTGTTCATCCGCCTGTGCAAACAACGTGATAATTATATTAAATAATAATAATTATTGTTGAGTACAGCCGTCTCGATCACTCGACAGCCATTTCGATTGCTCGCTCTGCAGCGCTCGACGGGAGACGAGAGAACCCTTGCGTGCTTGGCGCCCAGTGTTTGTTGTTGTATGTGTGTGTACAGTCCGTATGGCAGTAAATGTTCTAGTACAAGACATGTCTTAATCTTATTTACAGTCCACTTATTGGTGCTCTCCTGTTTTTCTGGGGACCCTAATCCACAACTTTATTCATGGTCCTCGCGTACCGGATATTCGCGTTGGAAAGACATGTTCTCTGTACGATATAACAGAACGCGGACAAAGCACATGGTCACCTCGTGGCGAAATGGATTCTTCCAAGTATGAGACGACATCGTGCATACTTCGGACGTGTAAAACACTAATCGTTGGAACACAACTCTTAACGAACGTCTAGAAATGCAACTCGTGTGTTTTACATGTTACATACGTAACATAACCTACAACACATACCACGGCACGTGTTCAGCTGCCGGTCTTATAGCTCCAGTTTGTGTGGTCATGCAGAACATAGACAGTGTATTATTCAGCTCATCATGGATGTCAGTGGCGGATCCAAGATTTATCTCTGCATAACAAGTAAGTTGAAACATTCTTAGACTGGCACCTTAGATTATGCTCCCAACCTTGGTCCTATTGGTTTATTCTGTCTCCTTGCGCCCGTTATGCTCAAGTACTAAGGATCACATTCTTAGTTAATTATTCTATAAGCTAGCCTTCCTTGTTTTCACCCTTTTCGAACCTTTTGTACTCGTAACGCGTCTGCAGCTATGGAAGAACAAACCAGGAAGCAACTCGTACAGCAACGAGCCGTTGCCAAATCAAGTTTAACACGAATGTCAAAGTATATTACTGAATTCCAGCGTGAGTCAGAAATTCAATTAGTAATTGTTAGACTGAAAGAATTGCCTAACATTAGAGATAAATTTGAAGGTGCTCAAACGCAGTTAGAACTATTTGAGGGTATTGAAAAGCATGCAGCTGAAAGAGAAACCTTTGAATCAGCATACTTTGATCTCGAAGCTGCAATGAATATCGAGATCAATCGTGATAATGATCACAAGGCTGATGGTAGTATTACTCCACCTCACTCACATTCTAGTACACGGAATGCTATTAGATTACCGACACTACAACTTCCCAGCTATGATGGTAATGTGACCGGTTTCAAGCATTATATGGACACCTTTGATAGCCTAGTTGTCAATAATGACCAGTTGGACAATATTCAAAAATTTCACTACTTGCTGTCTACACTCAAAGGTGAAGCTCATAAGTTAATAGCTAATATCCCAGTTTCTAGCAGTAATTTTGAAGTTGCTCTGCAAACTATTCGCAGTCGTTATGATAACATAAGACTGATTACTACGGCACACTTAGGTTACTTATTAAACTTGCCGGTTGCTCACAAAGATTCTGTTAATGAGCTTCGGGCACTAGTTAACCAAACTCTGAGTAACCTAAATGCTATTAAGGCCCTAAATCTAGCAGTGCCATTGGAAGACCTACTGGTTTCGCAGTTGATTTTGGAGAAAGTGCACGTGTCCATTAGGAAAGAATTTGAAGATACTGTAGACTCTGAAATTCTTCCTACTCTTGAAGATCTTATCAAGTTCTTAGAAGGTAAATGTAAGGCTTTAGACATAGTGAACTCAAGCAACCTCCTCAAGCCTTCAAGCAGCTCAGACACTAAAGGTAAAGAACCCTCCAATCGTAAGACAACACCACATGCTCATCAGACGTATGTTACTACAACTGTAAACTGTGTGTACTGCAACGCTTCACATGCTTTGGCTAGATGTAGAGATTTTAAGCAAGTTCCTACTCTAGAACGTAGAGATTTTGTCAAGCGTAATAATCTCTGTTTCAACTGTCTACATGCTCAACACAGAGTCGCCCAGTGCAAGGCTGGTAACTGCCAAACATGCAGGAAGAAGCATCACACGTTACTGCATATTGATGTGTCCCAGCATTTGTCAAACGTAGATAAGTCGGAAAACGTCCCTAATCAGAACGTGACTCAGGTGCAGCATGGTGCGAGTAGTTACTGTACTCTCAAGATAGAACCACGTCAGTCCATATTGTTGTCCACAGCCTTGGTGAAGGTCAAGGATGCTCAAGGGATCTGGCAGACTTGTAGAGCCCTTTTAGACAGTGGCTCGCAATCTTGCTTTATTTCAGAATCCTGTGTTCAGCGATTAAGGCTGCGCAGATCTCATGATCGTAAACCGATCCAGGGTATTGGGAATACGACGTCAGAAACCAAGCATAGTGTTTTGGTGCAAATAGGCTCGCGTATAAATGATTTCGTGACCTCAGTCGAGTGCTTAGTTCTACCTAAGCTTACTGAAGATCTTCCTGGCGAATACATTGATAGCAAGGAGTGGAACTTACCCAAAAATCTGCCATTTGCTGATCCGAAGTTCAACGAACCGGGTCACATAGACTTGTTAATTGGGTCAGAGGTATGCCCATACATTCAGCTCGCAGGAAATCTAGCTAGGACTAAAGATTATCCTATTCTGCAAGAAACAGAGTTAGGTTGGGTACTTGCAGGTAAATATACAGATTCCAGTAAGCCCCTACATGGACCACGGCGGCCGGTAGTATCTTACTTTGTACAATCTGCAGGCTGCATCCAACAGCAGCTACAGAGGTTCTGGGAAATCGAAGAGCTACACCATACTCCAAGAACTAAGGAAGAAAGGGACTGTGAAGCTCACTTCAAACGGCACGTCTCGCGCAACTCTTCTGGCAGATTTGTAGTGCGTCTTCCCTTCAAAGAAACCCCAGAAAATCTAGGAGACTCCAAGCAGATGGCAACAAAGAGGTTTCATCAGTTGGAAAGGAAGTTGACCAAACATCAAGGACTGAAGGAAGAATATAGTCGATTTCTTCAAGAGTACGAAGATTTGGGTCATATGGATATTGCTGAAGATACCACAGCACGTTGCTACTATATGCCACATCATGCAGTGGTTAAGGCAAGCAGCTCGACCACTAAGACTAGAGTAGTATTTGATTGTTCTGCAGCATCCAGCAACGGAGTATCATTGAATGACCTTCTACTCGTCGGCCCAACCATCCAGCAAGATCTCTACTCTATTATCTTAAGATTCAGAAGTCATGCCATTGCTTTCACTGCGGACATAGCAAAAATGTACCGTCAGATTCTGGTACATCCCCAAGACTGTAGATATCAAAGGATAATATGGAGAGAGAAATTGACAGATCCTGCCAAGGAGTATCAATTGAAGACTGTTACGTATGGCATGTCATGTGCACCATTCTTAGCTATTAGATGCATTCAACAACTGGCCAGTGAGGAAGCTCATGCCTTTCCGAAAGCTCAGAAATCATTGATGGAAGATTTCTATGTTGACGATTGTATCTCGGGATGTGCGACCGTCGAAGAGGCTCTTCAAGTGCAACAAGAGTTGATAAACATACTACAGAAGGGTGGATTCTCACTACGTAAGTGGTGCAGCAATCACCCAGGTATTCTAGAGAATGTCTCACCGGAGCTAAGGGAGGCTCAGTTACCACTACAGCTGGACAAGGGTGAAGTTAAAACGTTAGGATTGGTATGGCACCCAGCTGCTGACCAGTTTCAAGTTATTAGCAGTTTCAAGCCAAAACCCTATCCACATGGTTCCACAAAACGCCTAGTTCTATCCATTGTTTCCAGCATTTTTGACCCTCTAGGCCTCATCAGTCCTATAGTAATTTTATGCAAGATATTTCTTCAGAAGTTATGGCAAGAACGGCTATCTTGGGACCAGCCTTTATCAGAAGAATTGGCTGCAACTTGGACATCACTCTATAATCAGCTCCCATGGATTGATGAAATCTACATTGATCGCAGAATTCTAGGTGACCGCTCAGTAACTGTACAGCTTCATGGGTTCTGTGATTCATCGGAAGCTGCGTTTGGAGGGTGCTTGTATGTACATTCCACAAACAAGGATGGAACCACTTCTGTAAGACTTCTTTGCTCCAAGTCCAGGGTAGCACCATTGAAGAAATTATCTCTTCCACGACTGGAATTATGTGGAGCATTGCTATTATCTCAATTATTGCAAAGGGTAGTCAAGTCCTTGAATCTTACATTTGCGAACATATTCTTGTGGACAGACTCTACTATTGTATTGGCATGGCTTTCGGCACCATCATCAAGATGGAAGACCTTTGTAGCCAACCGAGTAGCTGAAATACAGGAAATTACAGAAGGTGCTACTTGGCGACACGTTTCTTCACAGTTTAACCCCGCTGATCTGATATCACGAGGTGTACATCCTAAGGATCTTAAGGATAATAAGTTATGGTGGAATGGACCAGCTTGGTTGGGTGAAGATTCTAAACACTGGCCTACATTAAACAATCTCCCAGAGCAGCAGGAACCACCAGAGCAGAAGATTAAGCCTGTATGTTACTTAATGACTACTCCCGAGGATGGACTCGTCACAAGATTCTCTAGCTTATCGAGATTGCAACGAGTTGTAGCATACATCTTTAGATTTGTACATAATTGTTCAAAATTGAAGACAGAGCGAGCTACTGGACCTCTTTCTTTAAAGGAATTGCAGAATGCTCTGACAACATGCATTAGGCAGGCTCAGGAGTTAGCATACCACATGGAAATCAAACAGCTGGAATCAGACCAAGAAGTTCATTGTAAGAGTCACTTGAGAAGTCTACATCCTGGTTTAGACCTCAACGGGCTGCTACGAGTTGGTGGACGGTTAGAACGGTCTAATCTGCCATATGAGCAAAAACATCCTGTGATCTTGCCACCTCATCATCACATCACCAGATTGATAATTGAACATGAACACAGTCGTCTCTTGCATGCTGGCTGTCAACTTCTTCTGGCCTCCCTTAGGCAGAAATACTGGATTGTGAATGGTAGAACGACAGTCAGACGGATAATTCATAATTGCTTGACATGTTTCCGACTAAGAGCAAAATCTTCAACTCAATTAATGGGCCAACTACCACGTGTTCGCGTTGAATTAGTTCGACCCTTTTTAAACTGTGGGATAGACTATGCAGGGCCATTTTTTGTAAAAACTGGTTCTCTCAGGTCAAAGACAAGAGATAAATGTTACGTAGCACTATTTGTATGCCTAGCTACCAAAGCTGTACATCTCGAAGTTGTTAGCAGCCTTACGACACGAGCTTTCATGGCAGCATTGAGTAGATTTGTATCACGTCGTGGACGTTGCCAAACTATCTACAGTGATCATGGCACTAACTTCGTGGGAGCCAAGAAGGAACTTCAAGAACTTCTCGACTCAGAAGAAACGAGAACTGAGGTACAGAATTTCACCAGCAGAGAAGGCATCGAGTGGAGCTTCATACCTCCAAGAGCACCTCACTTTGGAGGCCTGTGGGAAGCAGGTGTTAAATCTTTCAAGCATCACCTCAGACGTGTTATGGGTACGTTATGTCCTACCTTTGAGGAATTAACTACTTTAACCTGTCAAATAGAAGCTTGTCTGAACTCCAGACCACTCCTTCCTCTCTCCTCCGATCCTAATGATATTGAAGTTCTCACTCCTGGCCATTTCCTTATCGGCACTGCCTTATCAAGTTTACCTCAGCCAGATCTAAGTAATGTGAAGCTTAGCTTGTTGTCCAGATGGGAGATTCTGCAGCAACAACTTCAGATATTCTGGTCCAGGTGGTCCAATGAGTATCTACACCACCTGCAGCAGAGGGCTAAATGGTCCAGTTCTTCCCCAAGTGTGAAGCCTGGGACGCTTGTCATTGTGAAGGAAGACAACCTACCTCCTCTGCACTGGAAGATTGCAGTGATCGATCAAGTTCATCCTGGAGATGACGGACTGGTTCGTGTGGCAACCATACGCACTACCAAGGGATTGTTCAAACGACCTATTGTGAAATTGTGTCCTCTGCCTGAAGCAAGTGCAGTGTAATTAATGTACCATAGCACTTCAGTTTTGTTTCTTTTGTTTCAGTGTAACATTGTATTGTATATAGACTTCTTTCAAACAGACATGTTGGACTATAGTGCAGTGATTGATTCGATGCAATTCGTTTGTTATGTTATTTGTAGTGTTAAGAAAGTAAGTATTTCTTGGCGGCCGGTATGTTGAGTACAGCCGTCTCGATCACTCGACAGCCATTTCGATTGCTCGCTCTGCAGCGCTCGACGGGAGACGAGAGAACCCTTGCGTGCTTGGCGCCCAGTGTTTGTTGTTGTATGTGTGTGTACAGTCCGTATGGCAGTAAATGTTCTAGTACAAGACATGTCTTAATCTTATTTACAGTCCACTTATTGGTGCTCTCCTGTTTTTCTGGGGACCCTAATCCACAACTTTATTCAATTATAATTGATAATATTGCGCAAAGTCGTCTGAAAGTATTATTTACATTTGAACGCGTGTTCACTTTTCAGATAAATACATAGTGGTTATCTTAAATGTTGTCTCCAGGGCGGACATCTTTATTTTGACTATCGAGTCGGAAGCAGATACGGAATTTCTTGTTCAAGATATTTATTTTATTTATCTCTTTTTGAAGGTAAAAGAAAAGGCAGCAGAACTACGGTATTGATTTCCCCAAGGCCTGGTGAATAATGAATAATAATGAATAATATGGCATGATTTGTGCAAAAATGTAGGCCTAAAATATGAGTTGTTGTGTAAGCCTAATTACATGGGGAAATGTTTCGTACGTTTTAATTTAATATCAATCCAACAGGCCAAGTAATGATCATATCGTCTTAAGGACATCTTACACCATACCTTAGTAAGCATTTTCCTTGAGCTGGGAAATGATGGACCTAAAATAATTCCACTCTCACCTAAGTTATCAGCTGCCGTGTCATTGCCAAGGTCTCGGTCATAGCGCGTCCAATGATGAAACAGCGAGCTGTCAGTGGGTGTTAGGTGTGCTGTTAAATCGATTATTTGATAAATGTCACAAAGAAATACAAGTTTCCTTTTAAAAAGGCAATGAATTGATATTGCAAGATGAATGTAGGTTTAGGCAACTCATAACGGCTGTGGACACCTTGACGGAATACAGCGGCCATTGCTGGCTGCCATGTGGATGATGGCTCATTGGCTGGAATGCACGTGGTAGAAGCGGATTGGTATGTTCTGTAGGAGTGTTTGTTCCCGCGAGAAATGTCAAAAAAGTGCAAACTTACAGTAGATGAACTATATCCTGCATTCTCCTAATATTGTATGTCCATACCAACTCATTCTTGACTTCTCTATGATCTGTTGTAAGGGATTCTCTTCCACAATCTCTCTCACTCTCTCCCTTCTTGTTATTCCTAATCTGCTTCTCTGAAGTTTCATTTCGCAAGCCTGGATCCTGCTCACCTGTCTCTTCTTCATAACCCACGTTAGGTGGATATTGGGACATACGTCCCTGCTCCATACCAGACCTCTCACGCTCTGCAGGGCTTTCCTTCCTCTCTCACTGATCTCTTTCTATTACACTCCCTATCCACCTTCTTTAGTACTTCTCCTATCATTGTATCTGTTGTTACTCTGCCCCTATTTCAAGTGTCACCATTGTTTCACACTTCTTCGCATTAAATTTCAACCATACTGTTTTACTGTCCATAAGTCCAACCCCTCCTCCATGTGCTGGGAGACGGGCAACGGCATGAAGTAGGGGAATGCCTGTAGGGGTGAAGTACAGTGGGGACTTCGTGTGCCCCTGGGACCGCTACGGTAATTGTGAAGGCCCTATGGGAACCCTGAAAAGCGATGGCTGAAGCTACGATAGGCCTAGCAAGCCAGTAGTGGATCTTATATCTGCTATCAAAACAGGAACAAGCCTCGGAAAGGACGCATGCAAACGACGACGACCAGGATATGCTAATGGACTACGAGTTGGCACATTAAACATTCAGACACTGACAGGAAAGGTGGAGGAGATTGTAGATGTGATGGAGAGAAGAAAGCTGGATGTACTGGACTTGGCAGAAACAAGATGGAAAGGAGAAGGTTGCAGAGAACTGAGGAAAGGGTACCGGTTGCACTGGAGTGGGAACAGTGAAGGAAGGAGCAGCGGAGTAGGAGTAGTTGTGAGAGATGGAATGAAGGAAGAGGTAAAGGGAATAAGTGACAGGATCATGAAGATCAGAGTAACTGTAAAGGGAAGAAGCCTGGAGATAGCCCAAGTATATGCCCCTCAAGTTGGATGTACAGCTCAAGAGAAGGAAGACTTTGAGGAGGAGCTACAACAGCAGTTGAATGGTCAGAGCATCATTGTCATGGGAGATTTGAATGCACATGTAGGAAGTGAAAGGCAAGGATATGAAAATATATTGGGAGCAGAAGGATGGGGTAGCAGGAATGAAGAAGGGAGAAAGTTGCTGGATTTTTGCAAGAGAAACGGTTTAGTGGTAGGCAACTCTTGGTTCCGGAAGAAAGAAAGCCACAAGGTAACGTGGTACAGCAGTGATTTAACAAAGAAATCTTTGGTAGATTACATGCTGTACGACTGGAAAATGAAGAGAAGTATCAGAGATATAAAGGTAATACCATCAGAGACCTTAGATAACGACCACAGACTGCTAGAAATGAACCTGAGAGTTGTTAAGGATAGCAAGAGGACAGAGTACCAGGAAAGGAGAATCAAAGTATGGAAACTGAAGGAAAAGGAAGTCAAGGAAGAATTCCAGAAGATAATAAGGGGAAGGATGCCAACAGACAATCCTAAAACAGGGGAAGAGGAATGGAAGCAATTAAAAAATTCAATGGTGGAAGCTGTGGAAGAACAAGCAACAGAAAGCTGTGTAAGGAGACACCATGGTGGAATGAGAGAGTAAAATAGTCTGTGGGAAGGAAGAACAAGGCTTTCAGAGTGTGGTTCCAGGAAAGAACTGATCTAGCAAGGGAAGATTATAAGATAAAGAAGAAAGAAGCAATCAAGATTGTCGCAGAGAAGAGGAAGAAGTGGATAGTAAAGTGGACAGAGATGATGGAGGAAGACAGCAGAGGAAATAAGAAAGTACCGTATATACCGGTATACCCGAATGAAAGAAGATTTTTTTCCCACTTTTTGTGTTATAAATAAATTGGGGTCGTCTTATATTCAGGGTATACAAAAATTTTAATCAAGGTTTTTAAAAATTATTATTATTATTCGCAAAGTAGTAGCTTATGTGGCAGCGTCATCTTCTAACTCGCAACGAATGAATGCGGTAATGAAGATTAAAATATGGTTGGTTATGTTTTTAATTACCATGCAATTACGAACAGCGTACATTTTGAGGTTAGGATTTACGCATACACTTCATTTTAATCAGATAAATTATACGTTCGAAAGCATACAAAATTATGTTATAAAACAATCTTTACAAGAACCAAACCCGTCAAAGTTTTACGATCAGTAATTGAGTGATCAACGCATCTTTAATTTAATAACGTCAGCGCTCTTTCTAAGTTGATCCCGGACATCTGAAGGTCGTAATTTAAATTCTAAACACACCCTTCTTTGCCGAAGCCGGTACTAAAATAAATACGCGCCTATCATACGTCTTGTGAGAAATGTTACGGGACAGCAGAAACGTAACGAATTCTAGTTTTCTGTGTCGTGAAATTGCAGATCTAAGATCATTAATAGAAAATTATGATCGTTCGTCATCTCAAATAGAGTTTTTAATTCTTCCTTCCGCAGTTGGTACACAGAAAATCACTGTTCTTTGTTATAGTGGGTTGGCATTCGTGACTGCTTGCGGCGTTGCCGCTATTCGCTTGTTTTCGTGTTGCTTCAGTGCATTCTGGTTTTCAGGTTGAATTTGAGTCTACTGGTAGATTACTGGCATTGGCTTGCATATGACTCGCACTTTTCTGACCGAAAATAAGTGTGAAAATCTTCAGTGCGAGATATATGCGGGGATACCTTATTCCCGAAAAGAACGTAAAATTTGACTGATTGAAACAAGACGACTGGAATTGTCAACTGAATACAGTCATCACAATTAACACCAGTTATCAGACAGATTCTACACACACCCAAAGTACCGCGTTGCCGCAACCCCTAAACTTAAGAACCAACCAATTGTCAACTGCCGTCGCTGCTGCCATTCTCCTAGCTATCTCGCGTGCATCATCATACTAACTTCCGTCCAATTCATTTGCGATTCTAGTCTTCAAGAAGCTACCCCATAGCCCTATATCCAATCATGCAAGAGTTCAACTGACGGCCTTCTTTATTTTGTTTTCTGTCATCAGCTTATCGTGACTAACCTAACAATTTCTTATTTAGCATGTGGAGCGCCAACTAAACAGCTGACGATCACGCTCCGTATTGCTGTTTTAGAGCATCGGCACATTTGAAAACACCTTGCGTATTTGGTTACTGGTTTCTAGCGTGTCTTTCTGTTGACGCCAGTAGCGATTATCAAATTCATTCACAATGAATTCTCGACCGGCAAAATCAGAATAGTACCATCGTCGTCTGCGTATTTGATCACTTTGAGTTTAAATCCAGCCGTACAACTTCCACGTTTTTACTAAAAAAAAAGATCGATTTCCACAAGAAAAACTATCACACTTAACTGATAAACAAAAATGGATCGTGAAGACAAGACCGGTAGGCCTACTTATGGACAATGCAATAGACGGACAACAAACACCGTGGAAGAAATTAAAGCACGACTGCGAAAACGAACAATAACATCGTGGGCAAGATGTGTTTCAAAATTACTATGATTGTCTTTATGACGGCATCAGAAATTAATGCGAGATATACTTTTTCCTGCAATTTCCAATAAAAATATGGAGTGCGAGATATACGCGGTGACGAGATATATGTGAGCAAATACGGTATTCATTGTGATGACAGAAATTCGTAGAACGAAAAAATTTCAAGTTCCGACGGGTGAAAGGAAGAGTTACGATGCATACTTCAAGTTGATAGTGATTTGTTGTGCTGAAACAACATCAAATGTGAGTGAGTGCAATCTGCGTAGATGGCAGCAAACTAAGGACAAACTTAAAATTACGCATACAACAAGAAAATATTTTCATGGACCTAGGAAAGGACGCTTCCCTGACTTGGACAAAGAAATTATAGAGTATGTCTCGGAAAAGCGGGCAGAGGGATTTCCGAAAGCACGAGACGCTATAAAAATGAAAGCACAACCTAAAGGGCATATATTGTGCAAGTTATAAGTCCGCAAGTATTTTTTTTTGAAAAAATCTGTAAGAGGCAGTTGATAACTAGGCATCGTCTTATTTTCGGGGTCGTCTTACATTCGGGTATATACGGTAATTTATGGGATGGTCAAAAGTAAGAAAAGAGGTCTGCGAGAGGATGTGGTAATGGTGGACAAAAGCGGAAATGTGGTACACAACAAAGAGACACTCAAGACAGTGTGGAAAGAGTACTTTGAGGATTTGCTGAATCCGGAGAAGACAACACAGGAATGGAAAAGGACCTGACTTGAAGAGAACTGAAAATGGCTATAGACAAGACGAAAGGAGGAAGGGCACCTGGTGTGGACGAAGTGAGTGTAGAAATGGTGAAGGCAGCAGGGGAGGTTGGGAAACAGTGGCTGTACCGTGTGATGAGGGTGATATGGAAGGAGAAAAAGACCCCAGAAGATTGGAAGAAAGGATTAATTGTCTCAATATTTAAGAAAGAAAGCAGAAAGAAGTGCAGAAATTACAGGGGAGTCACACTCATACCACACTGTGCCAAGATATATGAAAAGATATTAGAAAGTAGAATACGAGCCAAAGTGGAGAGAGAATTGAAAGAGGAGCAGTATGGATTCAGACCTGGGAGATCAACAGTGGATCTCATATTTTCAGTGAGACAGCTCCAGGAAGACCGCTACGAATTTGGAGAGGATATGCTGATGGCCTTCCGGGACATCGAAAAGGCCTATGATAGTGTGTGTAGGGAGAAGGTTTGGGAAGCAATGGAAAACATGGGAGTGGAAAAAGGGACTGTAGGCAGAGTGAAGGAGATGTATTGTGGAAGTGTGAGTTGTGTGAAAGTTGGAGTGGAAAGAACAGACTGGTTCAGACAAATGAGTGGCCTGAAACAGGGTAGTGCACTGTCACCCCTTCTCTTTATTGTGATCATGGACAAGGCAGTGAAACGGGTAGCAGGAAAGATAGGAGAAGATAAGATGAAAGCAATGGTGTTTGCAGATGATCTCAAGGTCTGGGGAAACAAGGAGGAGGAAATTCAGGAGCAATGAAGGCTTGGGAAGAAACAGTGGGAGAGTACGGATGGAAGTTCAAAATTAGTAAATGTGAGATCCAATTAACGACCAGGAAAAAGGACAGACCAATGAGTGGGATAACACTTGGAGGTGGACAGCTGAAGAAGGTGGAAAGTCTCAAGTACTTGGGAAGTATAGTGGAGGAAAATGGGAGAAATGACAAAGAGATTACGGAACGTGGCAGACAGGCAGAAGTATTTCTGAGAAGCATTAGGAGCTTAGTGTGGAATAAAGATGTCCCACAAAAATGCAAGGAAGTGTTATACAGAAGCTACTATATCCCGATACTGACCTATGCTTCAGAAACGTGGACAATGAAGAAAAGAGACATAAACAGAATACAGGCAAGTGAGGAATGAAAAGGTCCGGGAAATACTGGTAGTGAAAGATGAGCCCTTGCAAGGTAGGATTGAGACATCAAGACTGAGGTGGTATGGACACTTAAAAGAGAATGGAAGAGAAGAAGATTTTCAAGAGGATACACGAGATGCAGATGCAGAAGAAATGACCAGGGGGAAGACCAAGAGATAGATGGCTGAAAGGAGTGGAGTGGAGGACTGGACCAGAGTAACAACAGAGAGGTGGTGGGAAGAAAGGACTAAGTGACGAGGCTTATGTTCCAAACAGACCCAACCTGGGGCTGGAAACTGTGGCTGGAAACTGTACATGATGATTGTTTTACAGTCTCAATCCAAACAGTCAACCTCTGCCTCTCCGTTGCCCCATATCATTAGATCGTCTGCCAACACCATTGCTCTCATATGTTCTTCTCCTATTTGTGCTGCCACTTCTACCATTACCTCATCCATCACAGAGATGAAAAGCAGTAGAGATAGTGCACACCCTTGCTTCAACCAGTCTGACCTCTCTCCCCCAACTTTCACACAGCTCACACTTCCTCGGTACATCTCCTTTATTCTAGCCCTTTTTCTCCCTTTCCTCTATCCAAGCTATCGTATGCCTTCTCTATGTCCAGAAACACCATCACCAAATCCTTTGCATATTCATAATGTTTTTCTTGGAGCTGTCTTACACTGAAAATCAGGTCCACTGTTGATCTTCCTGGCCTAAATCCTCCCTCAACCCTTCTTCTACTACTCTCCTTTCCAGGATCTTCTCAAATATCTTCGCAGCATGGCAATATCCAATAAGGAAATTAAATATAACTGATTGATACATCTGGACAGTTTGTTTGGCGTTTCAATTGATATTGATCAACTCAATCGGGCCTTTGAAAACATGTTGTCAATGAATTACAATTGAAAACAATGATGTGAATAAATCTGTGCCTATCATACACACATACCACGAAGTCTACAGGAGTCAAGCAGAATTGCCATTGAAGAATGGGATAAATTAGACAAGCAGTGGTTAAATTACCACTTGGGCAGCATGCCATGTAGGGTGCAGGCTTACATTCATGCAAGGGGTCATGCAACCCTTTATTGAATGAGGGCTGACCTCAAGAAACGTGTTTTGGGTTGTGTTAGACTACAAGAGAAGTGATTACTTGGATTTTATTTGTCAATACATCGGAAGATGGATTACTTTATCAATATCAGTTTACCATACTAAAGAATGTTTGTTTGATGGGTGATGCAAAACTATTTTTGATGTGTGTATATGGACATAACTGTTGTTAAGGGTTCCTGGTGTTGTTAGCTAGCAACAATTATTTAAGACAGAACGATGCAACGCTAACGAACTGGAGTGTGACCCATCAGAGCTGAGCATTCCATGCTACGGTGTGTACATTGTCATGATGGGAGACAAGTGTCCACACTTCAAAACTGTGATTGAGGAGCAAAACTTGTCCATTAGACAAACCGTTTTGTATCCCAAGGTCAATGTTAGATAATAAAAACAAAGACATAATACCTCTTTGACATGGTACTTGAGGGTGTCGTCTGCCTCTGAGAGGATGAACTTGCGAGGATGGTAGCGACTATCCTCCTTTCCTCTCTTCATGAGGAAGCCCTCCATGTACCCTGACACGTAAGTCTGCCGTTCAGGGTGGCAAAATTCTTCTCGCAGGTACTTGGCTCTGATCCATTGCTCATTGAGGACTCTAGAAACACAGTTACACAGACACTTGAACCACATTATTATTATTGTGCTCTACCTACGATTTATGAATGGCTGATGGAGATTTTATACACTGTAATTTCTGCGAAGATGTGGTGAATTATGCATACTTAGCTGTCACAATTCCAACTGTCCGCCATTATCTGCGTGAATTATGTACAAGTACAGTAATGCCAAACCCACACATATGGTACTAATTGCATATATGTTTTTTTTTACTAGTCATATAAGCACCCCTCGTTTTTATCACGCATAAGACCGACCTCATGTGGTGGTGTATTTTATATCTTACATTTTGGCAACACTAATGTGAGGTAAATGTGTGCGCCTACATAACAGATGAAGAGAGGAACATGGCTGCCGTCATTCAATGAGCAAAAAACAAAAACACATACAGTAGAGCGAACGCCCGCTTTAAACATGTGAAGTGTATTTTGCACGGCACACAATGACCTTGGGAGTGTTTGTTTTGAACCATCCACTGCAGGCTTTCAAGAATGCGACAAAACTGACGCTGTGGAATGGATGGATCTCGATAAAATTGACATGGGCTATGAAATCCTCGATGATAACGACATCGTAACTTCAATGCAAGAGCTAGAAAATCAAGAAAGCAGTGACAGCGAAGAAGACGTAGCAGACTACATTCTGAAGCTGTTACGTCATTAGAGACAGTGATGTCTTGGTACGAAGCACAGCCCGAATGCAGTCAAGCTCAGCTCGTGCTACTTAAGCGAATGAAGGATTTGGCCAGCAGGAAATGAGTTTCGAAACTCACACAACCCAAAATTAGCAAGTTTTTGAAATAATATATTTTAGTGATTTCATACAGTTGTGTTTATTTTTTTGTATATACATACAGTACATAAATATTGTTATAGCCCCAACCCTAACACAGGGGTTGTGACCACAGAAACCCATAATTAATTATTAATACAGGAAGAGACTACGGATAGCTGGACAGCAACCATAACACTGTAACCACAAGCTTGCAGTATTACATAACAATAACAACAGCAGGTGTACAGCTACATTCCGCTGACGAGTAATACCCTAATTAAGCCCTCAAATACTGAAGACACCTTCGCGCCGGGGGACATTAGGACATCCATTCTAACAGTGAGGCGGGACCAGGCGGGCTGCGCTCCGGTTACAAAGGAATCGAACCCTTACTCTGGAGAGTTATGAATTTTATTAATCACATGTATATTTTTATTTGATGCTTTTTTATGTTTTAGAGTTATTTATTAGAGTGTATATGATGATGCGATTGATTTCCAATTAATTTGTTTAGCTTGTAAGTATTGTAATTTAGCAGGATCTGAATCTAGGGAGTGAGGAATATTTTAACATTGGAGTAATCTAAAGTTTTGTATCTGGAAAGTGTACACGGACGAGGGAACACGGGTTGTTGTTCAGACCCGGGGGTAAACCTGAGCGCATGGGGAGGATGAGTCAGGGGTGAGACTTGACATCTATGTACGAGCGAGGACGATGGACTGTTTCCACATTTGGTAATGTTGAGAATCGGGCAATGTGATTGGTGGGAGTCGTGGTTGAACCCAGGTAAACCAGTGATTGTGGAAGGGGATGATGACTGTTACTTAGATTTTGTGGAGGCAAGTGGAAGACACTCAACTTTAGGATCCCGTGGGGATTACACTCAATTTTGGAACCACGGGGCGGTGTAGTCTCAGTTTTCAGACCGCGTGTAAGCGGAAAATATTCTTCGGTACTCCATGGGATTAGAACTTTTCTTCTTGGTTTTGTGTGTTGAGGAAGAGGTATTACAGTATAACACTAGTCGTGTTCTTGATACAATTACCAAGTTGCTGGCTATAAGTTCTTGATTGAATGATGAGCCTAGTCTTAAGTATATCGCCAAGATTACTTATTTCAAACAGCACGAATTATTGTGATCAGATATCTGTACATCTGCATTTCAACTATAGCGGCAAAGTATTCGTCCAGGAATGCTAGTTACATATGCTATGCATTATTAAATTCACGAGCGGAGTTAATGCGACGATCCAAAACGGATTCCAAGCATTTGTATGGTACTAGATCCACGACGCAAATTAAATCGTTGGATGCTGGTTACAAAAGTAACAAACATAAGTCATCATAAAAGTAGAAATGGCTTGTGAATCAAAATTAATTGTGCTGCAAGTAAATAGGACTAATTCTTTGGGAGCACTAACCCCAGAATTAGTAGAGTTAGCACAACTGCTGAAGCCAACATCTGTAAGTACCGATCAACTTTATTCCTGAGGGTCATCTATATCATGTCATCTATATCTATATCATGTGTAAATACGATAGGGAGTGCAATTATTCTGTACGAGGAGGATCCTGCGAAATCTGTGTTTTATGTCGGGTATAACAATATATTATCGATTTTACCAGAATCTGAAGGATTTTATTTATTAGGTCACTTAGGAGTAGTTAGGTGTGAATGTCTATTGCTGTTGGTATTATCGCACCGGTGTTTAACCCCCACGCACCCCGTACATATAGAAGCTGTGAGAGGCTGGCATGTTACACCATCTCCGCCCCTTTATCTCCACTTTCTCCCCTTATTTTATTAAAATAAACCCTAAGTTACAGTTAAGGTATCTCTCTTTTCATTTCCCCTCGTTATCATAATCCCGGCTCCCTGTTTCATAACTAAACTAGGGTCCGCGGTCTGCCGATACTGCATGCCGCCAGCCCTTGTTACGAAGATCACACGTGTGCTTGCATGTCACTGCACCAGCAGATGACAAGCGTGCTAGCCCCAGGGTAAGTGCCCCTCCTGAAGTTACTCCAAAACCCCTTACACTCACTCCTTCCTAGACCCACAACATTCACACACCCCGTTAGGCGCGTTATCCCCTTGCACAGCTACTACCCCCATTACATCACCAACCTACCCAAGGGGATGACGACCTTAACAATTTGTAAATATGTAGTGAATTGTTACTTTAAAATGAGTGCAGTTTTAAAGATACAAATATATCAAAGTACCGTACAGTTTAGTAAGTTATTGTTGCTTTAAGAGGTGGAACTACAAGGTCATCTGCCCCAATCAAAGTACAATATGTATGTACATAAAGTGTTTATTTTTATTTATCCTACCATTTTGAGTGTAACTAGGAATTTCTAGGTTATGTTCGAAAATCCAACCCCCCCCCCAGTCCCAATTAGTTCGGTATTTCGACATTCTCCTGTATTGACATAATTTGGCACATATTTCCAGTGCACTAGTGATAATGAACTTGTATTGTCCCCTAGATTAAGCCTATTATCCACATTACCGAAGTTGTGAGTGTCAAGGGAAGGTTCTCGTCACCTTCACTATTAATGAATGGCTAATTTCAGTACCGGTAGTTCAGAAAATGTTATCGTGAGTTCTCATCTTAAACTACTGAAATTAACCAAAATACCTGCCTGCCTATATAAACACCCCTGGTTTTTGTCACACACAGTGGGGGTAGATGCGCATCAATAATCTTTATCCAGGCCAATGGTTTTGCCCATTTCTCTTTTCACTTAATTACAATATAACGTATGTCGTGTGGTGGATTTTGAATCAACGTGTTGGCAACAGTGATAGGACGTGATACGACGTCAATGTATGCACCTGAAACATGGCTGCCATCGTTGAATGAGCAAGAAATAAAAACATTTATGTAATATAATAAATATTTTTCCGGTGAAGCATTGATAATTGACAGTAATTTAAATTCTTAGTTACTCCCAGAAAGGTATGTGATTATTTTCAATAATCTGCCAGCGCCAGGTAGAAGTGTAAAAGCCAGGAGTAGGTATTATCAAGTTTCAATTAAATAACATGGCAATTTTAGCATAACCTCTCATCAATTGCTTGTCATCAAAAAGGTTGATATAGGAGATTGCCACACAATCCAAATGTACAACCAGTACTTACTGTGGGTCATTTTCAACAGGCCGTCGGTAACAAGGTGGGACTCTTTCTTCATACCTCAGCCGAGCAGCATTATTTCCAACTTCTTTCATACGCTCCACTTGACTGTCCTCCCAACGATCAAGCTTCAGATGTTTTATTTTAGAAATATGGGCCCCCAAACTACGATGAATACCAGCACATCGAGTGCAAACAAATATCCCTATGTTGTATGAAGCCCATTCAGGATCTGAAATTGATAACAACATACACATACTTGGTGCTCAAGTACACTAAAGTAATCTGTGAGATCAAAACACTTCGGGAGTGACGAACCAAGTAGAAAACGACTTAAATTAGCCGAATAATAATAATAATAATAATTGTGGAAACGATGTCCTAATAGATGTTGCCTCCTCCACTATCTATAACCCACCCGCCATCCCCTTCGTATAACACGACATATAATGAAATTCCAGATGTGTCGGCAATTGTGGGCGTGATTTATGTTGCCAACCCCACACATGGTGTTTGTTTTATGCTGTGATCGCTTCGTAGTGTTTCTATTAAAAAGGCTTTACGTACAAAAACAAACCTAACCTGTGGCTAACGTCACAGACCCCCTTGCTTGTAGTAGGAGCAGTAATTTTCAGCCAGACAGAAGCCAATAGTATGGCTCTCGCGTAGTGTCTGTTGGCCGTTTCAAAAGTGCGTTGTTTTTCTCAGTAGCGCTCTGGAAATGATTTGTACTTACTGTGCCGCGTTATTAAAGCCAACTGTCGTTAACAAACACCATGTTCACACTTGCAAAATAAGGAAATTGTCAACATTAACTTTCAAGTAATAAACTTATCAAAAAGCATGTTGTCATGTTTGCTGCCAACTTCACTTCCCCAGCGACTCTCTGGACGAAATTATTGGTGAAAATTACTGATTGTACTACTAGGCAAAAACATTGGCCTGGATAAAGATTATTGATGCGTGACTACCCCCACTGTGCGTGACAAAAACCAGGGGTGTTTATATTAGCCGCGCTACCTAACCTTTATTGGTCTAGGCGAAAACCATTGGTCTGGATGAAAATATTGGTCTGGAAACAATAATGTTGGCACTCTGAAAAAATGCAGTAACACCCTCTAGCGATAAAATATTCAACTCCTGTATATTAGTAACATTGGCCATCTCTATAGAAAATTTTTCAGTTTTTAATGGCGGCAGGCAACGGACACTACACGAATTCCAATAGTATCTCACTCCGCTTCGTAAGCCAATAGTTTCCTTACGCATGATAAGTGTCGTGTATTTAGTGTACCATACATTGGCAACAGTGAAATGATGTTTCAGTAACAGATGAACACACCTAATGCGCCTCTTTCAGTAGCAATTGAGCAACGACAACCTATGACAATTGCCGTTTTTAAACGCACAATTAATTACAACCGTCACATATTTACGTAATTTAGCACATATTTCCTGTGCAGTAGGGATCTCGGACAGTAATTTCAATTGGTAACGACTCCAGGAATATCAAATAAGGTATGACAATCCTGAAAATGGCACTATTTAGCCAAGTGCAATTGTAGGATCCTGGTTCATCACTTCTGAAGAATTACCACAGTAGATACCAATTTGCAATTTATTCATAAAATCACAGCTGTTGGGCTGGCCTATGATTAAAAGTCTACATCATTTAATCATGCTGTTGGGCTGGCTGGCCTATGATTAAAAGTCTACATCATCCAATCATGCTTTTGGCCTACTCTTTTCTTTATCTGAGCATAACTAACTGCAACGAGGTACAAGGATCTTCAATTTTACGTGCCCAAAAATAAGATAGGCCTATTCACCAAGCATATACGCAATGAGAGCAAACCCACAACCCCCAAGTTTGTGTTTATGATTAAAAAAATAATAGTCCAAAACTGACAGACCAGAAAGAAAAAAAGAAAGTTTATTTAAAACTAATATGTCAATAGTATTCCCATCTATCGAAAAGTTACAGGTTTGCAGGTTACAACTGCCATGTAAACAAATCCTACTGCATGATTCTCCAACTATGTAATACTATCCACTTACAAGCAAACCCTTTGAAAAATAATGCATCACTTACTTTTACTTCCACAATCAGCACAAACATTATTTCCCGGTTTCTTCAATAACTCAAGTAATATTTTCTCATTTCTGTCCGACATGACTATTATTTTCTTTTTTTCTTCTTCTTTTTACTGGGCACACATGAGCTTCGCCCAATGGCAAGACGGGTACTGCCCGTGTGTTGGGCAGTAAAAGACCAATAAACGCCAAGTACAAAACATCAAGGATAAATTGAGGATCTGTGTTAGTGAAGAAAACACGGGGTAACATCATCTGACAATTTCTAACTACAAAAATACCAGGAAACACAGGGGACACAAAGGTACAAATCTTCACACCGAAGTGATCCACCAGTGATCCACCTTGGTGACTGGCAATTACATGTACACAAACAAGACCGGATCACAAAAAAGGAGAAATTTATAAAATAACTCGAATGTCACATAAAAACTTAGTGAGGATATCAACCAGCGGGACCGCCGGAGTATGCAACAAAGTCGTCAAATTGAGCGGTAATTGAAAACCCAGGGAGAAAAGAGAAACGTACATTTTAAAGCGTTGTGTATCATACTGTGTACATTGAAAAAGTATGTGAGGAAGATCTCCTTGGTAGTGATCGCAGGCATCACAAACAGGAGAAGCACGAGCATTAATGTTATGTAGATAAGCAGGGGTGACAGCATGATTGAATCGCATTCTAATGATAGTAGTGATGTGACGTCGAGTATAGGACCCTTGCATGAACCACGGCTGAACCGGAATCGAGGATTGAATATATGTATAAGGTGTTGAGTGTTTACGTACATATTCCCTCCACTGCTGGCGCCATTCTTGGATGATGAGTTCATATACATGTGGCAGAAGTTCAGTATATGGGAGAGCCATATCCATACGTGTCCCCTGGCCCATTGCAGCTTCTTTAGCTAAAATATCAACCTGAACATTGCCATAGATATGAGAATGTCCTGGGATCCAAGTCAAGATGACGTTAGTTCCTGCCATTTCTATTTCATACAATTGTTGGGCTAAATTAAGTAAAAACCAATTATCAGATTCGATAATGTTTTGAATGGCGAGGAGGACACTTTGCGAATCAGTACATATGAGTACGTGAGACAGACCCTGTTGTTTGATATAGGCCTAAATACAAGCCTGACGAAGGGCAAAGATTTCAGCCGTAAAGATTGTAGTGTGAGAGGGTAATGCATATTTACTCTCAACTTGTAATGACGGGGCGAAAAAAGCTGCACCCACGTGAGGTGGGTGTGCTAGTTTTGAACCATCTGTATAAAGCAGGGTATGTTGAGGATAGTGACTAATAATATCATGGAATATACGGGAAATGATATGGGGGTGTGATTTAAACGTTTTCGTGAGTTGGGGGAGACTAGTCTGGAGGATGTGTGGGTGATGACTGTTAACCTGATATGAGATGGTGTACACTGGGTTGAGACGTGTTTGTACGATCATCTGTCTATACGGACAGAGACGGCGATACATAGTTAAAAGCGCGGGAAGACGATCTTGAGATAAGAGATGGCGTTGGTAATATTCATCTAATTGTGGGACAGTGACATTTTCTGTAATATATATTTAGCACACGAGTACTGACGTCGTAAAGCGAGTGGTATTTCGCCAGTCTCCACCAATAAAGCCTGTGTGGGTGTAGATGGGAGAGCTCCGATGATGATGCGCAAGGCTCGGTATTGTAACCGGTCCATCTGGATTAAGCCAGTAGGTGTCATAATGTCAAAAAAGGCGCTCCCATAGTCTAATACAGAGGGGAAAATATTTTTATATACCGTCAATAAAACCGTCGGCGCGGCGCCCCATGAGCGTTGGGTGAGAGCCTTGAACACTGGGAATTTAGGTTCTAATTTTTGCGTAATGTGACTTAGATGATGTTGCCCATTAAGTTTATCATCAATGTACAGACCTAAATATTTGACGACCCGAACAACTTCAATTTGGCCTTGTTGATATACTACCGGCGACGTGTCATATAGGCGTTTATGAGTAAAAATCATAGCCGCGTTTTTCGTTTGTGACGTTACTAAGCCGTGGTCTGTGAACCACTGATGTGCATGCGATAGTGCCGAATGTAAATCTTCCCTGCAAGTGTTGAGATTGGATCTAGTGGCATATATTAATATGTCATCGGCACATTGAATCAATCTGGCATGCGAAAGTATGACAGTTTCCAGGGATCCAGTATAAAGGGCGTATAACATACCACTTAAAATATCACCCTGGGGGAGACCCTGCGACGTATATCTATTGTTAAGTACCGCATTACCTGTGCATAAATATATACGTCTACGTACTAGGAAATTATGGATAATGCTGAGAAATATTAATGGGTAACGATGGGAATATAATATTTGTAATAAAATGTAGGGGTCTACCGAATCGTAAGCTCCCTTAATGTCCAAAAATATGGCTATAGTATGTTGTTTCCATCCTTTCGCCAGTAATAAGTCAGTGAGAAAAATATTCAGTGCGTCATTAGTGCTACGTTTTTTAACAAAGGCATATTGAGTTTTGGGGAGAGCATCGTAATATTCTAAACACCATTGTAAACGTCGAAGTAGAATTTTTTGAAGCTCTTTTCTAAGGCAAGAACTCAACATTATGCCGCGATAATTATGGGGGTCCTTCGCATCGGCTTTAGGCTTGAGTATTGGGAGTACTTCGAATTGATTCCAGTCTTCGGGGATTATACCTGATAGCAGAATGGAATTGTATAGATTCAAAACGATTGTCAGGGCTCGAGGGGGAAAAGCCTCAATCATGCGATATGTCACCGCATCAAGACCTGGCCGTGTAGATTTCTTTCCATGTGTAACTTGCCAGATCTCTGTGGACGAGATGGGTAGTAACAAAGTCAAGAATTTTGAGGATTCGCAATAAGGGTTGGGGGAAAAACATGGAGCTACGGAATCAGGGGTGAGGTTCTGATAAAATGTTTCATAACCCTGCGTGTTGAGGAATCGCATGGGGGGCCCCGTGACTACATTCGACATTTTTTTTTATCGTTGACCATAGTGTGCGGAGCGTGGTATGACTGCTAAAAGTAGAAATAAACGTACGCCATGCAGCACGTCGTTTGAGATTAAAATGTTGTTGAATGGAAGCACATATTCTTTTATAACTGAAGTAATTAGAGGGATTAAAATTCTTTCGAAGCCGTTTGAGTGCTGCGTTGCGTTTCTTAACCCACAGGAAACATTCCTGATCCCACCAAGGCGGGCGATGGGTGCGTTTGTTAATATGAGGGGTGGGTGTCGCCCTAGAATGATAAATAGTTATATATGCATCAATGACATTGGTCAAGATAGCATAAGCAGACAAAGAGGTACGATTTTTCAGCGTGAGATGATCTTGTAAATAATTAGAAAATAAGACAGAATCAAAACCATGGGTCGGTCGTTTGAGTGAGCACGTTGTGGGTGCGTGTGGGATGGAAGTACTAGAGCCATAATATATCAGAATGGGATAATGGTCACTTTGATGCAAATCGGGAATCGTTTGCCATGTCAGGTGGTGTGCCTGGTCTAACGTGGTTATAGTTAAATCAACCGCACTAGAGGGACTATTCGGCGGGGTTAAGCGGGTTGGAGAACCATCATTTAAAAGTAGGAGTTGATGTGAAGTGACTGCGTGATGTACATGGCGGCCTTTTGGATTAACTCTTCCACTGCCCCATGCTGGGTGATGTGCATTAAAATCTCTTAGAATAGTGTGGTGTTTTTAACTGGCCGGCATAGCGAAAAAATAGATACCATTGTCGTTGAGTACCTTGAATATTCGGTGGGCAATATAAGTGTGTGAATAGACGATTGTTTATTTGTAACATTTGAATATCCATAGAAGGTAGAATAAAATCACATTGTAGCTGCGCGAAGGGGAGATGTTGTTTAATTAAAGTACATATGCCACGATAACCTGGGCCATCGTGACGTATGGCATGATAGTCATTAATATTAAAACGCGTATGAGAATATAGCCACGTTTCCTGGAGGAAAATTATATCCGGATGAAATTCTTCTATTAAAAGCAATAATTCATGACGTTTGTTGTCAATACTCCGGCAATTCCACTGGAGTACCCTCATACAGGACCAAAAAAAAATACATCATGTTAACGATTATCAGACGACGGACGATCAACGGGGGCAAGAGGGGGTAACAACGGGATTATTTTTTCGAATAAATTTTTTACACAATGGCTCCATTGTACATTGTGACCTAAAAGGTCCATTAATTGCCGGAATTCGGCGAGGATGATGCGGGTGGTGTCATTCGAGTTCGGAGCCGCTGGAGGGTGCGAGACGCTACCAGCCACTTCTTCAATAGGGGCCGATGGGGGAAAACTCATGCTGGAAGTGGATGGCGTGGCCACAATATTAAGGTACCCTTGTCGATTATACCCAAGGGGGGTGATAGACCTGGGTGATTTATGAACCGTTTCGGTGAATTTTCTCTTTCGCGGGGGATCCATTGGTCGTGATTCAGTTGGGGGCGCTAGTAGGGGGAATTGGTGCGGTAGCGTTAACGGGTTAAACTCTTTCTGATGTTGGTTGACGATTTCACTATACGATTTATTATCAATGCACATTTGACGTTTAATAGCTACTTGCTGAATGTGTGCCCCTCGCTGCCCCTGCCGGGTGGTTGTCTTGACAGTTGGCGCATTTGAATATAACTGCCTTGCAGTCAGATGTGAGGTGGCCCAGGGCGCATTTGCCACATCGAGGTTCCCTTGCGCGACAATGTAATTGAACATGGCCGTACCGTTGGCATTTTTGGCAACGGATGGGATTGAATATAAATAAGGTTACTTCCAACATGACATTAAAAATGCATACATAAGTGGGCAAATCTTGTGTATCAAAAAAGATTTTCACCGTACCTGTAGGTAACGTTTCTAGCTTATCATCAATCTTTTTTTTTTCTGTTAAGGCGTTGGACCCGTGCCACAGGGGCGGGAGAGTCCATGTAACGTATGATTTCCTCGTGGGTAAGCGACAGATCGACTCCACGTATAAGACCTACACGTTGCACATTTGCGGATGGAATAAAGGCAGATAAATTTCGTTCAATGAGAAGGGGGTGTGTTAAAAAAGAGTTGGCCATGGCCAAAGTTGCAAATTGTACCTGCACGCGGTTGCGACCCTTTTTTTGTATTCCCTTGATGCCTGGAATTTGTTTCTAAAAAATAAACGTCCCAAGGCCATGGGGTGCAGATTGCCCAAATTCCGATCCACGGACTGTACAAAAACTATGTAAGGACCGCGATGACGGTCATTATAACGATGTTGTGCTGCTAGATTAGTTTTAGGCACAGTGGTATTCACTACGGGCGTAGTCGGCGAGACTCCCGACGTCATGATCTCAGGGTTATCCACGACAAACATGTGCTCCATAGAGACCTTGTTATCTATAATGACATTTTCAGGGATACTCACATTTAACAAGGGTGGTGGGCCACCACTGGCCTCACCCATGTTGGAGACACAAGAAGAAACAAAAGGACACTAACCTGTAGTCTGTGGGAAATCTAATCACACTTACTACTACTACTACCTCCCAACACCACAAAATGTCTGAGCCCAACACACAGGCGAGTACTTCCACTGCTGAATGAAGTGTTTCGTAACGCGGTTGAGACGAGACTGGCATGACTATTATTCTTTCCTCCTTCTCTTCTTTTTGGACACTGCCGTAACCCACTTATTCATTGGGCACTTGATTTGAATGAAAGCCTCTTTGCATCTATCTATTTTTCTAATCTCCTTGTATCTATTTTCTTTGCTTGTATCTATGTTTTGTTACTATGATACATCTTGGTATCTCTCATGTTTCCAATGTATTGCACTGTCCTTTGCCTCTTTCAGTTTAATAAAGCCTTATTTTAAAGGTGATTACTATAACCTACTATAGCCCACTACTATTAGTTGAACCCATATTCATTATTATAATAAATATTTATTGCAGCCAAGTGGCCATAATGGACAGTTATAAGGTGTGCCTACAAATAATTATTACAGGTAGATTAATCTTTACTGTATTCAACTATGCTCTTTGTCCGTTTGCTGCATGATGTGATGTGGTATTTGTCGCAGGGGTTATTGCACAGAGAACATACGCATTCTTCATTTGGTTCATGGTATTCAACATTTTTACAGATCTTGTGGTGGAAACCGTGGATGGCGAGTCTTGTTACCACATGTCTCATCTCCTGGTTCTCGTTTGTCCATCTTCTGTCCACCATTGCTTCTGTTGCGTAGAATTCAAGCGGGATTTCGTTCTGCTTCTGATGTCTTATCTCGAGGAGTTTCTTCATATGCTTAGTAGATGGCAGTTGTAGTCTTAATCTGAGATCTTCAATGTAGTATGTTTCTTTTGTTAGGACATATGCCAGCCTGGACTGGGACGTTCTTGCAATTCCTAACACCCTTTTCAGGAAATAAGCTTTTACTTTTTCAATTGTGATTAGGTCTGTCATGGATAGCCTTTCCCATATCAGTTCTAGACCATATGTAATGACGGGGGTTATTTTCGCGTGGAAGAGAATCATTGCTGTTTGTAGAGATAGTTTGGTAATATTGTTCAAATCGTACATTCCTCTAATGGCTGCTGCTGCTCGTTCCGTTATATGTAGTCTAAAGGATTGGCACGTTGTCTGTAGGGTGAGGCCGAGGTATTTGTAGGAATTGACTGTCTCAAGTTCAGTCTCTCCCAGGATCATTTTGTTTTCGGCGGCTAGTTTTCCTCCTTTTTGGAAGGCCATATGCACTGTCTTCTTTTCATTTATACTGAGCTCATTTTCCTCCGCCCAGTCTTGCAAGTTGTTGAGCACTTCCTGTAGCTCCTGTCTGTTTGTAGACCCCAGAACCATGTCATCTGCGTACAGGTAGAGGGATACTGATTTTGTGTTTTCAATAGTCCGTATAACATCCGCTGTCGCGACGTTGAACAGAGTGGGACTCAGTGGGTCGCCTTGTAGTACTCCGTTGGTTTGGGTGATCTCTCTTGAGGTTGATATCCCAACATTTATCTCTACTTAGTTGAAAGCCAGGATGTTTTTTATCATATACGTGATTTCGGATTTTTCATCCATCATTTGCTCCAGTTTTATAATGAGCTTCGATCTGTTTAGTAGGTCGAAGGCCTTCGAGAAGTCGACAAATATTGCATGGAAAATTCCTTTAGGGTGTCTAAGCGCTTGTTGTATGTCATTTAGTAGATTGTTGATAGCTTGAAGGGTGGACCTTCCTTTCCTGAACCCGAATTGCTGATCGGGAATCAGTCGATCGACAGTCGGGGTGAGCCTTTTGAGCAGAATGTTTGAAAATACTTTGAATATATTGTTCTCTAGAGCGATTCCTCGGTATGAGTTTGGGTCGTTGTCTTCTCCTTTGCCTTTGTGTAGAACCTTAATTATGGATTTTCTCCATTCGTCGGGTATTTCCCCTGTTTCTAGGCATCTGTTAAACAGATCTGACCATAGTTCACTTAGAATTTCAGCCGAGTCTTTCAGGATCTCATTGGAGATGCCGTCTGGGCCTGTCGCTTTCTTGTTTTTTGTCTTGCTGATTGTCGCAATTACTTCTTCCGATGTGATGGGTGTGCCCAATTCTACACTTGTGTGATATTTTGCGTTATACGCCGCTTGTGACTGAGTTATGTTCAGTACTTGTGAGAAGTGATTTTCCCATATGTCCATATGAATTTGGCCAGATTTCCTCGTAGTCTTTTTTCTGATGGCTATGAAGGGGTCTTTTAGTGCTTCTTCTGCCTCCATTAAGGCTTGTTTTTCTATGTATTGAGCCTTTTTCTTTTTCAGGAGAGTTTTATATTCCTTTCTTTGTGCTGCATATTCTTCTAGAAGACCTTTTGTGTTGTGGAGTTTGGCCATGTGTAGTTTTAGGAGGACTTCATTTCTAAGTGTGTAGCATTCCGTATCAAACCATGGTTTAGCTCTTCTTTGGTTGATTGGGATTGTTGATGCTCGTATGGCCTCCTGAATTGTTGTCAGGGCTTGGTTGAGATTGTTTTCGTTAAGGCATTGTTTTGTTGCCTCCTTTGCTTGTGCGTTGTTGCTTAGGGCATTTGCGTCAATCTTCCTGGAGCTCTTGTGGGTTAGTAGGTTCGGTATTTCCTCTTCAGTATTTCCGAGTATAATATTGGTCCTGATAGGTATATGTTTTGTCAGTGGGGTGCAGGATGACTTCCAGAGTCCCTGTTGGTTTTTGATGGAGATGTTGCTTCCTCTGTAAAAAAACTAGGTCGATGGTACTTGTGCCATTGTGGGCTATGTACGTTATTTCATTTGCTTTGTTTATAAGAGAGTAGCCTTCTGTTTGTAACATATCCAAAATAGCTCTTGTTTTGTTGTTGGGCTTGTCTATTCTGCAGTTAAAATCTCCTGCCAGGATGACGTTTTTGTCTGTCTTTGTTCGGGCAATCGCCCCTGCTATTATTTCTATTGTGTCTTCTAGGGAAGATCCGTATGTGATGTATATACCTATTATTGTTAGGTTTGGGGTTTTCATTATTACTAGGTTCTCTTCTTTTATCGAGCCTTCAATTTTCCCTATGGAAGGTTTGAAAATTATGGAGACTCCTCCCTCTGGTCTGCCTCTTGGGTTTGACATGGCGAGAGAGTGAATTGCGTATTGGCTCGTGAAGTTCAGAGGTTCTGTCAGGAAGGTTTCAGTGGCCACCATTATGTCGCTCTTTATCCAGATATCTTCAGGTGCTGTGAAGATTTTGCCTCTCAGACCCTCTACATTCCACAAAAGTATTTCCAGATTTCTTTCGGCGTTTTTCAGTTTGGGGCTTCCGTTGGGGTTATTGCCTCCGAAATCGAAAGGTACGATATACTACCCTATCCGGCCATAGACTTGTTTGCATAACGGAGTCCCTTTCTTCCATGGGCACCCCTATTTTAAAGGCTTTGCTGGTGCCACGGAATGGGAGCTGTTCGCAGCTGATTACCTTAGAGATGCCGTTTTGAGTAAGGTGTCCTTTTATGTCATCTTCGGTTACGTCGGTGTCAAGTCTCCCAATGAATATCCAGGCGGTTCGTGGAGCTGCTCTCAGCCTGCCGATTTCGGAGCCTCCCGTGCCATGTTGTGGGGGTTTTCTCATCGTGTCGTCTAGTTTTCTTGTGTTTATGTTTGTTGAGGTGTCTTCGTTGGTATGTTTGCTAGGCAAAGCTGGCCACTCTTTGTTTGCTGAAGGTCTGTCTCTATATTTGTTTTTGTTTGTATCTCTAATTGGCGGTAGTGGTTTGGTGGTAGGTGGGTGCAGCAGCGTTACTGTTTTTGGAGTTTCAGTGAGGTCTTGGGTTTTGGGGTAGTCTAAGTCTTGTTGTTTTACAAGTATGTCTGCTTGTTGCAGTTGCGTCTCGAGAATAAGGGTCATTTTTTCATAAGGTTTTCAGACAGTTCGTCTAGCTTTTCTTTGATGTTTTCACATGATGTTTTATTTTCCAAGGCTCTCTCTTACTTCTTTATTTAATTCTTGGTTGCTTGTCGCCGTTGGGGCCAAACCATTTGATTTCAGGCGTAGTCTACAGGTCTCGCACATCCATAGTAGAGATCTCTTTTTTGAGTGAAGGGCGTTATACTCCGTTGTAGTCATAGAGGTGCACTCCTTGTGGAACCATTCGTTGCAACCTCCGTCGCAACTCACTGCTGTGTCTTCTAGTGGTGTGTCCGAATCACATTTGGCACATCTTTTGTAGTCCATTGCGGGTAGCATTGTTTGTAGTGATGTTCGTACGGTTCGGAATGTGTGAGTCTGTTTAAGCGCAAGTGTGGTTGGTATTGATATTGGTTTGGTTCTTATAGGTCCTGTCTACTTTGATTGTACCTGCTTTGATGTAAGGGGTTTGTTGAGAAGGTCTTGTTGCACTTGCGACAGGAAGGTGGTCTTAGTCCGAAATGGATCACTGATGCGCTTGTGTGCGTCTTGTGTCGTAACACTTTCGGTGAAGGGTTGCGCGTTGTGTGCGCTTCTTGCGGGAAAGCTTTCAGCCGGGATTGTTCTCCAAGTGAGCGGTATGTATAATTTTACTGTTAGTTGTACTTAACCTAACTAATATTTTATCGGAGAGGGTCTTCTTTTGTGATAGATAGATAGATAGATAGATAGATTTTTATTAATTCCATTTGATCAAATACATGCATTCAATACATTTTTGATATAGGACACGTCAGAATTTACATGCATAAAATAAAAGAACTAACAGGTATATATTACTAAGATTATAACTATTTATAACTTATTATAATAGCAAATCTTAATAGATACAATCTTATTGCACAACTATTTACACCTCACTCTATTATCATAATATGAAAACTTAATTCTATAAATACAACAACATACAGCTAGGTATTAAAATTAAATTAAAAAAGTAAAATATAGTTATAGATTCCATCACTCCTATACGCTAAAATATTCAACTACTGAGTAAAAACAATGGCACTGCAGATAAGCTTTCAACATTCTATCAAAGGTTTTTATTTTTGGGGCCAGTTTTATATACTGGGGTAGTTTATTGTATAATTTAACTCCAGTGTGAAAAGTTCCTTTTTGATATATGCTTGTGTGTGTGTGTGAAATATGAATGTTTTGATTTTGTCTTGTGTTATGCCTATGAACATCATTGTTTGTTTTAAGAAAAACATCTTTATTCATTAAATTCTTTTTAAAAAACATAATACTTTCAAAGATATATATGCAGGGCAGTGGGAGAATGTTTAAATCTTTAAACAGAGGTCTACATGATTCTCTAGAGTTTACATTTGCCATAATTCTAATCGCTCTCTTTTGTATCCTAAACGTGCTTAGTACATCTGGCGACATACCCCAAAATATGATCCCATATCTTAAGTATGAATGGAAATAAGCAAAATAAGTATTTCTTAATGTGTGCATGCTAGTGCAGGTTTTCAAAATACGTAACGCAAAGCACATCGAGTTCAGTTTAGTATTCAGATATTGTATATGTTTATTCCATTTCAAGTCTTGTTGTATCCATAGTCCTAAAAACTTTGTTTCTGATTTATTTTCTATTTGATGACCATTTAATGTTATATTGGGCATCGCAGGATTCCTATTCTGTATAGTGTGGAAATTTAGACATACTGACTTTTTATAGTTTATTATGAGGCGATTATCTTGTGACCATTTGGTTAACTCTCCTGTAACGGAGTCAGCAGACTGCTGTATGACCTGTTTAGTTTCACCTTTTATTACGAGTGTTGTATCGTCCGCAAACAAAATTTCCTTATGTGAATGAACGTTCTGTGTTATATCATTGATATATAGAAGAAAGAGTAGTGGGCCCAAAACCGATCCCTGGGGTACTCCAAATTCAATAATTCCCTCATTGGACAATGTTTCATTAAGTAATTTGGTTCCATCATCCTTGTGTCTCAAGCTTACTATTTGTTTACGCCCTGTTAAGTAAGACTCTATCCATTTATTAGCTAGACCTCTAACACCATATTGATTTAGTTTGGTAAGGAGGATTTTATGGTCAACTACATCAAATGCTTTCGATAAATCCAAGAATAGGCCAGTTACATGTTCCTTATTGTCAATTAATTTCAGTATACTATTACTACATTCGTAAATTGCTGTCTGTGTAGATTTTTCCGTTCTAAATCCATGTTGTGAGTTTGATAATATTTTATTTTTTTCTATGAAACTTATCAGTCTCTTATACATAATTTTTTCCACAATTTTTGCAATACCAGTTGGTAAGGTAATAGGACGATAGTTATCTAATTCATCTTTTGAACCGTTTTTGTGCACTGGAATTACTTTTGATAACTTCAAAATATCCGGGTAAGTTCCTGAGAGAATTGAACTGTTTATTAAGTGCGTAAGTGGATTTATTATATTTTCTGCACATTTCTTTAAAATTGTATCAGGGATGCCATCAATGCCAGCACAGAATTTATTTTTTAGCTCTTTTATAACTATTCTTACCTCTTCACTTGTGACATGATTTATAAATAAAGAATCACTGCATATATTTATTTTATTATTAGAATTTAGTGTATTTACCTGTGATTTATTTAATAATTTTTGCGGAATTTCCAGAAAATAGTCATTAAAAGTGTTTGCTATTTCCTCTGGATTATTAATCACTTTATTATTTCTGGTCAGTGTAATGTTCCTTTGTATTTTAGCAGATTTTCCAGTTTCTTTCTTTATTACGGACCACATAGCCCTGTTTTTATTAGATGATTGGGAAATAAAATTATCATTATGCATTTTCTTTGCTAGTCTTATTACCTTATTTAATATGCTATTGTATTTTTTGTAGTATAAATTGAATTCAGGTGTTGTGTGGTATTGTTTATATAATTTGTGTAGAAATTTCTTTCTTTGACATGAATTTATAATCCCTGTTGTTATCCAATTGCTAGTTTTGTTATTTTGAACAGTTCTTCGTTTAAAGGGGAATGCTATTTCAAAATAGTGTTTTAGGGTACTGTTAAATGCATTAAATTTATCATTTACATTTTCTAGTTCATAAATTTCTGACCATGTTTCCTTATTTAATAAGTCATTGAAATATGTAACATTTGATTCAGTGAATGACCTGCACTTTGATTTTACTCCATTATCATTATTATTGATTACTTCGGATACTTCAAAACTCAGTATTTGTCCATGGTGGTCACTAAAACCCGGACAATAGACTTCTATTGAATGGTGATATTTATCTGTATTTATAAAAATTTGATCAGGAGTGGTTTTACTAAATTTTGTTATTCTTGTTGGTGTATTTACTGTAGGTTTCAGTCCATAGGAAATTAGTAACTGGTTTAATAATTCACAATTTCTATCAAGTTTTAAGAAATCCACATTTACATCCCCACAAATTATTATATCGAAATTTACTTTGCTCATGTTATTGAGTAACAATTCTAGTTTATCTATAAATAGAGGAAACTTTCCTGACGGAGAACGGTATACGCATACAATTATTAACTTAGACTGCTGAATTTTTACGGCAGAGAATTCAAAATCCTGTTCCATAATTAGATAATCATAAGCTGTTATCTGTTCATGATCTAAATTATTTCTTAAGAAGATGCAAGTACCACCATGGCTAATATTAGATCTAGAGTATTTACTAGCTTGTATAAACCCTGGGAATTGAATTAATTCGAGTTGTTCCTCTTTCAGCCAATGTTCTGAAATACATAGTGCTGAGATGTCTTTAAGTTCATTTTTAAGCATTAGATTTATGTAATCAATTTTATTATAAAGAGACTGGACATTCTGGTGGTAAATTTTAAATTTGTTACTTTTGCAAGCTTGTGTTGGTGATTTATTTACATTATTATTATCATAATTGTTATTATTATTGTTGCTAGACAAATCCGAAATACCATTGTTGCACTCCGTTAAATTTGACTTCAAAAGATGTGAATGCCAAACCTCACGTTTGGCTTCTTCTACCAGTTTCCCTGCTTCCACTCTAATGATATTACTGTTGAATTATTCTTACCATTTGAATTTACAATTTTGCAGATTTCTTCACTAAGATACTCTTTTCCTAATCTATTTAAGTGTAGGCCATGCCGAGTGTGGAACTTCCTGTCTAATTTACTTACATCTACAATTTGGACATTTGGAAAACTCTTACAAATTTTATGAATTTTTCCATTTGTAGCCTCTATTTCTACATTTACACATGACTTGGGAATTAAATCGTGTCTCTGCGGAATGTTTACAATAATGACATTTGTTTTTTGCATGGATGGCAATGTACCCTTTAAATCTTTGATTACCTTTTTACTCTCATTTCTATAGACGTCGTTTGCTCCAGCGATGATCACTGCGTAGTCCTTTGCAGTAAGGGACGCACACTCTCCTATCATCCCGTTCGTGACTTCTGCAATCTGAGCTCCTGGCTTCACTGTCGAAGTGACCTCCATTTCTCGGCTTCTCTCCAAAACGCTTGCTGCTACATCTCGCCCGTGGCTATCCGCAAATATCCGCATCTTCCTGGATTTTCTCTTTATCACTTTCTTCTTTTCTTCTTGAGGAAAGTCATCATTTTCTTCGACAAGCACTCCAAATGAATTTGAGACGGGAATTTCAGTTACATGTACTCCATTTATAGGCCTAGGCTTATTCAATCTTACCTTACCAGCAATCACTGTCGACCAAGTTTCCTTGCTTTCCTCTCTGTTTCCTTTTAATTTATTCAACTCTTCCATTAACTTAGCAATGTGATTGTGTACTTGCAAATTACCTTTGATGTGGTTGGTCTTTTGTTGTCTTCAGCACTGGCGTTCCTTTTTACCTATTTTATCACTCATTTGAGCACACTAACACTGCGATTGACAGTATAAATTTCAAAATTCCGGGAGCTCGAAATCGCCGCGTCACTCAACTCAACTCTTGATCTTGGCTCATGAGTCCGGTGCCTTGAAGTTTCTTCATGTTATTTACTGACCGTTCAATGATCCTGGAACTCTTATCTGATGATATTCATTATTCCATACATGTGTGCGCAAGATTCAGGTGTGTAATCAATCGTCTTCCAACAGGGGCAGGGGCGGTTCGACCTTGTACATCTGGCGGGGGGGTTAAAACATGCCGACTGGCTGTTTTACATTGCCGACTATACGTTTAAAAATAGGGGGGGGGGCAGCGGCGGCAAACGATACTCAAGACAAATATACTTAATTAACGGCTTTCATTTAAAATGTATTTTATTAGTTCCAGAATTTTGAATCGCGGGGAAAATTATAAATTAACAAAATAAGTGTCTAAATATTACAAGACTGAAAAAATCTAGTTATTCTTTCTAAATCCCTACTCTACGATGTTTCAACAAGGACCGCTTCTCCACTATCTCCGTAATTTCGATGTCGTCAACCTTATCTTTCCTTGAAAACAACATCATGAGGGAGTCTAAGCTGTCGTCACCCATCGATGTCCACAAATGATTGAAAATAAGCTTCAACTTGCTGAAGGACCGTTCGGAAGAAGCAAAAGACACTGGGGATGTTAAAATGAGTCAAACTACTTGATAACCATACGGGATAATTCTCTTTAAGTTAACAGCAACTTTTGCGATTTCTTTAAAAGATGAGCACTGTTTACTGGCATCAAGCAGGATTTCAAGCTCAGTTATCACAAGCTATCTTGAAGGATGATTTTCGGGTGTGATTGCTTTATAGATCGGACGCGCTCGATGATGCAGTTTTTTCTGTCGGCGGGTATCTTGACAATTATGTGGAAAGGCTCTAGCAAAGAAATTAGTTTTGCGAGATTGTCTTGCACGCTTGTAGTAAATACATCCACAAGTATTCGGAACTCCTTTCTGGAGAATGTAAGGAAAGAAATTTCTGCTGTCTTTTTAGCGTGCGAGTCAAACTTCTTTGCAAGTCGCCGAGTCCTGTGGTTCTTTAAGAAGTCATCCTCCGCATTTACTTGCATACTTTTCGCAAATGACGATGCACTCTTTATTAAAGCGTTCATCCTGCCGTCGTCGTTGATATCTTCAAAAGATTTCAAAGCGCTCTGAATCAGCTGCATCGCGTCTACTACATTCAGCTCCTCCGCTTCTAAAAGCTCGGTTACGTTCTTAATTTTAAACATGATGTTTTTGGTAAAGTACATGCCGCAGATAAAATCAAAGTCTAGAAGCATTTTGAGCAAGCTTGACGCAAAAGTTCGGGTTTTACTGTCAAATTCAGAATTGAATGAGGTTTTCATTGTTTCCAATGTTGTGACTATCTCTTCACAAGACATAGAAACAACTCTCACCGATTCGGCACGAGCAGTCCTCCTTGTTTTTGATAAATTCTTAAGTTGAAGAGAATTTTCAATTTTATCCAGCTCTTTCTGCAAGCTTAAATATCGTTTCGTGCTACCCAAAACAAAAACGTACAATGCTTCAAGAGTGTCAAAAAACTCTCGGATAAGCGCGCTAGCATTACAAGCTGTCTCTACGAACATGTTTAACCTGTGAACTTGGCATGGAATGTACGGAATATCTATTTTTCACTTTGCATAGCTTTTTCTGAGTGCTGTTGTATATGCCATACATGTTACTAGCAAAGTCGTACGATTGAAACGCTAGTTTATCGAGTGGAAGTAAAAGTTCTTCTGAATTTAAAATTTAAAATATTTTTTCAGCCAACTCTTCTCCAGTCCTTTTGTTTTTTGTTAAAACTGCGTCAATTTTTAAAAGACTCTCCACAGGAACGAGCTCTTCATCTTTTTCGACGACGTATCGGATATTTATCGCGAGGCGGACTTTATGTGACATATCGGGAGTAGTATCTGCTATAACGGAGAACATACCGGCGTTCTTGATCTCTTCTGCAATTATTTCGCGAGTTTTCTCTCCAAGTAGATGGGTGAATTCATTTTGAGAGTCCTTGCTCATATACGTAACGTTGTGCTTCTGCGTACTCACTTCTTCCAACCACCTATTCATGACCGGACTATGCCATGAAAGTAACTTCACAATTTGCGTGAAGTTTCCATTATCTTGAGTGATTCCATCCTCGTGACCTCGGAAAGCCAAACCATGTCGACAAAGGGTTTTTGCTGTGCCAATACGTATCTGGATAGCTTTTTTGTGGAACTCCTTTTCTTGTTCTTCCTCAATTCTGATCGTCCGTAAATGTTTATCAAGGAGAATGTCTACGTGAGCCTTTTCCATTGACAAAGTGGCACAAATCTGCCATCGCTGCTGATGAGCTTCTGAAGTGAAGTGTTTTTGTAATTTGCCCTTTTTCTTCTTTCCGCGACTTTTCAATTTGTGCCACTGACGTATTCCAGTATGCGACCATTCTTCACTTGCGGACGCCCTTCCTCGTCCGTTTTGGAATAAGCCACAGGCAAAACAAAACACCGCGTCTTTTTCAATTCTGTACTCCAACATGGGCAAATCCGTATACCAGACCGGATTACATCGATGCTGCTTATTTTCTGGTATGTCTGGATTTGATGGAAGTACACTAAATTTTGGCAGGAAGGCCCCAAATGAAGTCAGGTACAGTCGTTCGTTTGCGGTGATAATTCTTTTCCGCTTTGCAGGATCGCGATTAGCAGGTAAATCGCCCGCTTGAATGTGTACTGCGTCCGCACGAATATTATTTCCCTCCGCTCTTGCTCGTTGAAGCAACTGACCGCCTTCATCGTGGATTCTGGATAAGCAGTCTACCATTTCTACCATAAAATGTTTTGTGTTCGGAACGGCGTCTTCTTTTATTGTTTTCAAAATACCTTCAGCTCTTTTAAAATGCATTATAAACCCACTAACTTGGTCAGAAAAACAATCCACGAAAATTCGCTACTACGCGGTGTAGGACCGTCACCACTACAACCGGCATCCGATGAAGTTCCAGCTGCTCGTAACTTGCGAACGTCAGATGTGTTGGGGGATAGTGGTGGTTCAACGGTTCGCAATGACTCAACGGTGGTCACTGGCTCAACATTAGATGATGGCTCAACGATGGGCGATGGCTTAATGGTAGTAAATGGTGCGACGGTGGACGATGGCTCAACGGTGGACGATCTCTCAACGGTAGACGATGGCTCAACGGTAGGCGATGGCTCAACGGTAGACGCTGACTCAACAGTGGGCGATGGCTCAACAGTAGACGATGGCTCAACGGTAGATAATGGCTCAACGATGGGCGATAGCTCAAGGGTGGTAAATGGCACAATGGTGGATGATGGCTCAACGTTGGACGATCTCTCAACGGTAGACGATGGCTCAACGGTAAGCGATGGCTCAACGGTAGACAATGACTCAACGTTGGGCGATGGCTCAACGGCGGTCAATGGCGCAACGGTGGACGATGGCTCTACGGTGGGAAATGGCTCGACGAATGGCGAAGGTCCGACATTGGACAGTGACCCGACGATGCCTGATGGCTCACATACGCTAGTAGATGGCTGGACTATGGTTAACGGCTTAAAGGAAGTCCGTTCGATCTTAGGTGCTGTTGCAGATGCATTAACTTAATTTAATGCGTTTCCTTGGAGGCTTGGACATTGCAACCTGCAAAGACAGTAGACAGTACAGTAACATCGTACGATCTTTTCAAAAGTATGGTGCAAGAGCTGCCTATTTTCCAAGTGGGATGCGTAGAAAAACGCAATGCGAGTAGCGCGTTTCGTTCGTTGAATTGACTAATTGTTGTTATTTCTAATAAGACACATACTCCATAACTGCGGAAAGTGAAAGTAGGTTTAGAGCTGTATGTAAAGGGGGCAAAATATATAAAAATAACTAAACTTTTTAACAGGGGAAAAGTTTACTACAGAGAAATTTTAGTTGTACGACGATCCCGTTTATACGACGTTTTTAGACGCACCCTGCTGGTGTATTCTTTGAATACACGGTACGAGAGTATAAAGTCTATTGCTCTTTGCATGTTCATTTCTTCCTTCCTCTTTGTCAAACACCAACAGTGATCATCTGTTTTCTCCTTGATGGGCAAATCTCTTATGTCTTCATAAGTCTGTTCTAGATATATAACTTCTGTGACCCACCTAGTGTCATCTAGCAGCGAATCTCTGAAGCTACTCAATTCCTCCTGGTGCGAGAGGACTTACATATCCATCTGGCCACCAGATCTTGTTACCATCGCCAGCTATTTTCTCCTTGAGCAAGAGGACTACGTCTACTGTTTCACTCACCATGCTGCGCTAGTATCGCCTGTTATCAACTCTTTGAAGACCAGCTCAGCATGAGAAGATCATCATTTTTTTTGTTGTAACATTGGCAATGCTTATATGTTCTCCTTTTGTCTCCTACCCCCCACTCTTTTCCCCTTCCTTGGTCCCTCCGTGCTCCGTTGAGCAGGTCTCACTTCTCAGTCGGCAGTTGACTCGATCAGTTAAAGCTCCTCTCGAGCTAGCCTCCTCAAACCAAGAGGCATACTCTCTTCTACGCCATGTTGGCAAGGTAGTCGTCATACGGAACTTCGCCTTCAACATGAAATCAAGATAAGTACCATTTTAAAAGTTTTAACCTCATCTTCATGGTTTTAACTTCCACGTGCTTTTAATGATACTTTTATAGACAGTGTGAAAGTATTTATTTTGGGGCAAAAATCATTCTTCGTGGGATTTGCCATGTTGAGCTTTCGCTTGTATAAGCCAACCTTACTAAAAAAGAGCTTTTCTTAAGCTATTCAAATGAGAAATCATCTCACTACGTGGGATATTACCTAATACCCGCTGTCTATAATTCATCAAGCTAGTTCCTCCGTTGGATTTTCTCAACCCCATTTTTCTGCTAAAGTCGTTCTGGAACCTTCGAGATCTTGTACTCTATCTGCGAGTCTTGCCGTCAGGTATTTTTCACTCACCTGTGACAATAATATTTAAAATGAGGAATCTTCCTTAAAATTTTTTGCAATAGCTAACTTTCTTCCACCGCTGGAACCACTGGAATGTTCTATGGTACATTTAATTGTAAATCACAACTTTTTCAAGAAATAGGCTCTCACCTATATAGTGCAATCAGTTATTTCCATAATTGTAATAACTTTCTTTCTCATAAACTTTAGTGTTTCTATAGTGAACTTTGCATCCATCTTTATAGACTACAGTGATAACCAGTGCTTGCTCCACGTTTCTACCGCGTCGCGATCGTCCGTTTATATTAAATATGGCCACGAACATTGATCCTATATCCCAATGATCTTTCCTCAACCTTCTACTAACCACCCATATTAATAAAATTGTAACTTTTCTATAAGGTGTCACTCACGAAGTGCCCTTCCAACTTTGCTAGTTTAACATTAATTAAATTCTGCATTATTGCTTGTGTGATACAAGTTTCAAATTCACATTGTTCCTTTCCTATAATCAGGGAAAACAATTCTTTAAACTCTTGAGCGAGTCATGTTCAGGTTTCACGAAATGGAAACTGTCCCATTTGGCTAGTGATTCCTCCTCAAACTTGGGAAGTCTAGAACCTTCCTTTTAACTTTCTTCAGGTTTCACAGTAAGTGACCTGCCCTCTTTTGTATAATTCTTATATAGTAATTCTGTTTAAATATAAGAAGTTGTAGGAACTTCTATCTTATTTTTCATGTTTTCATTATTGTTATATTCGAAGTTGTCACTTTCTCTAGAACATTCTCTCAAGAATTTCTTAAGGTACACTCTTTGTACTCCAATTCACGTTCAAACTTTAATTGCTTCATTGTTTATTTGTTTAAATCTTATAAAGATTTTAGAAACATGTAAGGTTTGAAACCTTGTAAATTGTCAATTGCCTGGAGCAAATGTTTAATGTTGAGAGGTCTGCGACCCCATTTGTTAAAAAGTTCAAATGAACTATGTTTGTCAAAATTATATTACATAATTGTTAATTTCCTCAAACTTCTTTGAATTGTAAAATAAATGAAGCGTTTCCTTTCGCTTTTTCATTTACGAATACAAAGTTTAGGCAAAATCCCGTCTTCCTTGACTCTCCTCACTCAATGACATTAAAATTATTAATAGGGCTTTCACCATTTGTTGCATTTGAGCAAGAACTCTTAATTTTCACCTCACTCAAGTTCCTTTTAGCTTTAATAGCTAATTCTAATTGGCCAGTAAGGCAAGTAAAGCTCGCTAAGCCAGCTACCTGCTTGTGGAGACCCTCTCCGAAAACTTATGGTCAGTTTTCTAAAAGATAAGTGTTTCTTTTTGTCTAAACTTTTAGCCGGCTCCTCGCTGAGTAAAAGCTTAGCCATTTTCCAATGCAACCATTGGTTTATTTACCAAGATTACTCCATAAGGCATAATCTTTTATCATTTTCCTTCTTAGAGACACTTGGTCGCCTTTACAGGAACTCCATAATTTTGGAAATTGAAAATACCAAACCTGAGTTAAATCATTGGCATTCTTCGAATTATTTTGAAAAAACGAATTTCTTTGAGAAGACATACAGTAAATTTGTTACTATCAGTCTTGCCAGACCATCACCCTTCCCTATAGTAGTTTTATACATGCTTGGGAGGAAATACACTAAAGCCTCTCTCTGGCAAATCGCCCAAGTCTTAGCTGCGGTTCCCGTCAGCTTCGACCAAGCTCGTACCTACTTTAGGTATCAGCGAGTTAATTTTCAGTGGCAACCGCCTTTAAGTGTGTTTAAAATTAAACTTATAAATTTTGTGGAACTCTCCTCCTATTTTTCTATCCTTTTTCTCCAATCCAAAATCTACTTCCTTCTCTTAATCATCTTCCCTTGGTGGGTGGGTTATTCCTCAGCTTATAATCTACCCAAAATTTGGTCCCGGAAACCCGGGAGAGTCCATTTGTCATTTTTCTGTTTGGCAATACTTTGCATATTACTAATATCTGCTTTGAATTTTTCAGCTATAATTACATCATGCAAAGCCTGTGAACGGGAAAGAGGCCGCTCCTGTCTCCTTTGGTGTGTCCCGTTCTTTCTACTCATTCGCTGCTGCCAGCTTGACAGCATTTACAAGGTTCCACAGTTTCGTGAGTTACATTTTCATCTACCTTCTTTAATATGGCTCCCACTGATAAGGATAAGGATGAAAAACTTACTTCTAAACGAGCATCCTATAAAGGACAAATTACCCGATTCAGAAGGTACATAAAAGAATTAAATCCCTCAGAAGCGCAATTAGACTTGTTGAAACATCGTGTAAAGGATTTTGAACGTTCTTATGAAAACTACTGTAACATTCAAACCGAAATAGAAACTTGTATGCTCAATCAAACAGAAGATCGTGTCGAAGTAGAAAACCTATATTACGAAGGTATAGGTTCTGCTTTCAAACTAATACGCCAACTCGAAGAGGAGCAGAAAAAGGACGCTTCTGTTCTTGGTTCCCTTCACGAACCACAAACTTCTTTCCGTGAGGGTACTCACAAGCCCAAACCTACTTTACCTAAAATTGATTTACCCCATTTCTCTGGAGATGAATCCACTTGGGATTCTTTCTATGAATTATTTTGCTCCCTTGTTCATGACAATGAAGACATTCAAGTCATTTACAAGTTTCATTACTTGAGATCTATCCTCCGAGGTCAAGCTTTGCAGTTGGTCGAAGCACTTCCTCTGCGTGCCGAAAATTACCCCATTGCCTTTAACTTATTAAAGGAAAGATATGGAAATTTACGTTTACGTATTCAACGCCATATGAAGGCGCTATTTAACCTACCTGCGTCACAGCACAATGACGTCACTAGTTTGCGTACTTTAGTTGACACTACCCAACTCCACGTTAAAGCTTTGTCCCAATTAGATCAACCTACTGAACATTGGGATACTTTCCTAATACATTTAGTAGTCTCTAAAGTTGATGCTGCTACCCTCAAAGCTTGGGAAATTGAACTTTTTAAAGAAGATGACTACTCTTACGAGCATTTAGTCACTTTCATAAATGCCAGATGCCAACTTTTAACTGCTCTAGCTAATCAAAGTGAACCCTCTTCTCCCAGTTCTAAATTTGAATTAATGTCTATCAAACCTAAAAGCGAACGCTTAGCATCTAATACTCAAAAACCCGGGTCCAGCTCATCTAAATTTAAATCAAACTCCACTGGTTACCCAACTAGGTCTAGTGAACGTCGTGTTGCTAGCTCTATTGTTTTAAACACGCAAAGCGAACCTCGCAAAAGTTTAAACGAACCTGTAAAGTGCATACTTTGTAAAGATCCCCATGCCCTATACCTCTGCAAATCTTTTAAAGAAATGTCAGTCGACGACAGACGAAAATTAGTCTCTCAAAACAAACACTGTTTCAACTGCCTAGCGCCTACGCATTCTGCTTCTAATTGCAAGTCCACAAGACTTTGCTACCATTGTGAAAAGGCTCATCATACTTTGCTACATCGTCATGATCAGGCAAGGTCATCGACAGCGTCTACTTCTCCGAAAAATGATAGTGCTAACAGTTCTAATGCTTCATCGTATATTCAAAATGCCAAGTCCATTCGCAGTGCTCAAGTATTGTTGTCTACTGTCCAAATCGAAGTTCAGGATAACTTTGGCAACTGGGTCCGTGCACGCGGTCTTCTAGACTCAGCGGCAACTCATGATTTTGTGTCTAATTCCTTGATTAGAAAACTAGGTCTACCTGTAAACCCCACTTCTATCAACGTGTCGGGCATCAATAGCTCAAAATCGCAAGCTTTACAATTCTCAAAGCTAACTATAAGAGATACTTGTCATAGAAACAACTTTCTTAAACTTAATTGTCTAATTCTTAATAGCATTGGAGAAGACACTCCAAGTCACTCTGTGGATATTTCAGGGTTAAACATTCCCTCGCATTTAAGGCTAGCCGATCCTTGTTTCAATATGCAGAACCCTATTGACATACTCTTTAGTGCCAATGTTTTCTGGAATTGCCTACGTAAACAGGTTCGTAAGTTATCCTCAAATGTGGTCGCCAGAGACACTAATTTTGGATGGATCGTCACCGGTCAACTTCCCAATTATTCTCCTCAACCCGCATCGCAATGTTACTTCTCCAATACTGACCTAGAACAGTTCTGGAGGC
Source organism: Meconema thalassinum (assembly GCA_946902985.2). Classification (NCBI taxonomy): domain Eukaryota; kingdom Metazoa; phylum Arthropoda; class Insecta; order Orthoptera; family Tettigoniidae; genus Meconema; species Meconema thalassinum. The sequence goes on along the minus strand of OX336390.1, from coordinate 12,437,216 downwards.
TTGAAAATGTTGATTCTCCTAATGTACCCTCTTCAGAAAATGAATTCTGTGAGCAACTTTTTTTGAACACCACCACTCGTTCTTCTGATGGCCGGTTCGTCGTTCAAATGCCAAGATTACATCTTCTTCTTCTTCTTCTTCTACCTTATCCGATACGGACGTTGGCTACCACCATGGCTAACACCTTCTTATCCTGTGCAATCCTGAAGAGTTCCGTGGAAGACAGCCCAAACCACGTTTTTAAATTATCCATCCAAGTTATTCGTCTCCTTCCTGGTCCACGCCGTCCTTCAATTTTACCCTGAAGTATAACTTGGAGCAGACGGTATTTTGGATTCCTCATCATGTGTCCCAAGTATTCCAATTTCCTCTTCTTAATTGTGTTTAACAGCTCAGGTTGGCTGCTCACACGCTGAAGAACCTCGGCATTACTCACATGTTCTGTCCACGAAATTTTAAGAATCCGCCGGTATATCCACATTTCAAAAGCTCGAATCTTCTTTTCTGTAGCTACGGACAAGGTCCAAGCTTCAACACCATAAAGAAGGGTGGAGACAACATAACACTTCACAATTCTTTTCTTAAGCGTCATACTGAGATCTCGACAGCATAGTAGTTGTTTCATTGTCATAAAGATGGATCTAGCCTTCTCTATACGGCATCTTATTTCAACCGAAGGATCCCAATTCTCATTAATATTCTGTCCTAAATAAACCAAACTCTTGACTCGCTCAATCTGATGTCCATCGACTAAAAGGATTTGTGACAATGCTGGTTTTCGCGATATTATCATATATTTTGTTTTCTTAATGTTGAGGTCAAGGCCGTATTGTTTACTCTTTTGATATACCATAGTAACAATCTCTTTAAGTCCTTCGAAACTATTTGCAATCAATACAGTATCATCTGCGTACCGTATATTATTAATATAATTACCATTGACCTTAATACCTTGTTGAATGCCATCAAGTGCCTCGGAGAAAATCTGTTCTGCATAGATATTATAAAGAAGTGGTGAAAGAATGCATCCTTGTCTCACACCACGCATTATTTCCACTGATCTCGATATATGTCCATCAATTCTGATACTAGCCTTTTGACCCCAGTATAAATTAATGATGATCCGAATGTCTTTCTCATCTATTCCTGAGTTCTTGAGTGCATTATACAACTTATCATGCTGACAACGGTCAAAGGCTTTTGCATAGTCCAGAAAACATGCATATACATCCTGATTTACCTCACGGCATCTCTGGAAAAGAACTTGAAGCGCAAATAATGCCTCACGAGTTCCTAGACCGTTGCGGAACCCAAACTGCGTGTCACTGATATTCATCTCGCATTTCCTGTATATGCGATTATGGATAACTTTGAGAAATATCTTGAGCACATGACTCATAAGACTGATTGTCCTGAAGTCACTACATGACTTAGCCATCGGTTTCTTCGGAAGAGCAATAAATGTAGACAAGAGCCAGTCTTCTGGTAATATGCCCGTGTCGTATATCTTGTTATATAAATTAGTGAGCGTCACAATGCTATCATCATCCAAGATCTTCAATAATTCCACTGGAATGTCATCTTGACCAGGAGCCTTACCATTTTTCGCTATCCTAATCGCATATTTCACTTCATCCATGGTGATCATGGGTCCAACAACTGAAGGAATTTCGGGTCGGGAAGGACGATGATCATCATTAAAAGCTCTTGTATATATTTTTCCCAACCCTGTAATTTTTCTTCAACTTCAAATACCGTGTTACCTTGACTATCAACTAAGTTGACTGTGTTTCTTTTCCTGTGTCTACCTGAAACTTCTTTGATTTTCTTATGGACCTGGAAAGTATCATATTTACTATTAAGTTCTTCAATTTCTTTGCACCTATCTGACATCCAAACTTCCTTGGCTTGCCTGATCTTATTCTTTATCAATCTATGAATAAACCAATATTCTTCATTATCTCTTCCTTTGACTTCTCTTCTTTTATCCATTAGATTCAATATTTCATCCGTCATCCATGCCTTCCTTTTTTTATGTTGTCTCTTGTTCTTAAGAAAATGATCTCCAACCCTCTTCAATGAGGTTTTAAAAGTGTCCCAAAGTTCCAAGGGCTGCATGTCATTTGAATTCAACGTCTTAAGATCAGTGGTAAGAGCAGCAGCCACCTGTGACCTTGTATTTATTTCCCGAAGGGCATCAGTATCATATTTATTTTGTGTTGTTTTTATCGGAATCTTGTTAAGCCGGACACAAATCTTGCTAATGAGAGGATTGTGGTCAGAAGGAACATCTGCTCCTGGATTACATAATCCTCCTAAACTTATCAACTCTCAGCCTAAAGCTCGAAAAGCTCTCTTCGCTATCGAGAGCAAATCCAAGAAGGAACCTCTTGTTAAACAACAGTACACTGATTTCATGGATGAGTATGAAAGCTTAGATCATATGGAAGTTGTTAACAAATCTGATGATGAATTACACCCCCCAATTGAAACGGTTTATTTAAATCATCATCCCGTGTGGAAAAACCCTCTTGTAAAATATAAAATTCGAGTTGTTTTCAATGGTTCATCACCCGACGTTAATGGCAACAGCCTTAATGACACTCTTTATTCTGGTCCTGCTATTCATCAGATCTATCTGCTATACTCTTAAACTTTCGATTATTTCCCATAGCTGTCATAGCCGACATAAAACAGATGTACCGTCAAGTGTTAATTCAACCGGAACAACGAGATCTTCAAAGAATCTTGTGGCGTGATGAAATCAGTAAGCCCATTAAGGTATTTCGCTTAAAAACGGTTACTTATGGCTTAAAACCCTCTGCTTTTCTTGCTATCCGATCCCTACACTTGCTAGCCTCACAAGATGGTCATTTATTTAACCCCAAAGCCTCTGAAGCACTAACAACATCATTTTATGTTGACGATTATTTGCAATCCTTCCCCTCTTTGGAGGAAGCTTCTTTTGTATCTTTAGAACTTCAGGCATTACTAAGGAATGGAGGTTTCCCACTCCATAAGTGGAACTCCAACTCCCCTGAGTTTCTCGCTCAGTTTCCCATCGAAGACGTAGATCCTTCTTCTGTTGAAATTTGTGGAAACTCCGAATCTATAAAAACTCTAGGAGTTCACTGGTGCACTAGCACTGACACTCTTATCTATAAAGTTTCGCTCGCAGAAGAGCTTCCTAATACAAAAAGACAAATTCTCTCTGAAATTGCAAAAATTTTTGATCCACTTCAATTCCTTGCCCCAGTCATAGTTATAGCCAAACTCTTCATGCAAGAGCTGTGGTCGCTTAAGTGTGAATGGGATGACACTGTCCCTCTTTCTTTTCTTAATCGCTGGCTCTCGTTTCGCAGTAATTTGTTGGATCTTTCCCTCATTGAAATTCCCAGGAATTTAATTAGCTCTCATTCTAATACACCCTTTTTCCTTCATGTGTTCGCGGATAGTTCCGAAAAAGCTTATGGTTGCTGCGCATATTTAGTTTATCGCGGTTCATTCTATGGATCTTCAGTTTCCAACCTTGTTTGTGCCAAATCGAAAGTCGCTCCTCTTAAAGCTATTACTTTGCCTAGGCTTGAATTGTGCGCTGCACTCATGGCTGCCGAACTTGTTAAGAAGTTACGGGAAGTATTAAAAGTGGAATTCTCGCAAATCTATCTCTGGAGCGATTCCATGATTACCCTTTCTTGGATCGCCAAGAACCCCTCTCACTGGCAAACTTTCGTTGCAAACGGGGTTTCCAAAATTCAAACTCTTTCTTCTGGATGTCAATGGAGGCATGTTCCCAGTGCGGATAATCCAGCCGACATTATCTCTCGTGGTTGTTTACCCTCTCAATTGGCAGCTTTCCAATTTTACTGGCATGGGCCCTCGTGGCTAATCGAAGACTCTTCTTCATGGCCTTCTAAACCTCTAGCTACAAATTTCAACTTGCCTGACGCTAAAGTACCTCTATCCATTGCTTCGTGTCTTGTTTCCAACGCTTCTCATCCTTTGTTGTCCTGCTATTCTTCTTTTCATAAATTACTACGAATTGTCGCCTATCTCCTTAGATGGAAATATCTTGTGGTTGACCAACCTCTTCTCCCTAAACCACACCTTACCAATCATGAATTGAATCTCGCTACCATTTAGGTTTTACAACTGACACAGCAAGAAGCCTTTTCTTCTGAATTGTCTTTGCTTTCTTCTAAAAGAGATCTTCCCAAATCCAGCCGTCTTCGTGCTTTAGCCCCGTTTCTTGATGACCATGGGTTACTCAGGGTAGGTGGAAGGCTCTCGCAATCTTTACTCTCTGAGGACAAAAAGCATCCTGTGTTTTTGCCTTCCAAACATCACGTAACTTCCTTAATTATACGTGACTTTCATTACCGTAATCTTCATGTTGGTACACGCACTCTGCTTTGCCTCTTAAGGGAAAAGTACTGGATTATAAATGGAATTCATGAAGTTTCTTCTGTAATTCACAAGTGCATTCCTTGTTTCAAAGCGAAACCTAAAATCAATACTCAATTAATGAGCGATCTGCCCTCTTTTCGCTCTTCTCCTATACGCCCATTTGCTTTAACTGGCGTGGACTATATGGGTCCGTTCCAATATCAACGAAACTCACCTGAAGCTAAACGCAAATTGTTTGGTAAGCTTTATGTTTCTCTCTTTGTTTGCATGGTTACCGGCGCAATCCTCTTGGAACTAGTAACGAATGCTTCTACTTCTTATTTTTTATCAGCTGTCTCTCGCTTCACCGCTAGGCGTGGTGTTCCTTCAGAGATGTTCTCTGATAACGCTTCCACCTTTCAGGGCGCGGCTTCCCTGTGGAAAAAAACTCTCACTTCCTCTCCTGCCATGGAACAAATCTCTAATTTTTCCTACTCAAAGGGTTTCAAATGGCGCTTTATACCTCCTTACGCTCCTCATCACGGTGGTAGGTGGGAATCTTGCGTAAAGCTCACTAAACGTCATTTAAGAAAAGTCTTAGGTATTCGAATTCTGACTTATGAAGAATTCAATTCACTGTCCGTTCTGATTGAAGGCGTTGTTAATTCTCGCCCTTTAACTCCGCTTTCCAATGACCCTGATGACCTACTTCCACTCACCCCTTGTCACTTCCTTATCGGCACTTCTCTTTCTGCCCCTCCTCCTCTTCCCAATTCTTACAGGGATTTTAATCTACCTATTGTTTGGCGTAAACTTGAAGCTCTCCGTAATTCCTTTTGGAAGAGGTGGAACCTGGAATATTTAACTTCCTTGCAACGGAGACAGAAGTGGTTTCTTTCCAGTCCTGACATTAAGGTGGGGGACTTGGTCTTAGTTAGGGATGTTTCACCCCCCTTAGTATGGATTTCTGGTAGAGTGACCGAGTGTTATCCTGGGAGAGATGGGAGAGTCAGGGTGGCCAAAATCTTGACCACTAATGGCGCGATCACCAGACCACTGTCTTTGATCGCACCGCTGCCATTAAATGTGTAACTGCCTATTTGTTCTCTGTTGGTGTTGGCCCCCCAGTATGGTGTATTCTTTGAATACACGGTACGAGAGTATAAAGTCTATTGCTCTTTGCATGTTCATTTCTTCCTTCCTCTTTGTCAAACACCAACAGTGATCATCTGTTTTCTCCTTGATGGGCAAATCTCTTATGTCTTCATAAGTCTGTTCTAGATATATAACTTCTGTGACCCACCTAGTGTCATCTAGCAGCGAATCTCTGAAGCTACTCAATTCCTCCTGGTGCGAGAGGACTTACATATCCATCTGGCCACCAGATCTTGTTACCATCGCCAGCTATTTTCTCCTTGAGCAAGAGGACTACGTCTACTGTTTCACTCACCATGCTGCGCTAGTATCGCCTGTTATCAACTCTTTGAAGACCAGCTCAGCATGAGAAGATCATCATTTTTTTTGTTGTAACATTGGCAATGCTTATATGTTCTCCTTTTGTCTCCTACCCCCCACTCTTTTCCCCTTCCTTGGTCCCTCCGTGCTCCGTTGAGCAGGTCTCACTTCTCAGTCGGCAGTTGACTCGATCAGTTAAAGCTCCTCTCGAGCTAGCCTCCTCAAACCAAGAGGCATACTCTCTTCTACGCCATGTTGGCAAGGTAGTCGTCATACGGAACTTCGCCTTCAACATGAAATCAAGATAAGTACCATTTTAAAAGTTTTAACCTCATCTTCATGGTTTTAACTTCCACGTGCTTTTAATGATACTTTTATAGACAGTGTGAAAGTATTTATTTTGGGACAAAAATCATTCTTCGTGGGATTTGCCATGTTGAGCTTTCGCTTGTATAAGCCAACCTTACTAAAAAAGAGCTTTTCTTAAGCTATTCAAATGAGAAATCATCTCACTACGTGGGATATTACCTAATACCCGCTGTCTATAATTCATCAAGCTAGTTCCTCCGTTGGATTTTCTCAACCCCATTTTTCTGCTAAAGTCGTTCTGGAACCTTCGAGATCTTGTACTCTATCTGCGAGTCTTGCCGTCAGGTATTTTTCACTCACCTGTGACAATAATATTTAAAATGAGGAATCTTCCTTAAAAATTTTTGCAATAGCTAACTTTCTTCCACCGCTGGAACCACTGGAATGTTCTATGGTACATTTAATTGTAAATCACAACTTTTTCAAGAAATAGGCTCTCACCTATATAGTGCAATCAGTTATTTCCATAATTGTAATAACTTTCTTTCTCATAAACTTTAGTGTTTCTATAGTGAACTTTGCATCCATCTTTATAGACTACAGTGATAACCAGTGCTTGCTCCACGTTTCTACCGCGTCGCGATCGTCCGTTTATATTAAATATGGCCACAAACATTGATCCTATATCCCAATGATCTTTCCTCAACCTTCTACTAACCACCCATATTAATAAAATTGTAACTTTTCTATAAGGTGTCACTCACGAAGTGCCCTTCCAACTTTGCTAGTTTAACATTAATTAAATTCTGCATTATTGCTTGTGTGATACAAGTTTCAAATTCACATTGTTCCTTTCCTATAATCAGGGAAAACAATTCTTTAAACTCTTGAGCGAGTCATGTTCAGGTTTCACGAAATGGAAACTGTCCCATTTGGCTAGTGATTCCTCCTCAAACTTGGGAAGTCTAGAACCTTCCTTTTAACTTTCTTCAGGTTTCACAGTAAGTGACCTGCCCTCTTTTGTATAATTCTTATATAGTAATTCTGTTTAAATATAAGAAGTTGTAGGAACTTCTATCTTATTTTTCATGTTTTCATTATTGTTATATTCGAAGTTGTCACTTTCTCTAGAACATTCTCTCAAGAATTTCTTAAGGTACACTCTTTGTACTCCAATTCACGTTCAAACTTTAATTGCTTCATTGTTTATTTGTTTAAATCTTATAAAGATTTTAGAAACATGTAAGGTTTGAAACCTTGTAAATTGTCAATTGCCTGGAGCAAATGTTTAATGTTGAGAGGTCTGCGACCCCATTTGTTAAAAAGTTCAAATGAACTATGTTTGTCAAAATTATATTACATAATTGTTAATTTCCTCAAACTTCTTTGAATTGTAAAATAAATGAAGCGTTTCCTTTCGCTTTTTCATTTACGAATACAAAGTTTAGGCAAAATCCCGTCTTCCTTGACTCTCCTCACTCAATGACATTAAAATTATTAATAGGGCTTTCACCATTTGTTGCATTTGAGCAAGAACTCTTAATTTTCACCTCACTAAAGTTCCTTTAAGCTTTAATAGCTAATTCTAATTGGCCAGTAAGGCAAGTAAAGCTCGCTAAGCCAGCTACCTGCTTGTGGAGACCCTCTCCGAAAACTTATGGTCAGTTTTCTAAAAGATAAGTGTTTCTTTTTGTCTAAACTTTTAGCCGGCTCCTCGCTGAGTAAAAGCTTAGCCATTTTCCAATGCAACCATTGGTTTATTTACCAAGATTACTCCATAAGGCATAATCTTTTATCATTTTCCTTCTTAGAGACACTTGGTCGCCTTTACAGGAACTCCATAATTTTGGAAATTGAAAATACCAAACCTGAGTTAAATCATTGGCATTCTTCGAATTATTTTGAAAAAACGAATTTCTTTGAGAAGACATACAGTAAATTTGTTACTATCAGTCTTGCCAGACCATCACCCTTCCCTATAGTAGTTTTATACATGCTTGGGAGGAAATACACTAAAGCCTCTCTCTGGCAAATCGCCCAAGTCTTAGCTGCGGTTCCCGTCAGCTTCGACCAAGCTCGTACCTACTTTAGGTATCAGCGAGTTAATTTTCAGTGGCAACCGCCTTTAAGTGTGTTTAAAATTAAACTTATAAATTTTGTGGAACTCTCCTCCTATTTTTCTATCCTTTTTCTCCAATCCAAAATCTACTTCCTTCTCTTAATCATCTTCCCTTGGTGGGTGGGTTATTCCTCAGCTTATAATCTACCCACCTTCAGCAAAAAAAAAAAGAGCTCAGTTATACGACGCCTATCAGAGAAGTGCTGCTTTTGCAAGACGTTTCCCAGATATAAACCGCATTAAGAGTGAGAATTAATGCCTTGATAAAGACAGGACAAAGGAAGCACTCATTAACTTATGCGACGCTCTCAACGACGTTGTTGGCCAGTACCCTCCATTGGACGTCGTATAACCGAGCTTTCACCGCAATAAAACACGAAAAATGAATGGCAAAAGGAAAAAATCGACCGGACCGGTATCAGGGTGCTGACTAAGATTTGATAGTTTTTAAGGTATACGCGATCAATAACACCTTTGAAAGAAAGGATGAGGTAAAACATGAAAATATATAACACAACACACTAAAATATCGATACATAACAGATCGAAAAATAAATGCACACTATACGAGGATACAAGGCATAAATAGCTCTCATATTAAGGTAGTCCGATTGGCACAGTCTGGTTTGAAAACTGTTCATTTTACACATTGCTTTGAAGTGCGCAAAAATTATGTAGGGTGTTTACAGATGTCTAATCTACAATTCATTAACAAAATCAGTAAAGAGCAGGCCCGAGTTTGGCCGAATCGTTTTGGAGAGTACCATATACAGGTGGTTCCAAAAGTCAGTGACAAGAAAACCGGGTCGGGGTGGAGGAGACAATTCTAAGCCACTTAGTCTAAAAACGAAGGTCCAGAAATGCTCCCCTACGACGCTGGGCTTTGCCAAAGTAGCTTAATTACTCATCAGATCAGATTAAATCTTAGCGGAATGGATAGAGTACATAAATATGAGTAAACTTAATATGGATAGATTTTCTGGAAACATGTAAGGTTTATGCGAGTCACCAAAATCATGTATGTGAATTATTGCCTACCATACAGGGTAAAGGCATTTTCTTTAGAGATATTAAGACCTAAACCTAACGAGCTACAGGAAAAGTCGCCATAACGAAATTTACCCACGATATTCTATCCATTCCGCTAAGATTTAATTTGATTTTAATTGTACCTTAGCTACCCAATGCGCATTAAGTTCAACCCTTTGAAGACGTCGAGCGTCACAGGGGTGCTTTTTTGGATATTTGTTACTTAGAATTGTCTCCTCCACCCCGCCCCGGTTTTCTTGTCACTGAGTTTTAAAACACTCTGTAAGTTTTATTTAAATAAAAAAGATGGTTTAAAAGAGAACAATCCCCCCCCCCCACAAAGGTCGACTTTTATGGATTTATCGGGCATTTTTTCTTGTTACCACCATTAAACATAAACATGGTTGAAAATACGCATGTATTTATTGTATTATTATTACTTACGTTTGATGGTGACGCGATGCTCCGTGAAAATATTCCGTACCGGCGAAAACTCACGTCCCACTGCCACTGTATTTGCACCTAGTTATCACTGTAAAAGTTGCTGGTTCAGGACCGGCTGCTTTCGCTCATTCTCGCTGACCTCTGCACTGACCATTGTAAGCACCCCACCCCTTGAGGAACCTTGGATTCCTAAACCTGTCAATTTTGACATAGCGCGGATATCTGAGGACGCGCCGAGACAAGCGGTAGCAGGTCATAACTTTCCTCCGACAACATCTCAATGAGTTGGCTTGACCTGAAGTTATCAATGTGCTCACCAACTGCTTGTGTCTAGCCAAATGGCACAGACGCTGTGAAGCTGAGTCGCTCTGCATAATGAACGCGGGATGATACACAAACCCGAGAACGTGCCGATGTGTTCATCCCTTGTCCTTGGTCCGATATCGCTCATCTATCATTCTTTCTTCAGTTTCCATACAAAGAAACGAAATGACAAATGGCAGCTGGAGCACCGAGGACTGGAAGTGAAACTTTAAAAATGGTTATTTTGCCGACTCTTCCTCTTGCCGCACTGGGCTATTGTCTGGCTGTACGAAATGATTGCAGCGTCCGTTTGTGCCGACTGTCGGTAAAAATGCCGACTGTCTGTATAATAAATGCGCAAGTTACTTCGATCGCCTCGGCTTGCCGCATGTCCGCCAGCATATCTCTGTCTCCTTCTATCACACTCCCTTCCCTTGCTTGAAGCACAGCAGTTGCCAGCGGCTTGCTGCCTGGCTCAGCAAATACGGCGAGTTCGTAGATTTGAATCGCGCGCCCGGAAGTAACAAAGTAACCTCATTTTCTCGGAGGGAAAAATTTTCTCCGCCAATCCGATTGCGGCATCGTCTTTTACATAACACGCATGGCGTCCCTGATTTTTTGTAGGTATAATTAAGATACACCCTGTATATATTTTTTATTGGACCAAATCGTGTGTGGCCATGCCCCGTTTTGCTCTTTTAAATGCTGTTTTGGGAAATGTTACGACTTCCTCAGGATTTGCCGACTGCCGACTGGTGTCGTATTTGCCGACTGAGAAAATACCTGAGGGGGTGAGACACCCCCTCAACGCCCCCACTCAAACCGCCCCTGAACAGGGGTAACACCAGCAGAATGCTTACCAGCCGGACACAACAATTTGGACTGGATCACTTGGAAATCACTAAACAGATTACGAACAGGTGTTGGCAAAACTAAGGATAACCTAATGAAATGGGGATACCTGCAAGAATCAACACTTTGTGAATGTGGAGAAGTACAGACAACAAAGCATCTGTATCAGTGCTTATGTTGCCCTGATTCTTGCAGTGAGGAGGAGTTGTTTATATTAAGGCATGTTATATCCCGTTAACGAGCACTCTGGTGGTGGTCGCGGAAGTTATATAAAGATAGACTCTCCCGGACTTTTCCAAACACCAAGGCACTACAGTTGTCATGGTGCTATTGATACATCCTGTATTTATCAAGGAATATTACTCCTTGGTTATAAGTAGCGGCTATTCAGGTGAAGAGAGTGAAGAGCCTCTTCACTAGCCATGTCATAAGATAAACATTATAGTTTCTAATTTAAATAAAAATGTTGCAATTGTCTTGGGCTTATTTATAGATGACATTCTGAGGTATACCAAAGGTGATGAACATGTTATAGTAATGGGAGATTGGAATGCTGTGGTAGGAAAAGGGAGAGAAGGGAAGATAGTAGGCGATTTCGGATTAGGTGAAAGGAATGATCGAGGAAGCAGGCTGATGGAATTCTGCACCGAACATGAGTTGGTCATAGCTAACACCTTATTCAATAACCACAATAGAAGAATATACACATGGATGAGACCAGGAGATACAGGGCGTTACCAAATCGACTTCATTATGGTCAAGCAGAGGTTTCGAAACCAGATTTTGGATTGTAAAACATATCCTGGTGCTGACATAAACTCTGACCACAATCTGGTTGTAATGAAATGCAGATTAAAGTTGAAGAAACTGAAGAAAAGTCAAAAGCCAAAAAGGTGGGCAATAGACAGACTGAAAGTAAAGGATGTAAACGAAAGATTCAAGAAGAGTATAAAGGAAGGACTAATCAAAACACCTAAACAAACTTCAATTGCAGACGAATGGGCACTTTTGAAGAATGAAATAACAAAATCCGCAGAAGAAAACATTGGTAGGAAAGAAAGAAGAGGTAGAAAACCGTGGATCACTCAGGATATACTAGAATTGATGGATGAAAGGCGGAAACACAAGAATCTAAGAGATGAAAAGGGGAAAGCAGAATACAGACGTCTGAGAAATGAGGTTAATAAGAAGTGCAAGGAAGCGAAAGAAGAATGGTTGAAAGAGAAATGTGCAGGTATAGAAAATTGTCTGAAATTAGGAAAAGTAGACACAGCTTATCGAAGGATTAAGAATACTTTTGGGGAAAAGAAGACTAAGTGCTGTAATATTAAGGACACAAATGGAAAGCCTCTGACAGATAGGGAAGAAAAGGTTCAGAGATGGAAAGCTTACATAGAGTGCTTGTATAAGGGAAAGGAGATAGAGAATCATGTAATGGAAAGGGAGGAGGAAATTGATGAGGATGCAAAAGGAGATTTAATATTGAGATCAGAATTTGACAGAGCATTAGAGGACTTAGGCAGGAACAAAGCACCAGGCATAGATGATATACCGATTGAGCTGCTATGCTGCATAGGAGATGAAGGTCTGATCAGGTTATTTCACTTGGTGTGTAGGATTTATGAGACAGGTGAGGTACCCCCTGATTTCAAGAAGAATGTTATCATCCCTATACCAAAGAAAGTGGGAGCTGACAGATGTGGAGATTACCGTACAATCAGCTTGATTACTCATGCTTCAAAGATCCTGTCTAGAATAATTTACAAGAGGATTGAAAGCCAGATAGAAACGGAGTTGGGTGAAGACCAGTTTGGTTTCAGGAGAAATGTAGGAACAAGGGAAGCTGTACTAAGTCTTAGGCTGATTTTGGAAGGTAGAATAAGGAAAGATAAGAGAACGTTCATGGCATTTGTAGACTTAGAAAAGGCTTTTGATAACGTTGATTGGACTAAATTGTTTGACATTTTGAAATATATTGGAATAAAGTACAGGGATAGGAGGGTGATATACAATCTATACAGAAACCAGACAGCAGTCATTCGAGCTGAAGGACATGAGAGAGAAGCTGGTATTCAGAAAGGTGTAAGGCAAGGCTGCAACTTATCACCCATACTTTTCAATCTTTACATTGAACAAGCAATGAAGGAAATTGGAGAAAAATTTAAAGTGGGAGTGAAGATTCAAGGAGAAATAATTTCAACTCTGAGATTTGCTGATGACATCGTCATCTTGGCCGACAAGCCTGAGGATTTGGATGAGTTTTTGAATGGTATGGATTCCGTCTTACGGAAGGAATTCATGATGAAAATTAATAAATGTAAAACAAAAATACTGGAATGCAGCCGAAATAAATCAGAAACCTCTATGGACATCAAATTGGCAGGTGAAAAGCTGAAGGAAGTAGGAGACTTCTGTTACTTAGTAAGCAGAATAACCAGTGATGGACGAAGCAAAGAGGATATAAAAAGCAGGTTGGCTCAGGCAAGGAAAGCCTTTCTACAAAAAAGGAATCTGTTGACATCGAATATAGATTTAGGTATTAGGAAGTCATTTTTGAAAGCCTTTGTCTGGAGCGTGGCACTCTATGGAAGTGAAACTTGGACTATTGGTGCAGCAGAAAAGAGGAGAATTGAAGCATTTGAAATGTGGTGTTACAGGAGAATGATGAAGATCAGATGGGTAGATAGGGTTACAAACGAAGAGGTATTAAGGCGAGTGGGAGAGGAGAGATGTTTCTGGCGACTGCTAATGAAGAGAAGAGATAGGTTGGTAGGACACATACTAAGACACCCAGGAATAGCAAGCTTAGTTATGGAAGGAAGGGTCGAGGACAAGAACTGTAGGGGTAGACCAAGGTTAGAATATGTTAAACAGATTGCCTCGGATGTAGGGTGTGGTAGCTATGTAGAGATGAAACGATTAGCTCAGGACAGGGAGGCATGGAGAGCTGCATCAAACCAGTCAAAAGACTGAAGACTCCAACAACAACAACATTTATCGTGTAGTGTACTGTTATTTCTACACTCCGTCGCTAGATGGTACGCAAGCGAGGCTTTTTTTTGTGTCAGTTGAACTCCCTGTCGCTAGATTGTAGTAGGCTACTGTCGTACCGACAGTAGTGGCTACGCTGGCTAAAGTGCAGCGTTAGGCCATGGGGCCAAGCTCTCTGCTGACTCGGTAGACGCGTGGGTTCGAGCCCCACCGTCGGCCGTCCTTGAAATGGTTTTCCGTGGTTTCCCATTTTCAACACCAGGCAAATGCTGGGACGGTACCTTCCGACAGGCCACGGCCGCTTCCTTCCAGATCCTTGCCCAGTTTCATTCGTTCATCTTCATCCATTCGATCTCTCATCCCGACGCGCAGGTCGCCCACGGGCGTCGACTAGAAAGACCTGCACTCGGCCTCTCAGGAGGTCACACGACAAAAAAAAAAAAAAAAAAGTACTGTCGTAACTTGGAGGGGAATCTGTAGGAGACGAAGTAACTTGTATATTTCAGCCACTTCGTCCCGTTGCCATGGTAACCTGACATCAGCTGTGACGTCATTACCTGCCCTTAGCCATTCGATTGAAGACGTTGCTGTGTGTGCAAGGCAACACGTCAAGTCTAGTTGATGAAAGTTGTCATTGCGACAGGCTTCTTTTCCTTTATGCTGAAGCTTGTAGGATATTTTACCCATAAATAGTATTGATTTATAACGTTACTTAACATGTCGTTGATGAAAGTTGATGGCTTTTAGTGTAATAATGTTTCCAGTGAAAGACACAGTATTAATTTTATTAGAAATTCCCTTCAGTAGGTGGAAAGACGAAAACAAAGGGGAGTTATTAAATTGTGGACGGCCAAATAAAATGATAGAACTGTGCACTAAAATTGTATCAAGAAAACCGGCAAATCTTATAGCCTTCATTGAAAGGGATCTTGGTTCGAACAGTTCACATGGTTGAGCAGTAGTTGTATTCTTGAAAATAACCTGTTCTGTTAGCCATGCTTACTTTTTAGTTACAAATGCGGTATCTGGAATAAACAAGTTTCGGTGATTTCCAAGACATTAAGCCTACGCGCGGGTTGAACAAACACTTGGATAGTGAGGAACATTTGAAGTGCCAGTTACGATTAGAACACTCAAACGAAACACTAACATATTATCTGACGCCTTGAGGGAAAATGCAAGACTATGTGCACTTAGATATAATGAGAACGTGACTTTAAATAGGCGGATTTTGAGGCTTGTAATTAGAGTTGTTCTATACTTGAGGTCTCACTCTCGTCATGACCGCTAGAAGAGAGTTCCTATAAACTTTAAACTTTACTGTAACCCGTGGAACTTGAAAGGAATTATATTAATTCTATTAATGCAGGCAATGGCCAGGACGGGTCAGGGAAGGGATTTTGGAAGGAAATCGGCCGTGGACATATTGAAAGGAACAGTCCCAACATTTGCCTTGTGGTGAAATGGAAACAACGAAATTCATTTTCAGGACGACTGAGTAGATATTTTATCATTAAAATACGAAAAAGAATATGTCAATATTCAAAAATGCAAACAATCAAGCACTGCTGAAATTAGAGTTTCGCTCTTCACCTGATTTTGTATATAAGAGCCGCCATTGTTGGTTATCATATCATATGTGTTTTGGAGTAGAGATAAATATATTATGTGTTCTTGCTTCGACTATATTAAGCGTGCATTCGACCACTAAAATACACACATCAAAAAAAGTTTTGCATCACCTCGGTTCCCAGATCTCCGGTATATAGACGTTGACTGTGTATATTGTATCCAAGATACAGTCCCTTTGACTGTTCATAGATGTCACTAAAACTGCTCAAAGATGTAAACAACCATGCATGAGCAGGGCCTATTAGACGGAGGGGGTACGACAGCCGATCAGTTCCAGTCATTCCACCAGGACGAAGGTACGCTGCTCATGTTGTCTGTAGTTCTACCATGCCTAGAAGGTCAATACCGCAGTTCGATCGCGTCCGCATTGTTACTTTGTGTCAAGAAGGGCTCTCAACAAGGGAAGTTTCCAGGCGTCTCAGAGTGAACCAAAGCGATGTTGTTCGGACATGGAGGAGGTACAGAGATACAGGAACTGTCGATGACAGGCCTCGCTCAGGCCGCCCAAGGGCTACTACTGTAGTGGATGACCGCTACTTATGGATTGCCGCTCGGAGGAACCCTGACAGCAATGCCACCATGTTGAATAATGCGTTTCGTTCAGCCACAGGACGTCGTGTTTCAACTCAAACTGTGCGCAATAGGCTGCATGATGCGCAACTTCACTCCCGACGTCCATGGCGAGGTCCAGCTTTGCAACCCCGACACCATGCAGCGCGGTACAGATGGGCCCAACAACATGCTGAATGGACCCCACGGAATTGGCATCACGTTCTCTTCACCGATGAGTGTCGCATATGCCTTCAACCAGACAATCGTCGGAGACGTGTTTGGAGGCACCCTGGTCAGGCTGAACGTCTTAGACACACTGTCCAGCGAGTGTAGCAAGGTGGTGGTTCCCTGATGTTTTGGGGTGGCATTATGTGGGGCCGACGTACGCCACTGGTGGTCATGGAAGGCTCCGAAACGGCTTTACGATACCTGAATGACATCCTCCGACCCATAGTGCAACCATATCGGCAGAATATTGGAGAGGCATTTGTCTTCATGGACGACAATTCTCGACCTCATCGTGCACATCTTGTGAATGCGTTCCTTCAAGATAACGACATCGCTCGACTACAGTGGCCAGCATGTTCGCCAGACATGAACCCTATCGAACATGCCTGGGATATGTTGAAAAGGGCTGTTTATGGACGTCTTGACCCACCAACCACTCTGAGAGATTTACGCCGAATTGTCGTTGAGGAGTGGGACAATTTGGACCAACAGTGTCTTGATGAACTTGTGGATAGTATGCCACGACGAATACAGGCATGCATCAATGCAAGAGGACGTGCTACTGGGTATTAGAGGTAGTGGTGTGTACTGCAATCTGGACCACAAATGCTGAAAGTCTAGCTGTATGATGGTACAACATGCAATGTGTGGGTCTCATGAGCAATAAAACGAGCTGAAATGTTGTTTGTGTTGATCTCTATTCCCTTTGTATTTAAAGGTTCCGGAACTCTTGGAACCGAGGTGATGCAAAACTTTTTTTGATGTGTGTACATAACAATTGGCGACGAGAATAAAAAATAAAGCCAATACAATGGATGCAGACCAATTTCGACTGCTGCTTGAACTGTTGAATCAGAACCATCAAAATTTTCTCAATCGTCTACTTCCAACTCAACCTACTCCGCAAACCTCTAAATCTAATCCGCTTGTACATACAGCATTGAAACCTCCGTTCGAGAATTTTGACAGTAAAAAAGAGAGCTTTAAGTATTACCGGCAAAGATTTGAAAACTATCTTATAATGAAAAATGTATTTCAAAATAAGAATTACTGAACACAGATGTTACTCAATTCTATTGGATCTTCAAATTACAACACGCTAGCAGCACTTGTAGCACCACAACTTCCAAATGAACTACAATATGATGATCTAATCGAAGCATTAGAAAAACATTTATGTCCAAAGAAGAATGTACTTTTAACACAGCATAGGTTCCTCTCAACATATCAATCAGGTACACAATCCATTTCAGATTATATTGCAGTATTACGTAGGGACATTATTGAATGCGAATTTGTATCCCCTTGCGACTGCAAAATTTCCATTGCTGATATATTTTTACGAGCACAGTTCATTCGAGGTCTACGAGAAAACTCGATTCAAGAGCAACTCTTACAGTCAGATATTTCAACATTTGAAGAGGAAGGCTGTGACTAGACAATGTTCACGAGGTTCGTGCTGCCGTAGTTACATCTCATTTGGAGAGGTTTTTGGATATCACATTGGAGTGCGAATCGTATATCAAAGTATTTTAGATTCCTACAACACTTTTGTAAGTATTATTCCTAATATTTGTGAACCTTACCGTAAGTTACGTGAAGTGGAAGAAACACAACCTAAAACTCTGTTCTGATCAACCCAACATGGCCGCCGCCTCTGTTGATAGAGGTCGGCGTCTCTTAACGAACACAACGAATGATAAAACTTCTGACGTATCAACCCACCAAGTACCAAACCAACCAATGAATTATTATAATACTGTAAATAACCCTGATTTTAACAACAGTACATCTGGCACCCAAATGACAACTACAATAACTACCGGCACCAAAGAAACAAATCCAAGGTCAAGCTATTCTGCTATAGCTCAATCTCTCCCCTCCAAAGAACAAGCTATCGTAATTGAATCCCAAGATG
Source organism: Meconema thalassinum (assembly GCA_946902985.2). Lineage (NCBI taxonomy): Eukaryota > Metazoa > Arthropoda > Insecta > Orthoptera > Tettigoniidae > Meconema > Meconema thalassinum. The sequence goes on along the minus strand of OX336390.1, from coordinate 12,418,998 downwards.
GAATCAGTATCAAAGATTATGTGCTAGCTGTAGGAAAACTCACTAGCCCTAGCAACATTCGTTTTGTTTCACGAATATCGAATGGACGAATATGCATTTTTCTTTCTAGCAAGAAAGTTGTTGAAGAGTTAATATTAGCAAACCCCAAGATCTTAATAAACAATGTATCTTTGGAAATACGACCACTCTTAACAAAAAACAAGCGTATTATATTGTCAAACGTTTGTCCTGTAATACCCAACTATGTAATTGAAGAGGAATTGTTAAACATTGGTGTGAAAATCATGTCTAAAATTACCCCTATCAGAGCAGGCTTATCCATCCCAGGTTTTTCTCATATTTTGAGCTTTCGAAGACAAATGTACATCCAAAATGAAGACTTCGATAAACTCCCTGCATCTCTCCAAATTGAATACGATGGCACTAACTACTGGATTTACCTATCATCTGACTCACCCGCCTGCTTTATTTGTAAAACTGAGGGACATTTGGCCAAAGACTGTCCTACTAACAACTCAGTTCCAAATGATCAACCAACCTCTCAGCACGACATTCATGAAATTGACAAACCTAACCTCTCCAAATTTCCTAAACTACAAAAGAAACCACAAACAACAGAGATAAACCCCAAAAATGCAACCAGTACTTCCGACCTTCCTCCAACAAATTCACATGATGAAACTTCATCAGCTATCCTAAACTTAACTCTAACCCAAGATTGTAATGGTATTTCTCTCTCCGAAATTCCAATAGAAAGAACAGTGCCTGGACATCAACTGGACATTTCCCTGGATTTAAAAGACCAATGTCACACGCCAGCAGTGAAAGAACTGACCAAAATATTTCTAATAGCAACAGACCCAAAATCGACTCTTCTGAACAAATTGAGAATCACAAGGTAAATCACACTTCTAAGAAACCCAAGAAAGAACCACAAAAACCAACAATCAGCGATATGCTCCTTCCTGTGAAACAGGTTTTGGAAGCTGATCCATCACTAGCTCCTCTCAGTTACACACAACTCCAATCTTTTCTCGAAAATTCCCAAGGTGTCAAGGACGTGGTGGCAATTGCTTTCAATTACACCCAAGACATAGAAGGACTCGCTAAAGCCCTACAGAAACTATACCCCTACTACACCGATAAAAGCATTAAAAACAGAAGCTCTCGGATAGTGAAGAAATTACTGAAGTTCGTCAACCTAAGCGAAGACCAAATGGATAACAATGTTTCTCTAGACTATTCTAGCGATGACTAATCTCTCCCTCTATAAGAATGGAAATGGATCTTTTGCTATTCCTTATCATACTTATGGCAACAACACTACTCCAATGGAATATCAACAGCTATCGATCCCAGTTAGAATTCCTACAACTCCTAATAAATAAACACCAACCACCCATTATCTGTCTCCAAGAGACCAACTTCCGGAACGATTTTGCTGCTAATCTAAGACTTTACAATGTGTATCATAAAAACAGAACTAATACAAGTCATGCAAGTGGAGGAGTAGCTACCTATGTCAAAAACAATATATACCTTAAAGAAATTTCTTTAAACTCCAATTTGGAAGCTGTAGCCGTCTCATTGCATCTACCTCCCTCTCTGTGTATCTGCAATATTTATATACCAAACAGTTATCTATTTCACGGAGATGATCTACGAAATCTTATCCGTCAGCTACCTAAACCATTCATTCTAGTAGGCGACTTCAACAGCCATAACACGTTATGGGGCAGTCATCACTCCGATGCAAGAGGGAAGGAGATAGAAAAGATACTAGATGAATTTGACCTAATTCTAATGAATTCAACTGCTCCAACTCGTTTCGATATTGCTCATGGAACCTATAGTAGCATAGACATAACTATCTGCACTCCGGAGATAGCAACTGGTTTTGACTGGTCTGTCTATTCGACGCTCCAAGGACATAGTGACCACTTCCCCATACTGATCAATAACGACAACGCTTCAATCAACGCCCCGATACCCCAAACCCTTAAATGGAACTTAAATAAAGCAAATTGGACGCAGTTCAATCATATAGTCAACAACCATTTAATTGGCCTAACCCATCCACATGACTTCCCTTCCAAACACATCAATGATATTGTTCAAGATTTTACAGAAGCAATAGTTAAATCTGCAAACCTTAGTGTTCCGAAAATAAAGATAAACCCGTGTAAGAAGACAGTACCTTGGTGGTACGACGCATGCAAGGAAGCTCTAAAGAATAAAAACCATGCTTTCTATGTCTTTAAGAGAAAACCAACTCCTGAAAATAAAGCCCAATTTCAGAAATGTAGAGCAATCGCCCGAAAAGAAATTAAAGATAGCAAAAAGAACTCGTGGCTGACATTTGTTTCCTCACTAAATTCTCAAACTCTACAAAAAGAAGTATGGAATAAACTCAAACGTGTAAATGGTACATATAACCAGTTCCACATTACTTCTCTCAGAAACCCAAATGATGGATCCTTCATAACCAACCCTCAAAACATTGCTGATAAATTAGCTGACACATTCTCCGAGATTTCTAGTGACCACAATTATGACCAACATTTTCTCCATATAAAGAAAACCAGCGAACCTCTTGATCTAAAAAGAACCTCCTCCGACTCCAATTCTAATTTAAATGAACCTTTTCAATTACAGGACATGATTATTGAACTTGACAAATGTGGCAAATCCAGCCCTCCCAGATACGGTCCCTTATGAGTTCCTAAGACAGCTCCCACTAAACGCATTAAATTATCTTCTGGCTATTTTCAACTACATATGGACCTCTCAGACGTTCCCTGATCAATGGCGCAGAGCCATTGTTGTTCCATTACTCAAGCCAGGGAAGGATAACTCAATTGCAGAAAATTACCGTCCAATCGCTTTAACAAATGCAATGTGCAAATTAATGGAGAAAATTGTTAACAGGAGATTACGATGGTATCTTGAACATATAAACTTTTTTAGTGATATACAAAGTGGATTTCGTAAAGGACGTTCAACTGTCGATACTCTCATAAGTTTGGAATCTGAAATTAGGGAAGCTTTCCTAAACAACCATCACCTCATAGCAGTTAGTCTAGATATTGAAAAGGCATATGACATGGTGTTCAAAGACCATGTACTTAAATCATTGATGGAATATAACATTTCAGGAAATATGCTAGCTTGCCACGGTGGGTGAGTGGATAGCGTGTCGGTCTACTAACCCCAAGATTGCAGGTTCGCCCCTGACCGTGGTAAGTGATTTTTGAAAGGCGGCAAAAATACGATACGCATGTCATACGATGTTGGCATGTCAAAGAACCCATTTGAATTCAGTAGGCCGAGTTCATAATGACAAAATTAATCTCTCGGGAGTTTCCGCCAGCACAAAGTTCCTCATTTCTCTACTAGAAAGCGCTATTGTGTTCAAGGAGATTAGATATCTAACATCTCTTGACTTTCATAGTAAAGGAACTACGAAATTCGACATGCAAGCTACCCTCTGGGTGTCAAATAGCAAAGCTTGCACCAGGTACCCGAGGCCATACGATATTATTATTATTATAGGAAATATGCTCTATTTCATCTACAACTTCCTCAAAGATCGTAGAATTCAAGTTAAGACAAATGGCATTATGTCACAGGAAGTTACAATCGACAATGGAGTCCCTCAAGGATCAGTTATCAGTGTTACTTTATTCCTGGTCGCAATAAACGGAATTGTATCCAACATCCACTTGCCAGTAAAGGCTTGTCTTTTTGCCGACGATTTGACCATATTCTGTGCTGGAAGAAATAGTTCAACTACTCAACAACTACTTCAAGAATCACTTGAAAATATTCAACAATGGGCAAAGATTACTGGATTCAAGTTCTCCAAAACAAAGTCCAAATGCATAGTATTCTCTAAAAACAAACACTCTGTACCAGATCCCGAGCTCAACATAAACAGTCATAAAATTGAGACAGTATCTACTCTTAAAATCCTGGGAATTCTGCTTGATAGTAAATTAAGTTGGATTCCATACCTGAAAAATCTCAAGGATGAGTGTCTACGACGGATTAATTTAATGAAGATTCTCGCAGCAAAAAACTGGGGAGCAGACTATCAAGTGCTCATGAATACTTATAGATCAATTATTAGGGCCAAATTAGATTATGGCAGTATAGTATACAACTCTGCAACAGCGTCTTCCCTCAAGATCCTTGATTCTATCCAGTCAGCTGCTCTTCGAATTGCTCTGGGAACTCTCCGCACCAGTCCAGTAACCAGTATGCAAATAGAAGCCAATGAACCACCTCTTGCATTTAGACGTCAACAACTAAGTTTATCATATGCACTCAAAGTATCAACTATGACTAAATCACGCATTAAGTCGTATGTTATTCCTACTAACAGCCACGCAAGAACAAACACTGAATCAAGACGACAACCTTCGCCCTTCAATGTCAGAATATCCAAGTTCCTTGAAGAATTAAACCTAAATATTCCTCCCATACTACTCTCAGACCATTCTCTTGATATCCCACCATGGACAATTACCTTACCAACAGTCAACTTCGAACTGAACAACTTGGTTAAAAACCAAACTGACAGATCACAGTACCATCGATTATTTCTTGAAATCTCCAATAGATACCCAATGCACAGTGCTATTTATACTGATGGTTCGAAATATGACGAAAGAAACGGTTGTGGGATAATTTATCCTGACCATACCATGCTTTTTCGACTTCCTGAATCTTTCACTGTCTATTCTAATGAACTCTTTGCTCTTAAACAGGCCATGAAATACATTTTGAATACAGCCAGCTGCAACAACTCATTTATTATTTACTCCGATTCACGAAGTGCATTAAACGCAATAGAGAATCTATCTTCGACAAACGTCCTTGTACAAGAAATTCAACTGATATTCCATAAAGTGGTGAAGCAAGGTAAACAAGTCATATTTGTGTGGGTACCCTCTCACAGAGGCATTCATGGCAATGAATCTGCCGATCAAGCAGCTAAAGAAGCCACACTTGTACCTTTATGTGATCCTACAATAGCTACACCTCATACTGACATCATTTCCTACGTCAAAAGAAAAGTATTCCAACAGTGGAAGAATCATTGGCTTATAACTTCTACCAGTAAACTCCATGAAATAACATCAGGAACCACAGAACAATATCTCCATCATAAACTTTCCAGGCAAGATCAAGTTCTAATATCACGAATAAGAATAGGTCATACCAACATCACCCACAGCTATCTCCTCGAGATGAAACAACCCCCTATCTGCTCAACATGTAACAGCGTACTGACTGTGCAGCACATAATCTCAGACTGTGCTCTCTACAACCACTGGCGCCAGCACAACAGTATTCCCAAGAATATATGTGAGGCCTTCTCATCTCTTTCACAGCTCAAAAAACTCATCAAGTTCTTCAAAGACTCGGAACTTTATTTCAAAATCTGATTGATCAACTCATAGTAGTAGGACTTTTCTTTATTTCTAGTGTTCATTTTATGATTTTATAGTGTATTCAATTCAATGTATTGTATGTATTGTATTGTATAATGTAAATCTACAGTGAAAGTCGCGATAAGACTTTCCAAGTTAAAGCGACTATAAATTAATCTAATAAAAAAAACATTTGAAGAAATAGCAGCAAAAGCTATCGCACTAGAAGCATCAAAATCGACAGCCGTGAATTTGCAGCAAAAGAATCTCCTTCAAACCCTGCAACATCAACCAGTAACTCCATCAATAAGGTAACACGAAATCAGCATACCTCCAGAGATGATTCAAGAACAAAATTTCAACCACACTCTAAAGAAAGCCAATTCATCGACCGAAATCTAGGCCTAGGATCGATTATAGAAAGCTTGGAATAGAAAATGTATGCTTACGTTGCGGCCGTGACAACCACACAGCAAAAATTGCCGTATCTCACCCCATAACCTCAAATGTAACTCATGTAATAAGTCAGGCCACATTTCCAAAGTATGTATTTCAACTCTGCTAGGGAAGAAAAGTACGAACAGTTACAACACAGAATCCACAAACAACATCACAGAAGAATATATAGTCCGGAATAATATTAATAATGTCGTGGACATTTACGAGCAACACAGCACGAATGACACAGCTAAATTCTATAAAAACGTACTTATCGAAGGAAGACGTCATAAATTTGAAGTGGATTCCGGAGCAGGATACACACTGTTGCCAAAGATAGAATTTGATCGACTATGCCTTGATGCTGAAGTTCAACCAGCTAACATTGCATTTCGGTCATTCACTCATGATGTGTTCCTACCTGAAGGACGCGTAAAGGTTTAAGTCGAATACAATTCACGTCAGTGGACCGAAGAACTCTACATAGTTCCAGATAAATTCGAACCCCTATTGGGAAGAGAATGGATCAGACATCTGAAAATAGATCTCGCTACTGTTGATCATGGAAGATGTACCGATACAAACATCAATCAATCTGATATGATGAAAACAGCTTAAGATGCAGTTCAAATGTTCCCGGAAATATTCGTGGGAAAGGTGGGAAGAGTGCCGAACATCACATGGTCACTAAAGCTCCGACCGGAAGTCAAACCTTGCTATTCGAAGGAGCGTGATGTCCCGTACGCTCTTCGAGCCAAAGTCGAACAAGAGTTGGACAACCTAGAACGCGATGGTATCATCACCAAAATCTCGACAAGTGACTGGGGATCTCCTCTAGTTGTCATTCCAAAGTCAGACGGTAATATGCGACTGTGTGTTGACTACAAAATAGGTGTCAACAGAAGGCTGATAGATTCAAATTACCTGATTCGAAGAATCGGCGACATTTTGAGCAATCTTCGAAATTCTAATTACTTCTGTCGTCTCTATCTTTACAAGGCATACTTACATTTGGCCGTGGATGAAGAAAGTGCAAAGATTCAAACTATTACTACGCATCGGGGCATGTACAAAGTAAATAGACTGTCTTTCGGAATTAAGACTGCACCTGCTGAATTCAACAGAATAATCGACCAAATATTGAATGGCCTTCCGAAGACTATGTCATATTTTGATGACATCATCATACATGGAGAAACACTGGAAGTGTGTTCTAGAAACCTCTATGCATGTCTCCAGAGATTACGTAAGTTCGATCTGCATGTCAACATGCAAAAGTATGAATTATTCACTACAAAAACAGAATATCTTGGACACGTTGTAGATCACAACAAAATATCTAAATTAAAAAAAAAAGACTAGAGCAATAAATGAAATAACTCGACCCAAGACTGCAGATGACGTTCGAAGGTTTTTAGGAATGGTGACATATTACGCACGATTTATACCTGACCTTTCCACAAAGACATATCCTCTCCGAAAACTACTTCGAAAGGAAGATAAATTTAAGTGGACAGCAGCATGCGAAGCAGCTTTCATAACGCTCAAGAATGAAGTTTCTAGTGATCAGGTGCTTACTCCATACGATCCAGAATTGCCACTCGTTGTAGCGTGCGATGCCAGTCCAGAGGGTGTCGCAGGAATCTTGTCCCATGTAATTGATGGTATTGAAAGACCTATAGCATTTGCATCCAGATCACTGACGGATACAGAAAAAAGATATAGCCAGTTGGACAAAGAAGCTCTGGCGATAATGTTCTCCGTTCATCATTTCTTCGTTTACATTTATGGAAGAAAATTTCAACTTATTACAGACAATAGACCTCTTGCAAGAATTCTACATCCAGCTTCAAATATTACAGCAATGACCTCAGCAAGATTACTCCACTATGCATCTTTCCTTCAGGAATTTGATTGCGAAGTGAAATACCGAAAGGCGGATGATCATGTAAATGTGGACTGTCTTTCACGAGCACCGAATCCAGAGCATAAAACTTCCATCGAACAAGTATTTGACAACGAAGTTTTAATGTTGTGTGATCAGATCATTAATCAGATTTCGAGCGAAGCAATAACCCCTGAAAACCTGATCAAAGCATCTCGTGAAGACGATGTACTCATCCAAATTCGAAATGAACTCAATTCTACCATACATAAAGATTCAAAGTATACCATTCAGGACGAACTCCTCTTCAGGGACCATCGGTTAGTTGTTCCAAATCAGTTACGATCAGCGGTGTTGAACGAACTACACCACACACACGTTGGAATCGTTAAGATGAAACAGCTAGCACGGAGATATGTGTACTGGAAAGGGATCGACAAGGACATTGAACGAATGGTGAGATCCTGTGAAACTTGTGCACTGCTACAGAAAAGCCCCGCAAAAGTACCTGTGCACCAGTGGGATGAACCAAGAGACAACTTTGAACGAGCACACATTGACTACGCGGGACCGTACAGAAACCTCCATGTCCTGGTTCTAGTTGATGCCAAATCTAGGTGGGCAGAAGTACGAACTCAAACAAGTGCACCCACATCAGAATCGACAATTGAAGCCCTTAGTGACATTTTTGCTACACACGGATTTCCATCAGTTCTCGTGTCAGACAATGCTACAATTTTTAATTCAATGGAATTTAAAGACTACTGCATTAAGAATGGAATTATTCAGAAATTTAGTGCTCCACATCATCCTTCAATCAATGGATTAGCCGAAAGATACGTGCAAACATTAAAAGTGAAGCTAAATGCCATGAACAATTCAGATCTGTCACTACGACAGCAGTTACAAGAAATCATGTTCAGGTATCGAGCAACTTCTTTAGCCTGCGGGAAGTCTCCAGCAGAGCTATACCTGAAACGAACCATTAGAACTCGTCTAGATGCACTTGTCCGGAGTCACTCCAAAACTCAACAATGTGACTCAAATGAACAGGCAGTACAAAGTTCTACTCGCAAGTTTTCAGAAGGAGAAAGAGTACAAGTTCGCTGGTATCCACAAAACAGAAAACCTACCTGGCGATTTGGAGAGATAGCAAAATGTTTAGGAAAACTACTCTACATTATTCTCCTCGACGATGGATCAAACATTAAACGGCACGTAAATCAAATGAGAAGGACTGGGGTTCAACCGAAAACCAAAACCCACGTATCATTGCCGATGACGTACAGGACCAACCTTCTACCCCCCAGTATATTCCTCCAGAGATCATATTCATGGACTTCAAAAACCCAGTAAATTTTAACCCTAATCCAGCAGCCGAGCCAATCAGAGATCATCGAGTTGGAATGCATGTTCGACATTCTGAGCGCCCCAGACGACTACCAGCTTACCTCAGTGACTACGTGCAATGATTTTCTTTTGCCCAGGGAAGACTGTTATATCCCGTTAACGAGCACTCTGGTGGTGGTCGCGGAAGATATATAAAGATAGACTCTCCCTGAATTTTCCAAACACCAAGGCACTACAGTTGTCATGGTGCCATTGATACATCCACTATTTATCAAGGAATATTACTCCTTGGTTATCATATCATATGTATATTAGAGTAGAGATAAATATATAAGGATTTAAGTATTTATTATGTGTTCTTCCTTCGAATATATTAAGCATGTATTCGACCACTAAAATACATAACAAGGCACAAGAAAATGCTACAGCAGTTACTCGTTTCTGGGCAAAGACAGTTTGATTATAAATACCGTATATTATACCTTTCCTCAATAATTAGTAACCGAATTTTTTTAAGTCACGACAATATGGTTTGATCTCTTTGCAAAATCTTGGTTTCATCTTTTCGCAAACTATAAAATCTAAAATCTTAAATCCAAAATCCAAAATCTAAAATCTTCAAAAAATCAAAAATCTTCTGTAAAATCAAAAATGTAAAATTTAAAATTTAAAATCTAAAATTTAAAATCAAACTTCTAAAATCTAAAATTTAATAATTCATAGTAAAGGGAATGTAATTCCAAGTAATACAAATCGTTAAATGAATTTCATTAATAATTAGTTACCGAAAATTTAAAGTCATGACATATTGCAAAATCATGGTTTGGTCTTTTCGCAAAACTAAAATAAAAAATGGAAAAACTAAAATAAAAAATCTAAAATCAAAAAATCAAAAAGCAAAAATCAAAAATCTAAAATCTACAAATCTTACATGCATTAATTTAAATCTGAAATCAGATTTTTACAATTATAAATTCAACAAATCTTGGGTTCGCAAAGCCATTATGACACCCCACGTGTCCAAATCTGATAATTGGTTTATAAATCTCAGGTCGATAACCATGCAGTTTCAGGTATTTTGTGTAAATCCATGGGCCACGGGAAACGGAAATTCGCGCCGAATCATTTGACACCTTGTGAGTCCAAATCTAATCATTGGTTAGCGATATATTAAAAAGTCGATGACCTTTTAGTTTTGGATATTTTCGGTAAATGAATGAATCACTGGAAAAGAAAGGGGGTTATGCCAAGTAATTTGTCACCTCGCGTGTCCAAATTCCGATCATTAGTTAGTGAGATACTAAAAAGCCGATGACCATTTAGTTTTGGGTTCTTTGGTTAAATTAGGGGCTAGAGGAAAAGAGAGGGGGTCATTTCGTGTAATTTGACATCTGATAGGTCCAAATCCGATCATTGGTTAGCAAGATATTAAAAAACGTTGACCTTTTAGTTTTGGATTCTTTGGTTAAATTACGGGGCTATAAGAAAAGAGAGGGCATTACCCCAAGTCCTAGGACACCTCACATGTCCACATCCGATCTTTGGTTAGCGAGATATTAAAAAGCCGATTACCTTTTAGTTTTGGGTCCTTTGGTTAAATTAGGGGCGCTATAGGAAAAGAGGGAGCATCACCTCGAGTCCTAGGACACCTCATATGTCCAAATCCGATCATTGGTTAGCGAGAAATTAAAAGAGCCAATGACCATTTAGTTTTAAATAATTTATATATAAATGGGCCTGTGAGTTATGAAAATGGCTTAGCAAGCATGGTGTGAAAGAATAAATTATGTTTTGTACTTAGGTGGAAAGAATAAGACGGGTAGTCCTATTTCAGTTCCTAAAATAGTGGTGACCCCGACGTGATTAATAACGCAAGTATTGGTAACTCTCTATCTGGTTATATTCACAAATTTTAACAAAGGAGTGATCGCAAATCGGTAGTGCAATAAATGTGTGCTCATTGCAAAGAGTTAATCAGCAGTTTAAGACCTTGGCTTTTGGAAATTAATATAATACGTACCGTACTAATAAAGAGGAATTAATAAAGAACAGGAGGATCTACAGGTTACACTTAAGATAGGCTACTTCGGGCTTAATATAACTCAACGATATTTTTGAAAGAATAATATGATATCCGCCTTTCAATCCTATTTATTATTACTACTTACATGGACATGTTTCGAGGGCTAACACTCTCCCTTCATCAACCTGTCCAACAAAACATCAACGATAACCTTCCTTATTCACAAGTACATGCAAATCACATGAAGACAGTTTCCACAGAATAATAAGAAAAAGTTCTCCAATCCATTGTTTTCGAGTCCCATTCAACGCTCCAAAGAAGATCTTCTTAATGGATTTCTAGGCCTGTGTGTACCAAAACCACTGAATCAGGCCGGTGCAGCGGGCCGCTGCCCGACTGCGTCATCCTGGGATACTCTAGTTTCCATGCTACTCCTGGCAAACATCAAGGCGGAGAAACGAGAGAACCCTTGTAAGTTAATTTTTTCAAAGGAATTTAGGTAAATGGATTTTGTATTTACTCAGTGTGTTTAATATACTGTATCACATTTATTTCCTATTTACGTTTGTGGTCGGAAACCGTGTTGTGATTTTTAGTCGAATTTTATACATGCGATGCGACGTGACCGCGTTTTTGCAGCCCCTAAACTGAGGAGGACGTGACGTCCGTGAGATTTTGATCCGTGGATTTTGATATTTATGTGCCATTGTCTGTTTTTTTACGAGCACACATTTTTATTCACTGACAGAAAACATGTACTTATACAGATGTTGTATCAAAAATACAGGGTGAATCCCACATAAGATAAACTTGTGCGTGGGCTTCATGAACACAATTTCTTAATTTATTTGCAACATGGTATTTGACTGATAATGATAAGAAAAGTTTATAGTAAAAACATTAATTATAAGGATACTAAAAATAAAAGAAGATGATACATTAATTATTTGTGACTGAGTTGGTTAAATATGTTGGTGAAAATTTATAAGTTCATTTATTCTATCAAAGTTATTAAGGAGCCATATAAAAAGCCTTTTCTTCAATATATCCAGGGTGTTATTTGTCACATAGATAAGCATGGGTCTAGTGGAAAATAATTCTATCACCTGAAACCAAAAATGGATGGGACGAAAAAAACATCAAAATATCATTTGGTTTCGGACCCTAAAAGACATGAAAAATATAATAAAAGTATTAAAAAAAACTATTTTTTGAAATTTCATTCGAATCAATTTTTATGTCATTCCTGGGACTAAGAAAATTCCGGCCAAAAAGTACAAAATCATTAATAACTCCCTAAGTATTCGTCGTATGATGAAATAGCAAGAGACAAAAAAGATGTAATGTGTTATTGTCTACAACATAGGCCATGCATAATTTTACACTCAGACATATTACGTTTCCCCCCCATAATTTCACCCCTCCCCATGGGCCCCTTAAATTGGATTTATGAAAAAAAACGGCCAAACATCTATTTACTTATTTTTTATGCTGATTTTTTTCCGCTGAGTTCCAAACTCCTCGCCTATGTCGTTTAAGAGATACACGCTCCGTTAGGAATCCTTCAACCCCCACTTTTCACCCCTTTCACCTCGTGATATACACCACATCGAAAACCCCTCAGACACGTGTCTTCTTATTTTTAATGATGAGTTTATATGCCGAGTATCACATCCCCCAATGAAACCAATCGGGAGATATTGCTATTCAATGAAATGCAGGTCTACCCCCTTAACACCCCTTTAGAACCTGAATATCCAAAAATCCTTTCTTGGTGGGCGTTTGCGGCCCTTGAGGAAGCTGCATACCAAATTTCATTCCAATCCGTTTGGTGGTTTCTGAGATTTCGTGATGAATGGATGAGTGAGTGAGTCAGTCAATGAGTAGGTGGTATATAGTAGATATGATTGATGACTGAAGAAATAACTGTCGTATGTTAAGCAACATGCTTTGTTGATACAGTTCACATGTTGGAAAAGTTGGTGGCCTTTTGTACATAACTTTTAGAATGAAATTCTGGCAGGTATTTACCTGAGCCAAATGTGAATCAAGTATTCCACCCCAACCATTTATTCCATATTGCAGTTGTGACTGGACTAGGGCAAAATATACAGTTCTCAAGACTTTTGCTGAAAGGATATTTCTGATTCTGTAAAATATATAAATTAACGTTTGGAGTTTATTGGCCAACTTTGATGCATGCAAATTCCATTTTAAATGACTATCTATAATAATCCCTAAATATGTATGCCGAGTATCACATCCCCCAATGAAACCAATCGGGAGATATTGCTATTCAATGAAATGCAGGTCTACCCCCTTAACACCTCTTTAGAACCTGAATATCCAAAAATCCTTTCTTGGTGGGCGTTTGCGGCCCTTGAGGAGGCTGCATACCAAATTTCATTCCAATCCGTTTGGTGGTTTCTGAGATTTCGTGATGAATGGATGAGTGAGTGAGTCAGTCAATGATTAGGTGGTATATAGAAGATATGATTGATGACTGAAGAAATAACTGTCGTATGTTAAGCAACATGCTTTGTTGATACAGTTCACATGTTGGAAAAGTTGGTGGCCTTTTGTACATAACTTTTAGAATGAAATTCTGGCAGGTATTTACCTGAGCCAAATGTGAATCAAGTATTCCACCCCAACCATTTATTCCATATTGCAGTTGTGACTGGACTAAGGCAAAATATACAGTTCTCAAGACTTTTGCTGAAAGGATATTTCTGATTCTGTAAAATATATAAATTAACGTTTGGAGTTTATTGGCCAACTTTGATGCATGCAAATTCCATTTTAAATGACTATCTATAATAATCCCTAAATATGTATGCCGAGTATCACATCCCCCAATGAAACCAATCGGGAGATATTGCTATTCAATGAAATGCAGGCCTACCCCCTTAACACCCCTTTAGAACCTGAAGTTGCATCTTTCGCCATTGTTACAAATTGGTGTGTGGATCTTTAGTGTTAAATTGTCTGTGGGTTGTAATGCTTTGTTGTGTGAGAAGCATAGGTATTGTGTTTTGGTTTCATTTAAGGTAAGGAGGTGGTTTCTTAGCCATTTTTGGACTGTAGCAATGGTTTCTTGAGTTCTGTTAAAAGTGTCCTCCCAAGTTGTTCCTGTGACTGTGATGACAGTGTCATCAGCATATGAGGAAATCATCGCATTACAGTTCAGCTCACACAAATCTTTAATATATAACAGAAAAAGAATAGGACCTATAACTGTTCCTTGGGGAATTCCAATTTTTACTTCAGCACTTCTACTTAGAGTATCTTTGATTCGTACCTTTTGTATTCTGTTAAAAAGAAAGCTTTTCATTAGTTCTTGAGGGGTACCACGAATACCTTCCTTTTCAAGTTTTCTAATGAGTATATTGTGGTCTACGGTGTCAAAAGCCTTTCTTAAATCCAGGAACACAGAAATTATTCTTTTAGAACTATCAATGGCTTTATACAAATAATCAGTAAGGGGGAATAGTGCATCTTGAGTACTAGTGTTTGGTCTAAACTTACTCAGATAGTTAAGTAACCTGGTTTTGATGCATTTCTCTAGTAGCTTAGAGAGGTGGGTTGTGAGGGAAATTGGTCTATAGTTATTTAACTCTCTTTTATCATCTGGTTTATGGACTGGTGGTGTATTCTTGGAATACACGGTACGAGAGAATATAAAGTTTAATGCTCTTTGCATGTTCATTCCTTCCTCTTTGTCAAACACCAACAGTGATCTTCTATTTTCGCTTTGGTTATCATGTCGCTTATATCTTTTATGAGTCTGTTCTAGATATATATCTTCCATGACCCACCTAGCGTCATCTAGCAGCGAATCTCTGAAGCTCTTCAACTCTTCCTGGTGCAAGAGGACTTCCTTCTCAATCTGGCCACCAGATTTTGTTACCATCGCCAGCTATTATCTCCATGAGCAAGAGAACTTCGTCTCCTTTTTCACTCACCATGCTGTGCTAGTATCGCCTGCTATCAACTCTTTGAAGACCATTCATCAAGACGAACATTTATTTTTATTATGTTGGTCATGCTTATATGTATACCTTTTGTTTCCTACCCCCACTCTTTTCCCTTCCTAGGTCCCTCTGTGCTTCGCTGAGCAGGTCTCACTTCTAAGTCGGCAGTTGACTCGGTCAGTTAAGGCTCAACTCGAGCCAGTCTCCTCAAACCAAGAGACACTCTCTACGTTCTACGCCATGTTGGCACATTAGATATCGTCAAGGGGAACTTCACCTTCGACATGAAATCAAGTTAAGTACAAACTTCAAGTTTTAACCTCATCCTCATGGTTTTAACTTCCACATGCTTTTAACTAATATTTTATAGACATCGTGAGATTACTTATTTTGGGGCAAAAATCATTCTTCGTGGGATTTGCCATGTTGAGCTTTTGTCTGTCTAAGCCAACCTTAATAGAAAGTAGCCTTTCTTAAGCTATTTAATTGAGAAATCTTCTCACTACGTGGGATATTATCTGATACCCGCTGTCTATAAATGACTAAGCCAGTTCCTCCGCTGGATCATCTTTGCCCCATACTTCTATTAAGATCGTTCTGGAACCTTCCAGATCCTGTACTTTATCTACAAGTCCTGCCGTCATGTATTTTTCACTCACTTGTGGGAATACTATTTAAAATGAGGAATCTTCCTTATAAATTACCGCAATAACAAATTTTCTTCCACCGCTGGAATGTTCTATGGCGCATTTAATTGTAATTTACAAACTTCTCAAGAAATAGACTCTCGCCTACCTAGTGCAACCAGTTCTTTTCATTATTGCAATAACTTTCTTTCCCATAAACTTCCGTGTCTTTACAGTGAACTTTGCATCCATTTTACAGACTATAATGAAAACTAGTGCTTGTTCTACTTTTCTACCGCGTCGCGATCGTCCGCTCATATTAAATAAGGCCATGAACATTGATCCTAAATCCCAATTATCTTTCCTCCACCTTCTACTAACAAACCATATTAATAAAATTGTAACTTTTCTATAAGGTGTCACTCACGAAGTGCCCTCCCATTTTGCTGGTTTATCATTAATTACTTTCTGTATAACTACGTGTTTTATACACGGTTCAAACTTACATTGTTTCTTCCCTATGATCAGGGAAAACAATACTTTCAACTCTTGAGTGAGTTATTTCTAGATTTCATGAAATGGATCTGCCCCATTTGGCTCGTGATTCCTACTTAAACATAGGAAGTCTAGAACCTTCCTTTTGACTTTCTCTTCAGGTTTCACCGTAAGTGACCTGCACTTTTTTGTATAATTGTTATAAAGTGATTCTGCACAAATATAAGAAGTTGTAGGAACTTCTATCTTATCTTCATGTTTTTCTTATTGTTATTTTTGAAGTTGTCACTTTTTCTAGAATATTCTCTCAGAAATTTCTTAAAGTACACTCCTTGTACTCAATCTAATGTTTAAACTTTAATTACTACAATTGTCTTTTTTAAATCTTATAAAGATTTTATAATATATATATAAGGTTTGAAACCTCATAAATTGTAAATTGCCTGGAGCAAACGTTAAATGTTTTCTGAGGTCTGTGACCCAAAATTTGTTAATCAAATTGAAATTATATATTTGTTAAAGTTAGCAACTTCTTTTGAAATGTTAAATAAATTAAGCGTTTCTTTTCTCTTTCTCATTTTTCTAATACAACGGTTAGGCAAGATCCTGTCTTCCCTGGCTTTCCCTACTCAATGCCATTAAATCCATCAATAGGGCTTTCACCACTCGTTGCATTTGAGCAAGAACTCTTAGTGGTAATCTTATTTAAGTTTGTTTTAGCTTTAATAGCTAATTCTAATTGGCCAGTAAGGCAAGTAAAGCTCGCTACGCCAGCTACCTGCTTGTGGAGATCCTCTCCGAAAACTTATGGTCAGTTTTCCAAAAGATAAGTGTTTCTCTTTGTCTAAACTTTTAGCCGGCTCCTCGCTGAGTAAAAGCTTAGCCATTTCCAAATGCAACCATTGGTTCATTTACCAAAATTACTCCCCAAGGTATATTTTTTTTTATTATTCTCCTTCGTGGAAGCACTTGGTCGCTTTTTAGGGAACTCCATAACTTTGAAAATTGGAAATACCAAACCTTATTTAAATTATTGGCATTCTTCGAATTACTTTGCAAAAACGAATTGCTTTGAACAGGCATACAATAAATTTGTTACTCTCAGTCTTGCCAGACCATCACTCTTCCCCATAGTACGCAGATACATGCTTGAGAGGGATTACACTAAAGCCACTCTCTTGCTAACCGCCCAAGTTCTAGCTGTGTTTCCCGTCAGCTTGGACCAAGCTCTTACCCACTTTAGGTATCCGAGAGCGGATTTGCGGTGGCAACCGCCTCTAAGTGCATTTAAAGTTAAATTTATAACTTTTGTGGGACTCTCCTCCTATTTTCCTATCCTTTTTCTCCAGTCCAAAATCTACCTCCTTTTCTTAATCATCTTCCCTTGGTGGTTAGGTTATTCCTCAGCCAATAATCTACCCAACTGGGATTATGATGGAAATTTTGAATGAGTCTGGAAATTGTACTTTCGTTAGTGATAAATTAAAAATATGGTGCAGTGGTTGTAGAATTTCTGAACTGATTATCTTAATTGTTTTACTAGAGATATTATCATAGCAATTTGCTGAGTTATCTTGTAGAGCAGCTATGTGGTTTGTTATTTCTGATTTTGTTATGGGTATAAAAAAGATAGACTGAGGTTGAGATTTTGCAGTGCTATCACGTGCATTTGTGTTGTCAGGTTTCTTTCTTGTATTACTTATTTTTTCAGAAAGTTCTAATCCTATGTTACTAAAATAGTCGACAAATTTGTTTGCAATGGCAGCTGGTTGGGATGTTTCTTGTGAGTCTCTGATAAATATGCTGTCAACAGCTGAAGATTTATTTCCTTTCCTACATGTTAAATCATTAATATTTTTCCAAAGGACTTAAGAATTATTGGAGTTTGACATAATTTGTTTGGAATAGTACCTTTCTCTTGCTATTTTAACAAGCCTGTTTATCCAGTTTCTGTACAATTTATGTTTATTAACAGTTTCTGGGACCTCATCACTGTTTGAAGAACTCTTCCTTTGTTTAACAATTTTCTGATGTAATTTATCTCTTATTCTAATAGAAGTTAAAATTCCAGTTGTGATCCATGGAGTAATTTTTTTAAATTTTGATCTTACGTTATTTATGGTAGTAGAGTGTTCAGAGATGTATTGAGTCAGTAACTTAATGAAACTATCAGCTGCTTTGTTAGCATCATGTTCAGTTATGATAGATTCCCAAGTTCCTTAGTTAAGGATTTTTTAAGAGTTTCATAATTTATTCTTACATTGTTCAAAGTATTTTCTCCTGTTTGTAGAGTATATTTTTGAGATTTATTTTGTATGAGAAATGTAGGACTGTGATCTGTGATACTGGTATGCAGAACAAAAGGGTCAAAGTTGCTGTTTCTGTGGGACTTAACATGTATGTGATCGATACATGTTCTGGATTTTGGGGTTATTCTAGTTGGTGAGTTTATGTACGAAATGAATCCATTTGCATGTAATACATTTAAATACTCATTTTTAATATTTTGGGCATATTGCCTTTGTAGGATTTAAAATATCAATATTTATATCTCCTATTAATATACTGTGTGTAGCTGTAGGCAAGTGCTGGAGAGTATTTCCTAGTTCTTCTATGAATTTCTTTGGGCTTGTGGGGGGTGATCTGTATATAGCAAGTACCACGTATCTTTCTTTATTATATATGAAGGTGAGTAGGCTAGCATTTGCAGCGTTCAGTGCTTTTACAGTAGATATTGTAATATTTTGTATGAGGTGTTCATGCACATATATCTTTATGCTGTCATGGGTAGAATTTTGAGGTGGTATGAAGTACTCATTATATCCTAAAATAGCAAATGGTATACCCTCAATGGCTGAGTTTCAGACAGTATAATGACATCTGGCTTATGATCAAGTTGATCGAGCATAACTAGCATACTTTAAAAATTTGTTATCATGCCACATATATTTAGGTACATGATTTTAATTCCTGCAGTAAAGCTAATTAATTTGTTCAAGTCTTGAGTACTGTTTACAATCTTTGAAGTAATATCTTGAAAATTAAGGTCTACTTCGTTATCTGATTCCATGCCCTGGTTGTTTTATTTCAGGGTACTTCCATAATTACTTTTCACTCACTTAGAAACAAAAGTTCATAAAATATTGATTGATGACTTGGCTCAGGCAAACATACCTTCAGTTTCCTTGATTCCCATGAACTGTTGGCAGGTCAGCTGCAGTCTTGATTTGTAGAATCGGGCTGTTTTATTTTTCCCGTTCCTGGTCCATGCGAATGTATAATTCATTGTCCGTTTAGAATTCCTGGCAAGCCAATATAAGTTTTGGTTGTCTTTGGTTAAATGTTCATTTACATACACTGTCGAGTCTCCCTTGATCTTGACATCTGTGCAAAGAAGTTTCCCATGTTTTCGTTTCTTGCTCATGATCATGTCTTTAGTTTGGCGGGAATAAAATTTTGCTACTATGAGGGGTGTTTTCTTCTTGTCATCCTTATCTGTAAAGGCTGGAAGTCGGTGGCAATATTCAATGTCCTTATCAGTTTCGATTTCAACACCAACTGCACCCGCCACTTGAGCCACAATATTATACGCATTCTCCTGTTCGGAGACTGGTATCCCGGCGATTTCAAGGTTGTAATTCTTAGAGCATTGCTCCAAGTCATTAACTTGCCTTTTAACATGCCCATTTTGTTCTTTAAGCAAGCCATTCTCAACTTTAGTGTTGTTTACCTCTAGAGTGAGTTGGTCAATGCAAGTATTTAGTGTTTTGCTCCAAGAGTTCATCAATTTTTTTGATTGATACTCCAGAGAGCTACAAACATCTTTTAGTACTTGTTGCATATTGTTAACCGCTTCACATAAGCTTGCGGTGTCCGGTTTGACCTTAGTCGGCTGAAAACTAGATGTAGCTGTTTTGATTGAATTAGGGTTATGTTTGCATTGTTTACAATGCCACAAAATTTCGCCCGGATTTGCAAGCATCGCTTTAAAAACGGCGTTCGTCACACAAGCACAGTTTAGATGAAACATTTCACCACACTTTCCGTCACATTGTACGAAATTTTCATTCTCCTTCAGCGAAACTTTACAGGAGGTACATATAACATTACTATTCTTGGGCGCCATGTTTACCAAATTATTATCATTATTATTCAAAATTAAACAATAAATCCGTCATAGCATTCATGATTGAGACGTTGCTAATTGTACTCTTTACAACTACAATATTTGCGGGCGAAGCCGCGACGGGTAATGCTAGTTTGTATATAAATCTGCAACTGTATTATTTTTGAGAGAATCACTATCGATGATCTACTTATAATACTCACAAGTAACTTACAATAGATTTCTGGATGAAAAATTTAGAAATTGGGAAATATAGATAAATATATTTTTTCTGTTTTTTTTTCTTTTCCAACTTTGTCATGCTACCCTTTATTGTTCGAGTACTTTTTGAAATGCTCTTTAAGTTAAAACTCTGTTTTATATATTTATCATGGCCGCTACTGTTACTCAGGGAATTTTCTGATATATCCTGGAAAAATCAGGGAATAGTCAGGGAAAGCTGGTGGTTGTTTTGGTAGACATCCTGTAATGATGGTGTTGCCTCACTTTCACTCTCAGGATCTAGTTGATCATCTGCCTCTAAATAAGATGTCAGGGAATAAGCTGTACTGCAGGTCAGCATGTTTGACAACAACCCAGAAAGTGAAAACAACCCCTCTCCCATCGTGTCAAGGACGTCCCGGAAAAATAAATAACCAATTAAGGCAATCTTGTAGCATCAGCTTTCCAGCAGTATGAAGTACGGTACTTAGATACATCTGTTGGCGAGTAAGGGGTAGGCTTTCTACTCAAATATCAACCTCACCTGCACGTGGTGCACCCTGCTTTAGACTAACGAGGCTCTGACGAGCAAGTGACTCCCGGGGTAAGGAGTCCCCCATTATCATGCCACCGGCTCCCTAGGGAGACGAATGAGCTAGTAGTGGTTAGGGCACTCTCTTGCTCTTGGGGCAGGAAACTTTCCCCAAAGGCGGATGGACCACGTGTGGTCAACGGCATAGAAAGTCCTCAACGGCAGAGCAGGCATAAGGACAATTAGTCCCTTCTTGGCTGGAATGGTAGATGGAGGCTGCAGTGACTAGGATTTATTCAATCATCTTGCATCTGCTTGCCATTGAACATCTTTCCTAAGTCATCAAGACATGTGCGTTTGTTGATGTGCAGCAACATTCTCACGTTAAAAGATTTCACGCACAGTAGTCTTCCAAGAACTTTTGACTTTCTTCAAAGTCCTGTGGCAATCATGAAGTTGCGACGGGTGCAGAATTGTGATGTCTGGGAGCCTCTAGTGATAATTTAGTACGTAGGCGGTAGATGTGTGATCGGTCGTCTTGCTTAGGGTTGTGGCTGTAGAGCAATTCGCCCCCTGCAACTACGACTGAGCAGTCCCATTTAGGGTCCACTCTGCTCACCCCACATGGGAAAGGGGCTAGAAAAGGTGCCCTAAACATAGTCAGCCACTTATAATACCGATTCGATAGCCGCATCCAAAGGTGTCACCTCCATGCGGTCGAAAATGCATGATAAATAACAAATTTTATTTTGCATCCTGGAATGTAAGAACACTCACTGATGACCCCGCAAATGAGAGACCTGAAAGGAGAACAGCTATTGTGGGTAGAGAGCTACGGAGATATGACATTGACATAGCAGCACTTCAGGAGACCCGTCTTGCTGAGGAAGGTCATTTGAATGAGCAAGGTGCAGGATACAGCTTCTTTTGGAAGGATAAACGTGCGGATGAACACAGAATGCATGGAGTTGGCTATGCCATTAAGAGCAAGCTTCTCAAGGATCTGCCAGAGCTTCCAACTGGGTATAATGAACGCCTCATGACACTAAGATTTCGGTTATATAACAACCAGCCTGCCACGGTGATCAGCGCATACGCCCCCACACTAGATGCTGATGATGACATTAAGGAAAGGTTCTATTCAGATCTGGATACCATCCTATCAAACATCAACCGTGAAGATAGGATCATCTTACTCGGCGATTTTAACGCTAGAGTGGGCAAGGACTACAATGTTTAGAATGGTGTCATTGGTAAGGAGGGAGTTGGGAGCGAAAACTCCAATGGTATCAGACTGCTCTCCAAATGCAATCAACATGAATTGGTAATCACCAATACCATCTTTCGCCAAAAGAATCGCTTTAAAACATCATGGCAGCACCCTAGATCGAAGCACTGGCATCTTATTGACTACCGGTATGTGATTGTACGCAAGAAAGATTTACGAGTTGTTTTTATCACCAAAGCAATGACAGGAGCCGATGACTGTTGGACAGATCACCGGCTTATCAGATCAGTTATGCGTATACCATTATCCACACACAGGAGGAAGCAACAGAAGATCTGTAGACATATTTTTGATACCGAGAAGTTTGGTAAGTCAGAGCATATCTCCCAATATAAAGAGTTGCTTAGCCAGACACTGCCACAGGAATACCATCCAGATGTAACACAGCATTGGGAAAGTCTGAAGACCACTATTCAGAATGCTTGCAAGGAAATGCTGGGATATAAGACTAGGAAACATCAAGACTGGTTTGATGAAAATGATGAAGAAATTGAAGCATTAATCTCAGAAAAGAGAAAAGCCTTGCAAACTTGGAGAAAAGATATGAACTCCCGTGCTAAGAAAGAAGCATTTTGTCTTGCGAAGGCAAATGTCCAAAGAGGAACTCGTGCGCTCAAAAATACATGGTGAACATCCAAAGCTAAAGAGCTGCAATATCTAGCAGACAAAGATTCACGACAGTTTGTAACCTAACTTTTCTAGGTTACAGAGACTCCTTTTAGTTTCTTTTAGGTATTTATTTTTATCGGGTTGCCAGCCATGGACATTTATTTGGTAGACCACCACAGAGAGTCTTATGAGTTCAGCGCCTTAGAGATTCTTGGTGGTGGTCTGGCCTTGGCTGATTGCAATGGTGCCTTGATCTAATGGCAGAGGTAACCATGGTGATGATGTTTGTTGTGGTAGTTTTTGTGGCAAGATGGAGGCTGCTATATGATCAATTAGGCCTAGTTGGTTCGTGAATGGAGATTTTGTTGATGTGGTTGCTGCCAGGAAAAATGGAGGCTGGTTGTTTTTAAGTAAAATGTGGATGCTCTCTGATCTGAAAATTGAAACTTATGAAGAAATAAAGAGGTTGTCTAAAAAAAAGTGTGGAGGAGAAGAAATATAATAGTTGTTAATGCTGCACAACAGATGCAGGTAATGGAGCTTGCTTTTTATAAATTAAAGAAATAGTGGATTTTGGGAAGATAGTAAGTTAACCTGTTCTTTGTGAGATCTTTTTTTTCTTTAAGCCCCACGAACCTGAGGTGACTAGCTCAAAGTATTATATCTATGACAATGGCGCCCAAGGTTTAAACACGATGAATTAATGAATTACACAAAGACAGGAGTAGGGATGGCCGAAAATAGTAGAAATATTGAAACTGAGATGATGGCCATGTTGTAGACGCTTCTGCTCCGCTATGAAAAGTACGAAGGGATGGAGGAGAGGATCACCTCCCAGGTTACCTACCAGATGACCTCCCAGATGACTAGTTTAAACGAGGAAATGTCTGAGAAGCTTGACAAGGTCAAAGAGCAGGTGGCTAGCATATGCATCGTAGATGAGAAAGTTGAGATGGTAGAATTTGAGTGCGTGGTTGTGAAGGAGAAGAATGAGAAGATGGAGCAGGAGGAAGAAAAAGGGAAGTTGGAAGAACAGAGAGTGGAGGTCATATGCATTGTGGAAGAGAAAGTTGAATTAGTAGAATCTGTGAGTGTGTCTGTAGAGGAAGATGAGAAGATCTATGAAGTACTTGATGATAGGGGGCGCAGGAAAAATAATCAAGAACTGGAAAAGATAAGGCAAGGTTGTAGTGGTATATGTGGTAGAAACAATAGCAAGCGAAGAAGAGAGAGAAGTTGTGGAGGTAGACACAGAGGTCGCCGCCGACGTAAAAGAAGAGGACGACAAATGGAGGAAGGGAATAAAACTGAAAACAAGGAGGAAGATAAGATAGAACATAACGTGAAGAAGCGTAGGAGGAGAAAGATGAGGATATGCAGGAGAACAAGTTGGAGAAAGAAATGGACCAGATGGAAGGCAAAGGGAAGGAGTAAGAAGAGGAAGAGATGTCAGGCAGATAGAGATAAGAGAGTGAAGGATCAGAAGAAGAAAAAGGAGAAGATAAAAGGGATAAAGGCAAAGAGAAAAGAAAAGATGAGAAGAGAGGAATTGCTACGCAAGATAAGGCAGATGAAGAAAGAGAAGGGAAAGGAGAGACTGAAGGCTGAAGGCAAGTGGCTGACGCACATGCAGAAGACAGACCGTGCGTGTGCTCAAGCCTTGCTACAGGTTTGCATGGCCCAAGGCATGGAACTGCCTGCGGTGGACGACCGCAGGCTTTCTCGACCCGGTATCAGGATACGGCCCAACAAGACCAAGCAGCAGCAAGCGACTCCCGACCAAGAAGGACAGCAGGTGGAGGTGAAGAATGTGGGCCAGGTCCCCCTGCCGTCAGAGGGCAGCACGGAACTCAAGAAGGATGAGGAAGAGAAGGATATGAAGGACACCGTAGAAGTGGTAAAGGAAGTGTGGGAGGCGGCTGATACTGACGGTGAGTAAGTAGAAGTACTATGAAATCTGCGGCGCAGAAGAACAGAAGAAGGAAGCAGCCAAGATTGAAGCAGGAGAAGCACCTACAGAAGGAGACGGGCTCCGGAGAGGTCGGAAGGAAAAGACTTGATGATGATGATGATGATGATGATGATGAAACGAAGAGGTTTATGATAACGGCAAAGACTGGTCTGATGACGATTCAGCCGTTTCTTCTGACTATGATGTTGTTGTAGGATTTTTCTGAGGCTGCAGGAGTGTCTGATAGACTCGATGAGATGGGTTCGGCTGCTATATTGGAGGAGAATATATTTGTGCTGGTGATTCTGGTTAATCTAGAATGGTTGTTTCTACGATGATTGTGCCTATGGTTTTTCTGGCTATGATCTGTGATTTGTTACTGTTTGTGATTTTTGTTTTTGTTAGTGTTTGCTTCATGTATTTCATTTATGTTTATGTTTTGAGGGTTGAGAGTGAATTTCTAACCTTCAGTTAGAAATTCCCTCTCAAAGGGGGCGTCTGTTACCTAACTTTTCTAGGTTACAGAGACTCCTTTTAGTTTCTTTTAGGTATTAATTTTTATCGGGTTGCCAGCCATGGACATTTATTTGGTAGACCACCACAGAGAGTCTTATGAGTTCAGCGCCTTAGAGATTCTTGGTGGTGATCTGGCCTTGGCTGATTGCAATGGTGCCTTGATCTAATGGCAGAGGTAACCATGGTGATGATGTTTGTTGTGGTAGTTTTTGTGGCAAGATGGAGGCTGCTATATGATAAATTAGGCCTAGTTGATTCGTGAATGGAGATTTTGTTGATGAGGTTGCTGCCAGGAAAAATGGAAGCTGGTTGTTTTTAAGTAAAATGTGATTCTCTCTGATCTGAAAATTGAAACTTATGAAGAAATAAAGAGGTTGTCTAAAAAAAGTGTGTAGGAGAATAAATATAATAGTTGTTAATGCTGCACAACAGATGCAGGTAAAGGAGCTTGCTTTTTATAAATTTAAAAAATAGTGGATTTTGGGAAGATAGTAAGTTAACCTGTTCTTTGTGAGATCATATATATATATATTTCTTTATGCAAGTAAATTGCCCCACGAACCTGAGGTGACTAGCTCAAAGTATTATATCTATTACAAGTTCTTCCAAGCCACAAAAGCGATTTATGGCCCCTCCACGTTTGGTAGAAATCCACTTTGGTCCAGTGACAAAAGTACACTTCTAAAATATCAATACTCCATAATGAATAGGTGGAAGGAGCATGAACCAGGCAGGGCCCTGGGGCTGGAATCTCTCGGGGCCCTGGGGCTGGAATCTCTCGGGGCCCTGGGGCTGGAATCTCTCTGGCCCCATCTATAACTTAATTCTGTAAATTTAAATTATAATCCTCGTAAATTTGCACAAACTGATTTTGCGCATTTTTTGCACAAAATGTTCATCGTGAAATCAATTACAAGAACATAAAAACAGCAAGCAATAATAATAATAATAATAATAATAATAATAATAAATGTAGCATGCTGAATTGCTATGCCCAAGATCGCGGGTTTAAACCCGGCCGAAGTCGTCTGATTTTTAAAATGTCATAGATTTTTGGTATGTAAAATAACCTAACACTTCAATTGGTAGTGTGTAGCCAAAATTTGTAAGTTATTTGGTTTGAAACGCTCTCAAGTTCCAACGTTCGCCACTGGGTGTCAGTTACATTGGCGTCTGGTAGCCCAAGTTGGAACTACTTGACATTGAACTTGTTAGGGAGCCTACGGGCGTTCAATTGAAATGTCCTGATATGGCCATTGGCTGCAATAAATAGGCTACTTTATAATAATATTTCAATTATATATTCCACTAGTTCAGGCTATGTTTATTATCACAAGCAGAGCGTGAATTACTATCAATATAAATAAGATAATGCTGGTATGATAAATGGACAACGGTCAAACCGGAGGAATGCACGCAAAGTCAATGTTTATACCTGACAAGCGCGTACCAATGCATTATTTTCAAGTAACAAAAATAAATATCAGAATAAGACCATCGAAAACAAGGTAATAATTTTCATTAAATTCACTATACTGTTTAGTTTTGACGTTTGACAGATCTTAATTACACCCGATGAGGTAACATTGTAAGCATGCACAGTGTTCAGATTTAAAGTTGAGCAGATCCTCTTTGATATCAATCATTTTAGAACTTCAGAGATGCTCGTTTGTCGTACACACACTTGAAAAGAAAATGCATTTACCGAACCGTAATTTCATCGCCTTTACAGTATTTAATTTGGGGAAAACATTCACATTGAAAGAAGCTGTTGTCCATAAACTCGGAAACAGGTGGGTTCGAATTCCACCGTCAGTGATTCTAAGCTAATTTTACATGATTCATCGTTTTAACCCTATAGCCATAGGCTGTAGTTGCACAATCATACATTCATTTCCTCCCTAATTCTGTACAAATGAATTACAAATATATTATTAACTTCAGATATAGATTGTCGGACAGAGTTCTACACGCACAGTAAGTAGAAAGGACTGATGACCACGACGTCCTCAGACCCAAAAATTAATCAACAGGAACTGCATGTTAAAAGAGGTGAAAGGGTACACTGTACACTGATCAGTACTACGGCCTCTGTGACATATGACGTAATCTTTTTTCATAATGAAAAAATGATTTTTACACAAAGTCAAAACTCATTTTAAAATACGTTTTATATGTAGTGTTTTTATGTTGACATTCTTAAAATGTGCTGCCCTTGAAGACTCACGCCCCTGGGTCCAAGCCTAAAAACTGGTAAGTGTTTTGGTTGAACGGCGATCACACAAATTTGTACATTAAACAAAGCAAGATATATTTTCATAATTAGGTACAGGTGTACAGTACTCAAACGTAAGTCAAGTTATTATGTGCTATCAGTAGATAGCAGCTGATCAGTGATTTGCTTTCACAAAAGAAGAAAATGTGAATTTGAACTATATTTTGTAATTTGCAGTCAGCAGATTTCTTATAATTTAATATATTTTTTTAATTTTATTAATGCAGCCAATGGCCATGTACTTTTCTTTTCAGGACGGGTCAGGGAAAGGATATTGAAAGGAAATCGGCCGTGGACCTATTGAAAGGAACCGTCGCGGCATTTGTCTGGTGATGAAAATGGGAAACCACGAAAACCATTTTCAGGACGGCCGAGGTGGGAATCGAACCCACGCTCTCCCTATGCCAGCGAGGCACGAGGTAGCGCCTTAGCGCTCTCGGCCACCTGCTTTGCAGTAAGCAAAACTAGAGCCAGGTTCTCCTAAAAATCCCCAAACCTATCTATGACTGGTGACCATCAGGGACGGATTTAAGCCAAGATTATGGGGGAGTGGACACACAGGGGATCTGGGGGATGGAATATCACCAAGCTCAGAGTGGAGTCCGGGGGTCCTCCTCCGGAAAATTTTGCAAACATTATGTCCAATTTATTGAGTTATAGGCCATTTTGGTGATTAGTATTGTGATATTTTGGAGTAAAAATTTCATGACCATTGAAATTTAGTGGCTTATAGAAAAGACTCTCCCGATATTGAAGTAAAAGCTCTCGCACCTTCAAGAAAGACCCCGCGGTGTAGCTCACCAATGACCGTGAGGGGGGGCTACAGCAAGACTGCAGATCAGAGGTTCGAATCCCGGTGCCGACAGCGGCTATCCTGAGTGTGGTTTTTCACACTTCCTCCAGAAAAATGCCGGGATAGTACCTTATTTTAAGTCCAGGGACACCTACCCCCCTCTTAACCCTAATAATTGCAGTAATAGTCTCTACGGCTAACGCTTCCCAGTCGGCAACTAAGAGTATGGCATGCGATTGATCATGTCACAGAGGTCATAGCATAGCACAGTGTATACCCTGCTTTTCGTCCAGCAGTGGGTGGTTTTAAGAGGGTCTAAGTTTCTACTCCCCAAGACAGATAGTTTCAACAATGTTGCTAATACACCTCTCTTGTTATACAACAACCTTTAGCCTCCCCTTCAGTCTACAAAATTTGCACGTTTTTAGCCTATTTTCATTTTATGAAAAAAAATAGGCTTATGAGATCACCTTTTGTCCGTGTGTCTGTGTGTGCATGTGTGATTCGTGTGTGTGTGTCCCTAATAACTTCTAAACGGCTGGAGCGATTTCAATGAAACTCGGTAAGGTCATATCACTATTTTAGCCGACCCCGATCGTGCCCTTCAAATTTTATTACGTCTTACCAATCCAACATGGCGGCTGTGCGAAATATTACACCGCCATTCTATATCTCCAATACTATTACTGATATCACCCTGACATTTTGTATGATGATAAAGGGCACTACTAGAACTTCACCTATGAGATTTTCAAAAACCTGGTGACTACAAAACGAGCATGGCGGTCAAGCGAAGTTAAAACATTTAAATAGACTTTTCTAGCGATTTAACCACCCAAACGCAGTGAAACTTGGTACAGCAAATGTTTATGCACATTGTAATGCAATCGCATCTAATTTACTGTCCCCGCGCCAGCTCTGAGGACGCGGGGTATGAGGTAAGGGGAGCGGGAACGACGAGTGATCGAGGGAATTCCTGTCCATGCTTATGCTTATACTACCTCAGTGGAGACATAGACTTCAACTGTGTGGTTCTTATAGTGTTATGTCGGTGCGAAAGAAAAATAAAGTTGTGCATTCTGAGGGTCGTGGTATCATAAGTAACATTATTGTAAAATGTGATGAAGAGGCTAAAAACAAACGTTTTGCTTTCACAGTAAACCAGGCAACACGAAGAGCTGCTCACTATGCTGGAGTGTCCGAATCTTTTATTAAAAAGATACGGAAGGAAACGAGGGAATTGGCTGAAAGAGGCGAGGGTAGTGTGCTGTCCACTCCGGGTAAGAAATGAAATACTAGGCCATCACACACTGTAGTGAACATTGATGATTTTGATAAATGTGTAATTGGTCGTGCTATTCAAGCGTTTTATGTGGAAGAAAAACGTGTTCCTACCATTCCAAAACTAATGCCTGTGATACAAGGCAAAATAACTTTTCCTTGGTCACACACTTCATTACGAAAAGTAGTAAAACAAATCGGTTTCCGGTGGAAAAAATCTCAAAATCGGAGGAAGATTTTAATTGAAAGGCCTCACATCGTATCGTTGCGTCACGACTATCTAGTGAGAATAAAACAACTCAGGCAAAGAGGGCAACAGATAATTTATCTTGACGAAACTTGGATAGATAGTAATTTAACTTTTGGAAAGTGTTGGCAAAGTGAGGAAGTATTTGGAGTACAAGCTAACGTGAATTCAGGTAATAGGTTAATAGTAGTTCACGCTGGGGGTATAAACGGCTTCATAGAAAATGCTCTCCTCATCTATAAAGCCGGTACGGCAAGTGGGGATTATCACGGGCAGATGAACAGTGTGAATTTCATCAAGTGGGCCACCGAGAAGTTTGCACCCAATCTACCACCTTCATCTGTAGTTGTGTTAGATAACGCACCATATCACTGCACACAGATAGAAAAACCACCCACAAAGTACTCTGTGAAATCAGATATGATATCGTGGTTACGCAACAAAGGAGTTACTTGCGACGAGTCAATGAGAAAAGAGGCACTATATAAATTAATAGAAGTGTTTAAACCAAAAGAGAAATTGTTTAAAATTGACTCTCATTTGCAATCCTTGCACATACTGTGCTCCGCATTCCCCCATACATGTGTGATCTGAATGCCATCGAACTAGCTTGGAATAAGGTGAAACGTGAGGTGCGCGAAAGAAATGTTACCGAGGATTTATCCCTTCAGAAACTAAGAGATATTACTCTTAAAGCGATAACATCTGTAACCAATACTGACTGGGAAGGGTACTGTAGGAGTGTTCAGAAGGTAAAGGATGAATATTGGGAGAAGGACGGCATTGTCGCTGATGTCATTGATAGCATAGTGATACACCTGGATGATGACAGTGATGATAGTGATTCCTCCAGTGGATGTGAAGAGTGGAGTTCCGAAAGTGAGGCAGAAGAAGAAGACCAGGATTCTCCATTAGCAACACCGCTACTCTAAGGTGAGTACATGTTTTTGCATAGTATAGTATAGTGCTACGTCATCACTGGCTCACTCACTCCACATGCCTACGAGGTCCTCAGAGCTGGCGAGGGGACGGTAGTTCAATTGTTGACATAATCTCAAGATGGCGGCTGTGCGAAATATTTCACCGGCATTCTATATCACCGAAACTAATACGGATATCACGCTGAAATGTTGTACGGTGATAAACGGCACTACGAAAAGGTCATCTATGAGACTTTGAAAAACCTGTTATCTACAAAACAAACATGGCTGCCAAGCGAAATTTATTCTTTTAAGTTGACTATTCGCGATTTAACCAGCCAAACGCAATGAAACTTGGTGCAGCAAATGTTTAAACACATTGTAATGCAGTGGCATCTAATTTAGTTCAATTGTCCACATAACCTCAGGATGGCTGCTGTGCGAAGTATTTCACCGGCATTCTATATCTCCGAAACTATTACCGATATCAGCCTGAAATTTTGTACGGTGGAAAAGAGTACTACTAGAAGTTCATCTATGAGACTTCTGAAAACCTGTAAAATAAAAAAAGGAAAAAGCGGCCAAGCGAAGGTGAAACATTTTAATAGACTTTTCTCGCGATTCAAGCATCTGAGCGCAGTGAAATATTGTACAGTAAATGTTTATACACATCGTAATGCACTGGCATCTAAATTAGTTCAATTGTTCATATAACGTCAAGATGGCGGCTGTGCGTAATTTTAAAATTAAGTTTTTATTTCTTGTGAATTAATCATGCGATCGATGTGAACGTTTGAATAACGAATCTACGCAGGAATCGTCATCTAACAGTACATAACTCCATGGCCTACATACATAAAAATCCAACATGGCAACCAACCGAAATATTTATACTTTTCTCAATATCTACTAATCTACGATAACAATCAAACTGACATTTTTGTATGTTGATAGAGGCTATTAACATATGTGACTTTCAATTACCTGGTGAGCACAAATCCAACATGGCGGCGACGTGAAATATAAATATTGAAATGGACGTTTCTCACGATTCAACAAACCGACCGCAGTAAAACTTGGTACGGTAAATGCTTATACAAATTTTAAGCCACTGGCATCTAATTTATTTCAATTTCTTTCATAACCACAATATGGCAGCTGTGCGAAATATTAAAATCTGATCTTCATATCTTGTGTCCTATTCATGCGGTTGAAGTTTGAATACTACATCTACACAATAATCCTCATGTAATAGTGCCTAACTCTAAGTCCTACATATATAAAAATCCAACATGGCGATCATCCGAAATATTTAGACGGTTGTCAATATCTACGAGGCCTTCAGAAACAAACCATAAAATTAACACGTCAGTAAATACTGAATTATATCTACAGTACTAGTTGATGCAAACGATCCTCAATCGAGCGACAATGGTTCATTACCCGCCAGTGATACTGGGAGTGTGTTTCTATCTCCCAAAATTTTAATAATGGTACCCCGTGGCGTTAACGAACAGCTGATTCCTCACCTCAAGTTAAAACGCAATGAGAGTGAAACGCGAATTATGATCCGCATCATCCTGGCTTGTTATTGGCTGGCAATTATTACCAGCCATGCCATTGGCTGCCCGCGGGTTTGTTTACAATTATCACCAACATGGTGGCGAGAGGAATAGATTTCTACATCAATTAAATTGCTAGTATGAAGTGCAAATCACTTGATGAGGAATTGTATGTGCGTTCATATTTAAATTGAAGCGTGACACTGTTCATCAACATTTGTGAAAATAAAAGTACAAATCAACACTCTTGCCAATCAACTGAAAGTTTCTACTACTTTGGATGTAAATCAATTGGCTGTCGTTTCCACCAGTTTTATTCATCAGTTCGAAATACATTCAGTACAATAACCTTTTGTGCACTATAAAACTACATTATAGACCTTTTTTTTTACGAGCAATCATTTTTATTCACTGACAGAAAACATGTACATATAGAGATGTTGTATCAAAAATACAGGGTGAATCCCACAAAAGATAAACTTGTGTGTGGGCTTCATGAACACAATTTCTTAATTTATTTGCATCATGGTATTTGACTGATAATAATAAGAAAAGTTTATAGCAAAAGCATTAATTATAAGGATACTGAAAATAAAAGAAGATGATACATTACTTGTTTCTGACCGAGTTGGTTTAAAAATGTTGGTGAAAATTTATAAGTTCATTTACTCTATCAAAGTTACTAAGGAGCCATATAAAAAGCCTTTTCTTCAATATATTCAGGGTATTATTTGTCACATTTACTGGCAATATATTGTATATCCTAGTGCTAAGACAACTTAAATTTCTTTGGCCAAGTAGTGTGTTTCGACGAGGGATATTTATTCCAGTTCTGTCTTGAAGTCTAGTGCACATTTCAAGTTTTTGTCCATTAGAGAAGAGCTTCATATTTTTATGTATAAATATGATTGATGACTGAACAAATAACTGTCGTATGTTAAGCAACATGCTTTGTTGATACAGTTCACATGTTGGAAAAGTTGGTGGCCTTTTGTACATAACTTTTAGAATGAAATTCTGGCAGGTATTTACCTGAGCCAAATGTGAATCAAGTATTCCACCCCAACCATTTATTCCATATTGTAGTTGTGACTGGACTAAGGCAAAATATACAGTTCTCAAGACTTTTGCTGAAAGGATATTTCTGATTCTGTAAAATATATAAATTAACTTTTGAAGTTTATTGGCCAACGTTGATGCATGCATATTCCATTTTAAATGACTATCTATAATAACCCCTAAATATGTAGCATTCATTGACTTCTGTAGGGTATAGCAGTTGCATCTTTCGCCATTGTTACAAATTGGTGTGTGGATCTTCAGTGTTAAATTGTCTGTGGGTTGTAATGTTTTGTTGTGTGAGAAGCATAGGTATTGTGTTTTGGTTTCATTTAAGGTAAGGAGGTGGTTTCTTAGCCATTTTTGGACTGTAGCAAGGGTTTCTTGAGTTCTATTAAAAGTGTCCTCCCAAGTTGTTCCTGTGACTGTGACGACAGTGTCATCAGCATATGAGGTAATCATCGCATTACAGTTCAGCTTACACAAATCGTTAATATATAACAGAAAAAGAATAGGACCTAAAACTGTTCCTTGGGGAATTCCAATTTTTACTTCAGCACTTCTACTTAGAGTACCTTTGATTCGTACCTTTTGTATTCTGTTAAAAAGAAAGCTTTTTGTTAGTTCTTGAGGAGTACCACGAATACCTTCCTTTTCAAGTTTTCTAATGAGTATATTGTGGTCTACGGTGTCAAAAGCCTTTCTTAAATCCAGGAACACAGAAATTGTTCTTTTAGAACTATCAATGGCTTTATACAAATAATCAGTAAGGGAGAATATTGCATCTTGAGTACTAGTGTTTGGTCTAAAACCAAACTGATTTGGTGACAATATGTTGAACTTATTCAGATAGTTAAGTCATCTGGTTTTGATGCATTTCTCTAGTTGCTTAGAGAGGTGGGTTGTGAGGGAAATTGGTCTATAGTTATTTAACTCTCTTTTATCATCTGATTTATGGACTGGGATTTTGATGGCAATTTTGAATGAGTCTGGAAATTGTCCTTTCGTTAGTGATAAATTAAAAATATGGTGCAGTGGTTGTAGAATTTCTGAACTAATTATCTTAATTGTTTTACTAGAGATATTATCATAGCCATTTGCTGAGTTATCTTCTAGAGCAGCTATGTGGTTTGTTATTTCTGATTTTGTTATGGGTATAAAAAAGATAGACTGAGGTTGAGATTTTGCAGTGCTATCACGTGCATTTGTGTTGTCAGGTTCCTTTCTTGTATTACTTATTTTTTCAGAAAGTTCTAAACCTATGTTACTAAAATAGTCGGCAAATTTGTTTGCAATGGCAGCTGGTTGGGATGTTTCTTGTGAGTCTCTGATAAATATGCTGTCAACAGCTGAAGATTTATTTGCCTTCCTACATGTTAAATCATTAATATTTTTCCAAAGGACTTTAGAATTATTGGAGTTTGACATAATTTGTTTGGAATAGTACCTTTCTTTTGCTATTTTAACAAGCCTGTTTATCCAGTTTCTGTACAATTTATGTTTCTTAACAGTTTCTGGGACCTCATCACTGTTTGTAGACCTCTCCCTTTGTTTAACAATTTTCTGATGTAATTTATCTCTTATTCTAATAGAAGTTAAAATTCCGGTTGTGATCCATGGAGTAATTTTTTTAAATTTTGATCTTACGTTATTTATGGTAGTAGAGTGTTCAGAGATGTATTGAGTCAGTAACTTAATGAAACTATCAGCTGCTTTGTTAACATCATGTTCAGTTATGATAGATTCCCAAGTTTCCTTAGTTAATGATTTTTTTAGAGTTTCATAATTTATTCTTACATTGTTGAAAGTATTTTCTCCTGTTTGTGGAGTGTATTTTTGAGATTTATTTTGTATGAGAAATGTAGGACTGTGATCTGTGATACTGGTATGCAGAACAAAAGGGTCAAAGTTGCTGTTTCTGTGGGACTTAACATGTATGTGATCGATACATGTTCTGGATTTTGGGGTTATTCTAGTTGGTGAGTTTATGTACGAAATGAATCCATTTGCATGTAATACATTTAAATACTCATTTTTAATATTTTGGGCATATTGCCTTGTAGGATTTAAAATATCAATATTTATATCTCCTATTAATATACTGTGTGTAGCTGTAGGCAAGTGCTGGAGAGTATTTCCTAGTTCTTCTATGAATTTCTTTGGGCGTGTGGAGGGTGATCTGTATATAGCAAGTACCAAGTAACTTTCTTTATTATATCTGAAGTTGAGTAGGCTAGCATTTGCAGCTTTCAGTGTTTTTACAGTAGATATTGTAATATTTTGTATGAGGTTTTCATGCACATATATCTTTATGCTGTCATGGGTAGAATTTTGAGTTGGTATGAAGTATTCATTATATCCTAAAATAGCAAATGGTATATCCACAATGAGCTGAGTTTCAGACAGTATTTAATGACATCTGGTTTATGATCAAGTTGATCGAGCATAACTAGCATACTTTCAAAATTTGTTATCATGCCACATATATTTAGGTGCATGATTTTAATTCCTGCAGTAAAGCTAATTAATTTGTTTAAGTCTTGAGTACTGTTTACAATCTTTGAAGTAATATCTTGAAAATTAAGGTCTACTTCGTTATCTGATTTCATACCGTAGTTGTTTTATTTGAGGGTACTTCCATAATTACTTTACACTCACTTAGAAACAAAATTTCCTAAAATATTGATTGATCACTTGGCTCAGGCAAACATACCTTCAGTTTCCTTGATTCCCATGAACTGTTGGTAGGTCAGCTGCAGTCTTGATTTGTAGAATCGGGCTGTTTTCATTTTTCCTCATGAAGATCTTCCCGTTCCTGGTCCATGCGAATTTATAATTCATTGCCCGTTTAGAATTCCTGGCAAGCCAATATAAGTTTTGGTTGTCTTTCGTTAAATAATCATTTACATACACTGTCGAGTCTCCCTTGATCTTGACATCTGTGCAAAGGAGTTTTCCATGTTTCCGTTTTTTGCTCATGATCATGTCTTTAGTTTGGCGGGAATAAAATTTTGCTACTATGAGGGGCGTTTTCTTATTGCCATCCTTATCCGTAAAGGCTGGAAGTCGGTGGCAATATTCAATGTCCCTATCAGTTTCAATTTCAACACCAACTGCACCTGCCACTTGAGCCACAATATTATACACATTCTCCTGTTCGGAGACTGGTATCCCGGCGATTTCAAGGTTGTAATTCTTAGAGTATTGCTCCAAGTCATTAACTTGCCTTTTAAGTTGCCCATTTTGTTCTTTAAGCAAGCCATTCTCCACTTTAGTGTTGTTTACCTCTAGAGTGAGTTGGTCAATGCAAGATTTTAGTGCGGTATTTTGCTCCAAGAGTTCATCAAATTTTTTTGATTGATACTCCAGAGAGCTACAAACATCCTTTAGCACTTGTTGCATATTGTTAACCGCTTCACATAAGCTTGCGGTGTCCGGTTTGACCCTAGTCGGCTGAAAACTAGATGTAGCTGTTTTGACTGAATTAGGGTTATGTTTGCATTGTTTACAATGCCACAGAATTTCGCCCGGATTTGCAAGCATTGCTTTAAAAACGGCGTTCGTCACACGAGCACAGTTAAGATGAAACATTTCACCACACTTTCCGTCACATTGTACGAAATTTTCATTCTCCTTCAGCGAAACTTTACAGGAGGTACATATAACATTACTATTCTTGGGCGCCATGATGCAAATACATTGCGTATTGATGTTGCTGTCTGCTTATATTTACCAATTTCATGACATGCCTAAGGCATATAATTTAAGTGGCCGTTTGTAATGTGAAGTCCTTACTGTATTTATGTACAAATATTATGGTTTAACTAAAGAAGCAAGGATTAAAAGTGCAGTTTGCACCGCCACCTTTTTTTTTGTTTAAATATTGATATGTAGTTTCTCAGTCTGGTAACTTCTTGGATTTGCTTGAGGTAGATTTATAGTAATATACTACCTTATTAACCTGCAGGCTGAGTTTTTTTTAAACATGCCCAGGTGCATAAAGTAGCACAAGACCTACTGCAGGCTATGTCGATCCTAAATGTAGGCCTATTATAGTGCTCGTGTCAAAGGTCGTCCTAAAGTTTTAACTATTGAGACTTGATTTGCATCGAAGATAATTTCAGCCGAGTCTGGCAAGGCTTCATAAACTTGGGCGTGACTTCACATTTTCATTTTCCTATACAGCTTTTGATACCAACCACTTAAATCACAGTATTTCAAGATTTGCTCTCATTAAACATCACCAACACTTTTTTTCCCCTGGTGGTGGGCTATGTTGGAGTCTACAGAAAATAAAGTTGAGAAATAAAAATACATCTTGGGTTTCCATGACACAGTTGCATTTTATCCTACTATATATTCACTCAATATACCAATCCTACCAATGTTTCCTAATTCCTCATGCTGCATAAATAAACATGACAGATTACAGCATTAGCAATGATGACAGTAATTTATGAATTGTTAAAATGTTTTTAAAAGATGCATAGAAAGTGGCTTGATAAATCCTGTATCATCAAACCATTTAAACATTCCCACAGAGCTCTAATCAGAAGCTCATTTTATGTGCAACAGGTATGTAAAATAAACCTCCCTCCCAATAACTTGTAGGCCTAACCTGAACATAATCCATGTTAAGAGCTGTTTTTTGGTTCACAGGAAAACCTACCATTTAAAATCTTGCACATACCGGTAGGCTACTAATCATATTAAGGTGCAATTAACTAGGGTAATTTTAAAAATCATGGCTATCAACTACTGATTTAAATATTCCAGACATCTTTCTTAACTCCACTTTTACTGACAGCATGTAAGTCCTTACTACTGTCTTTCAAGCCATTGACCAGTTGTTTTCTCATGAGGAACCATTTTAGTCATTCTTCTCTATGTGAAATACAGTTGATGACAACTGCCTGGAAGACTCAGGTGTTTTTTCTTGTGTCGCTTCTCTGGTTGCCTATGACACTTCCAAGCCTCTAAATGAAACACTCCTCTTTAAGACTTTTTGGTCTTGCATCCATGGTCGATCAACATTCTCCTGATCTGTGTTCTCAAGTTTCTGATGGTTATGGGCATTATTTTTATCCTGATAACTTCATATTTTAAGGGGTTGGGGTACATGCCCTATTCTTAATTAGTTCAGCATAAGATCATTGAATCTCCTTAAGAAAAATAGGGAACATCCATGTGTTATTTGACCATAGGAAAGGGAGAATTTAAAAAACTGAACCTCTAGGGACATTGATGCAGATGATTCCGAGTAAGTAGGCTAGATCAAAATGAACATTTTTCAGTGTTGCCTTAATAAAGGTTGATAACTTTCTACCGTTCAGCATGAATAGGCCTATATTGGATGGGAAATATTTTTATTATTTGCAGAGATTACAAGGATGACTTGTTGATGTATCGTTATTTTGTTAAGCGAACATAAGTTCCAAGTCCATATCGTGTTGGAACCCATATTTCAGTGCTGCCTTAGTAAACGAAATATTCAATGTCTTTCAGTCGGTCAACACGGTTGCACTTAATGGTAATGAAAATCAGCATTATTCCAAAAAACAGAAAAAAAAACCTGTAGGCTACATGCAGACCTAACATGTCAAATCAATCATGCCTACAAGACAACAAAAATGCTCTATGAAAAACTATTAAATCCCCATAATGGTAGTCAAAAATAATCTCAAACCACCGCCACTATTTCGCGAAGGTGCAGAAAAATCTTACTATAGTACAGCTATTCGTAATAGTTGCTACTGTTGTGATAAACCGCTACTGAGTGATAGGCCCCCGAAATATAACTATTTATCTTAATGTCTACAAGATAACGAGATTGCCAAATAAAACACAAATCTATAGAAGGCAACACTAAAAATGGCTTATCTAATCCACAAGTCACCCACCCTTCACCAACATTATTAATATTTGTAATTTAAGGAACTTAGGTTATGTTAAATTCAGGTTAATGGCGGATTTGATTGCGGCTGTGTAGCGGGAAGGACCCAATAAGTGCTCAGCCAATATACCGACGTTTTGATTGGAGACCATGCTCGGGAAAATTTTAGATCGTTTTGATTCTCAGGGCTTCGTTAAGCCCCCACCCTAGGCCGTCATCGTGTCCAAAATGGCGGCTTAACGAACACGACGGGGTGCCATTATTAAAATTTAGGGAGATAGAAACACAGCCTAGGCCTATACGCTGCCGAAGTCAACATCACTTCCGCTCCGTTGATAAGCAACTGGAGCAATACAACAAGGCTCCCTTGTAGCTTGCTTCGTTTTTGAGCCGTCATTATTTCCTATTTATATCGTATAAAACTGTACATGCATGGATGTCCAGAGGCAAGAAAACCTAGAAAAGTATATTTTCTACAGTAATTTAACATCGTTGTCCAATAAAGTTGTAAAATATTGCGTACGAGATGCACTTTACGTCTTCGAGTATAGGCTGTAGAGATGTGGCCAACGATATTTAACTTAAATGAAGTGAAAACACGAAAATATAACATTCCTGGATATTGTGAATCACGTCCCGTATGAATGATTAATTCTACTAGGCCCTACCAGTAAGTGACGAATAAAATGAACTTAACGTCTATCAATGCATAAGGGAACAGTTTAAAATATTTTGCATGAGAGTTTAGGCCAAATCTCATCAACGGCTTTAGAAGAAACAAATACTGCATTTCAATACAATTTGTGTGTTTACCTCAACGCCTCATTTGTTTCAAAACAAATCAAATTATACCTTAGGTTTGAGTTAAGAAATGAATTTAATGAGGTAGGCCTATACTAACAAAAACATTATCTAGAAAATATGTATGCTACCCACCCCTTCATGATTCAAATTCGTTACTTGACCAACATAACTAAATAAAATCAGCCTACATTCCTGTTAGGGGCTAATGGCCTCAATACCCACCAATGTTAAAGTTTTATGTTTTTATCGTACAGGTGATATGGGACAATCAGCTGGTACGCCATTTGCAATGAGTAATGAATTTATTATTGAACAAATTACAATATGCAGTAATGCCAACATGTGAATTGCGTATCAATAAAGATTTTGTTGTTACCAACATAATTATTTCTTAACATCCCCCCGTAAGAACAAAATCTTTATCATAATTCAAATTATGAAAAGTTGTACAAACAATATTTGACTTAAACTACAATATGACTATATATTGGATAACATACTCGTTGATATTTCTACAATAAAACATGGAATGTCACAATTTAAAAATAGTCTTAATTGTTATTAACATATTTAAAATCAAATACTTTCTTTGGACCTATTCTACTCCACTCCTCAACAGAACATCTTTAAATTTTTCAAATTTAGTAGACAATAAAGGCTTTGTGAAAATGTCAGCTACCTGGTCATGGGTCGGACAGAATTGAAGAGAAAACAATTCTTTTTTATAGTTCTCCTGCAGATAGTGATACCTCACTTGAATGTGCTTTGACTCTCCTCTCATTTGACCTGATTTCACCAACTTTAATGTACTTTGATTGTCTATGTTAAGAACAATGGGAACAGACTTTCCAGTTAGTTCTTGTATCAGGTATTTCAGATACTCTAACTCCTTACAGCAATCTGCTGCAGCAATGTATTCGGCTGCTGTGGATGACAGTGCCACAATTTTCTGCTTTCGTGACCGCCATGCCACCGGTCCATCTGCCAGCATTATGACATAGCCTGTAGTACTCTTTCTTTTCTTATGATCACCAGCAAAATCTGAATCACTGTATGCAATTATTTTCAGATCATCTTTCATTTTTGATGCATAGTGTATTCCCATTTTTGTGCTTCCTTTCAGATATCGAAGTGTTTGTTTAACATTCTGTATATCTTGATCTGTTGGTTTCTCCATAGACCTGCTTTCATAATTCACACTATAAGACGGGTCTGGTCTGGTTTTACAAGACAAATATAACAGACTCCCAACAGCTTGTCTATAGGGGTAATCTGTCTTCACACTGTCCTCTGCTGCACCTGTTTCTTCATTTTGGATTATTGGGGTTTTAACTTCTTTGCATTCTTGCAAGTTGTAACGCTGCAGCACATTATGAGCATATTTCTCTTGAGAAATCAAGATACCATCTTCTGTTCTGTTTATATCTATCCCCAAATAAGTTTTGGGTTCATGAGTTGTCTTCATTTCAAAATTTCTCTCAAGTTTAGAGAGTAGCAGTGTCATTTTCTGAATGTCTTTGCCCATGATAATGCCATCGTCTACATGAATTGCTAGAAACAAACTGTTCTCAGAATTCTTGAAGATGCAGGGGTCTGACTTAGTTTGTGTCATGCCTTCTTGTTTCAGGAACTCTGCGAGAGTTTTGTTCCACCTGCAGGGGGCTTGCTTCAGTCCGTATAAGGCTTTCTGCAGTTTGCATATTTTCCCTTCTTCTTTGTAACCTTCTGGTATTTTCATGTAGATGTCCTCATCTAGGGTTCCATACAAAAAGGCCGTCTTGACATCAAATGTTTTAATGTGCAGGTTATAGTGTGCTGCGATAGCAAAAAGGACTCTTAGTGAAGTTGTGTCTACAACTGGACTGAAGATTTCTTCATAATTTATATTTCCACTCCTTTGTTCACATCCTCGTACTACAAGTCTAGCTTTATATCTACCGTCTTCCTTAACTTTGAACACCCACCGGCTTGACAAAACTTCTTTTCCTCTTGCTGCCTCAGGGCTTACTAATTTCCAAGTTTTGTTTTTCTTCAAAGAGTCTTTTTCTTCTTTAACGGCTATTTTCCATTTTTCTTTGTCTTCATTTGTTTGCGACTCCCTGTATGTCATCATTGCTTCTTCATCTTCTCCGCTATCTAGTTGATAGTCATCATATTTATTAGGTCTCTTTAATGTTCTTCTTGGTCGTAAACCAAGTTCATGACATCTTTCTTCTCTCTGTTCTTGATCTGAATCTACGAAGTCAATATCTTCTTCTTCTTGTGGTTCATGATCTGTTTCTTCATCTGTTCTATCTTGATTTTCATCTCTGTCATCTGCCCATAACCTGTTAAAGTTTTATGTTTTTATCGTACAGGTGATATGGGACAATCAGCTGGTACGCCATTTGCAATGAGTAATGAATTTATTATTGAACAAATTACAATATGCAGTAATGCCAACATGTGAATTGCGTATCAATAAAGATTTTGTTGTTACCAACATAATTATTTCTTAACAACCAACACAAAATCTTTATTGATACGCAATTCACATGTTGGCATTACTGCATATTGTAATTTGGTACCTTATTACATAATTCACCACAACCTGTTATAAAATGACCTATTACAACTACAATTAAACTCAGTTGCTGAATAACAAAATGGCCTATTGTGAGGGGAGAAAAACACATCCACACTTCTGCAGGAGCATGTAAGTTGAATCGCAGGGGAGTAGTCTACTTCCCAATAATATACCAGTACTTCCTGATATCTATTAAATATGTTTGGTATAAACATTGCAGTTAAGTATTAAGCCTCGATATTTTGAATCGAATTATAGCTTTATTATAACTCATAATAACTTATAGGTACAATACTGTAGCATTCCATAACTTCATTGAACTAGCCTAATTTTACTGTCCAATGTTTGAAAAATTGTCCAGATAAGTAATGCACAAGAAAGTAAGTACACACCTAGGTTATTATATTTCCACTTTTATTGATAACTTTATAGCATCACTGACTTTTTCACTAATACTTCATGCTGAAACGATTAAAACATTTTCTAACAATCTTGATGTAATGCCATGATAGCCTACTTCGCCACTATCCTCATCACCTCATTTCTTGACACCACTGACTTTTTCACCGAAACTTCCCTGACAATCACAACAAGACTTGCCACTTAATGATAGCCATTTGTTCATATTTTTTCATTTTCACATTTCACACATTGCCATTTGTCAATTTTCCATGTACACGATTTGAAAATGTCAGTTTAAAGTTTTTGGATTTCATGATATGGAAACAAGAATTTTCCATTTTGTTGTTTACACATTTGCCAATTTCCCATTTACATTTTTTAAATGTCAGTTTTAAGTTTTTAAATTGTGTTGATATGGAAACATGGATTTCCTATTTTTTCCATATCACAGAAGACACGTTTATGATTTAGTCCATGCTGAATGTTTAGTTTTGTAAAACACACATTTGCTGATTTAAATTTTCTTGAAATCACTTTAATGGAAGTGCTTGGCCATGGCAATAGTGCATTTTCTTTCTGTTTGTTTCCAAAAACATATAGGCCTACTACTACTACTACTACTACTACTACTACTACTGTAGGTAAGACTGTTTTACAAAATAACACCTATCTACTGCTGCATTAAAAAAACACAAGTGTTAAAAAAATATAGTATACTATTTACCATTTGCTATATACATTAATTACCCCACTATCCTACCTTGCCGTGTTTGCTTTGGTTGAAAAATCAATGCTACCCACACACACACACACACACACACATACACAAGCTTTCTCTCTCTCTCTCTCTCTATCATTCTATTTGTAGTCATACATTCACACAACCATACCTGTCTTTGAAAACAAATACAACCACGCTATTTATCCTTGACATGCACACTTATCCCAAATAACTTTTAGTTATACATTTAACATTTACTATTACAAAAAAAAATGTTTCCACTATTTACAATTACAAAAATGAATATTTACAAAATACTAAATCTACTGGTTACAAAAAAGCCATGTCTCTAAACAATAAAATATAAAAGTCACACCTCCACCTCGTGGTTATAACCCTATGGTAGGCTAATGCATAGGTCATTCATCTGCACTCATTTCCTATCCATCAAGGTAAAATTGCATTTTCTCTGTTCCACAAGATAAAAATTATGGTTGCCGGATTGTATCCTGCACTGTTTATGCGACATAGCATTGCCAGTTCATAAAACCGTTAGGTAGTTATCTACACATAGTGATTTTACCACTGCTCTACCTACGCCTTTTTCTTGTTTGGCTTTCTTACAGCCTAGTATGCGATAGGCAGCATTAACTGTATATCAAACCCAGTCCACCTTTGTATTTGTAATCTAAGTAATAA
The DNA here is from genome assembly GCA_946902985.2 of Meconema thalassinum. Lineage (NCBI taxonomy): Eukaryota > Metazoa > Arthropoda > Insecta > Orthoptera > Tettigoniidae > Meconema > Meconema thalassinum. Next base: position 12,374,327 of record OX336390.1, on the reverse strand, counting down.
TTTGAAAAGAGACAAGTGTAATCAGTTTTAAACATTATCTCCGCTTTTTTTTGTTTGTTTGTTTATGACATGTATATTAACCCAAAATCAAACCCTAGTCTACCTTATTGAAAGGCTAACAGTTTAACTACTGCGTCACCATACCATTCTTTCTTAGTTTGATTCGTTCTAGGCCTTAGAGCTAGAAATCGAGTTACGATCTCCAGTGCAAGAGGCACATGTGCTCACCACTATAGCATGTAATGGCTAGCTGGTATCATTAGACAACCGAAAATGATTGTATTTCGGTTAGCCAAGCATTTCTGTCATTTGCCTACTGTGTGAGCACTGCCAGCGAGACAGTTTAGTTTAGAACAAGCGAGTGCGTGTGTGTGTGTGTATAGATTATTAGCCTCAAGTATTTAAAGCTTGTTGTGTGTAGCGACCATCTTGCTCAGTAACCACTGAGTAAGTTTTAACAGTCAACTCATAAAAACAGCATAGGATAGTTGTGTGTGTGTGTGGTTCATGTACTTGGGAATATGCATTAGCACCATGCGCTAGCTTTACCTCACCCTCTAAAGGTAGAGCGTTATCCCTTTCTTTGGACATTGCCAATGACTGCATTCCCCCACAAGTTTTACACTTAAGCCCTTGGCTTGTTCTTGATTAGGTTTGGTTTGCTTTAGGCTTGGTTTGGTTCAGTTGGGTTTGATTCGACTTGGTTCAGTTTAGTTTAATGTAGTCACTTTTTTTTATTTTTAGCTACACTCTTTAACCAATTAATTAATGATAGTCTACTCATAATTCTTGAATCGATAAATTGAATTTTGTGTACACCGTTTGTCAAGCCATGCCTACAACCTATACTCCCTATGTACTACACTCAGATCTGAAAACAAGTTCCAATGTTCAAAGACGTGTCAGTCACCATACATGTAGCCCACAATAATTCTTTCTTTACCTAGCTAGGTTTCGTCACTCACAGTAAACATCTAACATTATGGGTTTGCAATATATTAAGAAAAGCAAAAGTCTATGATCTTGTTGTTTTGGGTCTTTTTTGGGGGAAATTCATAAGCCATAAAAAGAATGACATCATGTCAAGTTCTGAGTGGACCTTGTATGTCAAAATCCCATTATCAGTTTATAAAATCTCAAGGCCATGCCCTAGCAGTTTTGGATGATTTCAATCAATGAGACCACCATAAGAAAGATCGGAAAAATAAATATCCTTAAAACAAGTCGTCACATGACCCTCTCCGAACAATGCTTCGCAAAATTTAAATTCATTCATTGAACATTGAACATGATCGGCGACATCATCCTCGCTTCCCCCTCCCACCATAGTTGCCATATCGTTTGACCTTCAAGTGTCCTCAGCATCTCTGTGCTTTTTTCATTGCCCTGTTGTCAAGTCAAGTCAATGCATTCCAATAAGCTCAAATAACATCCACATCCTGTCAGTCTGCCCCCAGCAAGTTTGTTTTCTATACTCACTTCAAGCAACATATAACCAAGTTCTGTTTGTTCTATCTAAAGCTAACTTCATCTGATCAAGGAATTATCATTTGTCATGTCACTCATAATCGTTTACATGTTAAAGACCCCCTTCAGGGGGTTTAGGTATTAGGTATTCCATCATAGGAAAAATCGGAAAACGAACCCTCGACCCGCCGTCTCATCGAAATAGCGAATACTGTATTGGTATATCACCACCGTGGCCAGTAATAGCTTCGTTGAAACACGTGTCCAGTGGTATCGTCTCTATCTGCAACCACTCTTCATGAACATTTTAGAAAGATTACAAGAAAAAGTTTTAAAAACTAAAATGTTTTCAACAAAAGTGTCGTTAGACCCTTTCGCATTTTTTAAACATAAATACTATATTCGAAAGGGGAGAGGAAAGGGGCATCACCCCGAGTCCTACGACCCCTCGTATACGTCTCTGGCGTTATTGGTTTGTGAGATATAACAGAAAGTCTAAAATCACGGTTTTACAACAAAAAATTCTGTTTCCCTCATTCTCAAAAACTTTAACCTATTACCAAAATACACAGGGTTTCGAGACAAGCCATTTGACACGTCATAGGACCAAATCCGACCATGCATTCGTGAAATATCAGAAAAAGTCTAAAATCATGGTTTTACCCCAAAAAAGCCTGTTTCCCTCATTCTCAAAACTCTAACCTATTAATAACATGTATAGGGCTTCGAGACAAGCGATTTGACACGTCACACGTCCAAATCCGACCTTGCGTTTGAGACATATCGGCAAACTTCGTAGGAAAGTAGGCGACTATCTGATTCTCTCCTCACCACCAAAACCTCTTCTTATCAATCATTTATTTCAAAGAGCTCGCCCTCTTACAAAAATCCAAAGTGCGCATGGGTAAAAAACCAAAAACAAAAATGTTCATCCATAGCGGCATCTCGTAAAACGCATGCGCTATATGAGCAACAACGTTTAAGTTCATTTTAGCAGCGCACCTTATACATGTCACATTTGGAAAGAGACTTTCACTAAAAAATTACAATTTCACCCCCTAGTAGGGGTAGGTTTTATTTAGGGGTTGAAATGAGTAGTCCGTTGTAAAGAGGGCGTTAGCCCGAGTCCAACGACACCTCATTTGTCAAAATCGGACCATGGGTTGACGAGATATTGGCTTTGTCCCTGAATGTATTGCGGGTTAGTATGTGACGTCAGAGGGAGAGGTGGTGGGGGGAGTTAGAATCGGCATTACTCCACTACTCTGTTCGTCATCCGCCTTATCGATTGAGTCCACCCAAGATGGCAGAATTAAAAAAGATTATTGATAAAATGCTGGCCGATGGTGTTATTCGTCCGTCCATTTCTGCATACTCTTGGCCGATGTTTTTGGTTCCAAAACCTGACGGTGGTTTTCGGCCGGTGGTCGATTATCGGAGACTTAACAAGAAGGTGGTTCAAGAGTCGATACCTTTGCCGGATTTGCACAACTGCTTCTGTTGGTTTAAAGACGCTCGTTTCTTCTCGCTGCTTGATTTGACGCAAGCATATAATCAGGTACCGTTGGCTGAAGAGTCAAAGCATTTGACTGCGTTCGCCACGGACTGGAATTTGTTTGAGTATAATAGATTACCGTTTGGTCTGTGCGCTGGAGGGGCTGTTCTGAGCAGGTTATTGGATCGTGTCTTCTCAGGCATAAAATTTAAGTTTTTTACCACTATTTAGACGACGTGGTGGTGTTGAGTAAAAATTTCGAGAATCATGTCCGTCACTTAAGAGAAGTGTTTGGGAGACTCAAAAATGCTGGGTTATCTGTGAAAATTTGTAAGACTTCCTTTGCTAAGTCACAGATCTCGTTCTTGGGACACATTGTGTCAGCCAAGGGAGTTTCTGTCGATCCATCTCGTACGCAGAGTATCAGAGACTACAAGGTGCCTGTCAATGTCAAGGGAGTAGCTCGGTTTGTGAGCATGATAAATTTCTTTAGAAAATTCTTTCCGGATTTTGCTCGTCGTGCCATTCCGTTGAATCAGTTGAGGCAGAAGAATGTTCCGTTTGAGTGGGGAGAGTCGCAGCAAGCTGCATTTGACGATCTTAAGGATGCCTTATGAAACGCACCAGTACTGGCTGTCCCAGATTTCACCAAAACGTTTATTATTCAGACCGATGCTTCACTGGGAGCTGTAGCCGCAGTTTTACTTCAAGAAGGAGATGATGGTAGGAGGGCGATTGCTTTCGCATCTCGAACGTTAACCAAACCTGAATCTTCATATTCTGTCTACGAACTGGAGGGGCTCGCAGTGATGTTCGCGTTGGAGAAATTTAAGTTGTACATCGAACATGTAGAATTTGAGTTGGAAGTTGATAATCAAGCACTGAGTTGGGTGTTAGCAAGGCCGAGGAAGACCGGGCGCATTGCCAGGGGGCAACACGTATATCATCGTTTAAGTTTAAGGTGCGCCACAACAAAAGTTCTGAAAATGTGGTGGCAGATTCTCTGAGTAGGATGTATGAAGAAGTTCCGTTGGGCATGAAGGGAGTTGAGACAGTAGCTGTGAGTAATGTTGTGGTGGGAGCTAGTTCTGCTCAACATATGTTGAACAATTCACCCTTACTTTTCAAAGACATTGCTATTCACCAGAGGGAGGATCCTAATTTAGAAGGTATCATCAGTAAATTATCAAATGGAGAGACTGTTCATCCTTATTTTCTGCGTTCTGGAGTGTTGTGTTGTGTTGTGTTGCTAGACACGACAGGAGACCTAAGGTCGTGTTGCCTGTTCAGCTGGTTGATGGTATGCTTCGGTATTTTCACGAATCTCCAGTGGGAGGTCATCTGGGGATATTTAAGACTAGGTAAAAGATCCGTAAATCTTTCACTTGGAAACAAATGGATCGTGACATTCGAAAGTTTGTGCTAGGATGTCGTTCATGTAATGTAAGTAAACCCGCAGTCTCGAGTAAGGTGGGGTTTCTATCATCTGAGCCCGCGTCAAGACCCATGTAGCGGCTGTACGTGGATTTCGTTGGGCCTTTCCCGAGGTCCAGGGTTGGAAATAGGTTTGCTTTGGTTTGTGTCGATGGATTTTCTAGATTCTGTTGGATTTTCCCTACTAAAGTCAGTAATTCTACTTCTGTGATTAAATGTTTGCAGAGTATTTTCACATCGTTTTGTCCGTGTCAGTACCTTATTTCGGACAATGCTAAGACTTTCACATCCGTTCAAATGAGAAACTTTTGTTTCAAATATTCGATATCGCATGTCACTACGACACAGTATTACCCAAACCCCAGTTTGGCGGAACGAGTAAATAGGAATTTGAGAGCTGCTCTCATTGCTTATCATAGGGACAACCATGCAAGGTGGGATTCATCGCTGCATTGGTTGGCTTATGCATTCAACACGGCGGATCATGAATCGCATGGAAAGACACCGTTTTCCTTAATGTGTGCTTTCGCGCCTAACTCGTCGTTGACTAATCTGTGGTCGTTAAATGATTTGTTGCCTGATCAGCCGACGCCTGAAAAGTAAAGGAGATATGGAAGGAGGCTCAGGAAGCTATTAAGTTTTCGCACGACAAACTCGCTGTTCGTTATAACAAGGGTCGAGTTCAAGGGAAGTTTAAGGTGAATGATTTGGTGTTTGTCAAGAATTTCTGGAAGAAAACTCCTGGAAATAAGGTCTCAGGAAAGTTAATTCCGAAATATACAGGTCCGTATAAAGTCTTGTCATTTCCGACAGAAGTAACTGTTTTATTAGAAGATGCAGAGAGAAGACGCATATTTCGAACTCACCTGTCGTACTGTAAAGCTGCAGGAGAACGTGAGCCTGATGGTCTTGAGGTTGCTGAGAGTCATTAAGTAGTAAGCTGTAGTTCTTGTAGGGTTTCGTTTCGGGAGCTGGTATATGGTAAATAGTGACGAATGTTGCTCATTGTTGTTGGAACTGTGGGAGTACTGAAAGGTGTTGTCGGAGGGAGTTGCCAGTGAAGACAGGAGTTGTGATTTTTGTGGAACTTGAGCACCATGGTACCGTGGAGATGTTGGCTGTAAGTGATGGAGTTGAGTTGCTCGCGGAAGCTGATTATGAGGGTGGTTAAGTGCGACATGACTGAGTTAGTTTTGTCGAAAATTACATTTTCTTTTCCTTGTTTGACGAAGCCTGCTATAGGCGTTCTCACCGTCTCAGGTCTTTCTTCTTGATAAATCTTGTGTAAACTGGAAAGCAGTCGTGTAAACTGTCATTCCTTGGTTGAGTGTAAGTGATAGAGTTGTGATCAACTCATTTGAGGATAGGATGACCTGCATTTGCTCGTGGGCATACTTGTTCTGTGATGGTTAAAGGGGGTAAGATGATTCGTCGTGGAATACTGGTATCTTGCGTTGGTTGAAGTTGGTAGTTGTGTCACTTAACGTAATCTGTGAGCTAATGTATGATGTCTGTTGACATTGCACGTGGAGTGGAGGTGGCTTATTGCTGTTCATTGAAGTTGGTGCCATGGGTGTGTCCGGTTCATTCTAAAGGATCACTGTTGTTGATGGTGAAAAGTGAGTGGAGTATGGCTTCTGAAAATGGTACTCTTGTTCGGTGGAAGTGTTAACGTTGGGATGTGAGCATGTTCCGTTTTAATTTCCTCTCGTGCAGTGAGTGGAGAGTGTGTTCTGTCCTTAAGCAGCTAAGATGAATGAGAGGGTGTAGTTTGGTATGCAGTCTGATTTCTGTGATCTGAAGTTTAAATTCTTAACTTATGTAATTGATATGAGTTGTCTCAAATCTGGAGCTGACTCGGATGGTTCTGTTATCCTGTTCTGTTCTCATCTGCCATGTCACCATGTTCTGAGGGGTAACATTATGGGTCTGATTGCTCCCGTCAATGATAATAGTAAAAGCTTTATCATGTAACCGTGAGGATTTTGGTTGGGGAACTAGTTAGCTTCCCGAACATCGTGATGTGATGTTCTTTTCTTTATTATACATAATTTTGTTATCTAAAATTGTAACTTATAACTTCGTGGCCAAAGTTGAAACTATCAAGTCTCTTACCTGAATATTCAAGTCATGAGAGTAAAACAAGTAATAACGGGTGTGCTTCGTAATGAAGGTAGTGACAAATAAATGGTGACAAGGTCGACTGAGAAGAAGAATCCTATGAGAGAACTTTAAGTGTTTGTGCCTCTTCTGCTGTTCTTGATTTTGTTGCAGTCTGTCCATGATGAGGGGAATTCTCCTCAAACAACGCGATAGTAGCCAGTGCACGGGTTACTGTCGCCTTCGTTCGAGCCGCTGTCATCTGGTACCTGGTTCTGCAGCCTTGCTGGTCGATGTTGGGGATATCTGGTACCACGCTCTGGAGATGGAGTAGCTGTGACAGGTTGTGACTGTCAGTTGGTGAGCTGAAGCCAAACTAATGCAGGGATCCTACAATCTCGTCTGCCCTCTCTCTCGTCACCCCTGGTAGACGTCTCGTGGTGGGAGGCTGTGCCGATTGCATCTGCACACTTTCCCTGCCTGAACTTTCGCCAATCCTATTTCGTGAAAATAACTCTGGACACAGTTCTGAACCCAGGGGTCACTAATAATCTGAACCCAGCTTCTGACCCAGTGGTAACCTAGGTGATTATGGACCTCATGAAGTAACAAACATTCCTAAATGGTTCTAAAAGTAACATTTTCAAATAAACTGTATGGTCTTTGAAATTATGTTGACGACAATGGGAATATCATTAAAGACATTATTGTCGTCTATGGCAAAAATTATGAACATTGATGTCCGGAATTCGCGGTCATACGAATTCAAACTTGTGAAGTGACCGTGTGACCAATGAACGCTAGGAATCTTCCCGCTCCTTAAATGCCAACCTAAAATTGGAACTGAAGTGTTTTCGGGCATTTGATATGCAAGGTACATTGGAAATTATGTTGTCTACCCTGACGAAACATTCGATAACTTCAATTGTTTATATAGTTCAAAATCTGCCACTGCCTAACCTTGGCAGCACGACGTGTGTAGCGCGCATGCGTGGGGGCCGCTCGGGCGGGCTAACGGATGGAGTGCAAGGTGACGCAGCACTCTCAAGATGACTTAAGTTAAAAGCAGACGTTGGGGCTCTGGGCTCCGGCCCATGGCCGGACTAGAAGGTAGGAGAATAAAGCAAACTACTGATTATTTCAGAGACTTGATGCAAACATTTGGAAAATTATTTAATTTGAATTATTTCTCATATATTTAGATTTCATGATCATCGTGTCGTTGGTGATCTGTTGAACCACATAGGGAAACAAAGACTTTAGTTATGTTTTAATAAGCAAGCTTTCTTATTTTCAATGATTTAAATTTAATTCTAACGGGCCAAACCTTTGCGCAAATGATGGTTCCAACTTGTTAATATATTTTTCTTATTAGCTTGCTACCAACTTATTAGTGTGGTCAACATCAGTTAGGTTTAGTTTAAGGATTTTTACTTATTTCTGTTTCCAAATTTAGCTCGAAGAACTTGTTTCTTTTGGTGGGAAAATGTTTTAATTACTGGTGACTGTCATTTGTCTCGTCACTAGTTTGTTTCCATTATTATTGACTTCCTACAAAAGGTTGTTGGCATCATGGCCGTACGTTTCGACGTATTCGTTAATCGCTCCGTCAAAATGTTGATATTTTTCGGTCTTTTGAGACCTGAATGATTTAATTTTGGAAGAACTCGTGCATTAATGTATTAACGTGTTGTGGAATAAGTAATTTTTTTGCGGAAGCCTATTTTCGCTAAATTTTCGATTTTTGCGTTCATGCTTGATGCATGGTGATAGCGTCAGTTGTGACGCCATCTTGGCAAATTTGCATTTTTCAAATTTCAAATTAGCTTTACTAATTCTATTATTGCCTTAGTGCAAGTTTTCCATTGCCAAAAGTGTGTCCGTGTGTGTGTTTTTGGGTGAAATTAAATTTCATTTGAGGTTCGGCAGAATCTATTTAGATTTTGAACTTGGCAAATATGCGAATGGATCTCGTGGTCTGAAACCACATAGGATACTTATGTACGTTGTCTCGTAAGTTGGTTGACTTGGTCATTGTTTTATTTCGGTTCAGTTAATTTTATTGATTCCTATTCTTTGGTTCTCTTTCATTACGTGGTAATCCCGCGCGTACTTGGCCTTGCCAGATTTTATTAGTAAGGGGTTCCTCCAACTATTTTCTTAGGAGGGTGTTTGTTGATTTGTTCAACTGTTAAAACCTGTAATTGTTTTGTTTGTCAATATATTTTCATCTTTTAAAAACTTGTTTGGGCTACGTTATTCTTCGAGCGACCACCCAGCGCGGCTCTGGAAAGTTGGTCTTCCCTCCACTCAACGAGCATTGTCTCGCAAACCCCCTTTTGGGGGTGTTTCGCCTAAATATTTTATTTATGGCGGGGCATTCAGGTTAATGCTAGTAGTGTTAAGGTAAAGGCTTATGTGGCAACTGAAAGCAAGGATGATGCATCTGATTGTGTACGCAGGTGGTATGTAGATTCAGGAACCACTGAGCACCTGACACCTTATAAGGATATTCTGTATGATTACACCCCAATGGTTTCTGGTAGTGTAGACACAGCTGATGGATCCGTAGTTAGTGTATGTGGTATGGGAAGTGTGCTTATGAAGCTATCTGACAAGTCTGGAGGTTCTTTTCTGAAACTGAAAAGAGTGTTGTATGTCCCAGGTCTTCAAGACAATTTAATATATGTAGGTCAATTTGACAGGAAAGGTGCAGTCGTAATCATTAAAGATAGCAAAGTTGTATTGTCAGATAATGAGGGTATATTCCTTACGGGTGAGGCCGTTGAAAATATGTATGAGGTAAATTGTGATTATTTTACGGTAGAACAAGGGAAAGAATTTGCTTGTAATGACGAGGTGGAGGTTGTGTATGCTAAGAGCAACAAAGCTGTAACTAGCGGAATATGGCATCAGCGTTTTGGCCATGCTCTGAACATTCCAGATCGTGATTTTATACCCAAAGAAAAGAATCTTGATTGTGATACTTGTAAACAATGTAAAATTAAAAGACTTAAATTTAATGAAAGAGATCATGTATCTCAGAAGCCATTAGATGTTGTGTTCTCTGATGTATGCCAGCTAGAGGTAGCTGGCAAATATTGGAGGTAGCAAATATTTTATTACATTTACTGATGATTGTACCAGATTCTCATATGTAAGGTTTCTTAAGCACAAGAGTGATGCATTTAATGAGTTTCTGAAGGTTAAGGCCCTAATGGAGACAGCACAAGGGACCAAGTTGAAATCTTTCCATTCAGACAACGGTGGAGAGTATTTAAGTACAGAGTTTTGTAACTATCTTGAAAAGGAAGGTATTGTTCGTAGGTTAACAATGGCTTACTCTCCCCAACAGAATGGCGTTGCTGAACGCCTCAACCAGCAACTTCTCACCACTAGTAGGTGCATGCTCATTCAGTCAGGCATGCCAGTTCAATTTTGGGGGGAAGCCATCAGCACAGCCTGCTATATAAAGAATAGGTGTGTGTCATCAACTGTAAAGAACATCCCATTTGAACTGTGGACGAGTAGAAAGTTGTCAGACCAGGAATTGCTTATGTTAAAATCATTTGGTTGTAAAGTTTGGATCCATAAACGTAATGTGGAAAAGTTAGTGCCAAGGGCAAATGTTGGTGCAATGCTAGGGTACCCCGATGACTCGAGGGACTACCGTGTATGGGACATCGAAAAGAAATGTGTCATTAAATCCAGGAATGTAGAATTTGTTGAAGATGTATTTCCGTTTTCAGTAAAAGCCCAGGAAAAACCTGTAACTCAGATAGATTGTGAACCTAGAACAGTTGGAGAAGTGTTTGTCGAGCAGAAAGATTGTGGAGGTGACGTGTTTGAACACGAAGTAGCCGAATCAGGAAATGAAAATTCTGTAACAAGTGATAGTGATGCCAATTTGTCAGATTCTGATGTCGTAATAGACGCTCAATTACAGCCTGAACACACAGCATTACGCAGGTCGAGTAGAGAGAGAAAACTTCCCAGTAAGTGTGTGTATTGTAATGAAGTCAAGGTCAAATGTCGCATTGTCATGTTGAGGTCAGAATATAACGATCCGGTGTCTTTTCAAGAAGCCACCTCACGAGATGACAAAGATAAATGGTTTGAGGCAATGAACCAAGATGATTGCCCTCTTGGAAAAGCATAATGTGTGGACACTTGCAGAAGATTCAGGTGGCAAGACTGTCATAGGCACCAAATGGGTGTATAAAACTAAACAAAACCAAGAAGGTGAAGTACTTAGGTATAGAGCACGTTTAGTAGCTCAAGGTTTCAGTCAGATAAAGGGTACAGATTTCCTTGAATCCTACAGTCCTGTGGTAAAAAGGAAAACTATTAGGACCCTTATAGCCATAGGAGTAGAGCGTGAATGGGATAATTGTCATTTGGACATTGTATCGGCATACCTTAATAGCAAAATTAAGGAAACTGTATTTGTAAGTCAACCAGAAGGTTTTCGCAGTGTAGAATACCCAGACTAAGTGCTAAAACTCAACAAGAGTATTTACGGTTTATGTCAAGCTGGTGAAGATTGGCACAATTGTATCACTGCACAACTTGTCAAGCTTGGCTTAAATCAAAGCAAATGTGATCCATGTCTGTATTTTAGCCCAGATCATGACCTGTATGTTGCCCTTTATGTTGATGATCTAGGTGTGTGGGGATTACAAGCTAAAATAGATTGGTTTGTAAAAAGATTGAAGTCAAAGTTTGAAGTGCGTAATTTGGGAAATATCTCAGATTTTTTGTCGATTCAAGTCACTGAAGGGTCCAAGAAAAATGTATGTTTAAGTCAAAACATGTACATAAGGACAAATGTTCTTAAATCACTAGAAGAACCCTACCCAAAAGGTTGTGGTACCCCTTTACCTTCAACTGTACCAAACAATGTCACAGAGGAGTTAAAAAAACCAAACGTTATAGAAAAATTGTAGGTAAGATTCTATACTTATCCAGTACAACTAGACCAGATTTAAGTTTCCCAGTATGTAAGGTTAGCCAGGCTAATTCAAATCCTAAAATGCAAAATTCATTACCTCAAGGAGACCCAAGATTTGTCATTGTGTTATGAAAAAACAGGAGAAAAACTGAAGGTGTTTGTTGATGCTGCTTATGGAAATGATGTAAGTGGAAGGTGATATGAGGGGTATGTTTTTGTGCTGGCCAAGGGTGCCATTAGTTGGAAAAACCACACTCCAAAGACGCATTGTACGATCAACTGTGGCAGCTGAATACGTATCAATGGCGGATGTGGTAGATGAGGTGAAATGGATGTGCAATTGGTTAAAAGAGATAGGACAGTCAACTTTTGTCGACAAGCCCTGTGTTGTTTTTGCTGACAACCAAGGAGCCATTTAACTATCTAAAAACCCAATAGTGTCAGAGATACCGTTGAATATAAAAGTAAAATCTCGATTTTGTTATCTGATCCTGTCTACAGACTGTGCACTCGTGATCCAACCACTCGTGTATCCAATGCCACTGCTAAGCTTGTTAAACTGTCATCTATTCCAAAAGAAGAGGGAAGATGTATTATTCCGAGAGATGCTGTTCCTCCGAGATTGTATGGTCTTCCAAAAATCCATAAGCAAGACGTCCCTCTTCGACCAATTGTTAGCACAATAGGTTCTCAAACTTACGCTCTTGCGCAATATCTCAGCAAGTTGCTTCAGCCACACTTGGGGCGCACACAGTCCTACATTAGGGATTCAACCCATTTCGTCGAAAAATTGTCAACCATCGCCGTTCAACCAAATGCTATTTTGGTGAGTTTTGATGTAGAGTCCTTGTTTACCAGAGTGCCGGTGGACTCGGTCATGTCACTCATCAAGGATTTGTTTCCTGAGGACATTGCCCGATTATTCCACCACTGCTTGTGTTCCAGTTATTTCTTGTGGGATGGTAAATATTACGAGCAGACTGATGGTGTGGCCATGGGAAGTCCACTCTCGCCTGTCGTGGCAAATTTTTTCATGGAACATTTTGAGGGGGAGGCTATATCTTCGGCGTCTTTCAAACCTGTGATTTGGTGGAGGTATGTGGATGATACGTTCGTGGTGTGGGAGGATTCTGAGAAACTGAACCACTTTCTGAACCACCTAAATCAGCTGCATCCTTCAATTCACTTCACAATGGAGCTAGAGTCGGGTGGATGCTTACCTTTTTTGGATGTTCTTGTGAGGAGGAAGGCGGATGGCTCCATGGGGCACAGCGTCTACCGTAAGCCAACTCACACTAACCGTTATTTACATGCGGACTCCCACCATCACCCAGCACAAAAACAAGGAATTATAACAACTCTAGCCAAAAGAGCGGAACGTATTTGTGAGGCATCAACTCTTCAGGAAGAGTTACATGCCTTACAAACCATCTTTAAGGTAATGGCTATAATGAATCCACTATATATATAGGTCCCTACATCCCCGAAGGAGGGATAGACAACCTTCTCAGAGCTCCGACGTGAGAAGAACTGCTTACCTCCCTTATATTCACAACACCACTGACCGCGTTGCTAAGATTCTCCGCAAGCAGAAGATAAAAACAGTTTTCGGCACTATGACGAAAATTGGTCAACGTTTAGCATTAAACAAAGATAAATTGCCCCCAACACTACAGCCTGGGGTGTATGAAGTCCCATGTACTTGCGGAAAAGTCTACATTGGACAAACAAAACGGTCCATTGCAACTCGCATCAAAGAGCATCAAAGGAACATCCGTCTAAACCAACCTGACAAATCAGTTATAGCTGAACATGCCCTGTCTTCAGGGCACGATGTTTGTTTATAGGATGCTCATGCGCTTGCCCTTGTTAAGCACAACTGGTCTAGAATTATAAGGGAGGCAGTTGAAATTCGTAAAAATCCCAATAATTTTAACAGAGACACTGGATATCAGCTAAGTGACACTTGGCTACCAGTTATTAAGGATCTAGGGAGATAGTTCCTCTCAGTCTCTCTGTTCTTCACATATTTAAAATTGTACATTTTCCCTCTAGGGCTCAGAGCCTGGTTTTGATCTCCTTTGTTCGTCACTGGGGGAGTTTCCATCTGTTTTTTCGCCGTTGACTGTATGACGTTAGGTATCGTTCAGATACACTTCCCTTTTGTTTATGTTTCCCTGTATATCCATCTAACCCTCCCCCTCCCCCCCTCCTCATTCTTCGAGGAGTTTCAATATTTCCACACCGCCACCTATACCTTCTCGTTACTTACTAATCTGTCCGCCGTTCCACCATGGTTCATACAGTAATTTCTGGCAGCTGCTCTCTGGTGACGAACAGAGGAATTTATCTATATTTTTTGTAATCTCATTGATTTACTTTCCATCCACATTGTTTATTTCCATTGAAAAAGGAGGCAAGGTTTCTCCGAAACGTATGGTTCAAATTAAAAATACACACGGCATTAGCCCAAAAGCATGAATTATTTATATAATAATCCGGGCCGTGAAAGCCTTAATATGCAAATTAGAAACCTCTATGGGGAGGAAGTTGTTCGACAATCATCTACATTTAGTAAGTTGAGGCGAAGACGGAGCTCTCTCCTTTCATCGTTGTCCTTCTTTCTTAGATGCAGGGATCATAACATCATTCCCAACTGTGTAAAATTGAAGCAAACTATACACACTCATAAAGCTATGAGAATTTATCAGCGCGCTAGCAAGGCACTCGTTATCGAGAGGATCCAGAACTCTCGTACTGAATTGGACGCAGTTTCCCGTGAGTTATTACACTTACATCTGCTTCTTAGTAGCATTCTCTCAGAGGAATTGTGGCTGTTCTTTGAACGTATCTCCGCTATTCAGGCCGAGAATAATTTTTGTCGGGCTGTAGATAGACAAAGAGCTAAGTTCCTTCGATTGTCCTCGAGACAAACAGCTCCTCGTACGGTTCTTGATACTAGTAAAATTGTAGTCAATCTTTCTAATACCCCTTTAGATGACTATCAAACAACTTTACTAAGCAGAGGTCTCAACTTTGCTCTCGCACCCTCCAAAATTCCTACAGAGGAGTTGATCACATCCGTTGAGGCTGCCATCTACAATTTACCTCCAGATGAAGCTGAAGAAGTTAGACAAGAAAGTATGAGGATATTAAGATCCTCTAAAGTACCCGCACCCAATTTAACTCGGCGTGAAAGAAAGGCATTGAAGGAACTAAGAAATAATGACACCATTTCTATTCTTCATGCTGACAAGGGAAATGCGACAGTGGTGATGGATACCGTTGAATATAAAAGTAAAATCTCGATTTTGTTATCTGATCCTATCTACAGACTGTGCACTCGTGATCCAACCACTCGTGTATCCAATGCCACTGCTAAGCTTGTTAAACTGTCATCTATTCCAAAATAAGAGGGAAGATGTATTATTCCGAGAGATGCTGTTCCTCCGAGATTGTATGGTCTTCCAAAAATCCATAAGCAAGACGTCCCTCTTCGACCAATTGTTAGCACAATAGGTTCTCCAACTTACGCTCTTGCGCAATATCTCAGCAAGTTGCTTCAGCCACACTTGGGGCGCACACAGTCCTACATTAGGGATTCAACCCATTTCGTCGAAAAATTGTCAACCATCGCCGTTCAACCAAATGCTATTTTGGTGAGTTTTGATGTAGAGTCCTTGTTTACCAGAGTGCCGGTGGACTCGGTCATGTCACTCATCAAGGATTTGTTTCCTGAGGACATTGCCCGATTATTCCACCACTGCTTGTGTTCCAGTTATTTCTTGTGGGATGGTAAATATTACGAGCAGACTGATGGTGTGGCCATGGGAAGTCCACTCTCGCCTGTCGTGGCAATTTTTTTCATGGAACATTTTGAGGGGGAGGCTATATCTTCGGCGTCTTTCAAACCTGTGATTTGGTGGAGGTATGTGGATGATACGTTCGTGGTGTGGGAGGATTCTGAGAAACTGAACCACTTTCTGAACCACCTAAATCAGCTGCATCCTACAATTCACTTCACAATGGAGCTAGAGTCGGGTGGATGCTTACCTTTTTTGGATGTTCTTGTGAGGAGGAAGGCGGATGGCTCCATGGGGCTCAGCGTCTACCGTAAGCCAACTCACACTAACCGTTATTTACATGCGGACTCCCACCATCACCCAGCACAAAAACAAGGAATTATAACAACTCTAGCCAAAAGAGCGGAACGTATTTGTGAGGCATCAACTCTTCAGGAAGAGTTACATGCCTTACAAACCATCTTTAAGGTAATGGCTATAATGAATCCACTATATATAGGTCCCTACATCCCAGAAGGAGGGATAGACAACCTTCTCAGAGCTCCGACGTGAGAAGAACTGCTTACCTCCTTTATATTCACAACACCACTGACCACGTTGCTAAGATTCTCCGCAAGCACAAGATAAAAACAGTTTTCGGCACTATGACGAAAATTGGTCAACGTTTAGCATTAAACAAAGATAAATTGCCCCCAACACTACAGCCTGGGGTGTATGAAGTCCCATGTACTTGCGGAAAAGTCTACATTGGACAAACAAAACGGTCCATTGCAACTCGCATCAAAGAGCATCAAAGGAACATCCGTCTAAACCAACCTGACAAATCAGTTATAGCTGAACATGCCCTGTCTTCAGGGCACGATGTTTGTTTATAGGATGCTCATGCGCTTGCCCTTGTTAAGCACAACTGGTCTAGAATTATAAGGGAGGCAGTTGAAATTCGTAAAAATCCCAATAATTTTAACAGAGACACTGGATATCAGCTAAGTGACACTTGGCTACCAGTTATTATGGATCTAGGGAGATAGTTCCTCTCAGTCTCTCTGTTCTTCACATATTTAAAATTGTACATTTTCCCTCTAGGGCTCAGAGCCTGGTTTTGATCTCCTTTGTTCGTCACTGGGGGAGTTTCCATCTGTTTTTTCGCCGTTGACTGTATGACGTTAGGTATCGTTCGGATACACTTCCCTTTTGTTTATGTTTCCCTGTATATCCATCTAACCCTCCCCCTCCCCCCTCCTCATTCTTCGAGGAGTTTCAATATTTCCACACCGCCACCTATACCTTCTCGTTACTTACTAATCTGTCCGCCGTTCCACCATGGTTCATACAGTAATTTCTGGCAGCTGCTCTCTGGTGACGAACAGAGGAATTTATCTATATTTTTTGTAATCTCATTGATTTACTTTCCATCCACATTGTTTATTTCCATTGAAAAAGGAGGCAAGGTTTCTCCGAAACGTATGGTTCAAATTAAAAATACACACGGCATTAGCCCAAAAGCATGAATTATTTATATAATAATCCGGGCCGTGAAAGCCTTAATACGCAAATTAGAAACCTCTATGGGGAGGAAGTTGTTCGACAATCATCTACATTTAGTAAGTTGAGGCGAAGACGGAGCTCTCTCCTTTCATCGTTGTCCTTCTTTCTTAGATGCAGGGATCATAACATCATTCCCAACTGTGTAAAATTGAAGCAAACTATACACACTCATAAAGCTATGAGAATTTATCAGCGCGCTAGCAAGGCACTCGTTATCGAGAGGATCCAGAACTCTCGTACTGAATTGGACGCAGTTTCCCGTGATTTATTACACTTACATCTGCTTCTTAGTAGAATTCTCTCAGAGGAATTGTGGCTGTTCTTTGAACGTATCTCCGCTTTTCAGGCCGAGAATAATTTTTGTCGGGCTGTAGATAGACAAAGAGCTAAGTTCCTTCGATTGTCCTCGAGACAAACAGCTCCTCGTACGGTTCTTGATACTAGTAAAATTGTAGTCAATCTTTCTAATACCCCTTTAGATGACTATCAAACAACTTTACTAAGCAGAGGTCTCAACTTTGCTCTCGCACCCTCCAAAATTCCTACAGAGGAGTTGATCACATCCGTTGAGGCTGCCATCTACAATTTACCTCCAGATGAAGCTGAAGAAGTTAGACAAGAAAGTATGAGGATATTAAGATCCTCTAAAGTACCCGCACCCAATTTAACTCGGCGTGAAAGAAAGGCATTGAAGGAACTAAGAAATAATGACACCATTTCTATTCTTCATGCTGACAAGGGAAATGCGACAGTGGTGATGGATACCGTTGAATATAAAAGTAAAATCTCGATTTTGTTATCTGATCCTATCTACAGACTGTGCACTCGTGATCCAACCACTCGTGTATCCAATGCCACTGCTAAGCTTGTTAAACTGTCATCTATTCCAAAATAAGAGGGAAGATGTATTATTCCGAGAGATGCTGTTCCTCCGAGATTGTATGGTCTTCCAAAAATCCATAAGCAAGACGTCCCTCTTCGACCAATTGTTAGCACAATAGGTTCTCCAACTTACGCTCTTGCGCAATATCTCAGCAAGTTGCTTCAGCCACACTTGGGGCGCACACAGTCCTACATTAGGGATTCAACCCATTTCGTCGAAAAATTGTCAACCATCGCCGTTCAACCAAATGCTATTTTGGTGAGTTTTGATGTAGAGTCCTTGTTTACCAGAGTGCCGGTGGACTCGGTCATGTCACTCATCAAGGATTTGTTTCCTGAGGACATTGCCCGATTATTCCACCACTGCTTGTGTTCCAGTTATTTCTTGTGGGATGGTAAATATTACGAGCAGACTGATGGTGTGGCCATGGGAAGTCCACTCTCGCCTGTCGTGGCAATTTTTTTCATGGAACATTTTGAGGGGGAGGCTATATCTTCGGCGTCTTTCAAACCTGTGATTTGGTGGAGGTATGTGGATGATACGTTCGTGGTGTGGGAGGATTCTGAGAAACTGAACCACTTTCTGAACCACCTAAATCAGCTGCATCCTACAATTCACTTCACAATGGAGCTAGAGTCGGGTGGATGCTTACCTTTTTTGGATGTTCTTGTGAGGAGGAAGGCGGATGGCTCCATGGGGCTCAGCGTCTACCGTAAGCCAACTCACACTAACCGTTATTTACATGCGGACTCCCACCATCACCCAGCACAAAAACAAGGAATTATAACAACACTAGCCAAAAGAGCGGAACGTATTTGTGAGGCATCAACTCTTCAGGAAGAGTTACATGCCTTACAAACCATCTTTAAGGTAATGGCTATAATGAATCCACTATATATATAGGTCCCTACATCCCAGAAGGAGGGATAGACAACCTTCTCAGAGCTCCGACGTGAGAAGAACTGCTTACCTCCCTTATATTCACAACACCACTGACCGCGTTGCTAAGATTCTCCGCAAGCACAAGATAAAAACAGTTTTCGGCACTATGACGAAAATTGGTCAACGTTTAGCATTAAACAAAGATAAATTGCCCCCAACACTACAGCCTGGGGTGTATGAAGTCCCATGTACTTGCGGAAAAGTCTACATTGGACAAACAAAACGGTCCATTGCAACTCGCATCAAAGAGCATCAAAGGAACATCCGTCTAAACCAACCTGACAAATCAGTTATAGCTGAACATGCCCTGTCTTCAGGGCACGATGTTTGTTTATAGGATGCTCATGCGCTTGCCCTTGTTAAGCACAACTGGTCTAGAATTATAAGGGAGGCAGTTGAAATTCGTAAAAATCCCAATAATTTTAACAGAGACACTGGATATCAGCTAAGTGACACTTGGCTACCAGTTATTATGGATCTAGGGAGATAGTTCCTCTCAGTCTCTCTGTTCTTCACATATTTAAAATTGTACATTTTCCCTCTAGGGCTCAGAGCCTGGTTTTGATCTCCTTTGTTCGTCACTGGGGGAGTTTCCATCTGTTTTTTCGCCGTTGACTGTATGACGTTAGGTATCGTTCGGATACACTTCCCTTTTGTTTATGTTTCCCTGTATATCCATCTAACCCTCCCCCTCCCCCCTCCTCATTCTTCGAGGAGTTTCAATATTTCCACACCGCCACCTATACCTTCTCGTTACTTACTAATCTGTCCGCCGTTCCACCATGGTTCATACAGTAATTTCTGGCAGCTGCTCTCTGGTGACGAACAGAGGAATTTATCTATATTTTTTGTAATCTCATTGATTTACTTTCCATCCACATTGTTTATTTCCATTGAAAAAGGAGGCAAGGTTTCTCCGAAACGTATGGTTCAAATTAAAAATACACACGGCATTAGCCCAAAAGCATGAATTATTTATATAATAATCCGGGCCGTGAAAGCCTTAATACGCAAATTAGAAACCTCTATGGGGAGGAAGTTGTTCGACAATCATCTACATTTAGTAAGTTGAGGCGAAGACGGAGCTCTCTCCTTTCATCGTTGTCCTTCTTTCTTAGATGCAGGGATCATAACATCATTCCCAACTGTGTAAAATTGAAGCAAACTATACACACTCATAAAGCTATGAGAATTTATCAGCGCGCTAGCAAGGCACTCGTTATCGAGAGGATCCAGAACTCTCGTACTGAATTGGACGCAGTTTCCCGTGATTTATTACACTTACATCTGCTTCTTAGTAGAATTCTCTCAGAGGAATTGTGGCTGTTCTTTGAACGTATCTCCGCTTTTCAGGCCGAGAATAATTTTTGTCGGGCTGTAGATAGACAAAGAGCTAAGTTCCTTCGATTGTCCTCGAGACAAACAGCTCCTCGTACGGTTCTTGATACTAGTAAAATTGTAGTCAATCTTTCTAATACCCCTTTAGATGACTATCAAACAACTTTAC
The DNA here is from genome assembly GCA_946902985.2 of Meconema thalassinum. Lineage (NCBI taxonomy): Eukaryota > Metazoa > Arthropoda > Insecta > Orthoptera > Tettigoniidae > Meconema > Meconema thalassinum. Next base: position 12,354,200 of record OX336390.1, on the reverse strand, counting down.
TAAGCAGAGGTCTCAACTTTGCTCTCGCACCCTCCAAAATTCCTACAGAGGAGTTGATCACATCCGTTGAGGCTGCCATCTACAATTTACCTCCAGATGAAGCTGAAGAAGTTAGACAAGAAAGTATGAGGATATTAAGATCCTCTAAAGTACCCGCACCCAATTTAACTCGGCGTGAAAGAAAGGCATTGAAGGAACTAAGAAATAATGACACCATTTCTATTCTTCATGCTGACAAGGGAAATGCGACAGTGGTGATGGATACCGTTGAATATAAAAGTAAAATCTCGATTTTGTTATCTGATCCTATCTACAGACTGTGCACTCGTGATCCAACCACTCGTGTATCCAATGCCACTGCTAAGCTTGTTAAACTGTCATCTATTCCAAAATAAGAGGGAAGATGTATTATTCCGAGAGATGCTGTTCCTCCGAGATTGTATGGTCTTCCAAAAATCCATAAGCAAGACGTCCCTCTTCGACCAATTGTTAGCACAATAGGTTCTCCAACTTACGCTCTTGCGCAATATCTCAGCAAGTTGCTTCAGCCACACTTGGGGCGCACACAGTCCTACATTAGGGATTCAACCCATTTCGTCGAAAAATTGTCAACCATCGCCGTTCAACCAAATGCTATTTTGGTGAGTTTTGATGTAGAGTCCTTGTTTACCAGAGTGCCGGTGGACTCGGTCATGTCACTCATCAAGGATTTGTTTCCTGAGGACATTGCCCGATTATTCCACCACTGCTTGTGTTCCAGTTATTTCTTGTGGGATGGTAAATATTACGAGCAGACTGATGGTGTGGCCATGGGAAGTCCACTCTCGCCTGTCGTGGCAAATTTTTTCATGGAACATTTTGAGGGGGAGGCTATATCTTCGGCGTCTTTCAAACCTGTGATTTGGTGGAGGTATGTGGATGATACGTTCGTGGTGTGGGAGGAGGATTCTGAGAAACTGAACCACTTTCTGAACCACCTAAATCAGTTGCATCCTTCAATCCACTTCACAATGGAGCTAGAGTCGGGTGGATGCTTACCTTTTTTGGATGTTCTTGTGAGGAGGAAGGCGGATGGCTCCATGGGGCACAGCGTCTACCGTAAGCCAACTCACACTAACCGTTATTTACATGCGGACTCCCACCATCACCCAGCACAAAAACAAGGAATTATAACAACTCTAGCCAAAAGAGCGGAACGTATTTGTGAGGCATCAACTCTTCAGGAAGAGTTACATGCCTTACAAACCATCTTTAAGGTAATGGCTATAATGAATCCACTATATATAGGTCCCTACATCCCAGAAGGAGGGATAGACAACCTTCTCAGAGCTCCGACGTGAGAGGAACTGCTTACCTCCCTTATATTCACAACACCACTGACCGCGTTGCTAAGATTCTCCGCAAGCACATGATAAAAACAGTTTTCGGGACTATGACGAAAATTGGTCAACGTTTAGCATTAAACAAAGATAAATTGTCCCCAACACTACCGCCTGGGGTGTATGAAGTCCCATGTACTTGCGGAAAAGTCTACATTGGACAAACAAAACGGTCCATTGCAACTCGCATCAAAGAGCATCAAAGGAACATCCGTCTAAACCAACCTGACAAATCAGCTATAGCTGAACATGCCCTGTCTTCAGGGAACGATGTTTGTTTCAAGGATGCTCATGCGCTTGCCCTTGTTAAGCACAACTGGTCTAGAATTATAAGGGAGGCAGTTGAAATTCGTAAAAATCCCAATAATTTTAACAGAGACACTGGATATCAGCTAAGTGACACTTGGCTACCAGTTATTAAGGATCTAGGGAGATAGTTCCTTTCAGTCTCTCTGTTCTTCACATATTTAAAATTGTACATTTTCCCTCTAGGGCTCAGAGCCTGGATTTGATCTCCTTTGTTCGTCACTGGGGGAGTTTCCATCTTTTTTTTAGCCGTTGACTGTATGACGTTAGGTATCGTTCAGATACACTTCCCTTTTGTTTATGTTTCCCTATATATCCATCTAACCCTCCCCCATCCCCCCCTCCTCATTCTTCGAGGAGTTTCAATATTTCCACACCGCCACCTATACCTTCTCGTTACTTACTAATCTGTTCGCCGTTCCACCATGGTTCATACAGTAATTTCTGGCAGCTGCTCTCTGGTGACGAACAGAGGAATTTATCTATATTTTTTGTAATCTCATTGATTTACTTTCTATGGCCACATTGTTTATTTCCATTGAAAAAGGAGGCAAGGTTTCTCCGAAACGTATGGTTCAAATTAAAAATACACACGGCATTAGCCCAAAAGCATGAATTATTTATATAATAATCCGGGCCGTGAAAGCCTTAATATGCAAATTAGAAACCTCTATGGGGAGGAAGTTGTTCGACAATCATCTACATTTAGTAAGTTGAGGCGAAGACGGAGCTCTCTCCTTTCATCGTTGTCCTTCTTTCTTAGATGCAGGGATCATAACATCATTCCCAACTGTGTAAAATTGAAGCAAACTATACACACTCATAAAACTATGAGAATTTATCAGCGCGCTAGCAAGGCACTCGTTATCGAGAGGATCCAGAACTCTCGTACTGAATTGGACGCAGTTTCCCGTGAGTTATTACACTTACATCTGCTTCTTAGTAGCATTCTCTCAGAGGAATTGTGGCTGTTCTTTGAACGTATCTCCGCTATTCAGGCCGAGAATAATTTTTGTCGGGCTGTAGATAGACAAAGAGCTAAGTTCCCTCGATTGTCCTCGAGACAAACAGCTCCTCGTACGGTTCTTGATACTAGTAAAGTTGTAGTCAATCTTTCTAATACCCCTTTAGATGACTATCAAACAACTTTACTAAGCAGAGGTCTCAACTTTGCTCTCGCACCCTCCAAAATTCCTACAGAGGAGTTGATCACATCCGTTGAGGCTGCCATCTACAATTTACCTCCAGATGAAGTTGAAGAAGTTAGACAAGAAAGTGTGAGGATATTAAGATCCTCTAAAGTACCCGCACCCAATTTAACTCGGGGTGAAAGAAAGGCATTGAAGGAACTAAGAAGTAATGACACCATTTCTATTCTTCATGCTGACAAGGGAAATGCGACAGTGGTGATGGATACCGTTGAATATAAAAGTAAAATCTTGATTCTGTTATCTGATCCTGTCTACAGACTGTGCACTCGTGATCCAACCACTCGTGTATCCAATGCCACTGCTAAGCTTGTTAAACTGTCATCTATTCCAAAATAAGAGGGAAGATGTATTATTCCGAGAGATGCTGTTCCTCCGAGATTCTCTTCGGTACCCAAAACCACCAGGGGTACGCCAACCGGCCTCGTGCCACTCGGCCGGTTGGTATTAGACTTGATAGCTCGTGTACCGAAATAGGAGTGGCTGTAGGTCCCTGTATGATCCGGACATCTAGCGAGGTGCCTCCGTGGCAAGTCCCGCGTCCGGAAATTCGGTTAGATCTGCACCGAGGTCCTAAGGTGAACACGGATGCCTCCGTTTACCGGAGGCAGTTCCACAGCATAGTTCACCAATTTCCGGACGCTGGCATTCTATACACGGATGGTTCGAAGGTGGACGAGAAGGTGGGTTGTGCTTACGTTATTGATGGTGCAAATACCAAGATCTCTTTGCCTGAGGCCTGTAGTGTGTTTACTGCGGAGCTCGTTGCCATCTATGAAGCTCTGCAGTTTGCACTACAGGATGCACGAATCCACTTTCTCGTGTGTACCGACTCTTTGAGTTCGTTGCAGTCAATTGCTACATGTTTCCCGCAACACCCCCTAGTGCAGCGAATCCACGACCTACTAGCCGGGCTGTGCCACGCTGACACTCGAATCACCTTTCTGTGGCTTCCAAGCCACATGGGAATTGCGGGAAATGAGTTAGCGGATCAAGCTGCAAAAGAGGCGGTATCACTACCACCTCGACCAATGGAGGTCCCCGCTAGAGATATTCGCTCTCAGTTACGCCTACAAGTTCTGGCTTTTTGGGAGAGTCAGTGGCTAGCTGACCCACTGCCCAGTAAACTGAGAGCGATCAAGGGAACTACTCGCGTTTGGCGGAGCTCCTTCCGGGCCCGGAGAGAGTCCGTCATTTTGTGTAGGCTAAGGATAGGTCATACAAGATCCACCCACTCGTACCTAATGAGAAGGGAAGACCCCCCACTTTGTACCTGTGGAGCCGTTTTCACCGTGGCCCACATTTTCACCGAGTGTGTGGATCTTGCTGACTTACGAAGAAACCTTGGTTTGCAGACGACACTCAAACTTATATTAGCCGATGACGCGGTGGCTGCTGATCGCGTTATCCGCTTTATAAGTGAGAGTGGGTTAGGGCCAGCAATCTAAATTTTCCAGTGAACTTTGACTCAACGACTTGTTCGTTTTTGAATGATAATTTATTGTTTTTTTCCGTAATTTTTGTTTATGTTTATATTTTTATTTATTTAATTGTTTGTTTTTGTTTTATTAATTTTTGGTCTTTTTAAATTTAGATGTCCACCTCAAAATTTTAAATTCAATTCAAAATTTGTATTCTTTAATCTGTGTTAAGAGGGGCAGATGACCTCGTAGTTCCGCCCCTTAAAACAACAATAACTAACTAACTAACTCCGAGATTGTATGGTCTTCCAAAAATCCATAAGCAAGACGTCCCTCTTCGACCAATTGTTAGCACAATAGGTTCTCCAACTTACGCTCTTGCACAATATCTCAGCAAGTTGCTTCAGCCACACTTGGGGCGCACACAGTCCTACATTAGGGATTCAACCCATTTCGTCGAAAAATTGTCAACCATCGCCGTTCAACCAAATGCTATTTTGGTGAGTTTTGATGTAGAGTCCTTGTTTACCAGAGTGCCGGTGGACTCGGTCATGTCACTCATCAAGGATTTGTTTCCTGAGGACATTGCCCGATTATTCCACCACTGCTTGTGTTCCAGTTATTTCTTGTGGGATGGTAAATATTACGAGCAGACTGATGGTGTGGCCATGGGAAGTCCACTCTCGCCTGTCGTGGCAAATTTTTTCATGGAACATTTTGAGGGGGAGGCTATATCTTCGGCGTCTTTCAAACCTGTGATTTGGTGGAGGTATGTGGATGATACGTTCGTGGTGTGGGAGGATTCTGAGAAACTGAACCACTTTCTGAACCACCTAAATCAGCTGCATCCTTCAATTCACTTCACAATGGAGCTAGAGTCGGGTGGATGCTTACCTTTTTTGGATGTTCTTGTGAGGAGGAAGGCGGATGGCTCCATGGGGCACAGCGTCTACCGTAAGCCAACTCACACTAACCGTTATTTACATGCGGACTCCCACCATCACCCAGCACAAAAACAAGGAATTATAACAACTCTAGCCAAAAGAGCGGAACGTATTTGTGAGGCATCAACTCTTCAGGAAGAGTTACATGCCTTACAAACCATCTTTAATGTAATGGCTATAATGAATCCACTATATATAGGTCCCTACATCCCAGAAGGAGGGATAGACAACCTTCTTAGAGCTCCGACGTGAGAGGAACTGCTTACCTCCTTTATATTCACAACACCACTGACCGCGTTGCTAAGATTCTCCGCAAGCACATGATAAAAACAGTTTTCGGGACTATGACGAAAATTGGTCAACGTTTAGCATTAAACAAAGATAAATTGTCCCCAACACTACAGCCTGGGGTGTATGAAGTCCCATGTACTTGCGGAAAAGTCTACATTGGACAAACAAAACGGTCCATTGCAACTCGCATCAAAGAGCATCAAAGGAACATCCGTCTAAACCAACCTGACAAATCAGCTATAGCTGAACATGCCCTGTCTTCAGGGCACGATGTTTGTTTCTAGGATGCTCATGCGCTTGCCCTTGTTAAGCACAACTGGTCTAGAATTATAAGGGAGGCAGTTGAAATTCGTAAAAATCCCAATAATTTTAACAGGGACACTGGATATCAGCTAAGTGACACTTGGCTACCAGTTATTAAGGATCTAGGGAGATAGTTCCTCTCAGTCTCTCTGTTCTTCACATATTTAAAATTGTACATTTTCCCTCTAGGGCTCAGAGCCTGGTTTTGATCTCCTTTGTTCGTCACTGGGGGAGTTTCCATCTGTTTTTTCGCCGTTGACTGTATGACGTTAGGTATCGTTCAGATACACTTCCCTTTTGTTTATGTTTCCCTGTATATCCATCTAACCCTCCCCCCTCCCCCCTCCTCATTCTTCGAGGAGTTTCAATATTTCCACACCGCCACCTATACCTTCTCGTTACTTACTAATCTGTCCGCCGTTCCACCATGGTTCATACAGTAATTTCTGGCAGCTGCTCTCTGGTGACGAACGGAGGAATTTATCTATATTTTTTGTAATCTCATTAATTTTTTTTTCAGTCGCTCGTCCGCTGTGAACGCAGTAACATATCCGTCGCTTTCGTCTGGTGTATTGTGTGTGCAGTGAGCGGGGTGGTGTGCGATTTGCTCTCCATATTTAAGTGTGTTGTTTTCGTCTTTATTTCCTTGTGCTTGGTGACGATTTATGTAAGTACTATACATTCGGAAATTCTTCGACGCAATGTCGGAGAAGAGTGGAGGAGGTCAAATAGGCCTCCCACCGGATAATCCATCGGCGGTTATTATTGATGGTTACGCCAACATTGAATCAATGCATATTGTAGATGAACAGGAGAACACTAAAATGTCGGAAGTTCGGGATATTCCTGTGGTCCAAACCCCTGTACAACCTCGTACTCCTCCTAGTGACTATCGCTACTACTCAAATCATACGGGACCGTATATAGTTTTCGTTCAAGGCGTTGAGCCTCAAGCGATTGGACATTTGCATCCAATGGCCTTGGGACGTTTGTTTTATGAACGTAAAATCCCAGGAATTCAAGAAATCCAACGAAAAGGGCGCAATCGGGTTCAAGTTCAATTTAAGTCACTTCGAGATGCCAATTCATTTTTGGAACATCCGGTGTTAAAGGATAGAAATCTGATGGCCTTTATACCATCGTCAAGCATACAACGAGTGGGACTCATTCGGGGGGTAGATACCTCCTTTACGCAGGAGGAACTAATGCGTTTCATTGACTCTCCCGTACCTATCGTTCGTTTACAACGTTTTTTTCGTACTAAAACCGTAGATGGAAAATCGGAAAAAATAGCAACGGGCACCGTGAAAATTTTTTTCGAAACTCAAAACTTGCCTACTCATGTCAGCATCTTCAATGTTCTCTTAGAAGTAAGTTTGTACATTTTTTCACCTCTTCGATGTCAGAAGTGCCAGAGGTACGGGCATGTGCAACTTCACTGTAGGGCTCGGGGACCTAGATGTGGACAATGTGCGCAGGAGCATTTAACGAGTGACTGCAAAGAAGTGATATTCAAGTGCGTTAATTGTCAAGGCAATCATATGGCAGGGGCGGTGCGCTGTGAGGTGCATCAGCAGCAAATAGAGATAAAGAGGCTGATGTGTACTGAAAACAAATCATATAATGAAATTGTGAAGCGCCAGACAAGTACCCCTTTTCACCCTTTAGCACTTCCCCAACAATTCCCCCCTTTGGCAGATTCATCTAGTGGGCAACGATTTGACCCTCCGCGTAAGCGTAAATTTACAGAGTTGGTACATCCGGCTCCGAAATTGATTACACCCTTGGGATATTATAGGTCGGCATATCTGCAACTGATAGAAACCCCAAGCGTGGAACGGATATCACCACTTGAGAAGCCCAGCGAACCGGGCACATCCGGTGTCCGGCGACTGGAGCCCGATTCGGGGCCCGATAAAACTGCTCCTACTCAAAAAATCCTAGACGAATTTACAGAACTCATGGATCTTTTAGGCCACAATGCACAGTGGGCGCACTGTGTTAAAAAGTTATTAGATAAAATACTGCCATTACTTCCACCCCTCGAAAAACCACTACCACGGGGCACTGGTGCAGTTTGTCAATAGTTCTTTTTTTTTTTCCTTTTCTCTTTTGGGTTGATTCGTTTCGTCTCTTTCTTCATCTCATGTTCGTTCATAGGTGAAGGATGTGGCTGCTGCAATGGAACTGTCGGAGTGTGGTAAATAAGAAGCATGAATTGCTTCATTTAATATCGACATATCACCCTGAGATCGTATTTATCCAAGAAACGTGGCTATACCCACATTATCGTTTTCAAATTCCAAATTATACGGTCTTTCGTGAAGATGGTCCGGGATACGGAGGCTTAATAACCCTCTGTAAATCGGATTTACAAATCACTCCGCTGTCTTTACCGTATCACCTCCCTTTTTGTTATCATCAATTTTTTCGGGTGGGGGATATATATGTTAGTCATATCTATTGCCCACCACGTGTTCAGGGCACGCAACAACAGTGGCACATGTATTTTAAATATGTGTCATAAAGATCTAAGCATGTTATCCTAGGAGATTTTAATGCACACCATGGCCTCTGGGGCAGTGAACGAACTAATGCTAAAGGTAGACATATTGCTCATGCGATTTCCACATTTTCCTTAAATGTGTTAAACGACGGTTCTCCTACGCGATTGACACCCCCGGGCAGTCCAAAAAGTGCGGTAGATTTAACCCTCACTACCCCGTACTTGTCGCATAAGTTAGATTGGAGCACGATCGGGGACACGCATCAGAGTGATCACTTTCCTATTTTAATTTTTTATGATCGCACTGGGGTAGCACCATCGATACACCGGGGCACTAAAATAACTCGTTCTTTAAAATACTTTGATTTCGACCTCTTTCAGACATTCATTCAGGATAATCTGGGCCGCATCCCACCCCTCCCACGTCAGAAATACTCTCTTTTGTATCACCTTATTCAACAATATTTGGATTGTTATCACCCGAAGCGTTCCATTCCGTATAGTAGGTTCCAACTCCCGGGGACTATACAGTGGTGGGATGCAGAGTGCGCCTTACTAGTAAAAAGACGGAAGGCGTGTTTACGAAAATATCGGAAACATGGTACACATGACAATTATATCTTGTATAAGCGCGTCACAGCCACGATCCAACGAGTATTTAATGAAAAGAGACGAGACGCATGGAAGAATCACATCAGCTCATTAAATGCCACAACCTCTTTAACTAAGTTATGGTCTACCATTAAAAGTTTGTCCAATACTCGTTATATGGGGCCGTCTACAGGACTTAGCCGGCAGGGTTTTCAAGAATTTTATATAAATCTCACGCCAGATACAGTTATCAATACGGGCCTGCTTCCGTCTTATACAGCTTCAGAACATTTCCATGTTTTACTGCAACCTATAACGCACGTGGAAGTTCAATCTGCCCTTCGAGGTACGAAATCGACAAGTCCTGGTGTCGATTCCATAACATATCAGATGGTTGCCTATCTTCCAGACAAGGCACTCGAGATACTTATTTCTGTATATAATGAAGTATTACGTTTTGGCACGTTTCCCACTGAGTGGAATATCTTTGAGGTCCTGCCTATCTTAAAAATCTCGAAGGACGCACGTGACCCTCAGAATTATCGTGGGATCAATTTAGGCTCCTGTGTGAGGAAGATATTTCAAAAAGTATTATTGCAGTCTAACGACAGCTGTTCTCACAGCAACACCTCTAAAGCTTGCAGCTTGCTTTTGTGTGTGATCTGTGGGAGTGTTCTTTTCAGTGTGTGTATCGTTAGTGGTTTGTACTGGTGTGCAGCGCCATACTATTATAGGCTGTTCATAAATATTATATAATAGTTGGGTGCGGTCGAGATGGCGGCCCAGAGTGATGGGACGCTGATGGGACTACCCCCAAACATTACCGGCAATGTTATAGTGGATGGTATAGTCCCTATGGAGGGAATATCACTCGTTAATGATCAACAGACTACTTCCCATCAGGAACCAACGACCCCGATAGCGGGATCCTCTCAGGAAAACTCACGAACTCCGGCCACGGAATATCGGTATCCCCACCTTCATACTGGACCATATATCGTATTTGTACAGGGAGAGGGGGCTCAGGCCGTTGGAAATTTACACCCAATGGCCTTGGGTCGGCTATTCTATGACCGCAAAATACCAGGTATACGCGAAATTCAGAAGAAGGGTCGCAATAGAATCCAAATACAATTCGCAACCTATCGTGAAGCTAATGCTTTTTTGGAAAATGAGATCCTCCGGGAGAGGAATTTGACTGCTTTTATACCATCTTCCAATGTCCAACGGGTAGGACTAGTGCGCGGGGTCGACACCTCACTTACAAATGAGGAATTAATTAAGTATCTGGAGGCTCCTGTTCCCATTTTACGGGTACAGCGCTTCTTTCGTAATAGAACGATAGATGGACAGACGGAGCGGATAGCTACTGGAACGGTGAAAATATTTTTTGAAACACAGAACCTTCCGCCATATGTCAGTATATTCAATGTAATGCTGGAAGTTCAATTGTATATTTTTTCGCCCTTACGTTGCACTAAGTGTCAACGCTACGGGCACGTACAGTTACATTGTCGGGCGCGAGCCCCACGCTGTGGCAATTGTGCCGCGGAGCACGTTACGAAGGAATGCAAGGAAGTATTAGCCAAATGTGCTAATTGTGCAGAGAACCACCCAGCGGGTGCCATTCGCTGCGAAATCCACCAACAGCAAGTTGAGATAAAAAGAAGAATGTGTGTGGAAAATAAATCATATAATGAAATAATGAAAGGTCAACAGGGGCCTGCATTTAATCCATTAACCGTACCCCAACAATTCCCTCCTTTAAGTTCCGCTCCAAGTGTCAGACAGCATGAGCCGGCACGTAAGCGCAAGTTTACAGAAATAGTTCACGCGGCCCCTAAAGTGGTCCAGCCGTTGGGTTATGATCGGAACGCTTATTGTCAGATTCTTCAACAACCGCGATTGGAAAAGTCTCCTCCGGTCTTCGAAGCCAAGACGATGGAGACAAGTTCTCTATACAATACAGGGGCAGGTTCAGGGTTGCCTGAATCGGAGACTACCAAAACTATTTTGGCAGAATTCACGAAACTTATGGAATTGTTAGGGCATAATGCGCAATGGGCGCATTGTGTCAAAAATTTGTTAGATAGGGTATTACCTTTGTTACCCCCGTTAGAAAAATCAGTACGGACAGACAACATGACCTTGGGTCATTAATTTCACTGGGTTGCCTTTCCGTTTCTTTTTAAGGAACAGTGTGGATACTTCAGTGGAATTGCAGGAGTATCGTCAACAAGAGACATGAATTACTCAAATTAATTGCTGACTATTGGCAACTCAAACTAACACTTGGGGCGCTGCGGTCGGTCTGGATAAGTAGGGTTTAAGATACTCAATAACACGCGTTTGATATGGAACACTTTTTATTTTTCGGTTATAATCAGTAAATATGGTCTCTAAAGTAATGACAGTGTTATTTTTAATTGTATATATGTATAAATGTGCGATACACGTGATCCAATTTGTGTGTTCCACTGGATTTTTTGGTGTCATTTGCATATTATCAAGCATCAGTTTTTATGGGTGATGTAGATCAGCTGATTCAAATTTACACAGGGCTACACTTCGGACATTATTTCGGTACTATTATGCGCAATATAATGTAAATGTCGATCCTGAGTCAACGCCGAAGACATTCAAATAGAGAAATACGGTACATAAACAAATAAATAACACACCGAAGCTGTGCTACTTTTATCATTCCAAGACTAGCATCCACGCAAACCAGACGCCACTGTTCCAAGCTCCGACTTATATCGTGAATTGATGTCAAACTGATGATCCGCCAGCCTTTCCGCCAAGCCTACACCTCGTAATCGCTAAGTTCTTCGATATTCGAGCTATTCCACTACGAGTCATATAGGCCTAATTTGCCTCCCCGTGGGCACTGTAGAATGAGTGATTCCGCTACCATTCAAATATTCAACACCAAACCCACCTTTTAACCATCCAAATCAAGCAATTCCTGTCGCCCCCCGAGTTTTAATACAAGTTAAACTCATCCCTTCTCCCTACCAAGCAGCCAATAATTAATTATTCAAGTAACTTCAATCTTACCAGCGCGCCCATCGTAACAGCTGTTTTTAAACTGAATAACCTTCGCTGGCCTTCTGTCTGTCTACCTCGACAAGTGTTAGATCCTTCCCGGGGTGGAAAGGTATTATTATTAGGTATTATTAGGTATCTTCACATTTCGGCTATTGCTATTTGCATCTTTTGGAAAGTGATGAAAACGTATATCCGCAGCCCTATTATACATCGACTTACAGCCGTAAACTGAGCAATACACTTTGCTTTTACTCATTTTTCACTCTATCAACGAGTAAAACGTATTACTTATGTATAAAGACACGAACAATTTACCACGATCTGTTTACCAACACAAGAAACCATATACAAACAGTCACCACGTGACAAATGTACCCTACTTGGTAAGTTTCTCATTTTTACCGCTAGATGTCATATCAGATAGCTGGAGTTGCCAATAACCCAGATGTTATTTTTTTACAAGAAACTTGGTTATCACCACTCTATAGATTTACGATACCACTATATACTATTGTGAGAGAGGATGGGCCTGGTTATGGCGGCATAAGTACGCTCATTCGAAATGATATTCCCTTTACCGAGATCCCGATTTCTTACCTATTACCAAGAAGTTTTCATCAGAGTTTTCAAATCGATAATACTATTTTTAGTAATTTATATTGCCCTCCCCAAGTGCAGGGATCACAACGTCAATGGTCAATGTATTTCAACTATATTGTACAATATCCGAAACATATCGTTCTTGGGGATTTTAATGCCCATCATGGTCTTTGGGGCAGTGAGCGAGTCAATCCAAAAGGTAGACACATTGTGCAAGCACTTCAAACCTATGCATTGAATATTCTCAATGATGGATCGCCTACGCGTATAACTCCACCGGGGCGTCCAAAGAGTGCGGTAGATTTGACCATTACCACAGCAGATATTGCTCATCGTTTGGAATGGCGCACATTGGGGGATACACATCAAAGTGATCATTTTCCAATTCTAATATACTATGCGAAATCTGGCGAGAATCTTGAGAGACCATGTCATTTTACCGTAAAACGGAATCTTAGGCACCTCGATTATGAACTATTTCACCACTTTATAAATGATGGTTTGGGGACTTCTCGAACATCTACATATCATCAGTATAATGCCTTATTACAGATCATACAAAGCTTTCTTGATCGATATCACCCACAGCGAATGTTAACATTGTCTGCGCCACAGCATCCGGGCACGGTCCATTGGTGGGATACAGAGTGCGCTTTGCTAGTGCGTAGGAGGAAGGCACTTTTAAAACGATATCGAATTCATGGGACGGTTGATAATTATCTAAGTTACAAACGTCTCACTGCGCAACTGCAGAAGACATTTAATGAAAAACGACGTTTGGCGTGGCAAAAACATATCAGTACATTTAATTCCCATACTTCTTTAACCACCTTATGGTCATTGGTCAAACAATTATCAAATACGCGTAGCTCTCGTCCACGTACGGGTCTCACGCCTACGGGTTTTCAAATTTTTTATCATTCACTAACGCCCGATTCAGTTTCTGGTCATGTATCGGTACCATCGTTATTGACTTCGAAGAAGTTTCAGTGTTTACAAAACCCAATCACACGTCATGATGTCGTGACGGTGTTACGTCATACGACATCCACGAGTCCGGGTCTGGATTACATAACGTATGGGATGCTTGCCCATCTCCCGGACCGCGCTCTGACCAGGGGGACGACAGTTCATAGGGAGCGCGTGGGTCGGGGTAAGGCCCTGTACTGTTTCTTCTGCCAACCAATGAAGAATTAATTTTAGCACTAAGGTTCCGTAGTTGGCACTCATGAACGTTCACATCAAACCGAATGGCGGAAGCGGGAATAGCCTGTTTTGATTGATTTTCCTCGTGGTGTTGTTGGTTGTTTTGATTTGTTCAGTATTTTCATTGTTTATTTGAATTGAATTGAGAGTCAATCATGCCACTGCAAGGGAGGAAAAATTGCCAAGCACCGGGATGTAAGAATTATAATGATAGTAAGAACAATACGGCAATTTTCATCTTCCTGGTGTTGACCATGTGAAAAACTAGTGGGCAATATGGACTACTCGTGAATAAAAATATATAGAGAATAAATGTGTGCATTTCATCTCTTGTTTGTTTCCTTACCCATTCTCCTTTGCATTGCAATAAAATTTGTGGTTTAGGGCTACGGGGAGGGGTGGGTGGTTGCGGGCATGCTAGGCAAAAAGTGAGGTTATGGCAATGTAGTGTGTGCATTTGGACGATTTTCTTTATATTCATCGAATATCCCAACTATTCTGTAGAGTATGAGAGCATTTTTTAAATAGCCTAGAGGTGAATTAAGCTCTAGAACAGCATAACTGTGTCTTTCGTGACAAATCCATTGCCAACATTGATATATATCAAAATGTATTCTTTTCCTATCTGGACGTATATTTCAGCACCTAGCGAAAGGCGCAGTTATGTTTGAGTTATATTCATCAATAATCAATAACTCGTCGCAGAACATACTGTTCATTTACGTGTAATAAAGGCTACATTCATATGGCTTTTTACTTTTTATGTTGCCAGACTTGGCAGTACAATCCATAGCCTCAGGCGGTGTTCTCTCTCGGAAATTCTATAACCAAAAGTGACAAATCTCTTATACTTACATGAGCCTTGGCTCTGACGGTCTTGCTTGAGTTATACAATAAGGTACTGACCCATATTCTTTGGTACTGACAACTGGGACATATCCTGTCGAATGGAATACCTTTGAAGTTCTACCGATATTAAAACCTTTGAAAGATGCCAGAGACCCCCTCAGCTATCGTGGAATTAATCTCGGTTCGTGTTTAAGAAAATTATTTCAAAAGATTCTATTACGTAGATTGCAATGGAGTATGGAGTATTATAATTTGTTTTCAAGATCACAATTTGCATTTCGTAAACGGTTAGGAACAATCGATGCTCTTACGATTTTCTTGACGGATATATTATTAGCGAAAGCTCGCAAACAACACACGATTGCTGTGTGTTTGGATATTCAGGGGGCTTATGATGCAGTGGATCCGGTAATATTACAACGACGTCTCGGGGAACTGCTTTTCCCATTACCTTTCATATGTTTAATACGGAATTTTTTACATCATCGTCGACTAGTTTTACACACCCCCTCTGGTGTCTTGGATAATCGTCAGACGTCTCGTGGATTGCCTCAAGGAGATATATTAAGTGGTATGCTTTTTTCACTGTATACTCAGACACTGGAATCTGTTGTTCTCCCACATGCAAGAATTATACAATATGCAGATGATTTTCTTATCTATTGTTCGCGTGATAATATTCAGCATTGTCGACAGGATATATATGATGCATTAACTGCAGCACATATTTGGTTCCATAATCACGGCTTTGTAACGTCGGCGAGTAAGAATGCTGCTATCATTGTCACCCCACGAAGGCAAGTTGATCGCTCTCCAATTTTATTTGAACAAGGCGCCATTGAGGTAGTTCGTAGCATCAAATATTTGGGATTACATGTTGATGACCAATATTACAATGGTCGCGCCAGGTTCAGATCCTCGCGGTGAAAATTGAAAAACGACTCCAAGTTCTTCGAGCGCTAGCTCGGCGTAGGTGGGGGGCGGATCCTCAATTATTACTCACGGTATACAAGAATATTATTCGTTCCCAGATGGATTATGGGTGCTTTTTCTATGACATAATGGCGAATAGTAGGTTGGTCACTTTTGATAGGTTACAGTATCGGGCTTTACGTATCATTTTAGGGGCGCTATCGTCCAGCCCAACCTGTGCATTATTAGTTGAATCTGGTGAGTTACCTTTGAACTTACGACGGAGATTTTTAGCAAGTAAGTATCTGACAGCTAAAATGTCCTTGTCTGCGTCACCCATTCTCAATAAAGTACAGCTGCTTGTGGAGTATTATGAGCAACAGCGTTTTACACGTCTGAAGAAGCCGGCTTTGGTACAGGCGTATGAAGGATTGAAAGATTTTCGGGCAGATATACTGCAGACACTTAAACCCTTACCATACACGATTTCATATAAGGTCATACAATCCAAGCCAAACATATTGTACACTTCCTTACCGGTGCTATTCCGGAGTTATCAGCGTTTGCCGCAAGTACTTTTACGATGCTTTCGGGAAATTGTCCATGAATATTCCCAGTATACCTTTTTTTATACAGACGGCTCCAGAATGTTGTCACCAGCAGGCGTGGGAGCCGCTTTTTATGCTCCTGATAGACAGATTATACGAACATATAGTTTGCCGAAATATCTAACGATCTTTACAGCGGAGGTAGTTGCCATTCGTCAAACTTGTCAGTATATACGTCAAAACAGCATTTCACCAGCAATGATTTGCACGGATTCCATGAGTGTCCTTCAGGCAATATCGAATCCGAGTAGCTCCGACAATTGGTATGTGTATCAAGTTGCTCAAATGTTATATGAATTTCAGACTAGGGAGCAGAAAGTTATGCTAACTTGGATCCCGGGGCATTCGGGGATATCAGGAAACGAGGATGTCGATCGCATGGCTAAGTGGGCAGCACAGGGGTTTGGGGTAGTTTATAATGTAGCAGTACCTCATACAGACTTTCAGCCCATTATCTATGAACAGATAATTCATGAATGGCAAATGATGTGGGATAGTATCGGTCCAGTCAAAGCGCGTCATTATTTTTCCGATACAACCTACGATTAGAACAATACCTTGGTTTCGGGTTGGCAAATATACTAGACGGCACATTATAACCATAATACGGTTACGTTTCCAGCATGCCATGACACCTGCTCAAATGGCACGCATGGGACTACGCGAGAATGCGAATTGCGTGTGTGGACAAACGCGAGGCACACTGAGTCATCTGATGTTCCAGTGTGATGATTTCAATGAACCGAGGATGGTGATGCTACACAAGTTACGATCCTTAGGATATATCTTACCATTAAATATGTCCAATTTGTTGCATAGTCCTGTAGTTCCATTGATCGAGGCCATAATTGATTATTTAGATCATCTACCTTTTATGCTATAAGTTCAGTTTTCCTCCCCCTTTTTTTTTTCTCGCAATGTTTTATAATACGTCATGACGTATGTAAGTACTGATTTTTCTGACCCCTTTCCAAAGTTACGTGCGTATCAGTGTGCTCTGGAACGTATCTACATCATTATTTTATAAGGTGAATGAAAGGTTAGTTATATTTCGTCGGTGTTCAAACATGGCGTGTGATTATGATGTGCAACGTTGGTGAATTCTATACAGAAGATATTGGGCGAAGAGTTCAACAGTGTCCATCAACCTTACCACAACAACAACAACAACAAGTATTATTGCAACGTTTGCAATGGTGTATGGAATATTACAACTTATTCTCTAAGTATCAATTCGCATTTCGTAAACGTAGCAGTACTGTAGATGCTCTTTCGATTTTCTTAACTGATGTGTTATTAGCTAAAGGACGCAAACATCATACTATTGCTGTTTGTCTGGATATTAAGGGGGCGTATGATGCAGTAGATCCCATGATTTTACAACGGAAACTGCAGGAGCTTCATTTCCCCTCTCCATTTCTTTGTATTGTTCACAATTTTTTAACTCATCGGCGTCTCACATTACGTACCCCCGAGGGGATGCTGGACCACCGTCAGACGTCTCAGGGCTTGCCGCAAGGGGATATACTTAGTGGTTTCCTGTTTTCCATTTATACTCAACAATTAGAAGCGGTGATTTTGCCTTATGCCCGTATCATACAATATGCGGATGATTTTATGATTTATTGTTCCCGTGACACGTTGCATCAATGTCGAACAGATTTATATCTTGCATTAACTTTAGCCCATGAATGGCTAAGTAATCATGGCTTGGAAACATCTCCGGGTAAGAACTCGGCTATAATTATCACGCATCAACGGCGGTACGATCAGAGCCCTATTTTATTTCGACAGGGTACCATAGATGTTGTGCGCAATATCAAATATTTAGGCATTTATATTGATGATAAACTCCGGTGGACACGGCAGGTGCAATATCTTGAAGTTAAAATCGAAAAACGGTTACAGGTCCTTCGAGCTTTGACAAGGCGTCGTTGGGGTGCGGACCCCGCATTATTATTGACAGTGTACAAGAACATTATTCGTTCACAATTAGATTATGGCAGTTTCTTTTACGATCTAATGGCGAACAGTCGCTTGTTAATGTTAGATAGACTACAATATAAAGCCATCCGCATCATTCTAGGGGCTTTGGCCTCCACCCCCACGAGTGCATTGTTGGTGGAAACAGGTGAGTTACCTTTGGCACATCGACGCACATTTATAGCGGGCAAATATTTAGCCTACAAATTGTCGTTAGTGGCGTCTCCGATTATCTCTAAATTACAACTTCTGACGGAATATTACGCACAAAATCGTTTAGATCGCTCACATAAACCGGCACTTGTCATGGCTTATGAGATTTTACAACCCTTTAGGAAGGATGTGTTACAAACCCGTTTAGCACTTCCATATACAATCCCATACAGGGTTTTGCATACCCAACCTAGGATTCTGCATAATTCCTTTCCATTTCTATTTCCAATGTTCAAGCATCATCCGAATATAATTTCTAGTGCATTTCGAGAGATTCAGGATTTGTATTCCAATTATACGATTTTTTATACGGATGGTTCAAAGATGTTTCGACCGGATCGCGTGGGGTCGGCCTTTTACTCTCCTGCTTTACAGGTTAGTCGCACTTATTGCCTCCCCCCTCATCTTACTATCTTTACAGCTGAACTCTTTGCTATACGTCAGGCTTGTCACTATATTCATGCCCATCGCTTACATCACGTGCTAATATGCACGGATTCTTTGAGTATTATTAATACCCTACCTCATTTTCTACACTCAAATAATTGGTATCTTTACCAAATAGTGCAATATTTCCATACATTCACACTTACAGGACAAGACGTGGTTATCATGTGGATTCCTGGGCATTGTCATATAGCCGGAAACGAAACAGTCGATCTCTGGGCAAAGAATGCGGTCAGGGAACAGTGTATAATATCGGGATACCGTATCCGGATATAGTACCGATAATTCATCAGCGAGTCGTTAGTGCTTGGCAAAATGAATGGACCGAGATAGCAAAATGTAAAGCAAAAAATTTTTTCTTAATAAAACCATCTGTAACTACAGAGCCTTGGTTCCGGGTCGGAAAATATACGCGGCGTCATATTATTACCATCATTCGAATGCGTTTCCAGCACGTTCTTACACCAGTAGCTTTGGAGCGCATGAATCTCAGGGACAATGATAGGTGTGTATGTGGTAGGGCACGAGGTACATTACATCACATATTGTTTCAGTGTGAAACCTTCAATCCGCAGCGAGACATTATGTTGGAGAAATTGAGGCGACTTGATTATCCCTTGCCTTTAAACATCGCGTCACTTGTACATAGTCCTACAGTTCCCTTGGTGGATGCCATTATGTCATATTTGGATCACCTTCCATTTCAATTGTAAAATCATAGGTGGGCTCCTAGGGGGTTCGTCCCGTTATTTGTTTCTGGTGCTCCTGGGTGTGGTTTTTAGATTTGTGGTCACCCATATATATGTACACGTATAGATCTTGTTTCGGTTATTCCTCATATTTGGCATGTGCGATAACTATATAAATTTAGACACCAGTGCTAAAGATCAGCTCCGATAGTGAAGCGGATAATGTGGACATCAGTTTTAATGTGACAAACGAAGTCCAAGAGATTAGTGGTTATTGAACATATTGGACCAATTTGCTGTGGCATTTTACTGCGATGGCTACTGTAGTCTATTCCCAACCGGATGTTATTGGGCGAAGAGGCTTTTGTGTCCAGCAACGCAACCCAAACAACAACAACAACAACTCATTGATTTACTTTCTATGGCCACATTGTTTATTTCCATTGAAAAAGGAGGCAAGGTTTCTCCGAAACGTATGGTTCAAATTAAAAATACACACGGCATTAGCCCAAAAGCATGAATTATTTATATAATAATCCGTGCCGTGAAAGCCTTAATATGCAAATTAGAAACCTCTATGGGGAGGAAGTTGTTCAACAATCATCTACATTTAGTAAGTTGAGGCGAAGACGGAGCTCTCTCCTTTCATCGTTGTCCTTCTTTCTTAGATGCAGGGATCATAACATCATTCCCAACTGTGTAAAATTGAAGCAAACTATACACACTCATAAAGCTATGAGAATTTATCAGCGCGCTAGCAAGGCACTCGTTATCGAGAGGATCCAGAACTCTCGTACTGAATTGGACGCAGTTTCCCGTGAGTTATTACACTTACATCTGCTTCTTAGTAGCATTCTCTCAGAGGAATTGTGGCTGTTCTTTGAACGTATCTCCGCTATTCAGGCCGAGAATAATTTTTGTCGGGCTGTAGATAGACAAAGAGCTAAGTTCCTTCGATTGTCCTCGAGACAAACAGCTCCTCGTACGGTTCTTGATACTAGTAAAGTTGTAGTCAATCTTTCTAATACCCCTTTAGATGACTATCAAACAACTTTACTAAGCAGAGGTCTCAACTTTGCTCTCGCACCCTCCAAAATTCCTACAGAGGAGTTGATCACATCCGTTGAGGCTGCCATCTACAATTTACCTCCAGATGAAGCTGAAGAAGTTAGACAAGAAAGTGTGAGGATATTAAGATCCTCTAAAGTACCCGCACCCAATTTAACTCGGGGTGAAAGAAAGGCATTGAAGGAACTAAGAAATAATGACACCATTTCTATTCTTCATGCTGACAAGGGAAATGCGACAGTGGTGATGGATACCGTTGAATATAAAAGTAAAATCTTGATTCTGTTATCTGATCCTGTCTACAGACTGTGCACTCGTGATCCAACCACTCGTGTATCCAATGCCACTGCTAAGCTTGTTAAACTGTCATCTATTCCAAAATAAGAGGGAAGATGTATTATTCCGAGAGATGCTGTTCCTCCGAGATTGTATGGTCTTCCAAAAATCCATAAGCAAGACGTCCCTCTTCGACCAATTGTTAGCACAATAGGTTCTAGGGATTCAACCCATTTCGTCGAAAAATTGTCAACCATCGCCGTTCAACCAAATGCTATTTTGGTGAGTTTTGATGTAGAGTCCTTGTTTACCAGAGTGCCGGTGGACTCGGTCATGTCACTCATCAAGGATTTGTTTCCTGAGGACATTGCCCGATTATTCCACCACTGCTTGTGTTCCAGTTATTTCTTGTGGGATGGTAAATATTACGAGCAGACTGATGGTGTGGCCATGGGAAGTCCACTCTCGCCTGTCGTGGCAAATTTTTTCATGGAACATTTTAAGGGGGAGGCTATATCTTCGGCGTCTTTCAAACCTGTGATTTGGTGGAGGTATGTGGATGATACGTTCGTGGTGTGGGAGGAGGATTCTGAGAAACTGAACCACCTAAATCAGCTGCATCCTTCAATCCACTTCACAATGGAGCTAGAGTCGGGTGGATGCTTACCTTTTTTGGATGTTCTTGTGAGGAGGAAGGCGGATGGCTCCATGGGGCACAGCGTCTACCGTAAGCCAACTCACACTAACCGTTATTTACATGCGGACTCCCACCATCACCCAGCACAAAAACAAGGAATTATAACAACCCTAGCCAAAAGAGCGGAACGTATTTGTGAGGCATCAACTCTTCAGGAAGAGTTACATGCCTTACAAACCATCTTTAAGGGTAATGGCTATAATGAATCCACTATATATATAGGTCCCTACATCCCAGAAGGAGGGATAGACAACCTTCTCAGAGCTCCGACGTGAGAGGAACTGCCTACCTCCCTTATATTCACAACACCACTGACCGCGTTGCTAAGATTCTCCGCAAGCACAAGATAAAAACAGTTTTCGGCACTATGACGAAAATTGGTCAACGTTTAGCATTAAACAAAGATAAATTGTCCCCAACACTACAGCCTGGGGTGTATGAAGTCCCATGTACTTGCGGAAAAGTCTACATTGGACAAACAAAACGGTCCATTGCAACTCGCATCAAAGAGCATCAAAGGAACGTCCGTCTTATCCAACCTGACAAATCAGCTATAGCTGAACATGCCCTGTCTTCAGGGCACGATGTTTGTTTCAAGGATGCTCATGCGCTTGCCCTTGTTAAGCACAACTGGTCTAGAATTATAAGGGAGGCAGTTGAAATTCGTAAAAATCCCAATAATTTTAACAGAGACACTGGATATCAGCTAAGTGACACTTGACTACCAGTTATTAAGAATCTAGGGAGATAGTTCCTCTCAGTCTCTCTGTTCTTCACATATTTAAAATTGTACATTTTCCCTCGGTCTTCAGGAATCCAGGTTTCGTCCTGGGCATGAGACAACAATGCGTCACTTCAAACTCTTCTCTAGAGACCGGGTGGACGGAGCTGTGGCCGCTGGTGGCGTCTGCACTCTCGTCCACTCTAGCCTCTTTAGTGAAGAGGTGCCGTTGCGTACTCAGCTAGAGGCAGTTGCAGTTCGTACTTCGTTGCCAGTAATGGCAACAGTATGTAACGTGTACATCCCACCTGTTTCTCAGCCGGATTACGACCAGCTGGTGGATCTAGTCTCTCAGCTACCCCCTCCTTTTCTCCTTCTGGGAGATGTTAATGCCCACAACACCATCTGGGGCTCCGCTACCACTAACGGTAAAGGGAGAGATTTTGAGAGGCTGATCAGGCGGCTGGATCTGTGTCTGTTGAACACAGGGGAACCTACGCACTTCTCTATTGCACACGGTACTTATTCAAGTATCGATATTACCCTGTGCAGTCGTGCGCTGGTTCCCCTGCTACAGTGGGGTGTACACGATGACCTTTATAATAGTGACCATTTTCCAATTATCGTTACTCTTCCGAACCAAAGAGCCATCGAGTTACCAAGTCGATGGCTTCTCCGTCGGGCTGATTGGCCAACTTTCACGGCACGTGCGGTGTTTGCCGAAGATACCTTTGAGAGTGTCGACGATCATACCATTCACATAACGAATGGTATTTTGGTTGCTGCTGAGGAAACAATACCTTCCTCATCCGGCAACTCACGCCGGAAGCTTGTCCCTTGGTGGACAGCCGAGATTGCAGCAGCCATTAAAGATCGTCGACGTGCCTTCAAACGCTATCGGAGGCAAAACACTATGGCCAACCTTATCACCTTCAGAAGGATGCGTGCCAGAGCACGATATCTGATTCGGGAGAGTAAGAAAACGACGTGGGAAAAGTATGTGTCGTCTATGACTGCGCATACTCCTTCATCTCAAGTGTGGACTAAGCTTCGCCGGATCTCCGGACTCCCGACATCACTGTCGATACCTGGAGTATCCATCAATGGAGACATCATCACGGACCATCTTGCCATTGCCAACAGCTTTGGCTCGCACTTCTCCGATATATCCTGCTCCGGGAGTTACGATCCTACATTTCTGACTCTGAAGCGGGAGGCAGAGACTCACCCCTTGTCCTTTGCCACTGCTGCTTCGGAGTCCTACAATGTACCATTCTCTGAATGGGAACTGCGCAGCGCGCTTGCACTGTGCAGGGATACGGCTCCTGAACCGGATAACATACATAATCAAATGTTAAAACATCTGTGCGAATCCAGTATAAAAAAACTGTTGATCCTCTTCAATCGTATATGGATTGAAGGGGAGTTTCCATCTCAATGGCGAGAGGGGATCGTGATACCGATTCCTAAGGCTGGAAAGGATCCCAAGTTTGTAAGCAGCTATAGGCCCATTTGTTTGACAAATGGCCTATGTAAGCTGCTCGAAAAGATGGTGAACCGTCGACTGGTGTGGTTCTTGGAGGATAAAGGTCTCCTGTCTGAGTACCAATGTGGATTTCGCTCTCATAGGTCCACCACTGACCATCTGGTGCGACTTGAGAGCGCCATACAGGAGGCTTTTTTCCGAAAGCAGCACCTAGTCACGGTTTTCTTTGACCACGAGAAAGCCTACGACACCACATGGCGCTACGGGATCCTTTCCACCCTTCACAAGTGGGGACTCCGTGGTAACTTACCGACTTTCATTGCGAATTTCATGTCCGTCCGACTCTTCCGTGTAAGGGTCGGTAGGACATTATCGCAATACTATACCCAAGAAAATGGAGTTCCTCAGGGTTCAGTGCTGAGTGTCACCTTGTTCGCGATTGCCATTAATGGCATTGTTGCCGCCGCCGGGTCCACGGTAGTTCCATCGCTGTATGTAGACGATTTAGCTCTGCATTACAGCTCTGGAAGTATGGCAGTCGTGGAACGGCAATTGCAGCTAGCCATCAACCGGGTCGACAGGTGGGCTCACGACCGGGATTTTCGTTTTTCAGCAGCGAAAACCTCCGTCGTCCATTTTTGTCGGCTCCAGAAGCTACATTTACACCCTGAACTACATCTCAGGGATGCTGCGTTGCCGTTGGTTGACACTTATCGCTTCCTGGGGCTCCATTTTGACAGCAAGTTAACGTGGCAGCACCATATACGGCAATTGAAAATGACATGTCTCAGGAAACTGAACATGCTCAGGTTTCTTAGTGGCACTACGTGGGGGGCTGACCGTGCGGTGCTGCTACGGTTCTACCAAGCCCTCGTCCTGTCCCGGCTAGACTATGGTTCTGCGGCATACGGTTCAGCAAGGCCGGCAACCTTGAAAATGCTGGACAGTATCCACCATAGTGGCGTTAGGCTGGCTACCGGTGCCTTCCGGACCAGCCCGATACCCAGCCTACTCGCCGAATCGGGTGTTCCACCATTAAATTATAGACGCCAACATATGCTTTTAGCATATGCTGCCAATGTGCGTCAAATGCCGCAACACCCGACCTATCAAGCTCTCTTCGGTACCCAAAACCACCAGGGGTACGCCAACCGGCCTCGTGCCACTCGACCGGTTGGTATTAGACTTGATAGCTCGTGTACTGAAATAGGAGTGGCTGTAGGTCCCTGTATGATCCGGACACCTAGCGAGGTGCCTCCGTGGCAAGTCCCGCGTCCGGAAATTCGGTTAGATCTTCACCAAGGTCCTAAGGTGAACACGGATGCCTCCGTTTACCGGAGGCAGTTCCACAGCATAGTTCACCAATTTCCGGACGCTGGCATTCTATACACGGATGGTTCGAAGGTGGACGAGAAGGTGGGTTGTGCTTACGTTATTGATGGTGCAAATACCAAGATCTCTTTGCCTGAGGCCTGTAGTGTGTTTACTGCGGAGCTCGTTGCCATCTATGAAGCTCTGCAGTTTGCACTACAGGATGCACGAATCCACTTTCTCGTTTGTACCAACTCTTTGAGTTCGTTGCAGACAATTGCTACATGTTTCCCGCAGCACCCCCTAGTGCAGCGAATCCACGACCTACTAGCCGGGCTGTGCCACGCTGACACTCGAATCACCTTTCTGTGGCTTCCAAGCCACATGGGAATTGCGGGAAATGAGTTAGCGGATCAAGCTGCAAAAGAGGCGGTATCACTACCACCTCGACCAATGGGGGGTACCCGCTAGAGATATTCGCTCTCAGTTACGCCTACAAGTTCTGGCTTTTTGGGAGAGTCAGTGGCTAGCTGACCCACTGCCCAGTAAACTGAGAGCGATCAAGGGAACTACTCGCGTGTGGCGAAGCTCCTTCCGGGCCCGGAGAGAGTCCGTCATTTTGTGTAGGCTAAGGATAGGTCATACAAGATCCACCCACTCGTACCTAATGAGAAGGGAAGACCCCCCACTTTGTACCTGTGGAGCAGTATTCACCGTGGCCCACTTTCTTACCGAGTGTGCGGATCTTGCTGACTTACGAAAAACCTTGGTTTGCAGACGACACTCAAACTTATATTAGCCGATGACGCGGTGCCTGCTGATCGCGTTATCCGCTTTATAAGTGAGAGTGGGTTAGGGCCAGCAATCTAAATTTTCCAGTGAACATTGACTCAACGACTTGTTCGTTTTTGAATGATAATGTTTTTGTTTTTCCCGTAATTTTTGTTTATTTTTATGATTTTTTTTAAAATTTAATTTCATTTTGTTTTATTAATTTTTGGTCTTTTTAAATTTAGATGTCCACCTCAAAATTTTAAATTCAATTCAAAATTTGTATTCTTTAATCTGTGTTAAGAGGGGCAGATGACCTCGTAGTTCCGCCCCTTAAAACAACAATAACTAACTAAACAGGCTCAAGTTTCTTAGTGGCACTACGTGGGGGGCTGACCGTGCGGTGCTGCTACGGTTCTACCAAGCCCTCGTCCTGTCCCGGCTAGACTATGGTTCTGCGGTATACGGTTCAGCAAGGCCGGCAACCTTGAAAATGCTGGACAGTATCCACCATAGTGGCGTTAGGCTGGCTACCGGTGCCTTCCGGACCAGCCCGATACCCAGCCTACTCGCCGAATCGGGTGTTCCACCTTTAAATTATAGACGCCAACATATGCTTTTAGCATATGCTGCCAATGTGCGTCAAATGCCGCAACACCCGACCTATCAAGCTCTCTTCGGTACCCAAAACCACCAGGGTTACGCCAACCGGCCTCGTGCTACTCGGCCGGTTGGTATTAGACTTGATAGCTCGTGTACTGAAATAGGAGTGGCTGTAGGTCCCTGTATGATCCGGACATCTAGCGAGGTGCTTCCGTGGCAAGTCCCGCGTCCGGAAATTCGGTTAGATCTGCACCGAGGTCCTAAGGTGAACACGGATGCCTCCGTTTACCGGAGGCAGTTCCACAGCATAGTTCACCAATTTCCGGACGCTGGCATTCTATACACGGATGGTTCGAAGGTGGACGAGAAGGTGGGTTGTGCTTACGTTATTGATGGTGCAAATACCAAGATCTCTTTGCCTGAGGCCTGTAGTGTGTTTACTGCGGAGCTCGTTGCCATCTATGAAGCTCTGCAGTTTGCACTACAGGATGCACGAATCCACTTTCTCGTGTGTACCGACTCTTCGAGTTCGTTGCAGTCAATTGCTACATGTTTCCCGCAACACCCCCTAGTGCAGCGAATCCATGACCTACTAGCCGGGCTGTGCCACGCTGACACTCGAATCACCTTTCTGTGGCTTCCAAGCCACATGGGAATTGTGGGAAATGAGTTAGCAGATCAAGCTGCAAAAGAGGCGGTATCACTACCACCTCGACCAATGGAGGTACCCGCTAGAGATATTCGCTCTCAGTTACGCCTACAAGTTCTGGCTTTTTGGGAGAGTCAGTGGCTAGCTGACCCACTGCCCAGTAAACTGAGAGCGATCAAGGGAACTACTCGCGTGTGGCTGAGCTCCTTCCGGGCCCGGAGGGAGTCCGTCATTTTGTGTAGGCTAAGGATAGGTCATACAAGATCCACCCACTCGTACCTAATGAGAAGGGAAGACCCCCCACTTTGTACCTGTGGAGCCGTTTTCACCGTGGCCCACATTTTAACCGAGTGTGTGGTTCTTGCTGACTTACTAAGAGACCTTGGTTTGCAGACGACACTCAAACTTATATTAGCCGATGACGCGGTGCCTGCTGCTTTATAAGTGAGAGTGGGTTAGGGCCAGCAATCTTAATTTTCCAGTGAACATTGACTCAACGACTTGTTCGTTTTTGAATGATTATGTTTTTGTTTTTTCCGTAAATTTTGTTTACTTTTATAATTTTTATTTAAGTTTTTGTTTTATTAAATTTTTGTCTTTTTAAATTTAGATGTCCACTTCAAAATTTTAAATTCAATTCCAAATTTGTATTCTTTAATCTGTGTTAAGAGGGGCAGATGACCTCGTAGTTCCGCCCCTTAAAACAACAATAACTAACTAACTAGTGTGACAACGTTAGAATAAACATGCTTAGCTACGCTTGATGGGGGTTAATTCTGTACCTTGGATGATTCTTGAAGATCACGAAAGAACACGGTCATGTCCTTCATGACTATTCCCTCCATGTAAGCAGTAGAGGTCTTCACTGTCCAGGAAAACGAGAAACGAACCCTGGGTCTCCAGACATCTCCCATCCTGACTGAATGTTCCACTCGAATACCAACGACAGTTCCTTTCATCTCGGATAACGTCCCAACAACCGCAGCACGCAGTGACGTCCATATCGGCTCGAATAACAAAGTTCACTAGCCTCGCGAAACCGGGTCATTGTGAAACAAACTGTACTGCGATACAACAGCTGTGTTCACAGACACTCACCAGAGCGGACAACAATGCCGATGTTCGTGACCTCGCCCGCACAGTGCTACTCATGTCTATCTCGCCTAACCGCCCATGGTTAAATTAATGAAACACATAACAGCCTTTCCTCTCGACATGAAATTACTCAACATGGTTGTGAGGTCACACACACAAGTTAGGCCTTGTATATAATGAAGTAGTTTCAATATCCATGCACTGGTATTGAGAAATGCTTCTCGAATAGAGGCGCTAATTGTTCTCACAACACACACAAGTTATGTGTATCGATACAGCCAGTTCCAATGCGATGAATTGCAACTGAGTGAACATCATGTCCATATGCTTGTGAAAGCAAGTATACATTTTTCAAGAACAATATAAGGCTTGCCTATAATGAACAGTTATCTAGCAAGACAAACTGCATTTCTATTTCGTTCGCAATAGCCTAGGCGGTACTGAAATTGGAGTCCTCTTCGACACTAGGAATCTCCCTGCTGTACAGTGGTAGTACAATCTACTCAAAACGAACTTTCACTCACGATTCACGTGATCTTTACCGCCGATCACAGGTGTAACTCTATACATGTGTATTCGTGCGTGATACAATCCAATCTAATCTCTCCGTTGTGCAGGCAAGCTCGCATCTCCGATCGCACCGACCGTCGCGCTACGAGTGCTCAAAATTCGTACTGATAAGATACACATATCTTATTTCCGTGTTTCTGAGATTTCAATCACTTGAAAGTAGTTGATAAACCATCACCTGTTATAATTGCAGACATGTCAAAATACACCAGAACGTGTAAAAAGCTTTTATTCCCGTCTTATGGGCATAATTTATCTCTTGTTGTTGGTCGATAAAATAATCAATACCACTGACCAATCAGCTGTGACATCAGTACTGGCAATGCATGCACCCCGCTTCTCTCGGCCTGACCGCTATCCAAAGTCAACTCGTGGGTCGCGAAACATATGATCCTGTATCGCTTTTCATGTTCGCAAGTGTTTACATATTACCTTCCCATAAAGGCATTCCAGTCATGAGAATGAGGGTACAGTACAGTCCCAGTATTTGCCTGGAGTAAAAAAAAAGGGAAAACATTTCAAGGACAGCCGATGGTGGGGTTTGAACCCATGGATACCGAGTCCGCAGATATCTTGGCCCCATAGGGGCTAGCAGAGCTACTACTGTCGATGGATAATGAAAATGAATATGCAATTAAAAACTATAACTAACCTACACACCTACAAATTTGCCGAATATACTTTGAACAATATAATTAAGATACTATTGTGAGTTAAAGGTGTTTTCTTGACATGATCCATGTGGATGTCCCATTGCTTTTGTGTTAGCTATGGGTGACCATTATCTAGGAGCCATGTGTGTAATCAGCTGATTCAAATACAGATTATGCCCAGATTCACAGTTCGAATATCAAATCTCCAGTGCTATTATATGCCAAATAAGTCATCGCAATACATGGCGATAGTACGTGTCTTCATCAGGTTTAATCATATTAACCATATTTAACCATATTTAACCATATTGTTGCATTTTTGGAACACAGTTTAATGTGGATAGTAGCATTTTTTTGGTATAGAAATTATTGTTTATTTAATGTACTGTGAGTTTACAAAGATTGAAAAAATATTTGCATATAACAGCTCTATGGATATTTTATATTCGTGTACGAAGGAGTATAAGATGTAACAGGATTTATCCTATTCCAGGTTCTCACCCTCGGGCTTTGCCATTTTCAGGCACTTATCATATTGGGGGTAAAATCAGTGCGTGTGTGGAGTGATTAATATAAATATTGTGGTACGATCATTTCTTTTTTGAATGAATCGCGCCGGTAGATGTGATTATCGGTTTTGGATATTTGATATTAACAGAGTGGGATATTTCAAGTATTATTAGTTATTGAGGACGGGAATAACTATTGCATAATTACTACCTGATCCATTTCGTATATGGGTATAAACTTTATTTTTTAAATAGTTCTAAAGGCAGTGTTAACACCGTAGTGGTGAAAAGGTGGGGACATGTGATAAAATGGCTGGCTTTTATTTCTGGGCTAAACATCTCATCCAGCGGCAGTTTACCAATTTCCAAGACTTTAAGCAACAATATAGAGAAGATATGTGAGCTGCTAAACATTAATCCTAGAAGAATCGTTGGCAAATTACAGAACCGAGTCTAGAGAAAACCTAGGGACTCAAGAAAGAAGCAGTCAATAAGGCCTCCAAAGGTGATGGCTAAATGATAAGAACACAAAAGTGTTCTTGAGGAATTGAAGCCCAAGCTCATCCAGTCTCTTAAGAGAAAGAAACTTCAAGTCAACAGTGCTTTGATACATGCAACGTACAAGCTGTAGGCCTTCGGTATTAATGATTATCAAAATCTTCCACCACCAGAATCCAAGCAGCCTTGGACCCATGTATCATGTTCCCACCAAGCCCACTCATGTAAGTGGTATTTAATAAATGAACCCTTGTGGGGTTTGAAGCCATTTTTTCAGTGTTGCCTTAGTAAACAAGAGTTTAGTGCTTTTCAGTCGGTCAACACGAATGTACCAAAAAGAGCTGGGTTATGCCCTAATCCTGCAATAAATTATATGAGATTAATAAAACACTAGGATGACCAGTTTCGATCGTCAAGCGATCATCAGCAGATCCATTACACTTAGGCTACAAAATCTGTTTGAAAATACAGGTGAAAATATTTACAATATGTACAATTATTTAGTTGCAATATTGGTAATGCAACTGTCGGTGTATGCTAAATGCAGTATATATTATGTTAGGTGAAATGCTATATGGTGATAGAAATCCGGAGTTTATTAAATGGTGATAGATTAGGGCATAACCCAGCTCTTTTGGGTACATTCGTGTTGACCGACTGAAAAGCACTAAACTCTTAAAATAACCCTATTTTAGTTCCTAGTAGTGTGATTCATGTAGCGAGTACATTGCCCTGCAACCCTGAGGTTACAATGTAGGTGCCAATTGGACGGCCTAGGAAGATCTCATGAGGATGCAGTGGAGAGGGGACAGCATATCATTCACAATGTCCCTACCCGGCTCGCTGGAAGGATATCCTGATGATGAATGTATTCGAATCAGCTGATCACTCACATGGCTCAGGTGCCCTCAAATTCATCGCTTTCAAAATCACAACCGATTCAATACCGAAACATGGGACAAAAGCATAGAAGGTCAGCATTTACTAGAAAATCGAGGTGGGATTCAAACAAGTTTCCTAATTATCTGTTGGGAGTCAAGAGTGCCAGTCATTGGATCAGAATTATGGTCGACCTGAACCGTCAGGGTCCCTCATGGAGAAGGATCGAGACAATTATTCAAGGAGATGAGTAGGACAAGACAGGAAAAACCACTTGAGAGGGGGTGATGCCATAACAGAAAGAAAACAAGTCATTTGTGGCTTAAGGTTTATTCTAAACAACTTTTACATTATAGACAAAACATAGTAAGTAGGGTACCCTGAAGATTGCTTCTGTGCCTGGAATTCAATATGGTGGTGCTGCAGTACAGCAGACTCAGTCCCAACACCCACAACTTAAACGTCTAGTTGGTACATGGCACTTCATACCGACCACTACTATGCCTACACACGACATACACAACTGCTTCAAGACTAAATAGAAAAATTTAAAAGGAACATTGGGAAAGATCAAAAAAATGAGATTACATTCTCCCAGTCTTCATACCCACAAAAAATTTAGAGTTATAATACTTCACCTCTTGGGGTGGGGGCAAAAAATGAAATGACAATTTGGGTATATACCCTAATTATAAAATACAGGCTGGAAGTGACCAGTTCTTTTTCAGAATGAACACGAGTCACATTACTGATGCACTTCACCGTCATCTTCAAGTGCTCATTTACGGCGTTTCTTGCTCTTGCTCTGAAACCAAAAGAAAGCCAATTAAAACTATTGTCAAAGTGAATGTGGCAGCTGCTGCTATTTGCAACAAGTCATGTGATGGGGTATCCAAACGAATGTTATTCAAACAACTCAATCTTTCTACTCAACTAAGACAATAGAGCATCACCGGAATGGACAATGTTATGAATCAAACAAATGCACTGGCCATTATGATTTATTGATGTTTCAGGACTGGTTTTATAAACTGGGTTGCAAGACTAGATAAATTACAAGGGATGTTCAATAAAGAATTATCAAAATACCTATTTTATGATGCATTGTCACCTTAATGTTCAATGTGTATAGCTTGTCGTGCCGGGAGTGTCCGAGGACATGTTCGTTTCGCCCGAGTTTGTAACTGCTTCAATGCAGACACCTGTGGGGTGAGCTACAAGTACCGACGTGTGTGGAGTGTAGTCCGGCTGCGGCCTATATAGTTAGGGACCAAACCAGCATTTGCCTGGAAGGAAGATGGGAAACCACAGAAGACCATCTTCAAGGTTGACGGAAAGACTCATTGATGGAGGATTATGGAGAATTTGTTTTTCCCTATAGCACATCTAAAAGATGGTTTAAAATTGCAAATGAAGGTAAACTCCGAGTTCTAGTCACTGTTCTAACACTGCCACTGCTGATCGGAGAAGATTGTCGAATAACCTAACAAACAGTATCAGAAATAATGCTTATTACACTGGACATTCACAGGCAGGTTTGTTTGGGGTCGAAGTTGATGTTACAGGAGGATGAGTTTCTTTTTAGGAGATAACTGGAGATGAGACTTGGCTACATCATCATGATCCTTAGAATAAACAGGAAAGTTGTGCGGAAATCTCCATCGTCCCCCCCCTCCAAAAAAAATGTAGTGACTTCTGCTGGGAATG
Organism: Meconema thalassinum; assembly: GCA_946902985.2. Lineage (NCBI taxonomy): Eukaryota > Metazoa > Arthropoda > Insecta > Orthoptera > Tettigoniidae > Meconema > Meconema thalassinum. The sequence continues at coordinate 12,321,200 of OX336390.1, read as the reverse complement.
AATACCGTATTGTTTTAGCACATACCGACTGACTGGAGTTTACTCTCCAAAAGCAATGGGCCACATTTGAAAGCAACAGGCTGAATGCTGCTTTACAATACTTAGCAAATGTTTCTCAGGAACACCTGTGTTCCTTATCCCCCCTACAGTCCAGACTGAACACCTGTGTTCCTCATCCCCCTACAGTCCAGACTGAACACCTGTGTTCCTCATCCCCCCTACAGTCCAGACTGAACACCTGTGTTCCTCATCCCCCCTACAGTCCAGACTGAACACCTGTGTTCCTCATCCCCCCTACAGTCCAGACTGAACACCTGTGTTCCTCATCCCCCCTACAGTCCAGACTGAACACCTGTGAGACTTTTCTTCAAACCCCTACTGTGGAGAAACGACTTTTCCATCAGAATCAGTGGTGAAGGCAGCGGAGGTGATTTTGACGGACCTATTAATAAAATAGCTTCCAGCAAGACTGAAAAAAGTGGAACAAGTGGAATGCATGTGATGGGGACTACTTGAAGAAAGACTATCACAATTTGGAGGATGAGTAAAGGATATTGTTATAAGAGTCTTCAGTCTTTTGATTGGTTTGATGCAGCCCTCCATGGCTCCCTGTCCAGAGCTAAATGTTTCATCTCTTCATAGCTACCACACCCTACATCCGAAGCAATCTGTTTAACATATTCTAACCTTGGTCTACCCCTACGGTTCTTGTCCTCGACCCATCCTTCCATAACTAAGCTTGCTATTCCTGGGTGTCTTAGTATGTGTCCCACCAACCTCTCTTCATTAACAGTCATCCAAAACATCTCTTCTCTCCCACTCGGCTTAATACCTCTTCATTTGTAACCCTATCTTCCCATCTGCTCATCATTCTCATGTAACACCACATTTTTAACGCTATAATGACACAAAAGAAATGTGCTTTATTGAACAGCTCTCATAATAATGAAATTGCTATAGGTTCATTATCTTCTTCAAATGACACCAGGCTCATATTATTAACCTAACTAGTTAGTGCTGTCAACAGAACAGGCTACAGACATTAGCTTAATAAACAAGCAGTGTCTCGGTGAAGTGCTGCTAATGGTTCCATAGCAAAAGGCTAATAAGGTTTCAATAAGTGCTCCAGTGAGAGGAGGTTCACCATTACAGTACCATAAGCACATACCGTCACAAAGTATAACAAGAACTATCGACAAAAGATGGTGGGTGTTCATATTCAGTGCCGACTTTCTTGTCCAGCGTGGATGCTTACTTCTCATATGCTTTATTATTACCATAATTACGAACTATGGTAAATCCGACAGCTCGATATATCAGTATGCCAAGCAAGTTTCTTATGATGGCATTCCAAAGTTGATTCGAGACAACAGCAGACATTAAAATTCAAATGGTGCTTAAACAGTCAGCAAAACTGAGATTTAAATAAAATATGACTTTTACATAATGATGGTTCCCTATGGACAGAAACTGATGGATGACACCAGGCTATTATGTCACAGAATTTCAACACTACTAAAGCATCTATCACACCACATCAAACCACTCCTTGAACTTTGTGCTATTAATTCTCCTGGCTCAGGGACTAAATGTTTCAGACATGCTTTCAATTCATTTCATCAACACGATGCACAGGTTGCCCCACAAGTGTCTTGGAAGGCACAAGGCCTCTACAGAGACTGTACATTGTTGCAAAAGATAGACTTATTAAGACCAAAATTCAAGTGTGCTATTTACTATAAAATTGTACCTATATGTATGATAGCATTTATTTAATATTGAGGGGCCGATAACCTAGATGTTAGGCCCCTTAAAACAACAATTATCATCATCATCATCATATTTAATATTGTACACAGGCATACAAAAATATCCATCAGTTTTAGGTATCTTTTGATATTACATTTCATAGAGCGTTCTGTGGACATCTAAGGTGTCTCTTGAATAATTCCCCAATATTTTGTTTATGATGTGCTCCAATCTACCAAACTTAGTAGAACAGCAATCGCACAAGAGTCAAACTGTCTTGCAGGTTATAGGGACTAACCCAAATTAAAGAATTTGCATTGAATTTGTCGTTGACAAACATAAACGTTGATTGGACTAAATTGTTTGACATTTTGAAAACTATTGGAAACAAGTACAGGGATAGAAGGGTGATCTACAATCTATACAGAAACCCTACAGCAGTCACTGGAGCTGAAGGACATGAGAAAGAAGCTGGTTTTCAGAAAGGTGTAAGGCAACGTATCACCCATACTTTTCAATCTTAGATTGAACAAGCAATGAAGTGAATTGGAGAAAAATTTTAAATAGGATTAAAGATTCAAGGAGAAATAATTTCAACTCTGAGATTTGCTGATGACACAGTCATGTTGGCCGACACGCCAGAGGATATGAATGAGTTCTTGAATGGTATGGACTCCGTCTTGAGGACAGAACTCTTGATGAAAATTAAAATGTGAATCAAAAATATTGGAATGCAACCGAAATCAAATTGGCAGATGAAAAGCTAAAGGAAGTAGGAGCCTTCTGTTACTTAGGAAGCAAAATAACCAGTGATTGACGAAGCAAAGAGGATATAAAAAGTGACTAGCTGCTTCGCATGACGGCTTCACCCGTGCTCGCCAGCTTCGCTCCTTGTACACGCCCAGCCACTTTGGGTATATAAGGAGCGAGGTTGATGGGCTCGGGAGCAGTCTATCAGCGGAGGAGGTTTGCTCAGGCATTTGCCTGGAAGGAAGATGGGAAACCACAGAAGACGAAAAGTTTCACTTCAAGCTTATTATTCCAGTGGTGGCTCAGTGGTCTAGCTGTATGCCTCTCACGAAGGCGGTCCGGGTTCAATTCCCGGTCAATCCATGTGAGATTTTCGAAGTGAAATGCCATGTCCTGTGGTTCGGATTCCACGTTAAAAGGAGGTCCCGTGGCTCATAATCACAAGATTCACGGTCACGTAAAACTACAATCTTCCTTTTTTATTATTCCACCTTTAATAAATAGACAACAGTACTTGTAACATGGGATTTTTGTAAATTTTAATGCATTTTTAGTTTTTAGACTACTAGTATTTTTCGATGTATTTTTGATAACCTTTGTTTTTAGAAAAAAATTAAGGGTAAGACTTGCTACTGAACTTGATTCATCTGATATCTGATCTGCTGAGTAAGGTCACAATTAGGCCGAAAAGGGAAATTTTGTTTATTGACCTATGGTTTTAATTCTCATAATATATTAAAAATTACCCCGAGGGTTCACAACTTGTGGGTCATGGGTCGGTGATCACAGGACCACAGCCGAGTCTGGCATTCTTTCCACTTACTTGTGCCGGACTCCTTTCAGTTATCTTTCCTTGGTCACCACTTGTTCTCTTCTGACCCCAAAAGTAGTATGACAGAGGTTAATGGAGCTAGGCATTAGCGATCATGTAATATGGGCTCACCTGCTCCTCTCGAAGTTTATCCGCTTCTTCGAGTTTCTGTATTGGTTCCTCCTCATCCTCCTTCATCTTCTGCAGTGCTTCCATTGATGCCAGGGTCTTCTTACCGGGCCCATTCACTTGGGTATCCTCCTCCTGGGCTCCCTCCTTCTTCTTCTTCTTCCTTTTCTTCTTTTTCTTCTTTTCGCCGCCTAAAAGAGTTTGTGGTTTATAGCAAACAAAATACAGTGCTAAAGAAATTGGAGATAGAAGCAAGTGGCAAGGCAACGAGTTATCAAATGTATTCATCTTAACACACACCACCAAATTGTTTTTACTAAGGGACATACATTTTATTACTTTTTTAATGAAAATTACAATAGAGTGTCGATTATCCGACCTAAACTGGGCCTGGAGTACATCGGATCACTGAAAATGTCGGATAATATAGAACTTTGAAAATGAACTGAAACAAATACAAAGGTAGGCTATTCTGTAGGCCTAATGCCATGTCTTACAGCACCGTACTCTATTTAATGATCAATTCAATTGTACATGCTGTATTGAACAAAAAAGTTCAAATGCCTTAAGAAAAGAAACTTGTCTAACATGTCTGCTTGCTTGCTGATTCACGTTTTCTTGCTGCGAGATCTCGCCGTCGACGAAAAGTCAACATCTCCGTTACGATATCAAATGCATTTAATCCTTCACTGTGAGACATAGTTTTATCCTCTTATTCTGCAATACCTCGTTCTTCTTCACCATCCTTATTTTCATTAGTATTCACGAAATCAATAATATCAGCGTGAATTAGTTCAACCATCCGATCTTTTGCACACCACTTACTCACATATTGAGTCGTAGCGTCTTCATAGCCAGGAATGCAATTCAGTAAGAATTTAGTCTACACCAAATGCTCAAATTAAGTTTACCAGTGTCGGATAAGTGAAGATCGGTGCACCAAATATTCGAATTACCAGAAAACAAATTAGAGCCAATAAAATGCTGGTGACTGCAGTACTCTAGCCGCTAGACGATATGTTCCTATTTGATATTCATTTTTCATATTTTCCATCTTTTCAATAAAGTAGCATCATTCCATAAAATCCCAATCCCCATTAGCACTAGTACAAGTAGTCGTAGTTTTGAAGCCATACAGACGTGACTGGGCGGGAAGCAATGTAAATAACATAACAATAAATAAATAGGTAAATAAACACTCCTGACAAAAATGTCCATGTTACAGTTGTAATCACCAAAATTTCCATTATTGTTGATTCAAGCCCACTACGGAGCGCTTATGACTAGTTCTTCTTCGATGCTCTTTTCCGTTCCCAATATCTCTTGAGCCCTGCTGATAATTTCTCCTTTCTGTCCTGCGAAAGAGGGGCTTCCGGCATTTAGGGACTCTAGGTGGTGGGGTCCAAGATTCTACCATAGCACAAAATTTAGAACGATCATCTACATCAAGGTCAGCAATTCCACCCGAATCCAAGTCCTTTAGTACTTCATTAAGCCACAGGCTTCCAGTCTTGTAGCTTTTAACCAAGGAGAAGATCTCCTTGCTAAGCCTGTTGTAGGTGCTCATGTATTAGTTTGTATCTGTTCATAATTATCAAATTGCTGTCCACGTAGATGGTTCTTCAGCTTGCTGGCATGGTGCCAGATCGGAACTGTATGGCTGTCACTTCCACACCTCCCATCGAAAACGTTGCAGCAAAGCCTGTGTTGCATTGTCAATGCCTCGGCATAACTTTCCAAGTCTCCTGCTCTTTACAGTGTTGCGCAGCGACGTCAAGGTTTGACAATAAGCATTTGCTGTAATGGTCGTGTCCTTCCGCATAAACTCGGTGTACACAAAGCCTTCACAACCGATGACGTAACCTTGAATTTCTTCCACACCGGCGAGGAAGTGTTGTCTCCATTCCATAGACGCCCTCTTTGTTTCCGGTGTGAAAGTCTGATCACCTGTAATGATGCCTTCAACAGCGTAACACTAAAGAAAGACCAACGCCAGGATCTGTGCTGCTTTGTGAGTGGGTGTCAGAGATCGCAGCACACAACATGGAGTTCAATTCCCAACACTGCAGATGGTTTCGCACGATGGCATGACCACTGCCTATGGAGATGCCAAACTGCTGTGCGATTTCTAGGATACACTCCCTGCGAGTGGTGCGAATCATTTCATCGACCCGCTGAATATTGTCTTCAGTGGTCGATGTTGTTGGCCTTCCTGCATGGCATCACGTTGGCTCCATTTCACAATTGCTGGCCACGACATTGCATTTGGTCCATACACCGCCACAATTTCACAGTGAATCTCTGTGCAATTCAGCCGTTTTGCTCACAAGAATCGTACGGTTCCACGTACTTTCACTTTGGAGTAGATTTCTTGTTGCCATTTCACTCGCTCACTACGATGCACCTCTCACCAGTACCGTAGCAGAACTGTCGCTGCGAGAAGCACTACGATGCAGCTCTCACCAGTACCATAGCAGAACTGTCGCTGCGAGAAGCACTACCCACGCCCTCTCTTTGGACAATGCACCTCTCACCAGTACCGTAGCAGAACTGTCGCTGCGAGAAGCACTACGATGCAGCTCTCACCAGTACCGTAGCAGAACTGTCGCTGCGAGAAGCACTACGATGCAGCTCTCACCAGTACCGTAGCAGAACTGTCGCTGCGAGAAGCACTACCCACGCCCTCTCACCAGTACCGTAGCCGAACTGTCGCTGCGAGAAGCACTACCCATGCCCTCTCACCAGTACCGTAGCAGAACTGTCGCTGCGAGAAGCACTACCCACGCCCTCTCTTTGGACAATGCACCTCTCACCAGTACCGTAGCAGAACTGTCGCTGCGAGAAGCACTACCCACGCCCTCTCACCAGTACCGTAGCCGAACTGTCGCTGCGAGAAGCACTACCCATGCCCTCTCACCAGTACCGTAGCAGAACTGTCGCTGCGAGAAGCACTACCCACGCCCTCTCTTTGGACAATGCACCTCTCACCAGTACCGTAGCAGAACTGTCGCTGCGAGAAGCACTACACATACCCTCTCACCAGTACCGTAGCAGAACTGTCGCTGCGGGAAGCACTACCCATGCCGTCTCACCAGTACCGTAGCAGAACTGTCGCTGCGAGAAGCACTACACATGCCCTCTCACCAGTACCGTAGCAGAACTGTCGCTGCGAGAAGCACTACCCACGCCCTCCCTTCGGACAATGCGCCTGGCGCCGGACGACATGTGTAACTTACTTATGGAACCCTCTACTGATAAGGTTAGTTTGTTCTGTGAACTACGTATGCACACTTATACAGTTAAAACAAACATACACTTGAATTCTATTATATGCTGTATATGTCTCACAGCATGTACGCTCTAAGTTAGTCAGAAAACCACACCACCTCTGTACTTCTAATCCCTCAATAAACATTTTATGACGGATTAACCTTTATAGGGCAAAAGACTGGGGGTATAAAATATATATATATATTTTTTTTGCACATTTGTAATTGGGGGTGATAGATGAGTAGGAATATGTAACAATTTTATGGGTGTGGATTCTATTTTATGAAATTATTATCCCACTGCCCACAGCCGACAGTATGTTTTCTAAAATGAGCAATGGGGTAATAATCTCCCACCTCCAAATTATGATGATACTGTGTTCATCACTCAATAACAGGATATAATATATAAAACACCCATCACAATCTATAATTTAAAAAACACGTAACTCCCACACAACACAAGGTCAGTGACCTATATCATCTTTGACGAAAACTGCACAAAAATATAAAAGTGATTTTGGAATGTTAAAAGGTAGTTTATTCGAATATAATTCAATAATTTCAAAATAGTATTTACTAAAAACTCAGAAAATCTTCTATTCTATGGCAAACTCCCTGAGCAGGATAATTATTTCCATTCTAGCTGAAATATATTTACTCAAGTGACCAAAACCATTATTAACATTGTATTTCAGTTATATACCAACGTTTACAAATCTCTTATCTTCAATAAAAACACATTCTTCTGTAAAACAATGCATATCCTTCACTCAACACAACCGTACTGGCGAGCACGTGCAGTGTGGAGACCACTGGGATATATGCTTCCCACCTTTGGTTTCTGATGACGGTATACATCAAATTAATGGGTTTCCAATATTTATCTGCATCAGCTTGTGGATGCATGTGGAACTGCTTGAAATGAAAGGGGTGGGAAGATTCTCTCCCTAACACCGTTCTATAAATACACGGTGGGAAGATAGTATCCCAAGGACCTATGAAGGGTTAAACAATATTGGCAAGGTGTCTCCCCTGCACTTGAATGTTAACTATGTGGACTCTTTAGACTGGAAATGTTCATGCTCCTTTCTCTATATGATCCGATTACATCATATAATTGGCATTATACCATTCAAACGTGAGAGTTCACATTTGTGACATCACGACAGGTAACAACGCATTAGAGATTGCTAACTACATTATTTTATGGATTTACTGCATGGAGAAAAATGACTTGGTAAGGAAACTGAATCGAGGTGCTTGAAGCCATACGTGCAAGTTTAGTTACTTATTGTTGTTCATCTGTAGCTCTCACTGCCACTGTGCTGTCTCTAATAATCCTGTACACATTCCAGAAGAGAATGGCTATGTAATGCTTACCGTCCGCACCGTCTCCTGCTTCAGTTTCGGCTGGTAGTGGCGTTTCTTCAGGTACTTCGGCTGGAGAAGGCTGAGTCTCGCCTGCTCCTTCAGTCTTCTTGGCTGCCTCCTACATCACAAGACACAGCGCTCAATTATCCACAGTACTCAATGAGAGTGTGTTACTGTTGTTTCAAGTGGAGCCAGTCACAAAGTCCACATAACCTGGTGTAACTTAACACTAACATCAATAATAATTATGGGACATTGACATGTTCGTAGCTTACAAAGTTCTGTTCTAATTAATGTAACGACGATGAATTAAAATATATTATATACTAGCTATAGCGTTGCGATGCCAAAGTCAAAAGGAAGAAAATAATAATGTCATTGGTTTCACGTCCCTTTTAACATCTGCGGCTTTTAGAGACGCCGGGATGACAGAATTTTGGTCTGAAGGGGATCTTTAACGTACCAGTAAATCTACTGACACGGCCCCCTCGCATTTGCGCACCCTCAAATGCCAACAGGATTCAATCCTGCAATCTTGGTCACAGCAGGCGAGAACGTTACCACTGAGCCACGTAGCCAGCCCAAGAAAGATAGATGGATAAACAACATGTCTGGTGCCCCGGTCCTTATGCATTACGCTATGCTGAGACATTTCACCTTGCGATGAAGCAGCGGTGTCATAAGTATACATATTGTGCAATTGGGTTACTCCTTCCCTGGAGTTCACACAACAACTCATCACAATGGTGTATGGACACAGAGGGTTCTTATATACAAACTATCACATAACATTGATTTTTAGCCTATTTTCATTTATGAAAAAAAAAAAAAAAAAGCTTATGAGATCACCTTTTGTTTGTGTGTGCATGTGTGTGTCCCCCTAATAACTTCTAAACGGCTGGAGCGATTTCAATGAAACTCTGTAAGCTCATAGCACTATTCCGGACAACCCCGACCGTGCCCTTCAAATTTTGTTACGTCTCACCAATCCAACATGGCGGCTGTGCGAAATATTTCACCAGCATTCAATATCTCCAAAACTATTACCGATATCACCCTGGAATTTTCTACGGTGATAAGGGGAACTACTAGAAGTTCACCTCTGTGACTTTTGAAATCCTGGTAACTACAAAACCTACATGACGGCCAAGCAAAGTTGCGACATTTAAATAGACGTTTCTCGCGATTTTACCAACCAAATTTGGTCCAGTGTATGCTTATACACATTGTAATGCACCGACATCTAACTTTGTTCAATTGTTTACATAACCTCAAGATGGCGGCAGTGCGAAATATTTCACCGGTATCACCATGAAATTTTGTACGGATATAAAGGGCACTACTGAAAGTTCATCTATGAGACTTTCAAAACCTGGTTAACTACACAACGAACATGGCGGCCAAGCGAAGTTGAAAGTTTTAAAAGCACGTTTCTCGCTATTTAATGATCCAAACGCAATGAAACTTCGTACAGCAAATGTTTATACACATTGTTATGCACTGGTATCTAATTTAGTTCAATTGTTTACGTAACCTCAAGATGGCGGCTGTGCGAATTTAAAAAATTAAGTTTTTCTTTCTTGTGTTCTAATCATGCGATCCAAATCAACATTTGCAGAATGAACGTACACAATAATCATCATCTAATACTACATAACTCTATGGCCTATATACAGTATATTATAATCCAACATGGCGACCGTCCGAAATATTTAGACGGTTCTCAATATCTATTAATCTACGACAGCAATCAAACTGAAATTTTGTAAGTGTATAGAGGCTAAAAGCATAAGTCCACCTGTGGGACGTTCGATAACCTGGCGAGCACAAATCCAACATGTCGGCGACGCGAAATTTAAATATTCAAATGGATGTTTCTTGCGTTTTAACCATCCAAGCGCAGTGAAACTTGATACGGTATTTGCTTATACAAATTTTAATCGACTGGCATCTAATTCATTTAAATTATTTTCATAACCACAAGATGGCGGCCGAGCGAAATTTTAAAATCCCGCTTTTATCTTTTGTGTTCTAATCATGCGATTGAAGTTTGAATAAAACACTTACACAATAATCTTCATGTAATAGTACATAAATCTATGGTCTATAATATAAAAATCCAACATGGTGAACATCCAAAATATTTAGATTGTTCTCAATATCTACGAATCTATTACAGCAATCAAACTGACAATTTGCATGTTGATAGACGCAATTAATATTAGTAGGATATATGAAAATAGGCTATTTAGTTCTTCACGGAACTACTTGTTATATATAGAGATTATACAAATGTATTATAATATATTATGGAATTGGTTGGCCTTATAAATTAAAGAGTAATGTCTGGACACCAATAATAATAATAAGCAAAAACATTAACCATATTTGGATACATATCAACTTCGTTATTAAGGTTCTGATTTCGATACATAAATATTTCCAACATAACCCTAATTCCAACTTAAATGACATAATGCAATAACCCTGTTTTTCAAACATTACTACATTTTATAAGAAGTAAAGTATTAGATAACCCACCGTAAACTTTCCAACATAATTTCCTTACCATCACATACCATAATTATGAATCACTTTCGATATCAGATTTACATCGATGACTACTTTTATCACATTAATTAAGATAGATTTAATTTAGAACAAATCTATTATGTAAAAATCAATGTTACGGGATATTGTAGTTTGTCTGTATGTCCCCTATGTGTTCATATACCATTCACCCAATTGCGATGAAACTTGGGTGAGTTGTGTGCACTCCAAGGAAGGTTCCTAGCTACAAATTATTTATGAAACACTAAAGGGTGAGGGACTAAACAGGAACCCAATTGCACAATCTGTATTTATCAGACCATAATGCCAGGTGTGAGAATGGCTTGCCGATTCATCACGAGGTGGCATGAGGGGACTGCGAGTAGCCCGCCGTGTTATCTGGTATCGCTGTCTATTCCAATACTGCTCACGCAGAGCCGTTGCTCAAACCACTGTAGTGTTGCGAAAGAGTGAGTGAGTCACCGGCCAATGTAAATAGGACCAGGAACCCCCAACGTTTAATCATCATCTGCGATGCTCTCAGGTTTGCGGAGCTTGGACCCGAGCAGTACTCCAAAAGCTCTTTCTCTAGATGCATTGAGTATAGGTCTAAGCCAGAAAATAAGGTTGGGACTTTGGAAGACATCGAAGGTAGAAATCTGAATTACCTAAATCAGTTTTAAAATGTCACCATGTTTGTTTCGTAGTCCTATCGTTTTTTATTACCTTCATCATCTTCATTTCCCCTTTTCCAGCTGACACCGGGTGGGGCAAATATGATTCCTGTCTCCACTTTGTTCTGTCGTTCCACCATTCCTGTTCCGACACGGTGTTCCAATCTAGGTTCCGTTTTCTAATGCTATTCTTCACTGAGTCCATCCAACGCATTCTTGGTCTTCCTCGTCCTCTCTTCCCTGTGATCCGTCGTTCCAGTGCTCGTCTTGTTAGCCTTTCTTCATTCAACCGTTTGACATGTCCAAACCATCTCGATCTCTTTTGCTCCAATTTGTCATTTTATTATTTGTTATTACATCATTATTATTACTAAGGCCAAATGTTACGCCCATTATACCACTAATCACCTGACTGAGCTAATTCAATCTACTAACGACCTTTTTGTACGAGAAACAAACTTTGATGTCAACGCATTGTGTACAGTTGTTCAAACGAATCATCTGAAATTGATTCCAGAACAATGCACAACATATGACAGAATTATACATGCAATTACAAGCCCGGAGGCACAGGCAAAATTTTCCTTATTTCACTTATTTAGGCAACAATACGATCATGAAACAATATTGCACTGGCAATCGCGTCATCTGGAATTGCAGCAACTCTTTTGGATGGTGGCTGAACAGCGCATTTAGCACTGAACTTGCAAATCACTGAAACACCAACAAACATTCTGCAATGGCTGCAGTACTCCAACTCATTAAATTAAATGTGACGAATGTACTATGGCACACAAAAAAAGAAAATAGAAGAGCTTCATCGTACACTAAAAGATTTGAGAGGAAATGAACAGCTCTTGGGTGGAGCAATCATTTTGTTGTTTGGTGATTTTCGACAAACTCTACCAGGTATACCACGTTCAACACCCGCTGATGAACTTAAAGCGTACGTTTTATGGCAGCACGTACAGACTTTGACAACCAATAAGCGTGTACAACTACAACATGATGCATCCGCTGAACGTTTCGAAAAAAATTGTTGGATATTGGGAATGGGAAAATGACTATCGATGAATCCACACAATGTATAACAATGCAACAAATTTCTGTCAAATTACAGCAACCCCAGACGAATTGATTCAGAACATTTTCCAAAATATCGCACAGAATTGCAAACACCATCAGTGACTCAGTGCATGTGCTATATTATCAGCCAAAAACAACGATGTCGATGCCATTAAAATTGCAGCATTCGAAAAGAAATACCAAGTGAAACGAAAACGTATATGTCCATCAATACTGTAATGAATCAAGACGAAGTTATCAATTATCCTACTGAATTCCCTTGATTTGCCAGGCATGCCGCCACACGTTTTAACATTGAAAATTGGCGTGCCTATCATTCTTCACCGAAACATCAATCCACGACTTAGCAACGGTACCAGGCTTTCAGTGAAAAAGATGATGAACAACATCATCGAAGCTCCAGGTTTAAATGGAAAATTTAAAGAAGATGTACTGTTGCCACGCATCCCAATGATTCCAACAGATATGCCATTCCAATTCAAAAGTTTGCAGTTTCCGGTGCGATTCGCTTTTGCAATGACCATCAACAAAGCTCAGGGACAATTCCTATAAGTGTGTGGACTAAATTTGGAAAGTTCATGCTTCTCACATAGTCAGCCGTATGTGGCGTGCTCACACGGCGGAAAGCCTTCGGATTTATTTATATACGCACCAGACAGAAAAACAGAGAATAACGAAATTACAATTCAAACATTTCATTTTATTCTTTCTTTCTTGGGCTGGTTGCGTGGCTCAGCGGTAACGTTCTCGCCTGCTGTGATCAAGGTTGCAGGATCGAATCCTGGCGCAGCCAATTGGCATTTGAGGGTGTGCAAATGCGAGGGGGCCATGTCGGTAGATTTACTGGCATGTTAAAGATCTCCTTCGGGCCAATATTTTGTCACCCAGGCGTCTCTAAAAGCCGCAGTTGTTAAAAGGGACGTAAAACCAATAACATTATTATTATCTTCCATTCTGTCTTGGTTTGCTGAGCCGTGAATTCTGCTCAAGACTTTGTAAACTGGCTGTATTCTGTAATTATTAATTGTATGTTTGAACTAGGCAATCACCCTGTATATGAAGCAGTTGCTTTTATTGGCGACAGGTGGCACCAGCGTGCAGAGTTCTGTATGTAATGGGCTTAAAACCAAACTATCATTGTGCCGGAAATCCATGACGTAAGTCACCTGACCTACTGAATAATTACCGCACAAACCTATTGAAGGGACGTGAGTATAAACTGTTTGCTGTTGGTGTTTTATCTGCCTAATAAGTGGATTGGCGGAGTTCAAGTTAGAGTTCCGTGTGGAAAACTTAGGCGGTTGAAAACAGTAGCCATCTTGGCACAATGCTATTATTCGCTTTGAACTTTAAAGTGTAACTGGTAGTCTCTCGGGGAGGGGCTTTTATCTGGAAAAGGAGACGCGGATTGAAAGACCATGGATTCGATATGTTATATAATATGGAATTAATGGATCCTATGTGGAAAGTGACCTGTTGAATGTGAGTGATCTACTGGGAAAATGTGCTCTGTATTTAGTGGAGGAGTGAGGTATGGGTAAATTTGGTACTTTGGTTGTTCTTGGTTTGGTGAAAAGTGCATTAGAAGGGACAGTCCAAGGAGGTTTCAGATGCTGGATTCCATCAAGATTCATAAATCATATGAGCTGATGAAACGTGCTGCTGAAGACCGGATAAGGTGGGGAGATAAACTGATGATGATGCTAAATGAAATGTGAGAATACATGGAGCTATGGCTTTACAATAGGGAGCTCCTTATATTTTTATTTGAAGTTTGATTGTCAGTTGAGTCGTTAACCACGGTTCTACTTAACGCACATATGACATTATATAACGGATTTAATTCTTTTTTTTACAGTTTTTAGTGATGTGTATGTTTTTCTTAACTGCATGTTGATATGTTTAGTAATCCTTGTTTGAGTGTTGATATGAAAGGTTCCCAGAGCCCGAAACATGTACCCTAAGGAGTGACTTATAATGAATATATTGTATTGATTGACGGAGTTCTTCGACATCACTTCTCTCCACATCTGAGGAGGTCATTCTTCTTCTTCTTCCTCTTCTTAGCGTCATCCCGTAGGAACGGGGTCCTCTTGTTGGATCAATGCACGCCATTTCTTGCGATCTAATGCTTCGGGCGATATCAAGTTTCTTGGTCGTAAATCTGCGTTAATAGTGTCCAGCCACCGCAATTTTGGTCGCCCACGCTGTCTCTGGCCGTTGACTGTTAGATGGTAGGCCAAGCCGATGACTGAACTTTGTGTGCACGGACAACGTGCCCATACCAACAAAGTCTCCATTCCTGCATTTTCTCATTGATTGGAGCCACGCCAGCTGTATGTCAAATCGTTGTGTTGGGGATATGGTCGAGCAGAGAAATGTTTAAAGATCTTTGCATCATCCGAATCTCCATGACATGAAGTGAGTGCTCAGCACTTCTAGGTGCTGGCCAACACTCGGTACCATATAATGCAACTGGTCTCACCATTGTGCGGTATATCTCTGATTTTAGGCGGATAGGCATCTTCTTATCACAAAGAACACCGGTGACATCTCTGAATCGCATCCAAGTAGCATTGATTCGTGCTCGCACATCTTCATTCACAGAGCTGTTGCCATTCAATCGTGAGCCTAGGTATCGGAATGTATTTACCTTGGTAAGAGAAGCTCCATTAATACCTATAGTTCCAGGGGATGGAATCGCTTCGAGGTATTCAGTCTTGTGGGTGTTCAAACGAAGACCAAATCCTTGCAGACGATCATGCCATGACTGCACTTGAGTTTCAAGATCCTTCCTGGAGTCTGCTGCAAGCATCACATCATCAGCGTATAGCAATGTCCATGGGACACACTTCCGCAGGTCTCGCGTTATGGAATTCATGACGATAACAAAGAGCAGGGGAGACAGAGCTGAGCCTTGATGAACCCCAACTGTCACAGGGAAGCTGTCAGTCAGTCCTGCAGGGCATTGCACATGGCTTTTGGTGTTGTTGTACAGCATTATTACCCAGTTTATATACATTTCTGGAACCTGATGATCTCGGAGAGCGTACCAAATCATCTGGTGTGGTACTCGATCAAATGCCTTCTCAAGGTCAAGGAAAGCAAGATGTAGTGGCCTCCTCTTCTCTCGGGTCATATTAAAACGAAAATATATAAAACTGTCATAAGACCAGCATTGCTGTATGGTTCTGAAACATGGCCTGCACGCAAAATGCACACAATCAGGCTTGATGTTACGGAAATGAAAATGCTCGGGTGGATGAGTGGAGTGACTAAGCATGATAGAGTGGAAAATGTCAAAATAAGAGGAACTTTGAAGGTTGCGGAAATGTCTAGGAAGATACAAGAAAAGTGACTTCAATGGTACGGGCATGTGAGAAGAAGGGAGGAATCCTACGTGGGGAGGAAGATGCTAGACATGCAAATACAGGGAGTGAGTATGCGAGGCTGACCTAAACGAAGATGGATGGATTGTGTACGGGAGGACCACAGAGAAAAACAGTTGTCAGAAGAGGATGAGCATGACTGGGCTAAATGGAGGAGAGCTGTCAGAAACATAGGAGTGGGAATGATGTAAAGAGAAAGAAGAAGAAGATTAAAATGATGTTAACTGTGTGACAGACCGTTTTTCTTCGAGAATCAAGTATATGCTCCGCAGGCAGGATGTAATGATGACGAAAAGCAAAAGTTCCTCGAAAAATTGGAGAAGCAGTACAAGGGGATAATATTATGATAAAAGGGGATCTAGTTGGAGTTGATAGAACAGGCTATGAAGAGGTTATGGGGTAAGGAATGCTGCTAGACCTCTGTGCCACAAATAATATGATAATAAAAAACACCTTTTTCAAGAATCAAGGCAGCCATAAAATAACCAGTCATCGATTATGTAATAACAGATAGAAAAAGTGGAGAAGGCGTGAGAAATGTAAAAGCTATTCCCAGTGAATGTTCAGACACGCTTGAACTAGAAGGTTGTGCGAGCACCAAGTACACAGAAAGTGCCCACAATAAAAGAGTGGAAATTGAAAGATGAGGCAAATCAGAAAGCTTTCCAAGATCTCGTAAGGCAAAAGTTACCGAAGAATGAAACACAAAGTGCACAGGAGGAATGGAACCTGTTCAAAACAACAATAGTGAGTTGTGCAGCAGAAGTCTGCGGCAAAACAAGAAGAGGAAGAAAGAAGAAAGAGACGAGTTGGTGGAGTAAAAAAGTAAAAGCTATTAAAGACCGAAATATAGCAAAAACAAATGCAAGGTGCCTTACTACAAGACAACCTAAAAATAGCCGACCTCGAGCAAATATATAGAGATAAGAAATTATTAGTGAAGATAATTATGAGGGAAGAGAAGGATAAGAGTTGGGAGATGTTCACACAAAAACTAGAGGACGACTCAAAAGATGTTGTATGGAATAATGAAGAGTGGGAGATCAGACTAAGAGGATATTAAAGCAATTCAAAATGAGGATGGAATTCTAATCCAGAAAATAGAAAACATAAGAGAAGAAATGGGAAACTATTTTGACAAGTTGTTAAATGGCAATGACGAAAAGAAGCAAGAAGATAATGAACCTATCATACAATGAGAAGAAGAAAGACCAGTCACGTAGTCAGAAACAGAAAATGCCCTAAAGCTTATGAAGGGAGAAAAATCACCAGGAGTGGATGGATTATCTGCAAGCAGCAAGCATACAAGGTCTTCAGTGGTTACATCGAACACTGGGAGTAATCTGGAGAGAAAATAAGATACCAGATGAATCGAAAAAAGGATTGATCATACCAATATTCAAGAAAGGGAGTAGAAGAACGAGTACGAACTACAGAGGAATTACCCAGCTACCACATTGCCTCAAGATATTGGAGAAGATAGAACATCAGTTTGAAGACGAACACGGCTTCAGAGGCAACAGAGGAACAATAGACAACTAATGGAAAAGTACTGGGACAAAGGGAAAGATCCTAGATATAGAAATGGCTTATGACAGTGTTCCAAGGAGCAAAGTAAATTAGGGGCCCCAAGTTCTCTAATTCGTAAGATCCTATTGCTATATGAAAACTGTGAAAGTAGTGTACAAATAGGGAATGGAATGGTAGATCTGATTGGTTCCAAACAAAGAGAGGTGCACTTTTCATTGCACTCATGGATGTTCAAGCTACAGAACCTAGAGATTTGAATGCATTAGTGTTTGCTTGGAGGCTGGATTTAGACAGCTCCTTAACCCGGTCCATGAGTCAATCCTAATTGGCTACATGGATAATTCTTGCCAGGCGCGTCCACGTCACGGGGGTTGGCAACGGTACTGTAATATACCATGGAACTACAGTACCGGCTAAGTTCTGGTGAGGATCCAATCCTATGGGGTATAACATAGGCCCTGTGCAAAGGGTTACGTGCGAAGACCTCAACGGAATCTGCAGCGGAGAAGATGGACTTCAGAATGGTGGAGATTGCGGAAGAGGCAACCCAGTACTCAGGGAATAGTATGGGTACAGCATCAATCGGCAGCGTCTGTTTCCCATGTTAGGGGCGGCCTGAATAATAGCTGGCAGTAGCTTCATAAAATGCCTTTGGGAGTGGCGACCCCATCGTAATAATAGCCTAAAATGGAAATGGCACTTCCAATGATTCGGAAAAGGTTAGGGCGTACCCTGCAGGCGACGCACAGTTCCTTTGGTACTGGGGGAACTGTGAGAAATGGGCGACCAGTAACCGAAATGAAAGTGGGAGTCATGAATGTCATGACCCTGACAGGCAAGGTGGAGGAGGTGGTAGACTTCATGGAGAGGGAGAAGGTTGGAATGATGGGGCTGAATGAAGTGAAATGGAAAGGTAAAGGAAGGAAGAAATTGAGGAAAGGATATACATTATACTGGAGTGGTGGCCAAGAGGCAAAAAATGGCGTGGGACTGATAACCTCGATCAACTGGAGGAGTATGTTGAAGTGGTATAGTGTGTGAGTGACAGAATAATGAAAATTAGAATGAAGATGAAAAATGACGTGATGGACTTCATACAAGTGTATGCACCACAGACTGGAAACAGAGAAGAAGATATTGAAGTATTCCTGGAGGATGTAGAAAGAGTAATCTCAGATGTAGAAGTGGTGATCATGGGAGATATGAATGCACAAGTCGGAAATGAGAGACAAGGAAAGGAAGAAGTCGTTGGGACCATATGGATATGGGAAAAAGAACCGGGAAGGAGAGGAACTTGTAAACTTTTGTGAAAGGAATGGACTGATAGTGGGTAATTCACGGTTTCGGAAGAAAAACAGCAGGAAAATTACGAGATATGGGTGGGGTGATAGAAGAACAAAATCAGTAATTGACTACTTCCTGCTGGAAAGGACAAATCGCAGAAAGCTGATGGATGTGACAGCTTTACCAGGAGAAGCATTTGATGGGGACCATAGAGCTGTGGTGGCAAAATTTAGATGGGGAAAATTGGAAAACCTAAAGGAGATCAGAGAAAGTAAAATAAAAGTATGGAAATTGAAAGACAAAGTAAGAGGAAAGAAAGGGTTACTACAAGGCTGGTGAAAAAGGAAGATGGAGAGTTGTTAACACACCCGGAAGAGATAAATGGACGATGGAAGGAGTATTTCGATAAGCTATTGAATGTGAGCAATTGTACTGGTGAGATGGAAGTGACACAGCCTGACGACTCTACAACAGAAGATGATATAACAATGCTGGAGATGGAATTAGCAGTACAGAAAATGAATATGGGAAAAGCAACAGGGGTGGATGAAATCAGTGTAGAAATGATAAAGGCTGCTGGACCTGTTGGTATCCAATGACTGTATCGACTGCTAAAGTGTGTGTGGAAACGGAAATGTGTACCAGAAGACTGGGAGAAAGGGCTAATAATACCAGTGTTTAAGAAGGGGGACAAGAAGGTGTGTGATAACTATAGAGGGATCACCCTCTTATCACAGATAGTAAAAATACTGGAAAGGATATTAGAAAGAAGAATGAGAAGAAAGGTGGAAGGAGAGTTGCAAGAGGAACAGTATGGCTTCAGGAGTGGAAGATCCACAGTGGACCCAATCTTTAGCTTGAGGCAGGTGATGGAAAAGAACTGGGAATATGGAGAGGATTTGATCATGACTTTCATAGATCTAGAAAAGGCATATGATAGTGTCCCCAGAGAGAAGGTATGGGAAACCATGGTTAAGAAGAGACTGGGAAGAGAAATGTTGGAAACGGTGCAAGCAATGTACAACAACTGTGTTAGCAGGGTATTGACCCCAGATGGAAAGACAGGTTGGTTTAGGAACAAGACTGGACTAAGACAGGGGAGTGTGCTATCACCTCTCTTGTTCATAATGGTAATGGATGAAATTGTAAAGGAAACAAAGGAAGCATATGGACATAAAGAAATGAAGTTACTATTATTTGCAGACGATATTGTGGTCTGGGGAAGGAACACCGAAGAAGTGCAAAAACAACTAGATGCACTGAACGAAAATATTCAGAAGTATGGCCTGAAAATCAGTATAGAGAAAAGCAAGACCATGGTGATGACAAGAGGGGAAAGACAAGGAAAGGGCACTGGGAAAATTGGAAGTCAGAGTTTGGAAATTGTGGACACGTTCAAATACCTAGGAAGTGAATTGATGCAAACTGGTAGGTTGGACATGGAGATTGGCAGGAGAGTACAGCAGAGCAATGCATTCTATCAAAGTGTAAGAAAACTTGCTTGGGATAAGGAAGTACCAAGGAAAAGCAAGGAGGTAATGTATAAAATGTATTATGAACCCATATTAACTTATGCAGCTGAGACTTAGACCCTGACGAGCAGGCAAGAGAGTAGAATCCAAGCTAGTGAAATGAAATTCCTAAGAAGTATGATAGGTAAGACAAGGAAAGACAGAGTGAGGAATGAAGATGTTAGGAAGGAAGTTGGGATGGGAAAACTAAATGAGAGAATTGAGAAGAATAAACTAAGGTGGTTTGGACATGTAAAGAGGATGGAGGAAAATAGAACACCAAGACAGATGCTGGAGGCGAAGTGCAAGGGGAAGGAGAGCAAGGGGAAGACCTACAACAAGGTGGATCGATTCAGTGAAGAACAGCGTGAGAAAAAGAAATCTGGACTGGGACAAGATCGTGGAAGAAGAATTGTGGAAGGAAAGAGGAAAGTGGAGAAGTGCCATAAATACCCCGACCCGGCAGGAGCTGGATAAGGGGAAATGATGATGATGATGATGATAGTGTTTGCAGATGATGTTGCTATCTGGGGAGAAACGAAGTCCGAAGGAAATTAGACTGCTGGCTCAACAAATTTAAAGAGAATAAATTAAGTGTGAGTAAAAAGAAAACAGTAGCAATGGAATTTAGTACAACACCCGGCGAATGTGATCTAAAACTTGATGGAGAGAGAATTGAATCTTGGAAGTATTGTATCGAACCAGGGGAGTGCTGAATTGAAAATCCAGAACAGAGTGACGAAAGGATCCACGTTCTTCTATCAGGTGTGAAACCTGGTGTTGGGACAAAGCAGTCCCTGTAAAAGACAAGCAAACAATGTTCAAATCTTACCTCCTACCAATTATGACATATGTGTTGGAGACCTGTGTGTTACTGAAAAGAGACATCAGCAAACTGCAAGCATGCGAAATGAAATTTTTACCATAAAAAACACCAAGAGGAGACAGAATTAAAAATGAGTTCATTATGAATGACATGCAAGTGACCTGTACGATGGAGGAAATGGTTTGGGCATGTGCACCAGATGGAGGAGACAGTACTTGGAAGGAGACCTGTTGGACGTGGCTGGACCATGTAAATGCAGACCTTATGGAGGCATATTGTCCATGAAAATCCTACCCAGCCCGCTGGAAGGATACCCAGATGATTATGATTAACCATAAAACCATGTTCAAATAACTGAAACTTCCATAATTCTTACACATAATGCGTGAACTTCCGGGCCCTAATTATACCCAATGCTCCTGTTTCTAACTCTTTGTGTTATTTCCATTACAGATGAATTGAATGTAAGTTCCTGCGAGATTTACGAAATCCCTGCTCAAAGATAACCTGAATGGATAAATACGATGTTTGATGTCCTGATCTTTGTGGACGACTTGTGAGTACTCGAGATATTGTTTCCAATTACGAGATACGCAGAGAGTTCAGATATTTAAATTACCGTACCAATATGTATCAAATTTGTTTTGGACGCCAATCGCAAGCTCCAGCTGCGTCAGCCAGGTTTTATTGTTAAATTTGGCTTGTTTTCATCGAATTAGCATTATTCTTGCCATTAAAAAAAGCTTGACCTTGGCGTGGTTACAATATACGCTCCTTATGGCAAGTCGTGAATTTCATAACCCTTTATCTGCCCAGATTATGACCAATGTTGTTAGACTCCATATTGGAATCGTGTTAGGACCATATTGACAGTAAAATTAGTATGATAAATAATATCGAGGATATCCGTCAATCAATACAATATAATTATTACATTTTTACACTTTAGGGTACATGTTTCGAGGTCAGAAAACCCTTCTTCAGCCCTTCAGGATGAAATGATTGTTGATATGTTGGGTGATCTTTGCATGAATGTATTGATATGAAAGGGCTGAAGAAGGGCTTTCACAGTTCGAAACATGTACCCTAAAGTGTAAAAATTTAATAAATATATTGTATTGATTGACGGATTTCCTCAATATTATTTATCATAGTAAGATTATGACCATTTAGCATTTATAAGCCTAATGAAAGACACAGACAGTTTAGTGTCTTTGCTTCTAATGAGCACCCTGATTTATGAGACATAATTTGCCTGAAAAATGCATGCATTACATTCAAGTAAGTACGGTATCTTGGTTCCCTTGAGATACTTACATGGATGTGTTTGGTGACTGTTTGGAGTTAAATGATAGAAGTTGGCAGCCATATTTCTTTATAGTAACAAATTAAAGGTGGCTTTGACTATACTACAGATGTTATAGAAGAAATGCCTTAAAATTAAACTGTTACATAGAGTGCGTGCAACTTGTGAGCTATACAGACCTTCTTCTGCTCCAGTTTCTTTTGTTTCTGCCTTTCCTTCTTCCCTCTCTTCATCTGCGCCACAGATTTCATAGTATTTCCCCCACCGTCACTATCGTCCGCCTCTCGCACTTCCTCTACGATTTCTACGGTATCCCCCTTGCCCCCCTTCTTTTTAGTTTTTTTCTTTGAATCAGTTTTGAGGACATCCTTGTCCTCCACCTTCACCACTGCTTTCACCTCCTCCTTCACTACTCCTGAGTATTCCATCTCTAACTCAGCCAACATCTTCTCAATGTCCTCCTCATCGTCGTCTTGCCTGTTCTTCTTCCCCTTCTTCCCTCCGCCCTCTTTAGTCCGCTTATCCTCTAAACTATCACTCCTCACGACCGGCTTCTTCTGAGCCTTTCCGTCCTCCTCAGAGTCCACGACCGAGTCCGATCCCCCCACGCTGTCTTCCACTGCCAGCAGTGCAAAGCCCCCTTTCTTGGTCTTGGACGACTTCTTTGGTTTCGCGAAGGCCTCTTGGTCCTCAACGCTGTTGTCTTTGTCTGCCGACGCATCAAACGAGCCCTTCTTCTTCTTCTTCTTCTTCTTCCCTGCTGAAGGCTTGGCTGGTCGTTTCGCCTCCTCTGCATCACTCGACTCCACCGTAATCTTCGTCTTCTGGAAAAAAGCAAAATAAGAAAATAATGGCACAGCTCAGGATACCACTAGAACATGCACATACCGAACAATTGAATCACCAACTGCATCTTTGGACAGTTCTCCTTGCATCTTGAAAATGAGATCTTTATATTTTATTTTATCTCTCTTCTCACTCTACTTCCCAGTAGGCCAAAACAAAACAAACTTTGATACTGATATAAGAGCAATTTCACATGCACTACATCAGTTATTAGGCAGAAACATTGATGATCAAAAATGTGTTATCATTACAGATTCTAAAGCAGCCATCCAAGCCGTCTCGTCAAATTATAAGCCTCAAAATAAAGAACTGAAAGACATTTTTTGTATGATAAAAACCCTTCAAAGACTCTAGAAACAGATCTCATTTCAGTGGATCCCTTCTCATGTTGGAATAGCAGGTAATGAAGAGGCAGGCAGATAAGCAAAAAAAGGTACCACACTACAACAACCTGTCAATCAGACTGATTTTATGTCAGCAAAAAGGATCTTGAAAAATACTATCAAAAACAGGTATGAAGAAATGGCAAAGAAAACAGCAGAAACATTGATGCTAAATGGGATCCATATAAATTAACACCAAGAAGAGAAGCTGTAGCCTTCTTCAGACTTAACACTGGCCATGACTGCCTTGCAGCTCGTCTGAAACGAATCAACATCCTGCACACTTTGTCTCGAACCTGGAAGTAAAATGCTACATTGCAACAAACTTGATGTGACTGCTAGAACTTCGGGAAACCTCACACAACTCTATTGGAACGCAAGAAAGCTGATGGATTGGAATCCGGGCTAGCCATAAGAAACAACAACAATATTTTAATACAGCTACCCTTCCCCTTTCTCCTCAGTCACTGACAGAGAGTATTGCATTAGTTAGTGCAGGTGATGCTGACCAAGAAGGGAGACAAGGCCTTATTCTTCGTGGTTATGTGAATATTTTGAGACTGCAGAGGAAATGGAGGTCCCTTAATAGCTGTCAATAAAGTTGTAAAAAGAACTGGGGCAACTTTTAAGATATCAAAGGCAACTGTAACTAGAATATGAAATTAAAAAGAGTGGACGGTCACAGTAACATGCACTAAGCAGTGGAAGAACAACACAGTTGCAATATGGTTCGTGACGGCTAATATGAACCAGAAATGACGTTACTCAGAAGCATGCTTCAAAAAACTAGGAAAGACAAAGTAAGAAATGAGAAGATTAGAGAACAGGTAAGGAGACCATAACTAGGGCACGTTTGCAAAGGTTTGGTCACGTCAAACGTGTGACACAAAGAAGAATTGCAGAACAATGGTTGCATACTGAGATTACTGGAAAGAGACCTGTTGGAAGACCCAGATGCTCAATTTCTTTCCTACATAGTTTATGTTGACGGAATGTAATGGCAACTAATTTTTTTTTGGCAAAGAGCTACCCAAGCGAGCAACTGGTGAAGAAATATTTCACACGACCAATGAATATGTGGTCCGTAATGAATTAACATGGGAGGATTGCATTAGTTTTTGTACAGACGGAGCAGCTTCTATAAAGGGCCGAGTGAACCACTGACTACTGATCATTGTCTCCTTCACTGCGAAGCCATTGTTGCTCTAGTTAGTGCTGTCAACAGAACAGGCTACAAACATTAGCTTAATAAACAAGCAGTGTCTCGGTCAAGTGCTGCTAATGGTTCCATAGCCAAAGGTTCCTTTCAAACAGGCTAATAAGGTTTCAATAAGTGCTCCAGTGAGAGGAGGTTCACCATTACAGTACCATTAGCACATACCGTCACAAAATATAACAAGAACTATCGACAAAAGGTGCTGGCCAACACTCGGTACCATATAATGCAACTGGTTTCACCATTGTGCGGTATATCTCTGATTTTAGGCGGATAGGCATCTTCTTATCACAAAGAACACCAGTGACATCTCTGAATCCCATCCAAGTAGCATTGATTCGTGCTCGCACATCTTCATTCACAGAGCTGTTGCCATTCAATCGTGAGCCTAGGTATCGGAATGTATTTACCTTGGTAAGAGAAGCTCCATTAATACCTATAGTTCCAGGGGATGGAATCGCTTCGAGGTATTCAGTCTTGTGGGTGTTCAAACGAAGACCAAATCCTTGCAGACGATCATGCCATGACTGCACTTGAGTTTCAAGATCCTTCCTGGAGTCTGCTGCAAGCATCACATCATCAGCGTATAGCAATGTCCATGGGACACACTTCTGCAGGTCTCGCGTTATGGAATTCATGACGATAACAAAGAGCAGGGGAGACAGAGCTGAGCCTTGATGAACCCCAACTGTCACAGGGAAGCTGTCAGTCAGTCCTGCAGGGCATTGCACATGGCTTTTGGTGTTGTTGTACAGCATTATTACCCAGTTTATATACATTTCTGGAACTTGATGAACTCGGAGAGCGTACCAAATCATCTGGTGTGGTACTCGATCAAATGCCTTCTCAAGGTCAAGGAAAGCAAGATGTAGTGGCCTCCTCTTCTCTCGGGTCATATTAAAACGAAAATATATAAAACTGTCATAAGACCAGCATTGCTGTATGGTTCTGAAACATGGCCTGCACGCAAAACGCACACATTCAGGCTTGATGTTACGGAAATGAAAATGCTCGGGTGGATGAGTGGAGTGACTAAGCGTGAGTGGAAAATGTCAAAATAAGAGGAACATTGAAGGTTGTAGAAATATCTAGGAAGATACAAGAAAAGCGACTTCAATGGAACGGGCATGTGAGAAGAAGGGAGGAATCCTACGTGGGGAGGAAGATGCTAGACATGCAAATACAGGGAGTGAGTATGCGAGGCAGACCTAATCGAAGATGGCTGGATTGTGTACGGGAGGACCACAGAGAAAAACAGTTGTCAGAAGAGGATGAGGATGACTGGGCTAAATGGAGGAGAGTTGTCAGAAACATAGGAGTGGGAATGATGTAAAGAGAAAGAAGAAGAAGATTAAAATGATGTTAACTGTATGACAGACCGTTTTTCTTCGAGAATCAAGTATATGTTCCGCAGGCAGGATGTAATGATGATGAAAAGCAAGGGTTCCTCGAAAAATTGGAGAAGCAGGTACAAGGGGATAATATTATGATAAAAAGGGATCTAGTTGGAGTTGATAGAACATGCTATGAAGAGGTTATGGGGTAAGGAATGCTGAAGGCGAGGATGTCCTAGACCTCTGTGCCACAAATAATATGATAATAAAAAACACCTTTTTCAAGAATCAAGGCAGCCATACAATAACCAGTCATCGATTATGTAATAACAGATAGAAAGAGTGGAGAAGGCGTGAGATATGTAAAAGCTATTCCCAGTGAATGTTTAGACACGCTTGAACTAGAAGGTTGTGCGAGCACCAAGTACACAGAAAGTGCCCACAATAAAAGAGTGGAAATTGAAAGATGAGGCAAATAAGAAAGCTTTCCAAGATCTCGTAAGGCAAAAGTTACCGAAGAATGAAACACAAAGTGCACAGGAGGAAAGGAACCTGTTCAAAACAACAATAGTTAGTTGTGCAGCAGAAGTCTGCGGCAAAACAAGAAGAGGAAGAAAGAAGAAAGAGACGAGTTGGTGGAGTAAAAAAGTAAAAGCTATTAAAGACCGAAATATAGCAAAAACAAATGCAAGGTGCCTTACTACAAGATAACAAAAAAATAGCTGACCTCGAGCAAATATATAGAGATAAGAAATTATTAGTGAAGATAATTATGAGGGAAGAGAAGGATAAGAGTTGGGAGATGTTCACACAAAAACTAGAGGACGACTCAAAAGATGTTGTATGGAATAATGAAGAGTGGGAGATCAGACTAAGAGGATATTAAAGCAATTCAAACAGAGGATGGAATTCTAATCCAGAAAATAGAAAACATAAGAGAAGAAACTATTTTGACAAATTGTTAAATGGCAATGACGAAAAGAAGCAAGAAGACAATGAACCTATCATACAATGAGAAGAAGAAAGACCAATCACGTAGTCAGAAACAGAACATGCCCTAAAGCTTATGAAGGGAGAAAAAGCACCAGGAGTGGATGGATTATCTGCAAGCAGCAAGCATACAAGGTCTTCAGTGGTTACATCGAACACTGGGAGTAATCTGGAGAGAAAATAAGATACCAGATGAATGGAAAAAAGGACTGATCATACCAATATTCAAGAAAGGGAGTAGAAGAACGAGTACGAACTACAGAGGAATTACCCAGCTACCACATTGCCTCAAGATATTGGAGAAGATAGAACATCAGTTTGAAGACGAACACGGCTTCAGAGGCAACAGAGGAACAATAGACAACTAATGGAAAAGTACTGGGACAAAGGGAAAGATCCTAGATATAGAAATGGCTTATGACAGTGTTCCAAGGAGCAAAGTAAATTAGGGCCCCAAGTTCTCTAATTCGTAAGATCCAATTGCTATATGAAAACTGTGAAAGTAGTGTTCAAATAGGGAATGGAATGGTAGATCTGATTGGTTCCAAACAAAGAGAGGTGCACTTTTCATTGCACTCATGGATGTTCAAGCTACAGAACCTAGAGATTTGAATGCATTAGTGTTTGCTTGGAGGCTGGATTTAGACAGCTCCTTAACCCGGTCCATGAGTCAATCCTAATTGGCTACATGGATAATTCTTGCCAGGCGCGTTCACGTCGCGGGGGTGGGCAACGGTACTGTAATATACCATGGAACTACAGTACCGGCTAAGTTCTGATGACGACCCAGTCCTATGGGGTATAACATAGGCCCCGTGCACAGGGTTACGTGCGAAGACCTCAACGGAATCTGCAGCGGAGAAGATGGACTTCAGAACGGCGGAGATTGCGGAAGAGGCAACCCAGTACTCAGGGAATAGTATGGGTACAGCATCAATCGGCAGCATCTGTTTCCCATGTTAGGGGCGGCCTGAATAATAGCTGGCAGTAGAGCTGTGGTGGCAAAATTTAGATGGGAAAAATTGGAAAACCTAAAGGAGATCAGAGAAAGTAAAATAAAGGTATGGAAATTGAAAGACAAAACTGTACAGGAAGATTTTCAGGAGAGATTGAAGCAACAAATCCCAGTTACTGAAGTGGAAAATGTAGAAGAGGAATGGTCCCACTTTAAAAAGGCATTTGCTGGTGCAGCAGAGAGTGCTTGTTGTAGGACGTCAACAAGAGTGAAAGAGAAGGAGACACCGTGGTGGAATGAGGTAGTGAGGAAAGCAGTGAAAGAAAAGAAGTCTGCATGGAAAGAATGGAACCGAGATCAAACAGAAGAAAGCAAAAGGAAGTATCACGACAGCAAACGGAGGTGTAAGAAAGTGGTAGGAGAAGAAAAGAAGAAAAGTTGGGAAGAATTTACACGAAGAATGGAAACAGATGTAAGTGGCAGTAAAAGGATGCTGTATGGGCTTCTAAGAAGTAAGAGGAAAGAAAGAGTTACTACAAAGCTGGTGAAAAAGGAAGATGGCGAGTTGTTAACACACCCGGAAGAGATAAAGGGACGATGGAAGGAGTATTTCGATAAGCTATTGAACGTGACCAATTGTACTGGTGAGATCGAAGTGACACAGCCTGACGACTCTACATCAGAAGATGATATAACAATGCTGGAGGTGGAATTAGCAGTACAGGAAATGAAGATGGGAAAAGCAACAGGGGTGGATGAAATCAGTGTAGAAATGATAAAGGCTGCTGGACCTGTTGGTATGCAATGGCTGTATCGACTGCTGAAGTGTGTGTGGAAACGGAAATGTGTACCAGAAGACTGGGAGAAAGGGCTAATAATACCAGTGTTTAAGAAAGGGGGCAAGAAAGTGTGTGATAACTATAGAGGGATCACCCTCTTATCACAGATAGTAAAATACTGGAAAGGATATTAGAAAGAAGAATGAGAAGAAAGGTGGAAGGAGAGTTGCAAGAGGAACAGTATGGCTTCAGGAGTGGAAGATCCACAGTGGACCCAATCTTTAGCTTGAGGCAGGTGATGGAAAAGAACTGGGAATATGGAGAGGATTTGATCATGACTTTCATAGATCTAGAAAAGGCATATGATAGTGTCCCCAGAGAGAAGGTATGGGAAACCATGGTTAAGAAGAGACTGGGAAGAGAAATGTTGGAAATGGTGCAAGCAATGTACAACAACTGTGTTAGCAGGGTACTGACCCCAGTTGGAAAGACAGATTGGTTTAGGAGCAGGACTGGACTAAGACAGGGGAGTGTGCTGTCACCTCTTTTATTCATAATGGTAATGGATGAAATTGTAAAGGAAACAAAGGACGCATATGGACATAAAGAAATGAAGTTACTATTATTTGCAGACGATATTGTGGTCTGGGGAAGGAACACCGAAGAAGTGCAAAAACAACTAGATGCACTGAACGAAAATATTCAGAAGTATGGCCTGAAAATCAGTACAGAGAAAAGCAAGACCATGGTGATGACAAGAGGGGAAAGACAAGGAAAGGGCACTGGGAAAATTGGAAGTCAGAGTTTGGAAATTGTGGACACGTTCAAATACCTAGGAAGTGAATTGATGCAAACTGGTAGGTTGGACATGGAGATTGGCAGGAGAGTACAGCAGAGCAATGCATTCTATCAAAGTGTAAGAAAACTTGTTTGGGATAAGGAAGTACCAAGGAAAAGCAAGGAGGTAATGTATAAAGTGTAGTATGTTCCCATTGTTGGTAGTTACTCAGTGCTCCGCTGCGTTGCTCTTGGCAGCACTTCCTTGACGCCCTGTCTCGAGCCTTAGCAGGCCGGCCGCGTGATCATGTGACCGGGCGCGACTCGAGTCTGCTCGAAGCATGCAGCACATGGCTGACTGACATCAGATCAAGCATGGCGTGGCTTGAAAGGGAACGAACTAAATCGTGGCCATCACGGCTACAGCCAGTGTATTTAGTTGTTTAATATGTGTAAATATATAGTTTAAATATCAATGTGTGCGTGTAACGTATTATTTTTTAATTCTGCTAAACCGAACACCATAACCAGCGAGCATCTCCTGGCTACCGCATGGTACCAGGAATCGTTCCGGGAGAGAAAGGAACATGGTCAGACCGGGCCGGATTTGTGAAAGTGTCGTAATGCTAAAATATTACGTGGTCCTCCGGTGCATTTGAATATACTTTCCGAGTGCGGACATCCTGTGGCGAGAATATTGGAGCACGTGCAACATCATCTCGGCGGCATGCTGTACACGATGGGGAGGACACAAAGGATTATAAGATAAGTGCACATCATAGCAGTATACCGAGGTCAGTCAATCCTTTTATTTCATTCCTTTTCCTAACTTATCATGGAGTCTAGTGAGAAAAACCTGTTGGTGAAACAACGAGCGGTCTTTAAAAGATCACTGACACGTATCAGTAAATATGCAGACAAGTTTGTGGCAGGCTCCGATATTAATACATTACGTAGCAGGCTGAAGCAATTGCCTTCACTCCGGGAAGAATATAAGCATGTCCAATGTAAGCTTGAAATTGTTGTTGTGTTGTTTGAGTCTTCAGTCTTTTGACTGGTTTGATGCAGCTCTCCATGCCTCCCTGTCCTGAGCTAATCGTTTCATCTCTACATAGCTACCACACCCTACATCCGAGGCAATCTGTTTAACATATTCTAACCTTGGTCTACCCCTACAGTTCTTGTCCTCGACCCTTCCTTCCATAACTAAGCTTGCTATTCCTGGGTGTCTTAGTATGTGTCCTACCAACCTATCTCTTCTCTTCATTAGCATTCGCCAGAAACTTCTCTCCTCTCCCAATCGTCTTAATACCTCTTTGTTTGTAACCCTATCTACCCATCTGATCTTCATCATTCTCCTGTAGCACCACATTTCAAATGCTTCAATTCTCCTCTTTTCTGCTGCACCAATAGTCCAAGTTTCACTTCCATAGAGCGCCACGCTCCAGACAAAGGCTTTCAAAAATGACTTCCTAATACCTAAATCTATATTCGATGTCAGCAGATTCCTTTTTTGTAGAAATGCTTTTCTTGCCTGAGCCAACCTACTTTTTATATCCTCTTTGCTTCGTCCATCACTGGTTATTCTGCTTCCTAAGTAACAGAAATCTCCTACTTCCTTCAGCTTTTCACCTGCCAATTTGATCTCCATAGAGGTTTCTGATTTATTTCGGCTGCATTCCAGTATTTTTGTTTTACATTTATTAATTTTCATCATGAATTCTTTCCGTAAGACGGAGTCCATACCATTCAAAAACTCATTCAAATCCTCAGGCTTGTTGGCCAAGATGACGATGTCATCAGCAAATCTCAGAGTTGAAATTATTTCTCCTTGAATCTTCACTCCCACTTTAAATTTTTCTCTAATTTCCTTCATTGCTTGTTCAATGTAAAGATTGAAAAGTATGGGTGATAAGTTGCAGCCTTGCCTTACACCTTTCTGAATACCAGCTTCTCTCTCATGTCCTTCAACTCGAATGACTGCAGTCTGGTTTCTGTATAGATTGTATATCACCCTCCTATCCCTGTACTTTATTCCAATCGATTTCAAAATGTCAAACAATTTAGTCCAATCAACGTTATCAAAAGCCTTTTCTAAGTCTACAAAAGCCATGAACGTTCTCTTATCTTTCCTTATTCTACCTTCCAAAATCAGCCTAAGACTTAGTACAGCTTCCCTTGTTCCTACATTTCTCCTGAAACCAAACTGGTCTTCACCCAACTCCGTTTCTATCTGGCTCTCAATCCTCTTGTAAATTATTCTAGACAGGATCTTTGAAGCATGAGTAATCAAGCTGATTGTACGATAATCTTCACATCTGTCAGCTCCCACTTTCTTTGGTATAGGGATGATTACATTCTTCTTGAAATCAGGGGGTACCTCACCTGTCTCATAAATCCTACACACCAAGTGAAATAACCTGATCAGACCTTCCTCTCCTATGCAGCGTAGCAACTCAATCGGTATATCATCTATGCCTGGTGCTTTGTTCCTGCTTAAGTCTTCCAAAGCTCTATCAAATTCTGATCTCAATATTAAATCTCCTTTCGCATCCTCATCAATTTCCTCCTCCCTTTCCATTACATGATTCTCAATCTCCTTTCCCTTATACAAACTCTCTATGTAAGCTTTCCATCTCTCAACCTTTTCTTCCCTATCTGTTAGAGGCTTTCCATTTGTGTCCTTAATATTACAGCACTTAGTCTTCTTTTCCCCAAAAATATTCTTAATCCTTCGATAAGCTGTGTCTACTTTTCCTAATTTCAGACAATTTTCTATACCAGCACATTTCTCTTTCAACCATTCTTCTTTCGCTTCCTTGCACTTCTTGTTAACCTCATTTCTCAGACGTCTGTATTCTGCTTTCCCCTTTTCATCTCTTACATTCTTGTGCTTCCGCCTTTCATCCATCAATTCGAGTATATCCTCAGTGATCCACGGTTTTCTACCTATTCTCTCCTTCCTACCAATGTTTTCTTCTGCGGATTTTGTTATTTCATTCCTCAAAAGTGCCCATTCGTCTGCAATTGAAGTTTGTTTAGGGTTTTTCATTAGTCCTTCCTTTATACTCTTCTTGAATCTTTCGTTTACATCCTTCTCTTTCAGTCTGTCTATTGCCCACCTTTTTGGCTTTTGACTTTTCTTCAGTTTCTTCAACTTTAATCTGCATTTCATTACAACGAGATTGTGGTCAGAGTTTATGTCAGCACCAGGATATGTTTTACAATCCAAAATCTGGTTTCGAAACCTCTGCTTGACCATAATGAAGTCGATTTGGTAACGCCCTGTATCTCCTGGTCTCATCCATGTGTATATTCTTCTATTGTGGTTATTGAATAAGGTGTTAGCTATGACCAACTCATGCTCAGTGCAGAATTCTACCAGCCTGCTTCCTCGATCATTCCTTTCACCTAATCCGAAATCTCCTACTATCTTCCCTTCTCTCCCTTTTCCTACCACAGCATTCCAATCTCCCATTACTATAACATTTTCATCACCCTTGATATACCTCAGAATTTCGTCTATTTCTTCGTAGACCTTTTCAACATCCTCATCATCAGCTTGACTGGTAGGCATATAGACTTGTATCACTGTGGTGCAGGTAGGTTTAGTATTTATTTTTGCTACAATAATCCGTTCACTATATTGCTCATAATATTCCACCCGCTGTCCAAGTTTCCTACTCAATATGAGGCCAACCCCTGCTTGGCCATTGTTTGATTTAGTGCTAATGACCCTATAGTCTCCTGACCAAAAGTCCTGTTCTTCCTGCCAGCGCATTTCACTAATCCCAACCAAATCCAACCTCAACCTATCCATTTCCCTTTCTAAGTTTTCTAACCTTCCATTTCCTAGCAGACTTCTAACATTCCACGCTCCGATCCGTAGAATGTCAGAGTTCCTCTTTGTCACTTCTGTGATGTTAACCCCCTCTCGAGTAGTCCCCACCCGGAGATCCGAACGGGGGACTAGTTTACCTCCGGATTGAAATTTTACAATGGAGGAGGCCATCATCACATGTATTTATGCATAGAGAGGTGCATATCCTCGGGAATAGCAAACGGCTGTAGTTTCCCCTTGCTTTCAGCCGTGCAGCAGGGCGCAGTGTAGCCATTATTTGGCTTATATTATCAATATCTTAACCGTCTATAAGACTAGTAAAGAATTGATTTATTCTGAAAGGCTGCTACTCCCTTTCAGAATAAGTAAAGAGCAATTCTACTAACAAAAATACTAACCTTCTACTGTACTAACAATTAAATACCAAAATTCTACTAACGAAAAAATACTAAATTTCCACCAACAACAAATACTACCACTAAAACAGTCTGTCACCAGCGACACTCACATGCAATCACACATCACAGTCTACTGAAACAATGAACTATAACTAATAAACAATGCAACTGTTACCAGACACACTCACACACCACAGTCTAATAGAACAATGACATATATCTAATAGACAAACTAACTACCTACTTACAACTACAACTAACTACATACTTACTGTACTGTTATTTGAATTGACAATATTTACAAAATGCAATTTAGATAGAAAATACTTACAGGAAGAGAGCAAAGATAATGCCAATGGTTATCCTTCGTATAAAGCATATTACGTCGTAATTCACAGGACCATGATATATATTGGTAATGGGAAGTTCTCCTGTGAATAAAGGTTTCGTAGAGGGCAGGTTTCACTGAAGTAATTCAGACTACAGTAAGAGAGCGGATTGGCTTCCAAGAAGTCAAGTGTTTCTGAGAAAGATGGAAAACGCGACCTTTGCCACCTACAAGGCTTACAGTGCTATTCGATTCAAATGTATTACGGTCACTTATTTTGTTCATGACACACATACTCCGTCAGGCCGCATTAGTTAGTAATTTAGATCGAAAAAACTTTCAAAATGCAACGTAGATCAAAAATGCCTTAAAAAATCGCTAAAAGGGAATTTAGATACACGGTGAACCAAGTAACAAAAACAGGGCGGGAATCTTAAAGAGAAAAGGAAATATAAGGAAAAGAGGAGAGGAGAGGGCAGAGAGGAAAGTGTCCGCCCCAAAGGTAAGGGACAAAAGGAGAAAACGGACCCAGCTCAGGAATCCCTCGGGGTCGCCAACTCCCGAACTCACCAGCCGTGAGCCCCTGAGGGTGTAGCATTATCTAGGGCGCACCAGAAGTGGTGCGGCTACATACACCCTGCCTCCTTAAGGGCCTTGAGCACAAGGCATGAGGTAAAAGGAAAAGAAAAAGAAGGCTGACCCCGCACAGAAGGAGGGTATCAGGAAAGATGAGACATGATGATATGATAATTGTTGTTTTAAGGGGCCTAACATCTAGGTTATCGGCCCCTGATGGTTTGGGTGATCGTGAAATTAATGACGACGAAAATAGTGAAACCCATGAACAGGATAGGGAACAGTTCGAAGAAAACTATTTTGATTTAGAAGCCAAAATGACCACACTAATAGATCGGAGCATAACTTCAGAGCAGAATAACGATCAATTATCTCAGCATTCGTACGGTAATTCACAGCAGGCTTCCTTGGAGGTACGATTGCCCGTCATTAACCTCCCTACATTTCATGGACAATATGAGACGTGGACACATTTCCAGGACACCTTTCAGGCATTAATTGTTGATAATTTAAAACTATCAAACATCCAACGTTTCCACTATCTACTGTCCGCACTTAAGGGTGAACCTCACCAACTGAT
This sequence comes from Meconema thalassinum, assembly GCA_946902985.2. Lineage (NCBI taxonomy): Eukaryota > Metazoa > Arthropoda > Insecta > Orthoptera > Tettigoniidae > Meconema > Meconema thalassinum. Next base: position 12,285,959 of record OX336390.1, on the reverse strand, counting down.
TCAAAATATTCCTATTTCTAACCCTAACTTTCCAGTAGCTTGGGAAATCGTGTGCAAGAGGTACAACAACAGAAAATTGATAGCAACACAACACATCAAGGCTCTATTGTCGTTACCTAATTGTCACAAAGACACAGCATCTGATCTTAGGAAACTGAACAACCACTTAGTAAGCAATTTGAATGCTATTCAAAATCTCAACCTTTCAGTGCCGCTACATGAAGTCTTACTTCAGCAGCTGATGTTAGATAAGTTAGATCCCGCTACCCGTAAAGAGTATGAAATGAAGGCTCCCAGCGATAATTTTCCAAGACTCACTGAGGTATCCACGTTTTTGGAAGAGAGGGCACAAGTGTTGGAGCTAATGATGGCAACACGGGAACAAAGGGGGAACACAGCAAATCCACCCAAGAATCAACATGTGAGGAACAATGACAATCCAGGTCGAATTAGCTCATACGTATCTACAAGGGGGAAGTGTGATTTTTGTGATGCAGATCACCCGGTACATCGGTGTGAGGGTTTTCTGAAGGCTAGCGTAAGACAACGGTATGATTTTGTCAAAAGGAAGGGTCTGTGCTTTAACTGTTTTAGACATCATAATGTCAGCATATGCAAATCTGATAGGTGTAAGAGATGCCAAGGCAGACATCATACCCTAATTCATTTCGACAGTCCCACAAGCAGTCAAACGACTACAGACAGGGATGCCCTAGCTGGTAGAGGTATTCGAGAAGACGAAGGAGGGCATAGTAAGGCAAGTTACTGCACACTTAAATTCAAGCCACAGTCACAAATAATGCTGTCTACTGCAGTAATAGGAGTGGCAGACAACAATGGTAGAGTTCACCAGTGCCGAGCGCTACTCGACAATGGATCACAGTCCCATTTTATAACTGAGTCACTTGCAAGTAAGCTTAAGTTGCAACGACACAGAAGCTGTATTCCAATTAGTGGTATAAATAACACTGCGGTCACTGCATCTCAAAGTGTTGATGTTCGTATCAGTTCTAACGTGTCCAATTTTGAAACTGTTATCACATGTTCTATACTCCCTCACATAACAGGCAATATTCCGGCAAACTATGTTGATTGCAAATCGTGGAACCTACCTAAAGATATCACATTAGCGGATCCTCACTTCAACGAGCCAGGATCAGTAGATATGCTCATCGGTGCAGAGATTTTCATGCAGCTGTTGCGAGAAGGGTGGCGGAAAAATTGCGATGAATTACCCATTTTGAAGAATACCGCCCTGGGATGGATACTGTCGGGTCCCATAAAATCCCAGGATCGGACCAGTAAGAAGGCGGAAGCACCACCCACTTCATCATTTTTCCTTAGACAGGACGATGACCTCGACAGGAAGATGGAAAAATTCTGGTCGATAGAAGAAGTGACAACTAGAAGAACCAACTTAACCAAGGAAGCGCAGTATTGCGAGGAGCATTTCACAACTCACATCAAGCGGGACGACAGCGGACGTTTCAGTGTAAGATTACCTACAAGGGAAGAAAGTCCACAACTTGGAAAATCTTACAAAATAGCGGAGAAACGATTCAGACTACTGGAACAGAGATTCGAGAAGAGGCCTGATCTGCGTGCAGATTACGTGAGATTCATGGAGGAGTATGAGAACCTGGGTCATATGAAGTTGGTTCCACATATAAGCAAGGACGAAGAAGCATGCTGCTATCTCCCTCATCATGCAGTATTGAAGGCTGAGAGTACCACTACTAAAACACGAGTTGTATTCGATGCTTCCTGCAAAACTGACAACGGCGTTTCACTTAATGACACTCTGGCGGTGGGACCTACCGTTCAACAAGATCTGCTATCAATTGTGACAAGGTTTCGTACTCATCAGATTGCGATGACGGCAGACGTTACAAAAATGTACCGTCAGATCAGAGTAGACGACGAAGATGTTAACTTACAGCGCATACTGTGGCGAAAACATCCATCTGAGCTTCTACGCACATACCAACTAAAGACTGTAACATACGGTACTTCTTCAGCGTCCTTCCTAGCCACAAGATGTCTAACCCAGCTGGCTGAAGAAGAAGCACATGCGTTTCCTACAGCATCTTGCGTATTGAAACGGGATTTTTACATGGACGATGTATTGTGTGGTAGCGACACTGAGGAAAATGCTATACAGCTACGAGGAGAACTACAAGAGTTGCTGCAACGAGGAGGGTTCCCGATCCGCAAGTGGACGTCGAATCACGCGGCTGTACTCGAGACTATACCTAAAGAACTCCGAGAATCACAGTTACCACTACGATTTGATAAGGAAGACAACATCAGAACGCTAGGATTACTATGGCATCCCTTTCTTGACAAGTTCCAGTTTGAGGTCCACATCAAGGAGAACAGTGGAAGGCCCACAAAACGGAAGGTACTTTCAATTATAGCTTCTATATTTGATCCCCTCGGGCTGATAGGACCAGTAATTGTGAGGTGTAAAATTTTCATGCAACAATTATGGCAAGAAAAATTAGGATGGGATGAACCACTACCATCTCCGTTACTTGAAGGCTGGATCGAAATCTTCACTGATCTTCCAGCTCTAAATAACATTCATGTCGACAGGTTGATTCTCTCTGCGGGAAGGGTGATCCTCATACAAGTTCATGGTTTCTCAGACGCTTCTGAACGGGCCTATGGAGCGTGTGTTTACATTCGAAGCACCAACCAACTCGGGGAAGTTTCAGTAAAGTTGGTATGTTCAAAATCCAGAGTGGCTCCTCTGAAACAACAGTCCTTACCTAGGTTAGAACTGTGTGGAGCTCTATTGTTGGCACGTCTGGTTGATAAGACTACCAACACCTTAAACCTGAAAATTGACCACATGTTCTTGTGGACTGACTCGACAATTGTACTATCGTGGCTTGCAGCTGAACCAACAAAATGGAAAACGTTCGTCGCCAACCGTGTCTCCGAGATACAGCAATTGACTGGAAGAGCCAAGTGGGGTCATGTGATGTCAGAAGATAACCCTTCCGATATTCTTTCAAGGGGAGAAGGACCACTCAGCCTGCGGTGTAATCAACAGTGGTGGCATGGTCCAGCATGGTTACTACAAGATTTAAGTAGCTGGCCCACTAGGGACTCGAAGGACTCTGCAGGTGAACTTCCAGAAAGAAGGGATACGGTACAATGTCTAGTTAGTGCTACTCCATCAGACGAAATCACGACGAGGTTCTCATCCCTCCATCGCCTACAGAGAGTAATGGCTTATTGCAACAGAGTTATGTTCAATTCCAGAAGACACAACGTAAGAAAAACGGGACCACTAGCTGCAGAAGAGCTTGAGACTGGCCTTCAGACGTGTATCAAGCTTGCTCAACGTGTGACATTCGCACGGGAAATAGGCGAGTTGAAGTCAAACTCATCAGTTTCACAGCAAAGTGCAATAAGAAATCTGAACCCCTTCTTAGACGGGAACGACTTATTACGAGTAGGTGGTCGCCTACAAAACTCGTTGAAACCATTTGCAGAAAGGCACCAGATCATATTACCTCAGCGTCACAATGTAACCCAGTTGATTATGGCTGATGAGCATGTTCGTCTGCTGCATGCTGGTGCTAATCATGTAACGGCTTCACTTAGGTCCAGATATTGGATAGTAAGCATAAAGAAAGTGATACGGACTGTCATTCACAAGTGTTTGAAATGTTTTAGACTACGAGCCACTACAGCCACTCAACTCATGGGACAGCTACCATCGCCTCGAGTGACTCCATCACGGCCATTCTTGAACACGGGAGTTGACTACGCTGGCCCGCTGTACATTAAACAGGGTGCAACCAGGAGCAAGGTCAAGGTAAAATGCTATGTAGCGTTGTTCGTTTGCCTTTGCACCAAGGCGATACACTTGGAATTGGTTCGAGACTTGACTACACAGGCTTTCATCGCCGCCTTATGGAGATTTGCAGCCAGGAGGGGAAGGTGTGCAAATCTATACAGTGATAATGCTACTAACTTTGTAGGGGCTAGAAATGAATTGTTGAGAGTGCACCAGTCCGAGCAGTGGAAGATAGAAATGCTGAACAACGCAGCCCAAGAAGGATTCACTTGGCATTTCATTCCTCCTGATTCGCCACACTTCGGTGGTTTGTGGGAAGCTGGAGTTAAATCCATGAAACACCATTTAAGAAGAACAGCAGGCAATGCCTGCTTCACGTATGACGAGATGTACACCCTACTTTGCCAAATAGAAGCATGCCTGAACTCACGACCGCTCGTTAGTCTATCGGACGACCCTGATGAACCATCATACTTAACTCCTGGCCACTTTCTAATAGGTGCTCCCCTGTTATCCTTCCCTGAACCTGACCTTAGAGATGGTGTGCACTGTTATACTTCCAGATGGCGCTACATTCAAGCGCTGCAGCAGAAGTTTTGGAGACAATGGTCTAATGACTATCTTAATAGCTTGCAACAGCGGCAGAAATGGTTGACGAGTCAGCCTAACCTTCAGCCTGGAACTGTCGTGTTGGTTAAGGACGACAACACTCCTCCTCTTTCTTGGAGGCTTGCAACGGTCGAGGAAACATATCCTGGGAAGGACGGACGAGTGCGTGCAGTCACCATTCGTACCAGCAGTGGAATTTTGAAGCGTTCTGTACATAAACTATGTCCATTGCCAATTCAAGACTGATATGTGCATTTACTTTCAGTGTCATCTTGTGATTCAGTTAATTACTTTATTCTTGTGTCGCAAGAGTTCATTTTTGACCAGTGTACTTTCTTGTTTGTGTATAGTGTTGAACCTTCTTATTGTATGATTTAACATGTTCATTTCATTGTCATTACTTAGGTTGTGTATTTTTGTTCCTATGTTGTTTTGGTTGGGGTTTGTGTGTGTTTTGTATTCGGCGATCCATACGGACTGGTGGTGAAAGAACTTTAATTTACTACTGTTGATTCATGTAAATCAATCATTTTCTGACAGTTGTTAAATGTGATACATTTAGGTGTGGCGGTATGTTGGTAGTTACTCAGTGCTCCGCTGCGTTGCTCTTGGCAGCACTTCCTTGACGCCCTGTCTCGAGCCTTAGCAGGCCGGCCGCATGATCATGTGACCGGGCGCGACTCGAGTCTGCTCGAAGCATGCAGCACATGGCTGACTGACATCAGATCAAGCATGGCGTGGCTTGAAAGGGAACAAACTAAATCGTGGCCTTCACGGCTACAGCCAGTGTATTTAGTTGTTTAATATGTGTAAATATATAGTTTAAATATCAATGTGTGTGTGTAACGTATTATTTTTGAATTCTGCTAAACCGAACACCATAACCAGCGAGCATCTCTTGGCTACCGCATGGTACCAGGAATCGTTCCGGGAGAGAAAGGAACACCCATATTAACTTATGTAGCTGAGACTTGGACCCTGACAAGCAGGCAAGAGAGTAGAATCCAAGCCAGTGAAATGAAATTCCTAAGAAGTATGATAGGAAAGACAAGGAAAGACAGAGTGAGGAATGAAGATGTTAGGAAGGAAGTTGGGATGGGAAAACTAAATGAGAGAATTGAGAAGAATAAACTAAGGTGGTTTGGACATGTAAAGAGGATGGACGAAAATAGAATACCAAGACAGATGCTGGAGGCAAAGTGCAAGGGTAAGAGAGCAAGAGGAAGACCTAGAACAAGGTGGATTGATTCAGTGAAGAACAGCGTAAGAAAAAGAAATCTGGACTGGGACAAGATTGTGGAAGAAGAATGGTGGAAGGAAAGAGGAAAGTGGAGAAGTGCCATAAATACCCCCGACCCGGCAGGAGCTGGATAAGGGGAAATGATGATGATGATGACTTGGATATGTTACTGTATTACTTTGAGATATGCACGTATAATACCCTACTCAACTTTCCAACATTAAAGATAGGATTTTAAAAAAAGGTCTCATGTGAGAGTAAATATGGTAACAAAGAAACAAATTACTCTCAACCACCCAATTATGCAATTACACCATCTGCTGGCTTCCTTGAATTCTAGGCCTTGGACCTCCTGGAAAAGTACATGTTCTCACTGAAATTGGCATTTTTGTATGTATGACGAGCAGGCAAGAGAGTAGAATCCAAGCCAGTGAAATGAAATTCCTAAGAAGTATGATAGGTAAGACAAGGAAAGACAGAGTGAGGAATGAAGATGTTAGGAAGGAAGTTGGGATGGGAAAACTAAATGAGAGAATTGAGAAGAATAAACTAAGGTGGTTTGGACATGTAAAGAGGATGGAGGAAAATAGAATACCAAGACAGATGCTGGAGGCCAAGTGCAAGGGTAAGAGAGCAAGGGGAAGACCTAGAACAAGGTGGATCGATTCAGTGAAGAACAACGTGAGAAAAAGAAGTCTGGACTGGGACAAGATCGTGGAAGAAGAATTGTGGAAGGAAAGAGGAAAGTGGAGAAGTGCCATAAATACCCCGACCCGGCAGGAGCTGGATAAGGGGAAATGATGATGATGATGATGATGATGATGTATGTCCATGACTTAAGTCATTTTTTCAATATAAGTTATATTTTCTTGAAAAGTGGAGAATGCATATATTTTCCTGAAAATATAACCTGTACTGAAAAGTGGAGATGTAAAGGGTTTTTCGAAAAAAGTGTCCGATATTGCAACAGGTATTGGGATTGGCCAAAACGAGAAGAAATGCTCCCATAAACATATGTCCGGAAACAAATACCTGTTGAGATAAGCACCATTTAACCCGCATGGAGGAGGCGTTACATTCGGTGGTGCAGACATCCTTCCGTTGATGGCCCCTTCATCAGCCAAAAATACAAATCATCAGTAAAATCATAGGATATATCATAAAATGTAGATTAACATGAAAAATAATGGATAACAATGAAACATACTAAAAATGAAAGATTAAGTGGTGAATAAAACACTCAAATGTAACAAAAATAGAAAGCCACTTAAAAATGTTACAGACGACAGATGAAAAAGCACATTAAAATAACATATTAAAAGGGCACTTTAAGTCTTTTGTGAGTCCTTATAATAATACCATCAGGGTCTGGCTGCGTGGCTCAGGGGTAACGTTCTCGCTTGCTGAGCCCAAGGTTGCAGGTTCGAAACCTGGCGCAGTCAGTTGGCATTTGAGGGTGCGCAAATGCGAGGGAGCCGTGTCAGTAGATTTAATGGCACGTTAAAGATCCCCTTCGGGGCAAAATTCCGGCACCCCGGCGTCTCTAAAAGCCAGTGTAGTTAAAAGGGACGTAAAACCAATAACATTATTATTATTATTATTAATACCATCAGGGTATCATGTCTAAATATTCCATGTTAAAACGCTGAAAATATTGTTAAAAACTCCAGTCTATTGGAGCTGGCTGTTTGCTACTCCTGTTAAAAGGAGAAAGCTGCTGTTGAAAGACCAATACTTCGCCTATGACTAGGATCGAACAAGCCAAGTTGGACAGAGCCTCTTAAGGATAGAATCAAAAGGAAATCCTTAAAAACTTGTTGACATATTGACTAGTCCAAAAATGTTCCTTCTTCTAAGCGGCAAATGGGCCTTAGAGAGGTCCTAAGGAGGAAACAAACAAGGGACAAGTATCACTGTCCAGGAGTGTGGACCCATGCTTTGAAATCTACCACACCAAGTCCCAGTATGACCAGGGATCATCAGGTTATTGTAAGTTTATAATATGTTCATAATGTTATGTTATATGTTGTTGTTATTGTGTGTGTTTTTTGAAAACATTTGCCTGAGCGTTTGGAAATTACAGCGAAATGCGTATGATGCCGCGCTTACCATCGGGAGTAGGCTAGAAATAATGCACGCTGTGGGTGCAGCCCAGAGTTTCACAATATCACGCTTGAAGGGTTAACTAGTTGGGTGCTATGCTACTTTACGGAATATTGCGCCAGTCAGGATTTGGTGATGGGTGGCACGGTATTTCCACAAGGTCACCTGGGTGTCTCCTGATCAAGTCACAGAAAATCAAATTGATCACATCGCGGTGAGCAGGAGGTTCAGAAGAAGCTTGGAAGATGTTAGGAACAAGAGAGGAGTGGACGTTGGTAGTGACCATCATCTTGTGGTTGCCAACTTCCGCATGAAGATCGTCGCAGTTTAACACTCGGCACAACAAGTTTGATGTGGGCAAGCTCAAGAACCAGCAGAGATTGGACCAATTTAAACTGGAGCTCAGAAATAAATTCCAGGTGTTGGACTCCGAGACAGAGAAGGACGTGGAGACTGTGTGGAGCGAGGTAAAGAATATCTTCGTGGAAACCAGTGAGATGCAGCTCAGGTACAAGAACTACCTGCGGAAAGAATGGATATCCGATCAGACCTGGGACAAGATAAATTATAGGAAGGAGATTAAGGCCAAGCTCAACACCTGCAAGACTAGGCAGCAGAAGGCTCTCACACAAGCAAAGTATTCAACAGCAAACAGGGAGGTAAAGAGGAGTGTACGGAAGGATCATAGGAGGTGGATTGATGAGCAGGCGGAGAAAGCAGAAGAAGCGGTAAGAAGGGGGAACGTTAAGGAGTTCTATGGCATCACAAAGATGCTTTCGAAGAAAGGTTTTAATAAAACTAGGCCTGTGAAGAGCAAGATGGGCGAGATCCTCACGACGAGTGAACAGCAGCTGACAAGATGGAGAGAACACTTTGCGGAGGTTCTTAATAGAGATAGAGGACCAGAAAGTAAGCAGCGAAGAGAAGATGAAGAGGAAGCAATTATATTGCAACTCTTTTTCCTGTATTCATGTATTTCATTATAAGTGAAATGATAACGTATTGGACAGTTCTATCCGTTGCTAGACAAATAAATAACCCTGTTTTTATTGTGTAAAAATATCAGTTGATTACATTGATTTCCGAATCCAAAAGAAACTATGGATGTTGGAATCATCCTAACCAAATGAAACCCCCAAAGCAATGCAGGGATACCGGTATTTTACTGAGCCAAGAACTGCAATTTATCAGAATGTTTTGTAACACGAAGTCGCACATTGGGATGGGAAATGGAACTAGCAGGTCATCTGCCCCTACACAGGTCTTGCTAATTATTTATATTTTAAATAACAAGAAAGGACTTAATTAATTAATTAATTGCTTATTCTAGTTAATGATTACATATTATGCGCCAGATAGTTTAAACTACTCAAGGATGCCATTTACTTAGCATTAAATGAAAGGGACAAATCTTGTGGATAATTAATTTGCCAAGTTCCTTGTGGTGTAGTGGCTAGCATTCTTGGCTGTTGCCTCAGAGGTCAGGGTTAGATTCACGTCTCGGCCAAGAATTTTAATTCTGGTCCAAGGGTTGAAACGGGGTACACTCAGCCTGAGAAGAGGTGGGTTCGATTCCCATCTCTGCCATCATGGAAGTGGTTTTCTGTGGTTTCCCATTTTTACTCCAGGCAACTGCCGGGATGGTTCGTAACTTAAGGCCAATTCTATCCCCAATTTACAAATACACACACACTCATACAGCCTTCACAATAACACAGGTTATCACACACCCAAGTACATGAGCATACATTAATAAATGCTAAACATCAGGAGTGCACTGAAAATATAAATTGCCTGATTATATTTTTTAAGTTTAATTTATTTGATAATAATTTAACATCTGGCGTTATGAAAATATTGTTTATAAATTTCAAAAATTGCAGAGGAAAACTAATTGCTAGAGAAGCGTGATGTAATATTTCTCATATGAACACTGGCAGACTGGAAAGCTTCTGTCACTTCAATTTGTTTCTAAATATTTTCTGACATTAGAAGAAATTAGGAAGGCTTTATATAAAGTGTGCGATTTGTGAACTGAGTTACTTAGATATTGCTGACCCTAACCCACTCTCACTTATAAAGCGGATAACGCGTCATCGGCTAATATAAGTTTGTGTGTCATCTTCGTAAGTCAGCAAGATCCACACACTCGGTTAAAACGGCCCCACAGGTACCAAGTGGGGGGTCTTCCCTTCTCATGAAGTAGGAGTGCATGACCTATCCTTAGCCTACACAAAATGACCGGAAAGAGCTGATGTCGTTTGGAAATGATATGGGAAGCATCTCACTGTCAGGTCAAGGCTGTCACTAGTCACCTCGCTGATGCTGATAAGAACTTCCCTTGTAAAATATCAACACAAACAATGGTTACTGTACAGCATGGGCACAAATGGCACATGGTATCCATGTTCACTTTCATGTCCTAAGCTCAAGACAGCTTAATTTAGGTTGTCACCACTGAAACGAGGACTGAAGACAAACTTGCTGCTCTACAATATCCCCTGCATGTCTTACATCATGATAATACCGTAATTATGCAATTTATATCCCATTTAACTGCTGTGGCTTAAGATGCTGAGGTGCTGGATGTTTGGTCTAAATGGGATCCTTAATATGCCAGTAAATTTCTCAACATGGGTCCCTCAAGTGCCTACTGACTTTGCCGTGGTTCTTGGCAAGAACAGTAGCAACTTCCTTCCTATGATTTGAGAAATTAGGGCCCAGAGCCTCCTGTGCACTAAGCATGCAGATTTGAAGAATGTTTGTACAGCATGAGATGTCTTGACAAGCAGGAAGACAGCATCTATCAAACAATCATGTTTGTTCTTGATATCAGCTCATTATACAATTAATTTCTACTTGAACAAACTTTTAAATCATTGAATCCAAGTTACTAATAACCAGGAACATTTCCACTCGGAACTGAATGGTCCAGCTGCAGTAACTAAGAAACGAAAAATGTAATAGAAGGAAATATCTTCCCTTGAAAGCATTTCTAAATACAGTATCCCTAGGCATGAGCGAGGATAACAACTAATTATTCCATATTGTGATTGTATTAAGATGTTAACACACGTGATTTTAAATGTAAAACATATTAAGCAATAAGCATAATTGCAGTTTGAAAGATGTCGTGTTATGTAACTATCATTATGAATTTACAATTAACGGGGTCGTCTTCTTCTGCGCAAATGGGTCTACTAGGACCATGTGGAATCAACACTTATTGGCCTTTATCTTTGCCCAATAACTCTTCATGAGCGAGTCTTCGTTGCTGCGACCACACTTGTCTGGTAGGTCTTCTCTTTTCTCCCTCAAGACCCCGTGTATGAGTAATTTTCCTAATTTCCTCTCGATCCTTGAGATTGGGAAAACCTTGTTGCCTTTTTCTGCAAAAACGTATAGATTTTATGTGTTAACCTAGTTGGGTCCATTCTGTCGAAATGTCCCATGAATTGGATCCTTCTCATACGGATAACGGGGTCTATTTTTAAAAATCTCAGAAAACAAGTACCTTACTGACTCATACTTATAGCTTCCTTGTATCAATGAACTTTGAACAGTTGTCAGTCCTCATTCCAGCGTGAGCAGCAGGCTGATGCTGCTTGGCTCTGCACATACAATAAGCCTCCAGGCAGACAGATCACTTCAGTGCAGAACCAAGTTGCTGTAACCATAGTGATCTCACTAGAAGGGTACTTCCAGCCCCTAAGCTCCAGAAGAAGCCCTCCAGTAAATGTGTTCATAAGTTTTAGCGCCGTGCAATGTTTACCTCAAACAAAAGGAATACAGAAACAACCCGCGTACTCTAAATAACTGCACTGAGGATGAATTACAGCGAGTGCAATGAAGGGCAGCATTTACAGCAATTACTCTGAAATTCATGTAAGTACCGTATAAACTCGAATACCACCCGCACCCATATTTTGAAGAATAAAATTTTTAAAAAAAGTTTTTCCAAAATTTATTTACAATTTTTACAAAAAAAACTTATAGTTTAACGTGACCGTTAATCTCGCGATCATAAGCCACGGGACCTCCGTTTTATGTGGAATCCGAACCACAGGACATGGCATTTCACATCGAAAATCTCACATGCATTGACCGGGAATCGAACCCGGTCAGCCTTGGTGAGAGGCATACAGCTTGACCACTGTGCCACCACGCCCCTAGGCACAATTTTTACAAAATAAACAGAATAGCACGTCTCCAAAATAGTTTCCAACAGTTTTGAAGTCGTCTTAAAACAACACACATCAAACTATTAAATATACAAATATAAGTACACAAACACTTCATTCATCGTCATCAGAAGTACCAACTTCGGAACTTTTATCACCATCACTTTCCCACAAAATATCGTCATCACTGCCATCCATAGCATTAGAAATGCTACATTCCTTGAAGCTCTTCCGTATGAGACTCCAGATATACGATTCCATGCCGTCAAAATCCACGAACAGCTGAGCTGAATGCGACCAGTTGGAGTCAGTGTGTGATTATCGGCCGCTCGGTATACAGCTGTTTTAAGGTTTTGAAACACGGATTCACAGAACCATGATGTGTACAAAAGGTATAGAAGAAGGAGAGTAAGTGCCATGAAATACTCTTGGTCACATCCAGAGGAACAAGGAAGAATTCATGACCAGGTAGAGTTGAAAGCAAGAGTGTCATTCATTAAGTTCAGCAACTGTGTTCCAGATGCAATTGCCATTCTGGACTGCACTTACCTGTGGGAACTGATGGAGTTGGACCAGACACATCTCCAACTGTGTAGCCTCCTCCAGCATCTGGTCCAACTCCTCCAGGGTCATCTGGGCAGCCTCCCCGCCCATGCCTGCTCGCAACTGCGCCTACAATCACACAGTCTATATGAGGATACTAGCAGAACAATATATATTTCTGCAATGGTAGTGATATCCTGCCAGGAGATGGCAGTTCAACACGCTTGCAGTACGCGTGCGTGGCCCACCTATTCCAAACCTAAATATATCTGCTTCCCACATGCCAATGGTTGTCACGCAGCCAGTGAAACAAGGAATGCGCTGAGTGAGTGAAGCACGTAGTAACCGTGGAAGACCTCTGCCATCTCCTGGTGGGATATCTTATATGAGTCCAACCCCAAGTTTTGCAAGGTTTCACCTGAAGCACATTCCTTATTCTCTTTCTCTATACCTAATAGACTGGTTCAGTTTTACCAAATTCGAAATTTGAGCGGCATTTTGGGTAACATTTGGGCAAATGGCATATATTTACTAATTCAGACCTGCTGAACAAGAATATCGCTGTTGCCAGGCTGATTTCTCGACCGGAAGCCAGAAATACAAGATGGCAGTCTTAGCCTTATCATCATCATCTTCATTTCCCGTTTCCAGCTTCCTCCATTGTTGCCTGTCTCTCCACCACTCCTCTCCTGATTTTAGTACATCTTCGGGTTTTCCTCCCTTCTTTTCTACACACTCCCACACTGTATCTGCCCATCTCTTCCGGGGCCTTCCTCGTGGTCTCTTCCCTGTCATCTTTTCACAGAAAGTTTTCTTTGGTACTCTCTCCTCTCCCATTCTCATCATATGTCCATACCACTTTAACTTTGTTGTTTCTATCCTGTCCTGCAGCTTCAATATTCCTGTCCTTTCTCTAATCTCTTCATTTCTAACTCTATCTCTTCTGGTCTTGCCCTCTATACCTCTTAGGAATTTCATCTCTGCGGCTTGTATTCTACTCTCCCCTCTTTTTGTAGTAGTCCACGCTCCAGCTGCGTATGTTAGTATGGGTCTTAGCCTTATATTGGCATTATTTTCGTTTCCTCAGGTTGTATTTTTATTCTGAAAACGGTTTTGGGGATAAATTTGTCATGCAAAGCGATATAAATGATAGTTATGCGTTACAAAGAGCTACCAACGCTCATTTTTTCGTACATAATATAATTCAGACAAAAAATATGATTAATTACAACAAAAATTGAGAAATAAATGTTCAATAAGATTACATTTTTGTTTTAGCACAATGTAAAAACAGTTGATTGATTTGGATCTGTACCTAAAGAAAAAAATGGAATTTGATTAATAATAATAATAATTCATTCATCATCTTGAGCAGTTTCCAACCGCTGGTCGGGTCTGCTTGGAACATAAGCCTCTCCATCGTTTCCTGTCCATCCACCATCTCTCGTCATTTACTGTGTCCCAGCACACTCCTCTTTCCTCCACACTCTTCTTAACTCCTTTTTTCCATCTGTCCCTTGGTCTTCCCCTTGGCCTCCTTCCCGTCATTTCCATTCCAAACATCTTCTTCGGTATCCTCTCCTCTTGCATCCTCCTCACATGTCCATACCATTGTAGCCTAGATCGCTCTATTCTATTTTGCAATGGTTCCTCTCTTACCATCTCCCTGACTCTCTCATTCCTTACTCTGTCCATTCTTGTCACTCCTACCCTACTCCTCTGGAACTTCATCTCCACTGCTCGTATTTTATTCTTGTCCCTTTCCTTCATCACCCATGTTTCTGAACCATATGTCAAAATTGGCACAAAGTAGGTTTTGTAGATGATTCCTTTACATTTTAGTGGTACATCTTTATTCCATATCATCCCCCTAACACTCTTGAAAAATCCATCTGCGCACCTTCCCCGCTCATTTATTTCCATCCTATTGCCTCCCTTTTCTTCAATTATGCTTCCCAAATACTTGAAGCATTCTACTTTCTGCAACTGCTGTCCTCCAAGTGTTATGCCCATATCCAGTCTGTTCTTCTTCCTCGTTGTGATGACCACTTCACTCTTTTGTGCTGAGAACTTCATCCCATATGATAACACTACCTTCTCCCACTCATCTAATTGCTCTTGTACTTCTTCCTCATCCTCTCCCCATACCAGAAGGTCATCAGCAAACAACATTGCCTTCATTTTCCTTTCCCCAATGCTATTTACCACTTTTCGTATGATTTCATCCATCACCACTATAAATAACAGGGGTGAGAGGGCACTTCCCTGTTTCAGACCACTCTCCAGTTGAAACCATTCCGTTCTCTCTCTTCCCACCTTTACACAGCTTTTGCTTCCCTCGTACATTGCTTTCACTCTTGCCACTGTCTCCTTGTTCACTGCTTTTGCTCTCATTGCTTCCCATACCTTGTTTCTATTAATACTATCATATGCTTTCTCAATATCCAAGAAGGTCATCACCAGATCTTTCCCATATTCATAATGGTGTTCTTGTAGCTGTCTTACTGCAAAGATGAGGTCAACTGTTGACCTTCCTGGCCTGAATCCATACTGTTCTTCCCTCAGCCCATCTTCAACTTCTGTCCGAATTCTTCTCTCCAGTACCTTCTCAAATATTTTGGCGCAGTGGCACATGAGTGTAATTCCCCTGTAGTTCTTGCATTCCTTCCTACTTCCCTTTTTAAATATGGGTATTATTATCCCTCTTTTCCAGTCCTCTGGTATTTTCTTCTCCCTCCATATCACTTTCATTACTCGAAAGAGCCACTGTGTTCCTATCACCCCTGCTGCTCTCACCATCTCCACACTCACTTCGTCTATTCCCGGTGCCTTTCCCCCTTTCATCTTCTTTAATGCTTCCTCCACTTCTTTCCATGTCAATTCCTTCTCTGAAATGTCTTGGTCACTGTCTGTTTCTTCCTCCACAATGTCCACTATGCTGGTTTTAGTTGGATTTAGGAGTTCCTTGAAGTATTCTCTCCAGATAACCTTTACTTCTTCCATATTTTCGACCTCCTTTCCATTCCTGTCCACCATTCTGACATTTTCCCCTGTATCTCTTCTCTTTGCCTTTATCATTCCATACAACACTTTCTTACTGCCATCACAGTCCTCCTCCATCATTTCTGTCCATTTCTCCAGCCATTTCTTTTTCTCTTCCTTCACTACTTCTCCTGCTTCTTTCTTCCACTCTTGGTATTCTTCTCTTGTTCTGTCTGTCCTCTGTTGGAACCATTTCCTGAATGCTTCATTTTTCTTTTTCACTGCTTCCTTAGTTCTGGGGTTCCACCATGGTGTTTCCTTCCACCTTTTCTTTCCACTAGTTCTGCCACACACGACTTCCGCTGCTTCTACCAACACGTCCTTGAACCTATTCCATTCTTCTTCACCTGTTTTCAGATCATCCTTCGGTAATTTGTTCCTCACTAATATCTGGAACTTCTCCTTATTTCCATCCTCCTTCAGCTTCCATGTCCTTATTCTTCTTTCTTGGTTTTCAGTTCTCCTCTTTTCCTTCAGTCCTCTCACCTTGGCGACCAGCAGACGGTGGTCACTGTCCAGGGCTTCTGAAGGTAATAATAATAATAATAATAATAATAATGATGATGATGTAATGATCAGTTAGTCATCCTGTTTCGAGTTCTGGCAGATTTCAGAACAGAAAATCATCCTTGTGTCAGCTTCTTCATGGGAAGCTTCCAGAAAGGTGACATTTGAAGACGACATGTTGGAAAAAACTTTTCTGTCATCACTGAACCCTCCGGTGATAACTAGTTCAACTTCTTTTATCTCGACTGCACTGAGATGTACTGATACGAACTCGATCAGGTTGACCTTATTTTCTTCTAAGGACAGAAAGTCTTTCCAGCTTTGTGGCAAGGGCACGTTTCCATCGTCTATCACGCGACGCACTGGGGCAGTATTCTTTGAGCGCCTAGCACGGGTTGTGGACTTGACTGATTTGGATCTGCACCTAAAGAAAAAAATGGAATTTGAATAAAAATAATAATAATGATGTAAAACACCTACCCATCGAAAACAATGTATATTCTTGAATAGACAGAAAAGTAGGAACGGATATGTCTTTCCACTGCCATGGCGTAATCTCCAAACGTAACACATTTTGCTGGCTTCTGCAGTGCATTGATCATTGCCATGCCGTCAATGAGTAAATGTGAAGATTCTCTCTCCAGAACTATATTATCAGGGCAGTCAATGTCCTTAGTTAGAGTTGTAATCAGGGTAGACTTATCTCCACTTCTTAAATCTCCATCCGTGTTTGTCAGGGATGGAGGACAGGCCATGAGCTCATGTTTTAAAATTTCTTGAAGATCAATTTCCCTCCCGGCCTCGTAAGCCATTACTATTCTTTGGAGAACGCTCCTGTCACTATTCAGCACCGTTTTGTGCGTAGTTTTCTTCGTCAAAACTTTCGGCAAGTTGTTCAGTGTGAGAGGGCGATTCTTAGAAATGGGCAAATGGAAGCTCACTTGCGGTTTCCCCGTGTCTTCAGATGACACAAGGCGTTCAGAGAAGAACTTATTTACTTGTTCAAGCCCCAGTTCTCATGCGCGTAGCAATGTCCTTGCTACAGTGTGAATATTTGAGAGATCAGCATTGTCTTCTGAGAACACTTTAAAAGTTTTCAAAGTGGACAAGAGTTTTTCTTCGTCCGAGTTTGTCTCGCCGTCTCCTACCAGGATAGACAGATTGTTCTTTATATGAGCAGCCTTCTGTTCCTACTCCGAACATTTCAAACGCGGAATTAGTCATATCGCTCCTCCAGTGAAATGATAAGGCCCAACGTTGCAGAGCAGATTCTTCCTGCGTGATTCCAACTAATCCGCTGGCTTTCTTAGAAGTGCCCACTATCCATTCCTGTGCATGATATGCGTCAACTTGACAACATTATCTGTTGCTCCGTTGGACCCCAAAGTCTCCCTTCCTGAATGCCATCTCGACTTCTTCTGGGAGCTGATGCATTTCAGCTATATACACTGCCAAGGACTTAGTGTAATTGGTGTGGCCGTATCATGCAGTAAAAGGAAGCATCTCCTTAAGAGCAGTCAAATACATGTCCCAATTTCCAGAACGGATCCCCCGTGTAAATTTGAGTAATGTCGAAACCATCTCTAGATATGACCACCAGTACGCAAAATTTTAACTCGATCGTGATGCCTCGAAAACAAAGTCTTTGATTTTTTCCCGGTTTTCTTGTACGAGGAAATGCTCGATAGCTGTTTCTGCATCACAGGGGAGGTTATCTAAAATATCGCAGCTCTTCTCATTAGCCAGCATATCCAGTAAAATGCGCCATAAAGCCTGGCACATAAGTTTGTGAATACGAAGACCTTTAACATATGCCCTTTCCTCAAGAACTCCAGCGGCCGATCCCTCGCTAAGACTCTGCTTTCCACTCAGATCTCACAAATACCACTTCCTGCCATATGCTGTCCTATGGTTTTCAGAAAATTGAGTGCAAGGTGTAAACCTCCCATCTTCAAAACAACCCGATTTGAACAGAAATAGTAGTTATGGTATCAGTAGGATTTGTAATTATACGTATAGAATAACGAACATAAATCAATCTAAACACAAATTTTGGAAAATATTACAAGGAGAAAATGTATATATTGTATATATTTTTTAAAGGGAAAAATCTATTCAGTGATTAAAAACTTATTCAATCAACAAACCAATGTTTCAATAATGCTTTACGGAATAATTTACCCCTATCGGAATAAAAATACGTGAGGAAAAGAAAATAGTGCAGATATAGGGCTAAGTCTGCCATCATGGCCGCCATCTTGGATTTCGGGTCTCCGGTGGAGAAACCAGCCAGGCAACAGCGATATTCATGTTCAGCAGGTCCGAATTAGTAAAAATAAGCCATTTGCCCAAATGTTACCCAAAATACCGCTCAAATTGGAAAAGAGGCGTTTTTTTGAAAAAGTGAACCAGTCCATAAGGTTACCTTGTCACCCAATTCTCAGATTACTCCTAGCTTTACAAGTAGATTGCAGTCAGCAGTTTTCTGTAAAAGCACCATCACTGTATACAACAGCAGAGGAAGTTCTATTGAAGCAAGTTTCAAATCGCTAGATCTAGTGAAGCCACTGATCTCTTGGCAAGAGATACCACCACTCCAGAGGTGCATCCACAGAAGCATGCATCCTACACGGAATTGACTGCAATTTTTTACCCTTTTTCTTTACACTTCAAAATTCATGCGTCCATCCTGAACCACAGCTACGATACTAAAGGCGCCAATGTATAGCTCACATGTATTGAGAATGACTGATGTATATTTCTCAGCATGACTTAACAGCTCCGTCCCTTCTAAGCAAGGTAGTAATGTCTCCCTGTCGTATTAAATGCCACATATACTCGTATATATATATATACTGATTTTAATGTTTGGTATTTGGTATTACTGTGTTAAATAAATAACCCCCACAAGCTTTATTGGGATCGACATAAAAAGTGAGGCCGATAAGAGAGTAAGCTGATGAGACCTTCTTTAACTACCCAGCCAAGAATTATGTTTCTTGTAGTTATTGTCAGTGTACTTGATAACCTAAAGAAGATGTTTGGTTTTGCTACAGTTAGATGACTGATGCGCCTGCCTCTCACTCGGTTCGATTCCCGGCTCCATCAGGGATTTTCAAACTGACGTGAGGGCTGGAACGGGGTGCACTCAGCCTCTTGAGGACAATTCATTAGCAGTCTGACAGTGAGGCAGTGCCCCGATCACGAAAACCAAGATTAACAGCCGAGGGGACCCGATGCAATGATCACGCGTCACCCCAATATCTGCGGTTGCTTGGTAGGCCTAGGCCCTCCACGGGCTGTAGTGCCAGGGGTTATTATTTATTTTAATTTTTAATTTTTTTAGATGATTGACGCAAGGCTGGAGACCTCACCTGGATTGTGTCCACACTCTGGGATACTTTGGCCTTCTTGATGGCCAAATCTGTCAGCATTGCTGCATGGATGATCAGCTGCGACTCGATGGAAGTTCTCTCATCCATCTTTTCTTCACTAGTCACCTGCAGCAAAGCAGTGATTCACTGGCTGTGCTTCATATGTGTGCATTTGTAATTGAGGCAAGGAGTACAAGTGGGAAACCTTACAAACAGGTAGCTGAGAAATGGTTCCAAAGCATTCTATAAATCTTTTAGTTGGTACACCAAGTACAGGGCACCAGTGATTATGAGCTGCTGTTGGCAGCACTGTGTCCTTGACAGGGTGAATTAGGAATTCAAATGTATCAAATAAAACAACTAACCATATTTAAAACCCATGGAGTGACAATTTTTTTTTGCCAGAGAGAGTATTATAATTTTCTTTGACTTATTCGGGTTAATTTCTTCGGGTCGGGGGAAGCCACATGGTTCTGATATGCTGTACCAACAATTTTGTATTTAAGACATGTTGGAAATAAGCACTTCAATTCTGGTCTGAGAATTGAAACTGTGCGTAGTAATTTTTTAAGACAAATGAGAAGAGTTGCTTTGAATCCCACCTCAGGCATCCTAGAAGTGGTTTTCCATTCCTTTTCTAGGAAAATGCTGAGATGATTCCTAACTTAACCTTGCGTATAGATCTGACAGCCCCACGGTTCGTTTTTGTTTTAATATCAAGTCAACAGTTCAAGTCATTGTGCCGAAGTCGACCCCCTCAGACCTACGTACGTCGGGAACAGGAACCACGACCTCAGATCGTCAGAGCCGACAGGCCAATACACTTACATGGTCAGATTCGCTATCCGAAGATGGGACAAGACTGTCGGACAGAGGCATTCGCAAAACAAGAGTCCAGACAGGCCAAGGATCGAATATAATTAATGAGTCTGTAAGTTAAAAAGTTAAACAAGGTGGAAATCAACTATGGAATGAGATCACAATTCATTCCGAGGGCCACAATACAAAGGGGGCAAATATATTAAACAACATAGAGAATTATAAATTGGCAAAACGTTAAGTAATTCAATATTTAATATTTTCTATTAAAATAGAATCATAATTCAATTTTCTTCGAACGTTCAGTAAAATACTTCGGGGGAGGGAAAATGAGGGACGGATGAAATGAAGGATGAGAATGAAGTTATTAGGGGATGGCAGACTACTTCACAAGTTAAACGTCTCTGAAAATAATAACATATCTTAAACACAGTAAAATTTAGTACAAACCCTAATTTACGGAGAAAGACTTAAAATGAATTTCTTTAGATTAGGAGATCGCCTGATGACAATAACCTAAAAGGAGTTAACTATTGATAATTTCATAATCCATTCACCCCACCTCTGGTTACTACGAAAAATCGTAGCTACAAGAAATGCTTTATAGAATTTTTGAAACTACAACTTCATGAAGTTTCCCCAAAGAAAATCCACCCTTATACAAGCAATATGTCACCTCAGAAGGAAAGAAAAATCACAAAAGAGAAACCACAAAAGCACGCATTTCTAGAATCGTGGAAGAATAAAACCCTTTTGTCTCTTCACTCTCTGGGAGCATTCGATTGGTTTGCCAGAGTTTCAAAAGTACCAAGAAATAAAATCATCACTCCAAATTCAAATCTTTCCAGCATTTTTAAATGCATAATAAAATCTAACCCTTCTGAAGGGAAAGTTATTAGATCCTTTCATTTTAGCTCACTTTGTCTTGCCAGACTACCACCCATCCCCATAGTATTCAAATACCGGCTCGGGAGGGAAAGAGCACTCATAGAGCGCTTGCAGGCTACCTCGATTCATGCTGCGTTCTCCCCTTGCCTTTTACAGGTCCCCCCCAAAGTTAGGCATCCCGTAGTCTTGCACAGCAAAATTCAGCTTTATAAATTTACTGAAAATTTTGTGGTGGATTCTCGTCCTATCTACCAATACTTGTCTCTATGCCAAAACCTATCTCCTTTTCTCCTTTATCATCTTCCGTTAGGTAGTGTTAATCCTTAGCTAAAACTTACCAAGTTGTTTACAGAAGGTGTACCACCCAGTTTCTCGCCAGTCAAGCTGATTTGTTTGGATTCTTTGGACTCTTGAATGCTGGCACTGTCAGATTGTGCCCTGGTAACTTCATAAGATTGGTCGAGACTCCTCTGTACGTCAACTAAGTTAGAGCTTTTCTTAAAATCGATATTGTAGTGTCCTCGACTGCTGCTTTGAGGGGAAATGTCTGCGATTGGTCGGTGTTCGCCGCCTTCTATAATGTATTCTGCGGCTTGAGCAGATTCATTGACGTATCTGTTTGAGTCAGTATAACAAATGACTTCCTTCATGCGACCTCGTCCAGCTGTGTGTTGTGAATTATTAGTTTCTCCCCGAGAAACAATATCATCAAAGGCTTCGTCATTGATTAGAGGTCGATTTGTCGCTTCAAATATCCCGTTTAGAATTTCTTTTTGTTCCAAGTTTGTGGCAGGTTCCTCGTTGTGGGATACATATTGTTTACTTTCTTCAATGCCCTCTAATTCTTGGTCCTGAAAAAGAAAAAAAAAAACTTCAGTTTAATATTAATGTACATAAAATTGGACACGTTAAGTATGTTATTCTTCCCTTCAGGTCCACAAACAAAACAGGGAAAGTATACTACGAGGGTCGAGTCATAAGTCATGGCAACAATGTTTTTCTCGCGAACAGGAGACAACACGGAAAATCTACGATATGCAATTAGTGGAATTTTACGGAAATATCTTAAGCCGAGAAAAAAGATGAATACAATAAAACAATCCACACTATTCGTGTACAAATAAAGCAAAGAACATCACGCAAAAAGACAAACTTCTCGACTCGTGATTTCTTTGTATTATTCTGTGGAGAAGAATTCTGCATATGAGCATACTGCAGTGGTAACAGTACAGGACCCTGTCTGTGACCCACCCAGCCATCCCAAATAGAGATGACATTCCAGCTGACTCCGCCATATAATGCATCGCATCTGGCAGGTCAATGGTTTTCGCCTAGACCACGTTAGGTAATATAAACACCCCTGGTTTTTGTGGTAAATATATGAGCCTCTTCTATGTGAAATCAAGCTAAGCTGCGGACCTCTCAATGATTTTAAATATTTGCTAACACACTGTCTGTTATCAAATACTGAATAAGCTATGATGTGATAATGATAACATTATTTTTAATGCATTTGAGAATTGATGTTCAAAGCAAATGATAAATATAAGTCATTAAATATGTACCACAAATTGCTCAGATTCCAGATTGTTTAAATAGGTACCTGATTTCCCTTTAATCTTATGTGAAACTTTTCAGCCAGATGTGATGACTGTTATATGTGGGACTCAATGGATTTGCCTTCCGTTGGCATTTTATACTCATGGAATTTGAAGAATGACAAGTTAATAATATGATAATACTTCGCTCTAAAGCGTTTGTAACAGCTTATTGTGTGTTATTTGTTATTTTAAATACAGAACAAAATGATTCCACATAGTACTTGTGCACAGCAGGTTGTTCCCTAATGAAGGTAAGATATAAAATATAAGTAGTTTGTTGTAAAGCTAAACTTCTGTACCATTCATAATCTTTTCTACATCCTTTTGTTCAGTAATGCAAGCAGACTGTTCTCAGGTAGTGTAACGATCACAAGAATCAAACATATTCTGGAGTACCATATGGTATCATTGTTCTAAGTATCAAATACACCAGAATCACCTCTCTGTATGCAGTTGGGCAGTGGAGTCATGAGACACAATTCACACATTCTGCTCACAATGGTACAATAATACTATACATGATTCTGATTTTAGATTGGAGCAGCTGCTCTTGTGACACTTCTCTCATGGGGCTTCTGTAATAGGGTAGAGGGAATATCTTTTCAAGGACGCAGTAAAAATAAATCGAAGGTCATAAGTATTCAATAAGAAAAGGAGGCTTGTAGTTTAACGTGACCGTTAATCGTGAGATCATGAGCCACGGGACCTCCTTTTTACGTGGAATCCGAACCACAGGACATGGCATTTCAACTCGAAAATCTCACATGCATTGACCGGGAATCGAACCCGGACTGCCTTGGTGAGAGGCATACAGCTAGACCGCTGAGCCACCATGCCCTCATAAGTATTCAATAAATTGTCCTTCTAATAAATACAGTATTTTTTGAGTTTGTTTTCATTAATGAATATTATAGTAAAAAATTGTTTAGTAACTGATGTAAACTGAGAAAAATTATGTTTGCCTTTCGTTTTGATATTGTTTTTTGTGGTTTAATGTTAACAGCAACAATTATTGCAGCTGTAGGTAGATACTGTAGTTTTAGAAACCCTCTTAGTGCCAAGAATGACAAGCCATTTTCAATGGTCATGCTGACTATTCAACATTTCCAACGATAGAATCATTATTTTCTTTGCATAATAACCAATACCTCATTCTTTCGTACATAATGTTCATAAAAGTAAATAAGGCATCTAAACCTTTTTCATTGAGGTTATTCTGATAATTGTTCAATTTTTCATTATATATATATTTTTTTTTTGCAAATAATCAGTTTTGAGCCTAAATTAAGTACACCTAAGAGTCATATTCGAAGAAACACTATGTTTCCAGCTGTGGAGAGTTATTAGATGCATCTGTAGGCAGAAAACTTCAACAAGAAGAAAACAACTGCACCGCAATTTTGGCGGAAATGCGCGTGAATAGGGGAGCACAAAGGGAGGGCGTGAATGAAAAACTCAAACCTATCACGTAACGGACTTCGAAGTTAACACCGCACAGGCAAGCTTGAAACCTCACCTTTCCAACTGACACACGACTACAGCAATCTACAAACATAAGATAAACAGCGTGCTTTGGCACTTTGCAGTAGTTAAAAGGGACGTAATTCAAATGCCTCAGAATGCACCATTTTGCTTATAATGTTTCATGTTATGGAAAGGGCTAAGCTACTTAACCGCGGGTATTCCTCTGGATCCGCTATTCCCATTCATATTGACAGTAAAACTTTTTGTATAAAAATGCCGATTTTGTGTTTTGCTCGATTTTCTTTACTGAGCCTTAGGCAATATGTAAAGAATAAAAGGTTTTCTTTTTGAGAATTCCCTGAACACATCTATCCGACATGATCTAGGTCGATATGTGTGTCGTTATAGAGAGATAAATAATGATCAACAAATAACCCTAAATGTACTTTGTAAAAACGACTTTTTCAGTACCGGTACTTGATGCTTATTTTTTTATTTTAGCAAGAAGAAGGCTGATTTGATAGAGCTGAACAGGAGAAACAAGAACCAGTATCGAGAAAGCCACAACGTGTCCCACTGAAATTTAACGGGAGAAGAGTTGTAAATATTGTTGACTTTTTAGATCAAGTCGAAGATTTAGACAAACACAGCCAATTTGGTTGCACCTTCGCCAATATGGAAGTGGTTTCTGAAAAACGTCAAGGCTTAAAAAGTATTTTCGTTTTCATGTGTAACCTGTGTGGTTTAAGAAAAAACGGTTCTTTCTGAAAAATCACATACTAACCTGATGGACGTAAACACTGCCAGTGTTTGTGGTACAGTTACGACAGGCGGTGGGCACGCACAAATGGAGGAGTTCCCTCCTATGAGTAATGTCACATTCAAGAAGAACGAGGGGAAAGTGTCGGAGGTGTGGCTGGCGCGGGAGCTCGGCGAAGTAGATAAACATGGAGTCCCGTTTATCACTGTGGTCGCTGACAGTGACTGATGCAAGAGGTCATATCGCACCAACTACTCATCTTTATCTGGCGTGGTAAGTTGTTAATACTTGGCACTAGACTTAGGCAAATCCTCAACTGAAGCATTCTATTCACTTTATGCATCAACGGCCTAATTAAGTAGCTTTTGATAAAAGTAGTATTTCTGTGAACAGTAGAGCTTGATAGCAGACTTTCTTAGTGCGTCAAATTCTAGAGTAGCCTTACCTTGTCGGCGCGCAACTCCAAACTTCGTCAGAGACTTTCTCAGCTAAAATTTACCAAACTACGAGCTGGATTCCGCCAAATCACACAACATTTATAATTTAAATTCAAGTTCTTACTTTTCATTAGTGTTCGTATGTGATTTTACAAGAATTCCAAAAATAATGCTTCAAGTGGAATAATAAGATTACATTTTGAAATAAGTAAAAATACGAATTTTAGTGTGACTGTGCAACAGGTTAGCGGCTAAACGACAGGATCGATTTTGACGAAATTCAGCAAGTATGTCCGAAAAAGTACTGTATCTCCAGACCTCTTCCCGTATCTTAGTTTTAGGGGTTCCTTCTGCCCAAATAACATTACTTTCATAAAAAAGTTTTAGATGATTTTGATCTGAGTTGGACTGAAATAATCCTTATCATTAACTTTTATATTATTTCTACCTAATTTGAAATATTAACTTACTGTGTATCATAATAACTAGGGCTCGGATTCTAGCATATTTGCATATTTTTTTTTTCCTGAAGAGTACACATTGAAAGAAGCCTTTCGGTGGCATTTTCACCTCTCAGGGACCAACAGAATTGAAATTTATCGAGCATATAAATGCATAAAGCCAGTAGTGGATATGAAACTGCTTTTAAAACGGGAACGGGCCTCGGAAAGGACAGATCTAAAGGAAGCAGACCTGGCTATGGAAATGGACTACGAATCGGAACTTTGAATATAACTACATTTGTAACGTGTTTTTCGAGGGGTTTTTATGCAACTGGCATAAGTCAGTAGGAAGCCATTCTATATTTATTTACGCGGCAAATTGTTCAGCCAAGAGAATTTTTCATGTTAATTTATTATTATTATTAATTTATTATAATTATTATTAAGGTATTTTCGGAGCATTTTATAAAAATTATTAGCATTCAGATAGGTTTTCTATGTCTTAGAAAACGCTATCATGCAAATTATTACGAACGACGATATCATAGAAAATTATCTGATTACGGAATTTTACGGAGTTTTTGTCAGTTAGGGTATTTAAGAGAGATGACTCACTGGGATTTCAAATACAAGCTTTATCCTGTCGGGAAGTATTACGCAAGCGGGCTCGCATCGTCCAGGAAAGGCGAATTGTTGGAACGGAAAACGACTTCTCCCTCTCGCGCGCCGAGTGTAATGACCCAGAGGAGGGGAAGTAGCGGCGTGCTCAGCCAATCAATGAGGACCACGTAAGCTGGAAGACGGCTCCGGAGAGGGGATGCAACGTGTGGAGATATCGTTCAGCGCGCCGTCGAACGAGGACAATCTGTGAAATACTTGACGAGTATGTTGTACCCGGGAATCGCGCCGATGTTCCGTGGATTGGAGGACTAACTTTTGTAAAACTTAACCAGTGCGGTTGTACGAGTGTTTGGGTCCGAGGTACGGACCATAGAATTATCTAATCTACCAGAATCTCATCAAACATCAACGAAGATGACGACATCCAGGAGACTGTGGGAAGCTCACAGCATCATCCAGTACGAGGGAAAGGCTTCGGGCATTTCCAGTGGTAAGCGCCAATGACGCAGAAATACGCAATCTCTCATTTCTCTTGGTTTTATATATCATATTTCAGTAACTTCATAGCTTGGGAATAAGAGTAAAATCAATAATTTATCAGACTCCGTTTTCACGTAATTTCCTATCGGTAATATTAAAATCGCAACGCTCCAATTTAAATTTTAAACTTATTGTTATTATTGCTACACTTGTTTTATAGAATAAATGCATTTCTTTTACAATGCAATCTTTGCTTTCAGTAGGTAGCATTAGATATAGACCAATTCCTTCTCCTGATACAATTGTTTGTTGGGTTAATGATCAAATCATACCACGATCTGAGTGAATAGAGTCTTGAAGGTGTTCTGCCAGAGCTAGACGTTGTTAAATACAAATTTAGATTTCAACATTGCATTGAGGTCTTGGCGCCCATTAAAACAACATAGCTTAGGCAGAGGTAAACAGTTACATTTATCACCCAACAGTTAGGGGCAGTCAAACTGCTACACTTGTACGCTCAACGTGTGGGCTAGCAAGACTGCTACAATTGTCGCCGACAACTTGGGGCTGAAAACCTAATAACATTTGTGGAAGGAGAAGGGTATATATTTCTGTGCCTGTATTTGGGGGTTATTTGTCTGTATCAGTGTATATCATTATGGGGGATGAGAAAGAAAGACAGATGAGGTTACGTAGTGGTCATCAACGGGAGAGTGATGATACGAGCAGTATGTCGAGTGATGGTAGTACCGGGGTAGCGGAGGTAAATCCCGATACTGAAACAGGGAGTGTAGGCGGCCAACCAGAATTAAAAACTTTACTTCTCGAGTTTATGTATCAGAACAAAGTTAGTAGTGATGCCTTAAATGCAAAGTTAGAACAGAATAATGCAAGATTAGAACAAAACAGTAGGGAAAATAAAGAAAGTACAGACGCTTTAAATGCAAAACTGGAACAAAACAACGCTAAACTAGAACAAAACAGTAAGGAAAATAGAGAGAGTACTGAAACTTTAAATGCAAAACTGGAACAAAACAACGCCAGATTAGAACAAAACAGTAAGGAAAATAGAGAGAGTACTGAAACTTTAAATGCTAAATTAGAACAAAACAGTAGGGAAATGAGTGACAAATTCGAACTGATTAGAGGTGAGATAAGGGGGGTGATGGAAGAAAAGGCTAAAGAGATTATTGCAGATGTAGACAGAAAATTAGGAAAAGTACAGGAGGAGTTGGAAATTAGAATCAGTACACAGGCTGAAAATTTAAAAGAACTAGTGCAACTGGAAACACAGCAGGTCAAAAAGCAATTGGGGGGAGAAATTGACAAAATTCAGGTAGCTACTAAAGAGGTTAAGGAACAGCTGGGGGGTAGAATTGAGAAAGTCCACTCACAAATAGTTGCAGAAGTAAATGATTTAAGAGAGAGTAATAAAGAGAGCATTAGCAAGATTGAGGAGAAACAAGCAAAGCTATATGATAAAGTAGAAGAATCAGAAGGAAACATTAAATTAACAGTAAACAGTATTGAGAGGAAGGCTGAGGAGAAAATCGCAGAATTAGAGTTAAAATTAAAAGCTAGGATCAGGCAAGAAAGTAGTCAGAATAGGCCAGTTTTTGTGAATAGCACACACAGGGAGGTAGAACTGGGTAAGTTCAGCAATCGACAGGGGTGCCCAATGGAGTTCATGAACACTATAGAAAATAAATTCGGGGAAAGGTTGGAAAATGGTAGTATTGAGTGGTGCCAGGTAGTCGAAATTTTAGAACAAGTGTTTGTGGGGGAAACGAGGAATTGGTTTGCTGTCTACAGAGACAAGTTTACTGATATCAATGATTTTAAAATGAAATTCTGTGAAAAGTTCTGGAATGAGGTTATTCAGTCGCAGCATCGTGAGGGAGTAGTGTGTGGTAAATATAACCCTAAAGGAAGCTCCACCATGACCGAATACTTTTTAGGGCAGGTATTAGTGTGTAAATATCTGGATGGCTTGAAGGAGGAAAGTGATGTGGTGAGGTTGCTACTTAGGCACTTTCCCTATAGGATCAAGGAGGCTGCTTGTATCCAGAATGTAAAGACTATATCACAAGTAGAAAATTTGTTAAGCACATTTGATGCACTAGGGAGAGGGGGTTATGAGGACAATTTCAATAGGAACCATGGTAATAATAATAATAGGCCTAATGAAGCCAGGCATCAAGAAGTTCAAGGGAACGGTGGCGAAGGGGCCAACGCTCAAAATAGAAATAATAATAATCAGCTAAATCAGAACAGAGGAAATGGCTATGGTAATCAGTATCAAGGGAGGAACAATGATTTCAGGGGAAATCAAGGGAGGAACAATGATTACAGGGGAAATCAAGGGAGAAATTATAATGACAATAATTACAACCAGAATAGGGGTCAAGGAAGAGGACAGCCTAGTGGTAGTAATATACAGCCAAACAATGACAACACAGCCCAGAACAACCAGACCAGTTCAGTAGTTAGTAGTACTACGGCCAGCTGTAGCGGTTCTTTAAACGCGAACCAGGCTGCGAAGTAAGGTCAGAATCTCAGTCTGTAGCATGCCCTGTCCAAACAATTATACAGGAACCCTATGACCTAAATGTAAGAAATGAATTATTACATGAACTAAATGATGAAGGTATTATTCAGGAAGTGGTTAGTAAGAGCCCCATAGTTAAATTTAACGTGTCCGAGGCGTACACAGATGTTTTAATTGATAGTGGTGGTATGAAGAGTTGCATAAGTAGTGCATTTTATGATAAAATGAAAGGAACTGGAGTAAATTTTGAGGAGATGCCAATTAAAAGCACTTTTGTTATCACAGCTGTTGGGAAGAGGTGTAAAGTAATTTCTAAGCAAGTTTTAGTAGACATTAAAATTAATAATCATGTAGAGAAGCAGATTTGTCTTGTAATTCCAAATTTAGTATTCAGTGTTATCTTGGGTTCAGAGTGGCTAAGTAGAGTGTCTGGTAACTTATGTTATGATGTAGGGAGTTTGAAATTTAAATGGGGAGATTCTGAAGTAGAAGTAGCGTTCAATGACCATATTCAGAGGAGTAGTATTGTAGGTGTGATTTGTACTTTAAATGAGATATCGCCAGCCGTAGAGCGGGGTTCTCCATGTTTTGTGGGCAGTGTGATTACGAACGGAAGTCTAGAGGACTCGTTACGTGATGCTGCATTTCTGGGAAATATAGAGGTGGAACAATGTGTTCGGCTCTATGATGTGTTATTGTGTAATAGGAGAGTTTTTGAGGATCGCATTGGTATGGCCAATTGCTATACACATTCATTGAACGTTATTGATAGATCAGTATTCACAGGACATAGATATCCTGTACCTTTCGCTTATCAGAGTGCAGTTGAGGCACAAATTAATCAGATGCTTGAAGATGGGATTATTGAGCACTCTAACAGTCCATATGTTAATTCTTTGATCACGGTACCCAAGACCGACGGCACAGTTCGTATTTGTTTAGACGCTCGTTTGGTTAACAGTAGAATTAGTTCAGATCAGCTGAAATCTATGTCAATAGAAGAATTAATGCAAACATTTGAGGGGAAGAAGTATTTCACTTGTGTAGATTTAAGTTCCAGTTTTTGGCAAGTGCCACTTATGTATGAAGATAGACCATTTACAGCTTTTAGTCATAAATATAACCTTTATCAATTTTGTAGAACACCTTATGGGTTAAAGAGTAGTTCAGCAGCTTTAATTAGGGCTTTAAACATCGCATTAGGGGACGACACAGGAGAGTTTGTAACCATTTACATTGATGATATGGTAATTAGTTCACGCAGTTTTGAGGAGCATCTACGCCATTTAGATATAGTTTTTCAGAAGTTAGATCAGGCAGGGTTCACTTTGAAGCTGTCTAAGTCGTCATTCTGTCAGTCAGAAGTGACATTTTTAGGTCATAGAGTGTCGAGTAGAGATGTGACACCATAGGAAAGTAGGGTTAGCATGTGTGGACAGTAGCAACAGGGCATCGTTACAGACACTGAGAAATATGCTAAGTGGAGCAACGTGATGACGTTCATTTAAAGGGAGCCACTTGCAAGGTTGGTAGCAGGTGACGCAGTAACATTTATAGTTTCCAAACGTATTGGGAAAACAGCATATGTGCTGGAGAATAGTGAGGGAAACAGATTATACGGGACGTATAATATACATAGTCTACGAAAATATGTGTCATAAAGTGAGTGTGTTTAGCTGGCGAGCCGGCCTATCAAATGAGTAAGTGTGGTATTTGGTGCGTGGGAGGAGCTGGTCTTCAAGGCAGGCGTATCAGAAGTCACACAGGGGGGTAGTATGTAAGTAAATGAGAGTTTTTAAGGTACAGGGAAATATGACGGGATTGTCGGATGCTGTTGAGCACTAAATTGTCTCGATGCACCAAGGCCATTTTGGCAGCGCTGATGGGTTCCCATTTATCTCCAAGAGATGGGGGAGCGCTTGTATAGGGCTTGTTAGCTTAAGGCGTCCACGAGATAAAAGATGAGCCATCAGAATGCGAGACATTCCTTCATGAAACTCATACATATCAGCACACGTGATTTCTGTTTACGGCCTCGCCATGTAAGATTTCTAAGTGTGTAATTTAAGGTAATTTGTACAATGGTATTATTTCTGTGTTGAGAACTAGTATTAAGTAGAATATGGTCTACGGGAACTTAACAAGACAGGGCGATTACGGCACAGAAATATTTGGTGTTATATGTAATGCGCATTTACTGTTTTTTTTTTTTCAGAAGTCAATATTAATTTAATCTACTATAAAGAGAGATTAAGTATTATGGTCACGAGGCGCTGCCACAATAGTGTGATCGTGTGCTCAGTGAGAAATGGGATTAATTTCACAATAAGGAAGGAACCTCCAGTGACATTAGGAAGTTCTATGGTGATATAAATATATCAGAACACCTTCAATGCGTGTGATATAACATCATAAACACATAGTGCTCACACATTAATTATGTCTATTTTTCCAACATAGGGAAATTTGAGAGGCGGAAATATCCGTGGAACACTATTCTACATGTAAAACATTGGACTGGTTGCAAAGTGCAATCCATAGTGACAACAAACTTTGACGCAAAGTGCGTGAAGAAAAATTATGAGTGTATATATCTGTAATTTAGGGTGATTTCATTTGTGTAATATGTATTTTGGATGGGGATTATTAACGTGTCTGGGATAATCGGATAATGGACCGTCGTCACGGTAAATCATCCGATGATCCGAGGCGAATATGTAACGTGTTTTTCGAGGGGTTTTTATGCAACTGGCATAAGTCAGTAGGAAGCCATTCTATATTTATTTACGCGGCAAATTGTTCAGCCAAGAGAATTTTTCATGTTAATTTATTATTATTATTAATTTATTATAATTATTATTAAGGTATTTTCGGAGCATTTTATAAAAATTAATAGCATTCAGATAGGTTTTCTATGTCTTAGAAAACGCTATCATGCAAATTATTACGAACGATGATATCATAGAAAATTATCTGATTACGGAATTTTACGGAGTTTTTGTCAGTTAGGGTATTTAAGAGAGATGACTCACTGGGATTTCAAATACAAGCTTTATCCTGTCGGGAAGTATTACGCAAGCGGGCTCGCATCGTCCAGGAAAGGCGAATTGTTGGAACGGAAAACGACTTCTCCCTCTCACGCGCCGAGTGTAATGACCCAGAGGAGGGGAAGTAGCGGCGTGCTCAGCCAATCAATGAGGACCACGTAAGCTGGAAGACGGCTCCGGAGAGGGGATGCAACGTGTGGAGATATCGTTCAGCGCGCCGTCGAACGAGGACAATCTGTGAAATACTTGACGAGTATGTTGTACCCGGGAATCGCCCCGATGTTCCGTGGATTGGAGGACTAACTTTTGTAAAACTTAACCAGTGCGGTTGTACGAGTGTTTGGGTCCGAGGTACGGACCATAGAATTATCTAATCTACCAGAATCTCATCAAACATCGACGAAGATGACGACATCCAGGAGACTGTGGGAAGCTCACAGCATCATCCAGTACGAGGGAAAGGCTTCGGGCATTTCCAGTGGTAAGCGCCAATGACGCAGAAATACGCAATCTCTCATTTCTCTTGGTTTTATATATCATATTTCAGTAACTTCATAGCTTGGGAATAAGAGTAAAATCAATAATTTATCAGACTCCGTTTTCACGTAATTTTCTATCGGTAATATTAAAATCGCAACGCTCCAATTTAAATTTTAAACTTATTGTTATTATTAATTTTGCTATACTTGTTTTATAGAATAAATGCATTTCTTTTACAATGCAATCTTTGCTTTCAGTAGGTAGCATTAGATATAGACCAATTCCTTCTCCTGATACAATTGTTCGTTGGGTTAATGATCAAATCATACCACGATCTGAGTGAATAGAGTCTTGAAGGTGTTCTGCCAGAGCTAGACGTTGTTAAATACAAATTTAGATTTCAACATTGCATTGAGGTCTTGGTGCCCATTAAAACAACATAGCTTAGGCAAAGGAAACCATTACATTTGTACGCTCAACGTGGAGCAAAGTAAATACCGTTTCACTTGTCATCCCAGCCTAAGCGAAACCATTACACATTGACGGGAAGAGTGGAGGAGGTTGTGGATATGATGGAGAGGAGAAAACTGGATGTACTCGGACTGGCAGAGACCAGATGGAGAGGGGAAGGAAGAAAAGAACTGAGAAATGGCTTGCAGCTATACTGGATAGGAAATGAGGAGGGGAAGAGAAATGGAGTGGGAATGGTGGTGAGAGAAGGGCTGAGGGAGGAAGTAAAGAGGGTAAGTGATAGAATAATTAGAGCCAGAATCACTGTGAAAGGTAGAAACCTGGACATTCTGCAAGTCTATGCACCACAGGTGGGATGCACAGAAGGCGAGAAGGACGAGTTTGAAGAGGAGTTGCAGAAGCAGTTAGTGGGGAGAGACCTGATAGTCATGGGAGACCTAAATGCCCATGTCGGATCTGATAGAAGAGGTTTTGAGGAAGTGATTGGTGGTGAAGGATGGGGAAACAGGAATAAGGAAGGAGAGAGATTGTTGGAAATGTGCAAGATAAATGGGCTAATGGTTGGAAACACATGGTACAAGAAGAGAGAGAGCCATAAAATTACTTGGTACAGCAGGGATTTGACTAGGAAATCAGTGGTGGACTATATTCTATGCGGGAAGGAGACAAAGAAGAGTATCACGGATATAAGGGTAATACCTTCAGAAGCCCTGGACAGTGACCACCGTCTGCTGGTCGCCAAGGTGAGAGGACTGAAGGAAAAGAGGAGAACTGAGAACCAAGAAAGAAGAATAAGGACATGGAAGCTGAAGGAGGATGGAAATAAGGAGAAGTTCCAGATATTAGTGAGGAACAAATTACCGAAGGATGATCCGAAAACAGGTGAAGAAGAATGGAAGAGGTTCAAGGACGTGTTGGTAGAAGCAGCGGAAGTCGTGTGTGGCAGAACTAGTGGAAAGAAAAGGTGGAAGGAAACACCATGGTGGAACCCCAGAACTAAGGAAGCAGTGAAAAAGAAAAATGAAGCATTCAGGAAATGGTTCCAACAGAGGACAGACAGAACAAGAGAAGAATACCAAGAGCGGAAGAAAGAAGCAGGAGAAGTAGTGAAGGAAGAAAAAAAGAAATGGCTGGAGAAATGGAAAGAAATGATGGAGGAGGACTGTGATGGCAGTAAGAAAGTGTTGTATGGAATGATAAAGGCAAAGAGAAGAGTTACAGGGGAAAATGTCAGAATGGTGGACAGGAATGGAAAGGAGGTCGAAAATATGGAAGAAGTAAAGGTTATCTGGAGAGAATACTTCAAGGAACTCCTAAATCCAACTAAAACCAGCGTAGTGGACATTGTGGAGGAAGAAACAGACAGTGACCAAGACATTTCAGAGAAGGAATTGACATGGAAAGAAGTGGAGGAAGCATTAAAGAAGATGAAAGGGGGAAAGGCACCGGGAATAGACGAAGTGAGTGTGGAGATGGTGAGAGCAGCAGGGGTGATAGGAACACAGTGGCTCTTTCGAGTAATGAAAGTGATATGGAGGGAGAAGAAAATACCAGAGGACTGGAAAAGAGGGATAATAATACCCATATTTAAAAAGGGAAGTAGGAAGGAATGCAAGAACTACAGGGGAATTACACTCATGTGCCACTGCGCCAAAATATTTGAGAAGGTACTGGAGAGAAGAATTCGGACCGAAGTTGAAGATGGGCTGAGGGAAGAACAGTATGGATTCAGGCCAGGAAGGTCAACAGTTGACCTCATCTTTGCAGTAAGACAGCTACAAGAACACCATTATGAATATGGGAAAGATCTGGTGATGACCTTCTTGGATATTGAGAAAGCATATGATAGTATTAATAGAAACAAGGTATGGGAAGCAATGAGAGCAAAAGCAGTGAACAAGGAGACAGTGGCAAGAGTGAAAGCAATGTACGAGGGAAGCAAAAGCTGTGTAAAGGTGGGAAGAGAGAGAACGGAATGGTTTCAACTGGAGAGTGGTCTGAAACAGGGAAGTGCCCTCTCACCCCTGTTATTTATAGTGGTGATGGATGAAATCATACGAAAAGTGGTAAATAGCATTGGGGAAAGGAAAATGAAGGCAATGTTGTTTGCTGATGACCTTCTGGTATGGGGAGAGGATGAGGAAGAAGTACAAGAGCAATTGGATGAGTGGGAGAAGGTAGTGTTATCATATGGGATGAGGTTCTCAGCACAAAAGAGTGAAGTGGTCATCACAACGAGGAAGAAGAACAGACTGGATATGGGCATAACACTTGGAGGACAACAGTTGCAGAAAGTAGAATGCTTCAAGTACTTGGGAAGCATAATTGAAGAAAAGGGAGGCAATAGGATGGAAATAAATGAGAGGGGAAGGTGCGCAGATGGATTTTTCAAGAGTGTTAGGGGGATGATATGGAATAAAGATGTACCACAAAAATGTAAAGGAATCATCTAAAAGACCTACTTTGTGCCAATTTTGACATATGGTTCAGAAACATGGGTGATGAAGGAAAGGGACAAGAATAAAATACGAGCAGTGGAGATGAAGTTCCAGAGGAGTAGGGTAGGAGTGACAAGAATGGACAGAGTAAGGAATGAGAGAGTCAGGGAGATGGTAAGAGAGGAACCATTGCAAAATAGAATAGAG
Organism: Meconema thalassinum; assembly: GCA_946902985.2. Classification (NCBI taxonomy): domain Eukaryota; kingdom Metazoa; phylum Arthropoda; class Insecta; order Orthoptera; family Tettigoniidae; genus Meconema; species Meconema thalassinum. The sequence continues at coordinate 12,249,845 of OX336390.1, read as the reverse complement.
CGATCTAGGCTACAATGGTATGGACATGTGAGGAGGATGCAAGAGGAGAGGATACCGAAGATGATGTTTGGAATGGAAATGACGGGAAGGAGGCCAAGGGGAAGACCAAGGGACAGATGGACAAAAGGAGTTAAGAAGAGTGTGGAGGAAAGAGGAGTGTGCTGGGACACAGTAAATGACGAGAGATGGTGGATGGACAGGAAACGATGGAGAGGCTTATGTTCCAAGCAGACCCGACCAGCGGTTGGAAACTGCTCAAGATGATGATGATGATGATAAATGCATAAAACCGCGTTTTTCAGAATAGAAGCATATAAATGCATATTCTTTTGTTTTTTGTCTAAATAGTTTGTTCTTCTTCGAATTTCCCCCCTAATTCGGGCCCTGACCATTATTAAGGTTAAAAAAGAATAAAAATATATTGAAAAGCCTATCTGGTGCGAATAATAGTACCGCAGGTTTTTAACTTTTAGTGAGGTCGTTCTCGTCATTGAAACTTATATTGATTGATTTAAGAAAATCATTCAAAACTGAAAACATAGAAAACATTCTTGTTGTACAGACCAATGCAGATCTACTTCATTGACTCTCCTAATTCTAAACATTTTGTAAATGAACTTTTAAACTTTAACTTTTATAAGAAAACTTCTCTTATATATACTTGAAAAACTTGAATGCGAGTATATTGCAGTGTATCATACACACAATTAGAAAATAAAGCTCGTATATAAATGTATGTTATTGGTTTTTTCATTTCACTATCCATTCTATAGTTTTTAACGGTGTTTTTGAGCATATTCTGCATATTTAACCGCATATCATGGATTTTTCGAGCATATCTATCGAGCATAAAACACGGTTTTCAAGCATATCGATCCGAGCCCTAATAATTACTATCTGATGGATCAAAGCATGTTGCAACCAAAGCCTGTCACCTGGTGAGGGAAATCAGTGCAAAGCTGACACCCAATCAGAGAGACAGCTAGTGACATCTGTAGACCCGGCACATGAAACCACAACACGAGCCTGACACCTAATGGGGAATTACGGTACGGAGAAAACAGACACAAGAAAGCAAGCGCTAGTCGGCACTTTGATATTATCGCTGATAACGCGCTAGAAACAGCTTTCAATAGTTCGCCATCACCACCAGCCACAGATGTAACAGAGGAGAGGGGACAGTCGATGATGGACACAGTACAGAATAGAGTTGACAGTGGAAACAAATCGGGGACGCTGGTGGACCAAGTAAACAAGACCGAAAAATTACTAAAGGAGAAGGAACTGGAAGAAAAACTTACGAGAAACATCACTCGACAACTACAGGTCATGATGGAGGATATCACAAGCAGCATTCATATGTTGATAAAAGAAGAAATAAGAAATGAGACCGGGAAAGCAACGAACTCATATCAACACGGTGCAAATGCACCAGAAGAAATAATTCCTGTCTCAGAGGAGGAAAGAGAGTACGGAATAGGGGAAGAAGGAAGCAAGACACGGCAACAATATCAACAGGGAGTGGTTGATTACAGGGTGTCCAAGGAAAGTGCGATGGTCACTGGAATCGAAAGAAACCTTGAGCCCGAATCGGAGAAAAATGTAAGTCGTAGGGAAGAAGAACAACAGTGGACAAGAGTGACGAGAGGAAGAAAGAGATCCAGGAGCAGACGAGACTCTGAGGGTAAAGGGGAACAGGAAACAAGAGGAAGTATAAGGGGCACAAAACAAGGGGAGAGCAAATTGAAGGTAGTGCAGAGAGAGCCATGGTTTGGGAAACCTGACCCCGGAAACTACGGAAGAAGACATAGAAGAATACCTCCGGGAAAATGGAGTGGCTGGAGGAAATAACCTGCAGAATGGTCGGTAACACCGATACCAGGAGAGCGTTCAAAATAGGCATTCTGATGGAAGAACATGACAGTGTGTATGAGGGAGCATTTTGGCCAAAGGACGTCACATGTCGTCCCTTTCGTGACCCCTGGAGTTACAGGGGAAGATCATAAGATGGAGCATATCAAGTGAAAGTTCTCAACTGGAATGTAGAAGGATTAGAGGGTGTAACGAATCAACTACCGAGAGTCATTTTCAACGGTTTCGATATCTGTACACTGACAGAGACATTTATTATCCCAGAATCAAGATGTAACGTGAAAGGATTTTATAACATACACGCATTTGCTAGGAAAGGCGATAGAGGAAAGCCATCAGGTGGGGTAACATGCCTAATTAATTCGAAACTTACCCCCTTTGAAAGTCGCAGCACAAAATATTGCATGTCAGAATAGAAGTGAAATATCTTTAATTCTGTATGTCTTGAGACAATGAATTAAAAACTCATAAGGACTCATCAAAAAATGCTGAAGCTCACCTAGCAGAGAGAAGGTCAAGGAGAGAAGACATCCCGCTGGAATTGTATAGCACAGATGCCATGATGAACCGGAATTGGACCAACGCCAATCAGACATGTGGTGATAAAGTTAGCACCATGGGTACCAGAATCAGAAAGGTACCACCATAAAATATGTAAAAACATGTCCTACGACGCCTCGAATGAACTCTGCGTGTGCTCGTTATGTGACCAGTTCTGTGACACATATCACATCACACGATGTAAAAATAACTAGAAATCACTGTGCGATTATGGCAAGGACTAAACTAGTGTAAATCTATGTGCGCTTTTCTGTTAACATTAATGACTCCTGACATCTGTTGCCTATTTTCTGAAGTCATTAGATTGTTCTTATCACCATGGGAAGCGCTAGAAATAAAATGTTTCCAAGCAGATGTCTTCAGTTTTAGCGAGTCAATCGCTGATGGTTCAACATGGTTGCACCTGGTTGAACTGTAAATTACTGAGAATGATTATGAGCTGCTGTTGGCAGCACTGTGTCCTTGACAGGGTGAATTAGGAATTCAAATGTATCCAATAAAACAACTAACCATATTTAAAACCCATGGAGTGACAATTTATTTTTTTTGCCACAGAGAGCATTATAATTTTCTTATACTTATTCGGGTTAATTTCTTCGGGTCGGGGGAAGCCACATGGTTCTGATATGCTGTACCAACAATTTTGTATTTAAGACATGTTCGAAATAAGTGTGCCGATTCTATCGTCACACATTATGATAAGTTCACGATTTATATGGTCATAACTTCTCTGAGCTCGCTTCGGCTCAGTTAGTTCTCGAAGTCGCCACTAGATGGTAACAGCTCACGGTTCTGCCATCACGACGGCTTGGACGGTCATGGAGATGATGGCGCGGAAGATGCCGACATCAAAAGAATGTCTTTTGTCTTAACTTGTAAAATTGTGACGGTTGTTGCAAGTATTAATTAGCAAGATGGTCTGAAAAGAAGTCGGACGTGTTTATCCTGTAGTAACCGATGCTGGATTACTACTTAAGAAATGATGTTTATTATTAACCAGATATTGTTGTGACTGAAGTAATATCAAGATGGCATACGCAGAAACTGATTTCTAAAGAGCTTATGGAATTGTCAAATTTAAATTTATTTATCTTAGACTGGGCCGTGATCATATGAGGATATGAAGATTTAAACTATGCTTTTGGAATGGACACCTCCTGCGGAAAATATTTAATGAAGTGTGGTGCGATTTTAATATTTAAACGTCCCTTGTTGACGTTGTGTGACCTACTAGATTTTTGATCGTGAATTTATTTAGTGGTCAGGTATTATTGAGGAAGAGGTATTGTAAGTATTTTGAAGGAATTAGGTGCGAGTTTCATAAAAATAAGTAAGTAATCTTTATATGTTTGCATGATATGTTTTGGGTAATGGCTTTAACCTTTGTCGTTCAGTTGACTTCGTATTCTGGGGAACTTCAAGTTTTTGGGTGTGGATAAATATTTGATGTTTTGGTCGATTAGTTTATTTTCTTTTATTCACGGTAGGCCATTTGGCAGTTTCTGTTTTAAGTCATTTATTTATTTTCCTAATCGTGGCATTGCTTGTTAACTGATCTTAGTTTCGGATGTTCGCTCGTGTTTTGTTTCATTGTAATGGACTTGACAATCAGTTGGAAGAAAAAAAAGAAGAGGGGTGTAAACCATATTAGTTTTGGGCAGAGATTTGAAGTTACGTCGTACCTGAGAGCTGATATTTGGGGTTTTAATATTATTTAAATGGGTTATTTATGTTTACGTTTTGAACATATTGAACCTTAATGACAATAATTGGGATCCTATTACAGTCTTTTGAGTATGTCGTATGAAGCCTTGAAAGAAAACTATATTATCATCTCTATTTACCTAACCGAGCATTATGACGATGCCACGAATCTAGGGATTTTATCTAACCCTCATGTTGTTATTTTCCTTGGAAGCCACATCTGTAAGTGCATACATGTTATACGATATGTTAATTGTATTAATATTTTATTGTTAATAGACGTTGGATGTTTGAAAAGGTAAAATGTGTTTCATTCCCTAGTCGTAGATGTAGTCATCGGCTCCACTTAGACAGTCTTTGGGTATTTAATCATGGGTCTAGCTGCACTGCTGTTTAAAGGGGGGGGTAGCAATAAGCACTTCAATTCTGGTCTGAGAATTGAAACTGTGCGTAGTAATTTTTTAAGACAAATGTGAAGAGTTGCTTTGAATCCCACCTCAGGCATCCTAGAAGTGGTTTTCCATTCCTTTTCTAGGAAAATGCTGAGACGATTCCTAACTTAACCTCGCGTATAGGTCTGACAGCCCCACGGTTCGTTTTTGTTTTAATATCAAATCAACAGTTCAAGTCATTGTGCCGAAGTCGACCCCCTCAGACCTACGTACGTCGGGAACAGGAACCACGACCTCAGATCGTCAGAGCCGACAGGCCAATACACTTACATGGTCAGATTCGCTATCCGAAGATGGGACAAGACTGTCGGACAGAAACATTCCCAAAACAAGAGTCCAGACAGGCCAAGGATCGAATATAATTAATGAGTCTGTAAGTTAAAAAGTTAAACAAGGTGGAAATCAACTATGGAATGAGATCACAATTCATTCCGAGGGCCACAATACAAAGGGGGCAAATATATTAAACAACATAGAGAATTATAAATTGGCAAAACGTTAAGTAATTCAATGTTTAATATTTTCTATTAAAATAGAATCATAATTCAATTTTCTTCGAACGTTCAGTAAAATACTTCGGGGGAGGGAAAATGAGGGACGGATGAAAAGAAGGATGAGAATGAAGTTATTAGGGGATGGCAGACTACTTCACAAGTTAAACGTCTCTGAAAATAATAACATATCTTAAACACAGTAAAATTTAGTACAAACCCTAATTTACGGAGAAAGACTTAAAATGAATTTCTTTAGATTAGGAGATCGCCTGATGACAATAATCTAAAAGGAGTTAACTATTGATAATTTCATAATCCATTCACCCCACCTCTGGTTACTACGAAAAATCGTAGCTACATGAAATGCTTTATAGAATTTTTGAAACTACAACTTCATGAAGTTTCCCCAAAGAAAATTCACCCTTATACAAGCGATATGTCACCTCAGAAGGAAAGAAAAATCACAAAAGAGAAACCACAAAAGCACGCATTTCTAGAATCATGGAAGAATAAAACCCTTTTGTCTCTTCACTCTCTGGGAGCATTCGATTGGTTTGCCAGAGTTTCAAAAGTACCAAGAAATAAAATCATCACTCCAAATTCAAATCTTTCCAGCATTTTTTAATGCATAATAAAATCTAACCCTTCTGAAGGGAAAGTTATTAGATCCTTTCATTTTAGCTCACTTTGTCTTGCCAGACTACCACCCATGCCCATAGTATTCAAATACCGGCTCGGGAGGGAAAGAGCACTCATAGAGCGCTTGCAGGCAACCTCGATTCATGCTGCGCTCTCCCCTTGCCTTTTACAGGTCCCCTCCAAAGTTAGGCATCCCGTAGTCTTGCACAGCAAAATTCAGCTTTATAAATTTACTGAAAATTTTGTGGTGGATTCTCGTCCTATCTACCAATACTTGTCTCTATGCCAAAACCTATCTCCTTTTCTCCTTTATCATCTTCCGTTAGGTAGTGTTAATCCTTAGCTAAAACTTACCAAGTTGTTTACAGAAGGTGTACCACCCAGTTTCTCGCCAGTCAAGCTGATTTGTTTGGATTCTTTGGACTCTTGAATGCTGGCACTGTCAGATTGTGCCCTGGTAACTTCATAAGATTGGTCGAGACTCCTCTGTACGTCAACTAAGTTAGCGCTTTTCTTAAAATCGACATTGTAGTGTCCTCGACTGCTGCTTTGAGGGGAAATGTCTGCGATTGGTCGGTGTTCGCCTCCTTCTATAATGTATTCTGCGGCTTGAGCAGATTCATTGACGTATCTGTTTGAGTCAGTATAACAAATGACTTCCTTCATGCGACCTCGTCCAGCTGTGTGTTGTGAATTATTAGTTTCTCCCCGAGAAACAATATCATCAAAGGCTTCGTCATTGATTAGAGGTCGATTTGTCGCTTCAAATATCCCGTTTAGAATTTCTTTTTGTTCCAAGTTTGTGGCAGGTTCCTCGTTGTGGGATACATATTGTTTATTTTCTTCAGTGCCCTCTAATTCTTGGTCCTGAAAAAAAAAAAAAAAAAAAAAAAAAAAAAAAAAAAAAAAAAACTTCAGTTTAATATTAATGTACATAAAATTGGACACGTTAAGTATGTTATTCTTCCCTTCGGGTCCACAAACAAAACAGGGAAAGTATACTACGAGGGTCGAGTCATAAGTCATGGCAACTATTTTTTTTCTCGCGAACAGGAGACAACACGGAAAATCTACGATATGCATTTAGTGGAATTTTACGGAAATATCTTAAGCCGAGAAAAAAGATGAATACAATAAAACAATCCACACTATTCGTGTACAAATAAAGCAAAGAACATCACGCAAAAAGACAAACTTCTCGGCTCGTGATTTCTTTGTATTATTCTGTGGAGAAGATTTCTGCATATGAGCATACTGCAGTGGTAACAGTACAGGACCCTCTCCTCCGTTGTCTGTGACCCACCCAGCCATCCCAAATAGAGATGACATTCCAGCTGACTCCGCCATATAATGCATCGCATCTGGCAGGTCAATGGTTTTCGCCTAGACCAAGTTAGCTAATATAAACACCCCTGGTTTTTGTGGTAAATATATGAGCTAAGCTGTGGACCTCTCAATGAGTTTAAATATTTGCTAACACACTGCCTGTTATCAAATACTGAATAAGCTATGATTTGATAATGATAACATTATTTTTAATGCATATTGAGAATTGATGTTCAAAGCAAATGATAAATATAAGTCATTAAATATGTACCACAAATTCCTCAGATTCCAGATTGTTTAAATAGGTACCTGATTTCCCTTTAATCTTATGTGAAACTTTTCAGCCAGATGTGATGACTGTTATATGTGGGACTCAATGGATTTGCCTTCCGTTGGCATTTTATACTCATGGAATTTGAAGAATGACAAGTTAATAATATGATAATACTTCGCTCTAAAGCGTTTGTAACAGCTTATTGTGTGTTATTTGTTATTTTAAATACAGAACAAAATGATTCCACATAGTACTTGTGCACAGCAGGTTGTTCCCTAATGAAGGAAGGAAGATTGTAGTTTTACGTGACCGTGAATCTTGTGATTATAAGCCACGGGACCTCCTTTTTACGTGGAATCCGAACCACAGGACATGGCATTTCACTTTGAAAATCTCACATGCATTGACCGGGAATCGAACCCGGACCGCCTTGGTGAGAGGCATACAGTGTTCCCTAATGAAGGTAAGATATAAAATATAAGTAGTTTGTTGTAAAGCTAAACTTCTGTACCATTCATAATCTTTTCTACATCCTTTTGTTCAGTAATGCAAGCAGACTGTTCTCAGGTAGTGTAACGATCACAAGAATCAAACATATTCTGGAGTACCATATGGTATCATTGTTCTAAGTATCAAATACACCAGAATCACCTCTCTGTATGCAGTTGGGCAGTGGAGTCATGAGACACAATTCACACATTCTGCTCACAATGGTACAATAATACTATACATGATTCTGATTTTAGATTGGAGCAGCTGCTCTTGTGACACTTCTCTCATGGGGCTTCTGTAGTAGGGTAGAGGGAATATCTTTTCAAGGACGCAGTAAAAATAAATCGAAGGTCATAAGTATTCAATAAGAAAAGGAAGCTTGTAGTTTAACGTGACCGTTAATCGTGACATCATGAGCCACGGGACCTCCTTTTTACGTGGAATCCGAACCACAGGACATGGCATTTCAATTCGAAAATTTCACATGCATTGACCGGGAATCGAACCCGGACTGCCTTGGTCAGAGTCATACAGCTAGACCGCTGAGCCACCATGCCCTCATAAGTATTCAATAAATTGTCCTTCTAATAAATACAGTATTTTTTGAGTTTGTTTTCATTAATGAATATTATAGTAAAAAATTGTTTAGTAACTGATGAAAACTGAGAAAAATTATGTTTGCCTTTCGTTTTGATATTGTTTTTTGTGGTTTAATGTTAACAGCAACAATTATTGCAGCTGTAGGTAGATACTGTAGTTTTAGAAACCCTCTTAGTGCCAAGAATGACAAGCCATTTTCAATGGTCATGCTGACTATTCAACATTTCCAACGATAGAATCATTATTTTCTTTGCATAATAACCAATACCTCATTCTTTCGTACATAATGTTCATAAAAGTAAATAAGGCATCTAAACCTTTTTCATTGAGGTTATTCTGATAATTGTTCAATTTTTCATTATATATTTTTTTTTTTTGCAAAAAATCAGTTTTGAGCCTAAATTAAGTACACCTAAGAGTCATATTCAAAGAAACACTATGTTTCCAGCTGTGGAGAGTTATTAGATGCATCTGTAGGCAGAAAACTTCAACAAGAAGAAAACAACTGCACCGCAATTTTGGCGGGAATGCGCGTGAATAGGGGAGCACAAAGGGAGGGCGTGAATGAAAAACTCAAACCTATCGCGTAACGGACTTCGAAGTTAACACCGCACAGGCAAGCTTGAAACCTCACCTTTCCAACTGACACACGACTACAGCAATCTACAAACATAAGATAAACAGCGCGCTTTCGCACTTTGCAGTAGTTAAAAGGGACGTAATTCAAATGCCTCAGAATGCACCATTTTGCTTATAATGTTTCATGTTATGGAAAGGGCTAAGCTACTTAACCGCGGGTATTCCTCTGGATCCGCTATTCCCATTCATATTGACAGTAAAACTTTTTGTATAAAAATGCCGATTTTGTGTTTTGCTCGATTTTCTTTACTGAGCCTTAGGCAATATGTAAAGAATAAAAGGTTTTCTTTTTGAGAATTCCCTGAACACATCTATCCGACATGATCTAGGTCGATATGTGTGTCGTTATAGAGAGATAAATAATGATCAACAAATAACCCTAAATGTACTTTGTAAAAACGACTTTTTCAGTACCGGTACTTGATGCTTATTTTTTTATTTTAGCAAGAAGAAAGCTGATTTGATAGAGCTGAACAGGAGAAACAAGAACCAGTATCGAGAAAGCCACAATGTGTCCCACTGAAACTTAACGGGAGAAGAGTTGTAAATATTGTTGACTTTTTAGATCAAGTCGAAGATTTAGACAAACACAGCCAATTTGGTTGCACCTTCGCCAATATGGAAGTGGTTTCTGAAAAACGTCAAGGCTTAAAAAGTATTTTCGTTTTCATGTGTAACCTGTGTGGTTTAAGAAAAAACGGTTCTTTCTGAAAAATCACATACCAACCTGATGGACGTAAACACTGCCAGTGTTTGTGGTACAGTTACGACAGGCGGTGGGCATGCACAAATGGAGGAGTTCCCTCCTATGAGTAATGTCACATTCAAGAAGAACGAGGAGAAAGTGTCGGAGGTGTGGCTGGCGCGGGAGCTCGGCGAAGTAGATAAACATGGAGTCCCGTTTATCACTGTGGTCGCTGACAGTGACTGATGCAAGAGGTCATATCGCACCAACTACTCATCTTTATCTGGCGTGGTAAGTTGTTAATACTTGGCACGAGACTTAGGCAAATCCTCAACTGAAGCATTCTATTCACTTTATGCATCAACGGCCTAATTAAGTAGCTTTTGATAAAAGTAGTATTTCTGTGAACAGTAGAGCTTGATAGCAGACTTTCTTAGTGCGTTAATTCTAGAGTAACCTTACCTTGTCGGCGCGCAACTCCAAACTTCGTCAGAGACTTTCTCAGCTAAAATTTACCAAACTACGAGCTGGATTCCGCCAAATCACACAACATTTATAATTTAAATTCAAGTTCTTACTTTTCATTAGTGTTCGTATGTGATTTTACAAGAATTCCAAAAATAATGCTTCAAGTGGAATAATAAGATTACATTTTGAAATAAGTAAAAATACGAATTTTAGTGTGACTGTGCAACAGGTTAGCGGCTAAACGACAGGATCGATTTTGACGAAATTCAGCAAGTATGTCCGAAAAAATACTGTATCTCCAGACCTCTTCCCGTATCTTAGTTTTAGGGGTTCCTTCTGCCCAAATAACATTACTTTCATAAAAAAGTTTTAGATGATTTTGATCTGAGTTGGACTGAAATAATCCTTATCATTAACTTTTATATTATTTCTACCTAATTTGAAATATTAACTTACTGTGTATCATAATAACTAGGGCTCGGATTCTAGCATATTTGCATATTTCTTTCCTGAATAGTACACATTGAAAGAAGCCTTTCGGTGGTATTTTCACCTCTCAGGGACCAACAGAATTGAAATTTATCGAGCATATAAATGCTTAAAACCACAGTTTTCGGAATAGAAGCATATAAATGAATATTCTTTTGGTTTTTGTCTAAATAGTTTGTTCTTCTTCGAATTCCCCCCCCTAATTCGGGCCCTGACCATTATTAAGGTTAAAAAAGAAAAAGAAAATATTGAAAAGCCTATCTGGTGCGATTAATAGTACTGCAGGTTTTTAACTTTTAGTGAGGTCGTTCTAGTCATTGAAACTTATATTGATTGATTTAAGAAAATCATTCAAAACTGAAAACATAGAAAACATTCTTGTTGTACAGACCAATGCAGATCTACTTCATTGACTCTCCTAATTCTAAACATTTTGTAAATGAACTTTTAAACTTTAACTTTTATAAGAAAACTTCTCTTATATATACTTGAAAAACTTGAATGCGAGTATATTGCAGTGTATCATACACACAATTAGAAAATAAAGCTCGTATATAAATGTATGTTATTGGTTTTTTCATATCACTATCCATTCTATAGTTTTTAACGGTGTTTTTGAGCATATTCTGCATATTTAACCGCATATCATGGATTTTTCGAGCATATCTATCGAGCATAAAACACGGTTTTCGAGCATATCGATCCGAGCCCTAGTAATTACTATCTGATGGATCAAAGCATGTTGCAACCAAAGCCTGTCACCTGGTGAGGGAAATCAGTGCAAAGCTGACACCCAATCAGAGAGACAGCTAGTGACATCTGTAGACCCGGCACATGAAACCACAACACGAGCCTGACACCTAATGGGGAATTACGGTACGGAGAAAACAGACACAAGAAAGCAAGCGCTAGTCGGCACTTTGATATTATCGCTGATAATGCGCTAGAAACAGCTTCCAATAGTTCGCCATCACCGCCAGCCACAGATGTAACAGAGGAGAGGGGACAGTCGATGATGGACACAGTACAGAATAGAGTTGACAGTGGAAACAAATCGGGGACGCTGGTGGACCAAGTAATCAAGACCGAAAAATTACTAAAGGAGAAGGAACTGGAAGAAAAACTTACGAGAAACATCACTCGACAACTACAGGTCATGATGGAGGATATCACAAGCAGCATTCATATGTTGATAAAAGAAGAAATAAGAAATGAGACCGGGAAAGCAACGAACTCATATCAACACGGTGCAAATGCACCAGAAGAAATAATTCCTGTCTCAGAGGAGGAAAGAGAGTACGGAATAGGGGAAGAAGGAAGCAAGACACGGCAACAATATCAACAGGGAGTGGTTGATTACAGGGTGTCCAAGGAAAGTGCGATGGTCACTGGAATCGAAAGAAACCTTGAGCCCGAATCGGAGAAAAATGTAAGTCGTAGGGAAGAAGAACAACAGTGGACAAGAGTGACGAGAGGAAGAAAGAGATCCAGGAGCAGACGAGTCTCTGAGGGTAAAGGGGAACAGGAAACAAGAGGAAGTATAAGGGGCACAAAACAAGGGGAGAGCAAATTGAAGGTAGTGCAGAGAGAGCCATGGTTTGGGAAACCTGACCCCGGAAACTACGGAAGAAGACATAGAAGAATACCTCCGGGAAAATGGAGTGGCTGGAGGAAATAACCTGCAGAATGGTCGGTAACACCGATACCAGGAGAGCGTTCAAAATAGGCATTCTGATGGAAGAACATGACAGAGTGTATGAGGGAGCATTTTGGCCAAAGGACGTCACATGTCGTCCCTTTCGTGACCCCTGGAGTTACAGGGGAAGATCATAAGATGGAGCATATCAAGTGAAAGTTCTCAACTGGAATGTAGAAGGATTAGAGGGTGTAACGAATCAACTACCGAGAGACATTTTCAACGGTTTCGATATCTGTACACTGACAGAGACATTTATTATCCCAGAATCAAGATGTAACGTGAAAGGATTTTATAACATACACGCATTTGCTAGGAAAGGCGATAGAGGAAAGCCATCAGGTGGGGTAACATGCCTAATTAATTCGAAACTTACCCCCTTTGAAAGTCGCAGCACAAAATATTGCATGTCAGAATAGAAGTGAAATATCTTTAATTCTGTATGTCTTGAGACAATGAATTAAAAACTCATAAGGACTCATCAAGAAATGCTGAAGCTCACCTAGCAGAGAGAAGGTCAAGGAGAGAAGACATCCCGCTAGAATTGTATAGCACAGATGCCATGATCAACCGGAATTGGACCAACGCCAATCAGACATGTGGTGATAAAGTTAGCACCATGGGTACCAGAATCAGAAAGGTACCACCATAAAATATGTAAAAACATGTCCTACGACGCCTCGAATGAACTCTGCGTGTACTCGTTATGTGACCAGTTCTGTGACACATATCACATCACACGATGTAAAAATAACTAGAAATCACTGTGCGATTATGGCAAGGACTAAACTAGTGTAAATCTATGTGCGCTTTTCTGTTAACATTTATGACTCCTGACATCTGTTGCCTATTTTCTGAAGTCATTAGATTGTTCTTATCACCACGGGAAGCGCTAGAAATAAAATGTTTCCAAGCAGATGTCTTCAGTTTTAGCGAGTCAATCGCTGATGGTTCAACATGGTTGCACCTGGTTGAACTGTAAATTACTGAGAATGATTATGAGCTGCTGTTGGCAGCACTCTGTCCTTGACAGGGTGAATTAGGAATTCAAATGTATCCAATAAAACAACTAACCATATTTAAAACCCATGGAGTGACAATTTATTTTTTTTGCCACAGAGAGCATTATAATTTTCTTATACTTATTCGGGTTAATTTCTTCGGGTCGGGGGAAGCCACATGGTTCTGATATGCTGTACCAACAATTTTGTATTTAAGACATGTTCGAAATAAGTGTGCCGATTCTATCGTCACACATTATGATAAGTTCACGATTTATATGGTCATAACTTCTCTGAGCTCGCTTCGGCTCAGTTAGTTCTCGAAGTCGCCACTAGATGGTAACAGCTCACGGTTCTGCCATCACGACGGCTTGGACGGTCATGGAGATGATGGCGCGGAAGATGCCGACATCAAAAGAATGTCTTTTGTCTTAACTTGTAAAATTGTGACGGTTGTTGCAAGTATTAATTAGCAAGATGGTCTGAAAAGAAGTCGGACGTGTTTATCCTGTAGTAACCGATGCTGGATTACTACTTAAGAAATGATGTTTATTATTAACCAGGTGTTGTTGTGACTGAAGTAATATCAAGATGGCATACGCAGAAACTGATTTCTAAAGAGCTTATGGAATTGTCAAATTTAAATTTATTTATCTTAGACTGGGCCGTGATCATATGAGGATATGAAGATTTAAACTATGCTTTTGGAATGGACACCTCCTGCGGAAAATATTTAATGAAGTGTGGTGCGATTTTAATATTTAAACGTCCCTTGTTGACGTTGTGTGACCTACTAGATTTTTGATCGTGAATTTATTTAGTGGTCAGGTATTATTGAGGAAGAGGTATTGTAAGTATTTTGAAGGAATTAGGTGCGAGTCTCATAAAAATAAGTAAGTAATCTTTATATGTTTGCATGATATGTTTTGGGTAATGGCTTTAACCTTTGTCGTTCAGTTGACTTCGTATTCTGGGGAACTTCAAGTTTTTGGGTGTAGATAAATATTTGATGTTTTGGTCGATTAGTTTATTTTCTTTTATTCACGGTAGGCCATTTGGCAGTTTCTGTTTTAAGTCATTTATTTATTTTCCTAATCGTGGCATTGCTTGTTAACTGATCTTAGTTTCGGATGTTCGCTCGTGTTTTGTTTCATTGTAATGGACTTGACAATCAGCTGGAAGAAAAAAAAGAAGAGGGGTGTAAACCATATTAGTTTTGGGCAGAGATTTGAAGTTACGTCGTACCTGAGAGCTGATATTTGGGGTTTTAATATTATTTAAATGGGTTATTTATGTTTACGTTTTGAACATATTGAACCTTAATGACAATAATTGGGATCCTATTACAGTCTTTTGAGTATGTCGTATGAAGCCTTGAAAGAAAACTATATTATCTCTATTTACCTAACCGAGCATTATGACGATGCCACGAATCTAGGGATTTTATCTAACCCTCATGTTGTTATTTTCCTTGGAAGCCACATCTGTAAGTGCATACATGTTATACGATATGTTAATTGTATTAATATTTTATTGTTAATAGACGTTGGATGTTTGAAAAGGTAAAATGTGTTTCATTCCCTAGTCGTAGATGTAGTCATCGGCTCCACTTAGACAGTCTTTGGGTATTTAATCATGGGTCTAGCTGCACTGCTGTTTAAAGGGGGGGTAGCAATAAGCACTTCAATTCTGGTCTGAGAATTGAAACTGTGCGTAGTAATTTTTTAAGACAAATGTGAAGAGTTGCTTTGAATCCCACCTCAGGCATCCTAGAAGTGGTTTTCCATTCCTTTTCTAGGAAAATGCTGAGATGATTCCTAACTTAACCTCGCGTATAGGTCTGACAGCCCCACGGTTCGTTTTTGTTTTAATATCAAGTCAACAGTTCAAGTCATTGTGCCGAAGTCGACCCCCTCAGACCTACGTACGTCGGGAACAGGAACCACGACCTCAGATCGTCAGAGCCGACAGGCCAATACACTTACATGGTCAGATTCGCTATCCGAAGATGGGACAAGACTGTCGGACAGAAACATTCCCAAAACAAGAGTCCAGACAGGCCAAGGATCGAATATAATTAATGAGTCTGTAAGTTAAAAAGTTAAACAAGGTGGAAATCAACTATGGAATGAGATCACAATTCATTCCGAGGGCCACAATACAAAGGGGGCAAATATATTAAACAACATAGAGAATTATAAATTGGCAAAACGTTAAGTAATTCAATGTTTAATATTTTCTATTAAAATAGAATCATAATTCAATTTTCTTCGAACGTTCAGTAAAATACTTCGGGGGAGGGAAAATGAGGGACGGATGAAATGAAGGATGAGAATGAAGTTATTAGGGGATGGCAGACTACTTCACAAGTTAAACGTCTCTGAAAATAATAACATATCTTAAACACAGTAAAATTTAGTACAAACCCTAATTTACGGAGAAAGACTTAAAATGAATTTCTTTAGATTAGGAGATCGCCTGATGACAATAATCTAAAAGGAGTTAACTATTGATAATTTCATAATCCATTCACCCCACCTCTGGTTACTACGAAAAATCGTAGCTACATGAAATGCTTTATAGAATTTTTGAAACTACAACTTCATGAAGTTTCCCCAAAGAAAATCCACCCTTATACAAGCGATATGTCACCTCAGAAGGAAAGAAAAATCACAAAAGAGAAACCACAAAAGCACGCATTTCTAGATTCATGGAAGAATAAAACCCTTTTGTCTCTTCACTCTCTGGGAGCATTCGATTGGTTTGCCAGAGTTTCAAAAGTACCAAGAAATAAAATCATCACTCCAAATTCAAATCTTTCCAGCATTTTTAAATGCATAATAAAATCTAACCCTTCTGAAGGGGAAGTTATTAGATCCTTTCATTTTAGCTCACTTTGTCTTGCCAGACTACCACCCATCCCCATAGTATTCAAATACCGGCTCGGGAGGGAAAGAGCACTCATAGAGCGCTTGCAGGCAACCTCGATTCATGCTGCGCTCTCCCCTTGCCTTTTACAGGTCCCCTCCAAAGTTAGGCATCCCGTAGTCTTGCACAGCAAAATTCAGCTTTATAAATTTACTGAAAATTTTGTGGTGGATTCTCGTCCTATCTACCAATACTTGTCTCTATGCCAAAACCTATCTCCTTTTCTCCTTTATCATCTTCCGTTAGGTAGTGTTAATCCTTAGCTAAAACTTACCAAGTTGTTTACAGAAGGTGTACCACCCAGTTTCTCGCCAGTCAAGCTGATTTGTTTGGATTCTTTGGACTCTTGAATGCTGGCACTGTCAGATTGTGCCCTGGTAACTTCATAAGATTGGTCGAGACTCCTCTGTACGTCAACTAAGTTAGCGCTTTTCTTAAAATCGACATTGTAGTGTCCTCGACTGCTGCTTTGAGGGGAAATGTCTGCGATTGGTCGGTGTTCGCCGCCTTCTATAATGTATTCTGCGGCTTGAGCAGATTCATTGACGTATCTGTTTGAGTCAGTATAACAAATGACATCCTTCATGCGACCTCGTCCAGCTGTGTGTTGTGAATTATTAGTTTCTCCCCGAGAAACAATATCATCAAAGGCTTCGTCATTGATTAGAGGTCGATTTGTCGCTTCAAATATCCCGTTTAGAATTTCTTTTTGTTCCAAGTTTGTGGCAGGTTCCTCGTTGTGGGATACATATTGTTTATTTTCTTCAGTGCCCTCTAATTCTTGGTCCTGAAAAAAAAAAAAAAAAAAAAAAACTTCAGTTTAATATTAATGTACATAAAATTGGACACGTTAAGTATGTTATTCTTCCCTTCAGGTCCACAAACAAAACAGGGAAAGTATACTACGAGGGTCGAGTCATAAGTCATGGCAACTATTTTTTTTCTCGCGAACAGGAGACAACACGGAAAATCTACGATATGCATTTAGTGGAATTTTACGGAAATATCTTAAGCCGAGAAAAAAGATGAATACAATAAAACAATCCAAACTATTCGTGTACAAATAAAGCAAAGAACATCACGCAAAAAGACAAACTTCTCGGCTCGTGATTTCTTTGTATTATTCTGTGGAGAAGATTTCTGCATATGAGCATACTGCAGTGGTAACAGTACAGGACCCTCTCCTCCGTTGTCTGTGACCCACCCAGCCATCCCAAATAGAGATGACATTCCAGCTGACTCCGCCATATATGCATCGCATCTGGCAGGCCAATGGTTTTCGCCTAGACCAAGTTAGCTAATATAAACACCCCTGGTTTTTGTGGTAAATATATGAGCCTCTTCTATGTGAAATCAAGCTAAGCTGTGGACCTCTCAATGAGTTTAAATATTTGCTAACACACTGCCTGTTATCAAATTCTGAATAAGCTATGATTTGATAATGATAACATTATTTTTAATGCATATTGAGAATTGATGTTCAAAGCAAATGATAAATATAAGTCATTAAATATGTACCACAAATTCCTCAGATTCCAGATTGTTTAAATAGGTACCTGATTTCCCTTTAATCTTATGTGAAACTTTTCAGCCAGATGTGATGACTGTTATATGTGGGACTCAATGGATTTGCCTTCCGTTGGCATTTTATACTCATGGAATTTGAAGAATGACAAGTTAATAATATGATAATACTTCGCTCTAAAGCGTTTGTAACAGCTTATTGTGTGTTATTTGTTATTTTAAATACAGAACAAAATGATTCCACATAGTACTTGTGCACAGCAGGTTGTTCCCTAATGAAGGTAAGATATAAAATATAAGTAGTTTGTTGTAAAGCTAAACTTCTGTACCATTCATAATCTTTTCTACATCCTTTTGTTCAGTAATGCAAGCAGACTGTTCTCAGGTAGTGTAACGATCACAAGAATCAAACATATTCTGGAGTACCATATGGTATCATTGTTCTAAGTATCAAATACACCAGAATCACCTCTCTGTATGCAGTTGGGCAGTGGAGTCATGAGACACAATTCACACATTCTGCTCACAATGGTACAATAATACTATACATGATTCTGATTTTAGATTGGAGCAGCTGCTCTTGTGACACTTCTCTCATGGGGCTTCTGTAATAGGGTAGAGGGAATATCTTTTCAAGGACGCAGTAAAAATAAATCGAAGGTCATAAGTATTCAATAAGAAAAGGAAGCTTGTAGTTTAACGTGACCGTTAATCGTGAGATCATGAGCCACGGGACCTCCTTTTTACGAGGAATCCGAACCACAGGACATGGCATTTCAATTCGAAAATCTCACATGCATTGACCGGGAATCGAACCCGGACTGCCTTGGTCAGAGGCATACAGCTAGACCACTGAGCCACCATGCCCTCATAAGTATTCAATAAATTGTCCTTCTAATAAATACAGTATTTTTTGAGTTTGTTTTCATTAATGAATATTATAGTAAAAAATTGTTTAGTAACTGATGAAAACTGAGAAAAATTATGTTTGCCTTTCGTTTTGATATTGTTTTTTGTGGTTTAATGTTAACAGCAACAATTATTGCAGCTGTAGGTAGATACTGTAGTTTTAGAAACCCTCTTAGTGCCAAGAATGACAAGCCATTTTCAATGGTCATGCTGACTATTCAACATTTCCAACGATAGAATCATTATTTTCTTTGCATAATAACCAATACCTCATTCTTTCGTACATAATGTTCATAAAAGTAAATAAGGCATCTAAACCTTTTTCATTGAGGTTATTCTGATAATTGTTCAATTTTTCATTATATATTTTTTTTTTTTGCAAAAAATCAGTTTTGAGCCTAAATTAAGTACACCTAAGAGTCATATTCGAAGAAACACTATGTTTCCAGCTGTGGAGAGTTATTAGATGCATCTGTAGGCAGAAAACTTCAACAAGAAGAAAACAACTGCACCGCAATTTTGGCGGGAATGCGCGTGAATAGGGGAGCACAAAGGGAGGGCGTGAATGAAAAACTCAAACCTATCGCGTAACGGTCTTTGAAGTTAACACCGCACAGGCAAGCTTGAAACCTCACCTTTCCAACTGACACACGACTACAGCAATCTACAAACATAAGATAAACAGCGCGCTTTGGCACTTTGCAGTAGTTAAAAGGGACGTAATTCAAATGCCTCAGAATGCACCATTTTGCTTATAATGTTTCATGTTATGGAAAGGGCTAAGCTACTTAACCGCGGGTATTCCTCTGGATCCGCTATTCCCATTCATATTGACAGTAAAACTTTTTGTATAAAAATGCCGATTTTGTGTTTTGCTCGATTTTCTTTACTGAGCCTTAGGCAATATGTAAAGAATAAAAGGTTTTCTTTTTGAGAATTCCCTGAACACATCTATCCGACATGATCTAGGTCGATATGTGTGTCGTTATAGAGAGATAAATAATGATCAACAAATAACCCTAAATGTACTTTGTAAAAACGACTTTTTCAGTACCGGTACTTGATGCTTATTTTTTTATTTTAGCAAGAAGAAAGCTGATTTGATAGAGCTGAACAGGAGAAACAAGAACCAGTATCGAGAAAGCCACAACGTGTCCCACTGAAACTTAACGGGAGAAGAGTTGTAAATATTGTTGACTTTTTAGATCAAGTCGAAGATTTAGACAAACACAGCCAATTTGGTTGCACCTTCGCCAATATGGAAGTGGTTTCTGAAAAACGTCAAGGCTTAAAAAGTATTTTCGTTTTCATGTGTAACCTGTGTGGTTTAAGAAAAAACGGTTCTTTCTGAAAAATCACATACCAACCTGATGGACGTAAACACTTCCAGTGTTTGTGGTACAGTTACGACAGGCGGTGGGCACGCACAAATGGAGGAGTTCCCTCCTATGAGTAATGTCACATTCAAGAAGAACGAGGGGAAAGTGTCGGAGGTGTGGCTGGCGCGGGAGCTCGGCGAAGTAGATAAACATGGAGTCCCGTTTATCACTGTGGTCGCTGACAGTGACTGATGCAAGAGGTCATATCGCACCAACTACTCATCTTTATCTGGCGTGGTAAGTTGTTAATACTTGGCACGAGACTTAGGCAAATCCTCAACTGAAGCATTCTATTCACTTTATGCATCAACGGCCTAATTAAGTAACTTTTGATAAAAGTAGTATTACTGTGAACAGTAGAGCTTGATAGCAGACTTTCTTAGTGCATCAAATTCTAGAGTAACCTTACCTTGTCGGCGCGCAACTCCAAACTTCGTCAGAGACTATCTCAGCTAAAATTTACCAAACTACGAGCTGGATTCCGCCAAATCACACAACATTTATAATTTAAATTCAAGTTCTTACTTTTCATTAGTGTTCGTATGTGATTTTACAAGAATTCCAAAAATAATGCTTCAAGTGGAATAATAAGATTACATTTTGAAATAAGTAAAAATACGAATTTTAGTGTGACTGTGCAACAGGTTAGCGGCTAAACGACAGGATCGATTTTG
The DNA here is from genome assembly GCA_946902985.2 of Meconema thalassinum. Lineage (NCBI taxonomy): Eukaryota > Metazoa > Arthropoda > Insecta > Orthoptera > Tettigoniidae > Meconema > Meconema thalassinum. The sequence continues at coordinate 12,229,039 of OX336390.1, read as the reverse complement.
ACGAAATTCAGCAAGTATGTCCGAAAAAATACTGTATCTCCAGACCTCTTCCCGTATCTTAGTTTTAGGGGTTCCTTCTGCCCAAATAACATTACTTTCATAAAAAAGTTTTAGATGATTTTGATCTGAGTTGGACTGAAATAATCCTTATCATTAACTTTTATATTATTTCTACCTAATTTGAAATATTAACTTACTGTGTATCATAATAACTAGGGCTCGGATTCTAGCATATTTGCATATTTCTTTCCTGAATAGTACACATTGAAAGAAGCCTTTCGGTGGTATTTTCACCTCTCAGGGACAAACAGAATTGAAATTTATCGAGCATATAAATGCTTAAAACCGCAGTTTTCGGAATAGAAGCTTATAAATGAATATTCTTTTGGTTTTTGTCTAAATAGTTTGTTCTTCTTCGAATTCCCCCCCCCCCCTAATTCGGGCCCTGACCATTATTAAGGTTAAAAAAGAAAAAGAAAATATTGAAAAGCCTATCTGGTGCGATTAATAGTACTGCAGGTTTTTAACTTTTAGTGAGGTCGTTCTAGTCATTGAAACTTATATTGATTGATTTAAGAAAATCATTCAAAACTGAAAACATAGAAAACATTCTTGTTGTACAGACCAATGCAGATCTACTTCATTGACTCTCCTAATTCTAAACATTTTGTAAATGAACTTTTAAACTTTAACTTTTATAAGAAAACTTCTCTTATATATACTTGAAAAACTTGAATGCGAGTATATTGCAGTGTATCATACACACAATTAGAAAATAAAGCTCGTATATAAATGTATGTTATTGGTTTTTTTCATATCACTATCCATTCTATCGTTTTTAACGGTGTTTTTGAGCATATTCTGCATATTTAACCGCATATCATGGATTTTTCGAGCATATCTATCGAGCATAAAACACGGTTTTCGAGCATATCGATCCGAGCCCTAATAATTACTATCTGATGGATCAAAGCATGTTGCAACCAAAGCCTGTCACCTGGTGAGGGAAATCAGTGCAAAGCTGACATCCAATCAGAGAGACAGCTAGTGACATCTGTAGACCCGGCACATGAAACCACAACACGAGCCTGACACCTAATGGGGAATTACGGTACGGAGAAAACAGACACAAGAAAGCAAGCGCTAGTCGGCACTTTGATATTATCGCTGATAATGCGCTAGAAACAGCTTCCAATAGTTCGCCATCACCGCCAGCCACAGATGTAACAGAGGAGAGGGGACAGTCGATGATGGACACAGTACAGAATAGAGTTGACAGTGGAAACAAATCGGGGACGCTGGTGGACCAAGTAAACAAGACCGAAAAATTACTAAAGGAGAAGGAACTGGAAGAAAAACTTACGAGAAACATCACTCGACAACTACAGGTCATGATGGAGGATATCACAAGCAGCATTCATATGTTGATAAAAGAAGAAATAAGAAATGAGACCGGGAAAGCAACAAACTCATATCAACACGGTGCAAATGCACCAGAAGAAATAATTCCTGTCTCAGAGGAGGAAAGAGAGTACGGAATAGGGGAAGAAGGAAGCAAGACACGGCAACAATATCAACAGGGAGTGGTTGATTACAGGGTGTCCAAGGAAAGTGCGATGGTCACTGGAATCGAAAGAAACCTTGAGCCCGAATCGGAGAAAAATGTAAGTCGTAGGGAAGAAGAACAACAGTGGACAAGAGTGACGAGAGGAAGAAAGAGATCCAGGAGCAGACAAGTCTCTGAGGGTAAAGGGGAACAGGAAACAAGAGGAAGTATAAGGGGCACAAAACAAGGGGAGAGCAAATTGAAGGTAGTGCAGAGAGAGCCATGGTTTGGGAAACCTGACCCCGGAAACTACGGAAGAAGACATAGAAGAATACCTCCGGGAAAATGGAGTGGCTTGAGGAAATAACCTGCAGAATGGTCGGTAACACTGATACCAGGAGAGCGTTCAAAATAGGCATTCTGATGGAAGAACATGACAGAGTGTATGAGGGAGCATTTTGGCCAAAGGACGTCACATGTCGTCCCTTTCGTGACCCCTGGAGTTACAGGGGAAGATCATAAGATGGAGCATATCAAGTGAAAGTTCTCAACTGGAATGTAGAAGGATTAGAGGGTGTAACGAATCAACTACCGAGAGACATTTTCAACGGTTTCGATATCTGTACACTGACAGAGACATTTATTATCCCAGAATCAAGATGTATCGTGAAAGGATTTTATAACATACACGCATTTGCTAGGAAAGGCGATAGAGGAAAGCCATCAGGTGGGGTAACATGCCTAATTAATTCGAAACTTACCCCCTTTGAAAGTCGCAGCACAAAATATTGCATGTCAGAATAGAAGTGAAATATCTTTAATTCTGTATGTCTTGAGACAATGAATTAAAAACTCATAAGGACTCATCAAAAAATGCTGAAGCTCACCTAGCAGAGAGAAGGTCAAGGAGAGAAGACATCCCGCTGGAATTGTATAGCACAGATGCCATGATGAACCGGAATTGGACCAACGCCAATCAGACATGTGGTGATAAAGTTAGCACCATGGGTACCAGAATCAGAAAGGTACCACCATAAAATATGTAAAAACATGTCCTACGACGCCTCGAATGAACTCTGCGTGTGCTCGTTATGTGACCAGTTCTGTGACACATATCACATCACACGATGTAAAAATAACTAGAAATCACTGTGCGATTATGGCAAGGACTAAACTAGTGTAAATCTATGTGCGCTTTTCTGTTAACATTAATGACTCCTGACATCTGTTGCCTATTTTCTGAAGTCATTAGATTGTTCTTATCACCATGGGAAGCGCTAGAAATAAAATGTTTCCAAGCAGATGTCTTCAGTTTTAGCGAGTCAATCGCTGATGGTTCAACATGGTTGCACCTGGTTGAACTGTAAATTACTGAGAATGATTATGAGCTGCTGTTGGCAGCACTGTGTCCTTGAAAGGGTGAATTAGGAACCTACTACGCTGTCGTAGCAGGCGGAGAGGTGATACTCCGACGTGGCGCGTCCCAGGTGGCGGATAGGGGGGTCCTCACCGGCATACCGGCGGACTTGAGTGAAATAAAATAGCTCTCGCGGACCAAACACAAACTTCACAATCTCATTAATCACCAATCCATATCTCACCAATCACCCTTTCCAGATCACATCTGGAATTGTAAACCCTGGCCTCGGTCAGAACTGTTTCGATCGTCGAGATCAGACAATCAATCAGAACATGAAGAGTCTTCTAACGAATAAATCCACCGGCTTGGACATGCAACATCGAAGATCCAAGCAAGGCACCATTCGGAATACGGTGGGGTGCCACGTAGAAGATCAAGGCGAGTCGGAGCGCCTGAAAGCCCAACAGAAGAAACTTAAATTCAACAAGAAAGGAAAGTTTTCATACTTTGCGACATTAAATATTAACTCACTACTGAAACTTGGTAAGTTGAAACACTTAACAGATATAATGGATCAACATAAAATCTTAATAACAGCGCTTCAAGAACTTCGAAATACAGATCAGGATCCAATTGAATCAGGAGGATATCGTCTATATAAAGGACCCCCAGGGAAAAGGGTAATGAAGAATGTCCCGCAATTCGGAGTGGGATTTCTGGTTCATATTAGTATAATAGACTCAATAGAGGACTTCTCCTCGAGCACGGCGAGGACAGCAACCTTAACAATTAAAGTTGAAAACAAAACCTACACCTTGATAAATGTACACGCACCAACAAATGATAAAAACAGAAAGGATAGAGAAGAAGTGGACAAATTTTGGGAGGAACTCGACCATATGATATCAAGCATCCCTGATGCACATGTTAAAATCTTGCTTGGGGATTTTAATGCAAAAATAGGACGAGAAAGGCGATACCGCCCAGTAGTAGGAAAATGGCCAGCTCATAAATTAACAAACAGGAATGGTCAAAGGTTAATTGAACTTTGTACAGACCATGGATTTATTTTGGAAACTACCAGATTTAAGAGGCGACCACACAAATTAATGACCTGGAAATGTCCTAACATAAAATTGGGGGAATTCCAAATCGATCATGTTGCCATGGATAAAAATTATCATAAGGAAATTTATAATGTCAAAGTTCTCCGTGGAGTGGACATCGATTCAGATCATTACATATCCAAAATAAAAATAAAGCTAACACCTAAGAGAAAGCGTAAGCCTGCCCAATCCAATAGGAAGAAAAATTATGACCCCACATATTTAATGAACAATAAAGTATACTTGGAGAGATCTAAAACACAACTAAGTGATGACTTAGAGGTGATAATTAATAAATTGAAATCAGTAGCTGAAGAACTTGCTCCCATTAAAAGGAGGAAGAAACATGCTTGGTGGAACGAGGAGTGCGATAAAGCAATTCAAATGAGGCACAAAGCATGGTTAAATGATCAACAAAGGAAAACCGACGAATCCAGAACAGAACTAACTAATGCTAGAAGACAAGCAGCTAAAGAAATTCGAAGAATTAAAAGGAATCATCAGAATGAAATGCTCAGAACAATAGATGAATCATTCAAGCAACATAAAACAAGGGATTATTACAAGTCGTTTAAACAGTATCAGTCTAAGTATACCCCACCTACACTTATGCTGAGAAATGAAAATGGGAAAATGGCACATAACAACCAAGACAATGCAAATATCTTGGCAGTCTACTTCAAAAAATTACTCAACTGCGAAGACCCAAGAGAAAATCTGGAATTTGACCCAAAACCTAAAAACAAAACACCACTAGAAAAGGTTATTCCACCAACATATGAGGAAGTGATCAAAGCCGTTAACTTGCTCAAGAACTATAAAGCAGCAGGAGAAAATCAGTTGGTTGCAGAATTATGGAAGAATGCAAATGATCAAACTCTACGAAACCTACATAAACGTATTATTGACATATGGAACTCTGAAAAAATGCCAGAGGAATGGAACACTGCAATAATCCACCCCCTACACAAGAAAGGTGATAGGTCAGATCCCAATAATTATAGAGGAATATCCCTTGTTGATGTCACATATAAGATCTTTTCAAAAATTCTTCACTCAAGAATACAGGAACAACTGGACCAAGAACTTGGAGAGTACCAAGGAGGATTTCGGCCAGGCAGAAGTTGTCCAGATCAAATCATCAGTCTTAAATGGATTATGAAGCATCACAGAGCTCGAAGTAAGAACCTAGTCATCACTTTTGTTGACTTCAAAAAAGCTTATGACAGTATTCATCGGAAGTCATTACTAAATACTCTTCAAGAATTTGGTGTTCACAGGAAATTGATCAACCTTATTGGAATGACTCTCAAGAACACTAAAGCAAAAGTTAAATTTAGAGGAGAACTGTCAAAACCATTTACAATCACAACCGGCCTTCGGCAGGGGGATGGTCTCTCACCTATTTTGTTTAATTGTGTACTGGAGAAGGTCATGAGAGAATGGAGAAAGAAATGCCAACCAAACATCAAGATTGGTAGAAATATTAAACTAAACTGCCTGGCATTTGCAGACGATCTTGCACTACTGGCAAATGATGTGGAAGAGGCTAAAGTCCAAATTGAACAACTGGAAAACATTGCAGAAAAAGTGGGATTACAAATTTCATTTGAAAAGACAGAGATTATGCCAACCTTCGAGGTGGACACCCCTGTCCTTCAACTAAATGATAATAAACAAATTAAGGTTGTAAAAAAGTTCAAGTACCTTGGGGAAACTATAACTTGGAACCTAAATGAGAAAGCCGCAATAGAGTACAGAACAACAAAACTGAGACAAGCACAATGAGTCACATGGTCAACTTATAAGAAGAAATCTCTTTCGATGAACGCCAAATTCAATCATTATGGTTCATTAGTTAAACCTGAAGCAACTTATGCAAGTGAAACCCTGTTTAAGATGAATACCAAAGCAACAACAGATAAAATCCAAAAAATAGACAGAAGGATCATCAGGACAATTATCAATAAAAAACATCAAGTAAATGGACAATGGAGACTGCTGCCTAATGAAATAGTCTATCGGGAAAATGAATCAATTGTGGATACAATGCGAAAAAGGAGACTTGCTTTTTTCAGCCACATAGTAAGACTACCAGACACCAGACTGCTGAAACAATTATTCAATTTCTTTTGGAAAAGTAAAACCAAGAACAACTGGTTCGTTGAGGTCCAGAATGATTTAGACGAGCTAAATATTACAATGAAACAAATTGCAGAGAGAAAAGAGAAGAGGATTCTGAGAAGTAGGGATACAAGATTGAAATTAAAAACAGTCAAACGAAAACAGTACACCATTACAAATGAAGAGAGGGCGGCCAGGTCGGAGAGATTAAAGAAGCTCTGGGAGAAGAGGAAGTTGAGAAGCCATTACAACTCTAATAATGTAAAGACTGTAGTGTATATGGATTGATTTAAGTGCTCCAATGTGGGCGTAAACTATGTAAATAAATAAAACAACTAACCATATTTAAAACCCATGGAGTCACAATTTTTTTTTTTTTTGCCACAGAGAGCATTATAATTTTCTTATACTTATTCGGGTTAATTTCTTCGGGTCGGGGGAAGCCACATGGTTCTGATATGCTGTACCAACAATTTTGTATTTAACACATGTTCGAAATAAGCACTTCAATTCTGGTCTGAGAATTGAAACTGTGCGTAGTAATTTTTTAAGACAAATGTGAAGAGTTGCTTTGAATCCCACCTCAGGCATCCTAGAAGTGGTTTTCCATTCCTTTTCTAGGAAAATGCTGAGATGATTCCTAACTTAACCTCGCGTATAGGTCTGACAGCCCCACGGTTCGTTTTTGTTTTAATATCAAGTCAACAGTTCAAGTCATTGTGGCGAAGTCGACCCCCTCAGACCTACGTACGTCGGGAACAGGAACCACGACCTCAGATCGTCAGAGCCGACAGGCCAATACACTTACATGGTCAGATTCGCTATCCGAAGATGGGACAAGACTGTCGGACAGAAACATTCCCAAAACAAGAGTCCAGACAGGCCAAGGATCGAATATAATTAATGAGTCTGTAAGTTAAAAAGTTAAACAAGGTGGAAATCAACTATGGAATGAGATCACAATTCATTCCGAGGGCCACAATACAAAGGGGGCAAATATATTAAACAACATAGAGAATTATAAATTGGCAAAACGTTAAGTAATTCAATGTTTAATATTTTCTATTAAAATAGAATCATAATTCAATTTTCTTCGAACGTTCAGTAAAATACTTCGGGGGAGGGAAAATGAGGGACGGATGAAATGAAGGATGAGAATGAAGTTATTAGGGGATGGCAGACTACTTCACAAGTTAAACGTCTCTGAAAATAATAACATATCTTAAACACAGTAAAATTTAGTACAAACCCTAATTTACGGAGAAAGACTTAAAATGAATTTCTTTAGATTAGGAGATCGCCTGATGACAATAATCTAAAAGGAGTTAACTATTGATAATTTCATAATCCATTCACCCCACCTCTGGTTACTACGAAAAATCGTAGCTACATGAAATGCTTTATAGAATTTTTGAAACTACAACTTCATGAAGTTTCCCCAAAGATAATCCACCCTTATACAAGCGATATGTCACCTCAGAAGGAAAGAAAAATCACAAAAGAGAAACCACAAAAGCACGCATTTCTAGAATCATGGAAGAATAAAACCCTTTTGTCTCTTCACTCTCTGGGAGCATTCGATTGGTTTGCCAGAGTTTCAAAAGTACCAAGAAATAAAATCATCACTCCAAATTCAAATCTTTCCAGCATTTTTAAATGCATAATAAAATCTAACCCTTCTGAAGGGAAAGTTATTAGATCCTTTCATTTTAGCTCACTTTGTCTTGCCAGACTACCACCCATCCCCATAGTATTCAAATACCGGCTCGGGAGGGAAAGAGCACTCATAGAGCGCTTGCAGGCAACCTCGATTCATGCTGCGCTCTCCCCTTGCCTTTTACAGGTCCCCTCCAAAGTTAGGCATCCCGTAGTCTTGCACAGCAAAATTCAGCTTTATAAATTTACTGAAAATTTTGTGGTGGATTCTCGTCCTGTCTACCAATACTTGTCTCTATGCCAAAACCTATCTCCTTTTCTCCTTTATCATCTTCCGTTAGGTAGTGTTAATCCTTAGCTAAAACTTACCAAGTTGTTTACAGAAGGTGTACCACCCAGTTTCTCGCCAGTCAAGCTGATTTGTTTGGATTCTTTGGACTCTTGAATGCTGGCACTGTCAGATTGTGCCCTGGTAACTTCATAAGATTGGTCGAGACTCCTCTGTATGTCAACTAAGTTAGCGCTTTTCTTAAAATCGACATTGTAGTGTCCTCGACTGCTGCTTTGAGGGGAAATGTCTGCGATTGGTCGGTGTTCGCCGCCTTCTATAATGTATTCTGCGGCTTGAGCAGATTCATTGACGTATCTGTTTGAGTCAGTATAACAAATGACATCCTTCATGCGACCTCGTCCAGCTGTGTGTTGTGAATTATTAGTTTCTCCCCGAGAAACAATATCATCAAAGGCTTCGTCATTGATTAGAGGTCGATTTGTCGCTTCAAATATCCCGTTTAGAATTTCTTTTTGTTCCAAGTTGGTGGCAGGTTCCTCGTTGTGGGATACATATTGTTTATTTTCTTCAGTGCCCTCTAATTCTTGGTCCTGAAAAAAAAAAAAAAAAAAAAAACTTCAGTTTAATATTAATGTACATAAAATTGGACACGTTAAGTATGTTATTCTTCCCTTCGGGTCCACAAACAAAACAGGGAAAGTATACTACGAGGGTCGAGTCATAAGTCATGGCAACTATTTTTTTTCTCGCGAACAGGAGACAACACGGAAAATCTACGATATGCATTTAGTGGAATTTTACGGAAATATCTTAAGCCGAGAAAAAAGATGAATACAATAAAACAATCCACACTATTCGTGTACAAATAAAGCAAAGAACATCACGCAAAAAGACAAACTTCTCGGCTCGTGATTTCTTTGTATTATTCTGTGGAGAAGATTTCTGCATATGAGCATACTGCAGTGGTAACAGTACAGGACCCTCTCCTCCGTTGTCTGTGACCCACCCAGCCATCCCAAATAGAGATGACATTCCAGCTGACTCCGCCATATAATGCATCGCATCTGGCAGGTCAATGGTTTTCGCCTAGACCAAGTTAGCTAATATAAACACCCCTGGTTTTTGTGGTAAATATATGAGCTAAGCTGTGGACCTCTCAATGAGTTTAAATATTTGCTAACACACTGCCTGTTATCAAATACTGAATAAGCTATGATTTGATAATGATAACATTATTTTTAATGCATATTGAGAATTGATGTTCAAAGCAAATGATAAATATAAGTCATTAAATATGTACCACAAATTCCTCAGATTCCAGATTGTTTAAATAGGTACCTGATTTCCCTTTAATCTTATGTGAAACTTTTCAGCCAGATGTGATGACTGTTATATGTGGGACTCAATGGATTTGCCTTCCGTTGGCATTTTATACTCATGGAATTTGAAGAATGACAAGTTAATAATATGATAATACTTCGCTCTAAAGCGTTTGTAACAGCTTATTGTGTGTTATTTGTTATTTTAAATACAGAACAAAATGATTCCACATAGTACTTGTGCACAGCAGGTTGTTCCCTAATGAAGGTAAGATATAAAATATAAGTAGTTTGTTGTAAAGCTAAATTTCTGTACCATTCATAATCTTTTCTACATCCTTTTGTTCAGTAATGCAAGCAGACTGTTCTCAGGTAGTGTAACGATTACAAGAATCAAACATATTCTGGAGTACCATATGGTATCATTGTTCTAAGTATCAAATACACCAGAATCACCTCTCTGTATGCAGTTGGGCAGTGGAGTCATGAGACACAATTCACACATTCTGCTCACAATGGTACAATAATACTATACATGATTCTGATTTTAGATTGGAGCAGCTGCTCTTGTGACACTTCTCTCATGGGGCTTCTGTAATAGGGTAGAGGGAATATCTTTTCAAGGACGCAGTAAAAATAAATCGAAGGTCATAAGTATTCAATAAGAAAAGGAAGCTTGTAGTTTAACGTGACCGTTAATCGTGAGATCATGAGCCACGGGACCTCCTTTTTACGTGGAATCCGAACCACAGGACATGGCATTTCAATTCGAAAATCTCACATGCATTGACCGGGAATCGAACCCGGACTGCCTTGGTCAGAGGCATACAGCTAGACCGCTGAGCCACCATGCCCTCATAAGTATTCAATAAATTGTCCTAATAAATGCAGTATTTTTTGAGTTTGTTTTCATTAATGAATATTATAGTAAAAAATTGTTTAGTAACTGATGAAAACTGAGAAAAATTATGTTTGCCTTTCGTTTTGATATTGTTTTTTGTGGTTTAATGTTAACAGCAACAATTATTGCAGCTGTAGGTAGATACTGTAGTTTTAGAAACCCTCTTAGTGCCAAGAATGACAAGCCATTTTCAATGGTCACGCTGACTATTCAAAATTTCCAACGATAGAATCATTATTTTCTTTGCATAATAACCAATACCTCATTCTTTCGTACATAATGTTCATAAAAGTAAATAAGGCATCTAAACCTTTTTCATTGAGGTTATTCTGATAATTGTTCAATTTTTCATTATATATATATATATATTTTTTTTTTTGCAAAAAATCAGTTTTGAGCCTAAATTTGGTACACCTAAGAGTCATATTCGAAGAAACACTATGTTTCCAGCTGTGGAGAGTTATTAGATGCATCTGTAGGCAGAAAACTTCAACAAGAAGAAAACAACTGCACCGCAATTTTGGCGGGAATGCGCGTGAATAGGGGAGCACAAAGGGAGGGCGTGAATGAAAAACTCAAACCTATCGCGTAACGGACTTCGAAGTTAACACCGCACAGGCAAGCTTGAAACCTCACCTTTCCAACTGACACACGACTACAGCAATCTACAAACATAAGATAAACAGCGCGCTTTGGCACTTTGCAGTAGTTAAAAGGGACGTAATTCAAATGCCTCAGAATGCACCATTTTGCTTATAATGTTTCATGTTATGGAAAGGGCTAAGCTACTTAACCGCGGGTATTCCTCTGGATCCGCTATTCCCATTCATATTGACATTAAAACTTTTTGTATAAAAATGCAGATTTTGTGTTTTGCTCGATTTTCTTTACTGAGCCTTAGGCAATATGTAAAAAATAAAAGGTTTTCTTTTTGAGAATTCCCTGAACACATCTATCCGACATGATCTAGGTCGATATGTGTGTCGTTATAGAGAGATAAATAATGATCAACAAATAACCCTAAATGTACTTTGTAAAAACGACTTTTTCAGTACCGGTACTTGATGCTTATTTTTTTATTTTAGCAAGAAGAAAGCTGATTTGATAGAGCTGAACAGGAGAAACAAGAACCAGTATCGAGAAAGCCACAACGTGTCCCACTGAAACTTAACGGGAGAAGAGTTGTAAATATTGTTGACTTTTTAGATCAAGTCGAAGATTTAGACAAACACAGCCAATTTGGTTGCACCTTCGCCAATATGGAAGTGGTTTCTGAAAAACGTCAAGGCTTAAAAAGTATTTTCGTTTTCATGTGTAACCTGTGTGGTTTAAGAAAAAACGGTTCTTTCTGAAAAATCACATACCAACCTGATGGACGTAAACACTGCCAGTGTTTGTGGTACAGTTACGACAGGCGGTGGGCACGCACAAATGGAGGAGTTCCCTCCTATGAGTAATGTCACATTCAAGAAGAACGAGGAGAAAGTGTCGGAGGTGTGGCTGGCGCGGGAGCTCGGCGAAGTAGATAAACATGGAGTCCCGTTTATCACTGTGGTCGCTGACAGTGACTGATGCAAGAGGTCATATCGCACCAACTACTCATCTTTATCTGGCGTGGTAAGTTGTTAATACTTGGCACGAGACTTAGGCAAATCCTCAACTGAAGCATTCTATTCACTTTATGCATCAACGGCCTAATTAAGTAGCTTTTGATAAAAGTAGTATTTCTGTGAACAGTAGAGCTTGATAGCAGACTTTCTTAGTGCGTCAAATTCTAGAGTAACCTTACCTTGTCGGAGCGCAACTCCAAACTTCGTCAGAGACTTTCTCAGCTAAAATTTACCAAACTACGAGCTGGATTCCGCCAAATCACACAACATTTATAATTTAAATTCAAGTTCTTACTTTTCATTAGTGTTCGTATGTGATTTTACAAGAATTCCAAAAATAATGCTTCAAGTGGAATAATAAGATTACATTTTGAAATAAGTAAAAATACGAATTTTAGTGTGACTGTGCAACAGGTTAGCGGCTAAACGACAGGATCGATTTTGACGAAATTCAGCAAGTATGTCCGAAAAAATACTGTATCTCCAGACCTCTTCCCGTATCTTAGTTTTAGGGGTTCCTTCTGCCCAAATAACATTACTTTCATAAAAAAGTTTTAGATGATTTTGATCTGAGTTGGACTGAAATAATCCTTATCATTAACTTTTATATTATTTCTACCTAATTTGAAATATTAACTTACTGTGTATCATAATAACTAGGGCTTGGATTCTAGCATATTTGCATATTTCTTTCCTGAATAGTACACATTGAAAGAAGCCTTTCGATGGTATTTTCACCTCTCAGGGACCAACAGAATTGAAATTTATCGAGCATATAAATGCTTAAAACCGCAGTTTTCGGAATAGAAGCATATAAATGAATATTCTTTTGGTTTTTGTCTAAATAGTTTGTTCTTCTTCGAATTCCCCCCCCCCCCCCCCCTAATTCGGGCCCTGACCATTATTATGGTTAAAAAAGAAAAAGAAAATATTGAAAAGCCTATCTGGTGCGATTAATAGTACCGCAGGTTTTTAACTTTTAGTGAGGTCGTTCTAGTCATTGAAACTTATATTGATTGATTTAAGAAAATCATTCAAAACTGAAAACATAGAAAACATTCTTGTTGTACAGACCAATGCAGATCTACTTCATTGACTCTCCTAATTCTAAACATTTTGTAAATGAACTTTTAAACTTTAACTTTTATAAGAAAACTTCTCTTATATATACTTGAAAAACTTGAATGCGAGTATATTGCAGTGTATCATACACACAATTAGAAAATAAAGCTCGTATATAAATGTATGTTATTGGTTTTTTCATTTCACTATCCATTCTATAGTTTTTAACGGTGTTTTTGAGCATATTCTGCATATTTAACCGCATATCATGGATTTTTCGAGCATATCTATCGAGCATAAAACACGGTTTTCGAGCATATAGATCCGAGCCCTAATAATTACTATCTGATGGATCAAAGCATGTTGCAACCAAAGCCTGTCACCTGGTGAGGGAAATCAGTGCAAAGCTGACACCCAATCAGAGAGACAGCTAGTGACATCTATAGACCCGGCACATGAAACCACAACACGAGCCTGACACCTAATGGGGAATTACGGTACGGAGAAAACAGACACAAGAAAGCAAGCGCTAGTCGGCACTTTGATATTATCGCTGATAACGCGCTAGAAACAGCTTCCAATAGTTCGCCATCACCGCCAGCCACCGATGTAACAGAGGAGAGGGGACAGTCGATGATGGACACAGTACAGAATAGAGTTGACAGTGGAAACAAATCGGGGACGCTGGTGGACCAAGTAAACAAGACCGAAAAATTACTAAAGGAGAAGGAACTGGAAGAAAAACTTACGAGAAACATCACTCGACAACTACAGGTCATGATGGAGGATATCACAAGCAGCATTCATATGTTGATAAAAGAAGAAATAAGAAATGAGACCGGGAAAGCAACAAACTCATATCAACACGGTGCAAATGCACCAGAAGAAATAATTCCTGTCTCAGAGGAGGAAAGAGAGTACGGAATAGGGGAAGAAGGAAGCAAGACACGGCAACAATATCAACAGGGAGTGGTTGATTACAGGGTGTCCAAGGCAAGTGCGATGGTCACTGGAATCGAAAGAAACCTTGAGCCCGAATCGGAGAAAAATGTAAGTCGTAGGGAAGAAGAACAACAGTGGACAAGAGTGACGAGAGGAAGAAAGAGATCCAGGAGCAGACGAGTCTCTGAGGGTAAAGGGGAACAGGAAACAAGAGGAAGTATAAGGGGCACAAAACAAGGGGAGAGCAAATTGAAGGTAGTGCAGAGAGAGCCATGGCTTGGGAAACCTGACCCCGGAAACTACGGAAGAAGACATAGAAGAATACCTCCGGGAAAATGGAGTGGCTGGAGGAAATAACCTGCAGAATGGTCGGTAACACCGATACCAGGAGAGCGTTCAAAATAGGCATTCTGATGGAAGAACATGACAGAGTGTATGAGGGAGCATTTTGGCCAAAGGACGTCACATGTCGTCCCTTTCGTGACCCCTGGAGTTACAGGGGAAGATCATAAGATGGAGCATATCAAGTGAAAGTTCTCAACTGGAATGTAGAAGGATTAGAGGGTGTAACGAATCAACTACCGAGAGACATTTTCAATGGTTTCGATATCTGTACACTGACAGAGACATTTATTATCCCAGAATCAAGATGTAACGTGAAAGGATTTTATAACATACACGCATTTGCTAGGAAAGGCGATAGAGGAAAGCCATCAGGTGGGGTAACATGCCTAATTAATTCGAAACTTACCCCCTTTGAAAGTCGCAGCACAAAATATTGCATGTCAGAATAGAAGTGAAATATCTTTAATTCTGTATGTCTTGAGACAATGAATTAAAAACTCATAAGGACTCATCAAGAAATGCTGAAGCTCACCTAGCAGAGAGAAGGTCAAGGAGAGAAGACATCCCGCTAGAATTGTATAGCACAGATGCCATGATCAACCGGAATTGGACCAACGCCAATCAGACATGTGGCGATAAAGTTAGCACCATGGGTACCAGAATCAGAAAGGTACCACCATAAAATATGTAAAAACATGTCCTACGACGCCTCGAATGAACTCTGCGTGTGCTCGTTATGTGACCAGTTCTGTGACACATATCACATCACACGATGTAAAAATAACTAGAAATCACTGTGCGATTATGGCAAGGACTAAACTAGTGTAAATCTATGTGCGCTTTTCTGTTAACATTAATGACTCCTGACATCTGTTGCCTATTTTCTGAAGTCATTAGATTGTTCTTATCACCATGGGAAGCGCTAGAAATAAAATGTTTCCAAGCAGATGTCTTCAGTTTTAGCGAGTCAATCGCTGATGGTTCAACATGGTTGCACCTGGTTGAACTGTAAATTACTGAGAATGATTATGAGCTGCTGTTGGCAGCACTGTGTCCTTGACAGGGTGAATTAGGAATTCAAATGTATCCAATAAAACAACTAACCATATTTAAAACCCATGGAGTGACAATTTATTTTTTTTGCCACAGAGAGCATTATAATTTTCTTATACTTATTCGGGTTAATTTCTTCGGGTCGGGGGAAGCCACATGGTTCTGATATGCTGTACCAACAATTTTGTATTTAAGACATGTTCGAAATAAGTGTGCCGATTCTATCGTCACACATTATGATAAGTTCACGATTTATATGGTCATAACTTCTCTGAGCTCGCTTCGGCTCAGTTAGTTCCCGAAGTCGCCACTAGATGGTAACAGCTCACGGTTCTGCTATCACGACGGCTTGGACGGTCATGGAGATGATGGCGCGGAAGATGCCGACATCAAAAGAATGTCTTTTGTCTTAACTTGTAAAATTGTGACGGTTGTTGCAAGTATTAATTAGCAAGATGGTCTGAAAAGAAGTCGGACGTGTTTATCCTGTAGTAACCGATGCTGGATTACTACTTAAGAAATGATGTTTATTATTAACCAGGTGTTGTTGTGACTGAAGTAATATCAAGATGGCATACGCAGAAACTGATTTCTAAAGAGCTTATGGAATTGTCAAATTTAAATTTATTTATCTTAGACTGGGCCGTGATCATATGAGGATATGAAGATTTAAACTATGCTTTTGGAATGGACACCTCCTGCGGAAAATATTTAATGAAGTGTGGTGCGATTTTAATATTTAAACGTCCCTTGTTGACGTTGTGTGACCTACTAGATTTTTGATCGTGAATTTATTTAGTGGTCAGGTATTATTGAGGAAGAGGTATTGTAAGTATTTTGAAGGAATTAGGTGCGAGTTTCATAAAAATAAGTAAGTAATCTTTATATGTTTGCATGATATGTTTTGGGTAATGGCTTTAACCTTTGTCGTTCAGTTGACTTCGTATTCTGGGGAACTTCAAGTTTTTGGGTGTGGATAAATATTTGATGTTTTGGTCGATTAGTTTATTTTCTTTTATTCACGGTAGGCCATTTGGCAGTTTCTGTTTTAAGTCATTTATTTATTTTCCTAATCGTGGCATTGCTTGTTAACTGATCTTAGTTTCGGATGTTCGCTCGTGTTTTGTTTCATTGTAATGGACTTGACAATCAGCTGGAAGAAGAAAAAAGAAGAGGGGTGTAAACCATATTAGTTTTGGGCAGAGATTTGAAGTTACGTCGTACCTGAGAGCTGATATTTGGGGTTTTAATATTATTTAAATGGGTTATTTA
This sequence comes from Meconema thalassinum, assembly GCA_946902985.2. Taxonomy (NCBI): domain Eukaryota; kingdom Metazoa; phylum Arthropoda; class Insecta; order Orthoptera; family Tettigoniidae; genus Meconema; species Meconema thalassinum. The sequence goes on along the minus strand of OX336390.1, from coordinate 12,212,451 downwards.
TGTTTACGTTTTGAACATATTGAACCTTAATGACAATAATTGGGATCCTATTACAGTCTTTTGAGTATGTCGTATGAAGCCTTGAAAGAAAACTATATTATCTCTATTTACCTAACCGAGCATTATGACGATGCCACGAATCTAGGGATTTTATCTAACCCTCATGTTGTTATTTTCCTTGGAAGCCACATCTGTAAGTGCATACATGTTATACGATATGTTAATTGTATTAATATTTTATTGTTAATAGACGTTGGATGTTTGAAAAGGTAAAATGTGTTTCATTCCCTAGTCGTAGATGTAGTCATCGGCTCCACTTAGACAGTCTTTGGGTATTTAATCATGGGTCTAGCTGCACTGCTGTTTAAAGGGGGGGTAGCAATAAGCACTTCAATTCTGGTCTGAGAATTGAAACTGTGCGTAGTAATTTTTTAAGACAAATGTGAAGAGTTGCTTTGAATCCCACCTCAGGCATCCTAGAAGTGGTTTTCCATTCCTTTTCTAGGAAAATGCTGAGACGATTCCTAACTTAACCTCGCGTATAGGTCTGACAGCCCCACGGTTCGTTTTTGTTTTAATATCAAGTCAACAGTTCAAGTCATTGTGCCGAAGTCGACCCCCTCAGACCTACGTACGTCGGGAACAGGAACCACGACCTCAGATCGTCAGAGCCGACAGGCCAATACACTTACATGGTCAGATTCGCTATCCGAAGATGGGACAAGACTGTCGGACAGAAACATTCCCAAAACAAGAGTCCAGACAGGCCAAGGATCGAATATAATTAATGAGTCTGTAAGTTAAAAAGTTAAACAAGGTGGAAATCAACTATGGAATGAGATCACAATTCATTCCGAGGGCCACAATACAAAGGGGGCAAATATATTAAACAACATAGAGAATTATAAATTGGCAAAACGTTAAGTAATTCAATGTTTAATATTTTCTATTAAAATAGAATCATAATTCAATTTTCTTCGAACGTTCAGTAAAATACTTCGGGGGAGGGAAAATGAGGGACGGATGAAATGAAGGATGAGAATGAAGTTATTAGGGGATGGCAGACTACTTCACAAGTTAAACGTCTCTGAAAATAATAACATATCTTAAACACAGTAAAATTTAGTACAAACCCTAATTTACGGAGAAAGACTTAAAATGAATTTCTTTAGATTAGGAGATCGCCTGATGACAATAATCTAAAAGGAGTTAACTATTGATAATTTCATAATCCATTCACCCCACCTCTGGTTACTACGAAAAATCGTAGCTACATGAAATGCTTTATAGAATTTTTGAAACTACAACTTCATGAAGTTTCCCCAAAGAAAATCCACCCTTATACAAGCGATATGTCACCTCAGAAGGAAAGAAAAATCACAAAAGAGAAACCACAAAAGCACGCATTTCTAGAATCATGGAAGAATAAAACCCTTCTGTCTCTTCACTCTCTGGGAGCATTCGATTGGTTTGCCAGAGTTTCAAAAGTACCAAGAAATAAAATCATCACTCCAAATTCAAATCTTTCCAGCATTTTTTAATGCATAATAAAATCTAACCCTTCTGAAGGGAAAGTTATTAGATCCTTTCATTTTAGCTCACTTTGTCTTGCCAGACTACCACCCATCCCCATAGTATTCAAATACCGGCTCGGGAGGGAAAGAGCACTCATAGAGCGCTTGCAGGCAACCTCGATTCATGCTGCGCTCTCCCCTTGCCTTTTACAGGTCCCCTCCAAAGTTAGGCATCCCGTAGTCTTGCACAGCAAAATTCAGCTTTATAAATTTACTGAAAATTTTGTGGTGGATTCTCGTCCTATCTACCAATACTTGTCTCTATGCCAAAACCTATCTCCTTTTCTCCTTTATCATCTTCCGTTAGGTAGTGTTAATCCTTAGCTAAAACTTACCAAGTTGTTTACAGAAGGTGTACCACCCAGTTTCTCGCCAGTCAAGCTGATTTGTTTGGATTCTTTGGACTCTTGAATGCTGGCACTGTCAGATTGTGCCCTGGTAACTTCATAAGATTGGTCGAGACTCCTCTGTACGTCAACTAAGTTAGCGCTTTTCTTAAAATCGACATTGTAGTGTCCTCGACTGCTGCTTTGAGGGGAAATGTCTGCGATTGGTCGGTGTTCGCCTCCTTCTATAATGTATTCTGCGGCTTGAGCAGATTCATTGACGTATCTGTTTGAGTCAGTATAACAAATGACTTCCTTCATGCGACCTCGTCCAGCTGTGTGTTGTGAATTATTAGTTTCTCCCCGAGAAACAATATCATCAAAGGCTTCGTCATTGATTAGAGGTCGATTTGTCGCTTCAAATATCCCGTTTAGAATTTCTTTTTGTTCCAAGTTGGTGGCAGGTTCCTCGTTGTGGGATACATATTGTTTATTTTCTTCAGTGCCCTCTAATTCTTGGTCCTGAAAAAAAAAAAAAAAAAAAACTTCAGTTAAATATTAATGTACATAAAATTGGACACGTTAAGTATGTTATTCTTCCCTTCGGGTCCACAAACAAAACAGGGAAAGTATACTACGAGGGTCGAGTCATAAGTCATGGCAACTATTTTTTTTCTCGCGAACAGGAGACAACACGGAAAATCTACGATATGCATTTAGTGGAATTTTACGGAAATATCTTAAGCCGAGAAAATAGATGAATACAATAAAACAATCCAAACTATTCGTGTACAAATAAAGCAAAGAACATCACGCAAAAAGACAAACTTCTCGGCTCGTGATTTCTTTGTATTATTCTGTGGAGAAGAATTCTGCATATGAGCATACTGCAGTGGTAACAGTACAGGACCCTCTCCTCCGTTGTCTGTGACCCACCCAGCCATCCCAAATAGAGATGACATTCCAGCTGACTCCGCCATATATGCATCGCATCTGGCAGGCCAATGGTTTTCGCCTTGACCAAGTTAGCTAATATAAACACCCCTGGTTTTTGTGGTAAATATATGAGCCTCTTCTATGTGAAATCAAGCTAAGCTGTGGACCTCTCAATGAGTTTAAATATTTGCTAACACACTGTCTGTTATCAAATACTGAATAAGCTATGATTTGATAATGATAACATTATTTTTAATGCATATTGAGAATTGATGTTCAAAGCAAATGATAAATATAAGTCATTAAATATGTACCACAAATTGCTCAGATTCCAGATGGTTTAAATAGGTACCTGATTTCCCTTTAATCTTATGTGAAACTTTTCAGCCAGATGTGATGACTGTTATATGTGGGACTCAATGGATTTGCCTTCCGTTGGCATTTTATACTCATGGAATTTGAAGAATGACAAGTTAATAATATGATAATACTTCGCTCTAAAGCGTTTGTAACAGCTTATTGTGTGTTATTTGTTATTTTAAATACAGAACAAAATGATTCCACATAGTACTTGTGCACAGCAGGTTGTTCCCTAATGAAGGTAAGATATAAAATATAAGTAGTTTGTTGTAAAGCTAAACTTCTGTACCATTCATAATCTTTTCTACATCCTTTTGTTCAGTAATGCAAGCAGACTGTTCTCAGGTAGTGTAACGATCACAAGAATCAAACATATTCTGGAGTACCATATGGTATCATTGTTCTAAGTATCAAATACACCAGAATCACCTCTCTGTATGCAGTTGGGCAGTGGAGTCATGAGACACAATTCACACATTCTGCTCACAATGGTACAATAATACTATACATGATTCTGATTTTAGATTGGAGCAGCTGCTCTTGTGACACTTCTCTCATGGGGCTTCTGTAATAGGGTAGAGGGAATATCTTTTCAAGGACGCAGTAAAAATAAATCGAAGGTCATAAGTATTCAATAAGAAAAGGAAGCTTGTAGTTTAACGTGACCGTTAATCGTGAGATCATGAGCCACGGGACCTCCTTTTTAAGTGGAATCCGAACCACAGGACAAGGCATTTCAATTCGAAAATCTCACATGCATTGACCGGGAATCGAACCCGGACCGCCTTGGTGAGAGGCATACAGCTAGACCGCTGAGCCACCATGCCCTCATAAGTATTCAATAAATTGTCCTTCTAATAAATACAGTATTTTTTGAGTTTGTTTTCATTAATGAATATTATAGTAAAAAATTGTTTAGTAACTGATGAAAACTGAGAAAAATTATGTTTGCCTTTCGTTTTGATATTGTTTTTCGTGGTTTAATGTTAACAGCAACAATTATTGCAGCTGTAGGTAGATACTGTAGTTTTAGAAACCCTCTTAGTGCCAAGAATGACAAGCCATTTTCAATGGTCACGCTGACTATTCCACATTTCCAACGATAGAACCATTATTTTCTTTGCATAATAACCAATACCTCATTCTTTCGTACATAATGTTCATAAAAGTAAATAAGGCATCTAAACCTTTTTCATTGAGGTTATTCTGATAATTGTTCAATTTTTCATTATATATATATTTTTTTTTTGTGCAAAAAATCAGTTTTGAGCCTAAATTAAGTACACCTAAGAGTCATATTCGAAGAAACACTATGTTTCCAGCTGTGGAGAGTTATTAGATGCATCTGTAGGCAGAAAACTTCAACAAGAAGAAAACAACTGCACCGCAATTTTGGCGGGAATGCGCGTGAATAGGGGAGCACAAAGGGAGGGCGTGAATGAAAAACTCAAACCTATCGCGTAACGGACTTCGAAGTTAACACCGCACAGGCAAGCTTGAAACCTCACCTTTCCAACTGACACACGACTACAGCAATCTACAAACATAAGATAAACAGCGCGCTTTGGCACTTTGCAGTAGTTAAAAGGGACGTAATTCAAATGCCTCAGAATGCACCATTTTGCTTATAATGTTTCATGTTACGGAAAGGGCTAAGCTACTTAACAGCGGGTATTCCTCTGGATCCGCTATTCCCATTCATATTGACAGTAAAACTTTTTGTATAAAAATGCAGATTTTGTGTTTTGCTCGATTTTCTTTACTGAGCCTTAGGCAATATGTAAAGAATAAAAGGTTTTCTTTTTGAGAATTCCCTGAACACATCTATCCGACATGATCTAGGTCGATATGTGTGTCGTTATAGAGAGATAAATAATGATCAACAAATAACCCTAAATGTACTTTGTAAAAACGACTTTTTCAGTACCGGTACTTGATGCTTATTTTTTTATTTTAGCAAGAAGAAAGCTGATTTGATAGAGCTGAACAGGAGAAACAAGAACCAGTATCGAGAAAGCCACAACGTGTCCCACTGAAACTTAACGGGAGAAGAGTTGTAAATATTGTTGACTTTTTAGATCAAGTCGAAGATTTAGACAAACACAGCCAATTTGGTTGCACCTTCGCCAATATGGAAGTGGTTTCTGAAAAACGTCAAGGCTTAAAAAGTATTTTCGTTTTCATGTGTAACCTGTGTGGTTTAAGAAAAAACGGTTCTTTCTGAAAAATCACATACCAACCTGATGGACGTAAACACTGCCAGTGTTTGTGGTACAGTTACGACAGGCGGTGGGCACGCACAAATGGAGGAGTTCCCTCCTATGAGTAATGTCACATTCAAGAAGAACGAGGGGAAAGTGTCGGAGGTGTGGCTGGCGCGGGAGCTCGGCGAAGTAGATAAACATGGAGTCCCGTTTATCACTGTGGTCGCTGACAGTGACTGATGCAAGAGGTCATATCGCACCAACTACTCATCTTTATCTGGCGTGGTAAGTTGTTAATACTTGGCACGAGACTTAGGCAAATCCTCAACTGAAGCATTCTATTCACTTTATGCATCAACGGCCTAATTAAGTAGCTTTTGATAAAAGTAGTATTTCTGTGAACAGTAGAGCTTGATAGCAGACTTTCTTAGTGCGTCAAATTCTAGAGTGGCCTTACCTTGTCGGCGCGCAACTCCAAACTTCGTCAGAGACTTTCTCAGCTAAAATTTACCAAACTACGAGCTGGATTCCGCCAAATCACACAACATTTGTAATTTAAATTCAAGTTCTTACTTTTCATTAGTGTTCGTATGTGATTTTACAAGAATTCCAAAAATAATGCTTCAAGTGGAATAATAAGATTACATTTTGAAATAAGTAAAAATACGAATTTTAGTGTGACTGTGCAACAGGTTAGTGGCTAAACGACAGGATCGATTTTGACGAAATTCAGCAAGTATGTCCGAAAAAGTACTGTATCTCCAGACCTCTTCCCGTATCTTAGTTTTAGGGGTTCCTTCTGCCCAAATAACATTACTTTCATAAAAAAGTTTTAGATGATTTTGATCTGAGTTGGACTGAAATAATCCTTATCATTAACTTTTATATTATTTCTACCTAATTTGAAATATTAACTTACTGTGTATCATAATAACTAGGGCTCGGATTCTAGCATATTTGCATATTTTTTTCCTGAATAGTACACATTGAAAGAAGCCTTTCGGTGGCATTTTCACCTCTCAGGGACCAACAGAATTGAAATTTATCGAGCATATAAATGCATAAAACCGTGGTTTTCAAAATAGAAGCATATAAATGCATATTCTTTTGGTTTTTGTCTAAATAGTTTGTTCTTCTTCGAATTCCCCCCCCCCCCCTAATTCGGGCCCTGACCATTATTAAGGTTAAAAAAGAATAAAAATATATTGAAAAGCCTATCTGGTGCGAATAATAGTACCGCAGGTTTTTAACTTTTAGTGAGGTCGTTCTCGACATTGAAACTTATATTGATTGATTTAAGAAAATCATTCAAAACTGAAAACATAGAAAACATTCTTGTTGTACAGACCAATGCAGATCTACTTCATTGACTCTCCTAATTCTAAACATTTTGTAAATGAACTTTTAAACTTTAACTTTTATAAGAAAACTTCTCTTATATATACTTGAAAAACTTGAATGCGAGTATATTGCAGTGTATCATACACACAATTAGAAAATAAAGCTCGTATATAAATGTATGTTATTGGTTTTTTCATTTCACTATCCATTCTATAGTTTTTAACGGTGTTTTTGAGCATATTCTGCATATTTAACCGCATATCATGGATTTTTCGAGCATATCTATCGAGCATAAAACACGGTTTTCGAGCATATAGATCCGAGCCCTAATAATTACTATCTGATGGATCAAAGCATGTTGCAACCAAAGCCTGTCACCTGGTGAGGGAAATCAGTGCAAAGCTGACACCCAATCAGAGAGACAGCTAGTGACATCTGTAGACCCGGCACATGAAACCACAACACGAGCCTGACACCTAATGGGGAATTACGGTACGGAGAAAACAGACACAAGAAAGCAAGCGCTAGTCGGCACTTTGATATTATCGCTGATAATGCGCTAGAAACAGCTTCCAATAGTTCGCCATCACCGCCAGCCACAGATGTAACAGAGGAGAGGGGACAGTCGATGATGGACACAGTACAGAATAGAGTTGACAGTGGAAACAAATCGGGGACGCTGGTGGACCAAGTAAACAAGACCGAAAAATTACTAAAGGAGAAGGAACTGGAAGAAAAACTTACGAGAAACATCACTCGACAACTACAGGTCATGATGGAGGATATCACAAGCAGCATTCATATGTTGATAAAAGAAGAAATAAGAAATGAGACCGGGAAAGCAACGAACTCATATCAACACGGTGCAAATGCACCAGAAGAAATAATTCCTGTCTCAGAGGAGGAAAGAGAGTACGGAATAGGGGAAGAAGGAAGCAAGACACGGCAACAATATCAACAGGGAGTGGTTGATTACAGGGTGTCCAAGGAAAGTGCGATGGTCACTGGAATCGAAAGAAACCTTGAGCCCGAATCGGAGAAAAATGTAAGTCGTAGGGAAGAAGAACAACAGTGGACAAGAGTGACGAGAGGAAGAAAGAGATCCAGGAGCAGACGAGTCTCTGAGGGTAAAGGGGAACAGGAAACAAGAGGAAGTATAAGGGGCACAAAACAAGGGGAGAGCAAATTGAAGGTAGTGCAGAGAGAGCCATGGTTTGGGAAACCTGACCCCGGAAACTACGGAAGAAGACATAGAAGAATACCTCCGGGAAAATGGAGTGGCTGGAGGAAATAACCTGCAGAATGGTCGGTAACACCGATACCAGGAGAGCGTTCAAAATAGGCATTCTGATGGAAGAACATGACAGAGTGTATGAGGGAGCATTTTGGCCAAAGGACGTCACATGTCGTCCCTTTCGTGACCCCTGGAGTTACAGGGGAAGATCATAAGATGGAGCATATCAAGTGAAAGTTCTCAACTGGAATGTAGAAGGATTAGAGGGTGTAACGAATCAACTACCGAGAGACATTTTCAACGGTTTCGATATCTGTACACTGACAGAGACATTTATTATCCCAGAATCAAGATGTAACGTGAAAGGATTTTATAACATACACGCATTTGCTAGGAAAGGCGATAGAGGAAAGCCATCAGGTGGGGTAACATGCCTAATTAATTCGAAACTTACCCCCTTTGAAAGTCGCAGCACAAAATATTGCATGTCAGAATAGAAGTGAAATATCTTTAATTCTGTATGTCTTGAGACAATGAATTAAAAACTCATAAGGACTCATCAAGAAATGCTGAAGCTCACCTAGCAGAGAGAAGGTCAAGGAGAGAAGACATCCCGCTAGAATTGTATAGCACAGATGCCATGATCAACCGGAATTGGACCAACGCCAATCAGACAGGTGGCGATAAAGTTAGCACCATGGGTACCAGAATCAGAAAGGTACCACCATAAAATATGTAAAAACATGTCCTACGACGCCTCGAATGAACTCTGCGTGTGCTCGTTATGTGACCAGTTCTGTGACACATATCACATCACACGATGTAAAAATAACTAGAAATCACTGTGCGATTATGGCAAGGACTAAACTAGTGTAAATCTATGTGCGCTTTTCTGTTAACATTAATGACTCCTGACATCTGTTGCCTATTTTCTGAAGTCATTAGATTGTTCTTATTACCATGGGAAGCTCTAGAAATAAAATGTTTCCAAGCAGATGTCTTCAGTTTTAGCGAGTCAATCGCTGATGGTTCAACATGGTTGCACCTGGTTGAACTGTAAATTACTGAGAATGATTATGAGCTGCTGTTGGCAGCACTGTGTCCTTGACAGGGTGAATTAGGAATTCAAATGTATCCAATAAAACAACTAACCATATTTAAAACCCATGGAGTGACAATTTATTTTCTTTGCCACAGAGAGCATTATAATTTTCTTATACTTATTCGGGTTAATTTCTTCGGGTCGGGGGAAGCCACATGGTTCTGATATGCTGTACCAACAATTTTGTATTTAAGACATGTTCGAAATAAGTGTGCCGATTCTACCGTCACACATTATGATAAGTTCACGATTTATATGGTCATAACTTCTCTGAGCTCGCTTCGGCTCAGTTAGTTCTCGAAGTCGCCACTAGATGGTAACAGCTCACGGTTCTGCCATCACGACGGCTTGGATGGTCATGGAGATGATGGCGCGGAAGATGCCGACATCAAAAGAATGTCTTTTGTCTTAACTTGTAAAATTGTGACGGTTGTTGCAAGTATTAATTAGCAAGATGGTCTGAAAAGAAGTCGGACGTGTTTATCCTGTAGTAACCGATGCTGGATTACTACTTAAGAAATGATGTTTATTATTAACCAGATGTTGTTGTGACTGAAGTAATATCAAGATGGCATACGCAGAAACTGATTTCTAAAGAGCTTATGGAATTGTCAAATTTAAATTTATTTATCTTAGACTGGGCCGTGATCATATGAGGATATGAAGATTTAAACTATGCTTTTGGAATGGACACCTCCTGCGGAAAATATTTAATGAAGTGTGGTGCGATTTTAATATTTAAACGTCCCTTGTTGACGTTGTGTGACCTACTAGATTTTTGATCGTGAATTTATTTAGTGGTCAGGTATTATTGAGGAAGAGGTATTGTAAGTATTTTGAAGGAATTAGGTGCGAGTTTCATAAAAATAAGTAAGTAATCTTTATATGTTTGCATGATATGTTTTGGGTAATGGCTTTAACCTTTGTCGTTCAGTTGACTTCGTATTCTGGGGAACTTCAAGTTTTTGGGTGTAGATAAATATTTGATGTTTTGGTCGATTAGTTTATTTTCTTTTATTCACGGTAGGCCATTTGGCAGTTTCTGTTTTAAGTCATTTATTTATTTTCCTAATCGTGGCATTGCTTGTTAACTGATCTTAGTTTCGGATGTTCGCTCGTGTTTTGTTTCATTGTAATGGACTTGACAATCAGCTGGAAGAAAAAAAAGAAGAGGGGTGTAAACCATATTAGTTTTGGGCAGAGATTTGAAGTTACGTCGTACCTGAGAGCTGATATTTGGGGTTTTAATATTATTTAAATGGGTTATTTATGTTTACGTTTTGAACATATTGAACCTTAATGACAATAATTGGGATCCTATTACAGTCTTTTGAGTATGTCGTATGAAGCCTTGAAAGAAAACTATATTATCTCTATTTACCTAACCGAGCATTATGACGATGCCACGAATCTAGGGATTTTATCTAACCCTCATGTTGTTATTTTCCTTGGAAGCCACATCTGTAAGTGCATACATGTTATACGATATGTTAATTGTATTAATATTTTATTGTTAATAGACGTTGGATGTTTGAAAAGGTAAAATGTGTTTCATTCCCTAGTCGTAGATGTAGTCATCGGCTCCACTTAGACAGTCTTTGGGTATTTAATCATGGGTCTAGCTGCACTGCTGTTTAAAGGGGGGGTAGCAATAAGCACTTCAATTCTGGTCTGAGAATTGAAACTGTGCGTAGTAATTTTTTAAGACAAATGTGAAGAGTTGCTTTGAATCCCACCTCAGGCATCCTAGAAGTGGTTTTCCATTCCTTTTCTAGGAAAATGCTGAGATGATTCCTAACTTAACCTCGCGTATAGGTCTGACAGCCCCACGGTTCGTTTTTGTTTTAATATCAAGTCAACAGTTCAAGTCATTGTGCCGAAGTCGACCCCCTCAGACCTACGTACGTCGGGAACAGGAACCACGACCTCAGATCGTCAGAGCCGACAGGCCAATACACTTACATGGTCAGATTCGCTATCCGAAGATGGGACAAGACTGTCGGACAGAAACATTCCCAAAACAAGAGTCCAGACAGGCCAAGGATCGAATATAATTAATGAGTCTGTAAGTTAAAAAGTTAAACAAGGTGGAAATCAACTATGGAATGAGATCACAATTCATTCCGAGGGCCACAATACAAAGGGGGCAAATATATTAAACAACATAGAGAATTATAAATTGGCAAAACGTTAAGTAATTCAATGTTTAATATTTTCTATTAAAATAGAATCATAATTCAATTTTCTTCGAACGTTCAGTAAAATACTTCGGGGGAGGGAAAATGAGGGACGGATGAAATGAAGGATGAGAATGAAGTTATTAGGGGATGGCAGACTACTTCACAAGTTAAACGTCTCTGAAAATAATAACATATCTTAAACACAGTAAAATTTAGTACAAACCCTAATTTACGGAGAAAGACTTAAAATGAATTTCTTTAGATTAGGAGATCGCCTGATGACAATAATCTAAAAGGAGTTAACTATTGATAATTTCATAATCCATTCACCCCACCTCTGGTTACTACGAAAAATCGTAGCTACATGAAATGCTTTATAGAATTTTTGAAACTACAACTTCATGAAGTTTCCCCAAAGAAAATCCACCCTTATACAAGCGATATGTCACCTCAGAAGGAAAGAAAAATCACAAAAGAGAAACCACAAAAGCACGCATTTCTAGAATCATGGAAGAATAAAACCCTTTTGTCTCTTCACTCTCTGGGAGCATTCGATTGGTTTGCCAGAGTTTCAAAAGTACCAAGAAATAAAATCATCACTCCAAATTCAAATCTTTCCAGCATTTTTTAATGCATAATAAAATCTAACCCTTCTGAAGGGAAAGTTATTAGATCCTTTCATTTTAGCTCACTTTGTCTTGCCAGACTACCACCCATCCCCATAGTATTCAAATACCGGCTCGGGAGGGAAAGAGCACTCATAGAGAGCTTGCAGGCAACCTCGATTCATGCTGCGCTCTCCCCTTGCCTTTTACAGGTCCCCTCCAAAGTTAGGCATCCCGTAGTCTTGCACAGCAAAATTCAGCTTTATAAATTTACTGAAAATTTTGTGGTGGATTCTCGTCCTATCTACCAATACTTGTCTCTATGCCAAAACCTATCTCCTTTTCTCCTTTATCATCTTCCGTTAGGTAGTGTTAATCCTTAGCTAAAACTTACCAAGTTGTTTACAGAAGGTGTACCACCCAGTTTCTCGCCAGTCAAGCTGATTTGTTTGGATTCTTTGGACTCTTGAATGCTGGCACTGTCAGATTGTGCCCTGGTAACTTCATAAGATTGGTCGAGACTCCTCTGTACGTCAACTAAGTCAGTGCTTTTCTTAAAATCGACATTGTAGTGTCCTCGACTGCTGCTTTGAGGGGAAATGTCTGCGATTGGTCGGTGTTCGCCGCCTTCTATAATGTATTCTGCGGCTTGAGCAGATTCATTGACGTATCTGTTTGAGTCAGTATAACAAATGACTTCCTTCATGCGACCTCGTCCAGCTGTGTGTTGTGAATTATTAGTTTCTCCCCGAGAAACAATATCATCAAAGGCTTCGTCATTGATTAGAGGTCGATTTGTCGCTTCAAATATCCCGTTTAGAATTTCTTTTTGTTCCAAGTTTGTGGCAGGTTCCTCGTTGTGGGATACATATTGTTTATTTTCTTCAGTGCCCTCTAATTCTTGGTCCTGAAAAAAAAAAAAAAAAAAAAACTTCAGTTTAATATTAATGTACATAAAATTGGACACGTTAAGTATGTTATTCTTCCCTTCGGGTCCACAAACAAAACAGGGAAAGTATACTACGAGGGTCGAGTCATAAGTCATGGCAACTATTTTTTTTCTCGCGAACAGGAGACAACACGGAAAATCTACGATATGCATTTAGTGGAATTTTACGGAAATATCTTAAGCCGAGAAAAAAGATGAATACAATAAAACAATCCACACTATTCGTGTACAAATAAAGCAAAGAACATCACGCAAAAAGACAAACTTCTCGGCTCGTGATTTCTTTGTATTATTCTGTGGAGAAGATTTCTGCATATGAGCATACTGCAGTGGTAACAGTACAGGACCCTCTCCTCCGTTGTCTGTGACCCACCCAGCCATCCCAAATAGAGATGACATTCCAGCTGACTCTGCCATATATGCATCGCATCTGGCAGGCCAATGGTTTTCGCCTAGACCAAGTTAGCTAATATAAACACCCCTGGTTTTTGTGGTAAATATATGAGCCTCTTCTATGTGAAATCAAGCTAAGCTGTGGACCTCTCAATGAGTTTAAATATTTGCTAACACACTGTCTGTTATCAAATACTGAATAAGCTATGATTTGATAATGATAACATTATTCTTAATGCATATTGAGAATTGATGTTCAAAGCAAATGATAAATATAAGTCATTAAATATGTACCACAAATTCCTCAGATTCCAGATTGTTTAAATAGGTACCTGATTTCCCTTTAATCTTATGTGAAACTTTTCAGCCAGATGTGATGACTGTTATATGTGGGACTCAATGGATTTGCCTTCCGTTGGCATTTTATACTCATGGAATTTGAAGAATGACAAGTTAATAATATGATAATACTTCGCTCTAAAGCGTTTGTAACAGCTTATTGTGTGTTATTTGTTATTTTAAATACAGAACAAAATGATTCCACATAGTACTTGTGCACAGCAGGTTGTTCCCTAATGAAGGTAAGATATAAAATATAAGTAGTTTGTTGTAAAGCTAAACTTCTGTACCATTCATAATCTTTTCTACATCCTTTTGTTCAGTAATGCAAGCAGACTGTTCTCAGGTAGTGTAACGATCACAAGAATCAAACATATTCTGGAGTACCATATGGTATCATTGTTCTAAGTATCAAATACACCAGAATCACCTCTCTGTATGCAGTTGGGCAGTGGAGTCATGAGACACAATTCACACATTCTGCTCACAATGGTACAATAATACTATACATGATTCTGATTTTAGATTGGAGCAGCTGCTCTTGTGACACTTCTCTCATGGGGCTTCTGTAATAGGGTAGAGGGAATATCTTTTCAAGGACGCAGTAAAAATAAATCGAAGGTCATAAGTATTCAATAAGAAAAGGAAGCTTGTAGTTTAACGTGACCGTTAATCGTGAGATCATGAGCCACGGGACCTCCTTTTTACGTGGAATCCGAACCACAGGACATGGCATTTCAATTCGAAAATCTCACATGCATTGACCGGGAATCGAACCCGGACCGCCTTGGTCAGAGGCATACAGCTAGACCGCTGAGCCACCATGCCCTCATAAGTATTCAATAAATTGTCCTTCTAATAAATACAGTATTTTTTGAGTTTGTTTTCATTAATGAATATTATAGTAAAAAATTGTTTAGTAACTGATGAAAACTGAGAAAAATTATGTTTGCCTTTCGTTTTGATATTGTTTTTTGTGGTTTAATGTTAACAGCAACAATTATTGCAGCTGTAGGTAGATACTGTAGTTTTAGAAACCCTCTTAGTGCCAAGAATGACAAGCCATTTTCAATGGTCATGCTGACTATTCAACATTTCCAACGATAGAATCATTATTTTCTTTGCATAATAACCAATACCTCATTCTTTCGTACATAATGTTCATAAAAGTAAATAAGGCATCTAAACCTTTTTCATTGAGGTTATTCTGATAATTGTTCAATTTTTCATTATATATATATATTTTTTTTTTTTTTGCAAAACATGAGTTTTGAGCCTAAATTAAGTACACCTAAGAGTCATATTCGAAGAAACACTATGTTTCCAGCTGTGGAGAGTTATTAGATGCATCTGTAGGCAGAAAACTTCAACAAGAAGAAAACAACTGCACCGCAATTTTGGCAGGAATGCGCGTGAATAGGGGAGCACAAAGGGAGGGCGTGAATGAAAAATTCAAACCTATCGCGTAACGGACTTCGAAGTTAACACCGCACAGGCAAGCTTGAAACCTCACCTTTCCAACTGACACACGACTACAGCAATCTACAAACATAAGATAAACAGCGCGCTTTGGCACTTTGCAGTAGTTAAAAGGGACGTAATTCAAATGCCTCAGAATGCACCATTTTGCTTATAATGTTTCATGTTACGGAAAGGGCTAAGCTACTTAACCGCGGGTATTCCTCTGGATCCGCTATTCCCATTCATATTGACAGTAAAACTTTTTGTATAAAAATGCAGAGTTTGTGTTTTGCTCGATTTTCTTTACTGAGCCTTAGGCAATATGTAAAGAATAAAAGGTTTTCGTTTTGAGAATTCCCTGAACACATCTATCCGACATGATCTAGGTCGATATGTGTGTCGTTATAGAGAGATAAATAATGATCAACAAATAACCCTAAATGTACTTTGTAGAAACGACTTTTTCAGTACCGGTACTTGATGCTTATTTTTTTATTTTAGCAAGAAGAAGGCTGATTTGATAGAGCTGAACAGGAGAAACAAGAACCAGCATCGGGAAAGCCACAACGTGTCCCACTGAAACATAACGGGAGAAGAGTTGTAAATATTGTTGACTTTTTAGATCAAGTCGAAGATTTAGACAAACACAGCCAATTTGGTTGCACCGTCGCCAATATGGAAGTGGTTTCTGAAAAACGTCAAGGCTTAAAAAGTATTTTCGTTTTCATGTGTAACCTGTGTGGTTTAAGAAAAAAACGGTTCTTTCTGAAAAATCACATACCAACCTGATGGACGTAAACACTTCCAGTGTTTGTGGTACAGTTACGACAGGCGGTGGGCACGCACAAATGGAGGAGTTCCCTCCTATGAGTAATGTCACATTCAAGAAGAACGAGGAGAAAGTGTCGGAGGTGTGGCTGGCGCGGGAGCTCGGCGAAGTAGATAAACATGGAGTCCCGTTTATCACTGTGGTCGCTGACAGTGACTGATGCAAGAGGTCATATCGCACCAACTACTCATCTTTATCTGGCGTGGTAAGTTGTTAATACTTGGCACGAGACTTAGGCAAATCCTCAACTGAAGCATTCTATTCACTTTATGCATCAACGGCCTAATTAAGTAGCTTTTGATAAAAGTAGTATTTCTGTGAACAGTAGAGCTTGATAGCAGACTTTCTTAGTGCGTCAAATTCTAGAGTAACCTTACCTTGTCGGCGCGCAACTCCAAACTTCGTCAGAGACTATCTCAGCTAAAATTTACCAAACTACGAGCTGGATTCCGCCAAATCACACAACATTTATAATTTAAATTCAAGTTCTTACTTTTCATTAGTGTTCGTATGTGATTTTACAAGAATTCCAAAAATAATGCTTCAAGTGGAATAATAAGATTACATTTGAAATAAGTAAAAATACGAATTTTAGTGTGACTGTGCAACAGGTTAGCGGCTAAACGACAGGATCGATTTTGACGAAATTCAGCAAGTATGTCCGAAAAAATACTGTATCTCCAGACCTCTTCCCGTATCTTAGTTTTAGGGGTTCCTTCTGCCCAAATAACATTACTTTCATAAAAAAGTTTTAGATGATTTTGATCTGAGTTGGACTGAAATAATCCTTATCATTAACTTTTATATTATTTCTACCTAATTTGAAATATTAACTTACTGTGTATCATAATAACTAGGGCTCGGATTCTAGCATATTTGCATATTTCTTTCCTGAATAGTACACATTGAAAGAAGCCTTTCGGTGGTATTTTCACCTCTCAGGGACCAACAGAATTGAAATTTATCGAGCATATAAATGCTTAAAACCGCAGTTTTCGGAATAGAAGCATATAAATGAATATTCTTTTGGTTTTTGTCTAAATAGTTTGTTCTTCTTCGAATTCCCCCCCCCCCTAATTCGGGCCCTGTCCATTATTAAGGTTAAAAAAGAAAAAGAAAATATTGAAAAGCCTATCTGGTGCGATTAATAGTACTGCAGGTTTTTAACTTTTAGTGAGGTCGTTCTAGTCATTGAAACTTATATTGATTGATTTAGGAAAATCATTCAAAACTGAAAACATGGAAAACATTCTTGTTGTACAGACCAATGCAGATCTACTTCATTGACTCTCCTAATTCTAAACATTTTGTAAATGAACTTTTAAACTTTAACTTTTATAAGAAAACTTCTCTTATATATACTTGAAAAACTTGAATGCGAGTATATTGCAGTGTATCATACACACAATTAGAAAATAAAGCTCGTATATAAATGTATGTTATTGGTTTTTTCATATCACTATCCATTCTATAGTTTTTAACGGTGTTTTTGAGCATATTCTGCATATTTAACCGCATATCATGGATTTTTCGAGCATATCTATCGAGCATAAAACACGGTTTTCGAGCATATCGATCCGAGCCCTAATAATTACTATCTGATGGATCAAAGCATGTTGCAACCAAAGCCTGTCACCTGGTGAGGGAAATCAGTGCAAAGCTGACACCCAATCAGAGAGACAGCTAGTGACATCTGTAGACCCGGCACATGAAACCACAACACGAGCCTGACACCTAATGGGGAATTACGGTACGGAGAAAACAGACACAAGAAAGCAAGCGCTAGTCGGCACTTTGATATTATCGCTGATAATGCGCTAGAAACAGCTTCCAATAGTTCGCCATCACCGCCAGCCACAGATGTAACAGAGGAGAGGGGACAGTCGATGATGGACACAGTACAGAATAGAGTTGACAGTGGAAACAAATCGGGGACGCTGGTGGACCAAGTAAACAAGACCGAAAAATTACTAAAGGAGAAGGAACTGGAAGAAAAACTTACGAGAAACATCACTCGACAACTACAGGTCATGATGGAGGATATCACAAGCAGCATTCATATGTTGATAAAAGAAGAAATAAGAAATGAGACCGGGAAAGCTACGAACTCATATCAACACGGTGCAAATGCACCAGAAGAAATAATTCCTGTCTCAGAGGAGGAAAGAGAGTACGGAATAGGGGAAGAAGGAAGCAAGACACGGCAACAATATCAACAGGCAGTGGTTGATTACAGGGTGTCCAAGGAAAGTGCGATGGTCACTGGAATCGAAAGAAACCTTGAGCCCGAATCGGAGAAAAATGTAAGTCGTAGGGAAGAAGAACAACAGTGGACAAGAGTGACGAGAGGAAGAAAGAGATCCAGGAGCAGACGAGTCTCTGAGGGTAAAGGGGAACAGGAAACAAGAGGAAGTATAAGGGGCACAAAACAAGGGGAGAGCAAATTGAAGGTAGTGCAGAGAGAGCCATGGTTTGGGAAACCTGACCCCGGAAACTACGGAAGAAGACATAGAAGAATACCTCCGGGAAAATGGAGTGGCTGGAGGAAATAACCTGCAGAATGGTCGGTAACACCGATACCAGGAGAGCGTTCAAAATAGGCATTCTGATGGAAGAACATGACAGAGTGTATGAGGGAGCATTTTGGCCAAAGGACGTCACATGTCGTCCCTTTCGTGACCCCTGGAGTTACAGGGGAAGATCATAAGATGGAGCATATCAAGTGAAAGTTCTCAACTGGAATGTAGAAGGATTAGAGGGTGTAACGAATCAACTACCGAGAGACATTTTCAACGGTTTCGATATCTGTACACTGACAGAGACATTTATTATCCCAGAATCAAGATGTAACGTGAAAGGATTTTATAACATACACGCATTTGCTAGGAAAGGCGATAGAGGAAAGCCATCAGGTGGGGTAACATGCCTAATTAATTCGAAACTTACCCCCTTTGAAAGTCGCAGCACAAAATATTGCATGTCAGAATAGAAGTGAAATATCTTTAATTCTGTATGTCTTGAGACAATGAATTAAAAACTCATAAGGACTCATCAAAAAATGCTGAAGCTCACCTAGCAGAGAGAAGGTCAAGGAGAGAAGACATCCCGCTGGAATTGTATAGCACAGATGCCATGATGAACCGGAATTGGACCAACGCCAATCAGACATGTGGTGATAAAGTTAGCACCATGGGTACCAGAATCAGAAAGGTACCACCATAAAATATGTAAAAACATGTCCTACGACGCCTCGAATGAACTCTGCGTGTGCTCGTTATGTGACCAGTTCTGTGACACATATCACATCACACGATGTAAAAATAACTAGAAATCACTGTGCGATTATGGCAAGGACTAAACTAGTGTAAATCTATGTGCGCTTTTCTGTTAACATTAATGACTCCTGACATCTGTTGCCTATTTTCTGAAGTCATTAGATTGTTCTTATCACCACGGGAAGCGCTAGAAATAAAATGTTTCCAAGCAGATGTCTTCAGTTTTAGCGAGTCAATCGCTGATGGTTCAACATGGTTGCACCTGGTTGAACTGTAAATTACTGAGAATGATTATGAGCTGCTGTTGGCAGCACTGTGTCCTTGACAGGGTGAATTAGGAATTCAAATGTATCCAATAAAACAACTAACCATATTTAAAACCCATGGAGTGACAATTTATTTTTTTTGCCACAGAGAGCATTATAATTTTCTTATACTTATTCGGGTTAATTTCTTCGGGTCGGGGGAAGCCACATGGTTCTGATATGCTGTACCAACAATTTTGTATTTAAGACATGTTCGAAATAAGTGTGCCGATTCTATCGTCACACATTATGATAAGTTCACGATTTATATGGTCATAACTTCTCTGAGCTCGCTTCGGCTCAGTTAGTTCTCGAAGTCGCTACTAGATGGTAACAGCTCACGGTTCTGCCATCACGACGGCTTGGATGGTCATGGAGATGATGGCGCGGAAGATGCCGACATCAAAAGAATGTCTTTTGTCTTAACTTGTAAAATTGTGACGGTTGTTGCAAGTATTAATTAGCAAGATGGTCTGAAAAGAAGTCGGACGTGTTTATCCTGTAGTAACCGATGCTGGATTACTACTTAAGAAATGATGTTTATTATTAACCAGATATTGTTGTGACTGAAGTAATATCAAGATGGCATACGCAGAAACTGATTTCTAAAGAGCTTATGGAATTGTCAAATTTAAATTTATTTATCTTAGACTGGGCCGTGATCATATGAGGATATGAAGATTTAAACTATGCTTTTGGAATGGACACCTCCTGCGGAAAATATTTAATGAAGTGTGGTGCGATTTTAATATTTAAACGTCCCTTGTTGACGTTGTGTGACCTACTAGATTTTTGATCGTGAATTTATTTAGTGGTCAGGTATTATTGAGGAAGAGGTATTGTAAGTATTTTGAAGGAATTAGGTGCGAGTTTCATAAAAATAAGTAAGTAATCTTTATATGTTTGCATGATATGTTTTGGGTAATGGCTTTAACCTTTGTCGTTCAGTTGACTTCGTATTCTGGGGAACTTCAAGTTTTTGGGTGTAGATAAATATTTGATGTTTTGGTCGATTAGTTTATTTTCTTTTATTCACGGTAGGCCATTTGGCAGTTTCTGTTTTAAGTCATTTATTTATTTTCCTAATCGTGGCATTGCTTGTTAACTGATCTTAGTTTCGGATGTTCGCTCGTGTTTTGTTTCATTGTAATGGACTTGACAATCAGCTGGAAGAAAAAAAAGAAGAGGGGTGTAAACCATATTAGTTTTGGGCAGAGATTTGAAGTTACGTCGTACCTGAGAGCTGATATTTGGGGTTTTAATATTATTTAAATGGGTTATTTATGTTTACGTTTTGAACATATTGAACCTTAATGACAATAATTGGGATCCTATTACAGTCTTTTGAGTATGTCGTATGAAGCCTTGAAAGAAAACTATATTATCATCTCTATTTACCTAACCGAGCATTATGACGATGCCACGAATCTAGGGATTTTATCTAACCCTCATGTTGTTATTTTCCTTGGAAGCCACATCTGTAAGTGCATACATGTTATACGATATGTTAATTGTATTAATATTTTATTGTTAATAGACGTTGGATGTTTGAAAAGGTAAAATGTGTTTCATTCCCTAGTCGTAGATGTAGTCATCGGCTCCACTTAGACAGTCTTTGGGTATTTAATCATGGGTCTAGCTGCACTGCTGTTTAAAGGGGGGGTAGCAATAAGCACTTCAATTCTGGTCTGAGAATTGAAACTGTGCGTAGTAATTTTTTAAGACAAATGTGAAGAGTTGCTTTGAATCCCACCTCAGGCATCCTAGAAGTGGTTTTCCATTCCTTTTCTAGGAAAATGCTGAGATGATTCCTAACTTAACCTCGCGTATAGGTCTGACAGCCCCACGGTTCGTTTTTGTTTTAATATCAAGTCAACAGTTCAAGTCATTGTGCCGAAGTCGACCCCCTCAGAACTACGTACGTCGGGAACAGGAACCACGACCTCAGATCGTCAGAGCCGACAGGCCAATACACTTACATGGTCAGATTCTTTATCCGAAGATGGGACAAGACTGTCGGACAGAAACATTCCCAAAACAAGAGTCCAGACAGGCCAAGGATCGAATATAATTAATGAGTCTGTAAGTTAAAAAGTTAAACAAGGTGGAAATCAACTATGGAATGAGATCACAATTCATTCCGAGGGCCACAATACAAAGGGGGCAAATATATTAAACAACATAGAGAATTATAAATTGGAAAACGTTAAGTAATTCAATGTTTAATATTTTCTATTAAAATTGAATCATAATTCAATTTTCTTCGAACGTTCAGTAAAATACTTCGGGGGAGGGAAAATGAGGGACGGATGAAATGAAGGATGAGAATGAAGTTATTAGGGGATGGCAGACTACTTCACAAGTTAAACGTCTCTGAAAATAATAACATATCTTAAACACAGTAAAATTTAGTACAAACCCTAATTTACGGAGAAAGACTTAAAATGAATTTCTTTAGATTAGGAGATCGCCTGATGACAATAATCTAAAAGGAGTTAACTATTGATAATTTCATAATCCATTCACCCCACCTCTGGTTACTATGAAAAATCGTAGCTACATGAAATGCTTTATAGAATTTTTGAAACTACAACTTCATGAAGTTACCCCAAAGAAAATCCACCCTTATACAAGCGATATGTCACCTCAGAAGGAAAGAAAAATCACATAAGAGAAACCACAAAAGCACGCATTTCTAGAATCATGGAAGAATAAAACCCTTTTGTCTCTTCACTCTCTGGGAGCATTCGATTGGTTTGCCAGAGTTTCAAAAGTACCAAGAAATAAAATCATCACTCCAAATTCAAATCTTTCCAGCATTTTTTAATGCATAATAAAATCTAACCCTTCTGAAGGGAAAGTTATTAGATCCTTTCATTTTAGCTCACTTTGTCTTGCCAGACTACCACCCATCCCCATAGTATTCAAATACCGGCTCGGGAGGGAAAGAGCACTCATAGAGCGCTTGCAGGCAACCTCGATTCATGCTGCGCTCTCCCCTTGCCTTTTACAGGTCCCCTCCAAAGTTAGGCATCCCGTAGTCTTGCACAGCAAAATTCAGCTTTATAAATTTACTGAAAATTTTGTGGTGGATTCTCGTCCTATCTACCAATACTTGTCTCTATGCCAAAACCTATCTCCTTTTCTCCTTTATCATCTTCCGTTAGGTAGTGTTAATCCTTAGCTAAAACTTACCAAGTTGTTTACAGAAGGTGTACCACCCAGTTTCTCGCCAGTCAAGCTGATTTGTTTGGATTCTTTGGACTCTTGAATGCTGGCACTGTCAGATTGTGCCCTGGTAACTTCATAAGATTGGTCGAGACTCCTCTGTACGTCAACTAAGTTAGCGCTTTTCTTAAAATCGACATTGTAGTGTCCTCGACTGCTGCTTTGAGGGGAAATGTCTGCGATTGGTCGGTGTTCGCCGCCTTCTATAATGTATTCTGCGGCTTGAGCAGATTCATTGACGTATCTGTTTGAGTCAGTATAACAAATGACTTCCTTCATGCGACCTCGTCCAGCTGTGTGTTGTGAATTATTAGTTTCTCCCCGAGAAACAATATCATCAAAGGCTTCGTCATTGATTAGAGGTCGATTTGTCGCTTCAAATATCCCGTTTAGAATTTCTTTTTGTTCCAAGTTGGTGGCAGGTTCCTCGTTGTGGGATACATATTGTTTATTTTCTTCAGTGCCCTCTAATTCTTGGCCCTGAAAAAAAAAAAAAAAAAAAAACTTCAGTTTAATATTAATGTACATAAAATTGGACACGTTAAGTATGTTATTCTTCCCTTCGGGTCCACAAACAAAACAGGGAAAGTATACTACGAGGGTCGAGTCATAAGTCATGGCAACTATTTTTTTTCTCGCGAACAGGAGACAACACGGAAAATCTACGATATGCATTTAGTGGAATTTTACGGAAATATCTTAAGCCGAGAAAAAAGATGAATACAATAAAACAATCCACACTATTCGTGTACAAATAAAGCAAAGAACATCACGCAAAAAGACAAACTTCTCGGCTCGTGATTTCTTTGTATTATTCTGTGGAGAAGATTTCTGCATATGAGCATACTGCAGTGGTAACAGTACAGGACCCTCTCCTCCGTTGTCTGTGACCCACCCAGCCATCCCAAATAGAGATGACATTCCAGCTGACTCCGCCATATAATGCATCGCACCTGGCAGGTCAATGGTTTTCGCCTAGACCAAGTTAGCTAATATAAACACCCCTGGTTTTTGTGGTAAATATATGAGCTAAGCTGTGGACCTCTCAATGAGTTTAAATATTTGCTAACACACTGCCTGTTATCAAATACTGAATAAGCTATGATTTGATAATGATAACATTATTTTTAATGCATATTGAGAATTGATGTTCAAAGCAAATGATAAATATAAGTCATTAAATATGTACCACAAATTCCTCAGATTCCAGATTGTTTAAATAGGTACCTGATTTCCCTTTAATCTTATGTGAAACTTTTCAGCCAGATGTGATGACTGTTATATGTGGGACTCAATGGATTTGCCTTCCGTTGGCATTTTATACTCATGGAATTTGAAGAATGACAAGTTAATAATATGATAATACTTCGCTCTAAAGCGTTTGTAACAGCTTATTGTG
Source organism: Meconema thalassinum (assembly GCA_946902985.2). Classification (NCBI taxonomy): domain Eukaryota; kingdom Metazoa; phylum Arthropoda; class Insecta; order Orthoptera; family Tettigoniidae; genus Meconema; species Meconema thalassinum. The sequence goes on along the minus strand of OX336390.1, from coordinate 12,188,411 downwards.
TGTTATTTGTTATTTTAAATACAGAACAAAATGATTCCACATAGTACTTGTGCACAGCAGGTTGTTCCCTAATGAAGGTAAGATATAAAATATAAGTAGTTTGTTGTAAAGCTAAACTTCTGTACCATTCATAATCTTTTCTACAGCCTTTTGTTCAGTAATGCAAGCAGACTGTTCTCAGGTAGTGTAACGATCACAAGAATCAAACATATTCTGGAGTACCATATGGTATCATTGTTCTAAGTATCAAATACACCAGAATTACCTCTCTGTATGCAGTTGGGCAGTGGAGTCATGAGACACAATTCACACATTCTGCTCACAATGGTACAATAATACTATACATGATTCTGATTTTAGATTGGAGCAGCTGCTCTTGTGACACTTCTCTCATGGGGCTTCTGTAATAGGGTAGAGGGAATATCTTTTCAAGGACGCAGTAAAAATAAATCGAAGGTCATAAGTATTCAATAAGAAAAGGAAGCTTGTAGTTTAACGTGACCGTTAATCGTGAGATCATGAGCCACGGGACCTCCTTTTTACGTGGAATCCGAACCACAGGACATGGCATTTCAATTCGAAAATCTCACATGCATTGACCGGGAATCGAACCCGGACTGCCTTGGTCAGAGGCATACAGCTAGACCGCTGAGCCACCATGCCCTCATAAGTATTCAATAAATTGTCCTTCTAATAAATACAGTATTTTTTGAGTTTGTTTTCATTAATGAATATTATAGTAAAAAATTGTTTAGTAACTGATGAAAACTGAGAAAAATTATGTTTGCCTTTCGTTTTGATATTGTTTTTTGTGGTTTAATGTTAACAGCAACAATTATTGGAGCTGTAGGTAGATACTGTAGTTTTAGAAACCCTCTTAGTGCCAAGAATGACAAGCCATTTTCAATGGTCATGCTGACGATTCAACATTTCCAACGATAGAATCATTATTTTCTTTGCATAATAACCAATACCTCATTCTTTCGTACATAATGTTCATAAAAGTAAATAAGGCATCTAAACCTTTTTCATTGAGGTTATTCTGATAATTGTTCAATTTTTCATTATATTTTTTTTTTTTTTGCAAAAAATCAGTTTTGAGCCTAAATTTGGTACACCTAAGAGTCATATTCGAAGAAACACTATGTTTCCAGCTGTGGAGAGTTATTAGATGCATCTGTAGGCAGAAAACTTCAACAAGAAGAAAACAACTGCACCGCAATTTTGGCGGGAATGCGCGTGAATAAGGGAGCACAAAGGGAGGGCGTGAATGAAAAACTCAAACCTATCGCGTAACGGACTTCGAAGTTAACACCGCACAGGCAAGCTTGAAACCTCACCTTTCCAACTGACACACGACTACAGCAATCTACAAACATAAGATAAACAGGGCGCTTTGGCACTTTGCAGTAGTTAAAAGGGACGTAATTCAAATGCCTCAGAATGCACCATTTTGCTTATAATGTTTCATGTTATGGAAAGGGCTAAGCTACTTAACCGCGGGTATTCCTCTGGATCCGCTATTCCCATTCATATTGACAGTAAAACTTTTTGTATAAAAATGCAGATTTTGTGTTTTGCTCGATTTTCTTTACTGAGCCTTAGGCAATATGTAAAGAATAAAAGGTTTTCTTTTTGAGAATTCCCTGAACACATCTATCCGACATGATCTAGGTCGATATGTGTGTCGTTATAGAGAGATAAATAATGATCAACAAATAACCCTAAATGTACTTTGTAAAAACGACTTTTTCAGTACCGGTACTTGATGCTTATTTTTTTATTTTAGCAAGAAGAAAGCTGATTTGATAGAGCTGAACAGGAGAAACAAGAACCAGTATCGAGAAAGCCACAATGTGTCCCACTGAAACTTAACGGGAGAAGAGTTGTAAATATTGTTGACTTTTTAGATCAAGTCGAAGATTTAGACAAACACAGCCAATTTGGTTGCACCTTCGCCAATATGGAAGTGGTTTCTGAAAAACGTCAAGGCTTAAAAAGTATTTTCGTTTTCATGTGTAACCTGTGTGGTTTAAGAAAAAACGGTTCTTTCTGAAAAATCACATACCAACCTGATGGACGTAAACACTGCCAGTGTTTGTGGTACAGTTACGACAGGCGGTGGGCACGCACAAATGGAGGAGTTCCCTCCTATGAGTAATGTCACATTCAAGAAGAACGAGGGGAAAGTGTCGGAGGTGTGGCTGGCGTGGGAGCTCGGCGAAGTAGATAAACATGGAGTCCCGTTTATCACTGTGGTCGCTGACAGTGACTGATGCAAGAGGTCATATCGCACCAACTACTCATCTTTATCTGGCGTGGTAAGTTGTTAATACTTGGCACGAGACTTAGGCAAATCCTCAACTGAAGCATTCTATTCACTTTATGCATCAACGGCCTAATTAAGTAGCTTTTGATAAAAGTAGTATTTCTGTGAACAGTAGAGCTTGATAGAAGACTTTCTTAGTGCGTCAAATTCTAGAGTAACCTTACCTTGTCGGCGCGCAACTCCAAACTTCGTCAGAGACTATCTCAGCTAAAATTTACCAAACTACGAGCTGGATTCCGCCAAATCACACAACATTTATAATTTAAATTCAAGTTCTTACTTTTCATTAGTGTTCGTATGTGATTTTACAAGAATTCCAAAAATAATGCTTCAAGTAGAATAATAAGATTACATTTTGAAATAAGTAAAAATACGAATTTTAGTGTGACTGTGCAACAGGTTAGTGGCTAAACGACAGGATCGATTTTGACGAAATTCAGCAAGTATGTCCGAAAAAATACTGTATCTCCAGACCTCTTCCCGTATCTTAGTTTTAGGGGTTCCTTCTGCCCAAATAACATTACTTTCATAAAAAAGTTTTAGATGATTTTGATCTGAGTTGGACTGAAATAATCCTTATCATTAACTTTTATATTATTTCTACCTAATTTGAAATATTAACTTACTGTGTATCATAATAACTAGGGCTCGGATTCTAGCATATTTGCATATTTCTTTCCTGAATAGTACACATTGAAAGAAGCCTTTCGGTGGTATTTTCACCTCTCAGGGACCAACAGAATTGAAATTTATCGAGCATATAAATGCTTAAAACCGCAGTTTTCGGAATAGAAGCATATAAATGAATATTCTTTTGGTTTTTGTCTAAATAGTTTGTTCTTCTTCGAATTCCCCCCCCTAATTCGGGCCCTGACCATTATTAAGGTTAAAAAAGAAAAAGAAAATATTGAAAAGCCTATCTGGTGCGATTAATAGTACTGCAGGTTTTTAACTTTTAGTGAGGTCGTTCTAGTCATTGAAACTTATATTGATTGATTTAAGAAAATCATTCAAAACTGAAAACATAGAAAACATTCTTGTTGTACAGACCAATGCAGATCTACTTCATTGACTCTCCTAATTCTAAACATTTTGTAAATGAACTTTTAAACTTTAACTTTTATAAGAAAACTTCTCTTATATATACTTGAAAAACTTGAATGCGAGTATATTGCAGTGTATCATACACACAATTAGAAAATAAAGCTCGTATATAAATGTATGTTATTGGTTTTTTCATATCACTATCCATTCTATAGTTTTTAACGGTGTTTTTGAGCATATTCTGCATATTTAACCGCATATCTATCGAACATAAAACACGGTTTTCGAGCATATCGATCCGAGCCCTAATAATTACTATCTGATGGATCAAAGCATGTTGCAACCAAAGCCTGTCACCTGGTGAGGGAAATCAGTGCAAAGCTGACACCCAATCAGAGAGACAGCTAGTGACATCTGTAGACCCGGCACATGAAACCACAACACGAGCCTGACACCTAATGGGGAATTACGGTACGGAGAAAACAGACACAAGAAAGCAAGCGCTAGTCGGCACTTTGATATTATCGCTGATAATGCACTAGAAACAGCTTCCAATAGTTCGCCATCACCGCCAGCCACAGATGTAACAGAGGAGAGGGGACAGTCGATGATGGACACAGTACAGAATAGAGTTGACAGTGGAAACAAATCGGGGACGCTGGTGGACCAAGTAAACAAGACCGAAAAATTACTAAAGGAGAAGGAACTGGAAGAAAAACTTACGAGAAACATCACTCGACAACTACAGGTCATGATGGAGGATATCACAAGCAGCATTCATATGTTGATAAAAGAAGAAATAAGAAATGAGACCGGGAAAGCAACGAACTCATATCAACACGGTGCAAATGCACCAGAAGAAATAATTCCTGTCTCAGAGGAGGAAAGAGAGTAAGGAATAGGGGAAGAAGGAAGCAAGACACGGCAACAATATCAACAGGGAGTGGTTGATTACAGGGTGTCCAAGGAAAGTGCGATGGTCACTGGAATCGAAAGAAACCTTGAGCCCGAATCGGAGAAAAATGTAAGTCGTAGGGAAGAAGAACAACAGTGGACAAGAGTGACGAGAGGAAGAAAGAGATCCAGGAGCAGACGAGTCTCTGAGGGTAAAGGGGAACAGGAAACAAGAGGAAGTATAAGGGGCACAAAACAAGGGGAGAGCAAATTGAAGGTAGTGCAGAGAGAGCCATGGTTTGGGAAACCTGACCCCGGAAACTACGGAAGAAGACATAGAAGAATACCTCCGGGAAAATGGAGTGGCTGGAGGAAATAACCTGCAGAATGGTCGGTAACACTGATACCAGGAGAGCGTTCAAAATAGGCATTCTGATGGAAGAACATGACAGAGTGTATGAGGGAGCATTTTGGCCAAAGGACGTCACATGTCGTCCCTTTCGTGACCCCTGGAGTTACAGGGGAAGATCATAAGATGGAGCATATCAAGTGAAAGTTCTCAACTGGAATGTAGAAGGATTAGAGGGTGTAACGAATCAACTACCGAGAGACATTTTCAACGGTTTCGATATCTGTACACTGACAGAGACATTTATTATCCCAGAATCAAGATGTAACGTGAAAGGATTTTATAACATACACACATTTGCTAGGAAAGGCGATAGAGGAAAGCCATCAGGTGGGGTAACATGCCTAATTAATTCGAAACTTACCCCCTTTGAAAGTCGCAGCACAAAATATTGCATGTCAGAATAGAAGTGAAATATCTTTAATTCTGTATGTCTTGAGACAATGAATTAAAAACTCATAAGGACTCATCAAAAAATGCTGAAGCTCACCTAGCAGAGAGAAGGTCAAGGAGAGAAGACATCCCGCTGGAATTGTATAGCACAGATGCCATGATCAACCGGAATTGGACCAACGCCAATCAGACATGTGGTGATAAAGTTAGCACCATGGGTACCAGAATCAGAAAGGTACCACCATAAAATATGTAAAAACATGTCCTACGACGCCTCGAATGAACTCTGCGTGTGCTCGTTATGTGACCAGTTCTGTGACACATATCACATCACACGATGTAAAAATAACTAGAAATCACTGTGCGATTATGGCAAGGACTAAACTAGTGTAAATCTATGTGCGCTTTTCTGTTAACATTAATGACTCCTGACATCTGTTGCCTATTTTCTGAAGTCATTAGATTGTTCTTATCACCATGGGAAGCGCTAGAAATAAAATGTTTCCAAGCAGATGTCTTCAGTTTTAGCGAGTCAATCGCTGATGGTTCAACATGGTTGCACCTGGTTGAACTGTAAATTACTGAGAATGATTATGAGCTGCTGTTGGCAGCACTGTGTCCTTGACAGGGTGAATTAGGAATTCAAATGTATCCAATAAAACAACTAACCATATTTAAAACCCATGGAGTGACAATTTATTTTTTTTGCCACAGAGAGCATTATAATTTTCTTATACTTATTCGGGTTAATTTCTTCGGGTCGGGGGAAGCCACATGGTTCTGATATGCTGTACCAACAATTTTGTATTTAAGACATGTTCGAAATAAGCACTTCAATTCTGGTCTGAGAATTGAAACTGTGCGTAGTAATTTTTTAAGACAAATGTGAAGAGTTGCTTTGAATCCCACCTCAGGCATCCTAGAAGAGGTTTTCCATTCCTTTTCTAGGAAAATGCTGAGATGATTCCTAACTTAACCTCGCGTATAGGTCTGACAGCCCCATGGTTCGTTTTTGTTTTAATATCAAGTCAACAGTTCAAGTCATTGTGCCGAAGTCGACCCCCTCAGACCTACGTACGTCGGGAACAGGAACCACGACCTCAGATCGTCAGAGCCGACAGACCAATACACTTACATGGTCAGATTCGCTATCCGAAGATGGGACAAGACTGTCGGACAGAAACATTCCCAAAACAAGAGTCCAGACAGGCCAAGGATCGAATATAATTAATGAGTCTGTAAGTTAAAAAGTTAAACAAGGTGGAAATCAACTATGGAATGAGATCACAATTCATTCCGAGGGCCACAATACAAAGGGGGAAAATATATTAAACAACATAGAGAATTATAAATTGGCAAAACGTTAAGTAATTCAATATTTAATATTTTCTATTAAAATAGAATCATAATTCAATTTTCTTCGAACGTTCAGTAAAATACTTGGGGGAGGGAAAATGAGGGACGGATGAAATGAAGGATGAGAATGAAGTTATTAGGGGATGGCAGACTACTTCACAAGTTAAACGTCTCTGAAAATAATAACATATCTTAAACACAGTAAAATTTAGTACAAACCCTAATTTACGGAGAAAGACTTAAAATGAATTTCTTTAGATTAGGAGATAGCCTGATGACAATAATCTAAAAGGAGTTAACTATTGATAATTTCATAATCCATTCACCCCACCTCTGGTTACTACGAAAAATCGTAGCTACATGAAATGCTTTATAGAATTTTTGAAACTACAACTTCATGAAGTTTCCCCAAAGAAAATCCACCCTTATACAAGCGATATGTCACCTCAGAAGGAAAGAAAAATCACAAAAGAGAAACCACAAAAGCACGCATTTCTAGAATCATGGAAGAATAAAACCCTTTTGTCTCTTCACTCTCTGGGAGCATTCGATTGGTTTGCCAGAGTTTCAAAAGTACCAAGAAATAAAATCATCACTCCAAATTCAAATCTTTCCAGCATTTTTCAATGCATAATAAAATCTAACCCTTCTGAAGGGAAAGTTATTAGATCCTTTCATTTTAGCTCACTTTGTCTTGCCAGACTACCACCCATCCCCATAGTATTCAAATACCGGCTCGGGAGGGAAAGAGCACTCATAGAGCGCTTGCAGGCTACCTCGATTCATGCTGCGTTCTCCCCTTGCCTTTTACAGGTCCCCCCCAAAGTTAGGCATCCCGTAGTCTTGCACAGCAAAATTCAGCTTTATAAATTTACTGAAAATTTTGTGGTGGATTCTCATCCTATCTACCAATACTTGTCTCTATGCCAAAACCTATCTCCTTTTCTCCTTTATCATCTTCCGTTAGGTAGTGTTAATCCTTAGCTAAAACTTACCAAGTTGTTTACAGAAGGTGTACCACCCAGTTTCTCGCCAGTCAAGCTGATTTGGTTGGATTCTTTGGACTCTTGAATGCTGGCACTGTCAGATTGTGCCCTGGTAACTTCATAAGATTGGTCGAGACTCCTCTGTACGTCAACTAAGTTAGTGCTTTTCTTAAAATCGACATTGTAGTGTCCTCGACTGCTGCTTTGAGGGGAAATGTCTGCGATTGGTCGGTGTTCGCCGCCTTCTATAATGTATTCTGCGGCTTGAGCAGATTCATTGACGTATCTGTTTGAGTCAGTATAACAAATGACATCCTTCATGCGACCTCGTCCAGCTGTGTGTTGTGAATTATTAGTTTCTCCCCGAGAAACAATATCATCAAAGGCTTCGTCATTGATTAGAGGTCGATTTGTCGCTTCAAATATCCCGTTTAGAATTTCTTTTTGTTCCAAGTTTGTGGCAGGTTCCTCGTTGTGGGATACATATTGTTTATTTTCTTCAGTGCCCTCTAATTCTTGGTCCTGAAAAAAAAAAAAAAAACTTCAGTTTAATATTAATGTACATAAAATTGGACACGTTAAGTATGTTATTCTTCCCTTCGGGTCCACAAACAAAACAGGGAAAGTATACTACGAGGGTCGAGTCATAAGTCATGGCAACTATTTTATTTCTCGCGAACAGGAGACAACACGGAAAATCTACGATATGCATTTAGTGGAATTTTACGGAAATATCTTAAGCCGAGAAAAAAGATGAATACAATAAAACAATCCACACTATTCGTGTACAAATAAAGCAAAAAACATCACGCAAAAAGACAAACTTCTCGGCTCGTGATTTCTTTAAGATTTCTGCATATGAGCATACTGCAGTGGTAACAGTACAGGACCCTCTCCTCCGTTGTCTGTGACCCACCCAGCCATCCCAAATAGAGATGACATTCCAGCTGACTCCGCCATATAATGCATCGCATCTGGCAGGTCAATGGTTTTCGCCTAGACCACGTTAGCTAATATAAACACCCCTGGTTTTTGTGGTAAATATATGAGCCTCTTCTATGTGAAATCAAGCTAAGCTGCGGACCTCTCAATGATTTTAAATATTTGCTAACACACTGTCTGTTATCAAATACTGAATAAGCTATGATGTGATAATGATAACATTATTTTTAATGCATTTGAGAATTGATGTTCAAAGCAAATGATAAATATAAGTCATTAAATATGTACCACAAATTGCTCAGATTCCAGATTGTTTAAATAGGTACCTGATTTCCCTTTAATCTTATGTGAAACTTTTCAGCCAGATGTGATGACTGTTATATGTGGGACTCAATGGATTTGCCTTCCGTTGGCATTTTATACTCATGGAATTTGAAGAATGACAAGTTAATAATATGATAATACTTCGCTCTAAAGCGTTTGTAACAGCCTATTGTGTGTTATTTGTTATTTTAAATACAGAACAAAATGATTCCACATAGTACTTGTGCACAGCAGGTTGTTCCCTAATGAAGGTAAGATATAAAATATAAGTAGTTTGTTGTAAAGCTAAACTTCTGTACCATTCATAATCTTTTCTACATCCTTTTGTTCAGTAATGCAAGCAGACTGTTCTCAGGTAGTGTAACGATCAAGAGAATCAAACATATTCTGGAGTACCATATGGTATCATTGTTCTAAGTATCAAATACACCAGAATCACCTCTCTGTATGCAGTTGGGCAGTGGAGTCATGAGACACAATTCACACATTCTGCTCACAATGGTACAATAATACTATACATGATTCTGATTTTAGATTGGAGCAGCTGCTCTTGTGACACTTCTCTCATGGGGCTTCTGTAATAGGGTAGAGGGAATATCTTTTCAAGGATGCAGTAAAAATAAATCGAAGGTCATAAGTATTCAATAAGAAAAGGAAGCTTGTAGTTTAACGTGACCGTTAATCGTGAGATCATGAGCCACGGGACCTCCTTTTTACGTGGAATCTGAACCACAGGACATGGCATTTCAATTCGAAAATCTCACATGCGTTGACCGGGAATCGAACCCGGACCGCCTTGGTGAGAGGCATACAGCTAGACCGCTGAGCCACCATGCCCTCATAAGTATTCAATAAATTGTCCTTCTAATAAATACAGTATTTTTTGAGTTTGTTTTCATTAATGAATATTATAGTAAAAAATTGTTTAGTAACTGATGAAAACTGAGAAAAATTATGTTTGCCTTTCGTTTTGATATTGTTTTTTGTGGTTTAATGTTAACAGCAACAATTATTGCAGCTGTAGGTAGATACTGTAGTTTTAGAAACCCTCTTAGTGCCAAGAATGACAAGCCATTTTCAATGGTCATGCTGACTATTCAACATTTCCAACGATAGAATCATTATTTTCTTTGCATAATAACCAATACCTCATTCTTTCGTACATAATGTTCATAAAAGTAAATAAGGCATCTAAACCTTTTTCATTGAGGTTATTCTGATAATTGTTCAATTTTTCTTCTTCTTCTTCGTCGCGAATGGGTCTCTTAGGACCACGCGGAATCAACAATGGTTAGCCTTTCTTGCAGCCCAGTACTCCTTCATACGCAACGAATGGGTTTGCTTCCGTTGTGCAGACCAGATATGGTGGTATGGCCGTCTTTCTTCATCCTCGAAACCCCGTGTGAGTGCAAATGTTCTGATGACATTTCGGTCTAGGAGATTTGGCGATCCTAATTCTTGCAAGTCTTTTTCAGTCTGTTTGTACCAATTTGATCTAGTTGTTTTGTTTTTCAAGTATGTGTGAATTTTGTGAGTTAGTCTATTTGGGTCCATTCTTTCCAGGTGCCCCAAGAATTGGATTCGTCGCATACGCATTTTGTCTGTGATTTTGGAGATGGTTTTATATATTTCAGCATTTGGCTTTGGAAGATGAACACCATCTTTGATTCTCGGCCCTAAGATTTTCGTTCAATTTTTCATTATATATATATATTTTTTTTTTTTGCAAAACATCAGTTTTGAGCCTAAATTAAGTACACCTAAGAGTCATATTCGAAGAAACACTATGTTTCCAGCTGTGGAGAGTTATTAGATGCATCTGTAGGCAGAAAACTTCAACAAGAAGAAAACAACTGCACCACAATTTTGGCGGGAATGCGCGTGAATAGAGGAGCACAAAGGGAGGGCGTGAATGAAAAGCTCAAACCTATCGCGTAACGGACTTCGAAGTTAACACCGCACAGGCAAGCTTGAAACCTCACCTTTCCAACTGACACACGACTACAGCAATCTACAAACATAAGATAAACAGCGAGCTTTCGCACTTTGCAGTAGTTAAAAGGGACGTAATTCAAATGCCTCAGAATGCACCATTTTGCTTATAATGTTTCATGTTACGGAAAGGGCTAAGCTACTTAACCGCGGGTATTCCTCTGGATCCGCTATTCCCATTCATATTGACAGTAAAACTTTTTGTATAAAAATGCCGATTTTGTGTTTTGCTCGATTTTCTTTACTGAGCCTTAGGCAATATGTAAAAAATAAAAGGTTTTCTTAGTGAGAATTCCCTGAACACATCTATCCGACATGATCTAGGTCGATATGTGTGTCGTTATAGAGAGATAAATAATGATCAACAAATAACCCTAAATGTACTTTGTAGAAACGACTTTTTCAGTACCGGTACTTGATGCTTATTTTTTTAATTTAGCAAGAAGAAGGCTGATTTGATAGAACTGAACAGGAGAAACAAGAACCAGCATCGGGAAAGCCACAACGTGTCCCACTGAAACTTAACGGGAGAAGAGTTGTAAATATTGTTGACTTTTTAGATCAAGTCGAAGATTTAGACAAACACAGCCAATTTGGTTGCACCTTCGCCAATATGGAAGTGGTTTCTGAAAAACGTCAAGGCTTAAAAAGTATTTTCGTTTTCATGTGTAACCTGTGTGGTTTAAGAAAAAACGGTTCTTTCTGAAAAATCACATACCAACCTGATGGACGTAAACACTGCCAGTGTTTGTGGTACAGTTACGACAGGCGTTGGGCACGCACAAATGGAGGAGTTCCCTCCTATGAGTAATGTCACATTCAAGAAGAACGAGGAGAAAGTGTCGGAGGTGTGGCTGGCGCGGGAGCTCGGCGAAGTAGATAAACATGGAGTCCCGTTTATCACTGTGGTCGCTGACAGTGACTGATGCAAGAGGTCATATCGCACCAACTACTCATCTTTATCTGGCGTGGTAAGTTGTTAATACTTGGCACGAGACTTAGGCAAATCCTCAACTGAAGCATTCTATTCACTTTATGCATCAACGGCCTAATTAAGTAGCTTTTGATAAAAGTAGTATTTCTGTGAACAGTAGAGCTTGATAGCAGACTTTCTTAGTGCGTCAAATTCTAGAGTAGCCTTACCTTGTCGGCGCGCAACTCCAAACTTCGTCAGAGACTTTCTCAGCTGAAATTTACCAAACTACGAGCTGGATTCCGCCAAATCACACAACATTTGTAATTTAAATTCAAGTTCTTACTTTTCATTAGTGTTCGTATGTGATTTTACAAGAATTCCAAAAATAATGCTTCAAGTGGAATAATAAGATTACATTTTGAAATAAGTAAAAATACGAATTTTAGTGTGACTGTGCAACAGGTTAGTGGCTAAACGACAGGATCGATTTTGACGAAATTCAGCAAGTATGTCCGAAAAAGTACTGTATCTCCAGACCTCTTCCCGTATCTTAGTTTTAGGGGTTCCTTCTGCCCAAATAACATTACTTTCATAAAAAAGTTTTAGATGATTTTGATCTGAGTTGGACTGAAATAATCCTTATCATTAACTTTTATATTATTTCTACCTAATTTGAAATATTAACTTACTGTGTATCATAATAACTAGGGCTCGGATTCTAGCATATTTGCATATTTTTTTCCTGAATAGTACACATTAAAAGAAGCCTTTCGGTGGCATTTTCACCTCTCAGGGACCAACAGAATTGAAATTTATCGAGCATATAAATGCATAAAACCGCGGTTTTCAAAATAGAAGCATATAAATGCATATTCTTTTGGTTTTTGTCTAAATAGTTTGTTCTTCTTCGAATTCCCCCCCTAATTCGGGTCCTGACCATTATTAAGGTTAAAAAAGAATAACAATATATTGAAAAGCCTATCTGGTGCGAATAATAGTACCGCAGGTTTTTAACTTTTAGTGAGGTCGTTCTCGTCATTGAAACTTATATTGATTGATTTAAGAAAATCATTCAAAACTGAAAACATAGAAAACATTCTTGTTGTACAGACCAATGCAGATCTACTTCATTGACTCTCCTAATTCTAAACATTTTGTAAATGAACTTTTAAACTTTAACTTTTATAAGAAAACTTCTCTTATATATACTTGAAAAACTTGAATGCGAGTATATTGCAGTGTATCATACACACAATTAGAAAATAAAGCTCGTATATAAATGTATGTTATTGGTTTTTTCATTTCACTATCCATTCTATAGTTTTTAACGGTGTTTTTGAGCATATTCTGCATATTTAACCGCATATCATGGATTTTTCGAGCATATCTATCGAGCATAAAACACGGTTTTCGAGCATATCGATCCGAGCCCTAATAATTACTATCTGATGGATCAAAGCATGTTGCAACCAAAGCCTGTCACCTGGTGAGGGAAATCAGTGCAAAGCTGACACCCAATCAGAGAGACAGCTAGTGACATCTGTAGACCCGGCACATGAAACCACAACACGAGCCTGACACCTAATGGGGAATTACGGTACGGAGAAAACAGACACAAGAAAGCAAGCGCTAGTCGGCACTTTGATATTATCGCTGATAATGCGCTAGAAACAGCTTCCAATAGTTCGCCATCACCGCCAGCCACAGATGTAACAGAGGAGAGGGGACAGTCGATGATGGACACAGTACAGAATAGAGTTGACAGTGGAAACAAATCGGGGACGCTGGTGGACCAAGTAAACAAGACCGAAAAATTACTAAAGGAGAAGGAACTGGAAGAAAAACTTACGAGAAACATCACTCGACAACTACAGGTCATGATGGAGGATATCACAAGCAGCATTCATGTGTTGATAAAAGAAGAAATAAGAAATGAGACCGGGAAAGCAACGAACTCATATCAACACGGTGCAAATGCACCAGAAGAAATAATTCCTGTCTCAGAGGAGGAAAGAGAGTACGGAATAGGGGAAGAAGGAAGCAAGACACGGCAACAATATCAACAGGGAGTGGTTGATTACAGGGTGTCCAAGGAAAGTGCGATGGTCACTGGAATCGAAAGAAACCTTGAGCCCGAATCGGAGAAAAATGTAAGTCGTAGGGAAGAAGAACAACAGTGGACAAGAGTGACGAGAGGAAGAAAGAGATCCAGGAGCAGACGAGACTCTGAGGGTAAAGGGGAACAGGAAACAAGAGGAAGTATAAGGGGCACAAAACAAGGGGAGAGCAAATTGAAGGTAGTGCAGAGAGAGCCATGGTTTGGGAAACCTGACCCCGGAAACTACGGAAGAAGACATAGAAGAATACCTCCGGGAAAATGGAGTGGCTGGAGGAAATAACCTGCAGAATGGTCGGTAACACCGATACCAGGAGAGCGTTCAAAATAGGCATTCTGATGGAAGAACATGACAGAGTGTATGAGGGAGCATTTTGGCCAAAGGACGTCACATGTCGTCCCTTTCGTGACCCCTGGAGTTACAGGGGAAGATCATAAGATGGAGCATATCAAGTGAAAGTTCTCAACTGGAATGTAGAAGGATTAGAGGGTGTAACGAATCAACTACCGAGAGACATTTTCAACGGTTTCGATATCTGTACACTGACAGAGACATTTATTATCCCAGAATCAAGATGTAACGTGAAAGGATTTTATAACATACACGCATTTGCTAGGAAAGGCGATAGAGGAAAGCCATCAGGTGGGGTAACATGCCTAATTAATTCGAAACTTACCCCCTTTGAAAGTCGCAGCACAAAATATTGCATGTCAGAATAGAAGTGAAATATCTTTAATTCTGTATGTCTTGAGACAATGAATTAAAAACTCATAAGGACTCATCAAAAAATGCTGAAGCTCACCTAGCAGAGAGAAGGTCAAGGAGAGAAGACATCCCGCTAGAATTGTATAGCACAGATGCCATGATCAACCGGAATTGGACCAACGCCAATCAGACATGTGGTGATAAAGTTAGCACCATGGGTACCAGAATCAGAAAGGTACCACCATAAAATATGTAAAAACATGTCCTACGACGCCTCGAATGAACTCTGCGTGTGCTCGTTATGTGACCAGTTCTGTGACACATATCACATCACACGATGTAAAAATAACTAGAAATCACTGTGCGATTATGGCAAGGACTAAACTAGTGTAAATCTATGTGCGCTTTTCTGTTAACATTAATGACTCCTGACATCTGTTGCCTATTTTCTGAAGTCATTAGATTGTTCTTATCACCATGGGAAGCGCTAGAAATAAAATGTTTCCAAGCAGATGTCTTCAGTTTTAGCGAGTCAATCGCTGATGGTTCAACATGGTTGCACCTGGTTGAACTGTAAATTACTGAGAATGATTCTTCCCAACTTTTGTGCTTAATTTTTAATGCTTTGTAAAAATGCTATGCAAAATTCATAATTCATTTGATACATTAAAATATAATGCCAGTTGAAGGTAATTTTACAATCATGTGTGAAACCCTAAATTTTCTGCTGCACAGTGGGCAAAGAGACCTGAATCTCAAAGGGTTAAAACAAGAATAGGAAAGCTAGTATGCATATACGATAGGCCAGAGTGCAGCGCGATAGACATAGTGGACGATATACAGAGAGCGTTGGACACTATTGAGGCAAATGAAAGAGGAATATTCGCGGGCGATCTGAACTGCCCAGTGAATAAACCAAATCGCAAAGCGGAATTAGTTCTAGATTATCTGTTAGGGGAAGGGCTCACATTAGTGAATAACAAAAATACATTCACGTACATATGCCACAATGGAGGAAGTGCCATAGACCTCACACTCATTAGAGGTTTTGATATACTGGAACATAATCTTCTGACAAGCAATGAGGCAGCGCTAATCAGGAAACACATTCCATTAAGAACGACACTCAGGACAACCATGTCCACGGGAAAACTAATGAAGACACAAATGATACAAAGGAGGTTGGAGCCACAAATACTTCAGGAGAATATTGGTAAGGTTCCACGCATACTCCTTGATATTGATGAAGGACAGCTGGAAGAGGCCATGGCGGGAATAAGGCAATTCATTGAGGAAGAAAACACAGCATTGTGGTGCATCAGGAAATGACAACTATGTCACCGAAAAGAAGCTTTTCATTTTTAAGACATTCTTTTCTTGTATGGCCATAACTACGTAGGTTATTCAGTATTTATTTGTGCAACTATCGTCAGTCCCAGCGCTAAGAAGGTGCTCTTCACCGGCGTAAAGAACGAGTATTGTACAACTTGCGCCCGCACCGAGACAAAAGGAGAACCGGCCAAGACACACACCGGCTATAACAATTGGAACATGACTCAAGAGCTCTACAAGTATGGAAGCTGCGAGGGCTTCCAGAGAAGTGAGGAAATGTATAATGAAGACACACACCGGCTATAAGAATTGGAACATGACTCGGAGCTCTACAAGTATGGAAGCTGCGAGGGCTTCCAGAGAAGTGAGGAAATGTATAATGAAGACACACACCTGCTGTAAGAATTGGAACATGACTCGGAGCTCTACTAGTATGGAAGCTGCGAGGGCTTCCAGAGAAGTGAGGATATGTATAACGAAGACACACACCTGCTATAACAATTGGAACATGACTCAGAGCTCTACTAGTATGGAAGCTGCGATCATTTGCGAGGGCTTCCAGGGAAGTGAGGAAATGTATAACGAAGACACACACCGGCTATAACAATTGGAACATGACTCAGAGCTCTACAAGTATGGAAGCTGCGAGGGCTTCCGGAGAAGTGAGGACATGTATAACGAAGACACACCTGCTATAAGAATTGGAACATGACTCAGAGCTCTACAAGTATGAAAGCTGCGAGGGCTTCCGGAGAAGTGAGGAAAAGTATAATGAAGACACACACCTGCTGAAAGAATTGGAACATGACTCAGAGCTCTACTAGTATGGAAGCTGCGATCATTTGCGAGGGCTTCCAGAGAAGTGAGGAAATGTATAATGAAGACACACACCTGCTATAAGAATTGGAACATGACTCAGAGCTCTACAAGTATGGAAGCTGCGAGGGCTTCCAGAGAAGTGAGGAAATGTATAACGAAGACACACACCTGCTATAACAATTGGAACATGACTCAGAGCTCTACTAGTATGGAAGCTGCGATCATTTGCGAGGGCTTCCAGAGAAGTGAGGAAATGTATAATGAAGACACACACCTGCTATAAGAATTGGAACATGACTCAGAGCTCTACTAGTATGGAAGCTGTGATCATTTGCGAGGGCTTCCAGAGAAGTGAGGAAATGTATAATGAAGACACACACCTGCTATAAGAATTGGAACATGACTCAGAGCTCTACAAGTATGGAAGCTGCGAGGGCTTCCAGAGAAGTGAGGAAATGTATAACGAAGACACACACCTGCTATAACAATTGGAACATGACTCAGAGCTCTACTAGTATGGAAGCTGCGATCATTTGCGAGGGCTTCCAGAGAAGTGAGGAAATGTATAACGAAGACACACACCTGCTGTAAGAATTGGAACATGACTCAGAGCTCTACAAGTATGGAAGCTGCGAGGGCTTCCAGAGAAGTGAGGATATGTATAACGAAGACACACACCTGCTATAAGAATTGGAACATGACTCAGAGCTCTACTAGTATGGAAGCTGCGATCATTTGCGAGGGCTTCCAGAGAAGTGAGGAAATGTATAACGAAGACACACACCTGCTGTAAGAATTGGAACATGACTCAGAGCTCTACAAGTATGGAAGCTGCGAGGGCTTCCAGAGAAGTGAGGATATGTATAACGAAGACACACACCTGCTATAAGAATTGGAACATGACTCAGAGCTCTACTAGTATGGAAGCTGCGAGGGCTTCCAGAGAAGTGAGGAAATGTATAACGAAGACACACACCTGCTATAACAATTGGAACATGACTCAGAGCTCTACTAGTATGGAAGCTGCGATCATTTGCGAGGGCTTCCAGAGAAGTGAGGAAATGTATAACATTAGGTGTGCTAAGCTGATCGCAGATGGTGATAGCAGCGTGTACGAAAGAATTTTAGAGACTAGGCCGTATAAATGTTTGACTGTAGAAAAGGTAGAGTGTAAGAACCATTTGCTGAGAAATATGTGCACTCGTTTGAAGAATATTTCTAATTCCAAAACTGAGAAACCTTCAGTCATGCTTCGCAAAAGGATTGGGAACAATTTGTTACGCTGCAGGGTTGCATTGACCAAAGCCACTGAGCACAGAATAAGAGAAGACCAGCCCATAAATGAAAAAATTGAAAACCAGAAGAAAGACACACTGAATATCCCTAGCCACGTGATTGGTGACCACAAGGGGTGTGCAGAGAGGGGCTGGACACAACAACTGCTCCAGTCGATTCTAACCTTGTGCATCGCCTCGCTTCTGTTGGTCTGTATGCTTTGATTTGGGATGTTTTCATAGATGTTAGCCGTCACAGCTTCAGCTGTAAATAGCAACTATGTTCAGCATTACAACTCTGCAGTTGCTAAGTTCATTGGCGGGAAAAGAATAAATTTTGCATCGACCGAGTCATACCAGGGGCGATGTTCTGCTGCTGTTGTTCAGCACAACTCTGGTATGGCCAATTACAAGCTTCACAAAACACTGTATAGTTCAAGTCCAGGATTGTTTGCGAAAGGGACAGATGTAAAAAGAAAAAAGAAGGCTGATAGTCGGAAGAAGTCTACACTAATCACTGAAGAGAAGGATTATAGCCCGGCGGCACAAAGACCCGATATAGACGAAGAGTTGATGAGTTCCTGAATAGTCTCCACAGATCAAAGGAAGAGTTTGAAAGAATTGAACGAGAAACAATTCAATTAACGAATGGCTGGAACTACGCAGAAACATACTCGCTGCGTCGACCTTTGGGCGAGTTTTTGAATGAGAGCAAGAACTGGGTGCGAGCCATTAGTGAAGCAAATCCTCTACACTGCATTTGATTGTGAGGCAATGGAGTATGGCCGAAGGAACGAGGAGTCAGCTCGCAACGAACTCGCTTTTTCGATTGACGAAAAAATAGAAAAATGTGGTCTCTTTATCGATACAGTTTCCTTTTTTCGGAGCCAGTCTCGACGGGCTAGTCAATGATGATACAGTCATAGAAATAAAGTGCCCTTCGTCGGCTAAGGACTTTACTCCAGACGAAGCTATCAAGAAACACAAGGCCACTTTTTGGGCAGTAAACAAGAAGGGAGAAATCTGGGAAGCCCAAAAAAAAATCACCTATTCAATTTCCAAATACAAGTCAACTTGAAGTGACAAAAAGGAAGTACTGCATTTTTGCCTTGTGGACCCCAAAAGGAATCAAAACAGCAAAAATAGAATGAGGTGAGACCTTTTGGAAAAAAGAAATGTTCCCAATGTTACATAGGTCTACTTCCAGAAATAGTTGACCCTAGACACAGCCGCTCCTTGCCTATAAGAAACCCTGCTTACATAGTGGAAGCCCAAAGGATGGCTGAGAAGAAGAAGGCTAACAAAACAGTAAATAAAATGTAATTTGTGTATGTAATTCACAACTATTTGTATATAAAAGTTTGTAACCGCTTTTCGGCCTCTTGTCTAAGATCGGAGTGGTTTCTTTTTCATGTAAATTATGAGTACAAACTACTTTTGTCACAATTATTGCATTATTAGGCCTATAATTGAACTTTAGGATGTCATTGCGTTTTGTTTCATGCAATTTGTAACTATCAGTAATCTTCGTAAATTACGAGTATACGTTACTTTCCAAATTAATTATGTTTATTTTGCTCAATTTCTTTATAGAATTGCTGCAACTCTGCTCCACTCTTGTCAGCATAGACTTGCTCTCTTTGTTTGTAGTTGTAAAGCGATTACCCTGTCTGAGATTGGGCAAAACTTGTCACACACTGACTCGTGATTTTGTCAACAATAACAGAAACTCCATTCCAGTGATAATTATCATCATTACCAGAGTACTTCATTTTGTTGCTGAGCTAGGCCATCTTGTTTCACTTAGTCCCAAAATGTTTATCTTGGATCACGTTCTGCAACATTCCTGACTGATATGATGATTTCACATTCCACATACCTATATTCATATTTCTCAGAGCTCTTTTCGTCGTATTCCTTCCTGGAGATCCGAATGAGGGAATTGAAACTCCAGAACATTTTACTTACAAGCAAATCAACGCAGTTAAAGCGAAGTTCCGTAAATAGTTGTGTGGAGTGTACAGTTGTAATACAAGTTGACTTTGTATACAACTGATACTCTATATAGGGGTCATAGATGTAATATTTCACGGTGATTGTGAAGGGGAGACCTTCTAGGAAAGGTACTGAACAGTATGTACCAAAAATCTAGTTTATTATGATCGCAGATATAAAAGCTCCAACCTTGAGTGGTTGTCTTCTAATGGTATTCCCCACAACCTATCACAAACCTGAGTGGATTTGCTATTTCACAAATTGCACGTACAAAATTTTAATTTACTTTAAGAAAAAACATGAATACAGTATAAAGTTTGACGGAAGGAACTCAAATGTACATAAGGGAGGGGCCCTGGCAGTCATTGCCGTGGGGCCCATGATCGCTCTCTATGGCCCTGCGTGCTCAACGTGTGGTTTTGGTTGCCACCGTGCAACCTAATTGAGCTTGTGTGGGCGCAGGCGAAATCTTATGTTGCAAGAAAAAAACAATACGTTCTGAATAGCAGACGAGAGAATTACGGACGAGGCAGAGATTGACAGCGTCACAACATCTACTTGGGCAGGTTGCGTAAGTCATGCAGAAAGACTGAAGGAAGATTATAACAGAGAAATCGGCTGAGTGGAGCATAATTGCATGACTTGTTTCATAGCAACACTGTGTGATGGGCGGAAGAGCAGTCTGTCGACATCAAATTGAGTGTGTCTATGTGCAAAACACATAATAAGCGCTCCTCCCTCTGGCAATGTCGGTAATGCAGATCACGGGACACATACAGCTGACTCTAGTAATCACCTCTCAGCTGGCCATTTCTGTAACTAAAACGCGATTCACGAGTCAAGTTTCGCCCCCTCTGATCTTCTCAAGGCTGGAGGAGGAATGTTGCAGAGGAGAGGCAGGCTCCGAATAAATCCGGTAATTATACGCATTGCTTGGTTGAGCTGGACATACGTTGTTGTTGGTTTTTTTTTTTTTTTTTTTTTTTTTTTTACCGAGCGCTATAATCCAAGTTGAACAGCAGTATTCAGCAACAGAATACGAAATGGCTAAAGCAGGGGTTCTTAGGATTTGAGCTTTTGCTCCCCATTATGTGCCAGCAAGTTTCTGCAGGATATTATTGTAGTTTTGAATTTAGCAGCCACATTTGAGAGATGTTGTTTGAAAGTTAGGGATCTATCCAATGTTATTCCCAAATATTTTAGGCGATCTACTGTATGGCAATAAAAGGCCTCTGGCTCTGACTTCTGGTTTATAATTATAGAAGTATTATCCAGAGTTGGGATCTGACAGTTCAGCGGAGAACTGTTCCATAAACCATCATACAAGATTGAGACCACAAACATAGTCAACATAGCCAACAAAGAAATAGAAAGGGTTAAATCGGCAACATACTTAGGTATCACACTAGATAGTACACTAACCTGGGAAAATCATGTAGAAAATGTAAAACATAAAATCAGCCCTATAATTGGTATTATTTTCAGATTAAGATACAGCTGTCTTACTAGCCAACAATTGAAAAATATATACTTTGCTCTGATACATTCACATCTAATGTACATGAATTTCATATGGGGATATTGTAAGAAGGAGCTGATAAAAGAACTTGAGATACTCCAGAAACGTGCTATAAAATCTATCTTTGGATTTCCTTGGCTCACACCCTCAAATGAATTAAACTCAAGAACAAAAATTATGCCACTGCAAAAACAAATAGCTATGTCAGCAACAGTATTTGTATACAAATTAGAAAACAAATTGATACACACACATCCATTTTACCCATGCAAATGACATTCATCATTATGCAACAAGAGGAGTAAATCAAATATTCACCAGCCATTCCCAATCCATTAAATTTGGAACTAAAGGAATTATGTCCTCTATAATAAAAGAATACAACTCGCTACCATTAGGCATAAGGGAAAGTTTCTCTATAAAAACATTTAAGAGGAAAACAAAAGACTTCCTATTAAGGAAAGAATAGCCCATATACAATAGCCTTAAGCAATGCAATGTATCATACCGAATCATCTCTGTAAAGTTAGTCACTAGCAATCTAATATAAGTTACTATTAAATTAAACAATAATGTTACAAAAATTGTATATATGCCATTCTGTAACTATGTTACTTGATTATCCCTAACACGAGCTCAGGCTCATTGGGACCTATGTAAATAAATAAATAAATAAATAAATAAATAAATAAACTGAAGGCAGTGTAGCCACGAATGCTGCTGGCCACCCTCCCGCTCTTTTCCTCATGCTCATAATATCATCAGCACCGTTATTACTTTTATGACATAAACTCTGACCACAATCTGGTTGTAATGAAATGCAGATTGAACTTGAAGAAACTGAAGAAAAGCCAAAAGCCAAAAAGATGGGCAATAGACAGACTGAAAGTGAAGGATGTAAATGAAAGATTCAAGAAGAGTATAAAGGAAGGACTAATCAAAACCCCTAAACAAACTTCAATTGCAGACGAATGGGCACTTTTGAAGAATGAAATAAAATCCGCAGAAGAAAACATTGGTAGGAAAGAAAGAATAGGTAGAAAACCGTGGATCACTCAGGATATACTAGAATTGATGGATGAAAGGCGGAAACACAAGAATCTAAGAGATGAAAAGGGGAAAGCAGAATACAGACGTCTGAGAAATGAGGTTAACAAGAAGTGCAAGGAAGCGAAAGAAGAATGGTTGAAAGAGAAATGTGCAGGTATAGAATATTGTCTGAAATTAGGAAAAGTAGACACAGCTTATCGAAGGATTAAGAATACTTTTGGGGAAAAGAAGACTAAGTCTTGTAATATTAAGGACACAAATGGAAAGCCTCTAACAGATAGGGAAGAAAAGGTTGAGAGATGGAAAGCTTACATAGAGTGCTTGTATAAGGGAAAGGAGATTGAGAATCATGTAATGGAAAGGGAGGAGGAAATTGATGAGGATGCAAAAGGAGATTTAATATTGAGATCAGAATTTGACAGAGCATTAGAGGACTTAGGCAGGAACAAAGCACCAGGCATAGATGATATACCGATTGAGTTGCTACGCTGCATAGGAGATGAAGGTCTGATCAGGTTATTTCACTTGGTGTGTAGGATTTATGAGACGGGTGAGGTACCCCCTGATTTCAAGAAGAATGTTATCATCCCTATACCAAAGAAAGTGGGAGCTGACAGATGTGAAGATTACCATACAATCAGCTTGATTACTCATGCTTCAAAGATCCTGTCTAGAATAATTTACAAGAGGATTGAAAGCCAGATAGAAACGGAGTTGGGTGAAGACCAGTTTGGTTTCAGGAGAAATGTAGGAACAAGGGAAGCTGTACTAAGTCTTAGGCTGATTTTGGAAGGTAGAATAAGGAAAGATAAGAGAACATTCATGGCATTTGTAGACTTAGAAAAGGCTTTTGATAATGTTGATTGGACTAAATTGTTTGACATTTTGAAATCTATTGGAATAAAGTACAGGGATAGGAGGGTGATATACAATCTATACAGAAACCAGACAGCAGTCATTCGAGCTGAAGGACATGAGAGAGAAGCTGGTATTCAGAAAGGTGTAAGGCAAGGCTGCAACTTATCACCCATACTTTTCAATCTTTACATTGAACAAGCAATGAAGGAAATTGGAGAAAAATTTAAAGTGGGAGTGAAGATTCAAGGAGAAATAATTTCAACTCTGAGATTTGCTGATGACATCGTCATCTTGGCCGACAAGTCTGAGGATTTGAATGAGTTTTTGAATGGTATGGATTCCATCTTACGGAAGGAATTCATGATGAAAATTAATAAATGTAAAACAAAAATACTGGAATGCAGCCGAAATAAATCAGAAACCTCCATGGAGATCAAATTGGCAGGTGAAAAGCTGAAGGAAGTAGGAGACTTCTGTTACTTAGGAAGCAGAATAACCAGTGATGGACGAAGCAAAGAGGATATAAAAAGTAGGTTGGCTCAGGCAAGGAAAGCCTTTCTACAAAAAAGGAATCTGTTGACATCGAATATAGATTTAGGTATTAGGAAGTCATTTTTGAAAGCCTTTGTCTGGAGCGTGGTGCTCTATGGAAGTGAAACTTGGACTATTGGTGCAGCAGAAAAGAGGAGAATTGAAGCATTTGAAATGTGGTGTTACAGGAGAATGATAAAGATCAGATGGGTAGATAGGGTTACAAACGAAGAGGTATTAAGGCGAGTGGGAGAGGAGAGATGTTTCTGGCGACTGCTAATGAAGAGAAGAGATAGGTTGGTAGGACACATACTAAGACACCCAGGAATAGCAAGCTTAGTTATGGAAGGAAGGGTCGAGGACAAGAACTGTAGGGGTAGACCAAGGTTAGAATATGTTAAACAGATAGCCTCGGAAGTAGGATGTGGTAGCTATGTAGAGATGAAACGTTTGGCTCAGGACAGGGAGGCATGGAGGGCTGCATCAAACCAGTCAAAAGACTGAAGACTCAAACAACAACAACAACTCAGATGGTTTTCAAAAATCTTAAAGCGATGCTCAAAACTGTTCGGTGCACACTGTAAAATAATAGCCTGTCAAATTGAGGAGAGGCCTAAAATATTGTAATGAATAGCATTAGCACGAATACTATCATAAAGAAAAAAAATTCAAAGCGAAACGACAACATGTGATTGTTTCCATGATATTTAGCTCTTTATATTCCCCGTAGAACAAGTTTCAAGGCACAAGAAACATAACCCCTTCGACAATAAGTTTTTCAACCTCTGTCAAATTGAATGCTTTAATTGTTAGCCACAATGTATTGCTTAACTTGAGTCCAGCGCACGACTGAATGGAATTATTAATGGTTCGCCTGATGCTCGGATAATTTCACCCTCCCTTTCAAAAAAATCACGTGCTGCGATAATCATTTTCCTCCCATGGCTTCGAATAGGTACACCTCGACCAGGTCTTGACAATTCCCAAACTGGATGTATCGTCGGTCTACCTCTACCACTCGCAAGCAAAAAGAAAGCTAACCTTAATCTAATCTATGAACCCGAACCTAAGCTTAAACTGACACTAACACTGCTACATACATAAATAACGGTCTCTAATGAATTATAAGTATAAAGTATAAATAAGTATAAATCCTAAACGAAAAAGTAATTAACTAATTAAATCAAAACAATTATAACTCATAAAAACAACAGATTATGAAACGCAGCAAGGAGAGTGTGCACTGGAGGCAACCAAAACAAGCGACTGGTCGGCGACAATAACGTGGCCAAATAGCATCATTCAAATTGTCAGCGCTATATGGTTTCCATGGCAACATGCCTAGCGTGTGATCTGGTGAACTGTTTCTGCCCAGTGACGCCGAACTGTAAGAGTCCAACTCTGGAAAATACACCTGTAGACTGCATGTTGTGTAGACGGAATGCCGATACGACTTGTCTGGGGATTTAAGTGGAGGCACCATTTCTCGAAGTATACAACCGAGGTTTCCAGAAGGGGCAGATGACCTCATAGTTTCGCCCCTTCAAAACAACAATAACTAACAACTAACTAAGGTTTCCAGATCAGAGGATAAAATAGTTTCTGCATGCAAAAAGGTAGAACGCTGAGATACCAAACACATGTCATCAGCATTATTGAATTTCTTTGAAGATGTTTCCGGTATGTTGCGAGTATATAGATTGAGAAGGAGGGAAGCCAGGACAGATCGTTGAGGGAGACCATCATTTAGTGTAAAACCTCTACTTTTGTCATTATCAGAGTAGATATGAAAGTACTTATTACTTAACATATTGTTGAGTAAGGCTGTGAGCTTACGGCATGGAATGTCATTCACAAATTTCAGTAGGAGTCTCATCACGCCAAACGGTATCATAGGCAGCTCATCATCATCTTGCACAGTTTCCAGCCACTGGCCGGGTCTGTTTGGAACACAAGCCTCTCCAATGTCTTCTGTCTTCCCACCATCTCTCAGCCCCCACCCTTGTCCAGTCTTCTCCTCTCTTCTTCACGCTTTCTTCCACCCCCTTCAGCCACCTGTCTCTCCGTCTTCCTCTCGGTCTCTTTCCTTCCCACTTTGTCTCGTGTACTCTCCTGAGTATCCTCTTCTCCTCCATTCGTTTTACATGTCCATACCATCTAAGTCTAGATTTCTCTATACCATCCTGTAATGGCAGCTGATAGGTCCAAAAAGGCAGCCACGGACACTAACTTCTTCTTGTACCCATTTTCAATGCGATCACTTGATCATTACAACTTCTACCAGATCTAAATCCAGCTTGATCTATAGGAATGTGGTGGTTTATTGTTTCAGAAATTCTATTATAGATCAATCGTTCAAGTGACACTAAGAAGTGCTATAGGACGATAGTTTTCCACTTTTGTAGGATCCTTATTTGGTTTAGGTATAGCTATTATTTTAGTTCTTTTCATCAGAGGTGGAATGTTTCAAGTCTGCAGGATATTGGTTGTTTAACCATTTAACTGTAGCAGGTCCATAGTGAGCCAAACATTCCATCAAAACCTGCTGCTTTCCTGAGTTTCAAACTTTTGACAGCCTCCATAGTTTCTTCTACTTGAAATGGAATGGAGAAGTCAGAAGTCTGTGGAGTTGCTCTTTTCTTGGAGTTCAACTGAAATTTGATTTCCCTTTTGATTTTCTTGTCTTTCATGTTCTTTGAGACTGATATAAGATGTTTTGCAAAATCATTCAGGTCAATGGCAGTTTTTGAGATTTTAGTTTCAGAACTTTAATATAAATTCCTAATGATGGACCAGGCTTTCCTGCTAGAGTGGGTGTGATCACAGGATTCCACCGTTTCATGCCATATCTTCCTTCGTCTCTCATCCACAGATTGGAGGAGACCAGTTGCAGTGTCAGAATTAGGATGTTCTTCATATTCACGCAGTAAATCTTCACTTTCTGTGCTCCAACCAGGAATATACTCTTTACGATATCCTCCAGGAATGCTTTGTTTGACTGCACCTTTGATAACCCCTTCAAATCTGCTGTAGTTGTTGTAAGTTGGTTTGATCCATCTGATGTTGGAGTCTGTTTGCTTTGGAAATTCAGACCAGTTGGCTTTCTGGAAGTTCCATCTTGGTTTAGGATGTAAACATGTAACAGGAATAGACATTCCTATTCCCAAGACAATGGGTCTATGTTGACTATGTGGAAAATCATTGAGCACTGTTCGACGCACTTGACTATGTGAATTATTAAGTTGAGTTGTAAAGCATAAGTCTGGAGTAAAGCCTTGAGACAAGCAAGCTGAGTGAAAAGTGGACAGGTCTTTTGCATCATATATATTAGCTTTAGGTTTTCAGTTTCCATCCAATCCTCTAGAACTTCACCGTTAGTCATTTTCATTGTAACCCCAGAGATGATGGCGCCAAGGAATATTGCAGGGTGATACTGAGATGTTAGACCAATTAATGCCCGGGGGTTTGTATACATTAACTATCGATAGGTTTTCAACTTTAACTGTGGTAGTATATATGCCATTTTCAGAGTTTTCTGGCAGCGATTTATAGTTTGTTATGCTATCCCTGACATAAGTTGCAAGACCATAATTTTGATGGTTGTTAGAGGCTATCAATTTAAAGCCTGGTATTTTCCCTCTGCACTGAAGCTGAAGTTCGTCTGCTGTGTGTGTTTCTTGGAGCGCAATGATATCGACTGGATATTTATTTAAGAGTCTGAGAAGATATTCACATTTCGCTTGACTAATCCCTTCTATATTCAATTGACAAATGCGCAGAGATAAACTAAATTAGGATGGTACTATTTCCAACATTTAAATTTTACTGATCCGATCTAGCTAGCGGCTTCGGTGGCGTAGTTGGTAGAACGCTGAGCTTCTATGCCCAAGACAGCGGGTTCAAACCTGGCCAAATTCTTCGGGATTTTTTTTAAAGCGTTAAAAATCCCTCAGTATGCCTTCCTTCGGAGGGGAAGTAAAGCCGGTGGGCCCATGTCATAGATTAATGGCATATAAAAGAACGTTCCACGAACTACAATTGTGTGAAGCTAAGTTTGAAGGTTAGATTTGATTAATGCTCTATTAAGTTCCAACCTTCGCCGCCAGGTGCCGGTTGCGGTGGCGTCTAGTAGCCAAGTTTGGAACTAAAGTACGTTTACCGAGTCGAGATAGTGCGCGTCACTTGACTGCCTGGACAGGGAAATACGCCCAGTTCATAAGGGTAGTCAAGAAGCTCCGAGATCATTAATGATACTGTATACTGTTGCCTGTCATAACCAGTTAACAACTAATTAATTAATTCAATAAATAAACTGCGCTGTAGCATGTCAGCCCGCTTCACAGCTCTGTGCGGGCAGCCCTGCCATCACGTGTACAACGGTGTATACTTCCGCTATCTCGACTTGGCGAACAGACTTCAGATGTCGTTGATGGTAGCAAAAGTAGGAACTACTTGAAATTGATAAGTCTGCAGTCATTACCTGAATTACAGATAATACACACTAATACAGCCATCACAATTGACACCGGTTACCCGACAGATTCTACACACACCTAAAGTATGTAACTTTGCAATTTTTTGACAGCTAGGGTTGCCAACCTTCATAAGGAAAGACTCAAATTATAACCTGTAGTCCATAACAAAGATATACGATCACATGTTAAGTTTTTCAGGTTATTTTTTCACTTGTCCCAGTAATTGTGAACATACTGGCAACATATTCTGTTGGCCAGACTGAAAAGTTGCATTATCAAACTGGACTACCAAGTGCTTGTGGCTTGGGTGTGCGGTTGGTAATGGACGCTTTACAGTGTCCGTCCGCCTGTGCAAATAAAATGATACTTATATTAAATAATAATAATAATAATAATAATAATAATTGATAATATTGCGCAAAGTCGACTTAAAGTATTATTTCCATTTGAACGCGTGTTCACTTTTCAGATAAATTTATAGTGGTTATCTTAAATGTTGAGTAAATACGTAGCCTGAGAGGTCTCCAAGTTTTGACTATAGAGTCGGAAGCAGATCTTGTTCAAGATATTTATTTTATTTCTCTTTTTTTGAAGGTAAAAGAAAAGGCAGCAGAACTATTGATTTCCCCAAGGACATTGAACTGGTGGATAATTTTCATATTTATTTGTGCAAAAAATTAGGCCTAAAATATGAGTTATTGTGTAGGCATAAAAGTTAATGGTGATATTTTTCATACCTATTGTTTTAATATCAATCCAACAGGTCAAGTAATGATCTTATCGTCATAAGGACATCTTACACCATACCTTAGTAAGCATTTTCCTGGAGCTGTGAAATGATGAGCCTATAAATAATTCCACTCTAACATTTATATGGTATATGAGCCCAAACCATTCTTCCTCCACCATCTTGTCCCAATCCTGACCTTTCTGCAGAACGTGTCTGCCCACTGGTCCACTTCCTTCCACTTCTCTTTCAAATTCCTTCCGTGCAGTTCTGATGACGGGCATCCTCTTCATACTTTAGTCTTGATTCCTCGATCTTATGTAAAAGAGAATCTCTTATTCATACTTCTTCCCTAATCTTCTCATTTCTGATCTTGTCTTTCTTCATTCTTTGAACCATAGTGCATAGGAACTTCAATTCAGCTGCCTGGAGTTTAGAATGATCCCTCTTGGTCAGTGTTGTGGTTTGGAGACTGTATGTAAGAATTGGTGTATAATAGGACTTATATAATGTCTTCTTAGTTTTCATGGGTAAATTGACATAATAGGTATGTCTGACCTGGTGGTAGAATTGTTACCTTGGTAATTCTATTGTTTATCTCATAATTGGCTAGGTTGTCTTTTGCTACGAGGCTGCCTAAGTATTTGAATTCTGAAACGTTGTCCAACTGTGTTTCATTTAACATGAATATTGGATCTTTTCCTTCCCTATGGACTGCCAGCACCATCGTTCTTGCCTTTTTGATTGTCAGACCATATTTTTTAAATTCCTCATTCCAGTCTTGCAGTCTCTCTCCCAAATCCTCTTCTGATTCACTCCAGATTGCAATATCATCTGCAAAAGTGAAGGCTTGAAAATTATCACCTTTTTGATTGATTTCATGGTCACATCCATTATGATGATAAATATTTTCACTTTAGCTATTAGACAATCCCTTTCATGCACTGCCAAATTCCTTCTCGTGGCACACTGTCTTAAGCTTTTTCAAGGTCCAAAAATACTAAAAATAGAGGTTTGTTCTTCTCCATCAACATCCTGACAGCAAATGTCAGGTCTGTTGGTGACATCCCTGGTCTAAAACTATACTGTTTCTCTTCCAGAATGGGTTCAACAATACCTCTGATTCTGTTATCAATTATTTTTTCCAATATTTTCAGAACATGCGACAGTAATGTAATACCATGATAATTAGTGCATTTGCGGCTGCTTACTTTCTTGAACAGAGGTACAATGATACTCATCTTCCAGTGCTCTGGGATAGTGTTTTCGTCCCATATGTCATTGAGTAGTCTGTACAGACATTGGATTGCTGGGACGCCTGCTGCTTTCAGCATATCTGTACTCAGTTCATGAATGCCCACTGCTTTTCCTCTCTTCATGCTCTTGAGCGCCTTCTCAACCTCCAACCACGAGATCGGGGGTTCAGTCTGAGCTTCTTCTATCCGTCACTACGGTTGCTGTATCTCCATTCAGAAGTTTTTCTAAGTAAATATGGAGTTGTTCTCTCTCCCATCTTGTGCCAGGGATCCATCCACACGCTCTGTCACTCTCTTGATCACTTTTCTTATTTTCCACCACTCTGTATAACAGTTTCATGCTATCCATTTCCAGTTTGTCTGCAAATTACTTTATCTCCTTTTCTTCTCGCACTATATTCGGAACAGCAAATTTCTTGGTTCTATACATTCCCTGTAGTCTTAGTACTTCTTGTTCATTGCGTTCTGGCCCCTATTTTTGTTGTTCTTTGAATGGTTCCTTCTTTATATGGTTTTGTTCTTTCACGGCTGTTTCAACCACGGTGTCTCTTTTGACAGAACTTTTAACACCAAACAGATTTTTAGCATCGGTCACAACGGTACTTTTGAATGTCTCCCACTCCTCCTTTACAGTGGTGACTTCACCCTTCGGGAGGTTTTGTGGAATTTTTAATTTCTTCCATTTCCATGTTCTTATCCTTGGTGTTTTCAGAGCATTTCTCCGCGTGCCATTTGTCATGGGTTTGAAGTTCACTACCAACAATCTTTGGCCACTGTCCATGATGACTTTTACATCTGTGATATATCTGCCTCCTTCCTGTTCTGTAATCACATCTGCATCTGCCGTCCCAAATGTACCGTGCTACTCTGTGGCTGTCCTTTTTTTGAAGAATGTATTTTTTATGATAAGTCCATTCCTTCTGCACAAATCCAACAATTGTTCTCCTTCTGGGTTTCTATTTCCAAATCCATGTGGAACTATGATTGATTCGTAGCCATGTCTGTTTAGCCCTACTTGTGCATTCAGATCTCCAATAATAACAACACTCTTCCAGGTCTTGACGAAATTGCTCTTTTTCTTCTTCACTACAGCCGTTGGTCTCCATAATTGTATCATTGTTGCAGATGTGGCATCAACCACCAATACAATTTGTATCCCCTCACTTCATCCTTCCTTCCATCATATCTATAAGTTCTTCCAGTAAGGGATATAATAATCATAGTTCCAATGCGATGGTTATTCATAGCCTTACGGTCATCATACCTTACAAGACATGTCAGTCTTCTTTCCGAGGCTCAATACAAAATATGTACTATTCTGCTGGCTTGCTAGGCCTAACACATAGGAGGATTTTTTTCTTTTAGAAGGATAGCTAATGTTTGATGATCAATCAAACGCATTATTCAGAACACCAGTTGTGAAGCAGGATAGTAGCAACTGTGCGAGCCTCTCAGGCACTGGCAACACATTTACACTTTTTAACTTATTTAATAACCTCAATCATCATGACCTAGCGGCTTCGGTGGCGTAGTTGGTAGCATGCTGAACTACTGTGCCCAAGATAGCGGGTTCAAACCCGGTCGAAGTCGTCAAATTTTTTAAGAGCGTCAAAAATCCTTCAGTATGCCTTCCTTCGGAGGGGAAGTAAAGCTGGCAGGCCCTCGTCATAGATTTATGGCATGAAAAAGAACCTACCACTACAATTGGTAGTGTAGCCAAATTTGTAGTTTATATTTAATTAGAAACGCTCTATCAAGTTCCAATGTTCGTCGCTAGGTGTCAGTAGCCAAGTTGGAACTACTTGAAATTGAACTTGCTATTCATCTTCATTCATTTCATCTCATCCACATGCTACGGTACTTGTAGCTCACCCCATGGGTGTCCGCATAGAAGCAGACACTCCCGGCACTAAAAGCCATACGCTAAAGGAATAAAAATTAACTGCCGGAGAAATTAATGTCTTGTTGTAACTTACAAAGTAACAGACGAAGCGTGGGAATTTTCATTTCGTGCAAAGTAAAATCATAATAATATACATTATTGTATTACTTGTTGATCTAATTTATCCACTGAAGATTTGGTGGCTGCTCGCGGTCTTGCTCTACCAATAATTATGTAGAGAGGTCTTCCATGTCCATCGACTCTAAAAACCGTACTATCGCCCAAATTGTACGCTCAGGAACTCCAAAACCCCTTTCCTTTTCGTGTTTCATGAAATTGTGCACATTAGATATTATTTCTTTCGCCTGTTCATGTTGTAGGTCCGGTAGTGTTTTCTCAAGTTTTTGTATGAGTATTTTCCTGTCAATACTATCGAAGGCTTTTGTGTAGTTGATGAAGATGGCGTACACTGGGCTGTTTGGTTGGGCTAGTGCATTTTCTGTTTCGACTAAGATTTCTTCGATTTACCTTCCATGAACCCATACTGGCTTGGTGGTATCTCTCCTGGTATTCTTGGTCGGTTCTTTGAAAAGAGCTTGAAGATAGCACACTCTAGTGCTATCCCCGTGTATAAACTGGGGTCATCCTTGCTGCCTTTTCCTTTATAAAGAGTGCCTCCATATGTTGGGTATTCTTTTCCTTTTCATGCATTCGTTGAAGAGAAGGGTCAGGAGTGTTGCATTTAGGTGTTCATTGTGAATCCCATCTGGTCCTGCGGATTTGTTGATTTTGGATTCCATCACGTGTCTCTTGTGATTGGTTGTATTGTGCGTGTTGGTATGTCCCTTAATTCCGAATAGTTCCTGAAAGTACTCCATCCATTGCTGTGGTTTGACGGTGGATGTTTTAAGTGTGCTTTTGTTTGATTCCAGATCTTCTTTTGCCTCTTCGATTAGCTTTCTCTCTTCCTTATGACTATATTCCTTCTTCTTGGCCCGTATTAGTTCCTTGATAGCAGTATTGGTTGTTCATGGAGGTGCCTTGCCTTATAACATCCACTGTTGAACCATCTTTTGGCTGTTCTTTGGTTGTGTGATTTGGCAGTTGATGACAGATGGATGTTTTGTAGACTTGTCATGGCTTCGTCTAGGTTTCCTTTATATCCGGTATTGCTTCCTTATTCCTGTTCCAGAGCTCCTCGTCATGTTCCTTGAGTGTCTTACTTGTGCTTTTGGGTGTTCTATGTATTCAGCTGGAGATAAGTTTCGACCGGCAAATGCTTTCTGATTGGATTAGTATCAACCTTTTCTTCCAGTTGGTCAATCCCCTCGTTGCTGATGAATACCAAGTCATTCGTGCTCTTCCCGTTGTATACTTACTCCGATGCTGAGTTGGCAAGTCTCAGGCCCGGGTCTGTTAAGAAATCTATTACGCTGTCTGTCTTCGTGCATCTCTTGTTAATTCAGCTGTCCATTATATTTTCAGCACATGTGTTTGGGTAGAAATAGACTACTATGAGCCGAGTAGATATCGCCATTGTGGATTGTGTTTTTAGGACCGTCCGCACCGGCTTCACAAAGCAATTCATTTATAATGGGGTGGGGGGTCTCCGCCCAATCAATACTTATTATAGACAATTATTGATTTATTGTCATTGCTCATTCTTCAGCCAAATGAGTTAGAAACATCCATCAAAACCATAAAAACAACAAAAAACATGCACATAGTAAGAAAGGTGCATTCAAAACAGCCTTTAAAACTTAATACAATGGACACATTGAGACATTTGTGGCCCTACTAGTGGCTTGATGATAAATTGACAAATACTTAGAAGGAAACACATTGAAATTATTAAAACATTATGGCAAGCTTCAGTAAGGACGTGGTTGACCTTGATATATGTTGCCACTGTGTTGTGACAGGTACTCTCGGCTTGTTAGGACCAAGGTGCCTAGGCCGACTTGAGGTGTTTTGTTGTAAAGTTGGGCAGAGACGTTGATACGTCATGCGGCCTGTAATGAAGAGGTGAGCTTGCCAAAGGTTCCGATTGTAACCTAAACTATAAAGAGATATGGAAAATCTAGGAGAAAGAGTAAATGCATCAGAGAAAAAGAAAATTAGGTGGAAATAAAAGTAACTTACTGGGATCAAATTGTGTCTAATGGAAGCTGTAGTGAGTTACTGCTTACTGTGCTCAAGCTGTAGAAGGCTTGACATGTACTGAAGGTGCGCAGTGCATTGTCAATTTCGATTCGTTCAAGAGTGTCCATAATGGCCCCTTTCCTGATGTAGAGGATAATTTCTAAATCCTTCTCTATATTTGTGAAATTGTGTTTGGTTTCATGCATATGGTTGCCCATGGCAGAAATCTTCCTGTGTTTTATTGCGATTACATGC
The DNA here is from genome assembly GCA_946902985.2 of Meconema thalassinum. Lineage (NCBI taxonomy): Eukaryota > Metazoa > Arthropoda > Insecta > Orthoptera > Tettigoniidae > Meconema > Meconema thalassinum. The sequence continues at coordinate 12,153,889 of OX336390.1, read as the reverse complement.
TCTTGGTATCTTGTCGTGAAGCTGCGTCCGGTCTGTCCTAGGTAATCCGATCTGCATTCCTGGCATTTAAGCTTATAGATGCCTGAGGATTGTTTCTAACTCATTTGGCTGAAGAAGGGTCGACAGAGACCCGAAACATCTCCCAATGACAATAAATCAATAATATTGTCTATAATAAGTATTGATTGGGCGGAGACCCCCCACCCCATTATAAATGAATTGTACACGTCAATACGGACTTTTAATTTGGAAAACCTTCCAATTAATCTTCACAAAGCAACTTACACCTCCTTCAGGTCGCCCTCTCTTACAGGCCGGACGTTTGTTTTAGACGATTGCCCTTGACCTTGAAGCGTGTGGGTGAGCCTACACTCACTCACTCTCTCACCCTATCGCTTCACACTTGTCACCACCGATCTGATGTAATGGAATTCCAGACTTGAGCAGACAGTACAGTCCACTTCGAAGTATTGTGTGACGCAGAAGTACATGTTACGTAGTTACGAACAGAACGTCATTATATTTGCCAATGACTGTACTTCAGTAGTAGTGTGAAAAAGCTTTGTCAATCATCGGACCGCTTGGGGCAGCTGATAACAACACAGGTACTGTAGTAACTCGCGTCCAGGCTTCCATTAAGAATTTTCACTCGTCTAAAACAAATGTCGGGCCTGTACCCTGTCGTGCTAGAATGGGCGCACCATAGAATTTGCCTAGTTCCGTTTCTTCGGTGATGAAGGTTTCCGTGATCATCACGAAGTCGTAAGTGTCCCTCCCATCTAGCGCTGTTGTCTATGGAGAGTAGGGATTTCAGACCCTCCACATTCCAGAGCAAGACATTAAGTGTAATCTACTGCTCGGGTCTAAGCTCTGTGAACTTGTGGGATGAAGGGCAGCGGCAGAGTAGGAGCAGGCGAGAATTGAGAAGCCCGCCGTGTTACCTGACATTCTCGTCTATTCCAATACTGCTAACATGGGTCTTTTCTGAGACCAGTGTGGCGTTGGGAATGAGTGACTGAGTTCTGTTACTGGAGGAAGAAGAAAGGACTAAACATTGAAATTGGTTCGTGGTCCTCAGAGAGCCTAACGGAGAAAGAAAGAAAGAAGAAAAAAAACAAAAGGATCAAACAAAGTATGAAGTCGAGACCCTCCGTACGAACAATGACACCGCCTGTATAAAAAAGACCATATAAGATGGTATGGATTCTGTCGGCAAAACAGAAAAAGAAATCAAATTAAGTATGCATGGAAGCAAGGAAAATAATAATTCTTCCGCTCATACTGTAAAATAATGAATCTGCACCCTATGCAGTAAGTCCCCATCCCCGTGATGACGCTCTTATAAAGCTTGAGGGGAATGCAAATTCAGAATTTGTGCTAAAGGGCCTAAATGTAGGGAATGGAGAGGACTGTCCGAGATTTCAAGTAGATAGTGTTACTCGTCTTGTTCCAAATGGTAAGTACGTAAAATTCTGTTCAGATCGGTGAAGCGGTGTAGATTTGAGCCCGGTGAAATGGTGTAGATTTGTGCCAAAGGGCCTAAATGAAGGGAATGGAGAGGGCTATCTAAAATTATTGTTGCCAAAAACCTTCCTTGGGGTGTGCACTACAACCCTACAAAATTTCAATGCAATCGGTTAAACAGTGTCGGTGTTACAGATATACTGTAAGATAGGATGTGCAGAACACAAGTTGAGAAACAAATTCAACCAAGTACAACCATGAAACAGTGCATCAATTGCATGATCCACTTCATGACTTCCCCCTCTCAACCCATCGCTTCACCACTTCACACATCCAATAGTTATATAATGGTTAAATCGGGACAAAAGTCTCTTTAAAAGTTTCAACTTCGCTTGGCCGCCATGTTCGTTTTGTAGTTAATAGCTTTTTGAAGGCCCCATAGGCAAACGTCTTGTAGTGCCATTTATCACCGTACAGAATTTCTGGGTGTTATCAGTAACAGTTTCAGAGATATGAAATGCCGGTTAAATACTTCGCACAGCCGCCATGTTAAACTGGTGAGACGTAATAAAATTTGAAGGACACGGTCGGGGTTGGCAAAAAGGTGCTATGACCTTACCGAGTTTCATTGAAATCGCTCCAGCCGTTTAGAAGTTATTAGAGGGAGACACAGACACACACAGACAAAAGGTGATCTCATAAGCCTATTTTTACATAAAATGAAAATAGGCTAAAAAGGGATATTTCGTCATTTTCTTAATGTACGACATATCAAAAGAATGAGGTCGAGTGCATCATGTCATTCCACCGATTTCGAAGAAACACGCAGATAGGATGATTACTTTACTTTCCGGACCTGTGAGTATTCTTTTGTACCTGTGACGTAAATAATATGCTGTCTAACCAACCTAGTACAAATACCTATGAGTTTCGATTTTTGCAAAAAATGAAAGTAGACTTATGAGATCTACACAGGGCGAAAAATTTTGTATCTGTGTGTGAGTGTGTGTACTCCGAATGTCTGTCCCCCCCTATCAATTCGAACACAGTGAAACCGAATTGAACGAAATTTGGTACAGAGGCAGCAGTAGCAAAGGACACCTCAGTGTCATGTTTTATATCGCCGCCATCTTGACAGAAACGTAATGGCAGCCACCCAAATGTTAAAAGCTTAAATCCAATTACAACCGACCTAATCATCTGATCTCTACCAAATTTTGCAACATTATACCTTTATGTATGAAGAATCTTTTGACCAAACTACAAGATCATCAGCCCAATACTTTGCGGATCGCGGCCATGTATGTGTGCAAATCGATTCCCCCTATCTATTCAAACACGGAGTAACCTAACTGAACAACATTTGGTACAGAGGTAACACTAGCAAAGGGCACCTCAGTGTCATGTTCTATATTGGCGCCATCTTGACGGAACGTAATGGCGGCCACCCAAATGTTAAAAGCTTAAATCAAATTACGACCAAGCTAATATTCTGATCTCTACCAAAATTTGCAACAACATACCTTTAACGTATGTGGAAAGCATATTTTGACCTAGCTATAAGATCATCAGCCCATTAGTTTGCAGATGTCAGCCATGTATGTGAGAAAATAGATTACCCCTATCAATTCAAACACGGTGAAACCTAATTGAACAAAATTTGGTACAAAGGTAGAACTAGCAAAGAGCACCTCAGTGTAATGTTTTATATCGCCGCCATCTTGATGGAAACGTAATGGTGGCCACCCAAATGTTCAATGCTTAAATCAAATTACGACTAACCTAATCATCCGATCTCGACCAAATTGTGCAACAACATACATTCATATGTCGGGCGTCTTGTGACTAAACTACAAGGTCATCAGCCCAATAGTTTGCAGATGGCGGCCATATATGTGTGCAAATCGATTCCCCCTATCAATTCCAACATGGTGAAACCGAATTGAATGAAATTTGGTACAGAGGTAGCACTAGCAAAGGGCACTCCAGTGTCATGTTTTATATCGCCGCCATCTTGACGAAAACATAATGGCGGCCACCCAAATGTTAAAAGCTTGAATCAAATTACGACCAACCTAATCATCTGATCCCTACCAAATGTTGCAACATTATACCTTTACCGGCATGTATAAAGAATCGTTTGACCAAACTACAAGGTCATCAGCCCAATAATTTGCGGATGGCGGCCATGTATGTGAGCAAATCGATTCCCCCTATCAATTCAAACACGGTAAAACCGAATTGGAAGAAATTTGGTACAGAGGTAGCACTAGCAAAGAGCACCTCAGTGTAATATTTTATATCGCCGCCATCTTGACGGAAACATAATGGTGGCCACCCAAATGTAAAACGCTTAAATCAAACTACGACAAACCTAATCATCTGATCTCTACCAAATTTTGCAACAACATGCCTTTATGTGAGAAGCGTACTTTGACCAAGCTAAAAGGTCATCAGTCCAATAGTTTGCATATGGCGGCCATGTATGTGTGGAAATCGAATCCCCTTATCAATTCAAACACGGTAAAACCGAATTGGAAGAAATTTGGTACAGAGGTACCACTAACAAAGGGCACCTCATAAGTTATTCATGTTTAATATCCATATAGCATGTTGTATTTCAACAAGCTACTACAACCAACATTCAATTATACTCCTTGAAAAGGACAAAGAGTTATAACAATACCCATGCATTTAGGAGAAAGTAGGCTATATGTTCTTTACTGAACATCTTGTTTAAATGTAAGTTTGTTAAGGCTACCCTTAAAGAGCCTTATTGTAATCAATAACTGGCATTATTGTTTGCTCTATTTGTGCACATTTTAACCTTCACCCCTTGTGCTAGTAGCCTGTGTGGTGTCAGTGTGCACAAGTTAGAGTACCGTAATTTTGAGATGAGTACCCCGGTACATAATACCTGGTACCAACGTGGCATACCCCTGGATGTATCACACACACAATGGCTGTTGTCAGCGTCGGCAATCAAATTTCAAATATTCAGGTAACCAATCCTCAGCGTGGAGCGTAAATTAAGGATCCTTACAATGCATGCCACGTATGGATTTACGACGATTTTGGAGATATTTTGGCCAAAATGCAGATCAATGGTATTCAGATCCTCCAGATTTTTTATAGGACTGGAAAAGAAATGCGCTAGTCACGCAGCCGTAAAACTTAAAACGTACATTTTTATACTCTTCATTTATAAGTTTCTTTTTTTTTTAATACTATTTCCCAGAATTGTCAGGCTAAGGCACAGACTAGGCCTAAATATGCAAGTCATGTTTTTTATGGTTACTGATGAAAGGAGCCTCCCCGAAGATTGTGATAGAAGAGCAATCGGGCGTACCCTGGGCAACGTCAGAAAATGATTAAAAATAATCTGACGGCTGATCCTTTCACTACCGAATCAATTAAAACCAGTGGGCATTTATCAAGGCCAGCACTCGTAGTTATGTCCATAAACATCGAGGGACTACCGGTATCCAGCCAGAAAGAATATCTACTAGCAGATCTGTGCAGTCAATGTGACTGCGATGTCATTGCAGTACAAAAAAACCCATAGAGGAGCATCGAGACGAAGACCGAAAATCAAAGGTATGAGACTTATTCTGGAATGACCACACGATAATTATGGTAGTGCAATATTCTGTAAGAGCAGATTAAATATCACGTCTGTTGCTTTATCTGAGGAAAACAACATCGAAATCCTCACTATCGAAACAGCGCAGTTCTCTGTAACATCTGTTTACAAGCCACCCGAAGAGAGCTTTGTGTTTAAGGAACCTATCAATTTCAAATATAGTAACATCAACTTAATAATTGGTGATTTCAACTGTCATGGAACTACATGGGGGTATATATCTACAGATGAAAATGGTGCAGAGCTAGAAAAGTGGTCTGAAAATAATGGACTCAGTCTGGTTCATGACCCAAAACAACCACCATCGTTTAACAGCGGCCGATGGAGAAGAGGATATAATCCTGATCTAATTTTTATTACCAACAAATTAGCTGAGCAGTGCACCAAAATTGTTGGCAAGGCTATTCCCCGCTCCCAGCATCGACCCTTACTATGCAGAATCGAACCAATTGTTAAAACAGAAAATGCACCTTTCCAACCTTTAACTGCTGCTTACGACACTGTTAATCATAACACACTACTTCGTAAGATTTATGAACTGACAAAGGACTACAGGCTGACCTCACTGCTAAGAACTTTCCTTGAGAACAGAAGATTTTACATGTCTCTCCTTGGGAAAAATAGTCGTTGGCGCCTCCAGAAGAATGGACTACTGGTACCTCAAGGTAGCGTCTTAGCACCACTGCTTTACAATGTATACACCAGAACAGAAGGCACCAGGCGATTTATCTACGCAGATGACACTGCAGTAGCCGTGCAAGGTCGTAGCTATTAAGAAGTAGAACTTTCTTTGTCCTGTGCTTTGGAAGAACTTGGTCGATACTATCACAGAAATAATTTGAAGCCAAATCCAGCAAAAACACAAGTTTATTGCTTTCCACTTGCAAAATAAAGAAGCAAAGAGGACACTGAACATTAAGTGGCAAGGTGAAACAATCCTTCATTGTTTCACACCAAAATATCTTGGTGTCACCCTCGATCGAACTCTGTCTTTCAAGCGACATTGCTTGAACACCAAAAGTAAAGTATCTGCACGAAATAACATACTAAGATGCCTAACAGAAAGGACATGGGGTGCTCACCCCACCACTCTCAGAACTTCAGCTCTTGGACTGAGCTTCTCAGCTGCTGAATATGCAGCACCAGTTTGGCTTTCTTCTCCACATTCCAAAGAGGTGGATATAGCTCTGAATGAGACTTCCAGGATTGTATCTGGGTCTCTTAGACCAACACCACTTCAGAAGATCCACCCTCTTATAGGAATTTCTCCACCTCATGTCCGAAGAATGGTAGCAGCAGCATCTGAGAAGAAACGGCAAGAAAACGATTCAAGGCATCCACTTTTCGACCAACAACAGAGACTTAACTCCAGAAACAGCTTTTTGAGGGGAGTAACAGCCCTCGAAGGCTCACAAGAAGCTGCCCGTGTGAAGATATGGAAGACAGAGATCACAGACCTAACTATTCCTCTATCAGAAAAAATGGCACCTGGTCACAACTTGCTATATGGAATTTGGAAATCATTGAACAGGCTGAGGACGGGGGTTTCACGCTGCAAGAACAATCTCAAGAAATGGTACATGCTCGTCAACAATGATGAGTTCTGTGACTGCAGCACGTTACAAGATCCAGAACACCTCCTGATCTGCCCCTTGATGTAGGACTTATGTTCAAAAGGCGATGGCTGCAAATGCTAATGCTATAACTGTTGCTACTTACTGGCAAAATCTAATTTGATTCGGACACGGAAAATATATAAAATCAGATATATTTTGAATTTGTGAAGTACCGTACCCATTTCAAATTGCTGGTTGTTAGGATGAAGCTTAATCTCTATTCTGTGAAGCTACTCCGCTCATGTTGTGCCTGCCTTGCTAGTGGGTTCCATTGGAATCAGATACAACATTACGACGTGTAAGTTTTCGACTGACCTGTCATCTACATTCGATTGAGAGTGCGAATCTGAGTAACTTTGATAACGGCACATTTATTATTTATTTATTATTTATTTAGCGTATGGCTTTTAGTGCCGGGAGTGTCCGAGGAAACGTTCGGCTCGCCAGAGGCTGTCACTGCTTCTAGCGGACACCCATGGGGTGAGCTACAAGTTCCGTTCAATTTCAAGTAGTTCCAACTTTCGCTACCATATATCACTGACACTGTCGACCAAAATATTATGTGCACTCGAGTTTGAAGGTTGTTTGTGAAGTAACCAATAGGTCTACATAAAATCCAATAACATCATCATTTCTGTCGTTCTATTCTATGTTAGTTCACTTTAGTTTGGAATTTTAATTTATATTTTAATATTTTTTATCGCAGTTGAACACAAAAAGTGCCCGTTTTTAAGCGTGTGTCAACCATGCGTCACATTTACGAATTACTATCTCACAAACCCGTCATCAGATCGAATCCAAATTTCAACACACTATACATTAGAATGTTGTTTAACTGGTTTATTAATTTCAAAATTTTGTGTGTCCAAGAAACAAAGTTGTTATCATTTTTGTAAGGTAACTTTTTCTCGGCTCGGGCTGGTTGGAAAATGTAGTTCTTGGTCTCGTTTTAATCCTCATACATCACAATGTTATGCGGTATGACTGTGAAATACGTAAATTAATTCACTTATTTTACATCGGTTTGTATTTGTATGGGAAAATAAGACATCGTTTAGCAGCTATCCGATACAGAGAACGCTGTACAGCGTTGCCGAGTTGGTGCCCACTTCTGCCGAGCGAGGCGAGCCATGACGTGTGGTGGGCTCCAACTCGGCAACGCTGTACAGCGTTCTCTGTATTGGATAGCTGCTAAACGATGTCCTATTATCCCATACAAATACAAACCGATATAAATTAAGTGAATTAATTTACGTAATTCAAAATCATACAGCATAACCTTTTGTTGAATGAGGAAGACAACGCGACCAAGAACTACATTTTCCAACCAGCCCGACCCGAGAAAAAGTTACCTTACAAAAATGATAACAACTTTGTTTCTTGGACACTCAAAATTTTGAAATTAATAAACCAATTATACAACATTTCAATGTATATTGTGTTAAAATTTGGATTCGATCTGATGACAGGTTTGTGAGATAATAATTCTTAAATGTGACGCATGGTTGAAACACGCTTAAATATGGGCACTTTATGTGTTCCAACTGCGATAAAAAATATTAAAATATTAATTAAAAATTCCAAACCTACATGAACTAACGTAAAATAGAACGACAGAAATGATGATGTTATTAGATTTTATGTAGGTCTATTGGTTACTTAACAAACAACCTTCGAACTCGAGTACACATAATATTTTGGTCGACAGTAGTGGTGAACGTTGGAACATTGATAGAGCCTTTCAACGAAATCTTAACTAGAAATTTAGCTTCACACAAGTTTAGTTAGTGGAAGGATCTTTTACATACCATAAATCTATGACATGGGACCGCCGGCTTTACTTCCTCTCCGTAGGAAGGCATACTGAAGGATTCTAACCTTCTTAAAAAATCCGACTTCGGCTGGGTTTGAACCCGCGATCTTGGGCACAGCACAAATATCGCAGGAGAATTTAACTATTATAAATTGCTTCGATTGTAGAAGATGTAACACTACAGGTTCAGAATCTACAACAACAATGGTAGATAGGTGTTAATTCGTATCAATAATCGCTTTGATCTCAAGAAACGAGCCACCTTGTAAAATGTACAGCATTTCGCAGCACGAATAACGATCGCGGGAAGACAGACCGGGGAGAGTATAACACAGCCAGGTCCAAATTAGGGCTCTTGACGCCTCTGGGCAAAAAGAAACTACTTTGCTGCCTCCGACTTGGAAAATGTAGATTTATTAGAGTTTCCTTAACATATGGGGCTGTTTCTTCATCTGGGCTTTGCGTGGCACTTGGTCTGTAGGAGCACCAGAAAAGAGGAGAATTGAAGCGTTTGAAATGTGGTGCTACAGGAGAATGATTATCAGGTGGGTAGATAGAGCAGTAATTACACAGATATTAAGACGAGTGGGAGCGGAGGGATGTTTCTGGCGACTGCTAATGAAGAGAAGAGATAGGTTGGTAGGACACATACTACGACACCCAGGAATAGCAAAGTTAGTTATGTAAGAAAGGGTCGAGGATAAGAACTGTAGGGGTAGAATATGTTAAACAGATTGCGTCGGATGTAGGGTGTGGTAGCTATGTAGAGATCAAACGATTAGCTCAGGACAGGGAGGCATGGAGGGCTGCATCAAACCAGTCAAAAAGCTGAAGACTCGAACAACAACAAATAGAAGAAAAGATTCAAAGAATTTACATTTAATTTTAACAGTTATCATCCACAAGACAACCAATGGCCAAGACACCAAATGTTTAAATAACAAGTCAGATCAACAGCAAGAACACCAAGGTGACTCAAAACGATCCTTTCAGTTACGTCCTTAAATAATCAACATTGCCAAAGTATATTCTCTTGTGGGCGGTTTAAACTTTAATAACTTGACGTTTAATGCCCAAGTGGTTTTGTACAGTTTTCCAGAAACTATTTCTTCACTGCAGTACATCTTCATTATAGATCATTTCATACAAAGTTTTCCTAATACATGACGCAGTTGTCCCACCATAAATAGAGTAAATGGATCCAACGACCTCACGGGACCAGTCAGTGTTGATGTTTTATTAGTCAGCAAAAAAAAAATGTGTTTTAGGGGTAAAGATCTGCTAGCGGTGTTCAATGTCTAAAAATATCCCCAGAACTTGATTTCATATCGCCAACCTCAATGTACTGCACCAACACTTATTGCAGCTGATAACCTCAATGTACTGCACCAACACCATCCCACTTATACAGAGGCATAATATTTTCATGATGATTACTGTTTTAAGGGGCCTAAGAAATCACTTTTCACTAATTAATCCCCATGACTACAATTTATAAGCAGCGCAAGATGTAACTATTTTCACAATTCTTCACCAGAACACGGGTATGTGCAGCGTGATGCAGCCCGCATTGCCAGCCAATAATAGACTTACTGTATTAAAATACATTCTTACAGTAACACTACTACGGACACGAATGGTTCTAGGGCCTTAAAACGTTCCTTTTGCCTGTTATTCTAAATGTAGGGAATAGAGTGTCACCCGCAGGGTTCCAAAGGGTGAGTTTACAAAATTTGGTTCAGATCTGTGAGACGGTGTAGATTTGTGTCAACAGGCCTAAATGCAAGGAATCGAGTGGTCTGTGCGAAATTCAGGGTTCCAAATTTTGGTTCAGATGCGTGAAACGGTGTAGATTTGTATAAATAACAGACAGACAAACATTGAGCTTTGTATACTGTAGAAGATAATCACGAATGAGAGCTTCAAAATGAGACCAAGTTGCCTGCTGTACGTTTATCCTGGGCTGAGAAAACGTTATGTCAGAAAAAGTAAAAGAACTTTTTATCGGGTAGTTGAAAAAAATTGAAACTTGAGATTTGTACTACCAATACTTGTGCCTACCACATATAAAAATTGCATTACCCTCAGCCAAGTAGTTTTCCATGTATATAGTTTTAAGTGAGCGGTTGCTAGAAAAGACGTCAGAAACACGGACAATTTTTCATACAACCACAAATAAATAAATAATTAATAACCTTGAAAATAATTGGCTTATATAGTCTAACGCAGAATTAAACAAGGAAAATATTGGTATAACTCGTTTTTCAATAGGTCTGTTGGTTTGGTTGTAATTAAGGCCTAAACTCGAGTATCCATAATAAAAAATCCGATAGTTGGTGCTGCTCTTGGAGAAATGCCTCCTGTATGGCTCTCTCAAGTCGGTGGTGGACCTATGAGAGCGAAATCCACACTGGTACTCAGACAAGAGATCTCTCTCTTCCAGGAACCACACCAGCCGACGGTTCACCATCTTCTCTAGCAGCATACATAGGCCATTTGTGAGACAAATGGTCCTATAGCTGCTTACAAACTTGGGATCCTTTCCAGCCTTAGGAATCGGTATCACGATCCCCTCTCGCCATCGAGATGGAAACTCCCCTTCAATCCATATATGATTGAAGAGGATCAACAGTTTTTTAATACTGGATTCGCACAGATGATTTAACATTTGAAGGGTGAAGGGAAAGAAAGGGCTAAGCCACATTTTTAAAATGTTGAGTAAATGGCATTTAAACAGTTCAACTCTGTTTACCAACTTTATTTTCTAAAGTGAATATCAGTTACATTTATTTCCTAGTAGCTGTATAATTTTTAAATAATTTTAACTTACATTTAGTGTAAAAACAACATTCTACTATCGGAAAAATAAAATTTGCTCTCCTAACTACACTACATAAGGGGAAAGAACGGGCCTATTCATACAGAGGGTATGTGGTAAAGGTGGTGTCCAATCCATTCTTTGACAATTTTTCAGTTTTATTTAAAGTAATTTATATACTGTATCATAATTATAATTATGGAAATTATCATTACTGTGAGCGAACAATCACATCGGAAAATAAACCAAAACATTTTACATTATTTTCATTAGTATTTTAACGCGGAAGTAAAAGAAACTTATGCCTGATTTTACCAACATTTGTACAGTAGACTAAAGGCACATTAGTAAAATTAAGAGTATTGATTCGTATAGAATCGTAGATGTTGCTGTTTAACTCAAATCCACTCCTCTCCTACTGTCTTGAGAGTGCTTGAAAGAATGCTTGAGCCTTTGGTCCACAGAATTTTGCCAGATGTTGCAAGTCGTCGTACTTTGCCTTAGATATTGGGAGAGAACCTGAAACAAAAAGTAATTCGACCATAACTCACTTTGCTTCTCACTGTGTAACATTATTTTCCATTGGTGGATACAGGGGTAAATTATGTTAATGCAAATTTAACTTACCAGTAGAGTAGCTACGTCCTGGCAAGAAGAATTGTCCTTCGGGAAACTGCTTGTGGGTCCTAGACATCATTTCCTGATCAGTCCATTCCCCATTGTATGTGCAGCGGAACTTTATTCCACTGTCATTGTTGTCCAGAATAATCTCGCGAACAGGTCGAGTGGGGAATTTCATCTTGTAGAACTGAAAGAGGTGCACTGTCCACTTCGCAAAAATGAAATCACTTATGGCAGAAGACGTGGCAAACGATTCTTCCGATGAATGAAGGAGCCGAACTTGAAAAGGTGAGGGGATTTCTCTGGCTGTGCTGAAGACGTATTCCCAGTCTTCAGGGGTTTCAATACGTGCTTTTTGGTTAATTAGGCCCATGTTGCGGTCACACTCCATGTAACAGTGACCTCGAATAGGGAATGTTACGTTATTGAATCAAATCTCTTCTCAAAATGAACAAGATAGTGAAGAAATCAAAAAACAGTGTGATTCTTATTTTGGCCTGCGCAAGATTCACAGAATATTTGAATGTCTCTAATATTCATGGGCAGATGATTATAAAAATAATCATGCAATAACGAACAAACGCCGTCACTGCCTTTCTTTCCTTCAACTTCTTTATAGAGATAAAACTGACATTCACCACAGGATAGTCTATGAATATTGAATACATAAAGAGACAGCTGTCTCTTGTAATAAGCATCATTAGTAGGTATGTTAGGGATAGGCAGATTTCAACCATAATCAATACAAATTGCTTCTTTTACTCCTGAACGTTTACAACTTAACCGCGCTTTCCGTTTTCTGACATAGAAAGTGTCAGCCCTTGTAAGATGGACCCTATTTCCAACAGAAAGTCTCCTTATTTCATCAGAAATGTGTGCAGCTCGAGCAAAGTCCCCACAGTTTGCCTTTTCTTTCTCTAAAGCGGTGACCTTTGCTTTGTATTCAACGCAGGTAGAACAAGTGTCCGTTCGTGGGTAACCAAAACTGATATTGAATTCATTGTTGAATACTGAACGGTAAATTTCATACGAAAGCTGGATTGTAGGGTACTTAGTTTTAAACATACCATACATTCTCTTGATATTGAGATCTTCAGCTAAATATACTTTATTTGGTGTCTCGTATACCATAGTGACTGTTTCTTAAGGGAAATGATTTTATATGTTCACGAACAGCATCTAAACTTTCTTCAGGAATCCTCCACGGTCGATTGGAATTTTTTCCTCTCATGATCTTTGGACTAACCCCGGTTTTAAGACCTCTTACCAGTCGCTCGACCCTCTTTTTACCGATGCCATGAATTGCAAGGAAAGCTTTACGGCATACATCGTAATCATTCGTTACACCGGCACATCCCCTCACTCTGTACTTGTACGTGGCTTGTCTGTCAGTATTTGCTTGACCCTCCGACTTTCTGGGCCGTCAACGAACGACTGGTACAACAGAAATGAGACCACATAGGTAAGAATCTTGGATGCCTCTGCTTAGCATGAGATTACAAGTCCTTCAAATGATTTTCCTGTTTTCCTCACCAACAACATCAAAACATTTCATCTTACAATTGCAGTTCTGTCCCATTGCATGACTACTGAGGTTAAGTTTGGTCCTGACCTCTGACATTCTTCCATGACGTCTCCTTTTCTTAGTTATCTTGTGCTGATCATCCTTATTAATTGAAGAATCTGTTAGTTCACTTAAGTCACGCATATTGAAGCATTAATGAACACTTTCTTGCTGAATCATTCAGAGAGCACTTCTAGAAAAAACGCTTACATATCAACTAACCTCAAATGGTAAAATGGAGGGAAATAGTAATTAATGTGACAGGGCTGGTAACTTAAAAGTACAAAACTACTGTTTGAGAGCCCGTTTATTCCCTGACTTACTGGACATGACCCCTTCTTTCCCAGTGCACTGTTTCTTCTTTTCCTTGTATTTCTGGACCTAGCTCCTTCTTTCCAAAACCACCTGAGGCATTGTTTAGGACCGGGAATAAACATCTCATCCACATTAAAAAATAAAAAATAAAAAAATGGACTTAGCCCTTTCTTTCCCTGCACCCTTCATTTGATTATGTGTGTTATCCGGTCCAGGAGCCGTATCCCTGAACAGTGCAAGCGCACTGCGCAGTTCCCATTCAGAGAATGGTACATTATAGGACTCCGAAGCAGCAGTGGCAAAGGACAAGGGGTGAGTCACTGCCTCCTGCTTCAGGGTCAGAAATGTAGGATCGTAACTCCCACAGCAGGATACAAAACCGAAGTGCGAACCAATACTGTTGGCAATAGCAAGATGGTCCGTGATGATGCCTCCGGTGATGGAGACTCCGGGTATCGTCAATGATGTAGGGAGTCCGGAGATCCGAAGAAGTTAGTTATTTTTGTTTTAAGGGGTGGGACTACGAGGTCATCTGCCCCTCAAGAGATCCTATGAAGCTTAGTCCACACTTCAGGTGAAGGAGACGACACATACTTTTCCCACGTAGTTTTCATACTCTCCCGATTCAGATATCGGGCTCTAGCATGTATCCTTTTAAAGGTGATAAGGTTGGCCACAGTGTTTTGCCTCCGGGAGCATTTGAAAGCACGTCGACGATCTTCAATGGCTGCTGCAATCTCGGCTGTCCATCAAGGGACAAGCTTCCGGCGGGAGTTGCCGGATGAGGAAGGTATTGTTTCCCCAGCAACCAAAATACCATTCGTTACGTGAATGGTTTGATCATCGACTCTCTCAAAGGTATCTTCGGCAAACACCGTACGTGCCGTGAAAGTTGGCCAATCAGCCCGACGGAGAAGCCATCGGCTTGGTAACTCGATGGCTCCCTGGTTCGAAAGAGTAACGATAATCGGGAAATGTTCACTATTACATAGGTCGTTGTTTACACCCCACTGTAGCAGGGGAACCAGCGCACGACTGCACAAGGTGATATCGATACTTGAATAAGTGCCGTGTGCAGTAGAGAAGTGCGTAGGTTCCCCTGTGTTCCACTAACACAGGTCCAGCCATCTGATCAGTCTCTCAAAATCTCTCCCTCTACCAGTAGTTGTAGCGAGGCCCAAATGGTGTTGTGGGCATTAAAATCTCCTAGAAGGAGGAAAGGAGGGGGGAGCTGAGAGACTAGATCCACCAGCTGGTTGTAATCCAGTTGAAAATCAGGCGGGATGTACACGTTACATACTGTTGCCATTACTGTCAAAGAAGTACGAACTGCAACTGCTTGTAGCTGAGTACGCAGCGGCACTCTTCACTAAAGAGGCTAGAGTGGACGCGAATGCAAACGCCACCGGCTACCACAGGTCCGTCCACTTGTTCTTTAGGGAAGAGTTTGATGTGACGTATTGTTTTCTCATGTCCAGGATGAAACCTGGATTCCTGAAGACAAACAATGGTTGCCGAAAACTGAGAAATTAATTGGCGTACTTCAGCGATATGTCGAAAATAGCTATTACAGTTCCATTGTAATAGTGCCATAGTCGTCTACGAATGCTTGATCGTTTGCCAACCATCCCTGCTTTCCTTCAGTCCTGGAGATTGATTCCGAGCCTGAATAAAACAGTTAAGTATCTTGCTTCCACCTTGCACATCGGTTTTCTAATTACAAACCAAATATTTTGCTTGATGGTCAACAACTTAAGATACAATCCCTTTCCTACTTATCTTGGAGTGACTTTGGATAGAACCCTGACCTACAAAGAGCATCTCACCAAGCTCTCCCATAAAATTGCTGCAAGAAACAACATCCTACATAAACTTAGTGGTACTTCCTGGGGAGCCTCTGCCTAATTGGCATTAGCCTTGTCTATTCAACAGCAGAATACTGTGCACCTGTGTGGTTGGAAAGTGCACATGTGCATCGCATCACTGGTACTATTAAGTCAACGCCTTGCCATTGGCTGCCTGTGCTGAGCCACATTCCTCCACCACATCTAAGAAGGAAACAAGCATTGTTGAGAGAGGCTATACCATGAATTTTGTCACCCCTTCTACAGCGACTACAGTCTAGGAGGCCAACATGTATTACTGCAGAAATACTATATGTGGATGGGTTTAATTTAAACCAAAGTTGGAGAAACGAGTGATCAACTAAAACAGCAGGGACAAGTGCCCATTCTCTTGATCCTACAAAGGAACTGAAAGGTTCTGAGCTCCCAAGGAAACTGTGGTGCCGTCATAACAGATTCAGAACCGGCCATGGCTGCTGTAAATTCTTTCAGCACAGATGGGGCTGGACCAATTCAGCAATGTGCGACTGTGATCAAGAGGAGCAGACAATGGATCATCTGCTCCGACGCTGCCCTCTGTTCTCGTTCCCTGGGAACCCTGCAGAACTCTTCCATGACATTCCAAATGTCATAACTTGGTTGCAGAATGTGGATAATGTTG
This sequence comes from Meconema thalassinum, assembly GCA_946902985.2. Classification (NCBI taxonomy): domain Eukaryota; kingdom Metazoa; phylum Arthropoda; class Insecta; order Orthoptera; family Tettigoniidae; genus Meconema; species Meconema thalassinum. The sequence goes on along the minus strand of OX336390.1, from coordinate 12,137,530 downwards.
TATAATGTAAATTTTGTATATAATTCACCATACGATTAAATAAATAAATCCTTAGGAGGAGGTGATAGGGTAGAAGAGCACACCTCAATCTCCACATCTCGGTAAGAGGACGAAGAAAATGGATGGGGTGCTCTCTGGGTTGGCGCGCAGTTACCGTCAGACGTTCCCTACCTCGCTCTTGGTGAAGAGTGAGAGCGGTGACCTGGGACCCTCTCCCGGTCCGAGGTGTGGGAGTCCGTCCCCGGCACGTCCTGATTGTTCTTTTTCCTTGACCGGCATTGACGTCTGTTTGGGGAAGTGGACCCTTCCCCCTGAAAAACAATGCAGCACTTGCTGACACCGCTCCACTGGTTTTAGTGGGAGCGGGAAGGCCTGCAGAAGATTGTGCCGCCTTGTTTGCAGGGGGGCAAGAGAGACGGCGTTTTACCGTGAGTCTCCTCTCCGCTGGCTTTTCCGTCTTCTTAGACGGGCTGGTAGATGCACCAGCCCTAGTCTGCAAAGCATTCTTCTCCATGCGAGTCGGGGAAGGTTTATTGGCAGACTTGTTCGGAGAAGTTTCCTTCTCCTATGGCGCCTGTTTAGATGGTTTAACAGGCGCATTAGATTTGGAGGTCGAAGAAGGTCCTGGGTCCTTCTTTGAGCTATTCATTTTAATTGGTGGCCCACTAGGAGCCCCTGCCGATTTAAGGACTTGTGCCGAGGGTTATATCACATGAGGGTGTTATCGTAGGAGTCGATACTGTTACAGCGAACTCAGGACCGTTCATATCACTATACTTTTTACGAGCATCGTGAAATGAAAGGCTCTCCAGTGTCTTTATCTCCTGAATCTTCGATTCCTTAATTAATCCTGGACAATCGCGAGATTTAGGAGCGTGGAAGTTCGAGCAGTTGGTGCACACAGGTGGAGGTGTGCACTTATCACCTTCGTGAACAGGCTTCCCGCAATCCCTGCATACAGCATTGGCTGTGCAGCGGGAAGACACGTGCCCCAACTTCTGACACTGGTAGCATCGCATCGGAGGTGGAATATATCGTCGCACATCACAACCTTAACCTGTTTGGGCAGTACAAAACCTTCAAAATGTAAAATGAAGGCACCTGTATCTACCCGTTTGTCATCTACCTTACGCGTGATACGCCGAAGCCAGGTGGCGTCACGATTACTCACGCTACGCATCAGCTCTGCCTCGGAATTCACAAGAAGATCGCGGTGGATTATTACACCACGGACCTTGTTCAGTGTCGAATGCTTCTCAATCTTCACTGGGATCGTACTGCACTTCAGGAGTTTTGAGAAGGAGCTGACCATTGCGTAGCTTCTGTATGCCTTCTAGGTCACCATACATATCTTCGATCTCCTCGGCAAAGACAATCGATTTGACAAACGTGATGGATTCCCCGTTAGTTCTGGTAGCTACCAGATAACGGGGAGCGTTGTCAACCAGGAATCTTTCTAATAAGTAGGGACCGGAAAAATTAGCATCTATTTGTTTCAAAATTAGCATCTATTTTCTTCAAAATTAGCATCTATTTTCTTCAAAATTAGCATCTATTTACAAAGTTAAAAATCATCACATTGTAATATTATTTTAACGACTTCATGGTTATGAAGTGCAGTTATAGTCCTCAAACAAAAGCATTCTCAGTAGTTCAGCATTGCTTTCTTTCAAATTGTACCGTCTGTCTGTAACCACTGTGTTGTAATGGGACAACACACGCTCGCTATCAACATTGTTCGTTGGGGTCCACAAAACAGTATTTAGCAAATATGCTGAACTCTGTCTGAACTGCAGTTAATGCAAGTATGATATCATATTTTTCACTTTCTTTCATCTGGGTTTGAATTGCATTTAGCCAACCGTGGCCGAAGACGCGGCGAACGATGTACAGCGTGCTAACACTCACGCTGCGCCGTATGCTAGCACGCGGCCGAGTTCTGATGCGACGCAATGCGTAAAGACGAAATCATTGAGATTCGAGAAGACTGAACTGCGTTTCCCTGCGATGTAACAGTAGGCCTACTTGCGCAACTGTTGTGGCGCGCTAATCACTAATTCGAACGTATCTCAAGGCGGCGAATTTAGCCAACCGTGGCCGAAGACGCGGCGAACGATGCACAGCGTGCTAACACTCACCCTGCGCCGAATGCTTGCACGCAGCCGAGCTCTGATGCGAAGCAATGCGTAAAGACGAAATAATTGAGATTCGAGAAGACTGAACTGCGTTTCCCTGCGATGTAACAGTAGGCCTACTTGCGCAACTGTTGTGGCGCGCTAATCGCTAATTCGAACGTATCTCAAGGCGGCGAATTTAGCCAACCGTGGCCGAAGACGCGGCGAACGATGCACAGCGTGCTAACACGCTGCGCCGAATGCTTGCACGCAGCCGAGCTCTGATGCGAAGCAATGCGTAAAGATGAAATCATTGAGATTCGAGAAGACTGAACTGCGTTTCTCTGCGATGTAACAGTAGGCCTACTTGCAGAACTGTTGTGGCGTGCTAATCGCTAATTCGAACGTGTCTCAAGGCGGCGAATTTAGCCAATCTTGGCCGGAGACGCGGCGAACGATGTACAGCGTGCTAACACTCACGCTGCGCCGTATGCTTGCACGCGGCGCCTCGATCCCTAATCGGCTCGTATCGAAGTTCGGACCAACTCGTTGTTGCTCGCTCTTCCTGTTAGTATCGCTTCGGGTAAGTTCCTGGACAATGACGACTGTTGTGGCGCGCTAAATCGAATGTGTTTCTACCTGAAGGTTATTACGGTCACTTATATGACGGTGTCAGTAATGAATGCAAGATATATGCGAGTACTTTTTCCCCCTGAAATTTCAATTAAAAACATGGGGTGCGAGATATACGCGGGGGCGAGATATACGCGAGCAAATACGGTATATCGATCAGAGCGGTTGAAAAATATATGCGTCATATTTGCAGTATTTCTCATGATTTCGCCGAAATATGTGGTTTTCGCCACTAAAATATCACATTTTCGCAGAATTCGCACCAAAATCACATATTTGTACTAATTTCGCATTTTGGTCAAAATTCGCATTTTGTCGCATTTTGAATTTAGGTACCACAGTGCTTCAGAACACCTTAAAACTATTTAAAAAATGGTTTTAACACATATTACAAAAATTCGCATTTATCGCAAATGCGAATTTTTCCGGTCCCTACTAATAAGGCTTCATCCCAAGATGTATATACCTTAGGATGTCTACTAACATCGAGAGACGGCTTTTTGAGGGGGCCACCCAGCCAAGGCTGGCATAGCAGGTATTGCCTGGGATCCCAGTGCCTCGAATAGGCACTTCCCTCTCGACATGCACAGTGATTTATACAGCTCTCAGTACTCGGCCAGGCAGGGACCTTCGTTGTAAGGTGGATACTACTGAAAGGGTACCTGACGGGGCATACCGTCTAGGCTTTCTATCCCGCACCCACACGGGGGTATCTGAGATGTGCCAACAGGCATAATGCACCCACTGCCACTATATTTAATATTTATATTTAGCACAAAATTAATTATAATGGGCACTTTTGCAAAATACGTTTGTTCTCAGTCTGATTTTCATATGGATTTACTTTTTGAGTTTCCAGGGAGGGGGCTGCGGCCACCCATGATTTGATGTGAAATACAAGATCTCTCCATTCCACTTCCTGCTTCTGTCTCTGGTTGAAGGGACAGGGACCCACGACCTTAAACATGTATCTCAAACGTACCGTAGTGTGGAATAATCAGTCTGAGTGTACCCCGTTCCAACCCTCAGATCACAATAAAAATTTCTTGGCAGAGCCGGGAATCGAATTCGGACCTCCGGAGTGGCAAGCAAGAATGCTAGCCACTACTCCACGAGGCAGTCTAATTTCAATCTTAAGCTTAGGGCACCACAAACAACAATAACTAACTAACTAGGGTACAACAAAATTTAATTTCTTTGGAACTTTTACCAAAGCAACACATTCTTTTTTCGAGGGGGCTGGAGCCCCCACAGCTCCCCCCGGGAGAGGAGATATCAGGGCACGCCCATTTATAACATTTTGCTGATGAGCTAACAAGCTGCATGCAGACCATGGACCTGTTTCAACTTTCACAAAGTGCTGTAGTGTGGTTGAAAAACTTGGACCTGGACTTTCTTTAAGTGATGCATTGTACCTTTCTATTCTTTATCTTCTTCAACTTCTTCTTCCTCTTCTTCCTCTTCTTCTCCTTCTCCTGCTTCCATTTCTCTTTCTTTCTCTTCCTCTTTACACCACAACACAGACACCACATCAAGCTCCAACACATTATACGCAATTCTCACTACAAATCAACAAGATCCATATATCCCTACGGTTACGAAGCATTCTTGAATGCCTAATTGTTGGCAACTACTACACTATGGATACTAAGAGCTGTATTGTCAACAGAACTTGACCATCTTATTTAGTTCGCTAAATATCCCAGTACTATAGTCACCCGCAACGTCTGTCAAATGGGGCTTAAAACAAAGTGAACACGCGTACGTGCAGTGTGCAGTATGTTCATTCGACTGGTGACGCAGAGTGGTCAGTGCTGTGCTTCAATGTTATTGCTGATATCTGAAGGTAAGATTTTGTATGTTAACTTAAAATTTCATTGAAGGGTTAGGTTACAATGTTGTCTTGAAAAGAGGCTTGTCATGAACAGAAACTACGGTAGTTTCTTGAAATTCAAAGAGGATTCTACTCAGGTGTTCCATCGTGTTCCGAACTGAAAGTATAATACTAGCAACGACCGAAATATCCTGCGCACGACCAAACGTCCTGTCTGTTTCAGAAGGGCACCCGTGTTTGTGTGGCGTACTATGTTCGATGAGTGGGTAAAAGCTCACACAAACTTTATAATGGCTTGCTGGGTCCAAGGTTGCAGGTTCGTATCCTGGCGCAGTCAGCTGGCATTTGAGGGTGCGCAAATGCGAGGGAGCTGTGTCCGTAGATTTACTGGCACGTTAAAGATCCCCTTCGGGGCAGAATTCCGGCACCCCGGCATCTCTAAAAGCCAGTGTAGTTAAAAGGGACGTAAAACCAATAACATTATAACATTAAAACGTTATAATGGAACAAACGGGAGTCGCGGAACTTACGCCTAGTTCAAAGGCAACAATAAGGAAGTGTGTACACAGTATACATCCTAATCGACATCGGGAGAGATTTTTATACCACAACGCGACTTGGTTGGACAATGAAGTCCTCCGATTAATCCAACCAAGACCAGTAGACCTCAAAAATCCTTTAAAGATTGTTCCTCCAAAGTTCAGACTAGAAAAATCAAAGCACATGTCGAATCTACAAGTCATGAAGAACTGTCGAAGGCTATTGAACTCTCATTGTTCAAGGCGGGAAAACGCGACTTGGCTGCAATCGTGAAGGAGCTTTGTTCTTCTCCTACAAGGGGCACAAACTTCAAGAAAGCTCGAAATTCTTCGCTTGAAGTGTCACCCAAGTTGTCCGCAGATGAATCATTAGCTTTATTAGTTGATGCAAATCTTTTGACGAACCAATACAATTTGTGCGAAATCAAGCAAGAAAGGATGCTAACAATATTACAATCACTGGTTTTCTAAGGACCATTGATGCCATAGTAAAGAGTATGGGCTAGCATTACTGTGCACAGAACACCTGTGCTATCTTAAGGAACTCTATGACTGATTTTTGGTCACAATTGGCAAAAATATCATTTTTTTGATTTCTATAAATACGCCCCTGACTCCAGCGGACAATTTCGTCAATTTTTTTTCCGAACTCCGCAATAATTAAAGATCCAGCGCCTGCTTTAATTGTCTAGTGTGTGGTCTTGATGGACTTTCATTGAGGCGAGTTATTCTGTACCGGTACTTATTACCCTTTCACGAATTGATTGCCGGCGGTCGAGATGGGAACTATTCTTTATTTACTTGTGTCACACGTCAGCCTGCTTCGTTGACAGGTATAGTTGCGCGAGTAGGATATGACTCAGCTCCAGTACCCTGGTCATCGTTTAACAACTGTCCGTGGTGACATGATCTCCTGTGACGCTTATCTCATGCAATGCTGCTTGACTTATGTGCAGAGCTCATTCTGTCATCACTGTGTCCTCCGCTGTACCGCGAGGGGCTCCTGCCACAATAATCAACAAACATGGTCAGCGGCAATCAAATGTTAAATGGGTAATATTTTCCGAATTACAGCCAGATTTGTCCCTTCGGGTAGTATTACTTCGTATCCCCGTGTGGTGCTTCTCTCTGGCGGTAAGCAAGAGAAATATTACCACCGTACATCATGAACAAAATAAATACTAAATTTGATGATTAAAAACTGCAAACACGTCATAATCTGTCTACTGTGTGCTATACATTACATTATTGTATGTGTCAAGATAAGCCTCCGTGGCTTAGGCGGCAGCACGCCGGCCTCTCACGCTGGGTCCGTGGTTCAAATCCCGGTCACTCCATGTGAGATCTGTGCCGGACAAAACGGAGGCAGACAGGTTTTTCTCCGGGTACTCCGGTTTTCCCTGTCAAAATTTCATTCCAGCAACACTCTCCACTATCATTTCATTTCATTTGTAATTCATTTAATCATTGCCCCAGAGGAGTGCGTCAGGCCTCGGCAGCCGGCACAGTCCATATCCCCGCCGCTAGATGGGGGCTTCATTCATTCCATTCCTGACCCGGTCGGAGACTGGAAGCAGGCTGTGGATTTTCATTTCATTGTATATATCAAGATGAAGTATTCCAGCAATATTTTAGGGATGCTCTATTTTATGTTGTTCCAAGATGATCAGCTGATATTTGAAACACAGTACAGGTGGTTATGTTTTGTTTAAATACCGGTATCGTTTGAGACTTTTTGTTTTCGCCCTTTCTAAGCAAAACATACAGTGTTATACTAGGCCCAAAACAACTGTGAACATGAGGGAGGAGCCAGATTACCTCGCTCACTCGCGCCAGCCAATAGCATAGCGCGGCGTTGCCTAGATAACTCAGCCTGCAGGGCTCGTTGCGCCATACGAAATCGTTATTTCTCTCCGCCCACGAAAATAATTAATTCTTCAATGATTTTAATGACCCTATGTTACAGAGCTAACATTTTTGAAGATGACTGTCCCAACCCCGTTAAGATATCATCTGCCCTTGAACTGAAGGGAGCTTTACAAGTGCTGTGAGCTGGAGTCACTTAGCAAGCCGAGTGGCAGCCGAACAGATTTACACAGCCAGGCAAGGGTATATGGCCTTTACGTGAAAACACAAAATCTGTTAATCTATGTTATTGTGGTGTCAGCAATTATGTTTTTTGTTGTTGTAATTGAGTCGAATAAAACTCTCCTCTTCACAGTTTTACCTCACGAGGCATAGCGTACCCAGTTCTAACCCTGAGACCAGAACTAAATGTCTTGATTGAGCCGTGGATCGAATCCGGACCTAACGGGTTGTTGATGATCGTTTTAGAGGCTTTGTGACATCGTGGTCATGTAGCCCCGTGTAGTTGGGTGTAGGTGGAATTTGTCTGATAACCTGTGTCACTTTGATGTCTGTACTAGTGTGTGTATTTGTAATTCAGGTAGGATTTGGGTAGGAAGCGGCCGTGGCACGTTAGGTACCATCCTGGCATTTGCCTGGAGTAGAGGTAGGAATCAGTTTTGCATCACGAGGCTGAGTGTACCCTATTCCAGCCCTCAGACCAGAATCGGATCCGGGCTTCCGCGGTGACAGCCAAGAATGGACAGCAAGTGGTCTCCAATAAACAAAAACTGATCCCAATAAATTGTTTTCTGTATTTCTATTACCTTATAAAGAGTCCACAAGCAATGTTAATCAGAATGGCTTGGGGTGTAGATTACGTCATGTGAAATAATAACGTTGTTGTTTCGTTTGAGGGGCTAGGACATTTTCGTACTTTAGCCCCGTGTACTTGTCTGAAAATCTGGGTTATTGTGGTGTCTGTACTAGAGTGTGTGTATTTGTATGCTTGTGAGGACTGGGAAGGAGGCGACCGTGGCCTTATGTTAGGAACCATCCCGGTATTTGCCTGGAGTATAAAGGAGAAACCACTTCCCGGTTTCGCCTCACGAGGCTGAGTGTAGGCTACCCCGTTCTAGCCCTCAGACTAGAATTAAATTGCTTGGCAGAGCCGGGAATTGAACCCATACCTCCTGGGCCACAGCCAAGAATGCTGGTCGCTACACCAGGAGTGCACTAATAACGTTTGTGTGATATCTTAAGGTAAATGTACCAATAGATGACACCCTTGCCTGGCAATACCAATAGGTGACACACAGTCTGAATTTTGCAATACTAAGGAATTTCCACATTCCCAGAGGGTTGTGCAAGAACTGGCAACATTGGTGACCCTTACTTGACTACCTGAGCTCATGCCTAGGGTCAGTGGTGTCTTTGTATTCATGTGAAACAGATCTTTGTAAGACTTGTGAATGTATGAAGCAATATTTCCCTTCTTCTAGACACATTCCTTAAGAGGTAAGATGAAAGTTTATTGTCTTCTATAACTCGTTTTATGTAGGAAGGTGATTTTTATTACTATATCAAGGGTTGCAGGGTTCTAGGCTCTGTTTATTTGCTTTGGTTGAAAAGATTAATCTTAAATTGTATATGTAATTATATGTGTCATCTATTGGTCTTACTGAACACTATTGGCCCAATGGCTGACAGGGGTGTCAGGCATTGGAATTTGTTCTACATTGGAGTTGGCAATGTTAAAAGTATTGTTTTAAAAATAGATGGTAAACTATGTTAATTTCATTATGGTTTGACTTCGGGAACCATTAGTTGACAGGGGGTGTCAGCCATTGGTGTCCAATGTGTCAGGCATTGGCTCATTGGTTCTTTCTACAATTTCTTTTCTCTTTTTTTATCCCTAGATTCAAAATGTCAAAAAAGATTTTAAATTATTCACAAGAGACCATGGCTGCTGCCATAGATGAAGTGAGAAATGGGAGTTCTGTAATGGCAGCTGCCAAGAAATTTGGAGTTCCTAGGGTGACATTATTGTATAAAGTCAATGGGAAACTGCCTGTGGGGAAGAAAATGGGCCCAGCTACTCTTTTCACTGGTGAACAGGAAAAAATCTTAACTGAGTGGGTGATAACCATGGCAAAAGCTGGTTTTCCTGTTACAAAGGATATGTTCATGATTAGTGTTGCTAAGCTGTCAAAGGAGTTGGACATGGAGAAACCTCCTGGAGAAAAATGGTACAAACTTTTTAGAGGCAGGAATATTGCCATTAGTGACAGAATTTATTAAACCCTTACACGGTCTAGGGCTAACGTCACTAAGGAGAAGCTCATAAAATGGTTTGAAGAGGTTGGATTGTATATGCAAGAGAAGGGTCTGATGGATGTACTGAAAGATGCATCACGAGTTTTTAATGCAGACGAGTCTGCATTTTACTTGAATCCGAGAGGGGGAAAAGTACTTGCTGAAAGAGGGAGCAGGACAGTGTACCTATCTGGGGCAAATGATGAAAAGGAGAATGTCACAGTGCTCATGACAGCAAATGCAGCTGGCCAGATAGCACCACCTATGGTTGTTTATAGGTACAAAAGGATACCAATGCACATTGCTGAGGCATTCCCAGAAGAATGGGCTATAGGTAGATCAGAAAATGGATGGATGACTCATGAACTCTTCTATGAGTATATAGTAAATATCTTCTACCCATGGCTGAAGAAACAGAATATTGCATTGCCTGTGGTGTTCTTCCTTGATGGTCACTCCTCGCATATATCTCTTCATCTGTCCCAGTTCTGTGTTGAGCATGGCATCGAGCTAGTTGCTCTATATCCTAATGCAACACACATTCTGCAGCCCATGGATGTGGCAGTTTTCCACACTTTAAAAGCAGAATGGAGAAAACAAGTGCAGCAGTGGAGGATGTCGAACTTGGGTGAAGAAATGAAGAAAAAGGACTTTCCTCCACTACTGCAAGAAGTTATTGGCAAACTTTCACCATCCATCTTTGAAAATGGATTCAGAAAGTGTGGATTAATGCCCTGGAATCCTCAAGCTGTGTGTTTAGAACCTGACCAGCCAATGCCTCCAACGCCCAGAACTAACGCCGCGAGAGTCAAGGAATTTTTTATCTCACCTAGAGCATGAGATTGGGCAGCAGAAACTCCTGATATTCAGGAATAATAAAGGAGAATGGAGTGGAAACAAAGAAGATTTGTCCTTGTACAACATATGGAAGAGTAACAAAGACAAGTTGGAAGAGCAGCAGGTAAACTATGCATTTCAATTGAAGTTCTTTAAAAGTTGGAATGATGATAAAGTATACTAACTTAGTGTGATAAGAATTTTACTTTAAATTTTCAGATAGAGGTACAGAGAGGGCTGCATACTAGACCACCAATCCCAAGTCTACAACCATCAATGGAACTAGTACCTTCAACATCAGATGCTAATGAACCAGAAGAGATGCTGCATGTAGAGCCAAGACCTTCAACATCTCTTGATGAGCAAGGGCCAAGACCTTCAACATCTGTTGATGAGCCAGAGGAGATGGTGTCAGCAGAGCCAGATCCGTCATTAAATGTTCCTGAACGGCTAGTTTTGAGTCTAGAGTTATCAACCCCTCAAAAAGCCATGGAAATAGAAGTAACTTCTGGTACAAGTAAATGCCATATCCCTTCACCATTCAAGAAAACCTTATTTTGGCCAGGTGAATCTGCAGTGACACCTAAACGAATGAAAAAGGAAAAAATCCCTGCTGTCCTCACTTCACCCCAAATGATGGCTTACTATAAAAAGAAAGAAGAAGGAAAACAGAAGAAATACGACCAGCAAGTCGAGAAAAAGAAAAAGAGGGAAGAAACTAAGAAGGCTTTAGAGGAAAAGAAAAGAGCCAGGGCAGACAAAAAGAAAGCCAAGGACCAAGAGAAACAGAAGAAACAACAGAAAGAAAATGAAGAGACTGATTCCACATCGAATTGTAGTTCAGTTAGTTTCTGAGAGACGGATGATTCAGACTGGCATGAGGATAGTGACGATTTGTCTTGCCAGCCAGTGACACTAGAAGGACTCAAAGAAGGAGACTTTGTGTTGTGTGAGTTCAAAGGTGGCTGGAGAAATCAAACAAAATTTGTGTACCTTTGTATTGTGCAAGAGAAAGACGAGGCAGAGATCCAGGTTATGGGTCTAAAATCTCAGGACGAAAGAAAGACGGAATTCACAGTGAATGAAAATGACATTTCATCGATTTCAATCAAACAGGTGCTTGGAAGACTAGATCTGCCTAAAATATCTAGCAAGGGAGAACGAATTAGATACATTTTTGAAAAGTCTGTTCCAGTGAGAGAAATGTGATTTCATTGTTCGTGTGGATAGAAATTTTAAAACTATGAAGACTCATTTCATCGCCTTTTTAACTTTAAAGTCTAATTTCATTTTTTTTAGTTTTTTTTGTACTAACAACTTGTTTTCCTTGACTAACATAATTAGAAATGCTCTTCCTTGTAGAATTGATCTAGATTTAATGTTTTTGTGTGTTTTAAAATATGTCATCTATTGGGCTAAGAAGTATGTCATCTATTGGAACTCATGACTTAAGGGGTGTCACCTATAGGGACTAATGCTGAACATGAGGATACATTTAATTATCAATAGTCGAATGAAGAAAATGGAAAACTGAACCCATATTCCTGCAGGGGATAGTCCAGAGCACTTAAGGAAGTTTCTTGTTCAATAAAATAGCATTACGAGTAAACACAGTTCTCATTTTGCCATTATTTTCTCTTAACGGTGTCATCTATAGGTACCTTTACCTATCTGCCTCACATCACAATTATAAAAATGTGCGCACTCCATTGTGAGCATAGATATTCGTAGGATTAGGCCCCCCAGCTTACATTCGGAGCGCTTTGTGTTCACGAAGAAGGTCGTGAGCTGTGTCATCTCCGCCAGTCTCAGCTGGACGCATGCTACTGGGTGAGTCCATGTTCACAGTTGTTTTGAGTCTGGTCTAGTTCCCGTTGGCATAAATCGAGAAGTAAGAAGGGTCAAGATACGCATTCCTGGTAAATGGGGAGGTCAGTAGGCCTAATCAAGTAGATCAACCAGATGAATTACCATGGACATCCTTGGCTAATAGGGAAGTGAAGAAAAGATGAAGTATTATGTGTGTACCACTGATGTTGCAGTGCCTCTGTAGGCTGTGATGGTGATTATGTTTAGTACATAAACCATATTGTAGTGATTGTGGTGGAGGCTCACTAATAAATGTCCAGCTAAGGTAAAGTGTACAGTCCAACAGTTCCTCCCCTCAATAACTACCTATCTCAAAGGTATCCATTTGAGATAAATAGGAGGAGTAGGACATAGTTTAGTGCTGCTCTGGGAATGTCAGGCATGGACGGGCCATGACAAAATGCCAACCAGAATTTCACAACAATTAGCCCTGACAATTATTCCTGTTTATCAGAGGCTGAGTTACTGTCCCAATGTGTACGTGGTACAACTCAAAACCAGAATGAGAGTTTGCTTTCACTCATCTGGTGGAAGGAAACTTTGTAAGGCAATGCAGTTGCCTAGTTCACTATGGGGTGTAGTGCTACTGTACTCTGCACTAAGAGACACTAAAGTTCTCGATGCAACAGAAGAAATTTTGAAGAGACATGACAGTCGCAGAAAATATGTATGAGGTAAGCAGAGCATCTCGTAGGAAGATATGGAGGCTGAGAAAAGCAAGAAAGAGGGTGTAATATATGGTGCTGGGCAACTTTAGCTGATAAGGTAAGCTGATAACTAAAAAATATGCATGGCTTTATAGAAGTGCATTTATCTCAGCTTCCCATTCCTTGAGACAAAATTTGCCCCATGCACATCAGATTTGCAGCTATAATGTCGCAAATTTTTATACATATTCTATACCAATACATCCATAAGTTCAGTGATTAGTTTTACTGTAATATTCATATGAACTTAAAACCAATCACTAGGTTTACTTTCATACTAAAAACCATAGCCATTGATAATTACAGAAAAATGGAAATTCAGCCCAGTGTCCCTTAAAATATTTCCTTCTCAGATAGATTAACTTACACTGTGTACTACATAAGTTGACATACAAAGGTAGGCACAATGTCACATGCACTTATTCCCAATATTTGCTAGATGCTCATAATTTTGTGATGAGACTGTAGCAGACTTGATAGATTCTCTGCTCATTGACTGGATTAACAACAGCTGTAATGACATACTGGTAACTGAAACACTCAAATAATGATAATATTGAAATAGCCTAGGCCTAATGAATATTAAAAGAGAGGGGCTCATTGCACTCCTGTCCAATTCTGATTTATCAGTTTCTTGTAGGCCTAATGACATTAAATTATTCTGTGGCCTACTTTTAGTAATGTTGATGGCGATATAATGATATGAATATTGATCATTTCTCTCTTTGTGATATTTAGGCCTAACTTGTATTTTTACTTAACTAGCCTAGTAACACAATGAATTCTCTTTTCAGAAAACAGTTGAACAAAGTAAAAAAATTGGGATAATGAGAAGACAAAAAGGAAGAGGTATTTCAGCGAGAAGCGAGAATATATGAGGTCTCCCACCAAAACTATTCCCGACGACCCTGATGTAGATGCACTATTGGGGCAAGTTGACATTGAATTGCCGATAGTGACACAATGAAAATGAAAATCCACTGCCTGCTTCCAGTCTCCGACCGGGTCAGGAATGGAATGAATGAAGCCCCTATCTAGCGGCGAGGATATGAACTGTGCCGGCTGCCGAGGCCTGACGCACTCCTCTGGGGCAATGATTAAAGGAATGACATATGAAATGAAATGATAGTGGAGAGTGTTGCTGGAATGAAATTGAGTGACACAATAATGGTCAAAAAAAAAACAGTACAAAGGCTGTCTGGCATCAAGAGAAGTAGAACTGGTGTTGGAAACAGGTGAGGCTGGCACCAGTTCATCTACAGTGGAATCTCGTTAGTATGTTTTTCAAGGGACTGAAAAATTTGGACGTCCAGCTGTATCGGCCATTATCCGCAAAGCTCCCTGCCACAAAGTACTCGACTCCCTGTAGTGCCCCAGCAAGGGGTGGCTAAACCATATTAAACTCGCTGTTCTGATGCTTCCAGTCTTCTGGAGAGATGTTCCCAAGAATCTTACCGTTTTGCCTCTTGTTAGTAACCATAGGTTACAATTGGGGTAAAATACTGATTACTGTATACTGTGTAATGTGCTACTTTAACATCCCATAACAGCTGTCCAACTTGATGATAAAATGAGGTACCTTCACTTAACCTGTTCTTAATTTCACTATTCCTGTTAATAACACTGCCTAAATATGTAAATTGTTCCACATTCTCTAACTGTTTCCCAACCAAGTCAATTCGAACTTTCTCGTTTTCGTTTCCACAGTTTTCTGTTTACTAATTTTCATTCTCATTCCAAATGAAAGCAAGAAATAATGTTCACAAAAACATCATGGATGGTCAATTCTACACAGAACCCTACTAATTGCTCATTGCGATGAACAATACAATTCATTAGTACTAGGTCAATATACTAGGGAGCAGTGCATTTGAGGACACTCATCTCAAAGCACAGCGTGATGAATTTTGTAAGAAGAATCGTGGTTTTTTTTTAAGAATAATTTTATTTCCAATAAAAAAAATGAATTTCATAGCCTACGCAGGATTGGAATCATCCCTCCAATCATTAGATTTATCTACAGTATATTTGTATTCCACAGATTAAGTACCTTGAGTTTCAGGGAACAATGAATAGACGAGTTTTGAATCATCCAGCTTTCACTGTAATGTAAATCACTTGCCATACTGTTATGTTACACGACTCACTTGGACCAGAACTCGGGCTTCATGGCATCGGAGACCTTGGGGTTATAGTGGAAGTTGGAGGAGATGATGGCGAACTTAGATCTTGACCGTGATGGTCGGCCCCATGTAGTGTGCGTCGGCAACGCCCTGCAGTTCGTGCAACTCTCGCCGGTCCGTGCGCTTCTTGCCACAATTTCGTTCAGCTTCTTAACGATCTCTGCATCCTTGGCGAGCATCTTGGGTTTCTCCTGTAAAACCACAGATTTTTGAAGCAAGAAACTGCAAAAAATATCCAATCAAGGCTATATAAACAACGTGGCAGCTATCTATGATATCGAAACACAGTTCACAAATTGATGAAACCATTCTAACAAGACAGTACCCATCTAGAAGACAATATGCACTCGCACTGGGAAATCCTTAATAATTAATGAATTCACTTGGTCGAGTACCTCAAAATGGTAAAGGAAGGAATTCCAACAGATGAAGAAAGAGGGGTGGAAGAGGAATGGGCTAGATTTAAGAAGACACTAGTAGGTGCAGCAGAATCAGTATGTGGGAGGACAAGTAGTAAGAAGAGGTGGAAGGAAACACCATGGTGGAATGAGAAGACAAAAGATATAGTAAGGGAAAAGAATAGAGCCTTGAGGAGGTGGTATCTAAATAGGACGGTAGAGACAAGGGAAGAGTACCAGGAAAGAAAGAAGGAGGCGAAGAGAGTAGTGGCTGAGGAGAGAAGAAAGTGGATGGAAGAGTGGACAAAGATGATGGAGGATAGTGAATGTACAAAAAAGGTCCTGTATGGGATGGTAAAAAATAAGAGGCAGAGAGATCCTACGGATTATGTTAGAATGGTGAACAAAAGGGGACAAGAGATAGAAAATAGGGAAGAACTGAAGAAAATGTGGAAAGAATATTTCGAAGAACTACTGAACCCAAATGGAAAAGATAGTGAGGAGGAAGAAATCGGGGAAGAGGAAGATGAACTGCAAACAGAAAAGGACTTAACATGGAAAGAAGTGGAAGATGCAGTGAACAAGATGAAAGGAGGGAAGGCACCGGGTGTGGATGAGTTGTGTGTGGAGATGGTGAGAGCAGCAGGAGAGGTGGGGATACAGTGGTTGTACCGAGTGATGAGGACAGCATGGAAGGAAAGGAAGACCCCCGAGGACTGGAAGAAAGGAATAATTGTCCCGATCTTCAAGAAAGGTAGTAGAACAGATTGCAGAAACTATCGGGGAATAACGCTGATGAGTCATTGTGCAAAGATCTTCGAGAAAGTTTTGAAAAAGAGAATTAGGACAAGGATAGAAGGAGGGATGAGGGAAGAACAACATGGCTTCAGAGCAGGAAGGTCCACAGTA
The DNA here is from genome assembly GCA_946902985.2 of Meconema thalassinum. Taxonomy (NCBI): domain Eukaryota; kingdom Metazoa; phylum Arthropoda; class Insecta; order Orthoptera; family Tettigoniidae; genus Meconema; species Meconema thalassinum. Next base: position 12,121,346 of record OX336390.1, on the reverse strand, counting down.
GATTTGATTTTTGCTGTAAGGCAGTTACAAGAACAGCACTATGAGTATGGAACAGATCTACTGATGGCCTTCCTGGACATTGAGAAAGCATATGACAGTGTGTGCAGAAACAAAGTATGGAAGTCCCTGGAGGATAGAGGAGTAGAGAAATGGACTATAAAGAGGATAAAAGAGATGTACAAGGGAAGCGTGAGCTGTGTGAAAGTGGGAGGAGAGAGATCAGACTGGTTGGAACAGAGAAACGACCTGAAACAAGGAAGTGCACTGTCACCGTTACTTTTCATTGTGGTGATGGATGACATAATGACCCGAGTGGCACAAGCAATTGGGGAAGGAAAGATGAAAGCAATGGTGTTTGCAGATGATTTAATGATTTGGGGAAACAAGGAGGAGGAGGTACAGGAACAGTTGGACGTGTGGGAAGGAATAATACAAGGATATGGGATGAAATTTAGCATAAATAAGAGTGAGTTGGTGATCACAACAAGGAAGAAGGAAAGAACCACAACGGGAATAACAATTGGTGGGGAACAGCTGAAGAAAGTGGAGAGTTTCAAGTAACTGGGAAGCCTGATACAAGATAATGGAAGAAACGATAGAGAAATAAATGAGCGGGGGAGGCAGGCAGAAGCATTCTGGAGGAGTGTGAGAAGCATGTTATGGAGCAAGGATATCCCTCAGAACAGCAAAAAGATCATATATCGGACGTACTATGTCCCTATCCTGACGTATGCCTCGGAGACCTGGGTTATGAAAGGAAGGGAGAAGAGCAAAATACAGGCCAGTAAGATGAGGTTCTTGAGAAGCAGTATTGGAGCTACAAAGATGGACAGAATAAGAAATGAGAGGATCAGAGAATTAATGAAGGAGGAACCATTACAGGATGGTATAGAGAAATCTAGACTTAGATGGTATGGACATGTAAAACGAATGGAGGAGAAGAGGATACCCAGGAGAGTACACGAGACGAAGTGGGAAGGAAAGAGACCGAGAGACAGGTGGCTGAAGGGGGTGGAAGAAAGCGTGAAGAAGAGAGGAGAAGACTGGACAAGGGTGGAGGCTGAGAGATGGTGGGAAGACAGAAGACGTTGGAGAGGCTTGTGTTCCAAACAGACCCGGCCAGTGGCTGGAAACTGTGCATGATGATGATGATGATGATGATGACTTGGTGATCCCTTAAAAACAGCATAACTACCATTATAAAAACAAATATGACGCACCACATCGCAATCTAGGCCACCTAACACAACAATTTAAAGGTTTGTTTTAAACATTTATGCTAATTTATTAGTGAAATAGTCACTTGTACTCTTGAAATTCCCAAGATGACTGCCCAAGCACCTTTGATAACATCAAAAGTACTGGTTACATTGCCAATGATAATTCAATCTTGGCAAACGTTATAGCAGCTTGCACCAACTAGGTTGTATCAACATAGATGAACAATGCACTGTCCCCTCCCGTAACTATGCAATGCGATACATGTCCTGGAAACTTGGCAAGAAGGCGTCCTTTGGGATGGTGTTCAAAAGCCTCGTCACGTTGCGTTCGGTGAATAAAGTCACAATGGTCGACCTGGCAACATTGGCGACACACAACGTACCATGCACACCTGTTCGGCGGGTGGCAGTGAGAAGGGTGAATGTTCAGAGGAATGGAATGGCTCTGAAAACCATTGTCACGGGCGAAGAGAGCTGGTGTCTGAGGTACGACCCTAAAGTATGGAGTGGCGGGGTCCAGGGTCACCGACATTGTCAGAAGTGCATAACCATCCACGGGGATTACTGCCCATCAGAGGTTGTGTTACATCTTGCATTAATTACCTTTCATTAGCACCGGAGTCATGATAATGCACAGGTCTGAGGGAACATTTACATAATAGAGTTGGTGTAATGTTGCTCATAAAGAGGAAACCATGGAGGTCTGGGTTCGATTCCCGGTCCTGTAATTGTTGACATAGCCTTATGAGAAGGTGTGAGTTTGAGTCCTACCTTAGCCATCCTGGAAGTAGTATTCCAAGATTTCTCACTTTAACACCAGGCCAATGCTGGGATGGTACCTACATCCTACACGATGCTACATGATCACTATGTCACAAAACCCCTAAATGAACCAACAACACAATGATTTCAGCTTAGGGGCAGATGCCATTAAAACAACAACGGGGTGAGGCAGCCATCCTAGTTGGCCACACTACTACAGGTTATAACCAGGAACAACAACGGGGTGAGGCAGCCACACTACTACAGGTTATAACCAGGAACCATCCTAGTTGGCCACACTACTACAGGTTATAACCAGGAACCAAGCCGCGCGTGGATGTTTGGAGTAAATTTGCGGCTAGTTTTTAGAATCCAATATCATTCCTAGAACCCAGATGTTTATGACATTTCATGACAAATGCAAGATGATGATTGAAATTATGTCATTAAGCATAATTAAGACTCCAAACTGTAAAGGGTTGCTTTAATACTTTATTATTGTAATGCGTAGGGCTCTAACCATACCAAGTTAGCTTACCAGGCATGCTGCAACGTGTTGAGAAGATATAAGGTAGCCTACAGTATTGAAATACTTAGCAGTTTCACACATGGTTCATCTAATAAATGAAAATACAGTCTGTGCTAAACTCATTTGTTTGTTGTTGTTTAGCCCCATGTACTTGAGTGTGTATGAACAGTGGAGAGCACATAAAAAGGCGGGTGAAACAGATCATAGGGAGCGTGTGGGTCGCGGTAAAGCTCTGCTCCAGATGTTCTGCCAACCAATGAAGAATTAATTGGTCTGTCTTGATTCATTTTCCTCGTGTTGTTGGTTATTTATTTGAATTGAATTGAGAATCAATTATGCCACAGCAAGGCAGGAAGCACAGCGATGTAAGGTGTTGCAATCGAGAGCCTTAATACAATGTGCAAGCCATATGTACTCCAATAAGTCTTCTATTTGTCTTAAGAATGACACTGAAATTATATTTCCAAATTGTGTGTGTGTTCTATATTTGTGTACGTAGATTTGATGGCAGGATAAGTGAGGAAGTTGGTAAGAGGATCCAACAAGAGTGTGAGGGGTCTTGTATTCAACATATTACACACCTATATGCAGCATGCACGTGGACAACAACTAAACGGGAGGAAAGTAGAATCCAGGCAGCAGAGATGAAGTTCCTTAGAGGTATAATTAGAAAGACCCGCAGAGACAAAATCAGAAACAAGGAAATTAGGGAGAAAACAGGACTCCCAAAGTTACAAGACAAAATCAGGATCAGTAAGCTAAAATGGTCTGGACATATGATGCGAATGGGAGAAGACCGAGTCCCGATGCGATTATTTACTGAGAAAGTCACGGAAAGGCGCCAAAGGGGAAGGCCAAGGATGAGGTGGATGGATGCAGTGAGGGAGAGTGTTGAGAAAAGAGTGAGAGTGGAGGATGTACTGGAAGAGGGACTTGAGTGGTGGAGAGACAGAAGAGTATGGAGGTCCTTGATTCACACCCCGACCCACATCACTGGAACTGGGAAATGAAGAAGAAGATTTCATGGAAAGGACCATGAGGAAGAACGTTATACTCGGAAACGCTAAAATTTATGTGACAAAATAACTTGCAGAATTATACACCATGTGTAAAACTAGTGGGCAGCTTGGACTACTCTCGAATAAATGTTTTGTTCATTAAGATTTTAAAAAAATATAGAATAAATATGTCTCCCATAAGTCCAACCCCTCGTCCACGTCGTGGGAGACGGGCAACGGCACAAAGTACGGGATCGCCTGTAGGGGCGAAGTACAGTGGGGACTTCGTGTGCCCCGGGACTGTTACGGTAGCTGTGAAGGTCCTACAGGAACCCTGAAAAGTGACGGCTAACGGGGCTCTGGTGAAGCTACGATAGGCCCAGCAAGCCAGTAGTGGATGAAACCAAATGCTTTCAAAAATGGAAGGAGCCTCGGACATGATGGATTTAATAGACAACACGGCTACACACGGACTAAGATTTGGAACTTTAAACCCAAGAACGCTGACGGGGAAGGTGGAGGAGATAGTGGATATGATGGAAAGAAGGAACTTGGATTTATTGGGATTGGCAGAAACAAAGTGGAAAGGGGAAAGAAGGAGAGAACTGAGAAAAGGATATAGACTGTACTGGAGTGGGAATGAAGAGGGAAAGAGGAATGGAGTGGGAGTAGTAGTACGAGATGGTTTAAAAGAAGAAGTGAGGAGAATAAGTGATAGGATGATGAAAGTGAAAGTAGCACTAAGGGGAAAGACTGTAGAAATAGTGCAAGTGTATGCTCCACAAGTAGGCTGCGCCTCTGAAGAGAAGGAGGAGTTTGAAGAAGAATTGCAGAAGCAGCAGGAAGAAATATGATTGTTATGGGGGATCTCAATGCCCATGTAGGAAGAGAAAGACAAGGTTATGAGAGTGTTCTAGGACCAGAGGGTTGGGGCGGAAGAAATGAGGAAGGAAAGAGACTGTTGGACTTCTGCCAGAGCAACAGCCTGCTAGTTGGGAACTCCTGGTTTAAGAAAAGAGGGAGCCACACAATCACATGGTACAGTGATGACTTGACCAGGAAGTCGGTGGTCGACTATATATATTGTATGAGAAAGAATTAAATCAGAACATCACGGACATCAAGGTTATACCATCGGAGAACCTGGATAGCGACCATCAATTGCTGGTAATGAACCGGAGAGGGAGTAAGGAGAAGAAAGGGACTGAGAACCAGGAAAGACGTATAAGGATATGGAAAGTGAAAGAAGGGGATAGAAGGGTCGAGTACCTCAAAATGGTAAAGGAAGAAATTCCAACAGATGAAGAAAGAGGGGTGGAAGAGGAATGGGCTAGATTTAAGAAGACACTAGTAGGTGCAGCAGAAGCAGTATGTGGGAGGACAAGTAGTAAGAAGAGGTGGAAGGAAACACCATGGTGGAATGAGAAGACAAAAGATATAGTAAGGGAAAAGAATAGAGCCTTTAGGAGGTGGTATCAAAATAGGACAGTAGAGACAAGGGAAGAGTACCAGGAAAGAAAGAAGGACGCGAAGAGAGTAGTGGCTGAGGAGAGAAGAAAGTGGATGGAAGAGTGGACAAAGATGATGAAGGAGGATAGTGAAGGAACAAAAAAGGTCCTGTATGGGATGGTAAAAAACAAGAGGCGGAAGGATCCTACGGATTATGTTAGAATGGTGAACAAAAGGGGACAAGAGATAGAAAATAGGGAAGAACTGAAGAAAATGAACTGCAAACAGAAAAGTACTTAACATGGAAAGAAGTGGAAGATGCAGTGAACAAGATGAAAGGCACCGGGTGTGGATGAGTTGAGTGTGGAGATGGTGACAGCAGCAGGAGAGGTGGGGATACAGTGATTGTACCGAGTGATGAGGACAGCATGGAAGGAAAGGAAGACCCCAGAGGACTGGAAAAAAGGAATAATTGTCCCGATCTTCAAGAAAGGTAGTAGAACAGATTGCAGAAACTATCGGGGAATAACACTGATGAGTCATTGTGCAAAGACCTTCGAGAAAGTTTTGGAAAAGAGAATTAGGACAAGGATAGAAGGAGGGATGAGGGAAGAACAACATGGCTTCAGAGCAGGAAGGTCCAGAGTGGATTTGATTTTTGCTGTAAGGCAGTTACAAGAACAGCACTATGAGTATGGAACAGATCTACTGATGGCCTTCCTGGACATTGAGAAAGCATATGACAGTGTATGCAGAAAAAAAATATGGATGTCCCTGGAGGATAGAGGAGTAGAGAAATGGACTATAAAGAGGATAAAGGAGATGTACAAGGGAAGCGTGAGCTGTGTGAAAGTGGGAGGAGAGAGATCAGACTGGTTGGAACAGAGAAACGACCTGAAACAAGGAAGTGCACTGTCACCGTTACTTTTCATTGTGGTGATGGATGACATAATGACCCGAGTGGCACAAGTAATTGGGGAAGGAAAGATGAAAGCAATGGTGTTTGCAGATGATTTGATGATTTGGGGAAACAAGGAGGAGGAGGTACAGGAACAGTTGGTCGTGTGGGAAGGAATAATACAAGGGTATGGGATGAAATTTAACATAAATAAGAGTGAGATGGTGATCACAACAAGGAAGAAGGAAAGAACCACAACGGGAATAACAATTGGTGGGGAACAGCTGAAGAAAGTGGAGAGTTTCAAGTATCTGGGAAGCCTGATACAAGATAATGGAAGAAACGATAGAGAAATAAATGAGCGGGGGAGACAGGCAGAAGCATTTTGGAGGAGTGTGAGAAGAATGTTATGGAGCAAGGATGTACCTCGGAACAGCAAAAAGATCATATATCGGACGTACTATGTCCCTATCCTGACGTATGCCTCAGAGACCTGGGTTATGAAAGGAAGGAAGCAAAATACAGGCCAGTGAGATGAGGTACTTGAGAAGCAGTATTGGAGCTACAAAGGTGGACAGAATAAGAAATGAGAGGATCAGAGAATTAATGAAGGAGGAACCATTACAGGATGGTATAGAGAAATCTAGACTTAGATGGTATGGACATGTAAAACGAATGGAGGAGAAGAGGATACCCAGGAGAGTACACGAGACGAAGTGGGAAGGAAAGAGACCGAGAGACAGGTGGCTGAAGGGGGTGGAAGAAAGCGTGAAGAAGAGAGGAGAAGACTGGACAAGGGTGGAGGCTGAGAGATGGTGGGAAGACAGAAGACGTTGGAGAGGCTTATGTTCCAAACAGACCCGGCCAGTGGCTGGAAACTGTGCAAGATGATGATGACGACGATGATGATGATGATAGAAGTATCAGCACACAGACAAGAAGGTAACATAAACAGCTTCCTGCAACATTTAATTAAAGAAGCACATTCCTTGAGAATCTGGCTGGCCTCAGAAGATGCTGAACATGTTCTCCTTCAGCTGACAGACAGTAACACCGTTGCATTATGTAGCTACTCCTGCACCCCACTGCGCGTTTACTGCGATTAATCGAAGCACGGACATAAGCCCGTTTCGTGTTTAATTGTGGGGTAATTTAATACACAAAGTGTACAGAACACTTACCCGTTCTCTAGTGGAGAACAATACTCTATAAGGCAGGAAATTTCAACTTGTAGACTAAACATGATACAACGCCTGTCTGTCAGCTGGAAGAGAACATTTTCAGCATCTTCTGTGAAAAGGTAAGTTCTTTAGTCATGATTTGTTAATAATGTAGACTACTCAGTACGGTTTCTACCTGCGCGCAATCTTCAGGCCGAGTTTGGTTGGCTGGCGGTAGGCGTGCGCGCGCCTGCCCCACTCCAGATAAAGAATCACCCTGTATCACAGAGTTTCTACCTGCGCGCAATCTTCGGGCCGAGTTTGGTTGGCTGGTGGTAGGCGTGCGCGCGCCTGCCCCACTCCAGATAAAGAATCACCCTGTATCACAGAGTCTCTGCCTGCGAGCAATCTTCGGGCCGAGTTTGGTTGGCTGGCGGTAGGCGTGCGCGCGCCTGCCCCACTCCAGATAAAGAATCACCCTGTATCACAGAGTTTCTACCTGCGCGCAATCTTCGGGCCGAGTTTGGTTGGCTGGTGGTAGGCGTGCGCGCGCCTGCCCCACTCCAGATAAAGAATCACCCTGTATCACAGAGTTTCTACCTGCGCGCAATCTTCAGGCCGAGTTTGGTTGGCTGGTGGTAGGCGTGCGCGCGCCTGCCCCACTCCAGATAAAGAATCACCCTGTATCACAGAGTCTCTGCCTGCGAGCAATCTTCGGGCCGAGTTTGGTTGGCTGGCGGTAGGCGTGCGCGCGCCTGCCCCGCTCCAGATAAAGAATCACCCTGTATCACAGAGTCTCTGCCTGCGCGCAATCTTCGGGCCGAGTTCGGTTGGCTGGCGGTAGGCGTGCGCGCGCCTGCCCCGCTCCAGATAAAGAATCACCCTGTATCACAAGAGTCTCTGCCTGCGCGCAATCTCGGGCCGAGTTTGGTTGGCTGGCGGTAGGCGTGCGCGCGCCTGCCGCGCTCCAGATAAAGAAACACCCTGTATCACAGAGTCTCTGCCTGCACTAAGCTCAGCTGTTCTATCCTGGTATTTGGCAAAGCACCACGCAGTGTTTTAGCACCAGATCTGGTGCCAGAAATGTTCTAATAGTGCCATAGCAAAATACTGGTGTTATTTCAATAAAACCAGTGTCAAATCTGGTGCTTAACGGATTTTTCCCTGAAATTGTCTCCTATGACAAATAAGTAAATCCTGAAAGCCATGTAATAGTTTCAATAAAGTCAATCAATTAAAATACGGTAGGCAATGTCCAGCCTCACACGTGTCAAGGTCAACACTCCAGCAGGGGAAGTCCCTGAAATTCTCATTCTCGTGCATAAGTGCTAAGTAAGCGCAACACCTATCATCTATTTTCTTCCCAGCTCCCAGGGGATATCCCAGTTTTATGAGAAGGCAGATGTAGGGAGAGTACGGTATTTAGCCAAGTTTAATTGGTGAAAACAAAGCTAAGAAATCGAATGAAAGTTCAAAAATTGCATTCCATTCTGCGTGTGTGATTTGGACTAAAAACAGAGGGGAAAATGCTATCACGACTACGAACTTCCGAAGGATATAATATTGGCCAAAATTGGAAGTATGCAGAGCTACAGCAGTACTACACCTTCCTGCTCTAATAGTACATTATGCAACGAGCCTATAATGGCAATAATTAAGACACGAGTATGTTTATAAAACGAGCGTATGCCATTGTAGGCGAGTTGCATACGACTGTTTATGTTCGACGATAATTATTATAACTATTTTATGTTCGAACATAAATATTCATAAATATATGTCGAGATTTCGCCAGTTTTATCGTATGTACTGAACAGAGCGCATGAGACGCAGAGAATGCCTTGTATTTGACCATGGCCTCCTCGATTACCCTACTATGACACTAGGCCAGGCAGTGTAATTTAAATTAGAAGGCCGTGGAACTCGGCGCATCTAATTATCTAATTGGTCAAACAACTGCTTCTTGAGCTCTGATATGTGGGAGAAACTGTTTCGTAATGATAAATAGTGTTATAATGAGCCTCAGTTTTCTGACGTATAATAGTCAGGGTCGAACATAAAGATGTAATAGCGGTAGCAGGCTCCGCAAGACCTGGGTTATGAAAGGAAGGGAGAAGAGCAAAATACAGGCAAGGGAGAAGCAGTATTGCAGCTACAAAGATGGACAGAATAAGAAATGAGAGGACCAGAGAATTAATGAAGGAGGAACCATTACAGGATGGTATAGATGGTATGGACATGTAAAACGAATGGAGAAGAGGATACCCAGGAGGATACACGAGACGAAGTGGGAAGGAAAGAGACTGAGAGACAGGTGGCTGAAGGGGGTGGAAGAAAGCGTGAAGAAGAGAGAAGAAGACTGAACAAGGGTGGAGGCTGAGAGATGGTGGGAAGACAGAAGACATTGGAGAGGCTTGTGTTCCAAACAGATCCGGCCAGTGGCTGGAAACTGTGCAAGATGATGATGAGCAGGCTCCGCAAGTGAAGAAGACTATTTTTAATGAAAGAAATGTAAGTAAAAAGCTGTTTATATATTTATAATTTTTGGTGTTTTTGAAGGGTTTTGAATCATAGAGTCCAGCTGGTGTTTTAAGATTTGGCAACACTGGCACCACGAACTGTCCTGCCTTCTTGTGCATCATTTTAGGGGCTTGGACATTGTGGTCATTTGGCCCCAAATACTTGATTGTGTGTAGAAAGGTTTATCTTACAGCCAAATTACGACACCATGTCATACGATGTTGGCATGTCAAAGAAACCATTTGAATTCAGTAGGCTGTGTTCATAATGGCAAAATTAATCTCGGGAGTTCTTCATTTCTCTACTAGAAAGCGCTTAGATATCTAACCTCCTTGACACTCATAGTGCTTCAAGGAACAATGAAATTCGACATGTCAAATAACAAAGCTTGCACTCGGCACCCGAGACCATACGTTATCTTATAGCCGGTGTTATTGTAATGGCTATATATTTGTAATTCAGGTGAGGATTGCAAGTTCCGTACTTGGAAAACGGTTCAATCTGCCAGGAGTGGAAGGGGGGAACCACGGAAAACCACTTTCAGGATGGCTCAAGTGGGAATCGGACCCACCTCTTCTCAGATTTGCCTCACGAGGCTCAGTGTACCCGTTTGAGGCCTCTGACCAGAATTACATTTTTTGGCAATTTGTAACCTTAAGTTAGGTTTCATCCTAGCATTTGCCTTGAGTAAAAATAAGAAATAACGGAAAACCACTTCTAGGGTGATTGAATCCACAGCTCCTCAAGTTTGGCTCATGAGGCTGAGTGGATCCCATTCCAGCCCTCAGTCCTGACCAGGAATCAAACCTAGGTCTCAGGGATGATACGTTAACCAACAAAGCCATTATCCCATTATACCGTTCATGTAGAAAGGATTTTCCTTGTCATGTAGGCTAATTCTATGTCTAATGTGACATATCCTTGTGGTCACTGACCTGAGGTCCAGGTACAACAGCGACAGTATCAGGTATCGAGCGTATCGCGTTATGATAGAGCTCAAGCCTCTCGAGCGAGCAGAACTCGTCACTTCGCCTGGCAGCTCCGTAAAACGGTTCTTGGATAAATCTGTAACACAAAACACAATATTGACTTAATTATCACCAAGATGTTCATGAAAAGAGGAAACAAACTTATTGTTTTATCCTATATGAGTGAACACAATTATATTGGCGTCAATGTAAGGGATGAGTTAATTCGTTAACTGCACTACGAACTCGGTCTGCATTTCTCCGCGAAATGATAATAACTTGCAAGCTTCTTTCTTGGAGCATGACTGATCTGCAGTTGTAGAGATAACATAAGGTATCTTCACTTCAGCAACGCATTTCTCTGTAGCATTAGAGATAAATGGAAACTCCTCCAAGAGTTTTCTTGCAATACTTTTTGTAATCTTTTCATTTCCGATTCTAAATAATTTTTAAAATCTACTAAACTACCTGGACGAAGTGTGAGAATATTTGAAGGGTCCAGGGGAAGAAGGGGGAATGTCAAATGTTCAGGAAACGAGTTTTACGGTATGTACTTATATGTACGCGTCAACTGGTTCTCACGACCCTCATTGTTCTTAGCCAGACACAATACAGAGGACCTTGCATATACTGTATGAAGTACAGACGTGTGGCATTATCCGTTTAAAATACTAGTGCCGACGGCTTGGTTAAAATCTACTGTATTCTTTGTTAGCAGTCAGGTTGCACTATGGACAGATACAGTTTACGCCACAGTTCTTGGCCGGCCAGCCCCAGTTGCACAGACGTACAGAGGACAATCGGCAAGCCTCAGGCATGTCAGGTTGCTCTATGGACAGATACAGTTTACGCCACAGTTCTTGGCCGGCCAGCCCCGGTTGCACAGACGTACAGAGGACAATCGGCAAGCCTCAGGCATGTCAGGTTACACTATGGACAGATACAGTTTACGCCGGCCAGCCCCGGTTGCACAGACGTACAGAGGACAATCGGCAAGCCTCAGGCATGTCAGGTTGCTCTATGGACAGATACAGTTTACGCCGGCCAGCCCCGGTTGCACAGACGTACAGAGGGCAATAGGCGAGCCTCAGGCATGTCAGGTTGCTCTATGGACAGATACAGTTTACGCCGGCCAGCCCCGGTTGCACAGACGTACAGAGGACAATCGGCAAGCCTCAGGCATGTCAGGTTGTACTATGGACAGATACAGTTTACGCCGGCCAGCCCCGGTTGCACAGATGTACAGAGGACAATCGGCAAGCCTCAGGCATGTCAGGTTGCTCTATGGACAGATACAGTTTACGCCGGCCAGCCCCGGTTGCACAGACGTACAGAGGACAATCGGCAAGCCTCAGGCATGTCAGTCGATACGCGAGTTGCTCTCCGCTTAACAGACAACATGCCTGAGGCCCGTAGACTGCGCAACCGGGGCTGAACTGTGGCGTAAACTGTACATCGTGATGACATACTCCTGTAGGGGGACACACTGGTCCTCAAGACTCCAGCTCCAGCTGGCCGAGCGATCATGACAACTTCCCCGTACACAAGAACTGAGAAATTTCACCATTTAAAAAATAGTACTTCTAGTATGTATTAACAGCTAAAATGTTGAAATTTTACTTGGATGGATTTACTCTTACAGTGAAAAGAAATATCAGGGCATGTTGCGACTTGTTGGATCCGACCATTCTCTTGTGGGATATTATTGCCGACAGCCACGTTGTTTACTTCAGATGCTGCGCCAGTTAACATTGCCTGTTGTCTCCCTCCTTTTGAGGTGATCAGAAAATTACTCATCCATCCTTCGAAGTGACCGGAAGAAAATCGAACCCTAGGGGTTATCATAGCATGTTGCATTCATGAGACATAATGCTGTAACTCTAGCCCTATTGAACAGAACACAATGAGCATGGGTCGGGACCATGAACTAGGTACAGTACAACTCCCAAATCACTCAAATATTCGGATCGATTTTCAGGAAATTAATAAATTATTCAGTGACAGAAAATATCGTGTTTTACTCCAAACAACTGTGTTGCAGAACGTATTAACTACCGTTCGGTCCGTCTTGATGTCACAAATCTGCGAAACCAGATCAGCTTTAAATAAAGCAAAGAGTTAATTCTTTGTTTCTAGAGTACAGAGCAACACAGTACACAGTTAAGCTCTGAATGATATGAATATCTGTAGCTTAACACTTGTCTACTCAACGTTTACAATCAAGTAGCATATTGCCAGACTGATTTTAATTCCTGACACAATTATCCGGATTGTCTGTCATGTCTCTCCCCAACTAAGTCCGGAGTTCTACTGTAAATAATTATCTTGTAAAGCTTTATCATCTTCTAGATGACGCATGCTAAGTTCGCGACTGAATGTAATGGGACTGACAAGGGCTCACAACTAGTAGGACGTGGGTTGGCGACCACGGGACTCCAGCTGAGTCCGGCTTTGCTTCTACTTACTTGTGCCGAGCTCCTATCTATCATCTTTCCTGTCGACCTCCCTTGGCCAACTCTTGTTCTCTTCCGACCCCGATGGTATTAGAGTATCCGAGGCCTACGGAGTCTTTCACTTTCCCGCCTTAATTGAACCTTGTCTCATCTTTCCTGACACCGTCATTCTTCGAGGGGTCAGACCACTTCTTTTTCATTTCATGGTATCTTCTGCTCAAGGCCCTATAGAAGGCAGGGTGTGTGTAGCCCCACCAGTTCTAGTGCAACACCCTCAAGCGCTTATAGCTGGTGAGTTCGGGAGTTGGCGACCCCAAGGGATTCCTGAACTGAGTCAGTTTTTCTCCTTATTCCATTGCCTTTTGGGCCTTTTCCTTCCCGGCTGCTTTTCGTGGCTCTACTTCTATCCAAGTCCTTCAGTCCTCATTCTTCTAGACTTTAGGGTATTTCTTTTTCTCTGGCCTTTTTTCTTTTCTTCTTCTACTACGTAAGTTAATTTATAAGTCAGTAGTTAGTTTTAGTTGCAGCTTCCATTTTCACTATCACTCAAATAATTAGGCCCCTTAAAACTGTAACGTGTTTTACGCCACTGACATAAGTCAGTAGGAAGCCATTCAATGTTTATTTACGCGGCAACTTGTTAAGCCAAGATATGTTTCATGTAACTTATTATTAAGGTATTTTTGGAGCGTTTTTTATAAGATTATAAGTATACAGATAGGTTTTCGATGTTATAGAAAACACTATCAAGCGAATTATTACGAACAACATTATCGCGGAAAATTATATGATAACGGAATTTTACGGATTTTTGTCAGTTAGAGTTTATTGTGAGAGAGATGAGTCATTGGGAATTCAGCTACAGGTATATTCTTGTCGTGAAGCATGACGAAAGCCGTGGGGCACTTCCAGCTGGCTGTATCAAGAAAAGGCGAAATGGCCTGGACCGGAAATCGACATCGTCGCGCCGAGTATATTGACCCTTATGTCGGGAGTATCGCGTGGTGTCTCAGCCAATCATAGGAGACCGGGCGACTTGGAGAGGGGATTCGACGAGTGCATATATTGTTTGCACGCCGAGAAGGGAGGACGATTATCATTGTAAAACTTGACCGATGTGGTTGCTTGTTTGGTTGGTTCCGGTGTGATCGGACCATAACTTGATCATTTCTACATCAATCTCCACAACTGACGAAGAAGATGGCGACGTCCATAAGGCTGAGGGAAGCTCTCTGCAGCATCAAGTACGAGGAAAATGCTATGGCAATTTCCAATGGTAAGCGTGAATGACTCAGAACTACATAATCTCTCGCTTCATTGTTTCATATTCAAAATTTCAGTAACTTCTTAGCTTGGGAATACTAGTAAAATCAGTAATTCATCCGACTCCGTTTTCACGTAATTCTCTAGTGGTAAATTCAAGTCGTTACGCTCCAATTTAAATTTATTATTATTATTATTAAAATTGCCACTACTTGTTTTTATATAATAAATTAATTTCTTATACTATGCAATCTTTGCTTTCAGTAGGTAGCATTAGATATAGACCAAATTCCTTCTCCTGATACAATTGTTAGTTGGGTTAATGATCAAATCATACCACGATCTGAGTGTGAAGATTCTTAAAGGTGTTCTGCCTGAGCTAGGTGTTGTTAAATATAAATTTAGATTTCAACATAGCGTTGAGGTCTTGGCGCCCATACATATAACGTGTCTTAGTCAGAGTAAACATTACTTTTAACACCTCAATCGAGGGACTTGTTGTGGTTTTTCCACACTCTCCCCAGGAAAACAGTTCCACTTGTCACCCTACAGGGGGGACACTAGTTAAAACGTTACACTTGTACGCTCGACGTGGAGCAAAAGAAAACGTTACACTTGCCGCCAAACTGTGGAGTTTCTTATATATGTATTTTAAAGTGCAAGGCAGGGAGGGCTAAGGAAACAGGGACAAAACAACAATCAACACGAAAATAGAATTGAGAATTTTCGAACTGATCCCAATGAGATAATTCATTGATGTGTAGCCCTTTTTCCGGTGTTGCTTGCATGGCTCAAACACTCGCGATCACACTGAGGCAGAACAAGTCTCAACAAAGTGGCTAATTCCTCGCTGACAAGGGACAGAAAGTAACTTACCACTGACCGGCACTGTGAGGATTTTAATCTCCTATGGCTGAGGTTAATTCCCCTGACTCGGGGATTGAGTGCTTGAGACGTATTCATTATCGTTTCAACGTCATCACGACGTGCAAATCACCCACGGGCTCAACTCGACTGACCTTCACCAGACCTCTTCGGTCACCACGCACCAATACTATTACCTTTGCTAAGAAAGTGCATTCAAAATAAATGCAACTTATGTTTCTACAACAGAAAATAATTTTACTACGCTGTGACATGCTAACAAATTACCGTTTGTGGAAGTTCATCTTTTCTTCTTCATATAGACCGCAGAAAGCCAGATAATAGTAATCGAGAATTGGATGAAACGTTATTCTGTTCATAACATAATTTAGGTGTATTGCCACAAGTGAGCACAACAGGTTCCCTTATGACGGGAGCTTTCATGGAAGGGGACTGAACCCGCTTCCTCTAATTGCTACCATGTGTTTGGATAGTTGGTTCCTCAGTTTAGGGGCTGCCCCATGTACTTTGGGTGTGTGTAGAATCTGTCTGATAAACGGTGTTAATTGTGATGCCTGTATTAGTGTGTGTTATCTGTATTTTTAATTTAAGTACTGCAACTTAGAATTTTTCAAATAGTTCCTACTTTTTCCGCCAAGCGCCACCGTCAACGACTACTAGGCCAAGTTCAGAACTTAGCTACTAGACACCACCACAGTCGGCTCTTGGCAACGAACGTAGAAACCTAAGAGCGTTGTTTACATTCTTAACCTATCCACTTTAGCTCACAGGCTGTATTCGCTAACTTGTCGCTAAATTTACATTTACAGTATGTTGCGTTCAGAAATGTCTTGTTGTTGCTAATTTTAGGGGCTGTGACATCATGATCACACAGCCCCATGTATTTGGGTGTGAGTATGTGGAATTTGTGGGACAACCTGCATTATTGTGATGGCTGTTAGTGTGTGTATTTAAACACTGGGGATAGGATTTGGAAGGAGGCAGCCATGGCCTTACAGGGACCCATCCCGGCATTTGCCTGGAGTAGAAGTGTAGAAACCACATCCAGGTTGGCTGAGATCGGAATCGGGAATTGAACCCTCAGTTTTGCCTCACGAGGCTAAGTATGCCCCGTTTCAGCTCTCAAACCAGAATCAAATCCGGGGCGACAGCCAAGAACGCTAGTCACTACACCATGAGATGGTCTCAGAAATGTCACAACTTTTAACTAATGCATTCTGTGGTCACCAAACAGTTTCTCGTGGCCCCAGTGCGAGCAGCCAACTTCTCTGTGACGTAGGCTAAGTACTGACCCTGGTTGAGTCGACGTGTTGTGGTGCATCATGTAGCTGCAATAATCAAGTAGCCTACAGGGTAAGAGTTGACACCTGCAAATGCTGCAGATTAATCTAACGCACGTGTGGTGTAGGTTATGTGGATGTTAAGGAATATTGTAATGCGTGCTAAGTTAATTACCTTAGTTAAAGTTAGAAATTTAATGAATGTATCCCTTTACAGAAAATCAAAATGCCGAGATGCTGTAATGTGGTTGGCTGTAAGAGAAATTACAGATCTCAGCATGAAAATGTTTCTACATTTTCTCTCCCAAAGGATGAAAAATTAAGAAATATACGGCTTAGAAAAATTCCCACTGACATCTCACAAGTGAGCAAGCCTATATATCATTTGTATAAAACATTTTCCTGATAGCTCTGTTATCAGGACAGAGCAATTTATAGTTGATGGGGAAATAAAGACATTTGCTACGAGTTATCCGAAGTTGAAGCCTTCAATATTTCCGAATTTGCCAGGATATCTATCCACTTCTTCTAGAAGACTGTGTGATGCAGAGGAAGAAAATCTGGATAAAGCCATAGAAGCGAGCTTGGAAGACTTCAGACACTACGAAGAAGAGAATTCTGTGCACAGTGTATCAGATATATCTGAACACTTCTCCTCCAACAGGAATAAATTTAAGCAGGAATGGACATATGTCAAGACGGAAGGCAAGTTGGTGATGTGTTTGATGCAGTGCCCGTACTTACAGGTTCTGTGTGTATTTTAAATAACCTCAGCATTGAGCTGGCTATCAATGGGTTACAGATTCCCAAGCATAAAGTGCCACAAAAATTTCTTTGCATTACTAACAAAAATTCATTTGATGAACTACTTCAGTTCGTTGAAAATTCTGTGTGCGATGAAAATGGAAGAAAGGTGTCAGCAGTGAATGCTGCTGTTAACATTCTACAGAGAAGTTTTTCGAGTGATGATTGTACACCAGTGCAGTTTTCAGATGTTAAGGCAAACAATCGTAGGTACAGTGGAGACAGCTTCCATATACACACATCAAAAAAAGTTTTGCATCACCTCGGTTCCCAGATCTCCGGCATATAGACGTTGACTGTGTATATTGTATATTGTCCCTTTGACTGTTCATAGATGTCACTAAAACTGCTCAAAGATGTAAACAACCATGCATGAGCAGGGCCTATTAGACGGAGGGGGTACGACAGCCGATCAGTTCCAGTCATTCCACCAGGACGAAGGTACGCTGCTCATGTTGTCTGTAGTTCTACCATGCCTAGAAGGTCAATACCGCAGTTCGATCGCGTCCGCATTGTTACTTTGTGTCAAGAAGGGCTCTCAACAAGGGAAGTTTCCAGGCGTCTCAGAGTGAACCAAAGCGATGTTGTTCGGACATGGAGGAGGTACAGAGATACAGGAACTGTCGATGACAGGCCTCGCTCAGGCCGCCCAAGGGCTACTACTGTAGTGGATGACCGCTACTTACGGATTGCCGCTCGGAGGAACCCTGACAGCAATGCCACCATGTTGAATAATGCGTTTCGTTCAGCCACAGGACGTCGTGTTTCAACTCAAACTGTGCGCAATAGGCTGCATGATGCGCAACTTCACTCCCGACGTCCATGGCGAGGTCCAGCTTTGCAACCCCGACACCATGCAGCGCGGTACAGATGGGCCCAACAACATGCTGAATGGACCCCACAGAATTGGCATCACGTACTCTTCACCGATGAGTGTCGCATATGCCTTCAACCAGACAATCGTCGGAGACGTGTTTGGAGGCACCCTGGTCAGGCTGAACGTCTTAGACACACTGTCCAGCGAGTGCAGCAAGGTGGTGGTTCCCTGATGTTTTGGGGTGGCATTATGTGGGGCCGACGTACGCCACTGGTGGTCATGGAAGGCTCCGAAACGGCTTTACGATACCTGAATGACATCCTCCGACCCATAGTGCAACCATATCGGCAGAATATTGGAGAGGCATTTGTCTTCATGGACGACAATTCTCGACCTCATCGTGCACATCTTGTGAATGCGTTCCTTCAAGATAACGACATCGCTCGACTACAGTGGCCAGCATGTTCGCCAGACATGAACCCTATCGAACATGCCTGGGATATGTTGAAAAGGGCTGTTTATGGACGTCTTGACCCACCAACCACTCTGAGAGATTTACGCCGAATTGTCGTTGAGGAGTGGGACAATTTGGACCAACAGTGTCTTGATGAACTTGTGGATAGTATGCCACGACGAATACAGGCATGCATCAATGCAAGAGGACGTGCTACTGGGTATTAGAGGTAGTGGTGTGTACTGCAATCTGGACCACAAATGCTGAAAGTCTAGCTGTATGATGGTACAACATGCAATGTGTGGGTCTCATGAGCAATAAAACGAGCTGAAATGTTGTTTGTGTTGATCTCTATTCCCTTTGTATTTAAAGGTTCCGGAACTCTTGGAACCGAGGTGATGCAAAACTTTTTTTGATGTGTGTATGTTCACTCGTCATCAGCATAGGAGTGGTCTGCCTCATCCATCAAATCTACAAAAGTTGCTCGGTAAGTTTTGGTTATGTGAAGAACAGCCCAAATTCATCAGCATAAACGGGAGAACAGCATCAGGCTTAAGGCCTGGACAAAATAACTTCCTTAAGAGAAGATTAGACTGAAAGGATTGGGCTGAGGAAATGCGGCCTGGTTCTTTGAATACTTTACTGAACATTGAGAGTAAATACAATAGTTTTATTTATATGGTGAAACTCGCAAACACATTAATAAATAAGCTTTAATTTAAAAATTAATTATGTTGGCCCGCCTGGGGCAATTTCAAATGTTCATTAATTTTAATTAGGTTGGCACAGCCATGTGCTATTAGACAAAAGTTCATTCTGCTTGATGCACACACAAATTCAATATATTCTTGCACTTGCTAGCAAAACACTTAAAACGAAGATTATTAAAATAATAATAAAAAAGGCACAAACTTACCTTTAGTGGCGATGACTAGAAAGCATGCTGACGGAGACTGCCGTGGCCAACAATTGATTTTTTGCAGTAAAATTTGAGATGTCCAGCATCAGGAAAATAACTTTGCCAGGGCGATCTTCTTCTTCACCAGCGTTGTACATTGTTCAACATCGTTAGGTTTGATGTTATTTCTTGAATGCCAAATAACATGGCATTTTATAACTGCGATTTGGCGCAGCTTCTTGCGGTTTGGAGTAAAGTGTAGAATGCACTCTCTCAGTGCTGAAGCTCTCTGCTGTTGCGTTGCATGGTAGTTTCAACCATGAAATGTAGCTTAGGCCTGAAGTTAAGAATGCCCCGGAGAAGGGCGGAAGGCACGAATGCCTCTCGCAGGTTGAAGAAGACCGTAGAAAGTTGAAGAAGGAATGCTGATGGGGAGCAAAACGCCGCCACTTAAATAGAAGCGTCTGGAAGCCTACAGGCTGGCGGGCGATGATTGGCCAGAGCAAGCTGTGACGTCAGTCATGCAGGAAGGCAGCAAGCAAGTCGACACCCTTTTCAGTATGCGAGCGTATGCTGGAGGCGCATGACCTTAAACAAGCTGAGGTAAGAGTCTTAGATATATATAAAGAGTGAACACTAGTAATAGACAATATAATATTAACAGAAATGAATAAATACATATTGCTCGTTCGGTGGTCTCAAAGGCATTTAACCGACAAATGCGGCACGAAAGAAAAACACACTATAAACATCACGAAAGTGATCAAGTTTGATTTGAGTACTTTTGACATTAATGGGAGTATTGAGTATCTCAGTCTAAAGAAGAAATACTTGAAAGATCATGAACTATTAGTGAATGTGCTCTTGGATGAGATTTACATTGAACCCCGGTTGACATTTAAAGATGATATGATATTTGGTGTCAGTAAGAATAATAAGGAAACTGCTGCTAAGACTGCTCAGGTCTTCACGATATCCAGCGTTGCCTCCAAATATTAGGATGTTGTAAGCATTGTACCTGTCCATAATTTAACAGCTGATCAGCTGAAAAGTATGTTATTGCATGTTGTTAGGGAGATATAGAACATTAGGTTTACTGTCTTGTCACTCGTGTCTGATAATAATGCTGTAAATAGGAAGGCTTTTGAATTACTGACACCTAATCGTGTTTTACAGCCGTCTATTGTGCATCCTGTTGATAGCACACGGAAGCTGCTTATAATTTTTGACACGGTAGACATATTGAAGTGTGTACGCAACAACTGGATTGCTAAAGGTGGAAGTAGCTTTAAGTATCTACTCTTCGATGACTTTGAAAAAATTGTTACAGCATATTGTAAGCACTTGGAACAGCTGTACAAGAAGGAAAAAGACTCCTTAGTAAATTATGAGCATTTACTCTCCTGTAAGGTATTATATCCTTCAACTATCCAAAAGCAAAATGTTAATCTGGCCCTTAAGCATGATAGAAATGTAGCTGCTCTCAAATGTATGTCATTAAAGGACACAAACTTTGCAAATTGTGAACATACTGCAGCTTTCTTGGCAATAATTTGTAACTGGTGGCATATTGTCAATGTGAAGAGTGCATTCGAAGGTCAGAGATTCAACGACGTTTTCAGGGAACCAATTAGGGCTGACAGTATATTACAAATGGATTTCTTGAAGAAAATGTCATTGTGGTTGAAGAATTGGAGACCAAGTGTCCCTAAATGTGAGAGTTTAAGCCCTCAAACCTTCCAGTCATTGATAAACACGATTGACAGTTTTCTTCTTCTAATCCCATACCTTTTTCAGCATCATAAAGTTGACTACATACTGTTGAGTGAGTTTCAGAGTGACAATTTAGAAGGTAGATTTAGTTCCTACCGTCAGCTGAGTGGTGCCAACTAGTACATAAGTTATATGCAGTTGCTTGAAAGTGAAAGAAAATTAAGATTTAAGAACACATTGTTACTTTGCTCCCAAAATCAGCATGTGCCTTTGAAAACCCTCCTGCCTTGCTCAGACGGCTTCAATAAATCTGTTAATATTGAGCAGTACTCCAGTGTTCTAGAATGCGATTTTGATATGTTGGAAATTACTGACAATGTTTTGCCTATCTTGGTGTATATATCTGGTTACTCAGTCAAAAAGGAATTGTTTCTGAAGAAATGTTCCACATGTTCATTTTGGGTGCAGACTGACAGGGAAGTTGAAATTTCCATCCCCAGTGACTTTCTGGAGGAGTATGATAGAGGAAAATTGACTCTTCCCACTGAATGTTCTGTTCGAGTAGCTGGTCTTGCGTGGTTCATGATGGAAAGGATCCTAGGGTTGTTTTCGTATGTTTTTCTGAATGATGTTCAACAGCTTTCAGTTTTGCACAAAATATGTTGCTTGAAATTGGATGGATGTGACTTTCCAGGCCTCGTATGAATGTAAGAGGACATTGAGTGACATACTGCAAAAGATCAACTTGTGTTCATGCAAAATTCTCATGAATAACCTCACTAAGAAGTACAATGACCTGGCAGAAGCTAAGAAATGCAATAGGCAGTTGAAGTTACGAACAACGTAGGCAACAATATTGGGTTCAAGTTTATATCGGGATACGTATACTACTTGTCTAGGGGAAATTTTTAGCGCAGTCGATGACATGCTAACATTGATGTTTCGGCTTGAAATGCCGCCACGTTTGTCAGTTGCGTGAGGTTTCAAACAGTACGTCGTTACAAGTTCAAATGTGAGATGTAGTGGTGAGTTATGAATGTTCATAAATTACTTTTAACATAGTTAAATTTAATGGAAAAGTTGAACTGTACTGTTGTAAAGCCATGGCGAGAAGAAACCATTGGTCGCTACTTGGTTAGGCGACTATCTGGACGAAGATTATTGTTAGTAGTACAAGCAAGGGGGTCTGGAGTTAGGTTTATGTTCGTATGTAAAGCCAATAATGAGCGCTGACAGCTGACGTGGGGAAATGCTGCGTTGCCAATGAGGCGGCACAATCATAATAATCATAATAAAATAAATAAAAATAATTAATAATTAAAGTTACCTATTCGCTCGAGCTATTCCTTTCATAGCCCCCACTTTGTCACTTGTGTCTGACTTGGATCCGGAATTGCTCCCCAGGGAAATGATGAACCGATCTACGCCATCATCGAGTATACATTCACATCCAGTTCTCGTTGCAGTCACACTTCCCTAATAGGCTTAATGGAAAGCTTCTCAACCTCACGTGCTATGCAACCCTTCACTTGATGTGGCAACGATATGGGTCAGCCTGATGATCTCATGGCCATGCTTTCTCGCCAGTTCAACCACATGAGTTTAGGCTTGCACTGCCGTAAAAGGTGGAACGCGGCTTATACACTTGCAGCAGACATGAATGTGACTTTTACATACCTTGTTTCATTTTCTGTGCGACATTACGTATTGAAATTAGGAACCCTGGTTACTACTGAACCCCATATGTGTACTAAAGTACGTAAATATGTGTTTTTATTTATTGCTATTTTACAGTGCTTTCATCTAGTTCAACTGTTATCAAGGCTCACACTAGCAGCATGCACCGAGAACACATTGTTGCTAACATGTGAGATAAAAAGAAATGGGATACAACATCACTGTCGATAAAAAAAATCATCATTGATCTGGGCGCTTTAGGCTGTAACCAGTCAAAAGCCATTAGATTGGACAATACGAAGGTTAGAAGGTTGGGTGAGAGTGTGCCCTTGGCCGCGCACAGCTAGCGGGGCACGGCTAACACAAAACCTTTGTCAAAACCACAGTTGTGCGGAAAAAAAACACATTATTATTACAGCGATATACTGCATATTAATTACAGACCAGATAACAAAAAACACTCATTTCAGCCATGGAAAAAAAATCATTACAGAGAAGCGAAATATTGCACAGACCAGCCTAATTAGAGTGGTGAGCTGAGTGCTGCGCACAAATGATGCGCACTAGAGACTGAACTGTTTCACATAGTACCGTAAGGGCGAGGTTGGCAGTACTGTTTTGAAGATGGTTGATTTGAACAATGGCGCTCACAGCTGTAATTTTTGCTATATTTGGGATGGCTGGGAGGGTCACAGACGGCGGAGTAGGAAACATCTATTAAAACATAGCTCCCTGATTTAATTCTCATCGATTCATAAGGTATTTTGGCTAATTCATTTATTATAGAGAATGTTATCGCTCTTTCTATGTTCATTCAGTGCTACCGAGAAGGATTCCTTTGATGGAGAGCTGTCGCATGGTACACTGAGGCGGTTGAGCCATTCCAACATTCGTGGTTTCGTACCTGAAGTCGTTGGAGCTTCGTCTATCTGTACTGTGTGGAACGAAGCATTGTCCATTACAATGACACTGTGTTCAGGGATGTTGGGTAATAATTGTTCCTGGAACCATTTTAAAAACCGGTTATGGTCCATGTCTTCATGATAATCACCAGTTCTCTTCGACCTAAAGAGCAAAAGCGCATTATTAACAAAGCCTTGTGATCACCCGGCGTGTAGAATAATAAATCGACCCCCTCTGCCTAACGGCCCTTTCATTGTCCCCTGAACTGAGTCGTCACTCCAACTCTTAGACACTGTGTGACCAGCATTGACCCACGTTTCATCTAACCATACAATATCCATAACATCTTTGCCCTTAATTTCACTTAGGAACTGACACCTCAAAGCCACAATATCTGGCCTCCCCATGATCCCCTTCCTGCCATTAATTTTCTTATATTTAAATCCCAGATCATGCAACACTTTATTCAGTGAAGAAAGGCTTCCTTGAAATAATTCTACCTCTTGTAACGTGTTTTTCGAGGGTTTTTTATGCAACTGGCATAAGTCAGTAGGAAGCCATTCTATACATTTTATTTACGCGGCAAATGGTTCAGCCAAGATAATTTTTCATGTTAATTTATTATTATTATTAATTTATTATAATTATTATTAAGATATGTTCGGAGCCTTTTATAAAAATTATAAGCATACAGATAGGTTTTCTATGTCTTAGAAAACACTATCAAGCAAATTATTACGAACGACGATATCATAGAAAATTATGTGATTATGGAATTTTACGGAGTTTTCGTCAGTTAGGATATATTGAGAGACATGACTCACTGGGAATTCAAATACAAGCTTAATCCTGTCGGGAAGTATTACGCAAGCGGGTTCGCATCGTCAAGAAAAGGCGAATTGTTGGAACGGAAATCGACTTCTTGATTCGCGCGCCGTGTGAAATGAACCAGAGGAGGGGAAGATCGCGGCGTGCTCAGCCAATCAGTGGAGACGACGTAAGCTAGTTGGGACTGAAGAGTGGGGAAGCCGACAGGTGAATATATCGTTCGACGCGCCGTGAGACGAGGACAATCTGTGAAATACTTGACGAGTATGGGTGCGCGTGCGAGTGGCTCCGATGTTCGGTGGAGTTAAGGACAATCTGTATAGTTCTTGCCGAGTGTGGTTATACGCGGGGAGTCGCTCCGATGTTCCGTGGATAGGAGGACTAACTTTTGTAAAACTTAACCAGTGTGGTTGGACGAGCGTTTGGGTCCGATGTACGGACCATAGAATTATCTAATCTACCAGAATATCATCAAATTTCGACGGAGATGACGACGTCCAGGAGACTGTGGGAAGCACACAGTATCAGCAAGTACGAGGGAAATGCCTTGGCAATTTCCAATGGTAAGCGCAAATGACGCAGAAATACGCAATCTCTCATTTTTCTTTGTTTTACATTTCATATTTCAGTAACTTCATAGCTTGGAAATAAGAGTAAAATCAATTTATCAGACTCCGTTTTCACGTAATTTTCTATCGGTAATATTAAAATCGCAACGCTCCAATTTAAATTTTAAACTTATTATGATTATTAATTTTGCTATACTTGTTTTATATAATAAATTCTTTTCTTTTACAATGCAATCTTTGCTTTCAGTAGGTAGCATTAGATATAGACCAATTCCTTCTCCTGATACAATTGTTTGTTGGGCTAATGATCAAATCATACCACGATCTGAGTGAATAGATTCTTGAAGGTGTTCTACCAGAGCTAGACGTTGTTAAATACAAATTTAGATTTCAGCATTGCGTTGAAGTCTTGGCGCCCATTAAAACAACATAGCTTAGGCAGAGGTAAACAGTTACATTTATCACCCCACAGTTAGGGGCTAGCAAAACGTTTCATTTGTCGCTACCAACATGGGGCACTAATTAACGTTTCACTCTATCTGAGCGAAACAAGAAGTTTGCGACATGTTAGAATTTCTTTCCTAAAATAATAGCTACAAATATGCCGTCTAACAGCATCTTGTTAAAAGCCACCTAAATTAGTGACCACCCCTTCCCTCTGCCTCTTCTTCCCTGGAGTTGATAGTTTAGACGGGCCAGCATCATCAGACGGGAACTTCTCTTCCGTCACTCGGTACACAGTGGTTTCACTCGCACCAAGAGCCATTGCAGTTCTTTTCCTCACCTGAACAAATGGAATCAAAGGTTCCTCCCGGAAGCGCATACTTTCCTCTTCTTCCTCCATAAAATTCCTCACAGCATATACCATCTCCCTTGCTTGGCTATGGAGAGTCACACCACGGTCTGAAGTTGTCCAATGTCGCAGAGAATGGATCTTGGACCTTCCGCGAGCATGAACTGATGCCATTTTTACACAACGAAAATAGACACGATGATGCGAATAAAAGAAATAAACTCAAAATCTGCATATACACACGCCTCCAACAAACACAGAACGATGACGCTTACTGTAGCCTATGAAAGAATAAGCAAATGCACTTCAATAGATACACGGGACAATACTAATGACAATGACGAGTCAAGGCACAGTAGAACACTGCGTCTAACTATGTGCTCACTGCTGTGTCGGCATACATTGCAACACTGCTCTCTGTTGCTATGGAGACCGTTACCCCTCTCGTCTCCACTCCTCACCTCACCCTTCACCGTTCATCTTTTGTAAATCAGAGTATAACACATAGAATTTAACATGTATCTATCGTTTAAACCCCAAGTGTTGTATGATGCCATTTTGTGTCTAGTGTAATGTATCTATACTATTCCCCAATATTGTATAATATTTGATCCTGTATATCTTTGTTGTTTTCGTTGAGAATAACTTCTTCAACAAAGCACAGAAACAAAATTCCTTACTGATACAAATTAAATGGTCGCTACTGGGTTAGTCCACTGTCTGAATGAAACCATACATCTAGGCAGGTTGTATGTAAAGCCTTACTTATCTTTTTACGTGTATTTCTTATGAGAGTTTCCGTTCTGCATTGTTACTGTATTTTTATGTTTGTCTTTCTAATTGCCTGCAATGTAGGGGCTGGTCTGATGAGCATGATGAGGTGAAAACACTCACATTAGAGACAATATCAGCTCTATAAATAGTAGTTAGGGGTGTGTAATTCGTAAGGTAGATTAGGCCTGTTTATGAATGTAAAGACTTGGTTAATTTAAGCAATGGACAAAACCATTGACCGCTACTGGGTTAGACCACTATCTGGACAAAACCATTGACCGCTACTGGGTTAGTCCACTGTGTGAACGAAACCATTGGTCTAGGCAGGTTCTATGTAAAGCCTTACTTACTACACACTTTGTGGCAAAGTCACAGGAAGGTTCGTCCAATGATAAAATGTCGGCTAGTGAAGCCTGTGCGGTCTAGTTGCCTCCTTACATTCTGGTAGAAATGGGTTCATGACTACCAACATTCAACTGGGTGGTGATCTAACTCACCCCGTATGGTTCTCCTGAGACGATGTGATGTCCGTTTGTTAAACACTGTGCAGCGGTAACATTATCTCTGTGATATTGAAGATCCTCCCTTGACACTGTTGATACCAGAAAACCGAATTTGTGTGTAATCTCCGAAATGCTATGACCCTTGCGCCGATGATCATCCCACGTTAACTCGCGATGTGTTGCCAGCTTCACTACACTCGTGTCTCTGCTCCGCCGCAGCTCAGGAGTCATACACGGTACATTTTCTAATGGGACGCACTTCTCATGTTTTTGGCCACTAAGTGAATACAAAAAACTTCTCCCCCCCCCAAATAGGCGGGGGTTGGCAATCCTGAGGTAACGTGACTATTCTCACTAATTTCCTGAAATATTTCTCCCTTTATATTTTCTGCATCGTTACACTATTTGTATTTCTAATCGCCTGCAACGTAGGACATAACTTGAGGCCTACTTTATTAACCCTCTTAGTGCCAAGCCATTTTCAATGGTCATGCAGACTATTCGAAAAAAAATCATAAATACCACATTTCCAATGATAGAATCATTATTTTTACTTTGCATTATAACCAATACCTCAGTCTTTCATACATTATGTTCAGAAAAGTAAATAAGGCATTTAACCCTTTTTAATTGAGGTTATTCTCATAATTATTCAATTTTTTGGAAAAAATCAGTTTTGAGCCTAAATTAAGGACACCTAAGAGTCATACTCGAAAAAAAAAACTACATTTCCAGCTGTAGAAAGTTATTCGATTCATCTGTAGGCAGAAAACGTCAACTAGAAGAAAACAACTGCACCGCAATTTTGGCGGGAACGTGCGTGATTGGGGGAGCGCATACGGAGGGCGTGAATACAAACTCAAACCAATCACGTAACGGACTTCGAAGGAAAAAAGTAAGCACTGCACACGCAAGCTTGAAACCTCACCTTTCCAACGGTATGAAATAATCACGGACATCATCATCATCATTTCCCCTTATCCAGCTCCAGCCGGGTCGGGGTATTTATGGCACTTCTCCACTTTCCTCTTTCCTTCTACCATTCTTCTTCCACGATCTTGTCCCAGTCCAGATTTCTTCTTCTTACTCTGTTCTTCACTGAATCGATCCACCTTGTTCTAGGTCTTCCTCTTGCTCTCTTAACCTTGCACTTTGCCTCCAGCATCTGTCTTGGTATTCTATTTTCCTCCATCCTCTTTACATGTCCAAACCACCTTAGTTTATTCTTCTCAATTCTCTCATTTAGTTTTCCCATCCCAACTTCCTAACATCTTCATTCCTCACTCTGTCTTTCCTATCATACTTCTTAGGAATTTCATTTCACTGGCTTGGATTCTACTCTCTTGCCTGCTCGTCAGGGTCCAAGTCTCAGCTGCATAAGTTAATATGGGTGCATAGTACACTTTATACATTACCTCCTTGCTTTTCCTTGGTACTTCCTTATCCCAAACAAGTTTTCTTACACTTTGATAGAATGCATTGCTCTGCTGTACCCACCTGCCAATCTCCACGTCCAACCTACCAGTTTGCATCAATTCACTTCCTAGGTATTTGAACGTGTCCACAATTTCCAAACTCTGACTTCCAATTTTCACAGTGCCCTTTCCTTGTCTTTCCCCTCTTGTCATCACCATGGTCTTGCTTTTCTCTATACTGATTTTCAGGCCGTACTTCTGAATATTTTCGTTCAGTGCATCTAGTTGTTTTTGCACTTCTTCGGTGTTCCTTCACCAGACCACAATATCATCTGCAAATAACAGTAACTTCATTTCTTTATGTCCATATGCTTCCTTTGTTTCCTTTACAATTTCATCCATCACCATTGTGAACAAGAGAGGTGACAGCACACTCCCCTGTCTTAGTCCAGTCTTGTTTGTAAACCAATCTGTCTTTCCAACTGGGGTCAGTACCCTGCTAACACAGTTGTTGTACATTGCTTGCACCATTTCCAACATTTCTCTTCCCAGTCTCCTCTTAACCATGGTTTCCCATACCTTCTCTCTGGGGACACTATCATATGCCTTTTCTAGATCTATGAAAGTCATGATCAAATCCTCTCCATATTCCCAGTTCTTTTCCATCACCTGCCTCAAGCTAAAGATTGGGTCCACTGTAGATCTTCCACTCCTGAAGCCATACTGTTCCTCTTGCAACTCTCCTTCCATCTTTCTTCTCATTCTTCTTTCTAATATACTTTCCAGTATTTTCACTATCTGTGATAAGAGGGTGATCCCTCTATAGTTATCACACACCTTCTTGTCACGGACATATGCCTACAGAAATCTAAAAATATAAGATAAACAGCAAGCCGATTCAATCGGCTTTGGCACTTTTGGCGCGAGCAGCGAGAGCGCGCGGCACTGAGAGGGTTAAGCTGGTCTGATGAGCATGACATCCTGAAATTACTTTCAGGAAAAGTTAGGTTAGACTCAACTGAATTGTAAATATTAGGTCTCATGCCCTCATGTGGTCACATGTTTGTCTGTTCACAAGCTTCACGTTGTTACACTGCGTACCCCTATTATCTCATATCGAGCCCTTCCCTGTTCACAGGGAGATTCTTGTTGCCTGGTTGCTGCTGTAGGACTACATAAATTAAGAAATTGATGGGTGGATATTAAGGAGAGGATTACACATAATTTACAGAAATACTATTATAGCACCTCATACCAGAACCAAAGTTCTTTGCAAAGGTGTGAATCGAGCCCGGTCCTTTGGAGTGACCACCGGTAACACTAAACACTACACCATTGAGCATATTTAGGTCAAGTTCCATATGCACTAAATAACAAATTTGAAGGAAAACTGTTTGGGAAAAGAGAATGTGACTTGAATGCAAAGGTGGATTTAAGTTCTTGTCACATGCAAGTGTGAATTCCATTCCACGTCCACATTAATAGCTATTGACACAGTTGGCAGGCTTGTTTGTTAATATAAATTAGAGATGAAAATAGTACAAGAGTTAATACAAGACTATCGTTACCAAGGCTGCAAGATACCATTGTAATTGATGGTGACTTTGTATTGAGTAAGGAAAATATTTCATTAATACTACAGTCGTACCCACATTCCTATACAACAGTGTGCCTCTAGTGATCATAACAAGAAACAGTAGCAAGTTGGACATGTTCAGTCCTCAAATTGTGTTCATGCATCTTTGTAACGATGAATTTGTAACCCACTAAGCTCCAGTAGTGTGTTTACAGTTAGGAATAGGGCCCAATAATAACTAAGATTCAGAAATGGTGTCAGAAAAATTCAAAATCCTGAAGAGATCATGAATTATCAGCAGGTTATAATGGCTGTACGCCCTATGTGCAGTGCAGGATTTTTAGAGAATATTAATAGCTGGAGGATATGAGATCCGAATCATCCCCAGTAATATTTCTAAGATCAGTAAGATATCACCTTTATACATCGTTAAACCTGCAAACTTCCAGACAATGTGTTATGTGCTTGAGATGTTTATATTATATTTATAACCAATGTCCTAAATAAAATAAATGTCTGTAATACATTTTGTGTGTGCTTATTACAATTAAGTGTGAGCATTACTGTGTCCTTGGATGAGGATTACTTGCAATTTGCTAGTGTTCTTGAAGATACGGGCATAGTTTTGGACTCCAGGGCCATTAAACCAATCACCACATCCAGAATTCTCTGTTAAAGCTCTAGATTTTTCCATTTCAAAGCGATTTACCCAGTTTGTAGTAGCGTTGTTGTGAATGTGTTTCTGTAATTTGTGAATGTATTTCTGTAATTAAATTTGATTTTTGAGTAGGCACCCTTGGGGCGTTGATGAGCAAGATGGGACAGGTCTTGAGTAACTGAATGTATTGGCTGGATAGTGATGCTCTTTGGGTACAATAAAAGTGATTGTTCTTGAATTGTAGACATGAGTTGAAGAATTGATTTGTAACATTTTGGCGACCATTGACAGGATTGTATTGAAAAGTTGGTTTGGTAAACAATTTCCCTGTTTTGTTTTGTTTTGGATTTGTTGCCTTGCAATGGCCACGATTGAAAAGTTGAAAAAGAGAGAAGTGCGTATCGGGCAAGTGCGACGAAAGCTATTGGAGCGGTCGGAGTTGAAGCCGATTTCCAAAAATTACGTGTGAAAATAAATACTCTCGGAACAATTGCGGATACCTTAAAAGAATTGGACGAAAGCATCTTGAACGAGTTGTTGAATGTTGACGGAAACTAGGATGCCTGTATCGAAGAAACAATGCACTGTGTTGCCGTTCAATCTGCAAGCACTTCTTGAAGCCGAGGATAAAGTGGAAGGATTAAAACCTAGTGTTGCCAGTTGTGTTGGTGCAGGAGATAATTTCAGCGTACAGAGCAACGTGGTTTCGGCGTCGTCAACCATGTCGTCCGAGAGGTTAAGGCTACCGAAAATCACGCTTGAGGTATTCGACTTGGGTCCAGGTAACTGGATAAATTTTTGGACACAATTTCAAAGGATTCATGAGGATTCTAACATTACGAATGTTGATAAGTTTAGTTACTTAAAAATGTCAGTGAAGGGACAGGCTAAGAAGTTAATTGACAGTTATCCACACACAAGTGAGAATTATGTTAAAGTCTTGGAACATTTAAAGAATCGTTTTGGTAAAGATGAGATGGTTATAAATTGTATGTATAAAGATTTGTTGCAATTGGTTCGCTCCGATTTATCTGTGACTGACCTGTATGATAATATAAGTACTAAGTTGAGATCCCTAGAAACATTAGGCATGAATTCTGATAGGGCAGCAATCTTAGTTCCACTCATTGAAGAATGTCTCCCCATTGACGTTTTGAAAATATGGGAAAGAAGAGCAGCAGATGAGGACGATGATGGTGGTAATAAAATTGATAAACTTTTGTGTTTTCTGTGCAAAGAGGCCGAGAGTGAACAAAGACTGCGTAATCATGTTAAGGTGAATGAGGTTGATAAATTCACTGCACCTAGAACAGAGCCAACAGCAGCAGCTCTCGTTTCTTTCACTCCTACTGTCAGGCAGAATCGGGTAAGTTATCAGCAAACAGGGCGGCCACACAAAGTAACCCTAACCTGTTTGTTTTGTAATGAGAACCATCTCTCTTGTTGTTGTTTGAGTCTTCAGTCTTTTGACTGGTTTGATGCAGCGCTCCATGCCTCGCTGTCCTGAGCTAATCGTTTCATCTCTACATAGCTACCACACCCTACATCCGAGGCAATCTGTTTAACATATTCTAACCTTGGTCTACCCCTACAGTTCTTGTCCTCGACCCTTCCTTCCATAACTAAGCTTGCTATTCCTGGGTGTCTTAGTATGTGTCCTACCAACCTATCTCTTCTCTTCATTAGCAGTCGCCAGAAACATCTCTCCTCTCCCACTCGTCTTAATACCTCTTTGTTTGTAACCCTATCTACCCATCTGATCTTCATCATTCTCCTGTAACACCACATTTCAAATGCTTCAATTCTCCTCTTTTCTGCTGCACCAATAGTCCAAGTTTCACTTCCATAGAGTGCCACGCTCCAGACAAAGGCTTTCAAAAATGACTTCCTAATACCTAAATCTATATTCGATGTCAGCAGATTCCTTTTTTGTAGAAATGCTTTTCTTGCCTGAGCCAACCTACTTTTTATATCCTCTTTGCTTCGTCCATCACTGGTTATTCTGCTTCCTAAGTAACAGAAGTCTCCTACTTCCTTCAGCTTTTCACCTGCCAATTTGATCTCCATAGAGGTTTCTGATTTATTTCGGCTGCATTCCAGTATTTTTGTTTTACATTTATTAATTTTCATCATGAAATCTTTCCGTAAGACAGAGTCCATACCATTCAAAAACTCATTCAAATCCTCAGGCTTGTCAGCCAAGATGACGATGTCATCAGCAAATCTCAGAGTTGAAATTATTTCTCCTTGAATCTTCACTCCCACTTTAAATTTTTCTCTAATTTCCTTCATTGCTTGTTCAATGTAAAGATTGAAAAGTATGGGTGATAAGTTGCAGCCTTGCCTTACACCTTTCTGAATACCAGCTTCTCTCTCATGTCCTTCAACTCGAATGACTGCTGTCTGGTTTCTGTATAGATTGTATATCACCCTCCTATCCCTGTACTTTATTCCAATCGATTTCAAAATGTCAAACAATTTAGTCCAATCAACGTTATCAAAAGCTTTTTCTAAGTCTACAAAAGCCATGAACGTTCTCTTATCTTTCCTTATTCTACCTTCCAAAATCAGCCTAAGACTTAGTACAGCTTCCCTTGTTCCTACATTTCTCCTGAAACCAAACTGGTCTTCACCCAACTCCGTTTCTATCTGGCTCTCAATCCTCTTGTAAATTATTCTAGACAGGATCTTTGAAGCATGAGAAATCAAGCTGATTGTACGGTAATCTTCACATCTGTCAGCTCCCACTTTCTTTGGTATAGGGATGATTACATTCTTCTTGAAATCAGGGGGTACCTCACCTGTCTCATAAATCCTACACACCAAGTGAAATAACCTGATCAGACCTTCATCTCCTATGCAGCGTAGCAACTCAATCGGTATATCATCTATGCCTGGTGCTTTGTTCCTGCTTAAGTCTTCCAAAGCTCTATCAAATTCTGATCTCAATATTAAATCTCCTTTCGCATCCTCATCAATTTCCTCCTCCCTTTCCATTACATGATTCTCAATCTCCTTTCCCTTATACAAACTCTCTATGTAAGCTTTCCATCTCTCAACCTTTTCTTCCCTATCTGTTAGAGGCTTTCCATTTGTGTCCTTAATATTACAGCACTTAGTCTTCTTTTCCCCAAAAGTATTCTTAATCCTTCGATAAGCTGTGTCTACTTTTCCTAATTTCAGACAATTTTCTATACCTGCACATTTCTCTTTCAACCATTCTTCTTTCGCTTCCTTGCACTTCTTGTTAACCTCATTTCTCAGATGTCTGTATTCTGCTTTCCCCTCATCATCTCTTACATTCTTGTGCTTCCGCCTTTCATCCATCAATTCTAGTATATCCTGAGTGATCCACGGTTTTCTACCAATTCTCTCTTTCCTACCAATGTTTTCTTCTGCGGATTTTGTTATTTCATTCTTCAAAAGTGCCCATTCGTCTGCAATTGAAGTTTGTTTAGGGTTTTTCATTAGTCCTTCCTTTATACTCTTCTTGAATCTTTCGTTTACATTCTTCTCTTTCAGTCTGTCTATTGCCCACCTTTTTGGCTTTTGACTTTTCTTCAGTTTCTTCAACTTTAATCTGCATTTCATTACAACCAGATTGTGGTCAGAGTTTATGTCAGCACCAGGATATGTTTTACAATCCAAAATCTGGTTTCGAAACCTCTGCTTGACCATAATGAAGTCGATTTGGTAACGCCCTGTATCTCCTGGTCTCATCCATGTGAATATTCTTCTATTGTGGTTATTGAATAAGGTGTTAGCTATGACCAACTCATGCTCAGTGCAGAATTCTACCAGCCTGCTTCCTCGATCATTCCTTTCACCTAATCCGAAATCTCCTACTATCTTCCCTTCTCTCCCTTTTCCTACCACAGCATTCCAATCTCCCATTACTATAACATTTTCATCACCCTTGATATACCTCAGAATTTCGTCTATTTCTTCGTAGACCTTTTCAACATCCTCATCATCAGCTTGACTGGTAGGCATATAGACTTGTACCACTGTGGTGCAGGTAGGTTTAGTATTTATTTTTGCTACAATAATCCGTTCACTATATTGCTCATAATATTCCACCCGCTGTCCAAGTTTCCTACTCAATATGAGGCCAACCCCTCCTTGGCCATTGTTTGATTTAGTGCTAATGACCCTATAGTCTCCTGACCAAAAGTCCATCTCTCTTACAAGTGTTCTAAAGAAATATCGGTTGAGGACCGTCGTAAAATTGTAAAAGAAAAGCGAGCTTGTTTTGCATGCTTGCAGGGAGGTCACTCGAGAAAGCAGTGTAGGGAAAGAATAGATTGTGGTAAATGCAAAGGGAGGCACTATGATATCATGTGTGTTGGTGAACCCAGCAGAAAAGCATCGTTATTTGCAGGGCCTAGTGGAACTATCATTTTAAAAACATTTGTAGCACAATTGTGTGGTGTCACTGTTCGAATATTACTTGATACTGCTTCACACCGCAGTTATATTTCGGAAGCTATCTGTGAAAAATTGGGTTTGATCGAATGTGGTCGTGAAAATATTTGTCATATGCTGTTTGGTGGGAGTGTGTCATCTGAAATATCACATCCAATTCATGAAATTGAACTAACTAGCTTACAGGGTGATAACAGTTTTGTTCTTAAGGCACTTAGGGAGAAGAAGATTTGTGGTTTGATACCACCTGTGAATGATCCGCATTTGTTACGGAAGGTGGCTGCACATGGTATTACATTGACAGATGATGGAGTTAACCGACCTATTGATGTGTTGTTAGGAGCAGATGTTATGGGCGAACTTGTTACAGGTGTGAAATGTATTGACTCGAAGCTGTTAGCATTTGAGACGAAGCTTGGATGGTGTCTCCTGGGTACCGCAGAGAGGCAAGAAGTAAGCAGTGTGACAAACTTTGTGATCTCTTTTCTCAATTTACACCATCCTTTATGGGACTTAGAAGTTATTGGAATTGAGAAACAGGCAGAAACAAAAAGGTCAGACATAGATGATAGATGTTTGCGAAATTTTGAAGACACAATTCGTTTCGAAGGTGAAAACTGTCGGTATGTAGTAACATTGCCCTGGATTGATGAGCACCCCCCACTTTCCACTAATCGTGAAATAGCTGAAAGTCGTCTGAAATCAACAGTAAGCCGTTTAGATAACAATGGACTCTATGATGCATATGATACTGTTTTTAAACAATGGGAAACAGATGGGATTATTGAAATAACATCTGATGAAAACATAGGGCACTTTCTACCTCACAGACCAGTTATAAATTATGGGAAAACAACTAAAATCCGCCCAGTCTTTGATGCATCGGCAAACGTATTGGAAACGTCTCTCTAAATGATTGTTTAGCAACGGGACCCAACTTGATTGCTAGTATTGTACCTATCCTATTACGTTTCAGGTTACATGAGGTCGGTGTTGTGGGAGACATAAAACAGGCTTTCTTAATGATTGGACTGAACCCTGAGGATCGAGAAATGTTAAAATTCCTGTGGTGGCGTGATGGGCATATTATAACGCTGCGTCACTGTCGTGTAGTTTTTGGAGTTGTGTGTAGCCCATTTTTGCTGAATGCCACCATCACTCATCATTTGAATTCTCTAAGTGGTGACTTAGTTGAAAGACTGAAAAATTCCTTTTACATGGATGATTGCCTTTGTTCATTTCAGTCCCTGAGTGATGCCAAGGAATTTGTGCCCGAAGCTACAAATGTCATGTCTCAAGCCAGTTTCCAACTCCGTGGCTGGGTTTTGTCAGGAGATGATGTGACACAAAATGTCTTAGGTGTCAAATGGCATGCTGTAAATGATCTGTTGGGATGCAACTTTAGCTTCAATCCAAAAGAGAAAATCAATGAATTAACTAAGAAGAAATTGCTGTCGATTATAAGTAGGGTGTTTGATCCATTGGGTTTGTTATCAGCACCTTTACTCCATTTGAAAATTGCATTGCAAATGGCATTTAAGCTCAAACTACACTGGGACACACCCCTTCCAAAAGAAATTCAAATGAAGTGCTCGCAGTGGCTTACTGAAGTTGATTTGATTGACAGCATTGTGGTGCCTAGATGTTTAAGAGGTGTCTCTGGCACAGCTTGTTTGGGTATTCAGTGATGCCGTCTCCTTGGACTGGGCACTTGGGCCTTTATGAGGTATGAAAACAAAGATGGCTTTAATGTTCGATTTGTTTTAGCTAAGTCCAGAGTTGCACCAATGGAAGACATGTCAATCCCTCGTAAAGAGCTTGTAGCGGCAACACTTGCAGCAAGGCTTGGTTCTGTTATTAGTAAATCGACTAATATTTCCAACATTGTGTACTGGTCTGATTCTATGATTGTTCTTTACTGGATCAAGAAAGGTGAATGGAAGACCTTTGTTGGAAACCGGGTAAAGGAAATCCACCAGTTGATGTCACCCGAGCAGTGGCGATTTGTTCCTGGCGATTGTAATCCTGCTGATATACTCAACCGAGGATGCTTGTTGTCCGAATTTGTTGCATCAAAATGTTGGGAGGGTCTTCAGTGGCTTCTAGAGAATGAGAACAAGTGGTTAACTGTGAAAATAGCCCCTACAGAAGAGGAATCTAAGAAAACGGCTGTTAGTTTGTACAACACAGGCGATGTAAGAGAAAACATGTTCACACACTTTGCTTCTTTCTCGAAAAATGTGCGTGTTGTTGGTTGGATCTACCGATTTCTTGAGAAAGCTAGCGGGAAAAGTTCAAACTGCGGAGAGGAGTTGACTGGCAAAGAAGTACGACATTCTGAATTAAAATTAGTACGGTGGATTCAGAGTAGTTACCCTTTAGATGTAAATAATTTCAGCATTAAAACTGATGATGATGGCTTGATTCGAGTTCGTACTAAAATATTATCTGATGAGTTCACACCCATGTTCAAGGAACCCATTTTATTTCCTCAGTGTGAACTAGTGGAGTCCATGGTGGTAGAATGTCATGAGAAAATGCACCATGCTGGAGCAAGTACTGTGTTAGGAGCCCTGAGAGAAGAATACTGGATAGTCAGAGGTAGACGATTAGCCCGACGTGTTGTTAGTAAATGTGTTCGTCGTCTTAGGCACAAAGCCCAACCAGTGAGAACGCCACCTGTCGGGTTACCTAATAACCGTGTAAATCTTGGAAAGGTGTTCCAAGTATGCGGAGTCGATTTGGCTGGACCTCTTTTCATAAAAGATGGTACTAGGGTTTGGATTGCCTTGTTCACCTGTGCTGTATATCGTGCAGTCCATCTTGAAGTGGTAGAGTCGCTCTCTACAGAATCGTTTTTACATGCTCTTCGAAGAATGATTGCCAGACGAGGCAGAATCACAACTATATATAGTGATAACGGTACTAACTTTGTAGGAGTTTGGAATCTCATTAAGCAGACTACAGTTGAACATGAATTGAAAATTCAGTGGCTATTTAATGTTCCCACAGGTGCTTGGTGGGGTGAATTTTTTGAGCGGCTTATTGGGGTGATGAAAAGACTATTGAAAATATCCCTTGGTCGTGTGTTATTGAATCTTTGTGAACTAATGACCTTGATTACCGAAATTGAGGCTGTTATGAATGCGCGTCCCATTACCTACATGTCTGAAGATGTTCATGAGTTGAGACCAATAACGCTGGCTATGTTTTTGCAGGAGCAGTTTGAGACAAAGGTGCCTGATCTTGACGAAGTGGATGAAAAGGGTCTTTCTGCTAGGGTGAAATATGTAGCGGAGGTTAGGATAAACCTAAAAGAACGTTTTCGTCAGGAATACCTAGGGTCTCTGATGTTAAACACTGCTAAGTCTTCTAAGAATGTCAGGGTGGGAGATGTTGTATGGGTTGTGTCTGACCAAAAGAAAAGAATTGATTGGGAATTGGCTCGAGTGCTTGAGATCTTCCCTGGTAAAGATGGAGTAACTAGAGTGGCAAAGGTAAAAACAGTTGAGAGTGAGTTGTTGCAACCAGTCCAACGTTTGTGCTTGATGGAGATTGGATCTCCTTATGAAAATAGTGATGGTTCTTTGTGTGGTCCCAATGCTGTTGACTTGGTGCCTGACTGTGACTCTAGTAACCCCCCTCAAGTCGCTGAGAGTGAAGCTGTTGCTCTGACAAGAAGGGGCAGGGTTGTTAAAAGGCCAACCAAACTGAATTTGTAAATATTTGTTAATTCCATGTTTATTCCTATGTTTTGTATTATCTTTGTGCTTTTAGTTGAAACCTACCGTTTCAAGGTGGGAGAATGTTGTGAATGTGTTTCTGTAATTTGTGAATGTATTTCTGTAAATAAATTTGATTTTTGAGTTGGCACCCTTGGGGCGTTGATGAGCAAGATGGAACAGGTCTTGAGTAACTGAATGTAATGGCTGGATAGTGATGCTCTTTGGGTACAATAAAAGTGATTGTTCTTGAATTGTAGACATGAGTTGAAGAATTGATTTGTAACAAGCGTTAACTGCTTATTTTCCATGGGGCCTGCAAGGATGCTCATGTTCTTTTTCAGAGGGAACAGATGTGATGAGGAATATAAGATATTTTCTGGGGGAGGGGGGAGGAGAGGACTGGGTATGTTATAAAATTCTACATCCCCAGACCACCTAGGTGAAACAAAGGATAAGAAAAAATAATTAAAAGTTGAGGAATGCTTTCATTTGAATAATTTGAAGGGCCTCGTCTGACATTTGGTAGAGATCTTGGACATCTTATTAGGAGGGAGATACCATGTCCGTGTAGCCAGCATACAGGGTCTTTCATATAAAGTAAGAACGGCGAGCGGCGGTTTTGTCATTCGCTGCTGAAGCCGGCTTGGCCGAGCTTGTGACGCACCACGGCCCCCTGCTGTAGTATTGAAAGCGCGCGCATAGTACAAACTTGACCTTGCAATAAGCGTGCAGGTGTTCAGTCGCCAGTCTGAACCTCAGCTGCTAACATGTTGAGACAGTTATCATTGCAACATCGTATTTTTGTATGTAAAATTTATTTTAATTACGATTCGGCTCGGCGGGTACGTGATGCATTTGTTCAGCAATTTCCTGATGAAGTGCCACCTTCACTAGCACAGATTCACGTAATTGTAAATAACTTTGACACTACTGGTTCAGTGCTCAATAAAAAAACACAAAATAAAAAATCAGAAAAAATACAGTGGCATGACTCACTCGCGTCAGCCAAAATGTGGTTACCAGATACAATGCCTGTATAACCCAGGAAGGACGACACTTCCAGCAACTTTTATAAGGTAATATTTCACAGAGGATTGTACACACGCTTAGAGCAGGGGGCCACGGCTCGCTACAAGCTCGGTCAAGGCCACCACACTAGCGGATAACAAACCCGCCACTTGGCGTTCTTACTTTATATGAAAGACCCTGTAGATCCAAATTACAATGGCAAGTATGGTCATTCTTTAATTTTAAAAAATGGAAGAGTTCCACCACCATGGAGTAGGGGTAAGTAAACTGGCTTCTTGTCCAGATGACCTGCTTTGCGAAGAAGTATTTGAATCCTGATATAGGATTTAATCCCACTCTTTGCATCCTGGAAGTGTCTTCCCAATTCAACTGTAAATAAAAGCTAACTGAAAACTTTTTCTATTAAAAGTACAGTACACACATAAGTGCATGGGGCTGATATCCATGACATTCCAATCCACTGAATTAACTTACAATAAATAAGTTTCCAAGGTCCTTCAATTGTAGTAATATACTTTGTTATAAGAATCTTGAGCCCATAACTTAAAACCATAAATTTGACCTAAGCCTAACTGGGAACGGGAGAGAACCGTTAAACATGTCTAACATGAAGGCAGCCACAAGAAGTAAACCTGCCACAGTAGGGGATTGGTGTCAGATAAAAGGCGCTCTGCTAAAGGAGGTAAGTATAATCTCAGCAGTTCATATGTATCTGAAGTATGCATGAAATTTTGTTGTTGAAAAAGATTGTCTTATGGTAGGCCTACTCAAAAAAGCAAAATTTTAAAAACCATGAGTGTAGGCTGCAATTTCTTATATTCATTTTTATTATTTTGGGCACGAATGACCCTTCCCTTGCAATAAAAGAAGCACTGGCTACTTGCGCCTATTGCAGCTGCTTTTAAAGTTAATCTTACATGTAAACTGGTATCTATGGAAACAACTTATGATGATCTGTATAAACTGGAACATCCTTACACTGCTTAATACTCTACTGCTCTAAAGTTTTGAGCTTCCACAGCATTTAACAATTCACACTAACAAATTGCTCTGCTAATGGGAGGCTTGTATAGATGAGAATACTTCGGTGCAATCATTGCGGCGACACCACTCCTCTGACGTCACTGATCCGCGCCGTGGCTTGTCTTTCTCGTCGGCCACGACAGTTTCTGTGGTTGGTTCCTCAGTTTAGGAGCTGCGACAACGCGGTCATGTAGCCCCGTGTACTTTGGGTGTGTGTAGATCTGTCTGTATTAGTGTGTGATATCTGTAATTCAGGTAAGGACTGCAGACGATTAATTTCAAGTAGTTCCTACTTTTGCAACAGCACCTAGCCATGAACTTGGTTACTAAATACCACGCAACCAGCACCTGGCGACGAACGTTGGAACTTAAGCGTTAATCAAATCTAACCTACACATTTTGCTTCATACAATTGTAGTTAGTGGAAGGTTCTTTTACAAGCCATAAATCTATGACATGGGCCAGCAGGCTTTACTTCCCCTCCGAACGAAGGCATACTGAGGGATTTTTAATGCTCTTAAAAAATCCAACGACATCGGCCGGGTTTGAACCGCAACCTTGGGCATAGAAGCACAGCATGCTACCAACTACGCCACAAAACAGTTCTTGTAATTGTAAACAAAGCTCACAATTTTATTATATTCAAAGTAAGTTGATAAATATATTATGTTGTTATTTCATTTACGGGTTTTGCGACATCGTGGTCATTTAGCCCCGTGTACTTGGTTGTGTGTATGTAGTATTTGTCTAATAACCTGTGTTATTGTGGTGTCTGTGCGTGTATATTTGTAAAGCAGGTGAGGTCTGGGAAGGAGCGGCCGTGGCCTTCAGTTAGGAACCATCCCGGCATTTGCCTGGATTAGAAGTGGAAGACCACTTCCAGGATGGCTGAAACGGGTATCAAACCCACCTCTTCTCAGTTTTGCATCACGAGGCTCAGACCAGAATTAAATTTCTTGTCAGAGCCGGGACCTGAGAATGCTATCCGCTACGCCAGGGAGTGGACAAATAAATGACGTCTTTTGAGTGGTTTGATGCCTGCCTGTCCTGAGCTAATCGTTTCATCTATTGATATCCCTCCAGGAGATGGCAGTTCAACACGCATGCGCGGCCCGCTATTCCAAACCTAAATATATCGGCTTCCCGCATGCCAATGGTTGTCATTGCAGCAGACGACACGCAGCCAGTGAAAGAAGGAACGTGAAGCAAGTAGTAATCAACTTATTGTTTTTAGAATGCACGATACGCAGTGAGCGGGAAGACATCTGCCGTTCAAACCCGACTAGTGTCCAAAAGTTAAGCATAAGTTACGAATAAGCAGGGCAACAGGAAATAGACCACAAATCGCACGACATATGCACCTACCAACCTTACGTGTTCTCTCTGTATAGGACTAGGACTGCTTTGACTAGCGGCGTACAAGGTAAACACAGCCAGTGCCTGTGCCCCATATTCCCTCAGTCGTTTTTGCCCTGTTATAGTGTGCGGAGTGTAGCCTCGTGGTGAACGTGACAACATGATGGCACAACCCCGTTTTGCAGGGTAGAATACTCGGCCACCGTATCCTTGAATGTGCCACAAAGTGTCATTTCCAGGCTTTGGAGACGATTTCGAGACACAGGAGATGTTGGTCGTAGGCCAGTACCAGGTCGACCAAGAGTAACCACCCCACAGCAGGTCCGATATCTGGCCTTAACCGCCCGACGAAATCGGAGTGCACCTGCAAGACAATTGTGGGCGGATCTTGCAGCCGTCTCAGGGGTTGCCGTTTCCCAGCAAACTATGTCCCGGAGGCTCAGAACAGCAGGGCTGTTTTCCAGACGTCCAGCGGTATGCATCCCGCTCATTCCAGCACAGTGACGGGCCCGTTTATTGTGGAGCCGTCAACGTCGAAACTGGACCATGAATAAATGGAGGCATGTGCTCTTCACAGATGAATCCCGCTTCAGTTTGCATAACGATTCCCATCGCACATTAATCTGGAGAGAACCGGGTAGCCGATACAACCACAGGAACATCGTGGAACGGGACCAGTATGGTGATGGTGGCATCATGTTTAATGGCCTTATGGACCTTCACATCTTCACGAGTGGTCCGAGGAACACTGAACGCTCGGAGATACAGGGATGAGGTACAGAGAGTAGTGATGTGGGCCGGGTAAATACCCAGTGGGAAGGTAAATATAAATTGGGTATTTACCCGGGTATATACCCAGTGGTCATTTAAATACCCAAAATGAGGGTATTTTCAGTTTTTTGAGCTTTGTACAACGCTTTTTGATGTGTTGATGAAGTGTTAGACAAACAAGGACTGAAACACAGGTATTTCGTGCCTTAAATTGAAATCAGGAACAATGTTGATCCTTCAAAACTGAAAGAGAAGGAAAATGGATGTCCGGGTATTTATATGTTTTGGCACTGTAACCAGGTCTTTAAGTGTGATTTTTCCTTAAACTAAAGTAAAATATTGGATAAAACCTTTTGGTTGTTTTGTGTTTTACATTTTTAATAAATACCAAGATATTGAAAATGTCGAGTTTTATTAAGGTACTGGAAATGAGCTACAAAGATGTGGGAGGTAAAAGTTACTTTTGTAGTAATAAGAGTAGGCTATGTGCATATTAATTGAAATGTGTATGCCAAAACTCAAAAGGTAATAAAATATATTCAATAGAAAGGACATTTGAAAGGGGGAAAAAATGCGTAGGTAAAGTGCTTAAGTTATTTTTCATTCAATTTTAAATATATATTTAAAAAAAATCAAACTCTAAATAATATAAATGCATGCCAGGAAGTATTAGTATGTAGC
Organism: Meconema thalassinum; assembly: GCA_946902985.2. Classification (NCBI taxonomy): domain Eukaryota; kingdom Metazoa; phylum Arthropoda; class Insecta; order Orthoptera; family Tettigoniidae; genus Meconema; species Meconema thalassinum. Next base: position 12,077,569 of record OX336390.1, on the reverse strand, counting down.
CTCTATAATGGGTGAAGATGTATGCCAGCAAGCATGTGAGTTGGCAACTCTGCTCAGCTCATCCTACCCAGAATTCAAACTGTTTGATGCGTACTGTACTTGACCTAACATTTTCAGTGTAATGGAGTTGTTAGTTTATATCTCCTGATCTAATTCCCAATTCTAATTCTGTTTTTAAGTCCCAATTCTAATTAAATTTTATTTTATTAATTATTGAATGTTGTTACAATTCTAAAAAGTTAATGTAGAATAGTTTGCATACCGGTACCCTTTTTTAAGGTTCAACTCAACAGGACACAGGATTTTTAATGAAAAATCTAAAATACCTGGGTATTTACCCAAATTGGGTATTTACCCGAGTATATACCCTGGGTATTTATCCCGATTTATAAATACCTGGGTATTTTACATCACTAACTGAGAGTACTTGCTTAAACCTCTAAGTCCAAAATGTCTCTCAGCAGGGTCTTGATTTAATTATGCAGTTAAAACGTACTTGTATTGTAAGTACAATTTGCGGCGGTAATGTATCACTGCTCGACTGCCGTCATGTGCTGAGACCACGCGCTCGGCGCGGCACGTGGTGTTGAAATTTAGAACTACTTGATCTTAACCATTTAGTCATATGGAAGTTCCACTAATTATTACTATATTCACCCTGGAATAAGGTAAAATAAACACCCAAGTCATTATTTTTTCTAGCAAAGCTAATTTTTCTGACTTTGGATACCCTGAAAGGCGAAACATCCAAAAAGAAGAAATGGCAAAACGGCGCAATTACGGTACTTAATCTTTAACCGCCAATGATGCATTATTATGAAGCCCAATCATACATCAAGACATTTCTTTTCCTAGTGCCTGTATAAATTCCGTGTTCCGAGTTTTCCAGAAAGCGGTCACCCTGTGAGCTGATCCTGTAGTCATAGCATGGGGACCATCTTCAGCTCAATGTAACTTACTGCTGGTTTTTATTAGCATCTGTTTTTAACAGTTTCTTTAAAAAAATCAAACTCAACTTTTAGGTACATCTTTTATGTTCTATTTGGACAATGATGGGCATCAAAAGAGTGTAACTTGTTGGTAGCTTTATCAATACACAATATAAAGGTATTTGCCATCTGCAGGGCTTTTTTGGAATCATATTGTCACTTTCACAGATTTTGGCCAGGAATTAAAATTTGGTGTCAGCTTTGGGGACCAGCTTCAATGCTGATGTATACAAAGAGGATGCACAAGCTTCCCATATAGTTCTATAAGGCATCCAACGTTTGGTCTTATGGCGCGTTACGACAGGGTTGCCACTCCATGAGAGGAGGCAGTACACTTTCCCCACATTCAGCGATTGTGCAGTGACGAAGACTTGAATTAAGTACTGTATAATAAAGTACTGTATAATAATACTAATAGTAGGCTAACATAACACATACAACGAAATTAAATTAAATTAACTATAACGTATGTTGAATAAAGAAAACAATCAAAATAAAGTAGGTGTGACAGACAGTTGGCAACAGTTATTTTTGTTTTTTTGTGAGAAAAGAAGGACAAGGAACAGTGCATCAAAGATGGAGTCTTTTGAGTGTTATTTGTAATGTGTGTGTATTTTCTTATAAATAAATATCTTTCATTTTCCCAATTAAGCACGAAGTGATGTTTCTGTTTGTAACATCTGGCGACCGTGACAGGATATCGAAAGGAAAATGAGCGATATTCGAAGTTTGATCAGAAAACATGGTGTATACCGTGCATCGTTCACGAAAATTGTAGCTTCACTTCAAGTTTTGTTGGAGAAAGAAGTAAAGGACATAGTCGCTATCCGAGGAGATTACGCCTTAGTGGAAGAGAAGGCTAACCTCATAAGTAATCTGGACCAGGAGATCTTCCAACACCTCATGGAAGATGCGGTGTCAGAAGAAGACCTGATCACAGAAGTAAACGGAGTAGATGACTGTAAACGCAAGTTTCATATGTTAGCAGCGGCTGTTTCCGATGCTCTTGCAATGGAGAGAAAACGTGAAGACGAAGTCCAGTCAACAGTAAGCACCAGTAACACTCATAACCTGTAAAGTAAATATCGCCTTCCAAAGATCAAATTCCAAAAATTTGGTGGAAATCTACGAGATTGGTTAGGTTTCTGGAATCAATTTCAAAAGATTGATGAAGATGAAGAGTTAGATAATGCCGATAAATACGAATATCTTATCCAAGCAACATTGCCAAACTCCAAAGCTCGCGACATCGTTGACAGTTTTCCAGCCACAAGTGGAAATTACCCTAAAGCAATACAGAAACTTAAATCACGTTTTGGCAAAGATTCTTTGTTGGTGGAAGTCTACACTAGAGAACTATTGACAATGATGAATTTTTGTAGTAGTCTTGACATCTCATCATTATATGACAGACTCAAAACTCAACTTAGTGCTTTGGAGAGCCTAGGTGTAACTTCCGACAAATATGCAGCAATGTTATTTCCTATGATTGAATCATGCTTGTCTATAGATGTGTTACGTGCCTGGCAGAGGAGTGGCGGTGGGAAGGAATGTGAACCTAGTGAACGTCTTAAAGGTTTGATGAAATTCCTGGAGAATGAAGTAGATAGTGAGGAAAGGATCAAACTGGCCATCCCAAGTAAAGGTAACATCAATGTGAATCCTGACAAGTCAAAAGGTACGAAGAAAATTGACATTTACAGTGAATCGCCACCTACCACAGCTGCACCTGTGGATTGTAATCTTAAACTAAACTGTATATTTTGTGATAGGTCCCATGCTAGTTCAAACTGCTCCGTGGCAAAGCAGATGGCTTTAAAGGAGAGAGTCGCAATTGTGAAGAATAAGAGAGCATGTTTTCTCTGTCTGAAGAAAGGACATATTTCAAAGATGTGCAGAAGTCAGTTAAAATGTGATTCCTGTAGCAAAAAACATAACAGCCAAATATGTATAGTCCCAACACATTCCACTGAAGCTACCAATGAGAAACTTCAATCTCATTCTTTGATTTCAAATGAAGAGCGTAGTGGTATGCAAGGTGTTATTTTGCAAACATTAAAGGTGAAGGTCATTGGAGAATCCTCTGCAATGGAGGTAAGGGCTCTACTGGATACTGGCAGTCAGAGATCTTATATGCTTGAATCAGTTGCGCAGAAGTTAGGTTACACTAGTCATCGCACAGAAATGCTACGCCATTCACTATTTGGTGGGGTAGTCACAGAAGAGAGCCAGCATATGTTCTATAGGATCTACATGGAGAGTTTAGGAAAGCCGTATGCCTCAATTTTGAAGTCTTAGGGCAACAAATAATTACAGGGTACAATACTATGTTAAAGGGCCCATGGTGGCAAGAACTAAGAGCAAAAGGGATACAGATTTATGATATTGAAGATCCCATTGAACTATTAATAGGCGCTGATGTAGCTGGAAAGTTAATGACTGGACAAACGTGTACACTAAGCAATGGTCTTGTATGTATTGCGACACTGCTGGGGTGGACTGTGATGGGTAAAGTAGTTTCCGGAGATCAATCAAGCATGACCAACCTCGTCGCTTCTCTCTTTATCAGAGATGCTTCAGTTGAAAATCTGTGGGAACTGGATGTGCTAAGTATCAGCGATCGTGCCGTAAGGAAAACTAAAACTGAAGAAAACTTTGCAACAATGGAGCACTTTCAGAAAACCGTGTCTATTAATAGAGAATTTAGGTATGAAGTCCATTTACCCTGGAAAGAAAACAAATCATTTCTTGTATCTAACAGGGTCATGGCTGAGAAGAGGTTAGTCAACACAAGGAAGAAAGTGGGAAATTTTGGACTAGGTGAGACGTATGAAAATATTTTCACCGAGTGGGAAAAGAGTGGTGTTACTGAACCGGTTCAGGAGGATGAACATTTCAGACACTATCTACCGCATCGAGCTGTTGTGAAGGAAAGTAGTTCAACGAAACCTGTTCGTCCTTTATTTGACGCCTCAGCGAAGGAAGTGGGAACCCCTGCTTTGAACGATTGTTTGTATGATGGCCCCAACCTCATTGAGCTAATCCCTGCTATTCTTCTTAGATTCCGAGAGAGGAAAGTAGGAATTATTGCAGACATTAAGAAGGCCTTCCTTCAGATAAGCATACGGAAAGAAGATCGAAACTATATCTGCTTCCTGATGTGGCAGGACGTTGGGAATAATTACAAGATCTTCAAGCATGCAAGGCTGGTTTTCCGCTTAACTTGTAGTCCGTTTCTCCTGGTGGCTGTCTTGGAGTATCACCTGAGGAAGTACTTGGAAAACCCGCAATTCAATCCCCTATTCATCAAGAGACTTCTACAGAGCTTCTACGTGGACAACGTTGTCACTAGCCTTGACAGGGAATCGGAGGTGGGCGAGTTTATCAATCAAGCTAGTAGGGTATTATCAGAAGGCAGTTTTAATTTGAGGGGATGGCAGTTCTCTCAGGATGATGACCAGTCTGCTACCCTTTCATCTGTTTTGGGACTGTTATGGAATCGACAGGAGGATACACTAACTTTAAATTTGCATTGGTTGAATAGTATTCAGGTGGGAGAAGTGACGAAAAGGACAATTCTGTCACTCGCACATCAAATTTTTGATCCAGTTGTTGTGACAAGTCCTGTCACCCTTTGTGTCAAACTGTTGATTCAAAGGACCTGGAAGACTCATATAAGATGGGATAGTGCAGTTGATGAGAAGTCCAGAGACAAGTTTCTGGCCTGGGTAAAGGGTCTACCTCACCTGGTAGAAATCAAGATTTCTCGATGGTTTGGAAGAAGTGACCATATGCAAATTCATGTCTTCTGTGATGCCAGCCAACTTGCATACGCAGCAGTAGTCTTCATAAGATGCGATTCAAACAATCAAGTGAGTGTACAGTTATGTGATGCAAGATCTCGTGTGGCCCCCCTCAAGGAAGTGACAATCCCCAGATTGGAATTGCTGGCTGCTACAATTGGTGCACGGTTGCTTAAATGTGTGTTGGAATCTATTTCACTGGAAGTTCATGAGTTTTTTCTCTGGTCTGACTCGTCCACAGTTCTAGCATGGATCTGCAGGACTAAGAACTGGTCGGTGTTTGTCCGCAATCGTGTGAATGAGATCAGGAACTTGACCAATTTAAACTGCTGGCGACATGTTCCAGGTTCATTGAATCCAGCTGATTTACCGTCACGTGGCTGTTCTACTTCGCAATTAGTAGCCTCTCGATGGTGGGAGGGACCTGCCTGGTTGTATGAATCTCCAGATCGTTGGCCTCAAACAAAAGTGGTGTATGACGAAGAGAGTATCGCAAAGAAAATGAAGAAAAACACTGTGAATTCTATGACTGTAATCAATGAAGATCTCCTCTGGTATGCCAGGTATTTTTCCAGCTATCACAGAATAGTTCATCTAATCGCATGGATTCTTCATTTCTGTAAGAATTGTCTTAGACGTGAGAGGATCTCGCAAGAAAATCTGCAAGTTGAAGAGTTAGAGAGGGCTGAAATTAAGACTCATTTCTATAATTCAACGAGAAAGCTTCCACGGATTAGTTGATAAACGTCTATCTTCACTACATCCATTCCTGGAAGATGGTGTTCTCAGGGTTAAAACGAGACTACTACTGCGAGAAGATTTGAAGCAATTCAGGTTCCCAATGATTCTCCCGACGAACCATTTCATCACCTCTCGCTTGATTATGGATGAGCATGTGAAAGAAAATCACATTGGAGTACAACTTCTTCTTAATCATCTGAGACAACGCTTCTGGATCATCGGTGGAAGGAGGACAGTTAGAAAAATTATAAGAAAATGTGTCAAGTGCCGGAGGCATGATGGACAACATACCGAAATCGCTCAGGCCCCTCTGCCCCTGGACCGCATACGGGAAGCCTGTGTATATGAAGTGATAGGAGTGGACTTGGCAGGTCCGGTATTCCTGAGGGATGAAAGTAAAGCTTGGATTGTAGTTTTCACATGTGCCGTGTATCGCGCTGTTTATCTCGAAATGATTACTTCTCTCTCCACAGAGGCGTTTGTGCAAGCGTTCCGGCGGTTTGTAGCAAGAAGAGGACGCCCCTCTGTGATTTACTCAGACAATGGTACAAATTTCACGGGTACAGATAACGCGTTTCAAAGTGTTGACTGGGAGAATATTTCCAAACACTATTCGGTTGAACGTATTACTTGGAGATTTAATCCCCCTAGTGCTCCTTGGTGAGGAGGCTTCTGGGAAAGGTTAATACGTCTAATTAAACAGCTTCTGAAACGAGTTTTGGGTAAAGCCTGTCTAACTTACCAAGAAATGCTTACCCTTCTCTGCAGTATAGAAGCCACCATAAATGCAAGACCGCTAACATATCTGACCGATGGATGTGAAGATATAAGTCCACTCACCCCTGCCTGCTTTCTACAAGAAATTAAGACAACTGGAGTTCCAGAATGTGATGCATTGGATGCTATAACCCTGAATCAAAGAAATCGTCATCTTCTGAACCTAAGAATGGCATTGAAAAAAAGATTCCAGCAGGAATATCTGGGACTTTTGGCACTCGGTAAACCGAGTTGTAAACCAACTCTTTTGTTCAAGAGAGGTGACATTGTCCTAGTTGGATCAGATGGCACTAAGAGGATAGATTGGCCCCTTGGAAAAATTGTGGACTTGTTCCCTGGAACTGATGGTAATACAAGACTTGCAAGGGTTGTTACATCTAAAGGAGAACTCTTGAGACCGATACAGCGACTCTACCCACTAGAAGTACCTGATGAAGACAGCACACCTTTAAGGACTGGCTTGAATAAGAAAACGGCTACTGCTTTAGGAGAGCCGACTGGAACTGGTGTTCAACCCCCAAAGACTACACGTTCGGGTAGAACTGTCAATGTTCCTGCAGGATATGTGGAGTAGTTGAGGATGTCATTCCTCAACGGTGGGAGGATGTGACAGACAGTTGGCAACAGTTATTTTTGTTTTTTGTGAGAAAAGAAGGACAAGGAACAGTGCATCCAAGATGGAGTCTTTTGAGTGTTATTTGTAATGTGTGTGTATTTTCTTATAAATAAATATCTTTCATTTTCCCAATTAAGTACGAAGTGATGTTTCTGTTCGTAACAGTAGGCTACAAGCACAAGGAAATGTGTGAAGTTTCGACTGCAATTAAAGTTGAAGTACGTTATTAAAGAAAATACTCCTCATTGGCTTACCTTTCATGATTTATACTTTCGTTAGGTTTAAGATTCTTAAAATAAAATAACAGAACACATTAATTACGACCTGTTTTTCCCTCCTGAGCCCTTGACCACGCTTTCTTTTCACAAAATTATCCATTGTTGTCCGTGAAGTACATAAAATACAACACATTAAATCTAACAGAACTGCTGCACACACACTCAAGATAGAGACAGCTGATCTACTGAAATACAAGCTCGAAGGACACAGTAATAAAGCTGTGAGTAGCAAGCTGCACCCCGCTGTCCTTCGAAACTTCATTCTTATAATCCGCGGTCAATGAACAGCCCGGCCTGTGTAAACAATTAAACCTACACTCTGGGTAAGCAGGTAGAAAACTTCTTCCAACATTCCTCTACAACTCTCAAACTGACATGACATGGTTAACTTTAAAAATAGAAAAGTTGACAGCATACAAACTTTTTCAATGCTGCTATGCGGTTATGAGAGAATATTCAGAAGTTTTTTTACCTACATGAAAATTGTAATATTGCCAGTATAAAATATTTCAATAATCCATCATCAAGACAGCACATTTAGCTACACGTGTGTGAGAAATAGGCATCACAAAGTCAATGCAACATGATATAAGATCGGTTTTACTAAAAAGGGGTCACATTTTTGCGTTTAAAAAATATATGGATATCTATTTTTTCTAGCATTTCTATCAAGTTTACCAAGTTCTAATATAGGACAAAAAAGATTGGCAAAACATAGTTCTACCCCAATAAGCTGTTTTTTCGACAAAGAAAAATTTTCAACTGATATGGCAACAGTGGATTGATAGAAAATGACAGCGTCATACATGTCTCACGTGCAACTGAAAGAGAGAAGAATATCCCTATCTAACCAGTGCTTCATTCTAAACGTTGGATGCCTTATAGTAAGTTCTTGAGGAATATTATTCCTCAAATTAACTTAGGAAGGCGAGTTGGTTAAGTGCTGAAGGAGAAAGTCTGGTCAAGGTAACCATAAACAGCAGAAACGACTATCTTGGGTAAAAATCATTTAGCACCAATTAGAGTGCAGTCATAACTGACAACTTACTAATCACTAGCACTGTAGCATTATTATGTGGTCTACAATAGATACACACATTGCAGAGTCCTTCCTCTTACGATGTGCGTCGAATATGTATTTCTCAGCTAGGTAATGTAATGGTGCAGACATCTGTATTGAAGGGTCCCTCAACAAGCAAAATAGATTCCAATGGTGGATGTGGATTAGATCTCTCTCGGTGATGGAGGAAGACAAACGTAACAATTACCTTAAAATATTTTGCAGCATATCACAAGTAAAATGTATCAATCCCAAGTCAAAAATACTTGACAAGTAATTGTTACTTCTCATGGTTGGGCCGGGGGTCCATCTGGAATGAGCGTAGGCTAAACATCTCCACGATTCTGCAACACTAACTTATAACCTTATTTTTGGATAATTTTACTGAAGTTTGTCATGTTCATGCTTTTTGTCTCCAGGAGTAAACAAATCCATGATTGGTCCGTTCTGACTAATAGTTAATTCAAATGATAATCAGGATTTTTAAAGCGTTAAAAATCCCTCAGGGTGCCTTCCTACGGAGGGGAAGTAAAGCCAATAGATTTATGGCATGTAAAACAACCTTCCACTGACTACACTTGTGTGAAGCTAAAACTTGTAGGTTAGATTTAATTAACCCTATATTAGTTCCAACTTTTGCCGCCAGGTGCTGATTGCGATGCCATCTAGTAGCCAAGTTTGCAGCTAGGTGTCATGGATGGTAGCAAGTGTAGGAACTAAACTTGAAGTTGATCATCAGCAGTTCTTACCTGAATCACAGATAACACACACTAATACAGCCATCAGACAGATTTTACACACTCCCCAAGTACACGGGCTACATGACCACGTTGTCGCAGCCCCTAAACTAAGGAACCAACCAAACAATGAAAATCAATAGGTCAGCCCATTCAATACTTGTTTATAGGAAATGTTTTGGGATATTACAATAATCCCTTTTTCAGCCTACTCAAAAAACAACACTATACACTATTAAGGGCCATTTTGTTGAAAAAGTTGGAATTTTTGATTTTGATGCCAAAACATTATTTGGAATTTGCTGATTAATTTGGTGTATGATTTACTAAATTTGCTTGATTAAATTTTAATTTTGAATTGAGACAACAGGGAAAAATCTTTGCAACTTGGGTCAGAGACTGCAAAATATACATTCGGAAAAATCAAAATGGACCCTCAAAGCTTATATCAAGTGCTGAAATACTGGATGAACTCGCCCTCTCAAACTAAAATCTATGTAATAGTAAGATATCTACTAAGTATTATCCCATATGGAACTAGAATTACAGAAATTAAATTTTTTAGGTAATGCAAATAATAATACACTAGAATTAACCGAGTGTAACTGTAATACACTTAGCGATTATTATAAAATTAAGGACAGTAAACAGATAATAACCGATACCAGTACACTAAAATGCGTACACATAAATGCACATAGCATAAAAAACAAGTTCGATGATATCCAACTAATGTTAGACAGAATCAAAGGTGTAGATGTCCTAGCAATCTCAGAAAATTGGTTAACAGAACAAACAAAAATGTTTTTCAATATTAAGAAATATGTTGCAAACCACATAGTTAGAAAGCAAACTGGAGGGGGAGTATCTTTGTATATTTCAAACAAATGTAGCAGTACCCTTGTAAAGGAAATAAATTCCACCCACAGCATACTGCACATTAGGCCTACTGTGAGAAAAGGCCATCAAGAATACAATATAATCACTGCTTATAACCCTCATAAAAGCAACATTCCACACTTTCTAACTGATCTCGAAGTAATTATTAGTTCTTACTCAACGAATCCTGTTATAATACTAGGTGATATGAATATCGAGCTATTATTTGGGGACAGATATACTAGTAGTTATATTAACCTAGTCAAATCATACGGTCTAGTCTTATGTAATACAAAATATCCAACTCGTGTAACACAAACTAGCTCTACTCTAATTGATCATGTATTGGTGAACGACTGTGACAAAATATGTAATGTCTATAATATTGATAATGATTTAAGTGATCACCATTTACTCATCTGTGAAATGAGAAACAAAAAGATAAACAGGAACTCAATATGTGATGATAGGCCAATAGAAAAGGATAAAATAAACTACAATAAACTTAATAAATTTTTAATAACTCAAGAATTTGTATGCAATGAAACTAACATCAATGACTACTACAATAAATTCTGTGATTTTATTAATAAAGGAATAGAAGCCTGTACTATGAAATATACGAATAAGGAGCCAAGTGCCCCACCAATAAAACCCTGGATCACACAAATCTTTTAGCACTAATACACAGGAAAGATAAGATATATACAAAAACCAAAGTTAAAAAAACATCTGCAGAAACTTTAGAAGAATATAAAATTATTAGCAACCAAGTTACAAAACTTAAGAGAAACCTACAAAGAAACTACTTTGACCAAAAAATTCAAAATGCAAATAATCAGAGGGAAGTGTGGAGTGTTGTTAATGAGATGTTAAATAGGCCAAAGAAGGGGAAAAATGAAATTGTCAAACTTATAGTCGACGGCACAAATGTCGAAAAAAAGGAAAATATATGTGATGAAATTAATAAATATTATGTCAATATTGCTAACAGTATATGGGAAAATCAAGGAAACGGTTCTACCTCGGACATTACAAGCTATAAAAATACTACTAGCACTAAGACAATGTTAATGTTACCTACTGATGCTAATGAAATACAATCAATTATAAACTCCCTAAAACACAAAAACAATATAAGTGAGGACAACACTACTAATGTCATGCTACAATTGTGTCTTGAGGGCCTTACACCATATCTTGTCAAAATAATAAATCTTTCACTGATGACTGGTATATTCCCCGATGCCTGTAAAGTCTCTAGGGTGGTCCCGATCTACAAAAAAGGAGACAAAACCCACCCATCAAATTACAGACCCATTAATATTATATCTGCCATCAGCAAGGTTCTAGAAAGCGTTGTTAAACGAAGACTTATGAATTTCTTCATGAAAAATGATTACTTTGCAAACTGCCAATATGGGTTTATTCCAAATAGAGGAGCTGATAGTGCTATATTTGAAGTAGTAACTAATGTAGAAAAGGCATTAGATGAAAACAAACTAGCTGCTGGTGTACTAATTGACCTTCAAAAAGCCTTCGATCTGGTTAACCATAAGATTCTCCTTAATAAACTAGAATTTGCAGGCATCAGAGGAGTGGCACATGATTGGTTCAAGAACTATCTCACAAACAGAAAACAATATGTTGCAATCGATAATGTAAAAGGATCTCAAATGAGAATTGACACAGGAGTACCTCAAGGTTCTGTCTTGGGACCAATTCTTTTCTTGGCCTATATTAATGATATAGTATTATTAGAATTGAAAGGCAAGCTTAAACTATTTGCAGATGATATTTTTATACTCTATCTGGGAACATCTGAACAGGAAATTATGCTAAATATTAATTATGATCTCAATAAGCTGGTGGATTGGTTGAGAGCACACAAAATGGTTATCAATATCACTAAAACAAAATATTTATTCTTCCATAAACCATCATACAAGATTGAGACCACAAACATAGTCAACATAGCCAACAAAGAAATAGAAAGGGTTAAATCGGCAACATACTTAGGTATCACACTAGATAGTACACTAACCTGGGAAAATCATGTAGAAAATGTAAAACATAAAATCAGCCCTTTAATTGGTATTATTTTCAGATTAAGATATAGCTGTCTTACTAGCCAACAATTGAAAAATATATACTTTGCTCTGATACATTCACATCTAATGTACATGGATTTCATATGGGGATATTGTAAGAAGGAGCTGATAAAAGAACTTGAGATACTCCAGAAACGTGCTATAAAATCTATTTTTGGATTTCCTTGGCTCACACCCTCAAATGAATTGTACTCAAGAACTAAAATTATGCCACTGCAAAAACAAATAGCTATGTCAGCAACAGTATTTGTATACAAATTAGAAAACAAATTGATACACACACACATCCATTTTACCCATGCAAATGACATTCATCATTATGCAACGAAATGAAAATGAAAATCCACAGCCTGCTTCCAGTCTCCGACCGGGTCAGGAATGGAATGAATGAAGCCCCTATCTAGCGGCGAGGATATGAAATGTGCCGGCTGCCGAGGCCTGACGCACTCCTCTGGGGCAATGATTAAATTAATGACAGATGAAATGAAATGATAGTGGAAAGTGTTGCTGGAATGAAATTTTGACAGGGAAAACCGGAATACCCGGAGAAAAACCTGTCTGCCTCCGTTCTGTCCAGCATAGATCTAACATGGAGTGACCGGGATTTGAACCACGGACTCAGCGGTGAGAGGCCGGCGTGCTGCCGCCTAAGCCACGGAGGCTTCACCTATGTAAATAAATAAATAAATTAGTTGCACAGGGTACTTTCAGGATTTCTTATACCATTTTTCAGTAAACACTTCATATCTCAAGAACCATAAAGTCTAGAATCCTGTGGTTTGATTTCAATTCTAGAGGACGTAAGTTAGTGGGACAGGCATAACACTTGTGTTTATTGTTTACGTTGTGCGTGCAATATTCTTGGTTTAACTTGCATATTTATTCATGTTTTGTGTTATTGATCGTGAGCACATCTAATCGACAGGAGCAAAAGGAGTGATCCAGAAAGTAAATAACAGAACTTATCCAGGTGTAAACGAGGTTGTGAATGAGGTTAGGAATGAAAGTTCACCTAGTACGTCAGCTCTACATATTGCTACACCTTCAAGTTCCTCCTCGAGAAAGAAACATTGTTCCGGCGAGCGGTGTAAATACAAAAAGCTGCTGCAGCTGGTATTTTAGATAAGTTTACCCACAAGACCTCAATACCTGAGGCTGTTATGTTGGCAGCAGCTGGTATTTTAGATAAGCTTACCCACAAGACCTCAATACCTGAGGCTATGATGTTGGCCGCAGCTGGTATTTTAGATACCGTATATACTCGAATACCACCCGCACATTTTTAAACAAATTCGGATGTGAAAAATTGGGGTGCAGGTCTTATTTGAGTCATCCAAATTTGGAAGATCTAAATTGCCCGCCACGCACGATATCGGGTGTTGCGAGTATCTGCTAGATGGTGCTAGCCTTCTTCCGGCTATAACTTTGTTTTACCGTAAGCACGCGGCGTCATACAGTCTCGCGCACGTTCTCTGAGTGTAAACATGAATGCTACGAAACGTTTGCGGTCATTTACTGTGAGTGAGAAGCTGAAAGTTGTGAGGGTAGCTGAAGTTATGGGAAATCGTGCCCGGTAGGAAATATGATATTCACGAGTCATGTATTCGTGATTGAGCGGGATGACGTCTATGCTGCGTGAACCGCCCGTTCAAAGCAGCCTTGAAACAGCTGTATACGGAGCAGATGGCGGCCGATAAGCACACACTGACTCCAACTGGTCGTATTCAGCGCCCGGAAGTTCAGCTGCTATGTTCGTGCATTTTGACGGCATGGAATCGTATCTCGGGAGATCTCATACGGAAGAGCTTCAAGAAATGTAGTATTTCGAATGCTATGGATGGCAGTGATGACGACATTTAGTGGGATGGTGATAAAAGTTCCGAAGTTGGTACTTCTGATGACGATGAATGAAGTGTTTGTGTACTTTTATTTGTATTTTTAATCGTTTGATGTGTGTTATTTTAGGACGACGTCAAAACTGTTGGAAACTATTTTGGATAAATGCTATTCTGTTTACTTAGTTACAATTGTACATAATTTTCAGTAATTTTTTTTTATTTTAATTTTGTTCTTCAAAATCAGGGGGCGGGTCTTATTCGGGGGCGGGTCTTATTCGGGGGCGGGTCTTATTCGGGGGCGGGTCTTATTCGGGGGCGGGTCTTATTCGGGGGCGGGTCTTATTCGGGGGCGGGTCTTATTCGGGGGCGGGTCTTATTCGGGGGCGGGTCGTATTCGGGGGCGGGTCTTATTCGGGGGCGGGTCTTATTCGGGGGCGGGTCTTATTCGGGGGCGGGTCTTATTCGGGGGCGGGTCTTATTCGGGGGCGGGTCTTATTCGGGGGCGGGTCTTATTCGGGGGCGGGTCTTATTCGGGGGCGGGTCTTATTCGGGGGCGGGTCTTATTCGGGGGCGGGTCTTATTCGGGGGCGGGTCTTATTCGGGGGCGGGTCTTATTCGCGGGCGGGTCTTATTCGGGGGCGGGTCTTATTCGGGGGCGGGTCGTATTCGGGGGCGGGTCTTATTCGGGGGCGGGTCTTATTCGGGGGCGGGTCTTATTCGGGGGCGGGTCTTATTCGGGGGCGGGTCTTATTCGGGGGCGGGTCTTATTCGGGGGCGGGTCTTATTCGGGTAAATACGGTAAGTTTACCCACAAGACCTCAATACCTGAGGCTGTTATGTTGGCAGCAGCTGGTATTTTAGATAAGCTTACCCACAAGACCTCAATACCTGAGGCTGTTATGTTGGCAGCAGCTGGTATTTTAGATAAGTTTACCCACAAGACCTCAATACCTGAGGCTGTTATGTTGGCAGCAGCTGGTATTTTAGATAAGTTTACCCACAAGACCTCTATACCTGAGGCTGTTATGTTGGCAGCAGCTGGTATTTTAGATAAGTTTACCCACAAGACCTCAATACCTGAGGCTGTTATGTTGGCAGCAGCTGGTATTTTAGATAAGTTTACCCACAAGACCTCTATACCTGAGGCTGTTATGTTGGCAGCAGCTGGTATTTTAGATAAGCTTACCCACAAGACCTCAATACCTGAGGCTGTTATGTTGGCAGCAGCTGGTATTTTAGATAAGCTTACCCACAAGACCTCAATACCTGAGGCTGTTATGTTGGCAGCAGCTGGTATTTTAGATAAGTTTACCCCCAAGACTTCTATACCTGAGGCTGTTATGTTGGCTATAAAGCGAGTTAATAGAGATTTGGCAAATCCAAACCTCCTGAAGAAATGTCTGACAGGGAAAACACAAAACGTGAATGAGTCATTCAGCAATGTAGTGTTGTCAAGAGTACCTAAAAATGTACCATACTATGAAACTTGGTGTGTATGCTGCTGCCAACACTTTTAATGATGGCAATACTGGTAGACTGAAAGTCTTGGAGGAGCTGAGAGTGAAGACTGGTTGGAATACACCAGCCATACTGAAGGAACTGGACAAGGAGCGAGTCGACAAGACAGAGCCACTGGCCCAAAAGGTGTCCAAGGATGCAAGATCTTGCAGGAGGAAGAAGAGGATGCACTCGGACAATGAAGACTACACCGCCGGCGCATATTAGCTGTTGTTTCCATTGAAAAGTGAGCTACAATCTAAATAATTTTTAGTTGCAATTTCTGAAAAACTAACTTTTTACAGACAAATGACCCATTATCTCCGGTCTATAGTAGATCACTGTTCATGTAGTATACCCTTGTAATACCACACCTCTAGAATGGTAGAGAGAGCTTGTATGTTTGAAGAAAAATGCACAATAATTGTAACCCCCACTCCCTACCTCTACTCCTACACTGACTCGCTTCATCTCGACAGACTCCCTAGAGGGCCTGCCGACCTGAAGGTAACTTACCAACGGCGGCCTCGGGATATCCTTTGCGGGACTTGATGGCCTTACCCCAGTGGCCGGAGTTGACGACGCGCTCGGGTGTCCCCCTCAGATGTGCAAGAGGGGTAGCACGTCGCTTTGTGCAGAAGCCAGAAAAGCGGAAGACTTACCTGGTGAGGATTTCATTCCACCGCAGCTGTCTTGAGGGTGAGGATTGGACGTTAGGACATAATTAAGTCTAAATGAAAGTATATTAAAGGGGTCTGTATTGTAAAAAAAAAAATATCAAAAAATATATAAAATAGGAACAATGTTAAGTTACAGACTAGTATTACATGCGAAATTGTTACTTGAGAGGGTGGTAAATGTCTTTGACGTCACGTGGCACGACACTCCACGTAACATGTTTTAGGACCAATGAGTAATGAACAGGTACACGGAAAAGGTAATATCTTACAATTACAAATTATCCCTAGTCAAAGAATGGTGCAACCCCTTAACTAGGAAATGAGAGCACACGAGTGCCCAGAACTAAACATGAAAAGCCACGGTGAATGGTTGTGCAATACCTACCGCAGAAATTTACAAGTCACATCCGAAATGAAATAAGTTACCAACATACGTACCAACACATCCTGAATTCCGTAAAGGGAAACGAAAAACTAAATTAAAATGAAAAACTACATTACAAATGACAAATTCCCGAAAAACGGAGCGGACGGTATCACACGACCATCATGGGCCCTGACACAAACTAGACTCTCTAAATGGCGGACTCATAACGGGACACCAAGGAACGATTGCACCATAAGGCGCTCTCCCAAAATTTGGGATTTGAACCAATCCCATAAGTTAAACAGAAATACAGCATTAGAAATTCAAAAGTGAAACGCACATGGGCGTAAAAATAGGACAACGAAACTAAAAGGTTACGTAACAACAACTAGCACGTGAACGAAAGGGAGGAAAATCAAAGCAAAAGCGTCACATAACCAACACTTAGCACGTGGACGAAGGGTGATGCAAAAACCAGGAACAGGCCCCCTTAAAACTAAAATAATAAAATACTACATGGCTGTAATTGGGAAAATTCCAAGGAGCATGATCACAGGGAAATAAATGAACAAATGGAACCCAAACTAAAGACGCACGTGGTAACGCAACACAGGAAAACTCGCACGAAAAACAGGACGACTTCCCACTGAAAAACTACCTCCCAAGAAGGTAAAATTGGTAAACAATTTAGAACAACAGTAGGACACATCAACCCATTGATCGGCCGAACATCAACCAGTGCGCAGCATTACCACGAGGCCAATAACAACACGGAAAATTTACACACGAGGAAAACCGAAACACAAATCAAAATATTGCCACTGACCAGTTAAAACGAAAATATCACGCTTCCCAGAATACACCCAAAATACAACTGCATTATTCAACTAATAAATTGAACTATGACTAAAGCCACCGGACTTGGTGACTGGTACCTGTCTTTTCGACCTCGGGGGGATCCGATACCCCCCCCCCCCCCCCCGAGCCAAGTGTCCTTCTTGATGGTCAACAGGGAAGAGAGACTTACCCAAGCTAAAACTCAGTACATATATCAGACGCTAAGATTTTTGACAAAGCAAGTTGTTGTAGCCACACACGCACACTAAAATTCCCTGGCCTTCTTGAACGTAGTTCATAACACACTTCCGTGTTCGCTTCCGTGAGAGTTGGCATCCCTGGACGATCGCCATACGCACGTCACTTGTCATCTACGGCTGTCGATACATCGGGTGATGGTTAGAGTTTGGAACAATCGATACAGGCAATGTTGACATATTTTAAATACGTAAATTCAATGTTTATTTTTGAGGTTAGGGAACACATTAATTCCAGAACCCGTGCACACCAGGTCGAGAGTGTACCTCGCGTGTTTGGACTGCGAGAGTGATGTTGCAGACATGAAGATTCATTTCACAAGGTCTTCACAGGTCGAAATTGCGACTGTCAGCACAGGGCATAATTTTCTTCAGATTTTGGGTAAGTGAAGGAATTTATGAGGCGTTCGCCTCAACAGGAGAAACAGGGACGGGTGAAATTTGGCAGGAAGGAATATCTTAGGTTAGGTGTACTTTTATGTCAGCTCAGTGGCGTAAAATACGTCACATCCTCGCCCCCCCAAAGCAAACTGCGGGGCAGACAGCATTTGCGTAATGTTGAAGAGACAGATTAGGAGAGGATCACCTCTTATGTACGGCTGCAGATTTACATATGTCCCAACATGTTTGAAGGAATTTTGGGCATAACTTCATTGAATGGCAGGCAGAATGTTCAAGGTATGATTTCACACAGCGACAAGCTGAGTGGATGGCACTGTCTCGGTGATAGTTCCGCTCCTCATGTTAGCTGGAAGGGTCTAGGTAGAAATGTCCTGATGACCCAGTTACAGATGGAGAACGGGCGATGACGAGCCCAGGTCCCCGCCAGCAGTTTCCCAGTTACGCCACCATCCACATGTCCACCAGGGTATCTTGGACGCCCCGAACTGCACAGGATCCCGCGGAGAAACAGCACAGTCCGATACATCCTCAGGGAGCTCCATTTCCAACGGGCCAAGCACTGAAATGCTAAGCACACGAGTAGCAGGACATACCAGAGAGAGAGAGATAGTTCATGGTGCAACAACTAGTTGCCGGAAGCGCAGTTACAGTTCATTTCATGGTTATTTAAGTTATCAGACGTGGTGCATCACAAACTTGATTTAGGAAAAAAAAACGAAACATACAATTTCATTGTCTTTAAAGGCGGGCCCCCCCCCGTTACTAAATAAATCACCTTATGTCCCCAAACGGGAAGTTACCATATCCAACGGCATCCTAAATCTTACGCTTTACATACATTGCCTCGACAAAGCAGGCATAACTACATACCACCTCCACATCGAGGTCACCTTAACTTCAAATATCTAACACAGAGTTCTACTATTAACTAAGTCTTACCAATCTTGGGAAAAGCCTGTCACACATCATAAAGACCGATAAACGATCTGTAGTTCATACAATGAGGTGCAACACGCTTCCCACAACATCTTGGGTAAGCAACGCCTCCAGAGACGCAAGTTCTCAGTAGATTTTGGGGGGGAAACATTACAAAAGATCACATACCAATTATGAAAGAAAAGGGGCATAAAATAAAACAAAGATACCACCAGTTTATTGTCGACTAGCCCGAGACTCGCTTGGGCGTCTCGTGCGCGGGCTTGCACTGTGAGAGGTGAGTCCTGAAGATCCTCTTCCTTTCAGGGTCGCTCACCAGCACTGAAACAGGACTAGTTAGTTAGTTAGTTATTGTTGTTTTAAGGGGCGGAACTACGAGGTCATCTGCCCCTCTTAACACAGATTAAAGAATACAAATTTTGAATTGAATTTAAAATTTTGAGGTGGACATCTAAATTTAAAAAGACCAAAAATTAATAAAACAAAAACAAACAATTAAATAAAAAATAAAAATTATAAAAATTAACAAAAATTACGGAAAAAACAAAACATCATCATTCAAAAACGAACAAGTCGTTGAGTCAAAGTTCACTGGAAAATTTAGATTGCTGGCCCTAACCCACTCTCACTTATAAAGCGGATAACGCGATCAGCAGCCACCGCGTCATCGGCTAATATAAGTTTGAGTGTCGTCTGCAAACCAAGGTTTCTTCGTAAGTCAGCAAGATCCACACACTCGGTGAAAATGTGGGCCACGGTGAAAACGGCTCCACAGGTACAAAGTGGGGGGTCTTCCCTTCTCATTAGGTACGAGTGGGTGGATCTTGTATGACCTATCCTTAGCCTACACAAAATGACGGACTCTCTCCGGGCCCGGAAGGAGCTCCGCCAAACGCGAGTAGTTCCCTTGATCGCTCTCAGTTTACTGGGCAGTGGGTCAGCTAGCCACTGACTCTCCCAAAAAGCCAGAACTTGTAGGCGTAACTGAGAGCGAATATCTCTAGCGGGTACCTCCATTGGTCGAGGTGGTAGTGATACCGCCTCTTTCGCAGCTTGATCCGCTAACTCATTTCCCGCAATTCCCATGTGGCTTGGAAGCCACAGAAAGGTGATTAGAGTGTCAGCGTGGCACAGCCCGGCTAGTAGGTCGTGGATTCGCTGCACTAGGGGGTGTTGCGGGAAACATGTAGCAATTGACTGCAACGAACTCAAAGAGTCGGTACACACGAGAAAGTGGATTCGAGCATCCTGTAGTGCAAACTGCAGAGCTTCATAGATGGCAACGAGCTCCGCAGTAAACACACTACAGGCCTCAGGCAAAGAGATCTTGGTATTTGCACCATCAATAACGTAAGCACAACCCACCTTCTCGTCCACCTTCGAACCATCCGTGTATAGAATGCCAGCGTCCGGAAATTGGTGAACTATGCTGTGGAACTGCCTCCGGTAAACGGACGCATCCGTGTTCACCTTAGGACCTTGGTGAAGATCTAACCGAATTTCCGGACGCGGGACTTGCCACGGAGGCACCTCGCTAGATGTCCGGATCATACAGGGACCTACAGCCACTCCTATTTCAGTGCACGAGCTATCAAGTCTAATACCAACCGGCCGAGTGGCACGAGGCCGGTTGGCGTACCCCTGGTGGTTTTGGGTACCGAAGAGAGCTTGATAGGTCGGGTGTTGCGGCATTTGACGCACATTGGCAGCATATGCTAAAAGCATATGTTGGCGTCTATAATTTAATGGTGGAACACCCGATTCGGCGAGTAGGCTGGGTATCGGGCTGGTCCGGAAGGCACCGGTAGCCAGCCTAACGCCACTATGGTGGATACTGTCCAGCATTTTCAAGGTTGCCGGCCTTGCTGAACCGTATGCCGCAGAACCATAGTCTAGCCGGGACAGGACGAGGGCTTGGTAGAACCGTAGCAGCACCGCACGGTCAGCCCCCCACGTAGTGCCACTAAGAAACCTGAGCATGTTCAGTTTCCTGAGACATGTCATTTTCAATTGCCGTATATGGTGCTGCCACGTTAACTTGCTGTCAAAATGGAGCCCCAGGAAGCAATAAGTGTCAACCAACGGCAACGCAGCATCCCTGAGATGTAGTTCAGGGTGTAAATGTAGCCTCCGTAGCCGACAAAAATGGACGACGGAGGTTTTCGCTGCTGAAAAACGAAAACCCCGGTCGTGAGCCCACCTGTCGACCCGGTTGATAGCTAACTGCAATTGCCGTTCCACGACTGCCATACTCCCAGAGCTGTAATGCAGAGCTAAATCGTCTACATACAGCGATGGAACTACCGCGGACCCGGCGGCGGCAACAATGCCATTAATGGCAATCGCGAACAAGGTGACACTCAGCACTGAACCCTGAGGAACTCCATTTTCTTGGGTATAGTATTGCGATAATGTCCTACCGACCCTTACACGGAAGAGTCGGACGGACATGAAATTCGCAATGAAAGTCGGTAAGTTACCACGGAGTCCCCACTTGTGAAGGGTGGAAAGGATCCCGTAGCGCCATGTGGTGTCGTAGGCTTTCTCGAGGTCAAAGAAAACCGTGACTAGGTGCTGTTTTCGGAAAAAAGCCTCTTGTATGGCGCTCTCAAGTCGCACCAGATGGTCAGTGGTGGACCTATGAGAGCGAAATCCACATTGGTACTCAGACAGGAGAACCTTATCCTCCAAGAACCACACCAGTCGACGGTTCACCATCTTTTCGAGCAGCTTACATAGGCCATTTGTCAAACAAATGGGCCTATAGCTGCTTACAAACTTGGGATCCTTTCCAGCCTTAGGAATCGGTATCACGATCCCCTCTCGCCATTGAGATGGAAACTCCCCTCCAATCCATATACGATTGAAGAGGATCAACAGTTTTTTTATACTGGATTCGCACAGATGTTTTAACATTTGATTATGTATGTTATCCGGTCCAGGAGCCGTATCCCTGCACAGTGCAAGCGCACTGCGCAGTTCCCATTCAGAGAATGGTACATTATAGGACTCCGAAGCAGCAGTGGCAAAGGACAAGGGGTGAGTCTCTGCCTCCCGCTTCAGAGTCAGAAATGTAGGATCGTAACTCCCGGAGCAGGATACATCGGAGAAGTGCGAGCCAATGCTGTTGGCAATGGCGAGATGGTCCGTGATTATGTCTCCATTGATGGACACTCCGGGTATCGACAGTGATGTCGGGAGTCCGGAGATCCGACGAAGCTTAGTCCACACTTGAGATGAAGGAGTATGCGCCGTCATGGACGACACATACTTTTCCCACGTCGTTTTCTTACTCTCCCGAATCAGATATCGGGCTCTAGCACGCATCCTTCTGAAGGTGATAAGGTTGGCCATAGTGTTTTGCCTCCGATAGCATTTGAAAGCACGTCGACGATCTTTAATGGCTGCTGCAATCTCGGCTGTCCACCAAGGGACAAGCTTCCGGCGTGAGTTGCCGGATGAGGAAGGGAAACAGGACTGACAAAGGATAAAATCTTAAATGGGCCGCGAAAACGCGGCCGCAATTTTCCTGACACTTTGTTTCCTAGAAGCTTAGGTGAATGGTCCTGGACATATATCATGTCTCCCACATTGAGGTTGACGGGCTTCCGTCCCTGATTGTACCTTTGAGCTAGTCGCTCGTGAGAAACCTGAATGGACTTGCGGGCCTCCTTCCAGATCTGCTTCACCTTGTCGGCAGACGGTTGATCAGGCAACAGGTCATGAATTGACCACAAGTTCGTCAACGGAGAATTAGGTACATAAGCAAACATCAGAGAGAATGGGGTAGTGTTATGCGTTTCATGGACAGCAGTGTTGAACGCAAAAGCTAGCCAATGGACCGATGAATCCCACTTGGCGTGTTCATCATGGTGGTAAGCGATCAATGCGGAACGCAAGTTCCGATTGACACGCTCGGCCAACGACGGGTTGGGATAATATGGACTCGTAGTTACATGGGAGATACCATAGTCGAAACAAAACTTACGGAACAGGTGAGACGTGAAAGTTTTGGCATTGTCCGATACCAGGAACTGGCATGGGCCAAATGAAGTAAAGATAGAATTCAGACACCTGATGACCGTGTGGGTCGTCGACAATCTAGTTGGGAAAATCCAGCTGAAACGGGTGAACCCATCAACACAAACCAGTGCAAACCGGTTTCCCAACTTCGACCGAGGGAACGGCCCGACGAAATCTATAAAAATCCTCTCCATGGGGCGGGAGGCAGGTTCGGAAGACAATAATCCAACACGAGTATTGACGGCGGGTTTACTGATACTACAATGCCTACAACATCTGACCATGTTACGAATGTCACCATCCATTGACTTCCAAATAAAGTTAGTTCTGATCTTTTGGCGAGTTTTAAACACACCGAGGTGACCCCCAACAGGAGACTCATGAAAGTATTTGAAAATTTCAGGAACAAGTACGGCAGGCAACACAATTTTACTTCTCTTCTCGTGGCGAGCAACGCAAAACAGAATACCTCTTTTCAACTCATACGGCTTTACAAGTTCTCCACCTGACATTCGGGTGATTAAAGGTCCCAATACAGGGTCTTCTTTCTGATACTCGGCTAAATCACGGAACAACAAAGGCGAGTTGGTAAGGACAGGCTTCACTGCATTAACTGAAACTGAAGACACGGGAGATTCTACCTCGGCAGATCCAGACTGATCCCTAGGGACTTCCTCAAACATTCGACTCAGCGAGTCTGCGATTACATTGTCGGTTCCACGGATGTGGCGAACAGTGAAACTGAAGGAAGAGATTCTGGTCGCCCAACGAGCAATGCGACCAGTGTTACGGGGCTTCGCCAGAACCCAGCTGAGAGCCTGATTGTCAGTCTCCAGCTCAAATGAAATATGTTCAATATAATTTCTAAAGCGCTCAAGAGCGAACAAAACGGCGAGACCCTCCAGCTCGTACACAGAGTACTTAGCCTCAACAGGAGAGAGGGAACGAGACGCATAAGAAATAGGCTGCCTACCCAATTCTCCATCTTGGAGCAGGACCCCAGCAACTCCCGAGCACGAAGCATCGGTCTGCACAATGAACGGTTTAGAAAAATCAGGGATGGCAAGAACGGGAGCGTTACATAAAGCAAGTTTGAGGTCTTCGAATGCAGCCTTCTGAGAAGGACCCCAACTAAATTTCTGGTCTTTACGACGGAGAGAGTTCAACGGAGCTGCACGCTGTGCAAAATTGGGGATAAATTTCCGGAAGAAGTTGACCATTCCGACGAAGCGGGCTACGCCCTTGACATTAGTGGGAGGTTTGAAATCACGGATACCCTGAGTCCTGGACTGATCTATGGACACACCGGCAGCTGACACAATATGACCAAGGAAGGAAATTTCTGGTTTCGCAAATGAGACCTTAGATAGTTTTACAGTAAGACCAGCACGCTTCAGTCTTTCCAAGACTTCCTGAATGTGCTTCACATGTTCGTCGAACGTCTCGCTGTAGATCACAACATCGTCCAAATAATGGTACAGAAATTCAAATTTGATACCTGAGAAGACATTATCAAGCAGGCGGCTTAACACAGCTCCACCTGTTGACAAACCGAACGGTACACGATTGAATTGATACAAATTCCAATCGGTGGCAAACGCAGTCATGGGTTTTGATTCCTCGGCCAAGGGAATCTGATAATAGGCCTGGTTTAAATCGAGGAGTGTGAAGAATTTAGCCTTGTGGAACCACGAAAAGCAAGAATGGAGGTCCGGCAAGGGAATAGATTGAAGTACAACCTTTTGATTCAGTCGCCTATAGTCAACGACTGGTCGAAAACCACCATTAGGCTTGGGTACAAGAAACATCGGGGATGAATACGCGGATGTAGAAGGGCTAATGACACCATCAGCAAGCATTTGGTCGATAATTTCCTTAAGAGCCTTCATCCTGGGCAGAGCCAGGCGATAGGGAGGATGTCTGACAGGGATATTGTCGGTGACTTCGATCTTATACTCAAGCAGTTTGGTCACGCCCAACTCATCAGTGAACACCTCTGGATACTCCCGGCATAAGTTCCGAATCATATCGGCCTGGGAATCGCTTAAGTTACTCAAATCGAGTGTATCGATGGTGACGGGATCAGAAGTCTGGTTGACTAAACTACCCAACGGCTGGGGATAAGGTTCAATGAAATTAAATTTAAGTTTAGGTCGAAATCTGAACTTGAAAGTCCTCGCTTGGAGGTCAAGGATCAAGCCAACGGACGACATGAAATTGGTCCCGATGAGAAGGGGGCAAGAGAGATTTCTAATTACCCACACCGGAAATTTCCAAGTGAAACCTTGGATCCTGAATTTAACCGAAATACTGCCAAGGACATCTAAAGGTGAGCAATTTGCCGACACCAAGCGGGTTTGCAACGATTTCAAATTAGGAAAATTACAGACTGTCTTCATGGAATTGTACCACTTCTCGCTCAATAGTGACACGACACTTCCGGAGTCAAGAATGCCACAGACTGGCTCGTTATTTATCAAAACACCTATGATCGGAGAAGAATGAGAAACTGGAGAGACCCTGTTACAAGAATCAATACATAGAACATTTCCTACGGGATCTTGGGCTACACCAAACGAAACACACCCAGGTTCGTCGCCATCACGAAAATCATTTGCAGGCTCGGAACAACTCCTTTCATCACTTTCGTTACTTTCACAGACATTACTCATGGGAAAAAATAAATTGGGCACAGCAGGCTCACCGCCTTGGCAAACGACATTGACGGGTAACGGAAGGCTACACTCAACGGACACAGAATTACTTGGGCCAGGATGCGGGACCTCATCCACAGGTTGACCTTCGGTACACCCTTCTGAGGGCTCATCCCCACTCCTGGCAAATGGCAGTCAATTAGAGGTACGTTTAGGCTGGCCGCAATACCTAGCGACGTGGCCCACGCCGTTACAATTATAGCAGCGACTATTGCCGGCCCCGGCAGGACGAGCGGGGCGCACGAAGCGGGGCGCAGGTGGAGGAACACTAACGACGCGCTGTAAGTCACCGTGACGAACAGACTCGGCAGAGATGGCAAGAGCACCTAACTCCCTATAAGTGGTTGGACGGGTCTGCATACTCAGATAAGACCGGAATTCGGGCGATATTCCGTCGACAATGGAAGACACAATATAACATTCGGAGAAATCGAGGGCGAAGACCTTCGCATAGTTCCTGATATCCTGAATATAAGCATTCAGACTCTCATCGAAGCGCTGAACACGGTAAAAATATCTTTGAGTGAGCGAACCCATGAGACGGGCAGGAATAAAAGAGACCAAAACGTCGCAAAGAAAACTTCGGATAGAAACAGCGGATGACATGGCCTCGACCACCTTGTCGCGCATGGTACCTGACGTGTGGGGAAACAATAACTGAAACACCTGGCCTTCAGATAAGGCGAACACCGCTGCATACTCGTTAATCCTAACTAACTCCCTCAAAAATTGTATGACTCCATCCACACTATCAGTGTTGAACTCCTTCAGTTTTGCGAGCGATGTGCTTAATGGATGATTTATGTTGCCAAAACCACCAATTGGGTGAACTGAACGCTCAGAAATGGCAGGCGCAGGTCGGGGAACAGCGACAATTCGGTTTTCGGGCAAGGCGATTAAGTTGTTTGGCCCAACAGCCAAAGAATGACAAGAATGCGCACATTCACAAGATGGGCATCTGGCCCTGGATACAGGTTCTGAAATAGCTACGTGCCCATGAGGGCGAGAAGCAGTTAAATTAGAATCATGTTGAATCGTTATGTCCCTTTCAGAACGAGGAATTGCAAGAGTTTCATGAACAACTGGGAGCGCACTCGAATTAACAAAACGTGAAGCGCAGGAAGCCGAAACGGTGACAGGCACTCGAGACATACAATGCGAGTAATAGGGTGCGGAATTGGTACTCGACATGCGTTGCCCACTCAGGGTAGCATTCACATTAAATGTTGAACTAGGCAAGTTAGACACGTTACTAGCACTGAAAGATTGACACTGAGATGCCACATACTACTCGAAACCGGTGGACATAATAGGCGCAGTGGGCAATACCGGTGCGGACGGATGACACATGGGGACCAATGCCGCGGCAGACGTCCCTATATTTCCTCCTAGATACGCACTAGGCAGGGATACGCCAGACATGGATCCGTCACACACAGGGATGGCCAAAGACATATCTGTCACGTGAAGGACATCGTGGGCATTAACAGGGTGGGTTACAGACAGATTACCGGATTGCGCTGCAGGCAGATCTTGCAATGTTAAATTTCGGAAGGGATTACACAGGGGACAATTAACGTCAGAGCACTCACAGTGACGTGAAGCAGAAGGATACTCGCTCGATAAACTCAACATGGCCATAGGACCATCACTCGGTTGCCCTCGAGCCAAGTCGTTCGGGATGCTTACATGCATAGAAGCAGGACTAGATACAGCAGTTACGTTACATGCACTATCGTTGAAAGGTAAAGAAACCGAACGGGGGCCTTCCCCTGACATGGCTTCAAAATACATCTCACAATCTCGTACCTTCACGGTACATTCGCAAAGAGAAGTCTGAAGTGCAATCAATTCCCTAAAGACTGTAACGCTGCGGTCGCCAGCGACTGAGATCATGTCTGATACCCTACCAAACAGATGTTGGACAGAGGCGCGCACTTGGGCTAATTCGCCCTTACTAGAGCAATGAATTTGTAAGTAGTTGCACGTATTCGTTAAATGGGACACTTTAAGTTCAATCAGGGACTTACCCCGTTCAATCTCTTCATCTGTGAGTTCCGGAGGGCACACTGGAATTTCTGAAGCCCCTTCCAGCATTTTCCGGTCTTGGCTCAGGTCGCCTGAAGACTGCAGGCCACGTATGGTGAGCTCGTAATTCGCTTCATCCCGTGTCAGATGAGCCGCAAACTGCACACTTCTCGCAGCAGACATTTTGCATGAAACAGATTTACAGGTTAATTAATACAGGTTATAGGCGGGACATTTTTACCACCAACATAGAACTGATTTAAAATCTTAGCAGGGGATTTTACAGGAAACACCCCCCCCCCCCCCCCTAGACAGCAGCGAGTGGAAACCGGGAAACCACGGATCTGCTACCAATGTAACCCCCACTCCCTACCTCTACTCCTACACTGACTCGCTTCATCTCGACAGACTCCCTAGAGGGCCTGCCGACCTGAAGGTAACTTACCAACGGCGGCCTCGGGATATCCTTTGCGGGACTTGATGGCCTTACCCCAGTGGCCGGAGTTGACGACGCGCTCGGGTGTCCCCCTCAGATGTGCAAGAGGGGTAGCACGTCGCTTTGTGCAGAAGCCAGAAAAGCGGAAGACTTACCTGGTGAGGATTTCATTCCACCGCAGCTGTCTTGAGGGTGAGGATTGGACGTTAGGACATAATTAAGTCTAAATGAAAGTATATTAAAGGGGTCTGTATTGTAAAAAAAAAAATATCAAAAAATATATAAAATAGGAACAATGTTAAGTTACAGACTAGTATTACATGCGAAATTGTTACTTGAGAGGGTGGTAAATGTCTTTGACGTCACGTGGCACGACACTCCACGTAACATGTTTTAGGACCAATGAGTAATGAACAGGTACACGGAAAAGGTAATATCTTACAATTACAAATTATCCCTAGTCAAAGAATGGTGCAACCCCTTAACTAGGAAATGAGAGCACACGAGTGCCCAGAACTAAACATGAAAAGCCACGGTGAATGGTTGTGCAATACCTACCGCAGAAATTTACAAGTCACATCCGAAATGAAATAAGTTACCAACATACGTACCAACACATCCTGAATTCCGTAAAGGGAAACGAAAAACTAAATTAAAATGAAAAACTACATTACAAATGACAAATTCCCGAAAAACGGAGCGGACGGTATCACACGACCATCATGGGCCCTGACACAAACTAGACTCTCTAAATGGCGGACTCATAACGGGACACCAAGGAACGATTGCACCATAAGGCGCTCTCCCAAAATTTGGGATTTGAACCAATCCCATAAGTTAAACAGAAATACAGCATTAGAAATTCAAAAGTGAAACGCACATGGGCGTAAAAATAGGACAACGAAACTAAAAGGTTACGTAACAACAACTAGCACGTGAACGAAAGGGAGGAAAATCAAAGCAAAAGCGTCACATAACCAACACTTAGCACGTGGACGAAGGGTGATGCAAAAACCAGGAACAGGCCCCCTTAAAACTAAAATAATAAAATACTACATGGCTGTAATTGGGAAAATTCCAAGGAGCATGATCACAGGGAAATAAATGAACAAATGGAACCCAAACTAAAGACGCACGTGGTAACGCAACACAGGAAAACTCGCACGAAAAACAGGACGACTTCCCACTGAAAAACTACCTCCCAAGAAGGTAAAATTGGTAAACAATTTAGAACAACAGTAGGACACATCAACCCATTGATCGGCCGAACATCAACCAGTGCGCAGCATTACCACGAGGCCAATAACAACACGGAAAATTTACACACGAGGAAAACCGAAACACAAATCAAAATATTGCCACTGACCAGTTAAAACGAAAATATCACGCTTCCCAGAATACACCCAAAATACAACTGCATTATTCAACTAATAAATTGAACTATGACTAAAGCCACCGGACTTGGTGACTGGTACCTGTCTTTTCGACCTCGGGGGGATCCGATACCCCCCCCCCCCCCCCCGAGCCAAGTGTCCTTCTTGATGGTCAACAGGGAAGAGAGACTTACCCAAGCTAAAACTCAGTACATATATCAGACGCTAAGATTTTTGACAAAGCAAGTTGTTGTAGCCACACACGCACACTAAAATTCCCTGGCCTTCTTGAACGTAGTTCATAACACACTTCCGTGTTCGCTTCCGTGAGAGTTGGCATCCCTGGACGATCGCCATACGCACGTCACTTGTCATCTACGGCTGTCGATACATCGGGTGATGGTTAGAGTTTGGAACAATCGATACAGGCAATGTTGACATATTTTAAATACGTAAATTCAATGTTTATTTTTGAGGTTAGGGAACACATTAATTCCAGAACCCGTGCACACCAGGTCGAGAGTGTACCTCGCGTGTTTGGACTGCGAGAGTGATGTTGCAGACATGAAGATTCATTTCACAAGGTCTTCACAGGTCGAAATTGCGACTGTCAGCACAGGGCATAATTTTCTTCAGATTTTGGGTAAGTGAAGGAATTTATGAGGCGTTCGCCTCAACAGGAGAAACAGGGACGGGTGAAATTTGGCAGGAAGGAATACCTTAGGTTAGGTGTACTTTTATGTCAGCTAAGTGGCGTAAAATACGTCACAATAATAAAAAAAGTGTAAAAAAAAATAAATGTAGAAAAGAATTCTATCGCAAGTGCTAGAATATGTATGCCAATAAAACTAGAGGAGTAGGTACATAAAGCATGTATAAATAACCTGCAAACGTTTCACTATTTTGGATCAATCCAGGCCAAGGGGTCCAGCACTAGTTGCTTGACCATCTCAGTAAAATTTGATACTTGCTGGGTTTGTTCCTTATCATGCAGTGAGCTTAAAAATATTTTTTTGAACTTTTTTTGAATTACCGTTTTAAATGGCGGCCATTTTGTTATAGGCCGATCGTGGTGTTTTTGTGTTTGTAAACATCTGCGGTTTTTTAAATATCTCGGCAATGTGTTGCTCTAGGCCTATCAAATCAAAAGCATTGAATTCAGAACACTTTGGCCTACACATTGAACCCATTATCACTAGGGTTCATGTGACTTTTTACAGATTTTTCATTAATCAAAATTTTTGTTTTAAAATTCAAAAATCTGAATTTTTAATCAATAATGTTTCTAAGAAAGGACAGTTTCTCATCCCTAACATTTTTTTGCTTCTACACTTCAGAGTAGTGTAATTGTTTATAAAGTTTCAGTGGTGAGAAGTTACCCCTTAAAAAGTTACAGGCTTTTAAAAAACTGATTTTTGAAAATTTTTCAATTTTTGACCTGCAATATTTTGGTTGGGGACCAGATGAAAATTTGAAAATTTCACATTTTTAAGATCTTTATAGTAGTAAACTTCAGTATAAATTTCAAGTTTGAGATTTAATTGGAAATCAGTTTAAAAAAAATTAATATTAGTAAAATTACGTTCCCAATTACTCTACTTTTGAGGCACAAAATGTAGGGTGAATAAAATACACAAGTTGCATAGTAATGAATTTGTATTTAATTGTTAGAACTAATTAAATAAATAATTTTAAGTAAAAAATTGGCTAGACCATTCTTATTTACAGGTGTGCAATGATGTGTATGTGCCATTTAAACGAAATAATTAAGTATGCAAATTGTAAAATAAAAAACAATCAAGACTTTGAATGTCAATTCTTAAGTTTAAACCTTTTTAAAAGAAATTTAACAACATTTATAGGTTTATAAATAGCTAAACTGACAGTTATTTTTTATTTACTTAGTAGCTCGTTGAATATCTGGGAGATTTCTTCACACACTTTGGGAGTTAAGTTAAATGTTCGCCCTGTCACAGTAGTAAACTCCAGAGGAGACAGCTTCCTTAGTACTTTTTTAACTGGCATACAAACTTGATCTTTTTCATTATTTTTTTTGAATGAAGTTCTTGGTCCTGGAGGGTGATAAAATATGACGTGCAAATCTTGGTTTTGGTTATCAACATTGTCGACTTCTGCAATCCACCATTAACCATCATAGACACAAGCCACTATGTCTTTATTTTGAATTGTCAGTGGCACAGCTTTGCCAGTTTTGTGGAGTACACTGTCCGGAGATGTTGATGTTAACTGACACTTCAGCAGGTTGTCCGACTGTGGTATAAAACTATGAAAAGATAGAGTACCTTTTATCTTTTTGCAGGTGTTGAACCTTTCCTCCAAGACGTTGACATACATTTCTTGGACTTCCTCTGACCTAACAAAAACATAAGTAATACCTTTGAACTTTTCTTTACAGAATTCAAACATTTGTTGAGGAGTCAGAATCTGGTTTTCATATGCTCGCTGAACACTTGCTTTTGTGACAGCTCGCTTTGTTGTACCACCGACACCGCCACACACATTCTTTCCATGGCATGATGCAATAAAATGCCACTCTACATTCATACCAAAGTCTTCTTGGTGGTAGCATATGTTAACAAAATTTTATTTTATACTGACATGAAGCCCCGTCAGAAAAATAAATCAGTTTTTTAATGGACGGGTGGTGTTATTTAACTAACTGAACTTGGAAGGCATGTACTGTTGAAGTGTTGTGCTCAAGGTGGTCACTTATGACACAGAAACTGTGACTTTTAAGGCAGTCTAGTTCATCTTTGTAATAAAACACAAAGGGATGAACTGTGGCTTGTTTGTTTACCCAGTGGTGTCCTTGCACTTCATTTTGCACAACAAACGAGAAGTTTTCTGAAAAGTCTGCAAGAACTAAGCATTCATGAATTGCCAAAGACTGCTTTTTATCTTTCATATATTTACCTTGAGTTTTTGCAATAAAATGATGCATTTTAAGATTTTAAGTTTCGCTACAAACACTTCAAAAAATTCTTCTCGTGGTTTTATGATTGTTACCATTTCTGTTCTGTCTTGAGTTACCCATTGTTTATATTCAATATTGTCTGGCATCAAATCTTCATCCTCTGATTCTTCAAACATGTCAAATAACGCTTGTTTGCCAGGACACTCATGACATTTTCCCATCATACAGTTATAGCTGTCAATACTACAAACTAGAATTTCTAAGAGGTCTTTGTAGTCTACTTTAAGATTAGCTCCACTAATCATCAATTCTAAGTTTTGGTGGTAAAAACAAACACAAACATTATGAGTGCCAGATCCTCCAGCAATAATACACCATTTTGGTCTCAACTCACAAACTTTGATCTTCCAATTTTAATGTCAGGATTTTCTTTTTTAAACTCACTGAAAAGCTGATTTAAATGACACAAAAATAACCTCTTTTGTCTATAAATCTTAGTACCATTTTCTTTCACAGGAACACAATCTTTTTTTCCAGGCATCAAACAGCTATTGTTGTCATCTTCGTAAAACGTAAAACATGATGACCTTTTTGATTATGCTATCATCTATCAAATTATTTGCATTTTTCTTTTGCAAAACAGGTAAGATTCCCTGTTCTTGTACAAATTGCCTTGTTATTTTAACTAAGCGTTCTGACACTTTGAATTCATCACTTATTTTTGCCCTACTCCAAGAATTTGGCAGTAAACTGATAATCTTAATCTTTTCTTCTTTATTTGAAATCTCACATTTATTTTTTAGGTTTCCAATCAAATCTTCATATTCTGCTGGCAAATTTTGTGAACTAGTTCCTGGGTTTAAACTAATTTCCTTTTGAAAGGAGATTTCTAAATTTCTTTTAATTGAAGTTGAAACTTTCTCAATTTTGGC
This sequence comes from Meconema thalassinum, assembly GCA_946902985.2. Classification (NCBI taxonomy): domain Eukaryota; kingdom Metazoa; phylum Arthropoda; class Insecta; order Orthoptera; family Tettigoniidae; genus Meconema; species Meconema thalassinum. The sequence continues at coordinate 12,044,323 of OX336390.1, read as the reverse complement.
TTTCAATTCATTTAATTTCCAAATTTTACTTGCAGGAGATACACCAAGGATTTTACAAGGTGAGTCTACTTTTGTTATTGTTTCTCCTAAATTACAAAATTCTTCATCAGAACTATCACTAGCCCTATCTTTGTTAGCCACAAATACCTTTGTATAACAGGTTGGACATCCCTGGTATTAGATTAATGAAAGGATTTTCATTTTTATAGTATTGATCTAAAGTTATTTCTCTCAGTCCTTTAGTTATAGGCTTCTTGTGTTTCTTCAATGGGTCCAAACAAGATTGTCCATAGAGGTGATGAAATTTGTTCAAGTATTTTACTTCATGGTACTTACAGCTTGATTTGACATCTAGGTAACTCTTAAACGAAACAACACTTTTTCTTCTTCACTGTAATTTCTTTAGAAAACACTCCATAAACACTTTTGTGACATACTTCATTAGTAAAAATGCCAATTGAACACTGAGGCTCCATTTAACTACAATAATACAACTGCTCACTGTAAAATCTCATGGACAACTAAGTGGGAGAGAACAGATTGAGTGGAAGGGGAAATAAGATAGCTAGCTCACAGACGTGTACAGACTTGCAGTGTTTGACTAGGTAACGGAGCATTCCACAGAAAACAGGACATTTAGTCCAAAAGTCAAAAATTCAAATGTTAAATTAAAAAGTGCTAGTATTATGTATTTAAGCTTTAAATTTAATATATTTAATAAAATTTTGCTAAAATTTGCACTTTTAAGTTGGCATTTCTGATCTAAGATGGCAACCTGCTGATTTGTTCTGAAGCAGTAAAAAAAAATTGGTCGGTTTTGGAGGCTTTGCCAGGGCAGACAAAGGATCTTCAGACATTTTGACTGTGCTCTTTGTAGAAAGTAAGTACTTGATAACACATTTTCAGTAATCAGTATAATAATTTTAATAATTATGAGCAGTAATTAAGCCATGATTAGTTGAGAACTTGTCCCACACGTGACAGAAAATTACAATTATTTTTGCCTCTTGTGAATATGCTTCAATAATTTTATCTGTTTTTTTAATTTCATAAGTTGGTTTTATGTTCTAAACCTAACATAATTTTTAAAGATTTTTGTCATGTCAATTATAGGTTCGGTTAGGCATTGAAGTTTGTCCCACACGTGACGAGGATTGTTATGGCTTGTGTGATATGGCGTGTATTAAGGTTATATGATTTTTAGTTCCATAGCTGATTTTCATGGGTTTCACCATATAAATGTGTGGATTAAGAATTAGACCTATGTTATGTTAACAACTGATCCTTTTGGTTTAATTTTAATGAGAATTTCCTGTTGAAGTAGTAATTAAAAAATAATTGCTGATTATTTAGAAAGTAGTAAATGCATTCTGGACTTAGTAACTTCTGAAACAACTATTTTCTCTCTTTCTAGGTGTAGACAATGTCTAATATTGCTAGTACAAGTGCAAGTAGGATTCAAAAAATGCGTGAACGACTAATACGTGAAGATCCTGATTTCCAAAAACAGGAAAACAAGCGGATATCAGAATTGAAGAAGAAAAAGAAGCAAGGTATGACTGAAGCTGAGAAGGAGAAACTTAGAAAGTATGAGAGGGACCGGAAAAGAATCCAGAGGGCAAAGAAAAGGGGCGATAAGCTTCAGCAATTTTCCTCTACTTCCTCACAAGGATCTAAGAGTCCATATCAATGTCCGCAGTCACTGGGAAAGGCCGTATGGAGAACGATACGTGCATTGTCCAAATCGCCAACTAAGAAAATCGCCGTTTTGACATGCTTAGCGGAACGTGCTGGTTTATCTCCACCAGCCAATCGTTCCAATTCAAATTCCAAGATTGATTATTCGAAAGTGAAGGATTTCTACTTCAGGCCAGATATTGTATATACATGCCCAGGAATGAATGACTGTATCACTGTCTGGGAGAATGGAATCAAGGAAAAGTTACAGAAGCACTACATGACAATGTTCTTGAAGGAAGTTTTTTCTATTTTCAAGGAAGAAAATCCATTGCTGGTAGTTGGTTTCTCCAAATTTTGTAGTTTGCGTCCAAAGAATGTTTTACTTTTGAAAAACACTCCATCTGATCAGTGCAAGTGCAGAGTGCATGAGAATTTTATTCTCAATCTCAAAGCCCTAAAATACAGCTATTCAAACTCTTTCTGGGAGAAAATACTGTGTGATGTGGCGATCAATTCTGCTTGTTGGCAAAACATTTGTGAAGCCTGCTGTGATGGCAAACTTTTGCAATTGCCAGCAAACAGTGATGATGAAGTTACTTGGAAATGTTGGGAAAATTCAGACCAGGGATTAAAACTTTCTGCTAAGGAAGGCCAGGTTGGTGATTTATTCGAAGCAACAATACAAGATCTGCCAGGCTTCAAGACCCATGTGATTCTCAAACGAGTACAGTCTGCAGCATTTGAGAATAGCAAACAAGAAACCAGTGGTATCCGCATTCTGCAGATTGACTTTGCCATGTCTTTCTCATGTGAATACCAGAACGAAATTATGAGTGCACTGTGGTTCCGACAAAGTGTATTATTATTCACAGCGGCGTTGTTCTTTAAAGGAGAATGTCAAACATTCCTTGTTTGTTCGAACACAAAGAACAAGGACAAACACACAATATTTACTTTCATTGATTTTTTGTATAGTATTACCTTTAATGCAGAACACCCAAACAGCGAAAATCCTTCTGAAGAATTAATCTGGAGTGATCGTCCTGCCTCCGAGTTTAAAAACAGGTACATGCCCAAAGTTCTAAACCTGCTCTCTGAGAAGTATGGCAAACCTTTTTCATGGAAGTATTTTGCAACATCCCATGGAAAGGGAGTTGTTGATGGAGTAAGGGGTAACTTCAAACGGATTGTTCGTGAGAAAATTATGAGTCAAGGAGAAGGTGCCCCAGTAGTTCAGAGCGCAAAAGACTTTGCTGATCTTGCTGCAATAACTGTAACTAGTACCAGAATCTTCTATGTTGACGAAGAGTTCATCAACAAGAAAATTGAACGAGAAAATCCTTGGGCGGATGTTCTATCAATCCCTGGAATGTCATCATTTCATATAATGAAATCAGCTGGACTGGCCTTACAGTGTAAAAATAATGCTCTCTCTTTAGATGAAACAACTTTTGGTGCAGAACCTCCGGTGCATGATTTGTTGGATCTTGCTGTCAACCAGTGGGTGATTGTTAATTATCAGGGGAGAAATAACTGAAATTGACCAAGACAGTGTAAAAGTTAATGTCATGCATGAGTCAAAGGTTCCTGGTTTCTTCAGATGGCCAAAAGAACAGGACGAGATACCTTACAGCCGTTTTGAAATTGTGAAGATAATTCCTGGACCAGTAATTGCCAACAACAGGGGACTGTATGAATTTAATGACAATTAGTTAATAATTGTGGACATTTCTAATGTTGCAATTATGTAACATTAACGTATGAGTTGCTATTTTGTATTTATTTCATTTGGTAAACCAAGAAAAGAATGAGACATCATACAATGTCCCACACGTGACATCAGTGTCCCACACGTGACATTAGAAAAAAATTTTTTTTGTCAAATTTGTTAACTATTTAAAATTGATGTATATGATGGTTATTTAGGCAATAGTATATAGCTTTTAATAAAATACTGTATTACAGTGAAATGTTCTTAGATTCACAGATTTTTTAAAAAGAAATGGAAATTATTTTTTCCATGTCCACTGACCATGTCCCGCACGTGACGGTTATGTTCCCTTCAATATTTCAGGTACCCATAGACATTTTAAATATGTATTCCTCCACATAAACAGAGTTGGTTTAGTACTTTTCAGCTGCACACTAGTTGATTGTTACATTTCTTTTTATTGAAGCAGAATAACAAAAAATGTATTGTAAAATGAGTGTGAATGTCCTGCACGTGACAGTGGAATGCTCCTAACTCACAGACATGTTGAGACTCGTGGTGTATTGTCTGTCAGTGAGCCTGTACAGACTTGCACATGCTGCCAAACAGCCTCCTTCAGTTTTCTATTTAGAAATGTTTAGCAACAAATAAGGCCTAAATATTGTTTACAAAAATTGAATGTATTTAGATCTGGGCCCTGGGAAGCAACCTAGGGGGGTCTGGAAGACCGTCAGACCTGGACATAAGGGAGTGTGATGCGAAGATGCAGTCCAACAGCATCAAGAATACAAGGATTCATCAGAAGAGAATCCTCATAGCCTCTCCACTCCAACTCCAAACACTGACCTGCCCGTGGTGTCCCCTGCTAAGCCGAGCAACCCAGTGGAAGGTTGGGTAACCAACCCCAGCGGGAAACTGGGTCGGTGAACAGACTAGTGTTCGGGGGACTGAGGGTGTCTCTCTCAGTTATTTATGTTTCCCAGACAAGTTATGGGTTGGCGCCAGGAAGGGCATCCGGCCATAAAACTTTGTCCAAATCAAAATATGGCAAGTTCTTTAAGTTTGGCCTCGGAGACAGCTAGGGCGTTCCCCACAGGCGACGCGCAAGGAGATCGCCTGCCCCTTGTGAAAAGAGTGCGAAGGCTACCGAGTCATGGGCGGACTAGGTTAAAGAAGTTAGCTCACCTTAGAGTAGGTACACTTAATGTTAGATCAATGACTGGACGAGGACGGGAGATTGCTGATTTGATGAGAAGAAGGAATATCGAAATTCTATGTGTACAAGAAACTATGTGGAAGGGAAATAAAGCAAAAGAGCTTGGTGATGGCTACAAATTACTGTACAGTGGAACGAACAATCTGGGAAGAAATGGGGTTGGAATCATTCTCTCGAAAGATATGAAGGCTTGCCTGATGAAAGTCCACAGGAGAAATGACTGGATAATGAGTATCAAACTGTGCCTCGAGGGTATATTTAACATAATTTGTGCTTATGCCCCTCAAGTTGGTTGTGATGAGGACGAAAAGGATACATTCTGGAATGACCTGGATGAGGAAATCAGTCGCTTACCAGCCGAAGAAAGAGTTATTTTAGGTGGTGACTTGAATGGGCATGTGGGCACTACAGTAGGAGGAGAACTAGCAAGGAGAGTACATGGAGGCTGGGGATTAGGAGACCGTAATGCGGAGGGTGAGAGAGTGATAAATTTTGCAATGGGAGCAGACTTAGCTATATGTAACACCTTCTTTAAGAAATGTGGACAGCAGCTGGTAACTTATAAAAGTGGAGGGAATGAAAGTCAAATCGATTACCTCATGTGTAGAAGACCACATCTGAAGGAAGTGCAGAACTGTAAAGTCATAGCAGGTGAACACGTAGCTCCGCTACACAGAGTATTAGTTGCCAATTATCAGTATGTCTGCCTCAAGCCATATGTGGAGAAGAAAACGGTGTCGAAAATCAAATGGTGGCGGCTAGATGACCCTATTCTGTGTAGTGAGTTCAAAACAGAAGTTTTACGGCAATATCAACACATAGGAGGAGTTGATAATTGGTGGAAAGTGAACAGTGAAATAATACGCCGAGCAGGAGAAGCCATTCTTGGTAAAACCTCTGGTAAAGTTGCTCATAGGGACAAAGAAACTTGGTGGTGGAATACTGCAGTAAAAGAAGCAATAAAGGCCAAGAGGTTTGCCAAAAAAGCCTGGGATCAATCTGCGACAGATGAAGACAGAGAACTGTACAGACAGGCAAATAAAAATGCTAAGCGAGTGGTAGGGCAGGCAAGGGCAGATGCTTGGGATGATGTATATGAGGACTTGGAGAATACCAGTGGAGTGAAGAAGCTTTTCAGGATAGCGAGGGCTAGAGATAAGGCATCGAAAGACTTTACTCATATTAAGCAGATGAAGAGTGGTGAGGGAGTAGTTCTTCATGATGAAAACAAAATCAAGAAAAGGTGGGAGGAATATTTCAATCACTTACTAAACGAGGAAAATGATAGGCTGTCTTCTGGTGATGGTGTGCCCTACCAGAGTTTAACCACTGGAATTAGTAGAGAAGAAGTGATGATTGCTGTCAAGAAAATGAAAAAAGGAAAAGCCACTGGTCCTGATGAAATTCCAGTGGAAGTATGGCAGTGTCTTGGGCAGACAGGAATAGATATGTTGTGGAATCTCATGCAGCAAATTTATTCGGAAGAGGTTATGCCCATGGAGTGGAGGGAGACAACACTGGTCCCTATATATAAGGAAAAGGGCGACATCCAGGACTGTTCTAACTACAGGGGGATAAAGCTGATGTCCCATACCATGAAAATCTGGGAGAAAATTATCGAGAAAAGGCTTCGAGAGGACACAACGATTGGAGAACAACAGTTTGGGTTCATGCCAGGTAGGAGTACAACTGATGCCATTTTTGCACTCCGGCAACTCATCGAAAGGCATAGAGAGAAGAATAAGGAGCTACATATGGTCTTTATAGACTTAGAGAAAGCCTATGACAGAGTTCCACGCCAGGAAGTCTGGAGATGTCTGAGGACCAAAGCAGTCCCGGAAAAATATGTGCGGCTTATCCAGGACATGTACGCGGAGGCTAAAACAAGAGTCCGGAGTAGCGTCGGGTTGACTAACTGGTTTCCTGTTCAAGTTGGGTTGCATCAGGGGTCAGCCCTGAGTCCATACATATTCAATCTTGTCATGGATGTCCTATCTGATGGCTTACGTAGTGCAGCACCATGGTGCATGATGTTTGCCGATGACATTGTTTTGTGCGACACCAGTAGGAGAGAACTGGAAAGGCGACTGGAGAGCTGGCGAGAAGCCTTGGAGACCAGAGGCATGAAAATCAGTCGAAAGAAAACAAGAGTATTTGTGCCTTGGTGGTGAGGGCAATGAATTAGTGCAGATGGATGGAGTAAGCTTAAGGCCAGTCAGTAGCTTCAAGTATCTTGGGTCAACCATGTCTGAAGATGGCAACATAAATACTGAGATTAACCACAGGGTTCAGTCAGCCTGGATGAACTGGAAAAGGTTTTCTGGCATTCTGTGTGACAAAAGGCTCAGTATAAGGGTAAAAGGAAAGGCCTACAAGACAGCTGTGAGGCCAGCCATGATGTATGGTGCGGAGACATGGGCAATAACTAAGTCACAATGTCATAAGCTGGATGTGACTGAGATGAAGATGCTGCGCTGGATGAGTGGCATCACTAGGATTGATCACATCGCAAATGAGAAAATCAGGGGCACAGTAAAAGTAACAGAAGTCTCCAAGAAGATTCAAGAGAGAAGACTGCTGTGGTATGGGCATGTTATGCGTCGAGATAACAACCATGTAGGAAGGAGAGCGATGTCTCTGGTTGTGGATGGCACGAGGAATAGAGGCAGACCTCGAAGAAGATGGACTGACAATATCCATGAAGACCTAATGGATAAGCAGTTAAGGGACGACGATGTGTGGGACAGAATAAAATGGAAAAGACTTGCCAGAAACATCGACCCCACTTGAAGTGGGATAAGATGAAGAAGAAGAAGAATGTATTTAGATCTTAAGTTGAAAATACTCACCCACATTAGACTAGATGTATTGCGAATGATAAAAACCTTCTTTTTATCATAATTGTGATTTTTTTAAACTAACTTCCAATTAAATCTCAAACTTGAAATTTATACCGTACTGAAGTTTACTACTGTAAAGATCTTTAAAATGAGAAATTTTCAGATTTTTATCTGGTCTCCCAACCAAAATATTGCAGGTCAAAAATTGAAAATCAGTTTTTTTTTAAGCCTGTAACTTTTTAAGGGGTAACTTCTCACCACTGAAACTTTATAAACAATTACACTACTATGAAGTGTAGAAGCACAAAAAATATTAGGGATGAGAAACTGTCCTTTCTTAGAAAAATTATTGATTGAAAATTCAGATTTTTGAATTTCAAAACAAAAACTTTGAGTAATTAAAAATCTGTACTGAATTCAATGCTTTTTATTAGATAGGCCTAGAGCAACCCATTGCCAAGATATTTAAAAAACCGCAGATGCTTACAAACACGAAAAAAACACGATCGTCCTATAACAAAATGGCCACCATTTAACCTTTTCACTGCTAATATTGTGAGAGACTATCAAAACCCTCCATGCTGAATAAATTTAAAAAAATATGTTATCTAAAATAATATGAAATATATGAAAAGTGAGCAAAGCAGATAAGACATTTCATCTGAACTGGCAAAATAATTCCGGAATAGATTTCAGATTTAGTTATTTCCACAAAAATTAAGAACAGAGAAAATAAGGGTTGTCCATTGGAGCCAAAAGTATTTTATATCCTATAAAAAGATTGATATTCCTGTTTCACAAATGCTAAATTCTGACCAAATTGCACAACACTCGTTCAAAAATTACGAATGTCAGACATTTTAGCTAACTTAAAAATAGGGTCGTCCATAATGGCTTTGTGGGACTGCCCACCTAGGTTGTGCACTGAGCCGAGTGCAATATTTCGTATATTTCATCGTAGATAGCGTTAAAATGCAGTCTGTGTTTTTACTAATGGTCCATTCTGTTCCTAAAAGATATAGGCCTACCTTGCTGCCGCTCAAGTTTGAAAACCGAAGAAAACTCCAAAGGTACCTATTTCCTCTTCAGAAATTCAGCTGAAGTTGCCGACGAGATATCTCGGGCGCAGCAAGGACGTGACGTTCTACCGCACCCGAGATATCTCGGGCATAGCAGTGTAAAGGTTAAAAACGGTAAGTCAAAAAAAGTTCAAAAAAATATTTTTATGCTCACTTCATGATAAGGAACAAACCCAGCAAGTATCAAATTTTTCTGACATGGTCAAGCAACCATTTATTTTATATTGGACCACTTGGCCTGGATTGACCTCTTTGCATGAAGTGGTTCTTGAGAAAATGGGTCATCAAATTAGCAAATTTAACATTGATCAATAATATGAACTTATAAACCCTACTGGTGCTGTTTAGTGTCAGTATTTGGACCCTATTTAAGTGAAGGTCCGAGGAGGTTTCTATTCCAATCACCTCCTTGTGTAGAGAAAGATACTAGCACTTGCAAAAATAAGACCAAGTTAGCGGAACAATTCAAACCAGCAACAGAAATCAGTGAGTGATCCCTGCTCTTACAACCACTAAAATAAACAACCTTTTCCTTACTAAAATTAGGGTGCAAGGATCATTTGATGGTGGGTAGTATTCAAGTCTATGAATCACAGTGCAACATTCTCCACCTCTCCTGACTAGGCAAGTAGTGCACAACAGCATCCACAAGTGGCTGAATCCCCTTATTTTTGAAAGCAGTACCAACATCCTTCTCGCTAGGAGTCTTCTCCTCTGTAAGATAATAGAATAAAATGACCATGAAAAGTAAAGCTCGATGAGCTCTTGTCTGTAGTTCTCACACTCAACAGTCCATAACACCATTAGGTGCGAGTCAAACTATCAAGATGATGATGTCACCGTCACTGATGAGTTACTAAAAACATTTAATAATTTTTAAAAGGTTTTAATGATTTCACACAATCTTTTAAGTAACTCATCTCAGCAACAGCAGGTATTTGAATTGCTTGGTTATGTTATGAAGAAACCCAAACATGTACCACATGAGAACTTGACATGAAAAGTGGAAATAGCTCTCCTTGCAGTGATTATATCTGTCGAGTCATTCCCACTCCTATGTGGGGTCGGCTCTCCTCCATTTAACCTTCTGACAACTGTTTTCTCTGAGACAATCCATCCATCTTCGTTTAGGTCTGCCTCGCATTCTCACTCCCTGTATTTGCATCAAGGCTTCATAACGTAACAGAATTGTCAGAAATAACGAATTAATTTTTGTTACGTTACTGCTTCCGTACCCAAAACAAATGGTATATGAATAACGTTTTGAGTGCGGCAACGAAATAAGGGGTTATAATTTTCCCTGGTTTGTGCTATTAACGTTATAACCAGCAGAGGAAAAGATTCCGTTATTTTAAAATGCGCTCCGGTTATTAACGTTATAAGTCTAGTAACGGTATGACAGTGATTTTGACCCGCTGCGCGCCATCAATAACGTTATTCAGGCAGAGTGATCGATTCGGTTATTTCAAAATGCAAACCTACTAATAACGTTATAAGCCTAGTAACTGTATACGAGAGATTTTAACCTGTTATACGCTATCAATAACGTTATTCAGGGCAGAAAAATTAATTCCGTTATTTAGAAATGTGAACCCACCAATAACGTTATAAGCTTTGTAACGGTATACGAGCGATATTTACGGGCTTTGCGCAGTCAATAACGTTATTCATGGCAGAAAAATAATTCCGTTATTTAGAAATGCGAACCCACCAATAACGTTATAAGTCTAGTAACGGTATACGAGCGAATTTTACCAGCCATACGCTATCAATAACGTTATTCAGGGCAGAAAAATTAATTCCGTTATTTAGAAATGTGAACCCACCAATAACGTTATAAGCTTTGTAACGGTATACGAGCGATATTTACGGGCTTTGCGCAGTCAATAACGTTATTCATGGCAGAAAAATAATTCCGTTATTTTGAAATGCGAACCCACCAACAACGTTATAAGTCTAATAACGGTATACATGCGATTTTTACCAACTATGCGCTATCAGTAACATTATTCTAAGCGGAGAAATTGATTCCGTTATTTCAGAAAAGAATCTCGTCAATAACGTTATGGAAGTGTCTATTTGCCCGCTTCCCGGACAAGCATGGAAGGTGACCGTGAACTGACGATGCTGGGCCATATGTAATTCCAGGCCAATTATTTATTCAAACATAGGATAATTACTTCTTGAAATATCAATAATAATCAACATAATGATTTCAATATGAGCGCGTGCCCCATCAGACAGGGCAAGGCACCTTGCTCGTTTGGATCGCGGTCATATTGTAGCCTACGTTAGAAACATGTTTCCTAAAATCAATACGATGGATCCCATTGATTCGAAATATTTCTTGTTGCTTCATATAGGGGTTTGGAACATAGCCTATTGTTCATCAGTCCCATGTAGTTGAAGTCTGATAAACTTTGTTATTTTTGGAGTTGGCAATGGCCTTGACTTAGGAACTATCCACGCATTTTCCTGGAGTGGAAGTGGGAAACCCCAGAAAAACACTCTAAGATAGCTAAGATGGGAATCGAACTCACCTTCTCGCAGTGTTGCCATATAAGGCAGAGTGTAACCTACACACCAAACTTTCACTCCATTGTGACCAATAAGAGTATTTCTTTCCTAAATGAAACCTCCCGTTCTTGCTTTTCGTTTACTTGGTATCCTATTTTCATTTAGTAGTGATAGAAGCCATTTTTCAGTGATGGTTATTTCTAATGAAGAAAGCTATTTAGTCGGTAACACGAATTTCGTGCAGACCGAAAGAAAAGCTTTCTTTAATATTTTCATTTATGAACAAATAGGCTTATGACATCTCATTTAGTCCGTGTGTGTGAGTATGTGAGTGTCCCCACCTAATAAAATATAAACGGCTGGAGCGATTTCAATGAAACTCGGTAAGGTCATAGTACTATTTTGTCCGATCCCGGCCGTGATCTTCAAATTTTATTACAGCTCACCAATCCAACATGGCGACTGTGCGAAATATTTCACTGGCATTCCATATCTCCGAAACTATTACAGATATCACCCTGACATTTTGTACGGTGATAAAATGAACTACTAGATGGGACTCTCAAAATTCCTGTTAAGTAACAAACGAACAAGGGGGCCAAGCGAAGTTGATACATTGAAATAGATCTTTTTTTTTCGCGATTAAACCATTCGAGCGCCGTCAAATGGTATAGCAAATGGTATACACCTTGTAATGCACTGATATCTTATTCAGCTCAATTGTTTACATAACCGCAAGATGGTGCCAGTGTGAAATTTAAAAATTAAGTTTTAATTTCTTGTGTCCTAATCATGCGATCGTAGCCAACGTTTGAACAATGAACCTACAGTACGCAATAATCGTCATCTAATAGTAGCCTACATAGCTCATTGGTCTACACATATTTAGAAATATTTAGACGATTCTCAATGTCAACTAATCAATGACAGCAATCAAACTGAATTGTTTTCATAACCACAAGATGGCGCCTGTGCGAAATTTTAAAATCTCGTATTTAGCCTATTTCCATTTATGAAAAAATAGGCTTATGAGATCACCTTTTGTCCGTGTGTGTGCACCAGGGCCGTCCAATGGGCAAGGTGAAGCAGTCCTAGCAGGTGAAGCGCAGCCCTATTCTGCCTATTTCTGAGCAGTGCAGCACATCACACTAGCACTGCAGCGCTTAGTCGCACAAGCACTGTCCATTTGACGGGGTGCTGCAGTACGTTTAGTACTGAGCGCAGAGCCTGGACACTAGGCGCACTGGAGCCAACATTTTGTCATATGCTTGTGGTCTGCCGTGCTCATAACGTCTTTTGTGCCTGGGGAGCACAAACATACCATTGTGGGAAAGACACACCTTAAAGAAACACACCGAAGACGTATAAAACATGATATCTGGACGTACATGAACCAGATCTGCAACAAGGATACAAGAAGTTGCATACTTTCTAGCCTATTTTCATTTATGAAAAAATATGCTTATGAGATCACCTTTTGTCAGTGTGTCAGTCTCTGTGTGCGCGTGTGTATGTGATATGATGTGTGCCCCCCCCCCCCTAATAACTTGTAAACTGCTGGAGCGATTGCAATGAATCTCGGTAAGTTCATAGCACTATTCCACACCACCCCGACCGTGCCTTTCAAATTTTGTTACATCCCACCAATCCAACATGGCGGCTGTGCGAAATATTTCACCAGCATTCGATATCTTCGAAACTATATCCGATATCACCCTGGAATATTTAACGGTAATAAAGGGAACTACTAGAAGTTCACCAATGTGATTTTTGAAAACCTGATAACTACAGAACCAACATGGCGGCCAAGCAAAGTTGCGACTTTTAAATAGACGTTTCTCACGATTTAACCAACCAAACGCAATGCAACTTGGTACAGTATATGTTTATACACATTGTAAGGTACCGACATCTAACTTCATTCAATTGTTTACATAACCTCAAGAAGGCGGCTGTGCGATATATTTCACCGGCATTCTATATCTCTGAAACTATTAGCGATATCACCCTGAAATTTTGTACGGAGATAAAAGGCACTACTGGAATTTCATCTATAAGACTTTCAAAAAACCGGTTAACTAAAAAACGAATATGGCAGTGAAGCGAATTTGAAAATTTTAAATAGACCTTTCTCGCGATTTAATGATCCAAACGCAATGAAACTTGGTACAGGAAATGTTTATACACATTCTAATGCACTGGTATCTATATTAGTTCAATTGTTTACATAACCTCAAGATGGCGAATGTGCGAATTTTAAAATTAAGTTGTTATTTCTTGTGTCGTAATCATGCGATCGAAGTGAGAGTTTGAGTAATGAACCCTTGCAATAATTTTCCTTTAATGGTACGTGACTCTATGGCCTATACATATAACAATCCAACATGGCGACCATCCGAAATATTTAGATGGATCTCAATATCTACGAATCTATTACAGCAATCAAACTAATTTTTTTAATCTTCATTGGGGCTATGAACATAAGTTCACCTATAGGAATTTCAATAACCTGGTGATCACAAATCCAACATTGCGGTGACGCGAAGTATAAATATTCACATGGTTGTTTCTCGAAATTTAACCATCCGAGTGCAGTGACACTTGGTACAGTAAATCCTTCTACAAATGTTAATCCACTGGCATCTAATTTTTTCATTTGTTTCCATAACCACAAGATGGCAGCTGTGCGAAATTTTAAAATCTCTTTTTTACTTCTTGTGTCCTAATCATGCGATTGAAGTTTGAATACTACACGTACACAATAGGCCTACACTTCACGTAACAGTACATAACTCTAAGACCTACATATATAAAAATCCAACATGGCGACCATGCGCAATATTTAGCCGGGTCTCAATGTCTGCGAATCTATTACAGCAATAAAACTGAACTTTTGTGTGTTGATAGAGGCAATTAACATAAGTAGGATATATGAAAATAGGCTGTATAATTCTTCATGGAACTACTTGTTGGGTTTGTTATTGTTGTTTTAAGGGGCGGAACTACGAGGTCATCTGCTCCTACTTTTTGGGTGATGTAGCAGGTGCAGCGAGATATAATAATCCTAAAAATGGAATCAAGCATATTGGTAATCATGCATGTGACAGTAACAGGGCCGGTATGGATTCAGGAGTGTTAAAATGAATGAAAATGAAAATCCACAGCCTGCTTCCAGTCTCCGACCGGGTCAGGAATGGAATGAATGAAGCCCCCATCTAGCAGCGAGGATATGAACTGTGCCGGCTGCCGAGGCCTGACGCACTCCTCTGGGGCAATGATTAAATGAATGACAGATGAAATGAAATGATAGTGGAGAGTGTTGCTGGAATGAAATTTTGACAGGGAAAACCGGAGTACCCGGAGAAAAACCTGTCTGCCTTCGTTTTGTCCAGCACAGATCTCACATGGAGTGACCGGGATTTGATAATAATGATAATAATGTTATTGGTTTTACGTCCCTTTTAACTACACTGGCTTTTAGAGACGGCGGGGTGCCGGAATTTTGCCCCGAAGGGGATCTTTAACGTGCCAGTAAATCTACTGACACGGCTCCCTCACATTTGCGCACCCTCAAATGCCAGCTGACTGCGCCAGGTTTCGAACCTGCAACCTTCCGAGATTTGAACCACGGACCTAGCGGTGAGAGGCCGGCGTGCTGCCGCCTAAGCCACGGAGGCTAATAATAATAATAATAATAATAATAATAATATGAAGAGAAGAACGACTTCGAGAAATCCAGCCGCGACAGGCTGGCCACGCGCCCCTGAACTGAGAGTTCCAGCGTAGACAGTGTGCGCCTGGGTCATATGGCCCTAAGAGCACTTGCCTGGCTTGCAGGGTACCACGACATACTATACACAGCTCACTCGCACACGTAGCTAGCGGCAGGCGGGGAGAGTCAAGGACACAGATTACCTACTGACATGACATGACGTCACGCACCTACCTACTGACATGACATGACGTCACGCACCTACGCCGGGCCATTGTGTGCATCGCCAACCCTCCCCCCTTTTCCCCCACACACCACCTAATAAAATCTAAGTGGCTGGAGCGATTTCAATGAAATTCGGTAACTACTATTTTGGCCGACCTGATCGTGCCCTTCAAAGCTTATTATGTTTCACCAATTCAACATGGTGGCTGTGCGAAATATCTCACGGGCATTCTATATCTCCGAAACTGTCACCGATATCACCCTGAAATTTTGTACGGTGATAAAAGTCACTTAAGTGACTTTCATAAACCTGTTAACTACAAAACGAACATGGCGGCCAAGTGAATTTGAACATTTAAATAGACTTTTCTGGCGATTTAACCATCCGAACGCAGTGAAATTTGGTACAGCAATTGTTTATATACATTGTAATGAACTGATATCTAATTTTGTTAAATTGTTTACATACACTCAAGATGGCAGCTGTGCAAAATTTTAATATTATTTTTTTATTTCTTGTGTCCCAATCATGCGATAGAAGTCAACGTTTGAATAATGAACCTACGCAATAATAGCCATCTAATAGTACATAACTCTATGGTCTACATATAGGGTCTTTCATATTAAGTAAGAACGACGAGCGGCGGTTTTGTTATTCGCTACTGCAGCGGGCTTGGCCGAGTTTCTGGCGCCCCACGGCCCCCTGCTGTAGTATTGACCTTGCAATAAGCGTGCAGGTGTTGTCAGTCGCCAGTCTGAACCTCAGATGGTAACATGTTCAGACAGTTATCATTGCAACATCGTATTTATGTATGTAAAACTTATTTTAAGTACGAGTCGGCCCGGTGGGTAAGTTCAGCAATTTCCTGATGAAGTGTCACCTTCACTAGCACAGATTCACGTAATTGTAAATAAGTTTGCCACTAGGCCTACGGACTCAGTGCTCAATAAAGAACATAAAATACAAAATCAGAAACATTACAGTGGCAGAACTCACTCGCGTGAGCCAAAATGTGGTTACCGGATACAATGCCTGTATAACCCAGGAAGGACGACACTTCCAGCATCTTTTATAAGGTAATATTTCATACAGGATTGCACACACGCTTAAAGCAGGCGGCCACGGCGCGCCACAAGTTCGACCAAGGCCACCGCAGCAGCAGGAAAGGGGAGCGAAAGTCAAGTGAGAGAGTGATGACCTTACCCCTTACCTGGCGGTATGGGATTCCTGAGCATCTAGTCCGATGTTGCGATTGACTGTGACTGTGATGGCTAGTTCTGAATTATTGTTCAGATCTGGATATTTCTGAGTGATCCTTTGAAATTTTACCAGTTTGTACTTACGACTTCTAATTTTCCATGTTGCTTTTCCTGTTTTTAATTACTTTTTACTTAGTTTATTTTACCTGCAACACCATTATTTTTGGTGTTCGTTAGGTGTTCTATTTTCGGCAATTTATTTTTGGACAGTATGTCTGCTAGATCATATACATGAACGATGTACATATAGGTACGACTGATGGAGAGCATTACGGTCATCAAGTGCAGTTAGTTTTACATTTTAGGTGAAAAATGGAGCCACCACCGAAACCAATTCAAGGCAGGACTGGCATGCAAAACGAAATGTATCATCAATTTAAATTAGCGTCGCGAAATTAAATTGTTCAAAGGAATAAAATTTCACTCCTGGCGCAAAATAAAATTAGTAACAGAATTTTAATTTCGCTGCAGAGGCGAAATAAATTCATTAGTCTTTTAATTTCGCTTCCGGCGCGAAATAAAATGCATTACTGACTTTTAATTTCGCTCCCGGTGCGAAATAAAATTCGCACCAGACTTTGAATTTCGCTCCCAGCGTGAAATAAAATCCGTTACAGACTTTTAATTTCGCTCCCGGCTACAAACAGAATTCTTAACAGACTTTTAACTTTGCTCCTGGCGTGAAATAAAATTCATTAAAGACTTTTCATTTCGCTCTTGGCGTAAAATAAAAACCGTTGGTCTTTTAAATTCGCTTCCGGCGCGAAATAAAAAAAATACAGACTTTCAATTTCACTCCGGGCACGAAATAAAATTCGTTACAGACTTTCAATTTCGCTCCCGGCTCGAAATAAAATTCATTATTCAGACTTTTAATTTTGCTCCTGGCCTGAAATAAAATTCGATACAACACTTATCATTTCGCTCTTGGCACGAAATGAAAACCGCTACAGTCTTTTAATTTTGCTCCCGGCGCGAAATAACATTTTTAACGACTGTTAATTTTGCTCCTGGTATGACAAAAATTGCTGGCCCCATGGTGTTGGGGATAGCGTGCCTGCTTCTCACCTGGAGGCCCCGGGTTCGATTCCCGGCTCCGTTAGTGATTTTAGGAACGGACGTGTGGGTTGGAACGGGGTGCACTCAGCCTCGAGAATAGCTGTCTGAAAGTCACGAAAACCAAGATTAACGGCCGAGAGAACCCGATGCGCTGACCAATATCTGCAGATGCCTGGGCAGCGGTCGCTTGGTAGGCCTAGGCCTTTCATGGGATGTAGTGCCACGGTTTATTTTAATGACACAAAATTCCCAAACAGCATTTAGTTTCGCCCCCGGCGTGAATTTAAAATGCATGGAACATATCATTTCATGTCTGAAATTAAATCTGGTCTGGCATGCGAAACAAAATGGTTGTGGACGCGTTAACATTTTAATTTCGCCATGAGCGTGATATTCGGGTGCGAAATGATATTGATTGTAAGCGCAAAAATTAAAATGGAAGCAAAATGTAATTCTAAGCACAATAACATAGTGAAAGGCGACGCAAAACTAATTGCACTGCGAAACGAATTACTGTACGTGGCACAGGGGTTTGCTTTCGTGCCATGGTCAGTATAAATGCGCTGAGGGTAAGAAGGAAGTAGTAAGGAATGCCAAGCCCCCCCGAAATTTCCGGAAGTGTAAGAATAAAGAATGTAGAAATGAGAAGAAAGACCCCTCAACCCTGTTGTTCGAGTAACCCGCCTCCGAAACAGAACTCCATATACGCCGCGGTACTACCACAGACGATTTTCTGTTATTTGTAACTCTTCAGTCAGTCAACATTAATTTACCCGATAACTGGGTGGGGTACAACGTACATAAGATGTAAGTAACACTCCTGAAAAAAATACATGTGTTAGATTTAAGATCACTAAAATTGCTGCATTATAATCGTGACCATAAACTAATACAAATAATGTTATTTACATATTACTGTATATACATTGTACCCCTCCCAGTTATTCGGCAAATTATTGTTGACTGACTGAAGAGTTACAACTGACAATTTGTATTGTAATTGGAGTTCGTCACTTATCTTGAATGTCTGTCCACACAGCACATTCGTCTTCTTGTTCGCTATAGAACAAGTAAAGGTACTTGTTGCCCCATTGCGTTATGAACGTCAGGGAGGGCCAGCCACGAGTCCGAGGTGCAGTCAACGACGATAGTGATATTGATGCCATAGCACTGACTTTCTCCTCTACTGGAGTGATGACCATTGAATGACTCACGTTGCTGTTGCAGCCCTGCAGATTGTGCAGGCGGTGAACGGTAATAAGACTGCTACTGCTGCCAACGTCAGGACTTTGAACATCGCTCCGAACATAATTTCACTCTCGAAACGAATACATTTTAATTTCAACATCGAAATGAAATGTTCCATTCATTTTAAATTCACATCGGAGGGTGAAACTAAATACCGTTTGGGAATTTTATTTCACGCCGGGTGCGAAATTAAAAGTATGTAACGAATTTTATTTCGCGCAGGGAGCGAAATTAAAAGTCTGTAACCGAGTTTTAATTCGCGCCGGGAGCGAAATTAAAAGTCTGTAACGAATTTTATTTCGCACCGGAAGCGAAATTAAAAGTCTGTATTGAATTTTATTTTGCGCCGCGAGTGAAATTAAAAGTCTGTAATGAATTGTATTTCGCGCCGGAAGCGAAATTAAAAGATTGTAACGATTTTTTTCGCGCCGTGAGTGAAATTTTATTCAATTGTACAATGAAATTTCGCGTTGCTATTAAGTTTCGCGTTGATTTCGCTATGTCATTTCGCTTCGAATTAAGTTTCGCTTCGATTTAATTTCCCGCCGACAATCATTGTCATTTCGCTCCCGAGTATCGCGCTCACGGCGAAATTCAAATATATTCGCCCCCACAGCCATACATTTCGTTTCGCATGCCAGGCCTGATTCAAGGGCATACCACTAAATCCCAGGGGGAATTGCGACTACCATTGACCAAAATATTCAGGGGCCGATTACCTAGATGTTAGGCCCCTTAAAACAACAATTATCATCATCATCATTGACCAAAATATTATTTGTACTCGAGTTTGAAGGTTGTTTGTGAAGTAACCAATAGACCTACATAAAATCCAATAACATCATCATTTTCGTCGTTCTGTTTTACGTTAGTTCATGTTAGTTTGGATTTTTTAATATATATTTTAATATTTATTATCGCAGTTGGAACACAAAAAAGTGCCCGTTTTTAAGCGTGTTTCAACCATGCGTCACATTTAAGAATTATTATCTCGCAAACCCTTCTACAGATCGAATCCAAATTTTAACACAATATACATTGGAATGTTGTATAACTGGTTCATTAATTTTAAAATTTTGTATGACCAAGAAACAAAGTTGTTAGCATTTTGGTAAGGTAACATTTTCTCGGCTCGGGTTGGTTTGAAAATGTAGTTCTTGGTCGCGTTGTAATCCTTATACATCAAAAAGGTATGCTGTATGATTGTGAAATACGTAAATTAATTCACTTATTTTATATCGGTTTGTATTTGTATGGGGAATTCAGACATGGTTCACCAGTTGGACGCTCCCGTAAAAGCTGTACAGCGTTGCCAAGTTGGGCTCCATCACGCGTCAAGGCAAGCTTCGCTCGGAAGTAATGGGCTCCATATCAGCAACGCTGTACAGAATATCCCGGAGCGTCTAGCTGGTGAACCATGTCTTAATTCCCCGTATAAATACAAACCGATATAAAATAAGTGAATTAATTTACGTATATCACAGTCATACAACATAACTTTTTGATGTATAAGGTTTACAACGCAACCAAGAACTACATTTTACAACGACCCCGAGCCTAAAAATAGTTACCTTACAAAAATGATAACAAAATTCGTTCTTGAACACACAAAATGTTGAAATTAATAAACCTGTTATACAACATTCCAATGTATATTGTGCTAAAATTTGGATTCGATCTGATGACGGGTTTGTGAGATAATAATTATTAAATGTGACGCATGGTTGAAACACGCTTAAAAACGGTCACCTTTTGTGTTTCAACTGCGATAAAAAAAAATATAAATAAAAAATTCCAAACCTACATGAACTAACGTAAAATAGAACGACGAAAATGATTATGTTAGTGGATTTTATATAGGTCTATTGGTTACATCACAAACAACCTTCAAACTCGAGTGCACATAATATTTTGGTCGACAGTAAGTACTGTACCAAGAAAAGGAAGCCAGGCCCTAAGAAAAACCTCTACACATAGGCCTGCATAAGATTTTTTCCCTAGTTTATATTTGAAATTATGCTAGCATTAGAGAATGTGTCAAGTACTGAGCTGTTTTGATTTCACATTAAATTTATATGTACAAGTTCGATGACTAAACGTCACCCCACAATCTGCAAGCTACATGGCTGAACAGCGGTTGCTTGGTAGAACTAGGCCCTTCAACGGCTGTCGCGCCACGGGTTTAGTCTTTTTTAGCCTACTTTCGATTTTTGCAAAAAATGAAAGTAGACTTATGAGATCACAACATGGCCAAAAATTGTGTGTCTATCTGTGTGTGTGTATGTGTGTGTGTGAGTCTGTGTGTGTGAGTGTGTGCACTCTGAATGTCTGTCGTCCCCCCCCCCGCCCTATCAATTTGAACACGGTGAAACCGAATTGAACGAAATTTAGTACAGAGGTAGAACAAGCAATGGGCACCTCAGTGTCATGTTTTATATCGCCGCCATCTTTACCAAAACTGAATGGTGGCCACTCAAACGTTCAAAACGTAAAATCAGATAGCGACTAACCAAATCATCCGATCTCTACCAAATTTGGTAACAGCATACCTTCATATAGGACGCGTCTTGCGACCAAACTACAAGGTCAGTCGCCGTACCATTTCAGGATGGCGGCCGTGCGAATTATGCAAACTTTATAATCCATATCATGGGACCCACCAGTTCCGATTATCAAGCCGAGAATCGATTTAACTGTTCTAAAGGAAGAGGCACGTTCGAAATTTAAAGTTTATTTTGTAATACTACTGTATAGTGCAGAAGTGATTTTAAAAAGCTGAGCCGTCTCGGTAAGAAGACAAGATGGCAGCGGATATCTTGTGCCTGACTTATATTTCACTAATTTGAGTATTGCATGCAATATAGCGTACTGATACAAAATAAATAAAGTTTGTATGAAATTCTTTATAAATAAATAATATACTCCACTGATGAAAACGTTTAGTCTAAATCATTAATTGCTAACAAGTTATGTGTAAGTCATTTTATATAGAACGAAGTTCGTTGGCACAAATGGCTCCGTGATAAAGCGTTGGCCTATCACTCATATGCCTTTGGTTCAAACCCCATCAGAGTTTTTTTTTTGCTTGAAATTTTATATATTTATTGTTTTGTAATGATTCAGACGTTTTAAAATTAAGCGTTATATTGTGTGAGTCGCCTCCGTAGCGTAGCGGTCAGCATGGTTAACTGCCGCCCCGGAGGTCCTGGGTTCGATTCCCGGCTCTGCCACGAAATTTGAAAAGTGGTATGAGGATTGGAACGGGGTCTACTCAGCTTCGGGTGGTCCAAATGAGTAGAGGGGGTTCGATTCCCACCTCAGCCATCCTCGAAGTGGTTTTCCGTGGTTTCCCACTTCGTCTTCGGGCAAATGCCTGGATGGTACTGTCCCCGATTACCTGGATAGTAGGCTGTCAGATATCCGCCCCCTCAATCGGATTGCCAATTATCAATCGCACCGGCACAGTTACATCAATGAAAATGGCACTGACAGATACTATCGAGATAAGAGCACAGAAATTCACAGGAAATCATTGTGGAACACACCAAAATAGACGGGGGTTTATACTTACCGTTGCTTACCTCTTAATTATCTCGGGGTTTGAGTTGACAACAGGATCACTTAAAAGTCTGTTCACACAATAATCTCCGCCATGACATTTAAAAATGAACCAGAAACGAAGACGAGAACTTTGAACTGTACAAAAGCTTTATTTCTAATAAAGGGTCTGATTTTCCTATCACAACAAAATATACGTGGCTATCAGTAGCCCAAGTCAATCTGACTACGTCCTCCAGTAGGACTTGCAAAATTATTATACAACATGATATAAAACATTTTAGCTCCCAAGAGCTCCAAATACCGTAATATTCATAACACTATTGGATTGGAAAAGGACGTCAGGGTGTGACATATATATAGAGCATGTGTTTCCTTTTAATAAACAAGAGAATGATATTTATAGTCGCAAGGCCGGAGTGTACGACCTCACTCTCTGAAAACCATATGTTGACACAGCTGCGGGCTACCTTCCAGCCTGTCGCATACTGGTCAAATGCACTCCCTTCTCACACGCTATGTTACGTAAGAATCCAGCCTGCACTCTCAAGCTTTTAAATGTCTTACAAGACAACTCACATTATATTTACGCAAATCTTTCAAGTACTTTGATCACATCCTAATGGATCATTACATAAATTTCTTAAACTTGTTAACTTCAATCCAAATGTTTAATTAGCTCTTAAATGTTTATAACAAAATCACAAAAATTATTTATAACAATTCGAAATTGTTTATAATATTTGTCAAAGACAATAAAAATATTATAAGCACGCCTTTAACATCAATCTCGTTTCACATTATTTTTTTCAAAAATATTTACAACAATTATTTACAATATTAACATTTAAATTGTTTAAATTATTAATTTAATAAATACATTAGCCACATGTTCATTCGGTTGGTAATTTTATAATCCTGTTTAATATAATCGACCAATGAAGGTTAGTTATACATGTTAATGTCACAATCCGGTTTAATAAAGTTTTTAATAATGATTTGTGACGGCAACCTTCATTCAACATCTTGTCTCAAATTCTTTCAAAACTCGTGTTAATTATAACAGTAAATCACTTGATTAATTTTCAACGAACTATAACAATCTTACTCCAGCGGAAAATCCTTCGCTAACAAGTTAATGCACAATCTGCATTAAAAATATGCCCAAAATCATCATATATAAATCTATATGGCATTTACAACTTTCACATCACTTACAAAACTTCCACAAATAATTCTTTAACATTTATTCCTGTGGGAACTTCCTTCATATTCAAGGGCATTATATTTCAGCGACTTTCAACACGCGCTGCACTAGCGATTATACATTCATAGTTCCACTTAAAAATTTTATAATCATAAATTGTTTCAAAACTGTTTTTCTATTTAACCTTCGTAGATTTCATTCATGAACTGAAATGAAGTCAAAACTTGCCAATCACAAACAAATTTAATAGTGAATACGCTTATATACGCCTATCTGGTCTATCAAAATTTAAGATTAACATCTTAAAAGAAATTGTAGTATGAAAATACTATCTTCAAATAAAGTGCGACTAAACTGCAAAGTAGTCGAATAGAATCCAATTAGACTGGGGAATGCAAACATCGTTATATAATTCTCTAATTGAGAAAAACTCCTAACAAAAGTACTTGACTTTAATGCATTCAATAATTCATTATTAACATTACTCTTTCACAAAATTGTCTATGATGCAATGTTCATTCATAACTGACGATAAATGTCTGTGTTGCAATCAATGCAAATAACGACTAGTATTTCCAAGATCGTCGATAACGTAAGAGATTTTAACGCTCTAAAATCATTTAAATGTTCTTCCTTCTTGATGATGACAGAAAATTGTTCAAAGTAATTAAACTGGGGTTGAATTACTTTAATAAAGTGACACGCTGTCTGAATTTAAATCTGCCATAAAAATCATTAACTTACAGTCAAATCGTGACTACACAAAAAATTAATTACTGAAAATTCTAAATATCAGTCTCAACTGATTCAAAATCGTTAACTATGCCCATGACATAACAATGTCTTAATAAATCGTCGAAAAATGCAAAACTCAACAAGGTGAACTGAGAATAAGAATCTCAACAAGAAAATAAGGCAAAATACATGAGGGTAAAAATATGGGAAAAATGGTTGCTCAAACATTACTAGGTTACTCAAATACAATAAACATTCACGACTACCTTATCTGCCGATTGACGTTCCAGAGGAAAATTCCCCAAAGAAGACTGCTGATGGATCCATTTCACCACGTTAAAGCTGAGCTCCATCCTCGAAATAGGAAACAGCACCATCGGAGAATCGAACTGCTTCCTTCTCCGTGAATCACTCTGCTCCTCGAATACGAATAGACATCCTTCCGGCAATAATCTTCTTTGTGAGTCGGGACTACCCTGACCTCTCTTGAAAAATTCCCTGAAGTTCCAGTAGACAATCATCATGGCGTTTTGTAGAAATTTCCGAAGAAATTATTCATATTCAGAGTATGAAATTGTTTCTATGGCTGTTCGATGGTATTCAGCCTTTACTTACGAAACATGGGTGTAGATGGTATTCACCGCATGTTCGCTTGTGTGGAATAGCAATTAGCGAAGTTCCATGTCGCTATCTTACTCCATTGAAGTATGTCCCAATTGCAATAAGCCTTCTTAGCCTTCCATTTGCACTTCAGTTGTAGTGTCAGAAGAACAAACTGCCGTATTCAAATGCTCCATTATACTGTATCGTTCTGTAAGCAAGCAATCTGAAGTCTTTCTACTCCACTCGCAGCGTTAGCCTTGCGTTGATTCTGGCTTATACAAAAGTGTTTCTCTAGTGTTGAGATAATCACTTTTGCCAGTCGTATAAAACAGCTAATATCTTTTGAAGTACTCGGTCGAAATTGTTCAGCTTTTCTCTAGAATTGCATGTAGTACTGCACAATACAATTATGTTATCGTAGACCGCTAACTGTTTGAAGTTCAACTTATATAAGCTTTCTAAGGTCCGTTTAAACTTCACCTAGTTTGACCTGTATCTCGTTACTATAGTGGCCTCGCCACGCGTTATAAAAACGATTCTTTTCACTTGCTGTTCACTTTGATGTCTCACTATATTGAATGTATAATAAACTGACTTTCACAAATACTTCGATGATCTGAGCATTATATCTCACAATGATCAGAGAACGAAAGAGAAGAGAAGAGGCTCCTTTCTTCTGCGCAAGCCCTTTTATTACCTTCTCGAGGGGCGTTACCATCCCTTCCAAAGCGTGATACTGCGTCATCGCTAGAACTTCCAACTTCGTTAATACATGACGGATTTTCAAAATTCAAAAACTGAAAATAAATTTCACCAAAATTCCAAATCAATGCTTTTACTGCAAATGGTTTTCCACAATTCTGCATTCAAAAAGTCATAAAAATCCCATAGTTTCAGCAATCTCCGTCTTCCTTTAAACTATCGTTCATTGGTTCATGCCTCTCCTCCAATAGCATAGTTTCTTCCTCAGCAGAATTCCTCGTTTCCTGCGACTGCGTCGTACATCTTGGAACATTCTGGACTAAAATGCTGACGTCACTGAGAATCTCAGCTCAAGTAGCTTGCTGGCATAACATTTACGTCATCCGTGCTTACGTCATGACTATCCACGTCATAACTATGACAGCCATAACTCTAATCATAATTTCAAATACAGCCACCGTGGTCTCTACATAATTCAATTACGGGGGCAGTACTGTCCCCGATATCCGGATAGTAGGCTGTCAGATATCCGCCCCCTCAATCGGATTGCCAATAATCAATCGCACCGGCACAGCTACATCAATGAAAATGGCACTGACAGATACTATCGAGATTAGAGCACAATAGTTAACAAGAAATTATTGTGGAACACACCAAAATATACGGGGGTTCATACTTACCTTTACTTACCTTTTAAATTTATCTCGGGGACTGGGTTGTCAACTGGATCACTTAAAGTATGCCCTCACAATAACCTCCACCATGATATTTAAAATGAACCATAACGAAGACGAGAAACTTTAAACTGCACAATAATTTATTTCACATAAAGAATGATTTAACAAAATAAAACAACAAAATAAACGTGGCAATCAGAAGCCATTGTCCACATAACTATGTCCTCCTGTAGGACTTGTATACTCTACATACAATGTTTCAGCTTTCTCAAGCTCAAAGATAACGTAAAAATTATAATGCACTTGGAATGGAAACGGGATTTGGGACGAGACATATATCAATTGTTTTGCGTGTTTATACACATCACATTTTATTTATAGCCACAAGGCTATTATGGAGACGTCCTTGGCCTCTATCATACAGTTGTCCGGCCAGGTGCAAGACAGCCTGCAACATGTTTGCATCGTTTAATGGACTCACCCGTCCATTCAACCCCAGCATATGCGAGTTACATCAGAGCTTAGCTCTCTTTTCAAAACACGTTAAATGTCCACTTCTCAACTGAAATATTATCACGCAAATCTTTTAAATGCTCCATTCAAACACCAGTGGAATACTCTAATAATCCCAAATCATGTTTAATTGCTCAAACCACTTGTTTAATTAGCGTTGTTTAGAGTATAATAACAAAACTCTTAATGTTAATAACAAAAGTTCATTAATTATTTATAACAATAATAAATTGTTTATAACAATGTCAAACGACAATTGAAAATTTTATACACGCCTCTATTAATCCCTTTCATTTCAAATTATTATCAAAGATATTTACATAATTATTTACAATATTAAATTGTTTATATTATTTATACAAGAAATACATTAAACCACACGTTTATCCGGTTGATAATTACTTAAATCGTGTTGATATAATCGACCAATGAAGGTTAGTTATATTTAAATGTCAAATTCAGGTTTAATAAGGTTTAATAATTATTATTAATATTTGTGACGGTAACCTCCATTCAAAATCTTCATCTCAAATTATTTAACACTCTTGTTAATTTTAACAGTAACTTCATATGAATAACTTTCAAAGAACCAGAACAATACATTCAGCGGAAAAATGCTTCGCTCAAAACGCACAAAATTGCACAACAATTGGCCCAGAATTCATCATATATCTTCATATATATGGCATCAAAATCTTCCAAATTACATACAAAAAAAACCTCCACTTATAAATTCAACAACATCATCCATCTTACTGTGGGAACCTCCTTCACTATTCAAGGGCATTATTCATCAGCGACTTTTACACGTCCACTGAACTAACGATTATACATCCATTGTTCCTCTTTAAAAATTCTTATATTCATCAATTGTATTAATGACTGTTATTATTTAACCTTCGTGGGTTCCATTCATGAATCGATATGAAGTAAAAATTTGCCAATCACAAATAAATTTAATAGCAAATACGATTTAGACACTCCTCCCTGGTCTATCAAAATTGAGATTAATATCTTCAAAGTAACGCAGTATAAAAATACTATCTTCAATCAAAGTTCATCTAAACTGCATAAATAGTCGAATAGAATACAATTAGACTGTGTGTAACTTTTTACCAGCCCTTCTTGGGCGACTGATTTAAAACTTCCCAAAATCATCCTCCTATTTTTGATCGGAAGTACTTCATCATATACCACACAATTGAAATGGCAGGGTCGTGGAGTGTTGGACACACATTTGGTCAACCTAACTGGTATCATTTGGGCGTTCAACTATTAGGTGTAATTCCCTATAAAGAAAACTAATTATAACCTTCAAAATATGTGTATTAATATCAACTTTAAACATATGGCGGGGACTCTCGTCGAACAGACTATGGTTTACTATCTTCTCTCCTCGGCAATGACGAAAACATGTGACCCAAAATGAATGTTGGAATATAAAGATGTTTGTTACTCACTCATCGACGATCTAGCAGATAATCTACGAGACATGCTCGATAGATCAGTTCTCCCCAGCATTTCTAAGATTTTCCACACGTGGTTTGAGGTTAGAGATGTTTACTGGTTTACATAGCCACATCTCTGCGAGAGAAATGAATGTGCTTCCGTACCCAACTTGAATTGTGCTAACAGAGATAACATCGTTGTGATATGTAGCCGTTTCGAGTACATTCACAAGCCATGCTTTCAACAAAACTGTTTCTCCAAATAGGCCTACGCCAAATTACGAGAACGCGACCTTTCCAATCAGACGCTACAATAGAAGTGAAGCCCCGCTATACACGAACATCCCACCTCTCATCTTGTAAACACATGTTTTCGTCTTTCTCCGCCAGGGTCATGATACCCTCCAACCCATACAAAATACACCAATAATCTCGAACCCATGTATATTTCTTACAACTCGTGGCGCGAAACTCTTCTCTGACGTCAGAACCTTACACAATTTACACAAAGCTTTCTTCAAGACAAGGGAAGTTATTCTCGGCCCAATCTAAATTTGGCCTAGAGTTTCCTGCTGTTGCAACATCTTGTAGCTTACCTACACAATCCGCTGTCTTGTATACTGACATCTCCCATACAAATTAAATGAAATATTCCTGACTGAGTCCCCGAGATACACAAGATATATATACACTAAATAAAATGAAATTCTACAACCTAAATGATGATGATGAACAAGAAAAGAAATGGTATGAACAAATTACCCTAACCTGACTTCTCTTGCAGTCAACCAAATAAGGGTTTGGGAACATTGTGACCGGAACAGTCACAATACGCCCCCATGTGATTCACACGGGTGAAACAAGTGTGGATCACAAACACTCAAACAAGCAACGCACTGAAAACACAAAGAATTACACTATTACATAAATAAACCCTGGAAGACATATATACATACACACTTGTCAAATTTTCACACATTCTCACTCTCTCGAATGTCTTATTGTGTCCATTTCCTAGCCTCACTGATTTCTCTCAAGTGTCTTAGGTCTACCACTTCATTTTCTTCGTCTCATCATGAGACCCTATCGCTTCACAAGCCATGGTATTTGCCTGCACAGGCCTTATCATACCATCTATCCATCTAACACTCGATGCCACTTTGCTGGTTAGCATTCTTCGTCACATCTCTTGAGTTTTGTCATGCCATCACGTTATGTTGACTGATTCTCTAAGAGTCCATGCCATATTATTTTACAGAGTGATATCTACGGAGATTCCTAATATTATGTGTACTGACAGACTTACCATCCTGGTCCGTTAAACTATAGGCACACTCACCAATACGTTTAACCACCTTAAAAGGCCCCTGAAATAGATGAAAAAACTTCCCTATCTCCTTATCTACAGCTGAAGACGGATATGGAACCCTCAGAAGCACCTGATCGCCTACTTCAAAAGAATCAAACTTTACCCGCTTCTGCTGGCGCCTACGCTTATTCCCTGCCTTGATTAAGTTGTCCCTAGCCAGCTGGATACAAACATCCTTCCCAATCTCCTCTCCCGTGACCAAACCTAGCATTCTAGCAAGCTCATTGGTAGGCTTCCTACCATACTGAATTTCATAGGGAGTGCATTTTACACTCTCATGGAACGTACTATTGAACCATCGTTCAATATCTCCTAACTTGGAGAACCACGCATTGTGGCGATTGCTCACATAGGTGCGAAATACTCTCCCTAATTCTCTCATAACTCGTTCGGACAAATTCCCTTGAGGATATCGAATAGATGAGAATATGTGCTTGATACCCAATTCACTCAACTTGGTTTTCCAGATCTTTGAGGTGAATTGACTACCGTGGTCTGATAGTATCCTGAGAGGCACCCCAAACTCAGGTACATACTTATCAGTGATCTGTAGGACACAACCCTTCCCGGTCGCTTTTCTCAGGGGATACAGTTTGACGAGTTTACTGAATGCGTCAACAACCACGAAGATATACTGATATCCAAACTGAGCTTTAACCAATGGACCATACAGATCGACACAGAGTAAATCCCTTGGTTTTTCTGTGATCACCATTTGCCGAGGTCCCTCAAGAAACCTCGTTGGGCATTTACACCGTTGACACGAGTCACAACTTGCCAGAACTTTCCTAATCTGCCTTCCCATGTTCTTCCAAATGAAATGCTGCTGAACAGCAAAAAGAACCTTGCTTGATCCAAAATGCCCTAAAGCCTTGTGATGATACCAAATCATCGTTACCTGCAATGAGCTTGGCACACACACTCTCCAGGCACCTTCATGGCACAGCCTAGCCAAGAAACCACACTCCAACTTGTACCAATACTTTCCAACCTTAATTCTACTATCCACATCCATACCTCTCAACTGAGTCAAGATATCACCTAAGACCTCATCCTTCTCCTGCTCTACAAGCAGATTCCTTAAGCAGCGTATCTCATAATCACACTCGCTTACCTTGGTTACGCAGATAACAACACCTTCCTGTACCTCCAGTACCTGATGACCCTCATCACCCCCAATGTTTCTACTCATGAAGTCAGCCACAATGTTCTCAGTACCCTTAATATGCCTTACCTCAAAGTTATATTCACTTATAGCCAATATCCACCTTGACATCCTGTTCGAAGTGAGCTTGCAGGATCCAATAAAAAGTAATGCATGATGGTCAGTCAGTATCTGCAACTTACTGCCCAACACATAACTCCTAAACTTCCCTAGAGAGTATACGATTGCTAACATCTCTATTTCAGTAATTGTATATCTCTTCTCCGCCATGCTTAGCCCTCTGCTTGCTAATGAGACAATCCCTAGATTGCCCTCACTATCCTCCTGACACAAAATGCCTGAGATGCCTTGCATGCTCGCATCAGTCATCAAAATGTAGGGACAATCCAGACGAGGATACCTAAGCATGACAGTCTCTACAAAGCCTCTCTTCAACTCCTTAAAAGCCTCATCGTGCACCTGGGTCCATACCCACTTAGTACCCTGCTTCAGCAATTCCCTAAACGGTTCTACAAGACAGGAATATTTAACTACGAATCTACGAAAATAATTGAAAACCCCTAATATTGACCTCAATTGTTTGGCGTTACGTGGTGTAGCAGTGTTGTGAATCTTGTCTAATCGTGACTGTTCGGGAGACACCCCTTGTGTTGTGATAGTATGCCCTAAAAATGTGATTGATGTTGTGCAAAACAGAGACTTCTTAAGTTTAATTGTAAATCCCCCGTCCCTTAATTTCCCCAAAACAATGTCTAAGTGATCCAGGTGTTCCTTTAATGTGTAAGATGCAACAATTAAATCATCTATGTACATTGTCACAAACTCGTGTGTGTCCCTCCCTAACACTAGATTTAAGGCCCTAATCAACGCTGAACTGCTGGTCTTTGTTCCGAAAGGAACGACCCTGAATTGGTACAAACCACTCTTAAAGCTAAACGCAGTCAACTTCCTGTCCTGTTCTCTCAACGGTACCTGCCAAAATGATGCACTCAGATCCATAGTGGAAAACCATTGCTTACCATTGAATTTCTGAACCAGTTCCTCAACACATTCTGGCCTCTGTTGGTCCCCAGATATCCTACAATTGAGCTGCCTGGCATCAATACACAACCTGACCGAGCCATCACTCTTCCCAACCACAACTAAGGGATTCAGATATGCACTAGTTGAAGGCTCAATAATACCCTGATTCAGCATAATGCCTATTTCTTTCTCCACAGCATCAGCAAATTTTTGAGGTATCGGGTACTTGGGTCCTGAAAATGGAGAATGATCTACAATTTCGAACTGATGCGTATAGACATGTGTTAGCCCTGGCTTGTCACTGAAAACTTCTTGGTTTAGCTCTAAAACCTCTAACAACTTATCCCTCTCCTCAACACTTAAACCACTCTTATCCACAGCCTGCTGGAGTTGATCACACTTATCACCCTCCACAGCAATGTGACATAAATCCACAACTTCCTCCTCATCGTCAGCCTTACCTTCTGCCATATCCCCTACAGTGACCTCAGTAACACATGCCTTTACTGTCTTATCTACACTCTTGCATTTCATTCTCATCTCCTGGCTTATATTCCCCCTCACAAAGTTGATGACACCCCGGTCAAAATCAATAACAGCACTATGCTCGTTAAGCCAGTCTATCCCCAAAATCATTTCATAAATTAGGTTAGGAATTACCAAGCAAGTCTTGTGGTCAACTTCATTACCAAACCTCATGGGCAACAATACCTGCTTTCCCACTCTTTGGGATTTATTACCAACAGCAGTTACCACATATGTCGACTTAACTGGAATTTCTTCCAACTTACCACCGTCCTTGATTAAAGTATCATAAAATCCCTTACTGATGACACTTCTCTCACTCCCCGAATCCACCAATGCCTGCACTCTCTTACCTAGTATGCTCAACTCAACAGTTGACATAAAAGCCTCCTTCTCCCCGATACATGAGAACTCCTGCTGGTCAGCTAGCAGATCCTCCCGACTCATAGGCATAAAATCCTCCTCACCCACAATAACACACTGCTTGACTTCATTTCTTACGGACTGCCTGACTGACCTCCCTGCACAGCCCGTTCGGAGTTTAAAGCTCCTTGACCACCTTGTTCTTGTCTCCTCTGGTTCACCTGTACTCTTTCGTTACCACCTTCCTGACGCCCCCCACCTCTCTGATAGTTACCTTCCTGTCGCTGTGAATTATCCTGACGCCCCCCACCTCTCTGATAGTTTTCCTGCCTCTGCTGATAATCTCTTTGCTCCTGATTAAATCTACCCCTATTAAACTCCTGATTATTCCCCCTATTGCCCCTAAATTCCTGTTTGACCTCTGGCCTCTCCATGTGCTGCTTGCCTAAAACGTCAAAGCTCGTAAGAAGCTCTTCCAACTCTTCTACCGTCCTTACCTTCTGCATACAAGCTGCCTCCTGAATTCTAGGTGGGAAGTGCTTCAACATGACCCTAACCACATCACTGTCAGAGGTCAGCCCATCCAAATTCTTCCAAATAAGTACATGTGCCAAAAAATATTCTGTCAGGGATACCCCTTCTCTCTCCTTATATTTCCCAAAAGTTAATTTTTCCCTTTCCCTGGACTGTACCCCCTCCCCCCAGAACTTAGCTTTGAATTTATCCCTGAATTCCCTTAAACTATTCATGTTAGGCCTGTATATTTGGAACCATGCTTTCACATCCCCTTGAAATGAGTTAGACAAGATCTCCAACACTGTTTCCCATTCGACAACCCCGTCTTCTAGATCCTTGCTGAATTTCTTCTCAATGGTTTTTAAAAACTCCATAGGGTTGAACTGCCTTGAGTTAAATTGTGGCAGACCAGGGTCCCTGAGTAGCAAACTAGATGGCATCACAACCCTTTGACTCATCGGTCGCTCTTTCAACTCTCTCCTGACCTTTATCAGCTCTTCCTGCAGCTTTTCGTTTTTCTCAGTCAATGCCACCTGCTTCCCTCTCAGACCCTCAATCTCTCCCAACTTATTTTCAACGGCACCTACTCTATCTAAATATTCCCTCTTATTCCCACTTACAGTGTTGCATATCTCATCACACTTTCCCGTTACATTCTGTACTTCTGCCCTTGAACTAGCTATCTCTGACTTAATTTTCGTTATTTCCACATCTTGCTGGTTCTGATGGCCTTCCATTCCTTCTAGCCTACTTGTGATCCCAGCCTGATTCCCCTGCATTTCTGCCCTGATTTCCTCTCCCTGTTTGCTAATTTTCCCACTTAATTCCAGGTTCATACTCTCCATTCTACTATTAAGGACAGACTTATGGTCCCGTATTTCTTTGCTGAGACTCTCTATCCTTGTGTTCGTGGCCCTGTTGCTCTCCTGAATTTCCTTACTTACAAATTCCTTCACTTCTACTATCTGTTTGGTCACTGACTCTACCTTCTCATTTACAGAGCCTACCTGCTCCTTAATTTCCTTACTCATAGATTCTCCTTGCTTCTTAATCTCTTTTATTTCACTCAGTAGCATTTGGATCAAACTATCGTTCATAACCCCCCCATTTACATTTAAGTTACTACCTTCAGCGATCAGCTGCGACTCAGTAGTAACAATGGTAACATATGTTCCCACTGTCTTTTCCACATCTTCCTCACTGCCACTTCCCCCAGTTTCCTGATTACCTGACATTTTACTGTTTGATTTACACACAACCCTTGACCTTAATTCTAAATTGTCTGATGTGGACATACCCCTTAAAACAAAACAAATTACTGTGAACCCTAATACTCCTAAGGTGTCTATCGGCTGTGTGCATATGTGCCCTAATGATACCTGCTAGGTTTCCCTACTCTTGCCCCACGTTGAGGTGCTATGTTGTAATTTTTTACCAGCCCTTCTTGGGCGACTGATTTAAAACTTCCCAAAATCATCCTCCTATTTTTGATCGGAAGTACTTCATCATATACCACACAATTGAAATGGCAGGGTCGTGGAGTGTTGGACACACATTTGGTCAACCTAACTGGTATCATTTGGGCGTTCAACTATTAGGTGTAATTCCCTATAAAGAAAACTAATTATAACCTTCAAAATATGTGTATTAATATCAACTTTAAACATATGGCGGGGACTCTCGTCGAACAGACTATGGTTTACTATCTTCTCTCCTCGGCAATGACGAAAACATGTGACCCAAAATGAATGTTGGAATATAAAGATGTTTGTTACTCACTCATCGACGATCTAGCAGATAATCTACGAGACATGCTCGATAGATCAGTTCTCCCCAGCATTTCTAAGATTTTCCACACGTGGTTTGAGGTTAGAGATGTTTACTGGTTTACATAGCCACATCTCTGCGAGAGAAATGAATGTGCTTCCGTACCCAACTTGAATTGTGCTAACAGAGATAACATCGTTGTGATATGTAGCCGTTTCGAGTACATTCACAAGCCATGCTTTCAACAAAACTGTTTCTCCAAATAGGCCTACGCCAAATTACGAGAACGCGACCTTTCCAATCAGACGCTACAATAGAAGTGAAGCCCCGCTATACACGAACATCCCACCTCTCATCTTGTAAACACATGTTTTCGTCTTTCTCCGCCAGGGTCATGATACCCTCCAACCCATACAAAATACACCAATAATCTCGAACCCATGTATATTTCTTACAACTCGTGGCGCGAAACTCTTCTCTGACGTCAGAACCTTACACAATTTACACAAAGCTTTCTTCAAGACAAGGGAAGTTATTCTCGGCCCAATCTAAATTTGGCCTAGAGTTTCCTGCTGTTGCAACATCTTGTAGCTTACCTACACAATCCGCTGTCTTGTATACTGACATCTCCCATACAAATTAAATGAAATATTCCTGACTGAGTCCCCGAGATACACAAGATATATATACACTAAATAAAATGAAATTCTACAACCTAAATGATGATGATGAACAAGAAAAGAAATGGTATGAACAAATTACCCTAACCTGACTTCTCTTGCAGTCAACCAAATAAGGGTTTGGGAACATTGTGACCGGAACAGTCACATGTGGAATGCAAACATTATTGTTCCAATCTAGAATTGAGAAAAACTCCTATCAAATGTTCATTACTATAGTGTATTCAATAAATCGTAACCAAAGTTCATATTTCATAAAATTGTCTATAATGCAATCATGTTCATAAGACGACTAGTATTTCAAAGATCGTCGATAACGTAATAGATTTTAACGCTCTAAAATCATTTAATTATTCTTCTTTCTTGAGGATGACAGAAAATTGGTCAAAGTAATTAACTGAATAGAATAACTTTAATAAAATGACACGCTGTCTGAATTCAAATTTGCCATAGAAAATCGTTAACTTTACAGTTAAATCGTGACTGCAAAAATATGCAAATTACTGAAAGAATCTAAATTATCAGTCTCAACTGATCCAAAATTATTTAAGTATGCCAATGACATAATAATGTCTCAAAAACTCGTAGAAAAGGCATAAATCATCGAAGTGTACTGAGTACAGAAATGTCAAGCAAGAAAATGGGGCAAAATATAGGACAGAAAATATGGGAAAAATGGTTGCTCAGATATCGCTACAAGACTCAAATAATACAAGAAACGTTCACGACTACCTTATCTGTTGATTGAAGTTCTAGAGGAAAGTTTTCAAAGAAAACTGCTGTTGGTTCCATTTCACCAGCGTAAAGATGTGCTCCGACCTCGAACCTGGAATCAGCGCCCTCGGAGAATCGAACTGCTTCCTCCTCCGGAAATTGCACTGCTCCATGTATACGAAATACATCCTTCTGGCAAAACTCTTCTTTGTGAGCCGGGTCCACCCTGGCCTCTCTTGAAAGTTCCCTGAAGTTCTGGTCGCAATTCGCCATGAAGTTTATTGCAGTTATTTCCGCAGAAATATTCATAATCGTGGAGTATGAAAATATTTCCACTGCTATTTGATATAATTCAGCGATGGATTCACGATGCATGAGTGTAGTTGGATGTTCACTACATGCTCGCTTTTGTAGAATGACGATTAACGAAGTTCCATGCTGTTATTTCACTCAATCGATATATGTCCCAATTGCATTAAAGCCTTAGCCTTCCATCTCAACTACTGTTATAATCATTGAAAGCACTGCCAGATTATAATGTTCCATAGTAGAATGTATCGTTGTATTACCAAACGTATTCTCCAATATCACGGTTGCGATACACGTGTCAGCCGTAGTGTATAATGTGGTATTTTAAAAGTGCTTCTCAGGTGGCGAGAAAATCACTTTTGTCTGCAGTCTTAAAATGCCAATATCTTTCAAATTATACTCATGAAATTGTTCAAATCTTCTACACACCTCAATGTTGTACTGCCCAATGGAATTATAACAAAGGCAGAAGCCAACTCTTAATATATTATCTGGTAGAAACGTTAATGTGAGCGTTTCAACTTCGCCTAGTTTCAAACAGCGTAAAATGGAACTGCTCCGTGTTCGTTGGATGCGCCGGGCTTTAACCACACGCTAAAGACGACTTGCTTCACTTATTCACTCGAAAATGACTATGTGACATCAGAAATATATATGCGGTATGAGCGGTATGAGAGCTCTTCTCTCCTGTGCACGACCTTTTATCAACTTCTTAAGGGGCGTATCCATCCCTTCCATAGCCTGTTGCTCCGTCATTGCTAGAAGTTTTAACTTTGGCTATACTTGACGGATTTTCAAATTTCAAAAACTCAAAATTAATTTCTTCAAAATTCCAAATCAATGCCATAACTGAAAATAGTTTTCCACAAATCTGCATGCCAAAAGTAATTAAATATGGTAGTTTCAGTAATCTCCGTCTTCCTTCCAAACTATCGTTCATTGGTTCGAGCCTTTCCTCCAATAGCGTAACTTCTTCCTTAGCACAATTCCTTGTTTCCTGCGACTGCGTCGTAAATCTCAGATCTTTCTCGAACAAAATCATGACGTCACCAAGAATCTCAGCTCAACCAGCCTACTTGCATGAAGTCTACGTCATCCGTGCCTACGTCATGAATATCCACGTCACAACTATGACATCCATTACTTTATTCATATTTGCCAATACAGCCATCGTGGTCTCAATATAATTCAATTTACGGGGGCAGTACCTACTGTAAGGCCACGGCCGCTTCCTTCCCTCTTCCTAGCCTATCCATCCCAATCTTCCATCCCTTCCCTCATGAGGCCCCTGTTCGCTTTGCAGATGAGGCTGCCTGGTCGAAGTGCTGATCACACCTCCCCAGTTGTATCCATCCCAACCAGATGTCCCAAGCTCCAGGACACTGCCCATAGAGGCGGTAGTGGTGAGTTCCCTCGCTGAGTCCGTGGGAACCACCAACCTAGAGGGTAAATTGACTAAATAAAAAAAAAAAAATTGTGCCTATTACGTTTGAAAATATATAATTAAAACATAATTCACCAGCAGATTTGCTCGAGACATCTAGCAGCCAAAAAGGTAACTGCACGCCGGCCTACTTATTAACTTCAAGATTTTATTGAAAAGTTTCTTCTTATGGCCACTAGAATGCACTCGCCCTGTTAGGGTTATATTGTTCGATACTTCTCCACTAGATGTCTCGACTGGTCTACGTGGGACTCCATTGGTTAGTACCGTATACCATTGGCATTCTATGCACATCGAACTTGAAGAATGGCAAGATGATACTACGATAAATTTTTACTTTTCATTTTAAAGGGTTGGTAACAGCCTATTGTGCGTTACTTGAAAATGTTATTTGAAGTAAAGAACAAAACGATTTCACATAGTAACTGAATTCTAGCCGTTGGTGCTAGTTCAGGTTATTAATTAATACTTTTATTTCAGGCAAATAGCAATCGAAAATATCCACATAGTTTGTATACACACGTCTCTGTAGGGTCATGGAAAGATTTGTTAATTCAATTTGGGTTGTGAAAGCCATGCACAACCAGACGTGTAAAGACATGCCTCAACTCAAAGTTGGATGTTGCCCACGGCAGGTCGATTATGTAATAATAACAATAATAATAATGTTATTTGTTTTGCGTCCCTTTTAACTACTGCTGCTTTTAGATACGCCGGGGTGCCGGAATTTTGGCCCGAAGGGAATCTTTAACGTGCCAGTAAATGTACTGACACGGCTCCCTCGCATTTGTGCACCCTCAAATGCCAGCTGACTGCGCCAGGATACGAACCTGCAACCTAGGGCCCAGCAAGCGAGAACGTTACCGCTGAGCCACGCAGCAGTCCGGTCGATTATGTCTCCAGATACATAACATTCTTGAGATACTTCTTATCTATCTTTCTTCAATGATGGTAGTAGTTTTTTTCTAGGTTGTGACGTTTGGTAGAGGTAAATCGTTTCTAAGGTCTTCAACCAAGAAATGATTCTATTATACTCTTTGATAATAACAACGAGTTATAACTATACTCATACATTTAGGAGAAAGTAGGCTATATGTTCTTTACTGAACATCTTGTTTGAACTTCTAATATATAAGTGTAAGCGTACAAGACCACGAACTATTCAGTGACAACTTTTTTCAGAGAAGAGAGTTCGAATTCAAACGGAAACAATGCGTTGTGTGGAAAAGTAAGACGTAGCCATTGTGAAAATGGAAAATTGGTCTCCATAACTACTGACGACAGTCAAGCGCATGTACTCTGGGTGCAAGCGTCCTGCATAAATATCCACTTCCTTTGTACGCTCACAGAAAACGAAGAAAAGTCCCAGCAGAGCTTGTGTATTGGCGTATTGAACGAAATAAAAGGTAAAGAACTGAAACAATGTTTCTTACAGCAGATGTTTAACGCCATTCAGAAATTCCTTCTTATTTTATGATTTTTTTCCTAGGAAACTGTCATCAGTCCAACATCTCTCATTGACTAGTTCACCTGTCACTCAACCTACCATTATGGTTGCACCTGAAGTTCAGTTGTGTCTTGTGTTTCGCAGGGTTTTCCACACTCCCTCCAGGTAAATGCCGAGATAGTACCTTACTTGAAGACTCAGGGCACCTGCCCCATCCCTGGCTCTAATACAGTAACACACATAGTCAACTACATGGGACTGATGACCAAGATGTCCCAAGCCCCTACAATGTATTATTATCAACAAGAACAAGAATGTTTGAGGAAGTAAGAATGTATCTGTATAAACACATTGTGTCAACGTTACATAAGCGTGACATTACTATAATGTTATTGCTCAGATATTGTTCCACGCCTAGGCACTTACACATGTAACTCGCCGAACTACAATATTCGTCAACTCGGCGTGTTCATCATTTTCCTTGCGCTAGAGATCTTGTATAGCCGCGCCGCTACTCCTACCACCCTTTTCAAAACAATTCCCAAACTAATGCCGACGATTCCATTCACCCGATTTTATTTATGAACAAGATATTCAGTAAAGAACATATAGCCTACTTTTTCCTAAATGCATGGGTATTGTTATAACTCTTTGTCCTTTTCAAGGAGTATAATTGAATGTTGGTTGTAGTAGCTTGTTGAAATACAACGTGCTATAGGGATATTAAACATGAATATGAGGTGCCCTTTGTTAGTGCTACCTCTGTAAAAAAAATCATTCAATTCGGTTTCACCGTGTTTGAATTGATGTGGGGAATGGATTTGCACACATACATGGCCGCTATTTGCAAACTATTGGGCTGATGACCTTGTAGTCAGTCATAAGATGCTTTCCACAAAAATGCATGTTGTTGCAAAATCCGGTAGAGATCAAATTATTAGGATGGTCGAAATTTAATTTAAGCTTTTAACATTTGGGTGGCCGTCATTCCGTTTCCGTCAAGATGGCGGCGATATAAAACATGACACTGAGGTGCCTTTTGCTAGTGCTACCTCTGTACCAAATTTCGTTCAATTCGGTTTCATCGTGTTCGAATTAATAGGGGGAATCGATTTTCACACAAAGATGGCCGCCATCCGCAAAATATTAGGCTAATGACCTATTAGTTTGGTCAAAGGATGCTCCCTCCATAATGGTATGTTGATGCAAAATTTGGTAGAGATCGGATGATTAGGTTAAACGTAATTTGATTTAAGCTTTGAATATTTGAGTGGCCGCCATTACGTTTCGGTCAAGATGGCGGCGATATAAAACATGACACTGAGGTGGCCTTTTCTAGTGCTACCTCTGTACCAAATTTCGTTCCATTCGGTTGCACCGTGTTCGAATTAATAGGGGGAATCCATTTTCACACAAAGATGGCCGCCATCTGCAAACTATTACGCTGATGACCTATTGGTTTGGTCAAAGGATGCTCCCCCCCATATAGGTATGTTGTTGCAAAATTTGGTAGAGATCGGATGATTAGGTTAGTCGTAATTTGATTTAAGCTTTGAACACTTGCGTGGCCGCCATTACGTTTCCGTCAAGATGGTGGTCATATAAAACATGACACTGAGGTTCCCTTTGCTAGTGCTACCTCTGTACCAAATTTCATTCCATTCGGTTTCACCGTGTTCGAATTAATAGGGGTAATCGATTTTGACACAAAGATGGCCGCTATCCGCAAACTATTAGGCTAATGACCAATTAGATTTGTCAAAGGATGCTTCCTCCATAAAGGTATGTTGTTGCAAAATTTGGTAGAGATCGGATGATTAGGTTAGTCGTAATTTGATTTAAGCTTTGAACATTTGTGTGGCCGCCATTACGTTTCCGTCAAGATGGCGGCAATATAAAACATGCCGCTGGGGTGCCCTTTGCTAGTACTACCTCTGTACCAAATTTCGTTCCATTCGGTTTCACCATGTTCGAATTAATAGGGGCAATCGATTTTCACACAAAGATGGCCGCCATCCGCAAACTATTAGGCTGATGACCTATTAGTTTGGTCAAAGGATGCTGCCCCCATAAAGGTATGTTGTTGCAAAATTTGGTAGAGATAGGATGATTAGTTTAGTCTTAATTTGATTTAAGCTTTGAACATTTGCGTGGCCGCCATTACGTTTCCGTCAAGATGGCGGCGATATAAAACATGACACTGAGGTGTCCTTTTCTAGTGCTACCTCTGTACCAAATTTCGTTCCATTCGGTTGCACCGTGTTCGAATTAATAGGGGGAATCGATTTTCACACAAAGATGGCCGCCATCTGCAAACTATTACGCTGATGACCTATTGGTTTGGTCAAAGGATGCTCCCCCCATAAAGGTATGTTGTTGCAAAATTTGGTAGAGATCGGATGATTAGGTTAGTCGTAATTTGATTTAAGCTTTGAACATTTGCGTGGCCGCCATTACGTTTCCGTCAAGATGGTGGTCATATAAAACATGACACTGAGGTGCCCTTTGCTAGTGCTACCTCTGTACCAAATTTCA
Organism: Meconema thalassinum; assembly: GCA_946902985.2. Lineage (NCBI taxonomy): Eukaryota > Metazoa > Arthropoda > Insecta > Orthoptera > Tettigoniidae > Meconema > Meconema thalassinum. Next base: position 12,002,476 of record OX336390.1, on the reverse strand, counting down.
TTCCATTCGGTTTCACCGTGTTCGAATTAATAGGGGTAATCGATTTTGACACAAAGATGGCCGCTATCCGCAAACTATTAGGCTAATGACCAATTAGATTTGTCAAAGGATGCTTCCTCCATAAAGGTATGTTGTTGCAAAATTTGGTAGAGATCGGATGATTAGGTTAGTCGTAATTTGATTTAAGCTTTGAACATTTGCGTGGCCGCCATTACGTTTCCGTCAAGATGGTGGTCATATAAAACATGACACTGAGGTGCCCTTTGCTAGTGCTACCTCTGTACCAAATTTCATTCCATTCGGTTTCACCGTGTTCGAATTAATAGGAGTAATCGATTTTGACACAAGGATGGCCGCTATCCGCAAACTATTAGGCTAATGACCAATTAGATTTGTCAAAGGATGCTTCCTCCATAAAGGTATGTTGTTGCAAAATTTGGTAGAGATCGGATGATTAGGTTAGTCGTAATTTGATTTAAGCTTTGAACATTTGTGTGGCCGCCATTACGTTTCCGTCAAGATGGCGGCAATATAAAACATGACGCTGGGGTGCCCTTTGCTAGTACTACCTCTGTACCAAATTTCGTTCCATTCGGTTTCACCATGTTCGAATTAATAGGGGCAATCGATTTTCACACAAAGATGGCCGCCATCCGCAAACTATTAGGCTGATGACCTATTAGTTTGGTCAAAGGATGCTGCCCCCATAAAGGTATGTTGTTGCAAAATTTGGTAGAGATAGGATGATTAGTTTAGTCTTAATTTGATTTAAGCTTTGAACATTTGCGTGGCCGCCATTACGTTTCCGTCAAGATGGCGGCGATATAAAACATGACACTGAGGTGTCCTTTGCTAGTGCTACCTTAGTACCAAATTTCGTTCAATGTGCGCTCACCGTGTTCGAATTGATAGGGGGACAGACATTCAGAGTACACACACTCACACACACACACACACACACAGACTCACACACATACAGACAGACACACTTTTTTTTTCGCCCTGGCAGTGATCTCATAAGTCTACTTTCATTTTTTGCAAAAATCGAAAGTAGGCTAAAAATGCATTGGAATCAGGAAATAAATCTCCGTTTTCGTATCACCAGTTTTTTCATATTTTAAGCAGAAATATAAAAAACTGCTAGTAACGTCTTTGTTTTTCACATTTTGGAAAATGCATTGAATTGATATCAACTCTCTTGCACTCTAGTATACATAGTGGTTTTGACATCGCAAATACGAGCTTCCATTCAAGAGAAATTGCCTCACTTTCGTGCTGCTACGTGGTGTCAGAATTACAAACTAAAAATCGGGACATTTAGTCTTAATAGTATCTGGCTGCTGCACAGACTGCTGTGTTGCCTGCTGGTGTGTCCCTTCCCCGTGCTGCCCGATCGTTACGTCACAGTTCCCTCTTCATTGCTATGTAAAGTAGTCAGGGATGTTTCAGCTACGTTATCTGATGGTTGAGTTACTTCCGCAATGCTATATGTGTTTGTAGAATGGGGCCTGTTATGAAAGGCCTCTGATATGGCTGGATATTCAGGGGAAGGTACTGCAGTTTCCATGTCGGTAGTGTTGCTTAGCTTACTACTTCCATCTGACTCGCCCAGCACCGTGCTGTAGGTTTTATTGTCTGACAAGAAGTACCGGGCGATTCCTTCTGTTCGGACAGTCTATTTGTAAGTGGGAGGTTTCTTTACAATAAAAGCAATACTTAGCTTGTCCTTCATATGTTAACAGAACTTTACAATCATTGACCGTCAAATATGATGGAATGGGGTATTTAAGTTCAATTGTTACAATACGTATGCCATTACTTACATCCGAAAATTCGTATACTTCATTCCAGCACTCGTTCCGTATGTCCTTGAGAACTCCATGCGTAGAAAGCACGTGGGAGAGCCTTTCATTGTTGACTTCGGGAGGAGATTAAACAGACACGCACACGTTTTGTTAAAGAGTCTGAAGCAGTGATAGTTATCTTTGTGGTGTTACCGCTAGCTAGCCGGAAGGATATCATACCTTCATGTCGAGTTAATATGTTTTCATAAAGTAAGGTGTACACTAATTTAATGTACACTGAATTTTCCCCGTTGCCTAGTTGATTCACTAGTACTTGATCTCTATTAAGCTTCAGGTCGTTTTCTATCCACCTAGGCCTATGTATTTCAAGTGGTGTCGGTCTGTTGTTCCTTTCTTCAAAAGCGCATTTACGAGTGTTTTTCCGGACATTCGCCACTTTCGCAAGTTCAACAAGCAGTTCCGTGACAAACTAATGAGCCTATTTTTCTTAAACTTAAAGATTCATGCCAATGTTTAATCTATATGGAACTATCTAAGTTAATGACGAAATTAAGTTGGTAATATCAAAATTTCTAATTAATTCGAAATATACCTGCACTACAGTTGGAAGCCCTGGTGACTTAATATATTCTTAGTTCCATCTCTTAAGGTACAGAATACAAAATTTGATTGAAGTTCAAAGGATAACGTGGACGTTACATGCAGTTAGATATTGGATCTATCAGTGCGCGTAAAATCATGTTGGCAGCAATGTCATGCAAGTCTTGGTCAGAAATAATCTGACATATTATGATCTATTGTTGTGCCAATTTTGGACGAAATCCACTTGTATGTATAGAAGTTACATGCATTTTAGAATTGAACCTATCGTCAGGCTTAGAATCATGTTAGCGGCATTGGCATAATATTAGTTACTCCAAATTAATCTAGAATGTCAGGTACTATACGTGTGCAAAGTTTAGAGTTGTTGGCTTGCATGCATTCTGATATATTAATATAAGGGTAACAAAGTAGAGACAGCAATTATCAACAGTTGTCAGCAGCTGGTTGCTCTTAAGAATACGCATAGTGATATCTGTTTATGTACACATAGTAGACTACATACGAAATTTGGTTGAAATCCAATTGATAGTGTAGAAGTTCTATTAATTTAAAAATTTGACCTATCAGCATGCTTAGAATCATTTTGCCAACACTGTCATGTATGGCCTCCTGGAAATTAATCAGAAATATTATTATCTATATAATTATGTGCCAATTTTGGAATAGCTCCCATGCATACCTTCCAAGATATCCAACATGGAGCTCAAATTTCAATTGCGGTTTTTCAGCAGTTGGTAGCACTGACTTCATTTTCATGGCCTTGAGATATTCAGATATAGAACTTTACTCATACCAAATTTGGTTTTGATTGCTTCAGCCGTTTAAGAGTTGATAATGGGGGGGGGGGGGGGACATGCACAGACAGACAAACAGACAGACAGACATTTGCCCAGATCGATCACATAAGTCTTTTTTTTTCTTCATTTTTGCAAAATGTGAAAAGTAGGCTCAAAATACAATACCCTATCACGGTAAGCATTTCCGAGTATTTATTAACCTCGCGGCTAAACTCAGAACCAAACACGACGTAGGTCGCAAAGTGACACTTCCACTCTTTCTACTCTATGGAGTTCTCCAACGCAAAATGAATCAAAATGGTGCCATTCTCAATCGATGATGCCGTTTGTAATATATAAACGATATGCGAATAACGTTATTAGTCCGAATAACGGTATTGAGGGAATATTTTTCGATAGATATTTTCAAATAACGTTATTTCTAGTGAGCACTACCATTTCGTTCCTGCGATAACCGATATCCGAATAACGTTATTAGTCCGAATAACGGTATTGGGGGAATAATGTTCGAGAGATGTATTCAAATAACGTTATTTATAGTGAGCACTACCATTTCGTTCCCGCGATAACCGATATCCGAATAACGTTTTTAGTCCGAATAACGGTATTGGGGGATTTTTTTGGAGAGATCTAGTCAAATAACGTTATTTCTAGGGAGCAATACCATTTCGTTCCTGAGATAACCAATATCCGAATAACGTTATTAATCCTAATAACGGTATTGGGGGAATATTTTTCGAGATATGTATTCCGATAACGTTATTTCAGGCGGGCACTACCATTTCGTTCCTAGGTTAACTGATATTCGAATAACGTTATCAGTTCAAATAACGATATTAGGAGATTTTTTTCGAGATATGTATTCCGATAACGTTATTTCAGGTGGGCACTAGTATTTCGTTTCAAGGATAACCGATATCCGAAGAACGTTATTAGTCCGAATAACGGTATTAGGGGATATTTTTCGAGAGACTTATTCAAATAACGTTATTTCTGTCGGACAATACTATTTCGTTTCTACGATAACCAAAATCAGAATAACGTTATATGGCCCAATAACGTTACCATGCGATACAAATGACTTCCGGATATGAAACGTAACGACCACAATGTGACCAAGACCCATTTTGTTATATAATCCACCCTAACAACCATTTTCGTTATGTTAAGTTATGAAGCCTTGATTTGCATGTCTCCCCACGTAGGATTGCTCCCTTCTTCTCACATGTGCGTACCATTGAAGTCGCTTTTCTTGTATCTTCTTAGATATTTCCACAACCTTCAATGTTCCTCTTATTTTGACATTTTCCACTCTATCACGCTTAGTCACTCCACTCATCCACATTTCCATGACATCAAGCCTGATTGTGTACGTTTTGCGTGCAGGGCCTACAGCAATGCAGGTCTTACGACAGTTTTATATATTTTTCCCTTAACCTTAGGCTTGATCCTGCGGTCACAGAGCACTCCTGACATTTTCCTCCAGTTCATCCATCCTGCCTGAATCCAGATTTTCATCTCCAGTCACCACCGAACCCAGGTATTTGAACTCATCCACTCTATTTAACGTTTCCCCTTGCATTCTAGTTAGTTTAGTTAATTATTGTTGTTTTAAGGGGCGGAACTACGAGGTCATCTGCCCCTCTTAACACAGATTAAAGAATACAAATTTGGAATTAAATTTAAAATTTTGAGGTGGTTGCCTAGATTTAAAAAGACCAAAAATTAATAAAACAAACATTAAATAAAAAATTAAAAATTATAAAAATAAACAAAAATTACGGAAAAACAAAACATTATCATTCAAAAACGAACAAGTCGTTTAGTCAATTTATACTATATTTTTATATTTTCATATCCAGGACAGTACAATACAGCTACTTACAGTTCAAAACATATTCACAATACACACACAAATTGTGAACATATCAAATCGACTCTGAGGCCCAGAACTCGGCAGCCTTGATTGCACGAGCATTTGCTAGAACCAGGTCATCCAGCGTGCAGGCTTTAGGCAAGTTCGGGCAGACCAAGAGGTGTTCAACATCTTGAATATCTCCACATTCGCAGGTTGCATCTTCAGTAATGTAGCCCCAACGCATCAAATTTTGTTTGCACCGCGTCACTCCAGTTCGCAGTCTGTTTAACGTCTTCCACGTCCGGTAAGGTAGTTGAAAACCAGCAGCCGGCTCTTCCTTTTGGTTCTGGCCAATACTTCCAGGTGTCCCTTTTTCGCCATAGCTCTATACGGCGAGCGGAAGATGTTGTAATTGCTTCAGTTGTTCGAAGAAAGCTTTTTCTTGACTTCAACCTGGGATGAGATGCTTCACTTCCAAACATGGGATGCCTAAGATCATTTTCCTGTTTTTTCTTCTCAACCTCTGCCGCTGTTCTTCTTCTAATATCCGGAGGTGCTATGCCTACAAGGTGGTAGATTTTGTCAACTGGAGTTGGTCGTAGACAACCTGTCATGCCTGTCTTGTTGAGAGCGGTGTCAACATTCCTGGCGTGTGCGGAGTTCTGCCAGACTGGTGCTGCATATTCTGCAGTGGAGAAACATAGAGCTAGAGCAGACGTAGGTAGTACACTTGGTTGAGCCCCCCCCAATGTGCTGTTAATGAGGTGGCGTATGATATTATCTATTTTGCAGGTGTTCATGTAAATGCCAATTTGTCTAAATTTTACCCATTGCTATTTTAACAGGCGTATTCCCCAATACCGTTCCTGACGTAATACCGGGTCATCATTTTATATCCCGCATGTACGCGCCGCTAGGCCGGTGAAGGTGGCCTTGGCAGATGCGGCCGCAAGGCCGGTCAAGCTGGCCTTGGCGTTCTCCCCGCAATGAACATGAGCGCTGCGATCGGCAATAAGCTGTCAGTATCTCCGGCGTATTCAAGCTTGTGAAGTGCTAGTTGATTTGACCTAACATTCAGTGCAGTCTCGGGGCAATTTTACAGTTTACGTGTTGCCTTAAAGTGATGTTTCTATACAACAACGTGTATTCATTGTGCTTTGTTATGCGAAGTGACGTTTTCTATAGAACAACGTGTATTCATTATGCTTTCTTATGCGAAGTATTCTTCTGTTAGAGAGTGCCGTTTTCGATTCATATGCAAACAATCCTCACAAGTGAGGAGTTAAAAGAACATATTCGCCAAGTTATAACGAACGTCACCCAGGAAGAAATTCGCCGTGTGTCTAGAAACTTGTTTACGAGGTGCGAGGCATGCTTGCGAGCTGACGGACAACACTTTGAACATTTCTTGTAAAACCAGGTAAGTTTGTAGATAATTATTTTCACTAGAAATTGCTATTAAATGACTGTATGTTGACGCGAAGTAGTGGGGAGAAGTCGCGCACTTTTTACCGGCCAGCGAGCGGGTGTCAGCGCGAGAGCTTGCCGCGCCGTGATCGGTATCGGATGCGAGACTTAAATTGATGACCCTGTATTATAGTTTAGACAAATGGATTGTCTATGGCTTTAGAAGAGTACAGTGCAACTTTCCTATTAAATGCAACAACCAAAATAAATATATGAACAACATAAAAAACTCACCGATAGATCCCAAATGCCGTATTATTCCACATGTACAAGAAGAAGCACTAATTTTCGACCACACGTTCCCTTACGTCACAAGTAACTGAATTTATTTGAATGCAACAACTTCAGGAATTCAACAATTTTATCACAAATCACCAACACAATCGGGCACACGACACTGCTAATATCAAAATCTTGCTCTATAGGTTATTCAGGGAATAATAATTGTTCAAATTACGGTTACAAAACTCAAATCGGTGAAATAAAAATGGACATCCTTTTCAGGCAACACCGTGCGCGAAACTGACGTATGAATCAGCTGACTCCCAGCAATCAAAGCGAGTCAATATCGATACGTGCCGTGACTCCCGGCAACCAAAGCGAGTCAATATCGATATGTGTCGTGACATCACTGAGATCCCTAAAAATTCCCTAAACGCTGGTGTATCGCAAGGTATAGATGAACCGATCTAGATATTTCCAATATGAATTAGCAAGGTAAGCTAACATTATTTTTGAAAGGAAGTTTTGACTTCCCTAGTACATTGACGCTGTTCGTGGCAACATTTGTGCCTTGCAGCGGCCTTCACAGTACGTACTAGCCACACGTCTTGGTGAGGTGTACCATAACCAACTGAAGAGCCCATTGGTACACTGGGGCGAAACGCTGCCAACTGTTTTGAGCTAGACGGACCATTGTATCTAATTTCTTTGTGAATTTGTTAATGCACATAGCTCAATCGGACAATTTTACATCCTGTTTCCTACGGGAACAGATATTTCCAATATGGATTAGCAAGGTAAGCTAACATTATTTTTGAAAGCAAGTTTTGACTTCCGTAGTACATTGGCGCTGTTCGTTGCAACATTTATGCCTTCCAGTGGCCTTCACAGTATGTACTAGCCACGCGTCTTGGTGAGGTGTACCATAACCAACTGAAGAGCCCATTGGTACACTGGGGCGAAACGCTGGCAACTGTTTTGAGCTAGCCGGACCATTGTATCTAATTTCTTTGTGAATTTGTTAATGTACATAGCTCAATCGGACAATTTTACATACTGTTTCCTACGGGAACAGATATTTCCAATATGGATTAGCAAGGTAAGCTAACATTATTCTTGAAAGGAAGTTTTGACTTCCATAATACATTGGCGCTGTTCGTGGCAACATTTGTGCCTTGCAGCGGCCTTCACAGTATGTACTGGCCACGTGTCTTGGTGAGGTGTACCATAACCAACTGAAGAGCCCATTGGTACACTGGGGCGAAACGCTGGCAACTGTTTTGAGCTAGCCAGACCATTGTATCAAATTTCTTTGTGAATTTGTTAGTGTACATAGCTCAATCGGACAATTTTACATCCTGTTTCCTACGGGAACAGATATTTCCAATATGGATTAGCAAGGTAAGCTAACATCATTTTTGAAAGGAAGTTTTGACTTCCGTAGTACATTGGCGTTGTTCGTGGCAACATTTGTGCCTTGCAGCGGCCTTCACAGTATGTAGAGCAGACGCAAGAAAAGCTTGCCGAAACTCAACGATGCGCAGATACCAATATCAATCGGCGTATTTTAATGCTCATTGCGGGGCTCCTGTAATGCTGATTACCGGGTTCACTGCTCACTCAACTCTTCAAGAACGCAGCTCGCTCCGAGACGGCCTACAGCTGAGATCTCACTTGAACCCCAGTCACAGTCAGCCTGCCAAGCCTGGGCAGACGATCTGTTCAGAACTGCTGCTAGTCAGCTACTGCCGGGAAGTGGGAGGGGCGCTGTATGCCACTACCGAACACTCACGAACACCCGAACATGTCCGAAGATCTGCGCAGCATTTTTCGGCAAGCTTTCCTTGCGTCTGCTCTACTAGCCACGCGTCTTGGTGAGGTGTACCATAACCAACTGAAGAGCCCATTGGTACATTGGGGCGAAATGCTGGCAACTGTTTTGAGCTAGCCGGACCATTGTATCAAATTTCTTTGTGAATTTGTTAGTGTTGACATTAGCCTAACTCGGCCCGCGCCTACCTAACCTTTATTGGTCTAGGCGAAAACCATTGGTCTGGATGAAAATATTGGTCTGCAAACAATAATGTTGGCACTCTGAAAAAATTCAGTAACACCCTCTAGCGATAAATATTCAACTCCTGTATATTAGTAACACTGGCCATTTCTATAGAAAATTTTTCGGATTTCAATGGCGGCAGGCATAGTATAGCTTACTACACGAGTTCCAAATAAATAGTTTTTGTTCTGTAAAGAGTGTATACATTTTTCTGGCGGACTCTGTATAAAGTACATTCTCACACATAGGCTAAATCAAGATGTACCGAAAAACCTCTTTTCACAATTGCGAACCCGTGGTGGCTTACATGATCATCCTTCCCCCCTTGACTGCATTTTCAGACTGAGGATGATTATTTTAGGGAAAAATCTAGGAGTCGTTCAAAAGCAAACAAACACTGCTGATCCAGCACTAAACAAAGCTGGCATAGTGTCTGAATCAAGTAACGTGCTTCCAGAACCAACCTTAGACAGCAATGTGCAACCAAAGTCCTTCATTGCCAATATCATGGAAGAAAATGAATAGTAAATTTATTAAAGCACAAAATATGCAGTATGAAATTACAACTAGTTTGAACAGAACTGAGACAGAGATAACCTCCTCTGCCCACACCACATCACGTGGTATCGATCACTTCTTCTACCACATAGGGCACATGGAACAAAATGAAGAAGATGGCAAAGCTTATGTTTCAGGTTATGCAGCCCACAAGTTCCAAGATAACTTTCCACAACTTGGGAACTTAACCTATGAAATGCAAACTCGCCACGATTATGCATTACCAACCTGGACGTTGCGCCATTCTCTTTCGATGTTCTGAGTGTGGACCACCAGAGCGATATTTGCAGCTTGCATAGCGATTTGGTTGAGCTGGTACACCTGGCCGCTCAGTTGCGTACATACAAATACCACACTGTGGTTCACCCTGAGGAGGACAAAACCTTTTTGAGCTAGGCAGTTATAAGCTGCCCAACAGTCCGAAATTATTGTGTTCCAATCTTGGCCTCGTCAATCTCGACAATTACACATTGCCCTCCAATTTATACCCTGTTGTGAAACAACCAATGCTCGCACACTTCCCGGCAAAATGACGACCAGTCCACTTACAGTATGGGCGGTAAGGTGCAGTTCCTTCATCAGTACTTTCTGTCGAGGGTTGGGCAACAAGCACCACATATTACTAAAGTTCACAATTTCTAGAGTAGATAAGTGTGAATTGAATAAGAAGGTTCCTCTCAAGGCTGTTAACTGATAGTTACACTTTCGTTTTGGCGGCCCAGGAAGTCTTTTATTACAACTGACAAGTAACCTACCTGTCGTTTTTGACCACTTTACTATTACATTTTGAACACGGAAGTGTTTTAGCTATTACATTGTGTTGCTGTAAAAGTTGCAATAACTTGTTACGGTCGTCACGGTATTGATAATTGAAATCAAGAGCATTAATTTCACGCCCGACACAATCCAAGACTCTCTTAACACTGAAGGACTAGTTCAATTTGGCGCACTTGAAACATCACGTGGCCCTTTGTTTTAAATATATAAATTGGATGTTATCATACCGGCCTTAAGCGCAACGATCAAGGGAACAACAAACACGATCTGGTAGGACTGTATTTTATATATATAATTCTAAACTGTGCATCATAATTTGCGGAACATTATCATTCAAATAGCTTGCCACCATATCGTCGTATATCATATCCCGTGACCAATAAGAATAAAGGAAACAAAAAACAAACAAAGTAGTACCAACAACACATACAAAAATACCACATGCGGGAAATGTGCACAATCTATCAGTGTCCAAACCACTGCCAGCTGGATCGCATCCATCCTGGGTATGTAATAAAAATGCATTCTTATATTCTTTGGTTTCGGAACTCCCCAGTAGTACTATTGGCAACTCCAGCTATCTGATATGACATCTAGCGGTAAAAATGAGAAACTTACCAAGTAGGGTACATTTGTCACGTGGTGACTGTTTGTATATGGTTTCTTGTATTGGTAAACAGATCGTGGTAAATTGTTCGTGTCTTTATATATAAGTAATAAGTTTTACTCGCTGATAGAGTGAAAAATGAGTAAAAGCAAAGTGTATTGCTCAGTTTACGGCTGTAAGTCGATGTATAAGAGGGCTGCGGATATACGTTTTCATCACTTTCCAAAAGATGCAAATAGCACTAGCCGAAATGTGATGATACCTAATAATACCTAATACCTAATAATAATACCTTTCCACCCCGGGAAGGATCTAACACTTGTCGAGGTAGACAGACAGAAGACCTGCGACGTAAAGCCAGCGAAGGTTATTCAGTTTAAAAACAGCTGTTACGATGGGCGCGCTGGTAAGATTGAAGTTACTTGAATAATTAATTAAATAATTAATTATTGGCTACTTGGTAGGGAGAAGGGATGAGTTTAACTTGTATTAAAACTCGGGGGGCGACAGGAATTGCTTGATTTGGATGGTTAAAAGGTGAGTTTGGTGTTGAATATTTGAATGTTAGCGGAATCACTCATTCTACAGTGCCCACGGGAAGGCAAATTAGGCCTATATGACTCGTAGTGGAATAGCTCGAATATCGAAGAACTTAGCGATTACGAGGTGTAGGATTGGCGGAAAGGCTGGCGGATCATCAGTTTGACATCAATTCACGATATAAGTCGGAGCTTGGAACAGTGGCGTCTGGTTTGCGTGGATGCTAGTCTCGGAATGATAAAAGTAGCACAGCTTCGGTGTGTTATTTATTTGTTTATGTACCGTATTTCTCTATTTGAATGTCCTCGGCGTTGACTCAGGATCGACATTTATATTATATTGCGCATAATAGTACCGAAATAATGTCCGAAGTGTAGCCCTGTGTAAATTTGAATCAGCTGATCTACATCAACCATAAAAACTTATGCTTGATAATATGCAAATAACACCAAAAAATCCAGTGGAACACACAAATTAGATCAAGTGTATCGCACAGTTATACATATATACAATTAAAAATAACACTGTCATTACTTTAGAGACCACATTTACTGATTATAACCGAAAAATAAAAAGTGTTCCATATCAAACGCGTGTTATTGAGTATTTTAAACCCTACTTATCCAGACCGACCGCAGCGCCCCAAGTGTTAGTTTGAGTTGCCAATACATGTATGCTGATGACATGGTTCTAGGAACTAGTAATAAAAGAAGAATTACAATGAACAGTAAATAAATTGGAGGAATGAGCAACAGAAAATGATTTTACTATAAACAATAACAAGACTATACAGATGTTTTTTAGAAAGGGAGGAAGACTAGCCAAATCAGATAACATACTTATTGGAAAAGAAAAATTGGAAATTGTCAACCACTTCAAATATTTAGGAATAAGTCTACAATCCACCAGAACGTCATTTAGATTGCATATAAAGGAAAGAGCAATAGCAGCTATTTGTAGTATACAAGATATCACCAAACCAGAACTACTGGATATTAAAACAGCTATGTTCTTAATTCACGCAAAAATTGCACCGATCGCAACATATGGACTACATTTAATATGGACACATCTAAAAGGCAAGAGACCTTGAAGTATTAGATCGTGTAAAAGCAAGTTTTTTGAAAAGGACACTTGCTGTTTCGAAATTCACTCCCACACGATTAGTATATGAACTTACAAACCAGTCGCTCGTCCGCTGTGAACGCAGTAACATATCCGTCGCTTTCGTCTGGTGTTTGTGTGTGCGGTGAGCGGTGTGGTGTGCGATTTGCTATCCATATTTAAGTGTGTTGTTTCGTCTTTATTTCCTTGTGCTTGGTGACGATTTATGTAAGTACTATGCATTCGGAAATTCTTCGCCGCAATGTCGGAGAAGAGTGGGGGAGGTCAAATAGGCCTTCCACCGGATAATTCGTCGGCGGTTATTATTGATGGTTACGCCAACATTGAATCAATGAAAATTATGGATGAACATGAGAACACTACAACGTCGGAAGTTCGGGCTACTCCTGTGGTCTAAACCCCTGTACAACCTCGTACCCCTCCCAGTGACTATCGCTACTTCCCAAATTATACGGGACCATATATAGTTTTCGTTCAAGGTGTTGAACCTCATGCGATTGGACATCTGCATCCAATGGCTTTGGGACGTTTGTTTTACGAACGTAAAATCCCAAGAATTCAAGAAATCCAACGAAAAGGGCGCAATCGGGTTCAAATTCAATTTAAGTCACTTCGAGATGCCAATTCATTTTTGGAACATCCGGTGTTAAAGGATAGAAATCTAATGGCCTTTATTCCATCGTCAATCATACAACGAGTGGGACTCATTCGTGGGGTAGATACCTGCTTTTCGCAGGAGGAACTAATGCGTTTCATTGACTCTCCCGTACCTATCGTTCGCTTACAACGTTTTTTTCGTACAAAAACCGTAGATGGAAAATCGGAAAAAATAGCAACGGGCACCGTGAAAAACTTTTTCGAAACTCAAAACTTGCCGACTCATGTCAGCACCTTCAATGTTCTTTAAGAAGCAAGTTTGTACATTTTTTCACCTCTTCGATGTCAGAAGTGCCAGAGGTACGGGCATGTGCAACTTCACTGTCGGGCTCGGGGCCCTAGATGTGGACAATGTGCGCAGAGGCATTTAACGAGTGACTGCAAAGAAGTGATATTCAAGTGCGTTAATTGTCAAGGAAATCATATGGCAGGGGCGGTGCGCTGTGAGGTGCATCAGCAGCAAATGGAGATAAAGAGGCTGATGTGTACTGAAAACAAATCATACAATGAAATTGTGAAGCGCCAGACAAGTACCCCTTTTCACCCTTTAGCACTTCCCCAACAATTCCCCCCTTTGGCAGCTTCATCTAGTGGGCAACGATCTGATCCTCCGCGCAAGCGTAAATTTACTGAGTTGGTACATCCGTCTCCGAAATTGATTACACCCTTGGGATATGATAGGTCGGCATATCTGCAACTGGTAAAAACCCCAACCGTGGAACTGATATCACCCCTTGAGAAGCCCAGCGAACCGGGCACATCCGGTGTCCGGCGCCTGGAGCCCGATTCGGGGCCCGATAAGTCTGCTCCTACTCAAATCATCCTCGACGAATTTACAGAACTCATGGATCTTTTAGGCCACAATGCACAGTGGGCGCACTGTGTTAAAAAGTTATTAGATAAAATACTGCCGTAATGGCAGTACCAAGGGGCACTGGTGCAGTTTGTCAATAGTTTCTTTCCTTTTCTTTTTTGGGTTGTATTCGTTTAGTCTATTTCTTCATCTTATGTCGTCCGTAGGTGAAGGATGTGGCTGCTACAATGGAACTGTCGGAGTGTGATAAATAAGAAGCATGAATTGCTTCATTTAATATCGACATATCACCCTGAGATCGAATTTATCCAAGAAACGTGGCTATACCCACATTATCGTTTTCAAATTCCCAATTATACGGTCTTTCGTGAAGATGGTCCGGGATACGGAGGCTTAATAACCCTCTGTAAAACGGATTTACAAATAACTCCGCTGTCTTTGCCTTATCAACTCCCTTTTTGTTATCATCAATTTTTTCGGGTGGGGGATATATATGTCAGTCATATCTATTGCCCACCACGTGTTCAGGGCACGCAACAACAGTGGCACATGTATTTTAAATATGTGTCATAAAGATCTAAGCTTGTTATTCTAGGAGATTTGAATGCACACCATGGACTCTGGGGCAGTGAACGAACTAATGCCAAAGGTAGACATATTGCTCATGCGATTTCCACATTTTCCTTAAATGTGTTAAATGACGGTTCTCCTACGCTATTGACACCCCCGGGCAGTCCAAAAAGTGTGGTAGATTTAACTCTCACTACCCCGGACTTGTCGCATAAATTAGATTGGAGCACGATCGGGGACACGCATCAGAGTGATCACTTCCCCATTTTATTTTTTTATGATCGCACTGGGGTAGCACCATCGATACACCGGGGCACTAAAATATCTCGTTCCTTAAAATACTTTGATTTCGACTTCTTTCAGACATTCATTCAGGATAATCTGGGCGGCGTCCCACTCCTCCCACGTCAGAAATACTCTCTTTTGTATCACTTTATTCAGCAATATTTGGATTGTTATCACCCGAAGCGTCCAATTCCGTATAGTAGGTTCCAACGCCCTGGGACTATACAGTGGTGGGATGCAGAGTGCGCCTTACTAGTAGAAAGACGGAAGGCGTGTTTACGAAAATATCGGAAACATGGTACACATGACAATTATATCTTGTATAAGCGCATCACAGCCACGATCCAACGAGTATTTAATGAAAAGAGACGCGATGCATGGAAGAATCACGTCAGCTCATTAAATGCCACAACCTCTTTAACTATGTTATGGTCTACCATCAAAAGATTGTCCAATACGCGTTATATGGGGCCGCCTACAGGACTTAGCCGGCAGGGTTTTCAAGAATTTTATATAAATCTCACGCCAGATACAGTTATCAACAAGGGCCCGCTTCCGTCTTATACAGCTTCAGATCATTTCCATGTTTTACTGCAGCCTATAACGTACGTGGAAATTCAATCTGCCCTGCGAGGTACGAAATCGACTAGTCCGGGTGTGGATTCCATAACATATCAGATGGTTGCCTATCTTCCCGGCAAGGCACTGGAGATGCTTATTTCTGTATATAATGAAGTATTACGGTTTGGCACGTTTCCCACTGAGTGGAATATCTTTGAGGTCCTTCCTATCTTAAAAATTTCGAAGGACGCACGTGACCCTCAGAATTATCGGGGGATCAATTTAGGCTCCTGGGTTAGGAAGATATTTCAAAACGTATTATTGCAACATTTGCAATGGTGTATGGAATATTACAACTTATTCTCTAAGTATCAATTCGCATTTCGTAAACGTAGCAGTACTGTAGATGCTCTTTCGATTTTCTTAACTGATGTGTTATTAGCTAAAGGACGCAAACATCATACCATTGCTGTTTGTCTGGATATTAAGGGGGCGTACGATGCCGTAGATCCCATGATTTTACAATGGAAACTGCAGGAGCTTAAGTTCACCTCTCCATTTCTTTGTATTGTTCACAATTTTTTAACTCATCGGCGTCTCATATTACGTACCCCCGAGGGGATGCTGGACCACCATCAGACGTCTCAGGGTTTGCCGCAAGGGGACATACTTAGTGGGTTTCTGTTTTCCATTTATACTCAACAATTAGAAGCGGTGATTTTGCCTTATGCCCGTATCATACAATATGCGGATGATTTTATGATTTATTGATCCCGTGACACTTTACATCAATGTCGAACAGATTTATATCTTGCTTTAACTCAAGCCCATGAATGGCTAAGTAATCATGGCTTGGAAACATCTCCGGGTAAGAACTCTGCTATAATTATCACGCATCAACGGCGGTACGATCAGACCCCTATTTTATTTCGACAGGGTACCATAGATGTTGTGCGCAATATCAAATATTTAGGCATTTATATTGACGATAAACTCCGGTGGACACGGCAGGTACAATATCTTGAAGTTAAAATCGAAAAACGGTTACAGGTCCTTCGAGCTTTGACAAGGCGTCGTTCGGGTGCGGACCCCGCATTATTATTGACAGTGTACAAGAACATTATTCGTTCACAATTAGATTACGGCAGTTATTTTTACGATGTAATGGCGAACAGTCGCTTGCTAATGTTAGATAGACTACAATATAAAGCCATCCGCATAATTCTAGGGGCTTTGGCCTCCACCCCCACGTGTGCATTGTTGGTGGAAGCCGGTGAGTTACCTTTATCACATCGACGCACATTTATAGCGGGCAAATATTTAGCCTACAAATTGTCGTTAGTGGCGTCTCCGATTATCTCTATATTACAACTTCTGACGGAATATTACGCACAAAATCTTTTAGATCGCTCACATAAACCGGCACTTGTCATGGCTTATGAGATTTTACAACCCTTCAGGAAGAATGTGTTACAAACCCGTTTAGCACTTCCATATACAATCCCATACAGGGTTTTGCATACCCAACCTAAGATTCTGCATAATTCCTTTCCATTGCTATCTCAAATGTTCAAGCATCATCCGAATATCATTTCTCGTGCGTTTCGAGATATTCAGGATTTGTATTCCAATTATACGATTTTTTATACGGATGGTTCAAAGATGGTTCGACCGGATCGCGTGGGGTCGGCTTTTTACTCTCCTGACTTACAGGTTAGTCGCACTTATTGCCTCCCCTCTCATTTTACAATCTTTACAGCTGAACTCTTTGCTATACGCCAGGCTTGTCACTATATTCATGCCCATCGTTTACATCACGTGCTAATATGCACGGATTCTTTGAGTGTTATTAATGCCTTACCTCATTTTCTGCACTCAAATAATTGGTATCTTTACCAAATACATACATTCACACTCACAGGACAAGACGTGGTCATCATGTGGATTCCTGGGCATTGTCATATAGCGGGAAACGAAACAGTAAATCTCTGGTCAAAGAATGCGGCATGCGGTCAGGGAAGAGTTTATAATATCAGGATACCGTATCCGGATATAGTACCGATAATTCATCAGTGAGTCGTTAGTGCTTGGCAAAATGAATGGACCGAGATAGCAAAATGTAAAGCAAAAAAAAAATCTTAATAAAACCATCCGTAACTACAGCGCCTTGGTTCCGGGTCGGAAAATATTCGTGGCATCATATTATTACCATCATTCGAATGCGTTTCCAGCACGCTCTTACACCAGTAGCTTTGTAGCGCATGCATCTCAGGGACAATGATAGGTGTGTATGTGGTAGGGCACGAGGTACAGTACATCACATATTGTTTCAGTGTGAAACCTTCAATCCGCAGCGGGACATTATGTTGGAGAAATTGAGGCGACTTGATTATCCCTTGCCTTTAAACATCGCGTCACTTGTACATAGTCCTACAGTTCCATTGGTGGATGCCATTATGTCATATTTGGATTGTAGGAGTATATGGCAGGAGAAAGACGTCTAGGCGTATATGCAGTATACATGTTTAATACGAACCAACGAACTGAACGACAAGGTTACAAACAGGCGTATATATACAAAAACATACAAAAGAATCAACGAGAACATTCTCGTATCTAGAACCGCCACCAATGGCGTTGCACTTCCTGGCGCTGAATTTAAACCATAGATCAGCTGTTGGGTTACATATTTCTAACACACCCACTTAAACCAATAGCTGATCTAGAATGTAATAGACACTTGTCATCAGACTTCAGTCATAGAGTACCCTCATAAACATAATACAATTACTGAAAACATTTTGGAACACAATGTATACTTAAAATACTAATTAACAGTTCAATCCCATTCCTTGGGTACAATACGTATGTTTTGGTTTAGGTAAAGGTTTGTTGAGAATATCTGCAATCATTTCTTGTGTGGACAAATAGTGCAATGAAATGATTCTCTCTTGAACCTTTTCCCTAATGAAATGATGTTTGGTGTTGATGTGTTTAGTGCGCCTATGAAAAACAGGATTTTTTGCAATTTTCTGTGCACTTTGACTGTCATTATACAAATCAATTTCTTGATTACAATCCATCAACACACACTGCAAATCACATTCACCTTTAACAAATTCAATTTTTATTGGACCTTGATTAGAACCAATCAAATCAAACATCAGATTCTTAAGATAAACTGCTTCCTTCGCAGCCTCTGACAAAGCTACATACTCAGCCTCTGTCGATGAGGTAGCAACTGAACTCTGCTTACGAGCTTCCCATGATACGGCAGCATTAGCAAGCTTGAAAAGATAACCAGTATAGGACTTACTATCACTATCTGTGGAAAAACTGGCATCTGCAAACCCTACCAAATCTAAACCAGTGCTCTTAAAAATGAGTCCTTGGTTTATCGTACCTTTAAGATACCTAAGTACCCGTTTGGCTGCAAGCCAATGCTCCTCACTGTGGCAAGAATTAAACCGACTTAAATATGACAATGCATAGGCAATATCTGGTCTAGTACACACACTCAAGTACATAAGAGAACCTATCAGCTGCTGATAAGGTTTATCATCCACGTTTTTGGCTTTAGACAATTTCATATTTACATCCATAGGAGTACTGATGGGATTAACATTAGTCATCTCAAACTTATTGAGCAGATTTTTTATGAACTGCGTCTGAGAAATTTTGAGTATATTGTTATATGTGCCCCTTTCTATTTGCATTCCAGGAACCTGAGCAGCAGGTCCAAGATCTTTCATCATGAAATTTTGTCTTAAGACATCTTTTAGTTTACTAACTTTTTTTTTTATTATCTCATAAGGGGCACCTGAGCCGAGGCTCGTGATAGTGCAGTACATCAAGGTAACAATGGTATTTTAGAAATTACATGTAAGTTACATTGTTGAATCCATTAAGAATTTAAACAGTTCTTTCCTGCAAGTTCTCAGTGAGGAGATATTTTTCAGGCCATCAGGCAGTCTATTATATATAGATGATGAGTAATGCCA
Organism: Meconema thalassinum; assembly: GCA_946902985.2. Classification (NCBI taxonomy): domain Eukaryota; kingdom Metazoa; phylum Arthropoda; class Insecta; order Orthoptera; family Tettigoniidae; genus Meconema; species Meconema thalassinum. Next base: position 11,983,173 of record OX336390.1, on the reverse strand, counting down.
TAGTGAATTATTTCCAAACCTGCTGGTATTTATTACATTATAGTGGATATTGCTTGCATTTCTGGTGATGTGTGAGTGAGTATCTGAATTGGTTGTGAGTATGATATTTGAATTGGTTATTTTATGTTTAATTTTATATATCATTATTACTGAGGCTCTTTGACGGAGACAATTTAGTGATAGGACATTACACTGTTGGTATAATTGAATTGTAGGTGTTAACATGGGAAGATTGAAAAGTATTTTCAAAGCCCTTTTATGTAATATATTAATTTTATTGAATAATCCTTTGCTGGAACAGGCCCAAATGTGAATCATGTATGCAATGTGACTTTCAATAAGTGCGTGATATATAGACTTCAGTAGTGCTCGAGAAACTTTGTATTTTACTCGGCTTAGAACTCCTATAGCTGGAATTATTTTTCCACCAATAGCTTTGACATGATCATCCCATGAGAGTAGCTCATCAATGACTAATCCCAAAAATTTGGTAGATTTAACTCGGGGTAGACATTGGTCGTGGAAGAATAATTGCATGTCCAAAGGTAGGTTGTAGGAAGGCTTGTGAAAGACGATATAGTTAGTTTTACTTAAGTTAACTGTTAGACGGTTTTCATGCATCCATGATAGAATCAGATGTGCATCTTCCTGCATTTTCTGTTCGAGTTCATGGACAGACTTTCCAACATAGAATACATTGGTATCATCAGCAAAGAGGGATATTTTACCGTTTAAATTTAGTCTACCAATGTCGTTGATAAATATTAAAAATAATATTGGGCCTAAAACAGATCCCTGTGGCACCCCAATAGTAATAGCTTGGCAACTACTCTCAGCATTCATGCAACTAACAAATTGTTCCCTGTCTTTAAGGTAATCTACAAACCAGTGAAGTGCAGTTCCTCTCACACCAGCTGATTCTAATTTATGAATCAGTAGAGAGTGATCCACAGTGTCGAAAGCCTTTTTTAAATCTATAAATAAACCTGAAGCAAGCAATCCTGAATCTAGAGCCTCTTGAAGTCTAACAATAATATCTTCCACTGCATTGTTTGTGCTAGAGTTGGGAATGAATCCATACTGATGCTTATAGAAATAATGGTTACGAAGAAGAAATTTTAGTAGCCGGTCCTTCACTACCTTTTCTAATATTTTAGAAATAACAGGAAGTATTGAGATAGGTCTATAATTATTAACATCATGTTTATCTGATCCCTTATAGATTGGTACTACTCGGGCCACTTTTAACTTCTTAGGAATTTTCCCTTCGCTCAAGGATTTATTTATTAATTTTGTGATATACGGTACTAACTGATGAAACAGGGTCTTAATTATGTTATTATTTAAGCCAGAAACATCCAAACTACTACTTTTTTAAGATCATTAATTATTCGTGAGACTTCAATTTCATCTGTGGGCTCAAGAAAAATAGAGTTGACAGGTCCTGTTACTGATTTGGTGCAATCGTTGATAGGAATTTTATCGGCAAGTGACTTACCAATACTTGTAAAATGTTCATTAAAAATTGTACAGACTTCAGTTGGATTTGTAACCAAATTACCATTTACTTCCAGGTTAATATTACTATTATTATTGGCTTTGGTATCTGTAGATAATATTTCATTGATAATTTTCCAGTGATTATTTGTGTTGTTTAATCTATTCAAAAAATATGCATTTTCTAGTTCTCTTCTCATTTTTGTTACTTTCTTACAGTGTGCATTATAGTCTGCAATTAGCTCCTTTGACTGATACTCACATCCAGATCTTACTCTGATTTGCTGCCTTTTTAGTTTACTATATAACCTGTTCTTTTGATCAATTAGCTTTAAAAAATCTGGAGTTACCCATGGACAAGATGGCCTTAATCTTCCACTTGTATTATGACTCGATCTTAGGTCCCTAGTCTCACTGTTGACGTTTTCCAAATAATAGATCAATTTGTCCACTATTATTTCACAGCTATCATCATCCTTGATCTCTAATGGATTAACAGACATAAAATAATCCATGGCTTGTAAATTCCATCTTTGCATTTGCTTATGCCTTTTATGAACTTGAGCAGTACCAGTAATAGGAATTTCAAAGTCGCATACTAAAAGGTTGTGGTCACTAAAATCACTGAATACATTATACAGGTTGCAACAATACTGTTTGTTAATATAGATATGATCTATCAAGGTAGCACTATCAGTTGTAACTCTGGTCGGATATATTGTATTACATGCATTCTGGTTGAAACAAACACATAATTTATCAAGTTCTTCAGCTAGACGATTTTGTCCTAACTTATCTATATTTATATCTCCAACTGTAAAGCATGCTTTATTACTATACTTCATCCAAGTATCCTCAAGAATTTTAAGAAATTCAGTGCCATGATTCACATTCGGGTTGTAGCAAGCTAAAATTTGGAAATCCTTACTAAAACCGATTACCTCAACAAGCAATAGATTATAGGGTGTTTTAGTATCATTAATAGACATCACTATATTTGCCTTAAGAGGCCTTTTGATGAAAATAGCTATCCCTCCCCCTCTAGTATTAACTCTTGAACAAAAGTAACCGTCATATCCATTTACATTGAAATATTTCTCCTCTTCGAGACATAACCATGTTTCAGTCAATACTATAATATCCGGGAAATTTGCTTCGGTTATAATAAGGCTGTTGAACTGACTCCATTTATTCCTTATACTCTGACAGTTTGAATATAAAATTCTAAATCCGTAAGTAATTCCTTTTAGTTCTTTTAAGTTATCTACCTGTTTTTCTACAACTTCCATAGAAATGATGTGAATTACAAGGTTTCCAAAGTGAGAATATCCTCAATACTTTTTACGTGAGTAATTGGGGATAACTCATCCTTCCTTATAAAGACTTTCCCTTCCCTTGACCAAACAAATTTGTAACCTTTCTGCCTTAGGTCCTTTGCTCTTTTGAGAAGGCCTTTAGATTTAGGAGTTAAGTGTTCATTTATATAAACAGTTTCTCCTCCTGTGCATCCACTAACATCCGATGAGGACAGTCGCTGTACATTACGTCTTGCTTTAATTAGGTCAAGCTTCTTCCATCTGTTAACAAATCTTACCACAATGGGTCTGGGAATTGACCTATTAGCTGACGGAATCCGATGTGCAATGTCTATTTCCTCTTTGGCAATCTCGCAGCCCACAGCTTTTCCTATGTTTGACACAATGGAGTATACATCTTCTTCCCGCTGTTCAGGCACTCCTGCAGTTTATTTTGGAACACAAAGAAATCATCAACGTACAGAGCAACAAAAATTACAGTATTGCCGATACTCTTTCTGTAAACACATGCCTCATTATGACTGTTTGTGTAGCCCGAAGCAGACAGAACTGTATGAGCCTTTCTGTGCCACATATGTGTAGCCTGCTTTAGTCCATAAATGGCCTTTTTGAGCAAACAAACCTGGTCTTCCTTTCCCTTCACCTGGCTGACACATAAATATTTCCTCCTGTAACTCTCCATTGAGAAAAGCAGTCTCAATGTCTAGATGATCAATCTGTAAATTTAATTCAACCGTTAAAGCAAACAACATTCTGAGTGTGCCATGCCGCACCACTGGTGAGAATGTCTCAACAACGTCAATGCCAAATTGCTGTGTAAAACCCTTTGCAACCAACCTTGCTTTATATTTTACAACATCACCATTTGTATTACACTTAGCTTTAAACACCCACTTATTCTGTACAATGTTTTTACCTTCTGGCTTAGGAAATAAAACCCACGCCTTATTAACCATCATGGAATCCATTTCGCACTTCATGGCTTTATGCCATTCCTTAGAGTAAGGTGATGACAAGGCTTCACTTACTGTACATGGTTCACTTTGAGTGTAATGCAGAATGTAATCAGGATATTGTCTTGGTCTTCTTTCTCCCTGGGGGTAGCGACGCGCTTCCTCATTGTGCTGTGATGGATTATCTTGATGATCAGGTGCAACTTCCACTTCTTCATTATGCTGTGGAGCTGGATCTGGAACATCCCTATCACATGCAGTCAATAGTGGTTTACTGACTTCAGTGGTTAGGGGTATTATTGTATTCCCTGGTACCATTAGAGGATCTGTTAGAGCGGAGAAAGACATCTCATCAAAAATCACATCTCTCGCTGTGATTAATTCATGGGTTACTGGATGCAGGAGCCGGTACGCCTTTTTCTCATCCGAGTATCCAACAAATACCATTCTCTCAGTCTTGGGATCAAGTTTTCTTCTCAGTTGATCTGGAATATGAACGTAGGCATTACATCCAAACACTTTTAAGTACGTCAGGTCTACTTTCTCACCAGTCCACATTTGTTCTGGTGTTGAATTTGGTGTTTTCCGTGCAGTAGACCTGTTGACAAGATATGCAGCTGTATTGACAGCTTCTGCCCACATGCGTTTGTCACAAGCTGCACCTTGCATCATAGCGAGTGCTCTCTCATTCAGAGTCCTGTTCATGCGTTCTGCAGTTCCATTTTGCTCTGGTGTGTACCTTACTGTTAGCTAATGCTTGATGCCACGCTGTTTGAAAAACTCATCCATAGCTTTATTACAATACTCTCCACCATTGTCAGAGCGTATGATCTTGATTTTCCTTTCACACTCAATTTCAACAGAATTTGCAAATTGTTCAATGATTTCTCTTACCTCACTTTTCTTTTTTAGAAAAGAAGACAAAAACCTTCCTCGTATGGTCATCGATGAAGGTGAGAAAATATCTGGCTCCTCCCCAGGATTCCTCAGGCATCGGTCCACACAGGTTACTGTGCAACAGGTCCAGTCGGTTCTTGGCACGATGCTTGGTGGTCTTGAAGGGCTGTCGAGCTTGTTTCCCTTCTATACATGGAACACAGAGTTGCCTTTCACCCGAAAAATCAATACCGGTAGCCAAACCATTTTTTAACAAGTCCATCTCCACGTGATTGAGATGGCCTAACCTTTTGTGCCACAATTCTCTAGAATTAGAACTTTTTGAACAAACACTTTTAGCATCACTTAAACAAGACACTTCTGATGCATTTGCACTTACAGAACCTGAGTTATTTAAGATATAAAGTCCATTTGACTCTTCATTCAATAATTGCACATCACCTGTAACTTGACAGTCACTTGAAACACTTTACAACGTTCTTCATCAAAAACAATTACATGCCCCTTTTTAACAATACTGTTCACAGAGAGCAAGTTTGCTGTAAGGTTAGGTACATACATAACATCGCTCACCTTTGTAAAAACATTTGCTTGTACTGGAACATCACCTATGCCGCCACTATATAGTTTACAATCGTTTGCTACGGTGACTTCATATCCAACCTCCCTTTTATCATCAAATTTAGACATCCAATCCACTCTACCAGTCATGTGTTTGGAGGCTGCGGAGTCCATGTACCAGCTGTCTGCTGAGTGGGTATCAACTCCAAGTGCTGTGAGCAGAGCCCTACCCTTCTTCTTTTCTTCTTTCTTCTCTAGTGGCTTGGCATCTGCTTGATGTGCTGCTGTCTTGTTTTGGTGTTTGCAATCTTGTTTCCAGTGTCCAGTTTTGCGGCAGTTCCAACAGAATGGTTTCTTGGGTTTAGTATTCTTGAATCCACTCCTGTTGGTGTAGAGCGCTGTTTCTTTGCTGGAGCAGTGTTTGTCTTCCTGTAGCAGTTTACATTTCACAAAGTCACTAGTCAACTCTACGTCTGAATTTTCCAATGCCATAATCATAGGTTCATAGTCATCAGGTAGTCCCTGCAAGAGCAAGTCATCTAGAAATTCATCATCAAGTGGTTTTTTAACTGCTGCTAGCCGCTGGGAGAGCCCCAAAACTGTGGTGACATATTCTTCCATAGTCTTGAATTGTTCAAGCTTGGTGGAACACAGTTGGCGAAGAATTCTTATGTGCCTGTTGGCGCCTTTATCTTCATATGCCATCTCGAGCGAATTCCATGCTGCTTTCGCCGTTTTTGCTTCCATGACGTACGGAAAAAACACTCTTTTCCACCATAAGGTTAATCTTGCACAAAGCACGTTCGTCGCGCCGTACCTTAACCTCTGCGCCCCTTTTATCATCGTCTGCATAACCAGATATGCACTTCCAAAGATCATCGTGCATAAGATAATTCTTCATCTGGAAACGCCAGTCAATGTAATTTTCTCTCCCCTTCAGTTTCTCGAAGTTATAAAGAGAACCGGTGCTGGATTCCGCCATGATGCACACACGTATTGCGCGCGATCACAGTTTTATTAATTCAAATAGAATTACACTGGTCAGAAAACTATACACTCGTCAATGATCCTGCTGGAGCCCATAACCTGTAGGAGTAGATGGCAGGAGAAAGACGTCTAGGCGTATATGCAGTGTCTGTTAGGTAGTCAGCCCGAAGGCTGGTTGGATCCTCAAAAAGTACCGCCGTTACGTTATGTGAGTAGATACCCACAAAAACCCAAGGCAGCGCTATTTTGAGGCGTTCTAGGCAAGAAGAGGAGTGAGGTAGTTTGCCATTGCTTTCGTCACTGAGTCAGAACAGTAGTCCTAACCCTATGAGTAGAACCTTTCACAGCATTCACAGACACTGACTGTGCCCCGAATGCCATTACTAAGCACCACCCATACCTCAGTAGCTTCCATATAATCACAGCCATGAGTGAGACTGAGACATCGGTGAAAAGCCACCTTTTACTCTAGCCTGTGCCAACTGACAAATGCAAATGTACTGTATTCATCAAGAGATGGCAAACAGACCAGTATATGCAGTATACATGTTTAATACGAACCAACGAACTGAACAACAAGGTTACAAACAGGCGTATATATACAAAAACATACAAAAGAATCAACGAGAACATTCTCGTATCTAGAACCGCCACCAATGACGTTGCGCTTCCTGGCGCTGAATTTAAACCATAGATCAGCTGTTGGGTTACATATTTCTAACATGGATCACCTTCCATTTCAATTGTAAAATCATAGGTGGGCTCCTAGGGAGTCCTTCCCGTTATTGTTCTGGTGCTCCTGGGTGTGGTTTTTAGGCTTTTGGTCACCCATATATATGTATGTATGTATAGATCTTGTTTCCGTTATTCCTCATATTTGGCGTGTGCGATAACTATATAAATTTAGCAATCAGTGCTAAATATCAGCTCCGATAGTGAAGAGGATAATGTGGACATCAGTTTCAATGTGACAAACGAAGTCCAAGAGATTAGTGGTTTTTGAACATATGGACCCATTTGCTGCGGCATTTTACTGCGATGGCTACTGTAGTATATTCCCAGCCGGATAGTATTGGGCGAAGAGGCTTTTGTGTCCAGCAACGCAACCCAAACAACAACAACAACAACTTACAAAGAAAACCTTCTTCATTGAGGAACTTAAAATAAAATTTCAACCACCAACAACACCAGCCTCAGAAAAACACCTAATTGATAGGAAGGAGAAACAGGAAAATATCTGGGAAGAATTCTACAGCACTGACGCAATGGTAAACAGGGAATGGACAACCTACACTCTGAGGCACACGGTGACTCGTTTCGCTGTACTTACATGGGTTCCATCATTTGATATGCTAATAAGTAAAGTCTTTTCATTCACCGGACGAACGTGCTTTTGTGAATTCTGTGATAAGCAATGCGGAAGATATCATCTACGGGACTGTTCGAAAAGATCAAGATCTATCACGAGTTATAGTGAAGGAAATTAAAATGTATTTATATACTGTATAAATTGACCATTGGCTGTAATAAATCTATTAATTAATATTCTTTGGTTTCCCTCCCCATATTCTTTGGAGTTTCCACTTGTTTCCTCTTTGGTGTGAATGCTATTCTTTGGTAGCCAAGGGCCAAGGGTAAATTCTTTGGTTAAGGGAAGGGAGATTATGGTGTGAATGTCAGGTTTGGGGCACTCAATTGTGAAAAATCTGATCAGTGTTAGTCTGAATTTCCGAAAAAGTGTTTTTAGATATCTTTATGCAGCCTCTCCTCGTGCGTCTTTAGAAAACATGACTGCAAAAAACCTGTCTTCCTTGACTCAGAATGAAATCAAGAACTTCCTCGATTCTTTTGATACTGTATTGACTGATTGTGATGGTAATATGGCATTTTATCATCGTATATAAGTCTTATAAGGCATCTCCAAGCTTGCAGTAGGCATACCAGTACCGAAATAGGGTTTTAACGAAGCACAATAATTTTGATTAGGTTGTCTTGAGTATGCTGCACTGGTATGGTCTGACATTCCTGGAATTCCAGTGCTTGTAATTTGCAGATGCATATTTTCAATGACTGTGTCATATACAGGGGCAGATGGCCTCGTTGGTTCCGCCCCTTTAAACCTCATTAACTACTACTAGTCATACGTTTTTATTGATGGGCCCATGTTATTGTTCCTTCAACGACTGCAATTGTCTGTTGCCAATGTATGGTACACAAAGTACGCAACACAGGTTGTGTAGCGAGCTAAACGGGAAACTATTGGCTTACGAAGTAGAGCGAAATACTATTGGCTTCTGTCTGGCCGAAAATTACTGTATGCATTGCAAGTAAGGGGCTCTGGAGCGTTTGACCCATGTTAGGTTCGTTTTTCTATTTAAAGCCTTCTGAACTTAGAAACAAGGGGCACATGACCTCGCTGTTCTGCCCCTTAAAACTACATAGAAATACAATGAATTGAGCGCAGCTTAAAACAAGCACCACACTGCTGTGCTTACCGTATGCATGGGGTTGCCCTACAATGGCTGACACAACTGAAATTTCACTATATAGGCCTAAGTCTTGTTCTAAAAAGGGGATGGTGGGTGGGTTATAGATAGAGGAGGAAGAAAGATCGGTAGCGCTGCACACCGTGAGAATATGTGTATAAAAATCATTAGTAATGAAATTAGCCAAAGTACCTGTAGTAATGGTGTCTGGAGATGATATATTAATAGATGTTGACTCGTCCGCTGTCATAGACCCACCCAACCATCCCAAACAGCGACACTACTTATATAGTTGAAATGAAGTATCTGGTAGACATCTTGTCACTATGTCAGGAATGCCAACCCCGCGCGTTTGGTAGGCTACTATCTCGCACTGTGTATACAAAGAAACAAAAGAGCTTCGATAATGTAATTTATAATTGCGCCAAATCCAAATCGTCAGTCGTACTTTAACCATGCATTGTGTGGCATGTGAAATTACTTCATAAATTGTATCTTATTAATGTTTTACATACAAAACCAAACCTAACCTGGGGCTTAGGCCCCAGACCCCCTTGCTTGTGGTACTAGCAGTAATTTTCGGCCAGGCAGTAATTACCTAACCTAGTAGCGGACATAAATTCTATCTTATTAATGTTTTACATACAAAAACAAACCTAACCTGGGGCTTAGGCCCCAGACCCCCTTGCTTGTGGTACTAGCAGTAATTTTCGGCCAGGCAGTACCTAACCTAGTAGCGGACATAAATTCTATCTTATTAATGTTTTACATACAAAAACAAACCTAACCTGGGGCTTACGCCCCAGACCCCCTTGCTTGTGGTACTAGCAGTAATTTTCGGCCAGTCAGTACTTTACGTCTTTACGTGTGAAATGGTGAATGGTGAATTTTGTATGCGACATGTTGGTAACGTAGTCACATTTCCGTCTGTCGAGTGTCCAAGATGGCGTCCGTAGTGAAACGAACACGATAAAAATTATTTATTTTCGTAAAAAAAACACATTATTGAGGTGCGGCAGTTGTAGTTGAGATTGTGAAACGACTCCCAACAACTCCAAGAAAGGTATGTAAATCATAAATTCTATATTTTTAATAATATACCTCGTTAAAAGTTACGAAAAGGCATATTCTCACGGCGTGCAGAATTACCGAAAGATCTATTACGACATCATTTCCACAATTATTATTTGTCATTACACAAGGTATTTCGGCTAGTTTTAAGTAGTTTGTACGTTCATCTCTCCGGAAGCGTTCACTTACCAACTTATCTATGCTTATTTGCAGACACTAATTTCACAATTAGGGTCCCTAATTGTTATGCAATATTTAGCTGATTTCTACGGAATCAACTGTCTTGTTCCAGTGCAGAGGTAGATGACCTGGACGGTATGCCCCTAAAACATCACCTCATATTCCAACTTGTAGCACAGCATTTTCAATATGCAAGGAATTAGAAATTTTATCATGATACTTTTTCCGAAACATAAAAACAGAAGTTGGTGCTTTTCAGTCGGTCAACATGATTGTACCCAAATGAGATGGGTTATTCCCTAATCCTGCAAATAAATTAAGCTTACATGCTATTAATAAATACACTTGGATGACCAGTTTCGATCGTCAAGCGGTCATCATCAGATCCATTACATATAGGCTAGGCTATAAAGTCTCGTCTGAAAGTATGGGTGAAAATATTTACAATATGTACACTTATTTAGTTGCAGTATTAGTTGAGATAGTTCAACTCGTCATCCAAGTGTATTTATTAATCTCATGTAATTTGTTTAGGATTAGGGAATAACCCATCTCATTTTAGTACAATTGTGTTGACCGACTGAAAAGCACCAAACTTTTGTTTACTAAGGCAATACTGAAAAATGGCTTCAAACAACCCCCGTGTGGGTGCGGGATAGAATACACCCATGGTATGCCCTGCCTGTCGTAGGAGGCGACTAATAGGGCCGACACGGTCGAATAACTTGCCAGTGTTTAATTTGTTAAGACCCCCTGTGGATGGGGAGGGCAGAATTCATCCACGGTATCCCCTGCCTGTCGTAAAAGTCAACTAATAGGGGGCCCTCTTTAAGGTCGATTTTGAATTTCTGGTCCCAGTTCTGGTTTGACCCATAGAAATAAACATGCATGCTGTAGGGGAAGGGCCACCAACTTGGCCATCTGGCCAGAAAGCCTAGATGGTACGCCCCATCCTGTCAGATGGGTACGCCATGTACCCTTTCGGTAGTATCCGCCTTACAAAGAAGATAACTTTGAAAGAATAATGAATTCTCGCTCTTGTCAAACGTCAAGGCGAGAAAATTCTCGCCTTGACGTTTGACAAGAGCAACAAGGGGACATGAGTGGACCCACGATGACGCAATGGGGACAGCGGACCGCAGCACCGGCCCAATTCAGGAGTTCTGATGCGCCTAGGCCTTAGTTATGCAATAAAGTATCTTCTTTGGAGCGTCGAGCGGGACTGTAAATAATATTTCTTTATTCTTTGTTCTTCATTTATTTTGTATGAACTTGTACATGGAAAGTTTTTCCATTGTGTAGTTTGTTGGACAGGCTGAGGAAGGGGGAGTATTTACCCCCGAAACTAGTCCCTGTAAGTAATAGTAATAAACAGTATTGAAGGCGGAAAATCCATTATTCTTTCAAAGTTATAGTTACGTCAATACGGACCTGAATAATCGACATTACAAAGAAGATCCCTGCATGGCTGAATATTGGAGCTGTACAAATCACTGTGCATGTCGAGGGGGAAGTGCCTGTTCGAAGCACTGGGACCCCGGGCAATACCTGCTATGCCAGGTAGGTATTGCCTTGGCTGGGTGGCGCCCACAGTGATGGCCCCCGTTCGGAGTGGGCAGTATTCGGGGAGGATTTTTCCCGGATGCCGAAGCGCTCAAGGAATTCTCTACAATGTGGCACCCTTGAAGTTGGAAAACATCTCATGGTATATACACCTTGGGATGAAGCATTTTTGAAAAGGTTCCCGGTTGACAGTGCTCTCGTTATGTGGTAGCTACCTGAACCGACGGGGATACATTTCACATGGTGAAATCTATCGTGTTCTCTGAGGAAATCGAAGATAAATTCGGTAACCTTGACGGGATCCAAAAGCTACGCAACGGTCAGCTTTTATTGATGACCACTGGTAGTGATCAAACCGAAAAGTTGCTGAAATGCGACCATTTCGGTGCGATCCCAGTAAAGATCGAAAGGCACTAGATGCTGAACGAGATCCGTGGAGTCATCTTCCATCGCAATCTCGTTCTGAATTCCGATGATGAACGGTTGAGTAACTTAAGAAACGTGGGATCACCAGGAAGATTGGCGATAAGGTGGCATGGGTGCCTTTATACTCCATTTCGAGGGGTCCGTTCTACCTAAGCAGGTTAAAGTGACATCCTATCGCTGCGATGTCAGAGCGTACATACCACCACCGATGCGATGCTACCAGTGTCAGCAGTTCGGACAGGTGTCTTCCCGCTGCACATCAAATGCTGTGTGCAAGGATTGTGGGAAGGCTGTTCACGAAGGTGAAAAGTGCTCACCTCCACCTGTATGCAATAACTATTCGAGCTTCCATGCTCCTAAATCGAAGGATTGTCCAGAATTCATCAAGGAACCCAAGATTCAGGAGCTGAAGACACTGGAAGGACTTGCATAATACGATGCTAGAAAGAAGTTTCGTGAAATGAATTCTCAATTTTCAGCCTCATATGCATCTGTCTCTACTCCAGCGATAAAACCTGCAGTCCATGCACCTCAAGTGATACCATCTCTAGATTAACGGTCACGTTAAACTACAAGCTTCCTTGCTTCAAGTTATACCTCTCAGAGTAACATCAAATGTCAGTTCGGTAGAACCAGGTAAACTAACCGCGACTAAACCTAGCCCGAAGGAGGACCTGGAACCTTCTTTGGCCCTCAAATCTAATTCGCCTGTTAAACCATCCCAACAGGCGCCTTTGGAGAAGGAAACTTCTCCGAAAATGTCACCGAAAAAACCTTCTCCGACTCGGAAGGAGAAGAAACCTTCACAGACCCAGGCTGGAGCATCTACCAGCCCATCTAAAATGAAAGCCAAGCCGGCGGATAGGAGAGACAAGGTTAAAGGCCGTCTCTCCTGTCCTCCTGCAGACAAGGTGGCACAGTCACATGCTGTCCTTCCCGCTCCCAACACCATCAGTGGAGCGGTGCCAGCAAGTGCTGCATTGTTTTGCAGGGGGGAAGGGCCCAACTACTTCCCCGAATAGACGTCAACGTCGTGCAAGGAAAATTAATGGACGTGCCGGGGACGAACTCCCAGTTTTCGGACCGGAAAAGGTCCCTCGTCACCGCTCTCGTTCTTCAGCAAGAGCGAGACTAGGAACATCCGACGGGAACCGAGCGCCCCCTCCATTTTCTTCGTCCTCCGACTGAGATGTGGAGATTGAGGTGTGTTCTCCTACCCTATCACCTCCTCCTAAGGATGGGGATGATTGGCAAACGGTAATGCATAAGTAGACGACTATCCTCTACTTAAGTCCACACTATGGCACTATTACAATGGAACTGTAATATCTATTTTCGACATCTCGCTGAAGTACGCCAATTAATTTCTCAGTTTACGGCAACCATTGTCTGTCTTTGGGATTCCAGGTTTCATCCTGGACATGAGACAACAATGCATCACTTCAAACTCTTCTCCAAAGACCGGGTGGACGGAGCTGTGGCCACCGGTGGCGTCTGCACTCTCGTCCACTCTAGCCTCTTTAGTGAAGAGGTGCCGTTGCGTACTCGGCTAGAAGCAGTTGCAGTTCGTACTACGTTTGCCAGTAATGGCAACAGTATGTAACGTGTACATCCCGTCTGATTCTCAACTCGAATACAACCAGCTGGTGGGTCTAGTCTCTCAGCTTCCCCCTCCTTTTCTCCTTCTTGGAGATGTTAATGCCCACAACACCATCTGGGACTCCGCTACCACTAGCGGTAGAGGGAGAGATTTTGAGAGACTGATCCGACGGCAGTTCCTGTGTTTGTTGAACACGGGAACCTACGCACTTCTCTATTGCACACGGCACTTTTTCGAGTGTCGACATCACCTTGTGCAGTCGTGCGCTGGTTCCCCTGCTACAGTGGGGTGTACACGACGACCTTTGTAATAGTGACCATTTCCCTATTATCGTTATTCTTCCGAACCAGAGTTACCAAGTCGATGGCTTCTTCGTCGAGGTGATTGGCCAACTTTCACAGCACGTGCGGTGTTTGCCGAATATACCTTTGAGAGAGTCGATGATCATACCATTCACATAACGAATGGTATTTTGGCTACTGCAGAGGAAACAATTCCTTCCTCATCCGGCAGAAAGCATGTCCCTTGGTGGGCAGCTGAGATTGCAGCAGCCAATAAAGATCGTCGACGTGCTTTCAAATGCTATCGGAGGCAAAACACCATGGTGAACCGTATCACCTTCAAAATGATGCGTGCTAGAGTCCGATATCTAATTCGGGAGCGTAAGAAAACGACTTGGGAAAAGTATGTGTCGACCATGACGACGCATACTCCTTCATCTCTAAGCTTTGTCGGATCTCCGGACTCCCGACATCACTGTCGATACCCGGAGTCTCCATCAATGGAGACATCATCACGGACTATTTCGCCGTTGCCAACAGTATAGGATCGCACTTCTCCGATGTATCCTGCTCTGAGAGTTACGATCCTACATTTCTGACTCTGAAGCGGGAGGCAGAGGCTCATCCCTTGTCCTTTGCCACTGCTGCTTTGGGGTCCTACAATGTACCATTCTCTGAATGGGAACTGCGCAGTGCGTTTGCACTGTGCAGGGATACGGCTCCTGGACCGGATAACATACATAATTAAATGTTAAAGCATCTGTGCGAATCCAGTATAAAACAACTCTTGGTCCTCTTCAATCGTATATGGATTAAAGGGGAGTTTCCATCCCAATGGCGAGAGGGGATCGTGATACCGATTCCCAAGGCTGTAAAGGATCCCAAGTTTGTAAGCAGCTATAGGCTCATTTGTCTCAGAAATGGCCTATGTAAGCTGCTGGAGAAGATGGTGAACCTTCAGCTGGTGTGGTTCCTGGAAGAGAGAGGTCTCCTGTCTGAGTACCAGTGTGAATTTCGCACCCATAGGTCCACCACCGACCATCTGGTGTGACTTGAGAGAGCCATACAGGAGGTATTCCTCCGAAAGCAGCACCTAGTCACGGTTTTCTTTAACCTTTCTTTGACCTCAAGGAAGCCTACGACACCACATGCCGCTACGGGATCCTTTCCACCCTTTACAAGTGGGGATTCCGTGGTAATCTACCGACCTTCATTGCGAATTTCATGTCCGTCCGACTTCCATGTAAGGGTCGGTAGGACATTATCGCAATATTATACCCAAGAAAATGGAGTTCCTCAGGGTTCTGTGCTGTGTGTCACCTTGTTCGCGATTGCCATTAATGGCATTGTTGCCGCCGCCGGGTCCACGGTAGTTCCATCGCTGTATGTAGACGATTTAGCACTGCATTACAGCTCTGGAAGTATGGCAGTCGTGGAACGGCAATTGCAGCTAGCTATCAACCGGGTCGACAGGTGGGCTCACGACCGGGGTTTTCGTTTTTCAGCAGCAAAACCCTTCGTCGTCCATTTATGTCGGCTCCGGAGGCTACAATTACACCCTGACCTACCTACATCTCAGGGATGCTGCGTTGCAGTTGGTTGACGCTTATCGCTTTCTGGAGCTCCATTTTGACAGCAAATTAACGTGGTAACTAAAAACGGCGTGTTCCAAGAAACTGAACATGCTCATGTTTCTTAGTAGTTCTACATGGGGGCTGACCATGCGGTGCTGCTACGGTTATACCAAGCCCTCGTCCTGTCCCGGCTAGACTGGTTCTGCGACGTACGGTTCAGCAAGGCCGGCAACCTTGAAAATGCTGGACAGTATCCACCATAGTGGCGTTAGGCTGGCTACCGGTGCCTTTTAGAGTAGCCCTATACCCAGCCTACTCGCAGAATCGGATGTTCCACCTCTAATTTATATACACTTGCATATGCTGCCAATGTGCGTCAAATGCTGCAACACCCGAGCTATCGAACTCTCTTCGGTTCCCAATACCACCAGAGGTCTGCCAACCAGCCTCGTGCCACTCGGCCGGTTGGTATTAGACTTGATAGCTCGTGTACTGAAATAGGAGTGGTTGTAGGTCCCTGTATGATCCGGACATCTAGCAAGGTGCCTCCGTGGCAAGTCCCGCGTCCGGAAATTCGGTTAGATCTTCACCGAGGTCCTAAGGTGAACACGGATGCGTCCGTTTACCAGAGGCAGTTCCAAAGCATAGTTCACCAATTTCCTGACGCTAGCATTCTCTACACGGATGGTTCGAAGGTAGACGAGAAGGTGGGTTGTGCTTACGTTATTGATGGTGCAAATATCAAGATCTCTTTGCCTGAGGCCTGTAGTGTGTTGACTGCGGAGCTCGTTGCCATCTATGAAGCTCTGCAGTTTGCACTACGGCAGGACTCCCCAAACTACGGCCCAACGCTCTGCGCCGTTTCGCCAAAACTTTGAAACAACTCGTCATCATCATCATCATTTCCCCTTATCCAGCTCCTGCCGGGTCGGGGTATTTATGGCACTTCTCCACTTTCCTTCCACCATTCTTCTTCCACGATCTTGTCCCAGTCCAGATTTCTTTTTCTTACGCTGTTCTTCACTGAATCAATCCACCTTGTTCTAGGTCAACTAAATAATAATAATGTTATTGGTTTTACATCACGACGGCATGAGAGCCCCATTGCAAGCGCCTTATGATGGCCCTTATCATGTACTTAAACGACAAGAAACAAGTTATGTCCTCAAAATTAAAGGAAAGCCAACAACAATAGTCATTGATCGGCTTAAGCCGGCCTATTTACTAGTTAATGAAAACAACTCATGGCAGGCACAGTCACAAACAACATGATCTGGACAGTGAATGGAGGAGAAGAGGATACCCAGGAGGATACACTAGACGAAGTGGGAAGGAAAGAGACCGAGAGACAGGTGGCTGAAGGGGGTGGAAGAAAGCGTGAAGAAGAGAGGAGAAGACTGGACAAGGGTGGAGGCTGAGAGATGGTGGGAAGATAGAAGACGGAGAGGCTTGTGTTCCAACAGACCCGGCCAGTGGCTGGAAACTGTGCAAGATGATGATGAATGGTGACTTGTGCTACGGTGAACTGTCTGAACCGGACTAATAAGGCTCACGCCGACGACAAGAGTGATGTGCGTTTCTTCAATATAACTTACCGTACCGAAAGTTATAACCCACCAATGCTCGCTAACTCGTAGTCGCTCTGAAAGACGACGTGCGACTTGGCTTGCAAGAATTATTAGGAAATACCTTCAAGATGCCGATGTCGAGCCTTACACAAGAGTGTGTAGCATTCATTTTGTCCCAGGTAAACATAAAAACTGCCTCTTGAAGTGATTTTCCTGTTGTTTTTCCATTCTGCCTGTTGAGGTTATGGTTTGTTTACTCGATTATTCCAGGCTCACCTGCAGCTATTTGGGATAAAACCAATCCCGACTGGACTCCTTCTCACAGTCTCTGTTATTCCACAGCAAGTACTGCAAGTTGTTCTGAGTCTGCGCGCTATGACCGTGCAAAACAGAGAACTGCCGTGTGCATCCCCAGTTTATTAGGTACAGCATTCATTTCAGGTTCCGTATTGACCGTATTACAATTTAACACTTGGATTTTCCGCCAAATCAATACTTTTACTTATGTAAAAATTATAGGTACATGTTTCGGGGATCTTACTGTCCCCTTCTTCAGCCCTCCTTTGTTGTTACAAACATCGTGTCACATTCAACATCCCATAATAAAACAACAGAATACACAACATAAATTACACAACCACAACATATTAAAATTACTAGCTTAAAACTACACTTAAAATTCAATAAACAATCAAGGATAAAACTTGTGATGCACTTCGTATTATTCAGTCCATCAGTTCAATTTTGAATTTGTGTCCTGGGACACAATAAAATATACTTAAGCACTGCATATGTTTTGTCCACTTCGTTTTCGAAACATAAAATTCAATGCGATTAATCTATGGAGGAACTTGCTGATTAGACTACATCTAAGATTAGCCTATTGTCATTTTTACATGTGTTGTTTCAGGTAGAACATCAGGTATTATTGTGACCTATTCTATGATACTTAACAACATGTTATAGTAGAATGACTGTTGTTATGAATGACAGTCCAATAGAATTGATGCGGTTAATTCAAGGCTTCTTATTATGGCAATCTGACGGTCGGGTGCTTCAATTAATAATTTCATTAATATTGTGCTGGTCCTGAAATGAATGAATTGGGTTTTAGAAATAAAATCCCAAAAAACTAACGACTTAATAAGAACAAATCAATCGAATGCCTCGTCTTATTCATGAAACACTAAATAGCTCCAAACTATCTGAAGAAGAAAAACATCAGATAATGCCTT
Organism: Meconema thalassinum; assembly: GCA_946902985.2. Taxonomy (NCBI): domain Eukaryota; kingdom Metazoa; phylum Arthropoda; class Insecta; order Orthoptera; family Tettigoniidae; genus Meconema; species Meconema thalassinum. The sequence goes on along the minus strand of OX336390.1, from coordinate 11,964,978 downwards.
TCATAATTATGGAAAAAAAAAAAAAACTTTCTACGGAAATTAAAACATTACAAAGACTTACCGGACGTATGTGGCCTAGTCATTATCACAGCCCTCATAGAGGTCCACTTCAACTGAGCTACACCTTGCTATTGCCACAGCTGCTCGCTTGCAGTGAAACGGCTTGACGCGGCTGCGAGGAAAGGGGGAGGTTGGGGAAAGGGAGGGGATGGGAGGGGAGGGTTAAGATATATGGATCGAACCAAGAGGGGAGTGTAATTGGTGTAACGAAACGGAATGTATGAGAGAATACCTAATGTGGCGGGGGTTGTGAGGGTGGTTTGCGTTGTTTATTATTTAAGTAATCTGCTATTGTATCAAACAATTCGTTGGTTTCAAAATTAATTTCGTTTAAATTATTGCATTCATTAGACCTCTGGAATGTATTGATATGGATGAAAATGAAAATCCACAGCCTGCTTCCAGTCTCCGACCGGGTCAGGAATGGAATGAATGAAGCCCCCATCTAGCGGCGAGGATATGGACTGTGCCGGCTGCCGAGGCCTGACGCACTCCTCTGGGGCAATGATTAAATGAATGACAGATGAAATGAAATGATAGTGGAGAGTGTTGCTGGAATGCAATTTTGACAGGGAAAACCGGAGTACCCGGAGAAAAACCTGTCTGCCTCCGTTCTGTCCAGCACAGATCTCACATGGAGTGACCGGGATTTGAACCACGGACTCAGCGGTGAGAGGCCGGCATGCTGCCGCCTAAGCCACGGAGGCTCCATTGATATGGATGTTTTCCAAAATATTCATATAGCTGCCCTTAGACGCGTAATGCAAGATCGTGACGTCATTGTTTATGTCGGTAAACTTGTGTCCCGTTTCTTCCATGTGTGTAGCCATGGCTGAGAATTTTCTATGCTTAATGGCCGAAACATGCTCAGAGTAACGAGTGCGTATACTCCTACCTGTTTGTCCCGCGTAATTAGATTTGCAAGAGCTGCATCTTAGTTCATACACGCCCGATTTCAAAAACTTATCACAGCTGTTAATTTTGTTCGAGTTGAAAAATTTATTGGAGTTGGAATTATTAGTTTTGAAGGCAATGTTCATATTATACTTCTTGAGGATATTAGCTACTGTGTGTACACTTTGATCTATGTAGGTGAAAGTTGCAAACTTTTTCTTTTTTGAGTTCTCTCTGATTAATTTAGTTGTGGGTCTGTTTTTCAATTTATAGATTAGCCTATTGACATATTTATGGCTGTAACCGTTAACTTTAGCTATTTGGTGTATTATGTCTAGTTCTTGCTTCCGATCATGTTCAGAGGAGGGGATTTTTAACGCTCTATTGATAAGGCTTATGAACGTTGCGTTTTTGTGGCCTCCCGGATGATTAGAGTCCTGTCTTATGACTGTGTTCGTTTGCGATGGTTTCCTGTAAACTTTGTAATGCAGACGATTATCCTTTCTGGTCACCGTCAAATCCAAATAATTTATTTTATTGTTAACTTCTGATTCTATGGTAAATTTAATATTATTATCAATGTCGTTCAACTCGGCCATTATTTGTTCTATTGTCTGTGTTTGGTTATCAATAATAATAAAAACGTCGTCAACATATCTCCCCCAGAAAACTATTCCTTTAATTTGGTTGATAATTTTCTCGTGTTCCATGTGGTCAAGATAAATGTTAGCTAATATACCTGACAACGGGGAACCCATTGCGAGGCCTTCAGACTGTCTATAGATTTTCTTATTAAAAGTGAAAAAGTTATTGTCAGTGATGAAGGTTAAAATCGAGGTAAATTCTTCGATTTCAACTTTGGACAGTTCACTATTACTACTTAATCTATCGTGAATGATCTCGATCGTTTTACTAACCGGGATGCTCGTATACATATCTTTAATGTCGACTGAGTGTAAAGTATTATTTTCATTAAGTTTAAGGTCTATTGTTTTTTCACAAAAATGCATAGTGTTAATGAAGGAGCTGTTGGCCTTGAGCTTATAGTGTTTGTTAAGAAACTGTTGTGCAAATTTTGCTAGTTTGTATGTAGGACTATTCCTGAAGTTAACGATTGGTCTGATCGGAATATTTGGTTTATGGATTTTCGGGAGAGACCTCAGAGTGGGAATGCCGGGGTTCATACTTACAAGTTTGTTGGCGTGTCTCTCGTCTAAAACAAAGATGGTGTTCTTTAAAAGTGTTTTCAACCGTTTTTGAATGATATTAGTCGGGTCCTTTTTGATTTCCTTGAAACTGCCTGAATTTAAAAATTCAATTGTTTTGTTGACGTAATCGTCTTTGCTCATTAGCACTGTGGTATTGCCTTTATCTGCTTTAGTAATGATTATATTATTCTCATTGATTTTGGTAACGAGTTTTTTGAAATCGTTATTTAGGTTACGGTTTACTTTAGTATTACTCTTGTTTGAATTGATTATCTTCTTAATTTTCTTGTTAGTTTCAAATCTAGCGGCATTTTGTTCTTCAGCAGGAAGTCTCCTAATTGCTTCTTCTGTTTCGGCTACCAAAACGGTTAGATTATTCTTACTGCGATTTTGTTCCCAGTTGTGCTTGGGGCCTTTTTGGAGGATATCCAGGTCACTCTGGTGGAGAGTGATATTAGTCATGTTCTTAACAGGGCTTTGAAAAGTATTTTTTTTTTTACTTCTGGGGTGTTTTGGTTGAAAGGCGTTTTTTGTGCGTTAAGCAAATTCTGGAATTTGTTGTTTAAGGTACTGACCTTTCTGATAACGCGTGAGTGTGTTATATGACTTGCAATGATTTGGTATTTGTCCCATTCTTCCGTATCTATAGAGTTCGCTGCCTCTAAGTGGGCGCGGTATAAGGCATTACTGATGTTATCCTTCCTCATATAGAGGAACCTTATTTCGCGAATAAGAACTTTGTTGTTAACTATGAACTGTGTATGTCTTTCATACGGGTTGTAATACCCTTTTCTTTGATAACCTTTAAGATGTTGTGGAATTACTTTGTGTTTCCTGCATTAAGAAGATAATCAATTCAAACAAGAGTAATACTAAAGTAAACCGTAACCTAAATAACGATTTCAAAAAACTCGTTACCAAAATCAATGAGAATAATATAATCATTACTAAAGCAGATAAAGGCAATACCACAGTGCTAATGAGCAAAGACGATTACGTCAACAAAACAATTGAATTTTTAAATTCAGGCAGTTTCAAGGAAATCAAAAAGGACCTGACTAATATCATTCAAAAACGGTTGAAAACACTTTTAAAGAACACCATCTTTGTTTTAGACGAGAGACACGCCGACAAACTTGTAAGTATGAACCCCGGCATTCCCACTCTGAGGTCTCTCCCGAAAATCCATAAACCAAATATTCCGATCAGACCAATCGTTAACTTCAGGAATAGTCCTACATACAAACTAGCGAAATTTGCACAACAGTTTCTTAACAAACACTATAAGCTCAAGGCCAACAGCTCCTTCATTAACACTATGCATTTTTGTGAAAAAACAATAGACCTTAAACTTAATGAAAATAATACTTTACACTCAGTCGACATTAAAGATATGTATACGAGCATCCCGGTTAGTAAAACGATCGAGATCATTCACGATAGATTAAGTAGTAATAGTGAACTGTCCAAAGTTGAAATCGAAGAATTTACCTCGATTTTAACCTTCATCACTGACAATAACTTTTTCACTTTTAATAAGAAAATCTATAGACAGTCTGAAGGCCTCGCAATGGGTTCCCCGTTGTCAGGTATATTAGCTAACATTTATCTTGACCACATGGAACACGAGAAAATTATCAACCAAATTAAAGGAATAGTTTTCTGGGGGAGATATGTTGACGACGTTTTTATTATTATTGATAACCAAACACAGACAATAGAACAAATAATGGCCGAGTTGAACGACATTGATAATAATATTAAATTTACCATAGAATCAGAAGTTAACAATAAAATAAATTATTTGGAATTGACGGTGACCAGAAAGGATAATCGTCTGCATTACAAAGTTTACAGGAAACCATCGCAAACGAACACAGTCATAAGACAGGACTCTAATCATCCGGGAGGCCACAAAAACGCAACGTTCATAAGCCTTATCAATAGAGCGTTAAAAATCCCCTCCTCTGAACATGATCGGAAGCAAGAACTAGACATAATACACCAAATAGCTAAAGTTAACGGTTACAGCCATAAATATGTCAATAGGCTAATCTATAAATTGAAAAACAGACCCACAACTAAATTAATCAGAGAGAACTCAAAAAAGAAAACGTTTGCAACTTTCACCTACATAGATCAAAGTGTACACACAGTAGCTAATATCCTCAAGAAGTATAATATGAACATTGCCTTCAAAACTAATAATTCCAACTCCAATAAATTTTTCAACTCGAACAAAATTAACAGCTGTGATAAGTTTTTGAAATCGGGCGTGTATGAACTAAGATGCAGCTCTTGCAAATCTAATTACGCGGGACAAACAGGTAGGAGTATACGCACTCGTTACTCTGAGCATGTTTCGGCCATTAAGCATAGAAAATTCTCAGCCATGGCTACACACATGGAAGAAACGGGACACAAGTTTACCGACATAAACAATGACGTCACGATCTTGCATTACGCGTCTAAGGGCAGCTATATGAATATTTTGGAAAACATCCATATCAATACATTCCAGAGGTCTAATGAATGCAATAATTTAAACGAAATTAATTTTGAAACCAACGAATTGTTTGATACAATAGCAGATTACTTAAATAATAAACAACGCAAACCACCCCCACAACCCCCACCACATTAGGTATTCTCTCATACATTCCGTTTCGTTACACCAATTACACTCCCCTCTTGGTTCGATCCATATATCTTAACCCTCCCCTCCCATCCCCTCCCTTTCCCCAACCTCCCCCTTTCCTCGCAGCCGCGTCAAGCCGTTTCACTGCAAGCGAGCAGCTGTGGCAATAGCAAGGTGTAGCTCAGTTGAAGTGGACCTCTATGAGGGCTGTGATAATGACTAGGCCACATACGTCCGGTAAGTCTTTGTAATGTTTTAATTTCCGTAGAAAGTTTTTTTTTTTTTTCCATAATTATGAAAGGCATTATCTGATGTTTTTCTTCTTCAGATAGTTTGGAGCTATTTAGTGTTTCATGAATAAGACGAGGCATTCGATTGATTTGTTCTTATTAAGTCGTTAGTTTTTTGGGATTTTATTTCTAAAACGCAATTCATTCATTTCAGGACCAGCACAATATTAATGAAATTATTAATTGAAGCACCCGACCGTCAGATTGCCATAATAAGAAGCCTTGAATTAACCGCATCAATTCTATTGGACTGTCATTCATAACAACAGTCATTCTACTATAACATGTTGTTAAGTGTCATAGAATAGGACACAATAATACCTGATGTTCTACCTGAAACAACACATGTAAAAATGACAATAGGCTAATCTTAGATGTAGTCTAATCAGCAAGTTCCTCCATAGATTAATCACATTGAATTTTATGTTTCGAAAACGAAGTGGACAAAACATATGCAGTGCTTAAGTATATTTTAATGTGTCCCAGGACACAAATTCAAAATTGAACTGATGGACTGAATAATACGAAGTGCATCACAAGTTTTATCCTTGATTGTTTATTGAATTTTAAGTGTAGTTTTAAGCTAGTAATTTTAATATGTTGTGGTTGTGTAATTTATGTTGTGTATTCTGTTGTTTTATTATGGGATGTTGAATGTGACACGATGTTTGTAACAACAAAGGAGGGCTGAAGAAGGGGACAGTAAGATCCCCGAAACATGTACCTATAATTTTTACATAAGTAAAAGTATTGATTTGGCGGAAAATCCAAGTGTTAAATTGCATCCCCAGTACCGTGTGACCTCGAGCCAAGAGGAATTCCGCAGTGTTCGTGTGAACACGGAAGAGATATCAGTTCAAGATGATTTTGTCTCCAATGGTGAAGAGATATTAAGTGGCTCTGAACTGCATTGTGAGAGCGAACCCTTATGTTTATTGGACAATAGGCTTTTGACCGAAACTGTGAGTGTGAATGCCAACGTCCCAGACATGGAGGTTAACTACAAGTCTCTTTAAGAATATGAAGATATACATAAAGTATGCAGGAGCTTACGAGATCAAGTAACAGACCTTGAGGCCCAGTGTAGTAGCATATCCTGAGCATCCGCAGTGAATTCTTACATTTTCAACTTCAATGCTATTGCTCCAAAGTGTTAGAAATGAAACTCCATGGCAGTTATTATTTGTGTTGTTCCTTACACATAATAAGCAATATATGATTCTGTAATAGAATTGAATTCCAGAGTAGTCTTTTGTTGTATGAAACAAAATCCTGTGGTTTACCGCTTTAGTCTGTAAAATGGTGTGAGTTATAAAATAAATACCAAGCCTCATACTTTTGTTTCAATTGAAATTTATTTCCCACAAATCTCCAGCAATCTGACATAAATGCACAAGTCAAAAGATCCAAATTTTACAGGAGATCAAAACATCAGAACACCATGTCTTAAACTCAACTTTGTTCAGTTCTAGTACGCTCTCTGTTGCACACCTTTCTGTCAAATGTAAGTGCTCTGATTGATTCTAGGTGAATATATACATAATGTAGTTTTCATTACAAGTAAATAACATGTCTATTATTCTGACATAATTACCGTATGTAAGCCCAGGCTAATGTTTAACGTTCTTTCTTTTCAAATAAAACAAAATTGTCTTGGTCTTCTCACAAGCCTCACTGCAGAACCACTTTTTCCTTGGTTTTGCAGTCATGCTAAGACACCTCTTATGGAATTCTTTAACCACGCAGTTCTTACCTTCACGTTGGCACCTTATCATGAGGTGCGGACGCGTGACTTACCTTGCCGAAAAGCACCACATGTTCTTCACCCGTGGGGGGGGAAAGTAGGCCACTAGTGAAGAAATTGTGGGATTCCAATGCCTCAGAGGTGAAATTGGTCCTCGTCACAAGGTAATCGGTCCGGTCCTTTGGCCACGCCTCCATATTTTCCCACCGAAGCTCGTACGGGTCCAAACCACAACTCATACCGGGCACGATCAAACTGAGTCAATTTCTTGATGTAATCCATAATTCCCGATAAAAAGATAGACACCACTCACTACAATGCTTTATTTACAAATGTGTCACACCAAGATGGCGGTGAGGCTGTGACGCTCGCGGCGGGGTGGTTGGAGCTTGCTTCGTGCAGCCCAAGAATTCTAATGCATTTCACGCCTCGGTTTTTGATCCGGGGATCTTAAAACTGAACTCACGGTCAAGACCTACGAATCGTTTCAACGAAGTCCTGTATGCGTTCATATTCAATTCTGCCAATTGTAATGAAACTTTGGTGAGTTATTGTGCACACTCCCACCACTGTTTCTGAATAGGTAAATCCATTTTACATAAGACGGCGCACGAATAGTTTCAACTAATGCTGACATGGTCAGCTATATGTGGCGTGCTCGCGCGTAGGAAAGCCTTCTGATTTATTTATATACATACACTCTAGACAGAAAAACAAAGAATATTGTTTAACCAAAGGCACTTCAATAAACGAAATTACATTTCAAACACTTCTTTTTATTCTCTCTTTCTTGGGCTGGCCGCGTGGCTCAGCGGTAACGTTCTCACCTACTGTGACCAAGGTTGCAGGATCGACTCCTCGTGCAGCCAATTGGCATTTGAGGATGCGCAAATGCGAGTGTGCCGTGTCAGTAGATTTACTGGCACTTTAAGATCCCCTTCAGGCCAAAATTCCGTCACCCAGCGTCTGTAAAAGCCGCAAAAAGGGACGTAAAACCAATAACATTATTATTATTATGTTCCTTTGTGTCTTTGATTGGCCTTGCAACGCCTGCCGGGTATAGCTATGCATGCCCGCATAGGTTTCTGAATTAGTAAATTGATTTTGTCGAGTCGCTTCAACAAATGGGTGTATTTCATGCATTTTTGTGTCAGTCCATGTGTTTTCTTTGTATGAGTGCGAAAAGCTTGACAAAATCGAATTGAATCATTCACAGCGACTTATAATTCGTGTGTGGCATAATTTGCCTCATTCGTTATTTAATAATTGTCCATCTTTGCCTCTAACCGGGGCAGATGACCTCGCTGTATTGATTTGGAAGTATATCAATATTTCTGGCATTCAATATTTTACCAGTTACATCTACATAATTCATCCAACATGTGCATTTCTAAATATAGATATTTTGTGTCACAACTGCTCGAGTGCAAGTTCTCTGAGAACTTGCGTGGTCAGCGGAAACGGCAGGCGACAAGCCCGCCGAGTTGTCTGGTATTCTTGTCTATTCCAATACTGCCTAAACCACTGTGGTGTTGTGAATGAGTGAGTTAGTCACCGACCAATGTACAGGGCACCAGGGCCTACGTGTTGCTGCAAGAGGTATCATCAGCAGTTTAGTTGGCAGCATGGTGTCCTTGACAGGACAGCGGTACAATGCAGGCCTCACGTGTGGGCTGTCGAAATTGCAGTGAGCGAGCGTTCAGATAGATTATTGGAATCAGTATACAGGCGGTAATGTTTACTACTGAAGAGAGAGCATTCTTGGTGGAATACTTTTTTCGCGAAGGCGATCAGTTTATAGAAAATGTAAAACTAAAATTTCAGGCACGGTTTCCTAATTCAAAGTGTCCAAACCGGGATACTGTTCAAGATTTGATAAGTAAATTTCGTGTGACCTGCTCAGTTCACGATGTACCGGGAAAAGGCAGGCCCACGCTTTTAACAGACGAAAAACTTAATGAAATCTCAGATATAATGCTGCTTAGTCCAAGTAAATCAACACACAAATTAGCTCAAGATACGGGAATCTCTAAGTGAACAGTACATAAAGCTGTAAGAGACAAGGTTCAGTTGTTCCCTTACAAAGTTACCAACTGATACAAGCGGCAGCCGATGCTACTTCTCTCAGCTGCGGCAGACATTTGGTCTGTTACTGCGCAAGGACCGGGAACCCCACACGTCTGTCATCATAGGCAATATCGTTGTCCATGCGATTCACATTCCTCTCAGATTCACAGAGCTCCCGAGCAGTGCACCAACGAGTATTGGCCTAAGCCAGCAAATAAGGTTGAGATTACTATCGGATTTTTTATTATGGATACTCGAGTTTAGGCCTTAATTACAATCGAGGCTGAGAAAACTTTGTCAGAAAAAGTATAAGAACTTTTTATTGGGTAGTCAAAAAAAAATTGAAACTTGAGATTTGCACTACCAATACTTGTGCCTATAACATATAAACATTTCATTATCCTCAGCCAAGTAGTTTTCCATGTATATAGTTATAAGTGAGCGGTTGCTAGAAAAGACGTCAAAAATCCGGACAATTTTTCATACAACCACAAATAAAACAAAAATTATTAATCTTGAGAATAATTGGCTTATATAGTCGAACGCAGAATTAAACAAGGAAAACATTGGTATAACTGGTTTTTCAATAGGTCTGTTGGTTTGCTTGTAATTAAGTCCTAAACGCGAGTATCCATAATAAAAAATCCGACAGTAGGAAGATATAGAAGGTAGAAATCTGAATTACCTATATCAGTTTTAAAATTTTACCATGTTCGTTCAGTAATTGTTTCATTTTTCATTAGCCTATTATTATCATTAAGAGCATATGACCTAGATGTTACGCCGCAGTTATTAAAAGGAATACCTTTGATTGGCATTGCAACGAATGCCAAGTATAGCTACTTGTGAATAAATGTCTTGTGCCCTTAGGGTCAGAATTCCTGTCAATTTCATGTGTTTGAAAGAGTTAGTTTTCTGTTTGCATGGTTGGTAATAATACAGTTCTCTTTCAATAATTTGCTACAATAGTGATGTCTTGAAATGAAATGTGGATTTTCCTTTCTGTTGGAAACTGTCCTTTGTCATGTGTTTGTGTTTCCATTTATGGAACTTTATTTGATAAACCTTGTAACTTTACTTTCTTCTATTGGGGGTGGAGGTTGATAATCCCATTAGGGAACTTGGTTAAAATCACACTATTTATTATCAATCCAAGAAAGAAGACATAATCCAACATATCAAGCCTAACTATCCATCCCTTCCATCATCATCAAGAAGAACCTAACAAGATTTTCTTTAACATCTCTAAACATACCGGTAACCAAACCTAATATCAACACACAATCTCTACACATCTCCATAGCGACCACTAAGACAGACCAAAGCCCCCTGCCACCTCATTACATGGTCACCACAGAGAATCCAGTATGCTCCCTATTGACGTCCGAAACGGGGGAGGAGCTTACGGTCAGCTGTTTGCAATATGGCGGCGATATAGTGACGTGAAGTAATTGGGTGTGCGATTGTTATGGCTTCTAATTTATGATGGCAAAATACTACATATTTCCTTTCATTGATAGAAATATTTTTATAATCAATTTAAATGCAGTGCCTAATTACTACCAGTTAAAAATATTACCCACATGTAGGCCTAGATAGTTAATTTACTGTCTGCTGTTACATATATGAAGCCTGTACTTGGGAGCCTAGCGGTATCGATGTTTTTATTAATTTCACAATATATATATCTCACATAACACAAAGGACGACTCCCTGATAATAAATTGAATCAAGCAACCCTGAATTTGCATGAATGTTTTGGGTTCAAAGATGCGTTACTTGGGATGCTCAAATCATACTTCAATATTGCAAATATTGACCTACATACTTGCTGTTCAAAGGCAAGAATGTTAATTTATTAATCTCTTGCCACAGGCAAGTTAAAATGGAGACATCCTCTTTATCAATATATTTAATTAAATATTTAAAATACAGATATTTAACAAAGCTGAGTCTTCATTTGAACTTGTCATAAGCAAACGGAACAGATCAAAAACTACACTATAAGCCAAACCAAATTCACTCCTCAGCTCGACATAAACCATAATACCAATTAAAACCTATACAAAACATACTCTCCTTACTGTTTTACAACTTTCAAACCAACTATTCGCACTCAAAACTGTAAAACCCTGAAATGGGAACTAATTAAAGTTAGAATAGCCTAGGCCGATCCGGTCTCCTGCTACATTACCGCATATGTATACTTAACATCACTTTAACTTCAAAATTACGGCTAATTGACCTTTCTGCCTGAGTAGTATAGGTGTTACCGGCCTGACTGGGATGATGGGTCACCAAACCGGTACTTAAAACTAAGATTTTACATTTTAATTAACTAAATTCAACAGTAGGGAGATCATAGCCTAAAACACAATTTAAGCCAAATCATACTTCAATGACCTACATACTTGCTGTTCAAAGGCAAGAATATAAATTCTCTGGCAAATTAAGGCTAGGAACAGCATTTTTCTTAAGTTTTCTAACCATTCGGCTATTGTCAATCGGAAGAAACCCTAAAATAAGTTTACGAAGAGCGGATTACATTCTTTGTATATACAATTTTCATAAGAAAATATGCATTGTCCGTTGAGCCATAATATATTTAAACACAAATAGTGCTAAATGTTCCGGCATAACTCAACAAGATGACAGTGTTTCACCCCGGTGTGCTATTGGGCTCTTCAGTTGGTTAAAGCACACCTCACCAAGACACTGTCTAGTGCACACTGGGAAGGCCATTGCAAGACGTATTTGATACATGTGTATCCGCGTCACGAGCAAGCCAGTGCACCATGGGAGTCGAAACTCCATTCCAAAGCAATTATAACCTTACCTTGGCATTGAATATACACACATCAAAAAAAGTTTTGCATCACCTCGGTTCCCAGATCTCCGGCATATAGACGTTGACTGTGTATATTGTATCCAAGATACAGTCCCTTTGACTGTTCATAGATGTCACTAAAACTGCTCAAAGATGTAAACAACCATGCATGAGCAGGGCCTATTAGACGGAGGGGGTACGACAGCCGATCAGTTCCAGTCATTCCACCAGGACGAAGGTACGCTGCTCATGTTGTCTGTAGTTCTACCATGCCTAGAAGGTCAATACCGCAGTTCGATCGCGTCCGCATTGTTACTTTGTGTTAAGAAGGGCTCTCAACAAGGGAAGTTTCCAGGCGTCTCAGAGTGAACCAAAGCGATGTTGTTCGGACATGGAGGAGGTACAGAGATACAGGAACTGTCGATGACAGGCCTCGCTCAGGCCGCCCAAGGGCTACTACTGTAGTGGATGACCGCTACTTACGGATTGCCGCTCGGAGGAACCCTGACAGCAATGCCACCATGTTGAATAATGCGTTTCGTTCAGCCACAGGACGTCGTGTTGCAACTCAAACTGTGCGCAATAGGCTGCATGATGCGCAACTTCACTCCCGACGTCCATGGCGAGGTCCAGCTTTGCAACCCCGACACCATGCAGCGCGGTACAGATGGGCCCAACAACATGCTGAATGGACCCCACGGAATTGGCATCACGTTCTCTTCATCGATGAGTGTCGCATATGCCTTCAACCAGACAATCGTCGGAGACGTGTTTGGAGGCACCCTGGTCAGGCTGAACGTCTTAGACACACTGTCCAGCGAGTGCAGCAAGGTGGTGGTTCCCTGATGTTTTGGGGTGGCATTATGTGGGGCCGACGTACGCCACTGGTGGTCATGGAAGGCTCCGAAACGGCTTTACGATACCTGAATGACATCCTCCGACCCATAGTGCAACCATATCGGCAGAATATTGGAGAGGCATTTGTCTTCATGGACGACAATTCTCGACCTCATCGTGCACATCTTGTGAATGCGTTCCTTCAAGATAACTACATCGCTCGACTACAGTGGCCAGCATGTTCGCCAGACATGAACCCTATCGAACATGCCTGGGATATGTTGAAAAGGGCTGTTTATGGACGTCTTGACCCACCAACCACTCGGAGAGATTTACGCCGAATTGTCGTTGAGGAGTGGGACAATTTGGACCAACAGTGTCTTGATGAACTTGTGGATAGTATGCCACGACGAATACAGGCATGCATCAATGCAAGAGGACGTGCTACTGGGTATTAGAGGTAGTGGTGTGTACTGCAATCTGGACCACAAATGCTGCAAGTCTAGCTGTATGATGGTACAACATGCAATGTGTGGGTCTCATGAGCAATAAAACGAGCTGAAATGTTGTTTGTGTTGATCTCTATTCCCTTTGTATTTAAAGGTTCCGGAACTCTTGGAACCGAGGTGATGCAAAACTTTTTTTGATGTGTGTACAATTTTCATAAGAAAATATGCATTGTCCGTTGAGCCATAATATATTTAAACACAAATAGTGCTAAATGTTCCGGCATAACTCAACAAGATGACAGTGTTTCACCCCGGTGTGCTATTGGGCTCTTCAGTTGGTTAAAGCACACCTCACCAAGACACTGTCTAGTGCACACTGGGAAGGCCATTGCAAGACGTATTTGATACATGTGTATCCGCGTCACGAGCAAGCCAGTGCACTATGGGAGTCGAAACTCCATTCCAAAGCAATTATAACCTTACCTTGGCATTGAATATACAATTTTCATAAGAAAATATGCATTGTCCGTTGAGCCATAATATATTTAAACACAAATAGTGCTAAATGTTCCGGCATAACTCAACAAGATGACAGTGTTTCACCCCGGTGTGCTATTGGGCTCTTCAGTTGGTTAAAGCACACCTCACCAAGACACTGTCTAGTGCACACTGGGAAGGCCATTGCAAGACGTATTTGATACATGTGTATCCGCGTCACGAGCAAGCCAGTGCACTATGGGAGTCGAAACTCCATTCCAAAGCAATTATAACCTTACCTTGGCATTGAATATACAATTTTCATAAGAAAATATGCATTGTCCGTTGAGCCATAATATATTTAAACACAAATAGTGCTAAATGTTCCGGCATAACTCCACAAGATGACAGTGTTTCACCCCGGTGTGCTATTGGGCTCTTCAGTTGGTTAAAGCACACCTCACCAAGACACTGTCTAGTGCACACTGGGAAGGCCATTGCAAGACGTATTTGATACATGTGTATCCGCGTCACGAGCAAGCCAGTGCACCATGGGAGTCGAAACTCCATTCCAAAGCAATTATAACCTTACCTTGGCATTGAATATACAATTTTCATAAGAAAATATGCATTGTCCGTTGAGCCATAATATATTTAAACACAAATAGTGCTAAATGTTCCGGCATAACTCAACAAGATGACAGTGTTTCACCCCGGTGTGCTATTGGGCTCTTCAGTTGGTTAAAGCACACCTCACCAAGACACTGTCTAGTGCACACTGGGAAGGCCATTGCAAGACGTATTTGATACATGTGTATCCGCGTCACGAGCAAGCCAGTGCACTATGGGAGTCGAAACTCCATTCCAAAGCAATTATAACCTTACCTTGGCATTGAATATACAATTTTCATAAGAAAATATGCATTGTCCGTTGAGCCATAATATATTTAAACACAAATAGTGCTAAATGTTCCGGCATAACTCCACAAGATGACAGTGTTTCACCCCGGTGTGCTATTGGGCTCTTCAGTTGGTTAAAGCACACCTCACCAAGACACTGTCTAGTGCACACTGGGAAGGCCATTGCAAGACGTATTTGATACATGTGTATCCGCGTCACGAGCAAGCCAGTGCACCATGGGAGTCGAAACTCCATTCCAAAGCAATTATAACCTTACCTTGGCATTGAATATACAATTTTCATAAGAAAATATGCATTGTCCGTTGAGCCATAATATATTTAAACACAAATAGTGCTAAATGTTCCGGCATAACTCAACAAGATGACAGTGTTTCACCCCGGTGTGCTATTGGGCTCTTCAGTTGGTTAAAGCACACCTCACCAAGACACTGTCTAGTGCACACTGGGAAGGCCATAGCAAGACGTATTTGATACATGTGTATCCGCGTCACGAGCAAGCCAGTGCACTATGGGAGTCGAAACTCCATTCCAAAGCAATTATAACCTTACCTTGGCATTGAATATACAATTTTCATAAGAAAATATGCATTGTCCGTTGAGCCATAATATATTTAAACACAAATAGTGCTAAATGTTCCGGCATAACTCAACAAGATGACAGTGTTTCACCCCGGTGTGCTATTGGGCTCTTCAGTTGGTTAAAGCACACCTCACCAAGACACTGTCTAGTGCACACTGGGAAGGCCATTGCAAGACGTATTTGATACATGTGTATCCGCGTATATTCAATGCCAAGGTAAGGTTATAATTGCTTTGGAATAGAGTTTCGACTCCCATAGTGCACTGGCTTGCTCGTGACGTGGATACACATGTATCAAATACGTCTTGCAATGGTCTTCCCAGTGTGCACTAGACAGTGTCTTGGTGAGGTGTGCTTTAACCAACTGAAGAGCCCAATAGCACACCGGGGTGAAACACTGTCATCTTGTTGAGTTATGCCGGAACATTTAGCACTATTTGTGTTTAAATATTACATTCTTTGTACGGCACAGAAGTAATACGCTATAAGTTTATCAGTATTTTTGATGTAGCTAAATCCATGTTAATACAAATTAGAGACAATAACTATCAATAATCAACAGTATCGGTGGAAAGAAGTCGTCTTCACAAAAATGCAGACTGCACACTGTCATGTAACATGCAACACGTTTTCCAATTGACAGCGCCGAAACCCATCTTTCTCTCTGAACTTTTTGTACAGGAAAGTAGTGAAGATATTTCGTAGCCGTTTTATACGATTTGCAACCGTATACAGAGCAGTACCTCCTCGAATTTGACAAATTTCTTTCTGTTTCCATCATGACGTCAATGCTTCACCATCTAAATAAATCTCACCAGTCACAATGTTACAGCTTCAGCATTCTGCCGCGTGGCTGCGCCATCCAACTTTTCTGACGTCAATAGTGCCCCAGCAAGGGGTGGACATGCTATAAACCTTAATGTGACATATAAAAAGGAACTGTCACAACCTCACTTTTAGTTTGATAAATAGAAAGAGTCCACATCCCTAATTATGTTTTAAAATATAAGGAATTTCCCTATTTATTTCTGTAAAATCCATCTTGAGAACCCTATTCATTACCCAAAGTTACACAAGGGTTCCTTACACTAAAATATTCCCTTAGACACAAAATGGTAGCATGGACGACACTGAAGATTTAATTCAATTAAAAATAGCCTATATGTAGGCCTACTTCCTAATACAAGTTGCCCCCAAGGGCTCACATCTTGTGGGACGTGGGTTGGTGACCACGGGGCCCCAGCTGAGTCCGGCATTGCTTCCACTTACTTGTGCCGGGCTCCTCTCTGTCTTCTTTCCTGTCGACCTCCCTTGGTCAACGCTTGTTCTCTTCCGACCCCGACGGTATTAGGTTATCCGTGGCCTAGGGAGTCTTTCACTTTCCCGCCTTAATTGGCCCTTGTCTCATCTTTCCTGATACCCTCCTTCTGTGAGGGGTCAGCCTTCTTTTCTTTTCCTTTTACCTCCTGCCTTGTGCTCAAGGCCCTCGAGGAGGCAGGGTGTGTGTAGCCCCACCACTTCTGGTGCACCGTGGATAATGCTACACCCTCAGGGGCTCACGGCTGGTGAGTTCGGGAGTTGGCGACCCCGAGGGATTCCTGAGCTGGGTCCGTTTTCCACTTTTGTCCCTTATCTTTGGGGCGGACCCTCTCCTCTCTCCTCTCCTCTTTTCCGTATATTTCCTTTTCTCTTTAAGATTCCCGCACTGTTTTTGTTATTTGGTTCACCGTGTATCTAAATTCCCTTTTAGCGATTTTTTAAGGCATTTTTGATCTACGTTGCATTTTGTAAGTTTTTTTTGTCTAAATTACATCTCGCGATTGTTTTCAACCTCAATTGCATTTTGTAAAGATTGACAATCTAAATTGCTTTTTAGTAAGTCTTTCAATGCAGGTAGACGGGCCTCTTAGTGAGTATTTTGAATTTCAATTGCATTTTGTAAGTATTTTCAACCAAAATCGCATTTCGCACGAATTTTGAATCTAAATGGCATTTTGTTTGGTGGGCATTTTGCACATTTTTTGATTTTTAATTGCATTTTGTGGGTATTTTGAATCTAAATTACATTTTGTCAAGTATTTTCAATCTACATTGCATTTTGTAAGTATTTTGAATTTCAATTGCACTTTGTGAATAATTTGGATTGGAACTGGGATAGGGCCTATTTCAATCTGAATTGCATTGTGTATTTTCAATTTCAATTGCATTTTGTAGGAATTTTGAACCTCAATTGCATTTTGTACGTATTTTCGATCTCATTTGCATTTTGTAAGTATTTTGAATTTCAGTTGCATTTTGTAAGTATTTCGACGCTACATTGCATTTTGTACGTATTTTTTATCTAGCCTACGTTTTGTGGGTCTTTTTCATTCTATTCTTTTTGTGAATCTTTTCGTTCTAAATTCCCTTTTGTAAGACCATATTGGAGTTGTTTCCATCTGAGTTTCTCTTTGTACGTATTTTCCGTCTCACATAATTTTCGTTCTGGTTTCCATTTCATTCTCATTTTCACTATCACCCAGATCATTAGGGGCCGATAACCTAGATGTTAGGCCCCTTAAAACAACAATTATCATCATCATAATACAAGTTTTTTCAGGTTAAATTTGGAACCCTTCTACAGCACAAGCATTAAGTAAATCAAATACTAGATGACCTCGTAGTTCCGCCCCTTAAGACAACAATGACTAACTATACAACAAATCTTGACGACGGGTGAACTTGTATTGACTAGGTGGAGAGAATTATTGTAAGTTAATACGAAACAATTTTATGAATGGTCATTCTCATAGCTTATAGCTCAAGTTTTATATGATGCATACATGTTAAATCCTGTTTAATAAACCAAAAACTGGGGCTTATGCCGTGGATTCCCTAGCTTGTAGCACATGCAATAATTAGTGTCCAGTCGGTGGTCTAACCTAGTAGCGACCAATGGTGTGGTCCAGACGGTGGTCTAACCTAGTAGCAACCAATGGTTAGGTCCAGACGGTGGTATAACCTAGTAGCGACCAATGGTTTGGTCCAGACGGTGGTCTAACCTAGTGGCGACCAGTGGTTAGGTCCAGACGGTGGTCTAACGTAGTAGCGACCACTGGTTTGGTCCAGACGGTGGTCTAACGTAGTAGCGACCAATGGTTTGGTCCAGACGGTGGTCTAACCTAGTGGCGACCAATGGTAAGGTCCAGACGGTGGTCTAACGTAGTGGCGACCACTGGTTTGGTCCAGACGGTGGTCTAACATAGTAGCGACCATTGGTTTGGTCCAGACGGTGGTCTAACCTAGTAGCGACCATTGGTTTGGTCCAGACGGTGATCTAACGTAGTAGCGACCAATGGTTAGGTCCAGACGGTGGTCTAACGTAGTAGCGACCACTGGTTTGGTCCAGACGGTGGTCTCACCTAGTAGCGACCACTGGTTTGGTCCAGACGGTGGTCTCACCTAGTAGCGACCACTGGTTTGGTCCAGACGGTGGTCTAACCTAGTAGCGACCAATGGTTTGGTCCAGACGGTGGTCTAACGTAGTAGCGACCACTGGTTTGGTCCAGACGGTGGTCTAACATAGTAGCGACCATTGGTTTGGTCCAGACGGTGGTCTAACCTAGTAGCGACCATTGGTTTGGTCCAGACGGTGGTCTAACCTAGTAGCGACCATTGGTTTGGTCCAGACGGTGGTCTAACGTAGTAGCGACCAATGGTTTGGTCCAGACGGTGGTCTAACGTAGTAGCGACCACTGGTTTGGTCCAGATGGTGGTCTCACCTAGTAGCGACCACTGGTTTGGTCCAGACGGTGGTCTAACGTAGTAGCGACCAATGGTTCGGTCCAGACGATGGTCTAACGTAGTAGCGACCAATGGTTTGGTCCAGACGGTGGTGTAACGTAGTGGCGACGATTGGTTTTGTCCAGACGGTGGTCTAACCTAGTGGCGACCATTGGTTTTGTCCAGATGGCGGTCTAACCTAGTAGCGACGAATGATTTGGTTTCGCCATGATTTTAGAACAGTGCAGTGTAACCTTGAAGAACTGAAGGTAATTTATGAACATTTGTAACTCTTGACCAAACCTCGCACATAAGGCAGAGTGACATAGGCGCTACATCATCAGTATGTAGTTGGTCTACTGGAGGGCGACATTTCCCAATATACTCTGGAATACCTCCTCATAACTGTGTGTTTGGCAGGTTGTTTAAGGGGTGGAATTTGAAGGACTTCTGCCACCATGATTGCTACCCTAGAGGTTTTCAGGGTGCATATGGTTTTTCTTTGTGCAGGTGTCATATGGCTCGATAACAGACCTATGAAGGGTGCTTCAGCTGCGTTGCTCCGCCTCCGAGAGTTAGGAAAGAGAGTTTTCTACGTGACCAATAACAGCACCAAGACCAGAGAGGAATTTGTTGTCAAGTGTGTGGATCTGGGCTTCAGGGCTGAAACTGTAAGTATGTTACTCTAACACCAGATGTAACTGGCGGTTGAGCTGTGTGGCCAGTTTTGGGAGGTAAAGAAAGAGTATACTGTATTGTAAAATATGCTTCAAGATCCTACCACTCGTACCTAATGAGAAGGGAAGACCCCCCCACTTTATACCTGTGGAGCCGTTTTCACCGTGGCCAACATTTTAACCGAGTGTGTGGATCTTGCTGACTTACAAAGAAACCTTGGTTTGCAGATGACACTCAAACTTATATTAGCCGATGAAGCGGTGGCTGCTGATCGCGTTATCCACTTTATAAGTGAGAGTGAGTTGGGGCCAGCAATCTAAATTTTCCAGTGAACATTGACTCAACGACTTGTTCGTTTTTGAATGCAGAATTTTTGTTTTTTCGTAATTTTTGTTTATTATTATTATAACTATTAGCTTGCCACGGTGGGTGAGTGGATAGCGTGTCGGTCTACTAACCCCAAGATTGCAGGTTCGCTCCTGGCCGTGGTAAGTGATTTTATTTTTGAAAGGCGGCAAAAATATGATATGCATATCATACGATGTTGGCATGTCAAAGAACCCATTTGAATTCAGTAGACAGAGTTCATCATCATCATCATCATCATCTTGTACAGTTTCCAGCCCCAGGCTGGGTCTGTTTGGAACATAAGCCTCGCCACTTAGTCCTTTCTTCTCACCACCTCTCCGATGTCACTCTGGTCCAGTCCTCGCCTCTCTTCTTGACACATTCCTCCATCTATCTCTTGGTCTTCCCCTTGGTCGTTTCTTCTGCATCTGCATCTCATGTATCCTCTTGGGAATCTTCTTCTCTTCCATTCTCTTTAAGTGTCCATACCACCTCAAGTCTTGATGTCTCATTCCTACCTTGCAAGGGCTCCTCTTTCACTATTTCCCGGACCTTTTCATTCCTCACCCTGTCTCTTCTTGTTACTCCGATCCTACTTCGTGGGAACTTCATTTCACTTGCCTGTATTCTGCTTATGTCTCTTTTCTTCATTATCCACGTTTCTGAAGCATAGGTCAGTATCAGGATATAGTAGCTTCTGTATAACACTTCCTTGCTTTTTTGTGGGACATCTTTATTCCACACTAATCTCCTAATGCTTCTCAGAAATACTTCTGCCTGTCTGCCACGTTCCGTAATCTCTTTGTCATTTCTCCCATTTTCCTCCACTATACTTCCCAAGTACTTGAGACTTTCCATCTTCTTCAGCTGTCCACCTCCAAGTGTTATCCCACTCATTTGTCTGTCCCTTTTCCTGGTCGTTAACAGGATCTCACATTTACTGATGTTGAACTTCCATCCGTACTCTCCCACTGTTTCCTTCCAAGCCTTCAGTTGCTCCTGAATTTCCTCCTCCTTGTTTCCCAACACCATGAGATCATCTGCAAACACCATTGCTTTCATCTTATCTTCTCCTATCTTTTCTGCTACCCGTGTCATTACCTCGTCCATAACCACAATAAAGAGAAGGGGTGACAGCGTACTGCCCTGTTTCAGGCCACTCATTTGTCTGAACCAGTCTGTTCTTTCCCCTCCAACTTTCACACAACTCACACTTCCACAATACATCTCCTTCACTCTGTCTACAGTCCCTTTTTCCACTCCCATGTTTTCCATTGCTTTCCAAACCTTCTCCCTACACAAACTATCATAGGCCTTTTTGATGTCCAGGAAGGCCATCAACAGATCCTCTCCAAATTTGTAGTGGTGTTCCTGGAGCTGTCTCACTGAAAATATGAGATCCACTGTTGATCTCCCAGGTCTGAATCCATACTGCTCCTGTCTCAATTCTCTCTCCACTTTGGCTCATATTCTACTTTCTAATATCTTTTCATATATCTTGGCACAGTGTGGTATGAGTGAGACTCCCCTGTAATTTCTGCACTACTTTCTGCTTCCTTTCTTAAATATTGGAACAATTAATACTTTCTTCCAATCTTCTGGGGTCTTTGTCTCCTTCCATATCACCCTCATCACACGGTACAGCCACTGTTTCCCAACCTCCCCTGCTGCCTTCACCATTTCAACACTCGCTTCGTCCACACCCGGTGCCCTTCCTCCTTTCTTCTTGTCTATAGCCATTTCCAGTTCTCTCCAAGTCAGGTCCTTTTCCATTCCTGTTGTGCCTTCTCCATCTTCCAATACGTTGTCTTCCTCCCTATGACCATTTGGATTCAGGAAATCCTCAAAGTACTCTTTCCACACTGTCTTGAGTGTCTCTTTGTTGTGTACCTCATTTCCGTTTCTGTCCACCATCACCACATCCTCATAATGGCAAAATAAATTTCGGGAGTTTCCGCCAACACAAAGTTCCTCATTTCTCTACTAGAAAGCGCTATAGTGTTCAAGGAGCTTAGATATCTAACATCTAACCTCCTTGACTTTCATAGTCAAGGAAGAACGAAATTCGACATGCAAGCTACCCTCTGGGTGTCAATTAACAAAGCTTGCACCCGGCATCCGAGGCCATACAATATTATTATTATTATTATAACTATTAGTTTTATTTAATTTTTTGTTAATTTTCGGTCTTTACAAATTTAGGTGTCCACCTCTAAATTCCATTCCAAATTTGTATACTGTAATCTGTGTTAAGAGGGGGCAGATGACCTCGTAGTTCCACCCTTAAATTAATTTATATATATATATATAAAATATACTTCTTCCCTAAGATGCTGCAAATGATTTCTTGTTTTTTCATGCACTGTTGACGTCTGTGGTGCAGTTTGCGAAAACCTGTGGTGAATATTTCAACTCTTCCTTGGTGTGTGGGTTTCATCTCATCCAGGAACTCTGCCTTGCTAGTGTCCACAGATGACAGGAGTATGTACGAGGGGGTATTAGAAAATACCAGAACTATTTTATTACTGGAAAACAGGCTACTTCCTATATCTTGTACCCACCGTGTGGTGTTGGGCCGAATACACCCACGGTGTCCCCTGCCTGTCGTAGGAGGTGACTAATAAGGGGGCCTTTTTTTTAGGTCTATTTAGATTTCCCTTTGAAATAAACATGCATGCTGTTTGAGGAAGGGCCACCAACTTGGCCATCTGGCCAGAAAGCCTAGACGTTATACCCCATCCTGTCAGCTGGGTGCGCCATGTACCCTACAGTAGTATCCGCCTCACAACGAAGGTCCCTGCATGGCCGAATATATCACTGTATGCCAAGTACCCCGGGCCAGGTAGGTATTGCCCTGGCTGGGTCATTGGCCCCTTAGGATTAAGATGGTAATAAAAACTATTACTGAAGGAAAGATGAAAGCAATGATTTGATGATTTGGGGAAACAAGGAGGAGGAGGTACAGGAACAGTTGATTGTGTAAAAATAAAAGCCATAAATAATTAACACATGGCCCAATTTTCACAATTACGATATTTTAGCACGAATCTATATTTTTGCATTTATAAAACTTATCACGCCATAGATACTGAACTAATGATCGCAACAGATCAAGAATTTATTTTTAGATTGCCTGATGTTGGTAGAAGATACCCTACTTCTCAGGGCAGTAATTATTTTCATAATAAGAAAGTTATGATTTTTTTTCTTAAATGTTACTTGAAAAATCTGGGATGGTGTCACAGAAAAGTTAGCCTGTGAGAAAGTTTTTTGCTATAGACTTTATAGACTAAACGAGAAGAAATGTTCATTAATGTCTGAAATAGTTTTTAAAACAAACCAGAGCTCAATATCAGGTAGCATTCATAAGTTTTAGCACTTCGCTTAGTCCTCCCGCTCAGCGCTGACGCACCGGAACATTGTTTACTAATGTGGCCTCGTTGCGTTCTTGGCTGTTACTGTGCTGTCACCGTGGAGCCCGGGTTTGAATCCCGGCTCTGCCAAGAAATGTAATTCTGGTCTGAGGGCTGGAACGGGGTGTACTCAACTCCATGAGACAAAACTGAGAAGAGGCGGGTTCGATTCCTACCTCAGCCATCCTCGAAATGGTTTCCGTAGTTTGCCTTTGTTCGTCCCGGGAATTAACAAGGGTTCGTTAATGGTGCAGAGTTAACGTTTCTGTGCCAAAAGAACACGGTAGACACACACGACAAAATGACTGGTGAAGTATATGAAAAGTGTTTCGCCGAGCAATATTGTTGCTCAATGTTCCCGAAGGATCTAGCCTAGTAATAGACAATGTAGGCTATCACAGCAGAGAATTATGTTCTTGCTTGTCACCTTACCACACCACAGTGAACTTAATCCCATCCAAATGGTATGGGCGCAAGTGAAGAACTATATAAAATTGAACAACGTCTCGTTCAAGAAACAAGAAATGAATAATTTAATTTCGGCTGCATACCCCCACTCGACCACACAAAATTGGGTAAATTGAAGGAAGGAAGCTTGTAGTTTAACGTGACCGTTAATCTCGCGATCATGAGCCACGGGACCTCCTTTTTACGTGGAATCCGAACCGCAGGACATGGCATTTCACTTCGAAAACAAAATTGGGTAAATTACGTTGACCACAATATATTATTATTATTATGTCATATTATAATTTATTATAACCTATGATATTCGAGAAAAAGGCCTTATCATATTCATGAATAATTGAAAATTATAAATTATTATAATGTGTGCATTAATCTAAATAGTGTACCGTCTTTCGCTTCAAGGCATGAGGTACAATTATATACAACAAACAAATATTTTGGAAATTTCCCGAGTTTTGCGTAAAAGCACACCTGTATACGAGTTATGTTACATCATGTGCCCGGCCTTGCAGAACTTTGTATATGCAGCAGATCTGGTATCAGCGCGCTCCATTCAATGCGTACTGTCTTTTAAGTTAGAGACGCACTATAGTAAGGGAAAAGAATAGAGCCTTTACGAGGTGGTATCAAATAGGACGGTAGAGACAAGGGAAGAGTACCAGGAAAGAAAGAAGGAGGCGAAGAGAGTAGTGGCTGAGGAGAGAAGAAAGTGGATGGAAGAGTGGACATTGATGATGAAGGAGGATAGTGAAGGTACTAAAAAGGTCCTGTATGGGATGGTAAAAAATAAGAGGCAGAAGGATCCTATGGATTAAGTTAGGATGGTGAACAAAAGGGGACAAGAGATAGAAAATAGGGAAGAACTGAGGAAAATATGGAAAGAATATTTTGAAGAACTTCTGAACCCAAATGGAAACCACGGCGAGGAGGAAGAAATCGGGGAAGAGGAAGATGAACTGCAAACAGAAAAGGACTTGAACATGGAAAGAAGTGGAAGATACAGTTAGGAAGGCACCGGGTGTGGATGAGTTGAGTGTGGAGATGGTGAGAGCAGCAGGTTGTACCGAGTGATGAGGACAGCATGGAAGGAAAGGAAGACCCCAGAGGACTGGAAAAAAGGAATAATTGTCCCGATCTTCAAGAAAGGTAGTATAACAGAATGCAGAAACTACCGGGGAATAACACTGATGAGTCATTGTGCAAAGATCTTTGAGAAAGTTTTGGAAAGGAGGATTAGGACAAGGATAGAAGGAGGGATGAGGGAAGAGCAACATGGCTTCAGAGCAGGAAGGTCCACAGTGGACTTGATTTTTGCTGTAAGGCAGTTACAATGATGATGATGATAATTGTTGTTTTAAGGGGCCTAACATCTAGGTTATCGGCCCCGGCAGTTACAAGAACAGCACTATGAGTATGGAACAGATCTACTGATGGCCTTCCTGGACATTGAGAAAGCATATGACAGTGTGTGCAGAAACAAAGTATGGAAGTCCCTGGAGGATAGAGGAGTAGAGAAATGGACTATAAAGAGGATAAAGGAGATGTACAAGGGAAGCGTGAGCTGTGTGAAAGTGGGAGGAGAGAGATCGGACTGGTTGGAACAGAGAAACGGCCTGAAACAAGGAAGTGCACTGTCACCGTTACTTTTCATTGTGGTGATGGATGACATAATGACCCGAGTGGCACAAGTAATTGGGGAAGGAAAGATGAAAGCAATGGTGTTTGCAGATGATTTGATGATTTGGGGAAACAAGGAGGAGGAGGTACAGGAACAGTTGGACGTGTGGGAAGGAATAATACAAGGATATGGGATGAAATTTAGCATAAATAAGAGTGAGTTGGTGATCACAACAAGGAAGAAGGAAAGAACCACAACGGGAATAACAATTGGTGGGGAACAGCTGAAGAAAGTGGAGAGTTTCAAGTATCAGGGAAGCCTGATAGAAGATAATGGAAGAAACGATAGAGAAATAAATGAGCGGGGGAGACAGGCAGAAGCATTCCGGAGGAGTGTGAGAAGCATGTTATGGAGCAACGATGTCCCTCAGAACAGCAAAAAGATCATATATCGGACGCACTATGTCCCTGTCCTGACGTATGCCTCAGAGACCTGGGTTATGAAAGGAAGGGAGAAGAGCAAAATACAGGCCAGTGAGATGAGGTTCTTGAGAAGCAGTATTGGAGCTACAAAGAGGGACAGATAAGAAATGAGAGGACCAGAGAATTAATGAAGGAGGAACCATTACAGGATGGTATAGAGAAATCTAGACTTAGATGGTATGGACATGTAAAACGAATGGAGGAGAAGAGGATACCCAGGAGAGTACACGAGACGAAGTGGGAAGGAAAGAGACCGAGAGACAGGTGGCCTAAGGGGGTGGAAGAAAGGCTGAAGAAGAGAGGAGAAGACTGGACAAGGGTGGAGGCTGAGAGATGGTGGGAAGACAGAAGACGTTGGAGAGGCTTGTGTTCCAAACAGACCCGGCCAGTGGCTGGAAACTGTGCAAGATGATGATGATGACTCCGTGACTGTAATTTGTAAGCAGTGCAAGATGTACTGTAACTATAGTATTTTTGCAAGTGTATTGGCGGTGTTAAAAGTAAAGGTGGAGGGTAAACTTGGTGCTGAATTTTCCTAGGAAAGAGGTGTACGACAGGGTGATGGCATGTCCGCTTCGCTATTCAACTTGGCTTTAAATAAAGAACTGGAGAAATCGGCAGAAGAAAATAATATAGTATATAAATCATGGTCAACGGTCTCAAAGGCGGAAGACGAATTTCATTTCCCAACGGCTGAGAGGGCGGAAGAACCCACTGGAGTCAACCACGAAAAATAAATTAATTCAGACTGTCAGTCTGATTTAAAAATCCAAGAGCGACTGTTCCCATATTGGGCGGCCTTTGGTCAGCGTCTGTCTCCATGTTAGGGGCGGCTGTAAATAATCCTCCGGAGTTAACAACCTCGGTTGTAAAAATGGTGGCTCTAGAAGTCACCTCCAAAACTAAAAGAATTATCAATCATGGAACGGTGTGATGTGAAACTATTTACCTCAGGTGGTCAATCCACAAGCAGACATTCGGATTCTGGGGAGTCTGCAATGTCACACAAAGACGAGTCGGAGCGTCTTGGAACTTCGAACACAATAAAATACAGGAAAATAAACTACCTAGCCACTTTTAATGCAAATTCACTTTTGAAAGTGGGGAAACTTAAGACTCTAACAGACACACTAAATGAACATAGAATTAACATAACGGCTGTGCAAGAGACCAGATTCCTAAATGAGAACAGCTTTGAATCGGGAGGATTCAGGATACTCAAGGGGAAACCAGGGGCCAGAGTAATGAAGAATGTTCCTCATCTTGGGACAGGATTCATAGTTGACAAGAAAATACTAGACTCCATCATAAGCTTCGAGTCCACCTCTGAAAGGCTATCCACACTCACGTTCAAGTCAACCGACAAAGTGTATACAATTGTGAATATTCATGCCCCTATAAACATCGACAACAAAAAGGATAAGGTAAAAGTAGAACTTTTCTTGGATAAACTAGACGATAACGATCCAGAAGATCCCAGACAAAATAACGTCATCCTTTTAGGGGATTTTAACGCCCAAGTGGGGAGAGAAAAGAAGTTCAGGCATATAGTGGGATGCTACCCGGCACATAACAGAACGAACCAAAATGGTGTCAGGCTCATTGAATTATGTCAGGCACATAACTTGGTCTTAAAATCGACCAGTTTTAAGAAACTACCGAGAAAACAGAAGATTGGATATCACCTAATCCCCTCCTCGGAGAATTCCAGTTGGACCATGTTGCAATAAAGCGGAAGTTTCATAAGGAAATTCAAAATGTTAGGGTACTCCGAGGAGCTAACCTTGACTCAGACCACTACTTGTCAAAAGTTAAACTGAAGATTATTCCTAGGGGTAACTTTCAAAGGAACAACCGTATACGAAGAAGATATGATCCAAACAAAATTAAGGAGAACATGGAAGAATGGGACACATTAACCAGAGACCTAGAAGGCCAGGACTGGAGGCAGATGGAGAAGAGTCTTCTAACCAAGGCAGAACAACTTGCTCCTGTTACAAAGACGAAGAAGCATAGATGGTGGAACAACGAGTGTGATAGACTACTTGATCTGAGGAAGAAGGCGTGGCACGTTTGGCAAACCAAAAAGGACGAGAGTACCTGGCAACACTTTGTGGAAACCAGGAAGATGGTGTCCAAGGGGATCAAGAAAGTAAAGAAGGAGCACGGCGACCAACTACTCAGGAAGATAAATGATGACTTTGCGAAGAACAATATGAGGAACTATTATCGGGTGTTCAAGGAAAACCTAAGCAGATATGACCCCCCAACTCTCCAACTTCAGGACGAAAACGGGAACGTGGCATATAGTAACAGGGGTAACTGTAAAATTCTAGCCGGCTACTTTAAAGAACTCCTAAATTGCGATGAACCACTCCAAAAGATGTATTTTGATTGTGGACCAAATTCTTCTCCCAACCATGATTCTAAACCCCCATCTGTAAGAGAGATTCAGAAGATACTGACTCGTATGGAAAATTTCAAGGCATCAGGAGAAAATCAGATAACAGCTGAATTATGGAAGTATGCCAGTGAAGATGCGATTGGCTCACTCCAAAAGCTTTTTGAGGAGATATGGAAGACAGAGACCATTCCAGTGGAATGGAAAATGGCCCTGATACACCCTCTTCACAAAAAAGGTTCGAAATCGGATCCTAGCAATTACCGAGGGATCTCACTGTTGGACGTGACATACAAGATATTTTCAAGAGCGTTATTAGAAAGAGCACAACCACAGTTGGACTGCCAACTTGGGGAGTATCAAGCAGGGTTTAGAAAGGGGAGATCTTGCGCTGAACAAATTTTAAATCTAAGAAACATTATAGCGTACCAGAAGCAGAGGGCGAAACCGTATATAGTGACCTTTGTAGACTTCCAAAAAGCTTACGATTCCATCGACAGAGAGTCGTTGCTCAATATTTTGGAAGAGTTTGGCCTGGACAGGAAAACCCTAGCCCTCATAAAGGAGACGCTCACGAATACGTCCTCTAAAGTTAGATTCATGGGCGAACTGTCTGATCCATTGGAGATCAGAACAGGGGTCCGGCAGGGGGATGGTCTCTCCCCCCTGTTGTTCAACTGTGCACTTGAAAAAGTTATGAGAGAATGGAATGCGAAAACACGAGGGGGAATACGTCTAGGAACAAAAAACAAAGGAATCACGATTAAGTGTTTGGCCTTTGCTGACGACTTGGCGCTGCTCGCAGAAACATGGGAGGAAACCAAAGAACAAATCACAGAATTACAAGAGATTGCGGGGAAAATAGGACTTAAGATTTCCTTTGAAAAAACGAAAATTATGTCAAATAGTTTGGATGTGCCCAAGAGAGTTACAGTAGGAGCTAATAAAATCGAGGTGGTTAATAGTTTCAAATACTTAGGAGAATGGATCGACTGGAATAACCTTGAAGGAAAAACAATGGAGGCGAGAAGAATCAAAATGGAACTAGCCTTCCAGAAAACCAAAAATACATACAATAAGAAAACCCTCTCCTGGAGCACTAAAATCAGGCATTATAACACACTAATTAAGCCAGAGGCACTCTTTGCAGCAGAAACACTAGTCTTGAGGAGACAAGGGCAAATGGAAAAATTGGAAATCAAAGAGAGAAAAATTTTGAGGAAGATCATAGGTCCTAAATTCCAAAATAACAAACAAATTTTCTATAGGAATGACACCCTGTATATGAAGTCGGAGAGACTTTCAGATACCATACGGAAAAGGAGGATTGATTTCTATGGACACATCTACCGGATGAATCCTGCCCGATTAACCAAGAAAATCTTTGACTTCTTTTCCAAAAAGAAGATCAAACCTAATTGGTTTTCGGAAGTGGAAAAGGACCTGCGAGAGCTTCAGATTACTGAAATCATGTTGATGAATGGTACAGCCAAAACCATCACCAAAGACAATACCAAGAAGTTCCAAGCCAGAGCCGTCCCCAGAAAACCGATGCAGATATCACAAGAGGAAAGAAAGAGGAGATCAGAGAGAATGAAGAAGTATTGGGAGAAAAGGAGAGCACAAGCATCTAAGAAGTGATTGATCTGACGTACCCCAAAGTGGGTGATTCGAAAAGAAGAAGAATAGTATATAAATCAACCCAAATGTGTGCCTATGCTGATAGCGAGAAGACTAGACTATTTAAAGGAGATGTTTGAAGAGATGAAGAAGGATCGGGAGATGGGTCTCAATGTGAACGCAGCCAAAACAAAGTGCATGCACCTCACATCTGTTGAAAGAAGGAGATACTATGATAATTTAATAATAGACTCCTGCACATTTGAAAATGTTGTAAATTTTGAGTATTTGGTAATAATAAAACAAAGTGAGTGAGGAAATAAATAGAAGGATTATTAATGGAAACTGAGTCTATTTTGCCAATCTGAAACTTGGGTCGCAATTGTTGTCACATAAAACAAAACTCAAAATTTACAAGACCTTAATCAGACCAGTGCTAACTTATGGCTCAGAAACATGGAATATGTCTGTTCAGGATTGCAATAAACTTAGGGTGTTTGAGAGGAAAATACAAAGTAATAGGGAAATAGATGAAATCCTCAAAAGCGAAGACATTGTTCGATATATAAAATCACAAAGACTACGATGCCTGGGCCACATTGAACGGATGGAAGACAAAAGAACACCAAAGATTATATATAAAGCAAGAATGGAAAGAAGACGCCGCCCTGGGAGACCAACGAATCGATGGAAAGATGAGGTGGAGGTGGACTTGCAAACAATGAACGTACGAACAGCTGTCCAAGATCGAGATCAATGGAAATCTGTGGGGAGTTTGGGCTGTAGTGCCAGATGAAGAAGAAGGGGCAGTGTGATGGAGCCTCCATTTCCTGCCAACGATTGACTCGTTTGGTGAAGAACAGTGTGAGAGAACCAAACCTGGAGTTCAGTGGTTGAGGAAGGATGGTGGACCGACAGAGTAAAGTGGAGGGGTGTCATATTTGCTTCGACACGGCTCTGGCTGGAAAACGGAAATTGATGATGAATAGACTCATTTAAATATTCCTATAGTTACACCTCAATTCCCGGCAACTCTGAACCCCTAGTGAAATACTTCCAACAAGGGTTCTAGGGCCTTAACATGTCGTTCTTGGGTCCCTTTGTCTGTTATATACAAATCTACACCGTTGCATCCAACTGTACCAAATTTTATGTCCAGAGTTTTGTTTCTTGTATTGTGGGGGTTAAGATGTGCCTTATTTTTTTACAGATCTACACAGTCTTACCACACTAAACCAAATTTTACATTCCGAGTTGAATTCTTGCTTTGCAAGGCTTTAAATGAGTCTAGATTGGTCCTTCTATGACTAATTTGTTGTTTCGTCTATGTGCCAAATGACCTAAAACTATGGAATGGAGGGAGTTGTGCGAATTTCAAGTAAGGGTAAGTACATAAAATTTGGTTCAGAAACTGTGTAGATCTGTTTGGTCTTCAAACTGATTGTAGTTAACTCTGGGGGGGGGAAATAAAAGACACACACACTTTTGTAGTACCAATTCTTTAAACAGGATTACGGCAGAAGATGGGCTTTCACCTCTATTATTTGTGTTCTTGAGATGGTAATGAGGGAGTGGTTTAGGAAATGTCCCCCAAATATAAAGGTTGGACGAAAAAACAAAACAAACTGCATGTGTTTTGCTGACGAATTAGCATTACTAGCAGTTGTGACATAAAAGAAGCAAAATCACAGATATTAGAACTTCAAAACATTGCAAATAACGTTGGCCTCAAAGTATCGTTAGAAAAAACAGAAATTATGCCCCAAAAACCAACACAACTAAAGGCAGTTACCATAAATGGTAATAAAATCAAAATAGTAACTCAATTTAAATACCTAGGAGAAGTGCTAACAAACAACTTCGATCCAAACAAGAACAAATAAATTAGCTAAAGCACAAAAATTTACATGGGATGTCTACATACAGAGTCCGTCCTGAAAGTAGTCGGACTGGATTTTTCCCGCCTGGAGTCAGTGGTGTGGGGTGTAAGGAAGGCTGGGAGCCAGCCACACAGTTGGTTCTCAGCTCTAGTGGAGTGTAAATTGCTCGTCTTCATTACCTCTGCAAGTACACTCGTCATGGTTCGTCTGTTGAAATGGAGCGCTATGCCATCAAATTTTGTGTTAGGCTCAGCAAAACCGGGGAAGATACGATATGATCAAGACGGCTTACGGTGAAAACGCCATGGGCAGATTGAGTGTTTTTGACTGACACAAGCCGTTTCGGGAGGAGAGAGAGGAAGTTGAATAAGACGCATGTTCAGGACGACCTTCGAGCACCAAAACGGATGAAAATGTGGCAAGAGTGAAGAATGTTTTGGACAATGACCGCAGAGGTAGGTTTTTACGTGGTGAAAAGTTTCAAGTACTTGGGAAGTGTGATCACAGAAGATGGAAAGATTACTGAGGAAATTGGAAAGAGAATACAACAAGCGAACAGCTTCTACCAGAGTGTTAGGGGTATTCTGTGGAACCAAGATGTCCCAAAGAAATGTAAGCAGGTATTATATTCAACCTATTATGGACCCGTACTAACATATGCAGCTGGAGCATGGACCACTACAAAAAGAGAGGAGAGTAGAATACTAGCAGCGGAGATGAAATTCCTAAGAGGTATAGAAGGGAAGACCAGAAGAGATAGAATCAGAAACGAGGAGATAAGAAGGAGGACAGGAATCTTGAAGCTGCAGGACAGGATAGAAACAACCAAGTTAAAGTGGTATGGACATATGATGAGAATGGGAGAGGAGAGAGTGCCAAAGAAAGCTTTTCTGGAAAAGGTTTCGGGGAAGAGACCGCGCGGAAGGCCCCGAAAGAGATGGGCAGATACAGTGTGGGAGTGCGTGGAGAAGAAGGGAGGAAAACCTGAAGATGTACTTAAAGGGGGAGAGGAGTGGTGGAGAGACAGGCAACGTTGGAGGTCCTTGATTCACAACCCGACCCAGGAAGCTGGAAACGGGAAATGAAGAAGAAGAATCCTTAAACAGCTGAGAAATCGTCCGTGTCCGCCCAGTGATTGCCAACTCCTGGCGGCTCCATCACGACAATGCACTGCGCCTCACAGCCTTCCACGTGCTGGCGTACCTGGCCCAACACAACATCGCAACCCTGCCTCAGCCACCCTACAGTCCCGACATTGCCCCAGCAGACTTTTTCCTCTTCCCCCACCTCAAAACCACCCTAAAAGGACATCGTCACGTCTCCGTGAAAGCGTTGCAACTGACCGTGACGAGGGAGCTCAACAGCATTCCGGTTGCCACCTTCCAGAAAGCGTACGAGGGTAGGAAATCCCGCTGACAGCGGTGTGTGGATGCAGAAGGGTACTTTGAAGAATATTGTGCGTATGTTTCATTTCTGTCAATATATTTTTTTAAATTGACTCAGTCTCACTACTTTCAGATCACACCCTGTATGCAGCAGGAACACGCAGTCAAAGACTGACAGACTTCAGAAAATTGAAAGGAGGATTTGAAGAACCTGCATTAACAAAAAATACCGGAAAGATGGCCAATGGTGGATACTACCTAACAGTCATGTACAAAGAGCTAGAACGCATTACAGATACTATGCGTATGAGGAGACTGGGATTCTTCGGACATATTATGAGGATGTA
This sequence comes from Meconema thalassinum, assembly GCA_946902985.2. Classification (NCBI taxonomy): domain Eukaryota; kingdom Metazoa; phylum Arthropoda; class Insecta; order Orthoptera; family Tettigoniidae; genus Meconema; species Meconema thalassinum. The sequence continues at coordinate 11,931,583 of OX336390.1, read as the reverse complement.
GGATTCGAGACTCCTAAAACAACTAGTGCAGCACAATCTTGCCACAACAGGATGTGCATGAATAAGAGAAGTGAGAGAGGATCTGAATTACAATCGGCGACACCACAAATAAGATAAAGTTGAATACAAAACTCAAGAATACAAAAACCTGCTTTACCCTTACAAGAAACAAGCCCACAACACGCACATTTTCAACCGAGGAAAGGGCGCGGCGATCAAACCGTCTTAAGAAGTTCTGGGAGGAACGCAAGGCCCAAACAGTCACTTCAAACAAGACCTGAACGATGGACTGACTACAGTGATCCTATGCGGTCATAAAAGAAGAAGACCAATTTTGTAAGATTATGAAAAATTGTAGAAAAACCATGGTATTGATATAAAGAAAACTGCTATGCTGGTTAAAAATCATGTCGGGAAATGTCAATAAGGAAGATTTCCTGAATTTCAGATGAGTTGCAAACCAGGGTACGATGTAGCGGTAGAGTGATTCTTTCAAATGATGAATTTTATAGAAAAACAAAAAATGTACAGTATATGATGATCTCAATTCATAATATTTGTGCATGTAGCACGATGTAATAATCTGGGTTATTACTCTGGTGAATAGGTAGTTCTGAGAATAAATTGTAAGTTGTGTTAAATAATAATCGGCTGAGCTGAGTCTGTTTATAACAGATCAAAGAATCAATATGGAATTAAGTGTTTGTAAATTATGTACCGAGGTTGACACCTCATTGCAAATAAAGTGATTTTGATTTGATTTGATTTAAGTAATGTTAAGTAAATATATACAAACATTAAGAATAAAACACAAGTTTTATTAATGTGGGAAGACGGGCAGGAGTTTCGATGTTTTGCCGCGAGTGATATAGAGGGCACGCGGACATAGATAAATGAGTTGCTATGGAGTTCATTATTGTTGTTCTTTGGAGCTGAGAAGGCATTGGTGTTCACCACAACGTATTCTTTATTTTCACAATGTACCGGTAATCAATCGTATTTTCATTTGTTAACCCTCTCAGTGCCGCGCGCTCTCGCTGCTCGCGCCAAATGTGCCAAAGCCGATTGAATCGGCGCGCTGTTTATCTTATATTTATAGATTTCTGTAGGCATATGTCCGTGATTATTTCATACCGTTGGAAAGGTGAGGTTTCAAGCTTGCGTGTGCGGTGTTTACTTTTTTCCTTCGAAGTCCGTTACGCGATAGGTTTGAGTTTGTATTCACGCCCTCCGTATGCGCTCCCCCAATCACGTGTGTTCCCGCCAAAATTGCGGTGCAGTTGTTTTCTTCTAGTTGACGTTTTCTGCCTACAGATGAATCTAATAACTTTCTACAGCTGGAAACTTAGTTTTTTTTTCGAATATGACTCTTAGGTGTCCTTAATTTAGGCTCAAAACTGTTTTTTTTCCAAAAAAAAAATGAAGAATTATGAGAATAACCTCAATTAAAAAGGGTTAAATGCTGTATTTATTTCTATGAACATAATGTATGAAGGAATGAGGTATTGGTTATAATGCAAAGCAAAAATAATGATTCTATCGTTGGAAATGTGGTATTTATGATTATTTTTTTTCGAATACATTAGTCTGCATGACCATTGAAAATGGCTTGGCATTCTTGGCAAGTATTTCAGGATATGGCATGACACTAAGAGGGTTAAATAAACAAACATTAATTTGATTTTCAACAAATCAAACGTGAGTGTGTTTTGACACCGGTTCCCACATTAATACAATAGACTTTTGCAAAAAAAAAGTTTTTTACTCGCTGAGCTAGTTTCAATATAATGTCAAGATATGCCACAGGGAGTGGAGAATAATGTGAATAAAGCAGATTTCTCCCCTCCTTGACTGGAGACTTGGCTAATACAGGGTGCGGCAGAAATAACTGACGAATTTGAAACGTAAATAACACAGCAAGGCAACACGATATTCACTAATTTATTGCGCAGTTTAAAAGAGCAGTGTTTGCCATTTTTGTTACATAGATTGGAGCGGCAGATCTAACACCTGTATTGGCCACAGCGCTTAAGCAGGTGTTATTATCGATGTGCACGCGGCCTGGGAAAACACGTGCATCGCCTTGTCAGGGCTAGGCAGTCGCTAGCATGGCGTGGAGTGGTGAGCAGTGAGGTTTCGGGATTGAAACGTATATTTCAAAAATGATGACTCTGTTACCACAACACAGAGTTTATTTCGTAGACACTTTAGGTTACATAGACATGCGAAAGGTCCAAGCAGGAATACCATTCTGGTATGGGTGAATAATTTGAGAGGAACTGGTTCAAGTGTTAAAACGAAACCGCCTGGTAAGCCTCGTAGTGTTAGAACACCAGAGAATATCCGTTCAGTGAGACATGCTTTAACATAATCTCCTCGGAGAGATGTTTCCAGAATATTTAATCTCCTTACGGGGTGACGTCCCATGCCCAGCCCGTTCCCCTGATCTCGCCCCCTGCGATTTCTTTCTCTGGGGATACCTGAAGGCTCGCGTCTTCCTACGTAAGCCGCGAGCACTACACGATCTGAAAGTTGCTATCCGTGAGGAAAGGCAATACCACTAGACATGACTAGGAGGGTCATGCGGAACTTCAGGGAGAGGCTTCAGAATTGCATCGAAAGGGGCGGTCGACATTTGGATGACATTATTTTCAAAACCTTGTGTGTATGTGTATATGATGCAAATGGCAAACATTGCTCTTTTAAACTGCGCAATAAATTTGTGAATGTCATGTTGCGTTGCTGTGTTATTTACGTTTGAAATTCGTCAGTTATTTCTGCCGCACCCTGTAGTTCACAGTCAGCAATTGGCTCTATCCTTGTTGGCATCAAAATTACAACCACATTTGCTTATTTAATTAGGTCTGAAGCAATTTGTTCAAACCTAAAATTGGAAGCAATTTGAACTCCTTAATTTTCACTGATGAAGTAGAATGAATGTGTTCTCAGATATTGTACAGTACACTTTCTCTGTTCTAGAATGAAATAATATCCACAGCCTACCTCACTGCTTGCTATTTGAGCGACCTTGGTTTAAAGAAGAAGGCCTACGTTATCGGATCATCAGGTTTGACACGAGAGCTGGATTTAGTGAACATCCGGCATAGTGGTGTTGGAGTAAGTGTGTTATTAATAGTACCTTAACAATACCTGAAATAAATACACAAGCAGTTGATTGACAGAGGCCTCGTATAGGTTCAATTCAATAAAATGAATTGGTACACACAGATCTAACAAGTCCATTAAGAAGAATATCTTTGGAACAAGCACTGAAATTAATGAAAATAGCTAACTTTCAATATTCCCTGGAAATTATTTTAACTTTGTTATACATAACAAGTGTTTTTCAATGTGTTGACAACAGTCACCACACACAAATTGTGTGCATTGCATCCTATTTTAATGAAAATGAATATTCACAATGTATGGGCATAATTATTATCACAATAGTAATAAGAGAAGAATAATCAGAACAAAAAGAAATGGACCAACAACCAGATCCAACTTGTACCATGTCATTTAATTTTTATACATTCTTCAACATCAATATTAAACATTTTATTGGATAATAACCTAATGTATTTTGGATTTTTAGCAACATGTGTGTTTTTTATCTTCATGTTTATTTATGTGTGTTTAGGGCATGGAAAGTTTTTCCTAATGTTTTTGTTAACCCTTTATAGTGCAAAAGTCTGGGGGTATAAAATTTTTTTTATTTTTTGGCACATTTGTAATTGGGGGTGATAGATGAGTAGGAATATGCAACAATTTTATGGGTGTGGATTCTATTTTAGGAAATATGAGGTGGGAAATTATTATCCCACTGCCCACACCCGACAGTTTGTTTTCTTAAATGAGCAACGGGGTGATAATCTGCTACCTCCAAATTATGATGATACTGTGTTTATCAGTCAATAATGAGGTTTATTTAACAGGATATAATATATAAAAACACCCATCACGATCTATAATTTAAAAAACACGTAACCCCCACACAAGGTCAGTGACCTATATCATCTTTGCCGAAAACTGTACAAAAAATATAAAAGTTATTTTGGAATGTTAAAAGTTAGTATATTCGAATATAATTCAATAATTTCTTAATAGTAATTACTAAAAACCCAGAAAATTAATTTTAAAAATCTTCTATTCTATGGCAAACACCCTGAGCAGGATAATTATTTCCATTCTAGCTGAAATATATTTACTCAAGTGACCAAAACCATTATTAACATTGTATTTCAGTTATATACCAACGTTTACAAATCTCTTATCTTCAATAAAAACACATTCTTCTGTAAAACAATGCATATCCTTCACTCAACACAACCGTACTGGCGAGCACGTGCAGTGTGGAGACCACTGGGATATATGCTTCCCACCTTTGGTTTCTGATGACGGTATACATCAAATTAATGGGTTTCCAATATTTATCTGCATCAGCTTGTGGATGCATGTGGAACTGCTTGAAATGAAAGGGGTGGGAAGATTCTCTCCCTAACACCGTTCTATAAATACATGGTGGGAAGATAGTATCCCAAGGACCTATGAAGGGTTAAGCAGGCTGATGAAGGGGTCGTGTAAGAGCCCCCGAAACATGTACCTGTGACTACCAATTTCTAATTAAATTGTATTGAAAAGGCGGAAATTTTAATATTTCACTCAATAGGTTTAAGATATTATATTTACTCGCCTATAGTACCCCTCTTAATTTTCGAGAGCCGAAGTACAAAATTCTTAGAAATCGCTTATAGTACCCCTCCTTAATTACTGAGAGTCAAAAAACAACGTTCTTGGAAATTGACGAATTCTTAAAACTTTTTTAAATTATATCTGAAATTCATCCTCTTTTATGACAAAAGTATTTTCCTTGTTACATTATTTAGTTATTCTGACGATATGACCGCCATCTTGCATACATATACTGCGTATGCGATATCAAATCGTGTAGCCAATAGGCTTCACCCGATATCCAATAGAAGATGCCACACTATTGGCTGAGTAGAATCGCCAAGTTTAAAATCTGCCAATGAAAGTTATGGTTTCATATCTTGCCTGCATTATGGAGGTGGAATTAGCAGTACAGAAAATGAAGATGGGAAAAGCAACAGGGGTGGATGAAGTCAGTGTAGAAATGATAAAGGCTGCTGGACCTGTTGGTATGCAATGGCTGTATCGACTGCTAAAGTGTGTGTGGAAATGGAAATGTGTACCAGAAGACTGGAAGAAAGGGCTAATAATACCAGTGTTTAAGAAGGGGGACAAGAAGGTGTGTGATAACTATAGAGGGATCACCCTCATATCACAGATAGTAAAAATACTGGAAAGGATATTAGAAAGAAGAATGAGAAGAAAGGTGGAAGGAGAGTTGCAAGAGGAACAGTATGGCTTCAGGAGTGGAAGATCCACAGTGGACCCAATCTTTAGCTTGAGGCAGGTGATGGAAAAGAACTGGGAATATGGAGAGGATTTGATCATGACTTTCATAGATCTAGAAAAGGCATATGATAGTGTCCCCAGAGAGAAGATATGGGAAACCATGGTTAAGAAGAGACTGGGAAGAGAAATGTTGGAAATGGTGCAAGCAATGTACAACAACTGTGTTAGCAGGGTACTGACCCCAGTTGGAAAGACAGATTGGTTTACGAACAAGACTGGACTAAGACAGGGGAGTGTGCTGTCACCTCTCTTGTTCATAATGGTGATGGATGAAATAGTAAAGGAAACAAAGGAAGCATATGAACATAAAGAAATGAAGTTACTGTTATTTGCAGATGATATTGTGGTCTGGGGAAGGAACACCGAAGAAGTGCAAAAACAACTAGATGCACTGAACAAAAATATTCAGAAGCATGGCCTGAAAATCAGTATAGAGAAAAGCAAGACCATGGTGATGACAAGAGGGGAAAGACAAGGAAAGGGCACTGTGAAAATTGGAAGTCAGAGTTTGGAAATTGTGGACACGTTCAAATACCTAGGAAGTGAATTGATGCAAACTGGTAGGTTGGACATGGAGATTGGCAGGAGGGTACAGCAGAGCAATGCATTCTATCAAAGTGTAAGAAAACTTGTTTGGGATGAGGAAGTACCAAGGGAAAGCAAGGAGGTAATGTATAAAATGTACTATGTACCCATATTAACTTATGCAGCTGAGACTTGGACCCTGACAAGCAGGCAAGAGAGTAGAATCCAAGCCAGTGAAATGAAATTCCTAAGAAGTATGATAGGAAAGACAAGGAAAGACAGAGTGAGGAATGAAGATGTTAGGAAGGAAGTTGGGATGGGAAAACTAAATGAGAGAATTGAGAAGAATAAACTAAGGTGGTTTGGACATGTAAAGAGGATGGAGGAAAATAGAATACCAAGACAGATGCTGGAGGCCAAGTTCAAGGGTAAGAGAGCAAGGGGAAGACCTAGAACAAGGTGGATCGATTCAGTGAAGAACAGCGTAAGAAAAAGAAATCTGGACTGGGACAAGATCGTGGAAGAAGAATGGTGGAAGGAAAGAGGAAAGTGGAGAAGTGCAATAAATACCCCGACCCGGCAGGAGCTGGATAAGGGGAAATGATGATGATGATCTTGCCTGCATTCTTTTGTTTTGCATACAAAGCTGTATTGCCCTAGGAAATGGTGTTCACTGCAGCCTTCTTCTGAGTTTTATTTTAAACACAAGAACTATCGGTGTTTGTGTGACACGTTATTGGTATATTAATGTGAAATATGTAAATAATACATTCTTGGTTGTGTTGACAAATGTTAGTGAGATGTGATTGTTAAGCATCATCACTCATTCCCTAATTGATGCATTCTCCCTCCGTGTTCAAATCAAAATTAAGTTTGCATTTCCATGTCTGATACTTTGTCCATTCCATTCTATTTCTTTGATACTAAGATTAGCAAGGGATAGTAGTGAAGGAAACAGTGGTGGATAAGTGAGGTTATGGCAGTCTCATAATGGGCTCATTCATCATCATCATCTTGCACAGTTTCCAGCCACTGGCTGGGTCTGTTTGGAACACAAGCCTCTCCAACGTCTTCTGTCTTCCCACCATCTCTCAGCCTCCACCCTTGTCCAGTCTTCTCCTCTCTTCTTCAGCCTTTCCTCCACCCCCTTAGGCCACCTGTCTCTCGGTCTCTTTCCTTCCCACTTCGTCTCGTGTATCCTCTTCTCCATTCGTTTCTCATGTCCATACCATCTAAGTCTAGATTTCTCTATACCATCCTATAATGGTTCCTCCTTCATTAATTCTCTGGTCCTCTCATTTCTTATTCTGTCCATCTTTGTAGCTCCAATACTGCTTCTCAAGAACCTCATCTCACTGGCCTGTATTTTGCTCTTTTCCCTTCCTTTCATAACCCAGGTGTCCGAGGCATACGTCAGGATAGGGACGTAGTGCGTCCGATATATGATGTTTTTGCTGTTCTGAAGGACATCCTTGCTCCATAACATGCTTCTCACATTCCTTCGGAATGCTTCTGCCTGTCTCCCCCGCTCATTTATTTCTCTATCGTTTCTTCCATTATCTTGTATCAGGCTTCCCAGATACTTGAAACTCTCCACTTTCTTCAGCTGTTCCCCACCAATTGTTATTCCTGTTGTGGTTCTTTCCTTCTTCCTTGTTGTGATCACCAACTCACTCTTATTTATGCTAAATTTCATCCCATATCCTTGTATTATTCCTTCCCACACGTCCAACTGTTCCTGTACCTCCTCCTCCTTGTTTCCCCAAATCATCAAATCATCTGCAAACACCATTGCTTTCATCTTTCCTTCCCCAATTACATGTGCCACTCGGGTCATTATGTCATCCATCACCACAATGAAAAGTAACGGTGACAGTGCACTTCCTTGTTTCAGGCCGTTTCTCTGTTCCAACCAGTCTGATCTCTCTCCTCCCACTTTCACACAGCTCACGCTTCCCTTGTACATCTCCTTTATCCTCTTTATAGTCCATTTCTCTACTTCTCTATCCTCCAGGGACTTCCATACTTTGTTTCTGCTCATTAAAGATGTAATCTTCATTTATTTTGATTAAATACAGGGTCATTGAAAACGGTTGCAGCAATTTCAAAATATCAAAGCTCGGGAACTATTTGAGATATTGGAACGAGAATTTTATGTTAAATTTACCAACTCAAAAAGTTTATTTTCTCACACCTGATAATGTTTCTATGTGCGCTCCCTTGGTGTCTCCGCAAACACCCAGTAAATTTCGGCCCAAGTGCGCTGGATCATCTCAGGCGTGATTGTAGCAACAGTGTTGTGTTAAATGTTGCAGATCTCTGGCCGGTTCACTGAATAAAATGTTTTTTACGTATCCCCATAAGAAAAAGTCTAGGAGTGTCAAGTCAGGGCTTCTAGAAGGCCATTGAATAAGACCGGCGTGACAGCTTCCTGTCGCACACTCATTCTGTGCATCGGCTGAAGGTCACGGGCAGAGTACAGTTACATCTAAAACTAAAACTCGATGAGTTCCTGATTAGTTTTCAGGTCGAATTATTAATTTATCTCACTTACAACGGGAGATAGGATTTGTTGAAATTGCTACAACCTTTATGTTCGACCCTCACTATTATGTGTCAGAAAACTGTATCATAATGATGGTCATTATAACACTGTTTTTCATTATGATACAGTTTCTCCAGCCAATCGGAGTTCGTTCATTGACCAATTAGGTAACGATACCTTCACGCATGCGCTCAAAATCCAACATGTCGGACATAAACACAACATCATCATCATCATTGGGGTCGCCGGAGCCAACCAGGCTCATTTTGGTTTTGGCCGGGGATTTAAGGTCGGATGCCCTTCCTGACACCACGTGATTTTTCAGGTGAAAATTCCACCCCGCTGTCACCGGGATTCGAACCTTGGTCGTCCGGGTGAAAGACGAGCAGCTAAGCCACTGCGCCATCACGCTCCCCTAGGACATAAACACAACATCGAACTATAATAAATTACCTGGGGCCGATAACCTCGATGTTAGGCCCCTTAAAACAACAATTATCATCATCATCATATAATAAATTACCGACATGGAGTACGCACCGTCCATATGTTCACGTAAATAAACTGGCGAATATGAGACAAGAAATAGCACTGTACCTTAATATCACGAACACTAATTTCTACACAGCCTTCAAACGACTCCTGTGACAATATTACTGAGGGACGGCAGATGTAAACATTTGGCATGCATATGGCATTACAAGCACACAGAGCGCATGTGTCGGTCGTTCAGAGATCTTCGGAGATATACCCAGCGCTCGCACTGCGATCACAAAATTCAAGTGGCTGACTCTCAACAGATATTTATGAATATTTATGTTAAAACATATAATAAAGTTATAATTATCGTCGAACATAAACAGTCGTATGCAACTCGCCTATAATGTTAACTAAGACACTCGTATGGAAATTATAAAACTCGCATACGCTCGTTTTATAAAAATACTCTTGTCTTAATTATTGCCATTATAGGCTCGTTGCATAATGTACTATTTTCAATGACCCTGTATATAGTACTACAGTATGTTGCATCAAAATAAAATAGCTTATTTATAATGGATTTTTGTGAAGTTTGCGTCTAAGAAAAGATAAGAGAACGTCCATGGCATTTGTAGACTTAGAAAAGGCTTTTGATAACGTTGATTGGACTAAATTGTTTGACATTTTGAAAATGATTGGAATAAAGTATAGGGATAGGAGGGTGATCTACAATCTATACAGAAACCAGACAGCAGTCATTTGAGCTGAAGGACATGAGAGAGAAGCTGGTATTCAGAAAGGTGTGAGGCAAGGCTGCAACCCATACTTTCAATCTTTACATTGAACAAGCAATGAAGGAAATTAGAGATAAATTTAAAGTGGGAGTGAAGATTCAAGGAGAAATAATTTCAACTCTGAGATTTGCTAATGACATAGTCATCTTGGCCGACACGCCTGAGGATTTGAATGAGTTTTTGAATGGTATGGACTCCGTCTTGAGGAAAGAATTCATGATGAAAATTAATAAATGTAAAACAAAAATATTGGAATGCAGTCACAATAAATCAGAAACCTCTATGGACATCAAATTGTCAGGAGAAAAACTAAAGGAAGTAGGAGACTTGTCACTTAGGAAGCAAAATAACCAGTGATGGAAGAAGCAAAGAGGATATAAGAAGTAGTTTGGCTCAGGCAAGGAAAGCATTTCTACAGAAAAGGAATCTGTTGACATTGAATATAGATTTAGGTATTAGGAAGACATTTTTGAAGGCATTTGTCTGGAGCGTGGCGCTCTATGGAAGTGAAACTTGGACTATTGGTGCAGCAGAAAAGAGAGGAATTGAAGCATTTGAAATGTGGTGTTACAGGAGAATGATGAAGATCAGATGGATAGATAGGGTTACAAACGAAGCGGTATTAAGACTAGTGGGAGAGGAGAGATGTTTCTGGCGACTGCTAATGAAGAGAAGAGATAGGTTGGTAGGACACATACTAAGACACCCAGGAATAGCAAGCTTAGTTATGGAAGGAAGGGTCGAGGACAAGAACTGTAGGGGTAGACCAAGGTTAGAGTATGTTTAACAAATTGCCTCGGATGTAGGGTGTGGTAGCTAAGTAGAGATGAAACGATTAGCTCAGGACAGGGAGGTATGGAGAGCTGTATTAAACCAGTCAAAAGACTGAAGACTCAAACAACAACAACGCGTCTATAGTACACACACACACAAACTCCCTCTCAATTTTGGAACTAAAAATTTGGAAACAAAAGGGGGGTCCTATAGCCGAGTAAATACGGTATATCAACAAGATTATTTATTTATTTATTTAGCGTATGATGCTTCATGACAATCGTTTGAAATGTATTACATATAATTGCTATGGATATCTCAGATTTCATCACAAGCTGATGTCTAGTCCTTCCAACCAAGTGAGTGTCGCAGGGGTAACTTGATGTAGCCCAGTGAATGCTCGTAGAGGACATTCTTTCACGATGTGGCTGATGGTTTGCACTTCAGCACCACAGTTGCAGGAAGGAGACTCCAACCACCCCCATTGGTGTAGTGCAGAAGCAGTTATTCCAACGCCGCAGTGTATCCTGTTTAGTCTGGTCCAGATGGTGCGCGGGAGGTTGAACCCAGGAGGTTTTGCTGTTGGGTCATCGATGTTGATTAGACCATGTGGGTATAATCTGGCCCATTCTTGCTTCCATGCTTTGCCAGGTCTAAATGGTATGTCAGCTAGATTCCTGGCCGTCTTCCAGGCAGGTTTCTGGGATTTCCGTCTTACTACGTCGTTTCCATCTGTATCCTGGTGGATGGAAAGTGAGCTGTTCATCATCACCTTAGTCCATAATCTAACAAGGGCATTTTGTCGTCTGATGTGAGGAGGTTGAATGTGGCTCAGTACGGGTAACCACTGTACAGGAGTAGGGTGCAGGGTGCCAGTTATGATTCTCATTGTGTGGCGTAGCTGGACGTCGACCAGACGAGTATGGGGACTATTCAGCCATACAGCAGAACAGTATTCAGCTGAAGAATATACTAGTGCTAAAGCTGTTGTTCGCAGTGAATTTGCATCTGCACCCCATGATGTTCCAGCTAGTCTTCCCAGAAGGTTGTTACGACTTTTCAGTTTAGCTGCCAGTTTCTGAAGGTGAGTGCGATAGGTTAGAGCTACAAGGGGTGTTATAAAGAGAAGTGCAAAATGCATTGAAGTTGGTGGTGGAATTTTTGAAAATCAATTTTGAGCGTCCTCATTTGCCTTGGCTTTACATTTGTTAGGGTTAAATCCTACCAACTAGATGAAGAATGTTGAAGAAAAGAGGATGCCATCAGTCATATTGGCTGTAGCTGTAGTGTAACACTTGGCAACATATGATTGTGAAGACTGAGATAGGGGACAGTTGGGCGACATTGTTGCTCATATCGTGACCAAAGTTCTACTTGATTTTTATCCCCGTTCAGCATCAGACGGTCCATGCACAGCTGAAGATCTGCGAGGTTTAGTGAGGCCAATGCCACAGGGAGATATGACTACCTAGGCAACCAAAGATCTGAGCAACATCCGCTGGGTCTCCCTGAACACTGTGACGAGATGACTGTAAATTGTGTTCATGATTACCTCATTGTGATGAAGTATGCTAGTTAGTACCCTTGGCTGGTCTCTTCTGAGCTTGATTTTATTCACCATTATTCAGAGTTCCTATCTGCAGGGCTAGATTTGTGACGGTACGCCATACCGAAACCTGTGAAAGTCGAATATATAACATCATTTTTAGAACAGTGGAATGTTAGTTGTAAGTCAAGGTCAACTAGGTCTTTGACTGGACTGTACTTCAAAGTGTGTGGAATCTTGGCTGCTTCCGGGACGGCACTCCGCTCGGGATACTAACAGCAAGGTGAGAGAGGAGGCACTCCGCTCGGGATACTAACAGCAAGGTGAGAGAGGAGGCACTCCGCTCGGGATACTAACAGCAAGGTGAGAGAGGAGGCACTCCGCTCGGGATACTAACAGCAAGGTGAGAGAGGAGGCACTCCGCTCGGGATACTAACAGCAAGGTGAGAGAGGAGGCACTCCGCTCGGGATACTAACAGCAAGGTGTGAGAGGAGGCACTCCGCTCGGGATACTAACAGCAAGGTGAGAGAGGAGGCACTCCGCTCGGGATACTAACAGCAAGGTGAGAGAGGAGGCACATACAACGAAAACTTTTCTAATCTTTGGACAATTTTATAAACTGTGATATTTAAGTACAGTTTCTCTTTTTTTTTTTTTTTTTTTTTTTAACGCCCTCGCTGGAGCACTTTCATCAACACAAATAAGTGTAACGACGGTATTTGGAGATTAGCGATTCAGCTTCATGCTGCCCTTTGTTCATCTGTGATGGTGTAGTTATTCCGTTCAAATGTTGTTATTGTGAATCGTAAGTATTAATTTCTTAAAATATTCTTCTCTTCTCTATTTTTAATTTGGAGCATCGTTAAAATTTATTCATTTAAATCATGCTGGATCTCTTTGAATCAGTTGTTCTTTGTTTTACTCTTCCAGAAGTAACTAAACAGCTGTTTTATTAGTATGGATTCTGGTAGGCGTGAGATATGGCAGAAAAAAGAGATTCTCCTTTTCCGCATTGTATCTATTATTGATTCTCTCTCTCGATATACCACTTCATTCGGCAGCAATCTCCATTGGCCATTTACTTGATATTTTTTGTTAACAATTGTTCTGGTGATTCTTCTGTCTGCTTTCTGCAGTTTGTCAGTTGTTGATTTGATGTTCAACTTAAGGAGTGTTTCACTACCATACGTTGCCTTGGGTTTAACAATGGAATTGTAATGCCCAAATTTGGCATTTATTTAGAGAGATTTCCTTTTGTAGGTTGGCCAGATGATTCGTTGTGCTTGTTTCAGTTTGGATGTTCTATCGATGGTTTCTCGTTTGAGTTCCAGGTGATTATCTCCCCAAGATATTTGAGCTTATTCACAATCTTAATTTGCTTACTATTGTTTAGTTGAAATGTTGGGGTGTCAATTCTGAAGTTCGGCATCATTTCAGTCTTTTCATATGAGATTTGTAGACCAATTTTGCATGCAATTTTTTTCGAGTTCTTCGATTTGAAATTTAGCCTCTTCCACAGTACTTGCTAGTAGTGCAAGATCGTCTGCGAATGCTAGGCAATTAAGTTTGATATTTCTGCCAATCTTAATGGTTGGAGGACTTCTCATTCCATTCTCGCATGACTTTCTCCAATGCACAATTAAACAATAAGGGCGAAAGACCATCTCCTTGGCGGAGTCCAGTTTGGATATCTGACAATTCACCTCTAAATTTTACTTTTGATTTAGTATTTTCAAGGGCAATTCCAAGAAGGTTGATGAGTTTTCGATGAAGACTAAATTCTCGAAGGACTTTTAATAATGACTCGCAGTGGATACTGTGATAAGCGTTTTTAAAGTCGACAAAAGTGATGACTAATTGCTTGTTTCGAACTCTATGATGTTTTATAGTTACCTTTTATAATAAATAATTATTTCAGAAAACTGTAAAGACAAATTTATAAAACAAGAAATAAAAGATTGATGGTGAACTTGGGTGTATTTTCAAACCTCCGTGGCTTAGGCGGCAGCACGCCGGCCTCTCACCGCTGGGTCCGTGGTTCAAATCCCGGTCACTCCATGTGAGATCTGTGCTGGACAAAACGGAGGAATACAGGTTTTTCTCTGGGTACTCCGGTTTTCCCTGTCAACATTTAATTCCAGCAACACTCTCCACTATCATTTCATTTCATCATTGCCCAGTGGAGTGCGTCAGGCCTCGGCAGCCGGCACAGTTCATATCCTCGCCACTAGATGGGGGCTTCATTCATTCCATTCCTGACCCGGTCGGAGACTGGAAGCAGGCTGTGGATTTTCATTTTCATTTAATTTTTTAAATAACGTTAAAAAAAATTGAAATAATGTACATTGTTTGAATGGTAGCCTAGTTGGTACAGGCCAACGGCTATGGTAAGAAAAATGTTGCTACAGCAGTCTCAGTTTAATTTAAAATTGCAATCAAAATTAGATTGCTATTTTGTCCGCTAACTCATTTTTAAAGTTGTTCAGAAAAGCTTAAAAATATCGTTTTTTGAACTCTGTTTCAGGAGCAATAATATATATATTTTAGGAGGTGGGAGTATAGATGAATTGCAAGAAAAAATTCCATATAATATGTGTCCCATTTGTATTGCGTACCGAGATACAGCTGCTGGTAAGTAACCAAGGTAGTTGTTTCGTGTGTTGGCACACATTTTGCTATGGGCACGTTTCTTGGCCACCAAGATCCCTGGACCTTACCCCTTTGGATTTTTGCCTGTGGGGATGGTTGAAAGGCGAAGTCGGCAAGGAAAAAGTTAACACAAGAGCCGAGTTGGTCGTTCGGATTATGCATAGTGCAGCCCTCGTCAAAGAACGCCAAGAGCTACACGGGGTGTTATAAAGAGAAGTGCAAAATGCATTGAAGTTGGTGGTGGAATTTTTGAAAATCAATTTTGAGCGTCCACATTTGAGAAGCTTATTTCCAAAAGGTATCAAATCCAAAAAGTAATATTTTACAGGAGAGAGGAAAAACGCTCCGAGTGTGAAATTTCAACTGAAAATTCATTTGAGCACTTTTATTATGAGAACCAAGAAAGAAGAATAAGGACATGGAAGCTGAAGGAGGATGGAAATAAGGAGAAGTTCCAGATATTAGTGAGGAACAAATTACCGAAGGATGATCCGAAAACAGGTGAAGAAGAATGGAATAGGTTCAAGGACGTGTTGGTAGAAGCAGCGGAAGTCGTGTGTGGCAGAACTAGTGGAAAGAAAAGGTGGAAGGAAACACCATGGTGGAACCCCAGAACTAAGGAAGCAGTGAAAAAGAAAAATGAAGCATTCAGGAAATGGTTCCAACAGAGGACAGACAGAACAAGAGAAGAATACCAAGAGCGGAAGAAAGAAGCAGGAGAAGTAGTGAAGGAAGAGAAAAAGAAATGGCTGGAGAAATGGACAGAAATGATGGAGGAGGACTGTGATGGCAGTAAGAAAGTGTTGTATGGAATGATAAAGGCAAGGAGAAGAGATACAGGGGAAAATGTCAGAATGGTGGACAGGAATGGAAAGGAGGTCGAAAATATGGAAGAAGTAAAGGTTATCTGGAGAGAATACTTCAAGGAACTCCTAAATCCAACTAAAACCAGCATAGTGGACATTGTGGAGGAAGAAACAGACAGTGACCAAGACATTTCAGAGAAGGAATTGACATGGAAAGAAGTGGAGGAAGCATTAAGGAAGAT
Source organism: Meconema thalassinum (assembly GCA_946902985.2). Lineage (NCBI taxonomy): Eukaryota > Metazoa > Arthropoda > Insecta > Orthoptera > Tettigoniidae > Meconema > Meconema thalassinum. The sequence continues at coordinate 11,915,782 of OX336390.1, read as the reverse complement.
GAAAGGGGGAAAGGCACCGGGAATAGACGAAGTGAGTGTGGAGATGGTGAGAGCAGCAGGGGTGATAGGAACCCAGTGGCTCTTTCGAGTAATGAAAGTGATATGGAGGGAGAAGAAAATACCAGAGGACTGGAAAAGAGGGATAATAATACCCATATTTAAAAAGGGAAGTAGGAAGGAATGCAAGAACTACAGGGGAATTACACTCATGTGCCACTGCGCCAAAATATTTGAGAAGGTACTGGAGAGAAGGATTCGGACAGAAGTTGAAGATGGGCTGAGGGAAGAACAGTATGGATTCAGGCCAGGAAGATAAACAGTTGACCTCATCTTTGCAGTAAGACAGCTACAAGAACACCATTATGAATATGGGAAAGATCTGGTGATGACCTTCTTGGATATTGAGAAAGCATATGATAGTATTAATAGAAACAAGGTATGGGAAGCAATGAGAGCAAGAGCAGTGAACAAGGAGACAGTGGCAAGAGTGAAAGCAATGTACGAGGGAAGCAAAAGCTGTGTAAAGGTGGGAAGAGAGAGAACGGAATGGTTTCAACTGGAGAGTGGTCTGAAACAGGGAAGTGCCCTCTCACCCCTGTTATTTATAGTGGTGATGGATGAAATCATACGAAAAGTGGTAAATAGCATTGGGGAAAGGAAAATGAAGGCAATGTTGTTTGCTGATGACCTTCTGGTATGGGGAGAGGATGAGCAAGAAGTACAAGAGCAATTAGATGAGTGGGAGAAGGTAGTGTTATCATATGGGATGAAGTTCTCAGCACAAAAGAGTGAAGTGGTCATCACAACGAGGAAGAAGAACAGACTGGATATGGGCATAACACTTGGAGGACAGCAGTTGCAGAAAGTAGAATGCTTCAAGTACTTGGGAAGCATAATTGAAGAAAAGGGAGGCAATAGGATGGAAATAAATGAGAGGGGAAGGTGCGCAGATGGATTTTTCAAGAGTGTTAGGGGGATGATATGGAATAAAGATGTACCACAAAAATGTAAAGGAATCATCTACAAGACCTACTTTGTGCCAATTTTGACATATGGTTCAGAAACATGGGTGATGAAGGAAAGGGACAAGAATAAAATACGAGCAGTGGAGATGAAGTTCCAGAGGAGTAGGGTAGGAGTGACAAGAATGGACAGAGTAAGGAATGAGAGAGTCAGGGAGATGGTAAGAGAGGAACCATTGCAAAATAGAATAGAGCGATCTAGGCTACAATGGTATGGACATTTGAGGAGGATGCAAGAGGAGAGGATACCGAAGAAGATGTTTGGAATGGAAATGACGGGAAGGAGGCCAAGGGGAAGACCAAGGGACAGATGGACAAAAGGAGTTAAGAAGAGTGTGGAGGAAAGAGGAGTGTGCTGGGACACAGTAAATGACGAGAGATGGTGGATGGACAGGAAACGATGGAGAGGCTTATGTTCCAAGCAGACCCGACCAGCGGTTGGAAACTGCTCAAGATGATGATGATGATTATGTTCAGATAGAATAAATGCATTGTTATACCAAGTATTTCTGTTTAGGCTTCTGCAGTTTAGGAAATATTTAAAGAAAATGATGGATTCGGTACTTTTTGACACTGAAACGTTCAACGGAAAGACATAAATTCCATTGCTGAAATCGGAATTTTCGAGGAAGCTGATTGCATTTAGTTATGCTATAATTAGATTTAAGGTATTTACAGTGAAAGCATAGATTATTTAAATAATATTAACTAAAATTGAGCATAACAATGAAAATTAAGCAAACTAACTTACCAGTGCTGAACTTAGGGAATTATGATTTTAGTTTGTGTCTAAAGAACATGAATATGGTAAATAACTTGTGAACTGGACAATGGAAAATATTATCCAGTACTAAAAGAAAAAGCCTCTCATTGGCTGCATGGATACAGTACGTATTGGCACATTCAGGACACAGGATTTGGTACTTATTGGCATCAAACGAGATTTTTAATGCCCTGTTTGTTATGGATTTAGGTCATTTTGGCAATTTCTTTTTCTTTCATATGATGGAGCTTCCTACCAACGTATGTTTTCCATCATAATCTCAATTTCGATTTTTTTTGATTTGGTTTCTTTTGGAAATAAGCTTCTCATTTGCCTTGGCTGTATCTCTGTACGCAATACAAATGGGACACATGTTGTATGGAATTTTTTGTCGCAATTTGTCTATACTACCACCTCAAAAAAAAAAGTCAACCCCTGGCACTATCCAGCCCATGAGGGGCTAACGCCGACCCAGCCATTTGGCCTGCAGATATTGGGGTGACGCGTGATCAGCGCGTCGGGTCCCCTCGGCCGTTAATCTTGTTATTCGTGATCGAGGCGCTGTCTCACTGTCAGATAGCTACTCAATTGTCCTCACGAGGCTGAGTGCACCCCCCACCACCACCGGTTGCCCACTGCCTATCTGTAAGTGTTATGCAACTTATATTTGGTATTTGTTTAGCCAGATCCATTGAGGACTTCGCTGGCAACGTTCGTGAACCAGGAGTTCCGTGTGGACCCTGAAGTTGGTGCTGTGGTGGTTGGTTTTGATGAGCACTTCAGTTACCCCAAGATGGTGAGGGCTGCCACCTACCTGAATAACCCCCAGTGTCTGTTCATCGCCACCAACACAGACGAGAGGTTTCCCATGCACTCGAATCTTGTGGTGCCAGGTATGCTCCATAACTCATCTTCAGTAATTGTATTGCATTCCTTCTTCCCCTCAATCTTAGCCTCCAACACTTGTTTTGGTAAGGGAAAGGAAAGTCTCAAGTACTTGGGGAAGTATAGTGGAGGTAAATGGGAGAAATGACAAAGAGATTACGGAACATGGCAGAAGCATTAGGAGCTTAGTGTGGAATAAAGATGTCCCACAAAAAAGCAAGGAAGTGTTAGACAGAAGCTACTATATCCCGATACTGACCTATGCTTCAGAAACGTGGACAATGAAGAAAACAGACATAAGCAGAATACAGGCAGGTGAAATGAAGTTCCTGCGAAGTAGGATCGGAGTAACAAGAAGAGACAGGTTGAGGAATGAAAAGGTCAGGGAAATGGTGAAAGAGGAGCCCTTGCAAGGTAGGATTGAGACGTCAAGACTGAGGTGGTATGGACACTTAAAGAGAATGGATGAGAAGAGGATTCCCAAGAGGATACATGAGATGCAGATGCAGAAGAAACGACCAAGGGGAAGACCAAGAGATAGATGGCTGAAAGGAGTGGAGGAATGTGTCAAGAAGAGAGGCGAGGACTGGACCAGAGTGACAGCGGAGAGATGGTGGGAAGAAAGAACTAAGTGGTGAGGCTTATGTTCCAAACAGACCCAGCCTGGGGCTGGAAACTGTACATGATGATGATGATGAAAGGCTTTTAAGATTGTGCAGTGGCAATTCCTTACAGTTGGCAGCACTGCTGACCCAAACCATTCTGTTGAGAAACGTGGCTTGCAAAGTGCTCTTCGAAAATGTGAAATATTTTGCTGATTCTACTTGTATAAAGAATTAAGAGGTAAGAATAACTAATCATCCTATTTGATATAATTTTTATTCTTAAGAAAATAAGCCTTGGAGCTCATTTAAATTATGATATAGTTGAAATAAATACTACTGTCACAATGGGAACTCCTAACAAAGGCTGTGAATGGCTCGGTGTGTGTATACGTAACTGCTTCTGCCACCTATTAGCGTAAGTGTTGTACTATGCAGAAGCCTGTAAGACCGCGCACTCTGCGCAGTCTTGGAGGCATTGTGCGCCATCTTACAGGCACATTCTTGTTCTGTATAAATCGTTTATATCTAGGATACCGTACTCTTTCTTGCAGACGTCTATTTAACGGCAGTGTGAGCTAAACATACTCAAGAAAATCAGACTGGAAACTTACATTTACATCAGAAATCTTAGAGAAAGCCAGAAGGAGAATTGAAAATGGTGAAAGTCAAGGAAATGTGGCTACTTCAATGGGTACCAAGGAATCCACTTTGAGAAACAGATTAAAATTGGTAAGGAAGAAATTAATTACGGTTTATGGTAATTCTCCTTATACTGGATAACCACATTTCTCACTGCAGCATTGATGCTGTTCTTTACTGCAGAGAACACAGCATCACCTTGCTTTCTCTACCACCCCATGCAAGCCACAGGCTTCAGCATTTGGATGTTGGCTTTTTTGGGCCTCGGAAGAAAGCCTATTCTCAAGAAGCTGATATGTGGTTGGTGAATCATCCTGGCAATGCAATTACACAGATCAACGTGGCCAGGATCTTCAAATTAGCCTACGAGAGAGCAGCAAAGATGGAGATAGCCGTTCAAGCTTTCATCAAAACTGGAATTCATGCGTTTAACCGGAATGTATTTTCGGATGACGACTCTGCTCCCTCGGAGGTAACATTCCGCCCATCTGTGCAGGAGAATGGACCTGCTGTAGAGGAGCAAATTCAGAATGCAGAAGTTGACAAACCACAATGTAGTAGGTGCAAACGGTGGTGGCATGAACGGTGTTCGAACTATGAAAGCATAGGACTCTTCAAATGTGAATTATGCAAATGCGCATTCTTAAAGGACAGTGCCTGTAAGATTGCGCATTTGCAATTAATTTAAAAATAGTAATTTACACTTAATTTATATGATATTTCGCGTTTATTGTATACGCATTGTGTTCGTAATTATTTGAAGTCTTGTTAATAAATTTTGTGTTAAATTGGTCACAAAAGTTGTTTATCTGTGGACATAAATACATTAAGTGCGCACTCTTAAGTGCCCTTACCTTATTCTTCCCTCCTCCATCCTCATAACATGTCCGAACCATCTCAATTTATTCTTCTCCATTCTATCATTCAATTTTTCTACCCCTATTTCTGTTATAAGAATGTATTGCTGCCATACAGTATGTGAACATGTTCCAATAACAGCCACCCGTCCCAACAATACGGCACATCCTGCTCCCTCCTTGCACGCAAGCAAGTGATAGCGGACACACACTCATCGCTCAGTTACACCGCATGTTTCATATGATTTGCACCCCTCGTAGAACCTCGTTAACACGTTCCTCGTTAGTACGTTTTATCGCATATAATGTTGTAATTTTCAAGTCCCGATTCTTATCTGATGACAATAACCTAAAAGTACCTCATTTATCACGTCGCTCATTTTGGCGCACATCGCTTAGTACGATCGCATTATCATCAGCCCTGAAAGCATTCTTTGTCCACCCCTAGTGGAATGTGAGCCCGACCACTCTGAGATAACATTCCTTGACAAGAAGTGGGCGAGGGTTGCGACATAACAGGTATAGGCGACTCTTAACATAAGGCAGTAGCTAGCTCTCAGTGGCTACGACAGTTAGTTACTACCACTGCCGGCTGGATCGCACCCCTCCTGGCTGCTTTAAACTACCTTCCCATTCGACGATTACAGCATTGGTTTGAGCGTACAACCTCGTTTCCAAATAAAGGCGCTAGGAAGCAGCACCAAGGCACTGTGGCAGACATAAGTTTTATATTGATGTTAATGGAGCAGTTGTGTTGGGAATGTATTCTGAATGATTTTATAATGCTGTACTGCTGTGTGCCCTTTTGTAAATCAGAACAGGGCAAGTTAGAATACCGGGGAACCATCAGACAATTCACTGTGTGGGATGTGGTTACGTGCAATTTCCAGAGAAGGTGACACAGGGGAAGCAAATAAACAAATACCGTACATAAATGAATGAATGATTGAGTGAGTAAATACGTGAGTCAATAAATATGTAAGTAAATAAGTAAACAAATAAGTAAATATGTAAGTAAATGAATACATAAGTAAATAAATAATTAAATAAATAAGTACGGTAAACAGATACGGTAAATAAGAAAATAAATAATTAAATACATAAATAAGTAAGTAAATAAACATGTAAGTAAATAAGTAAATGAATAAGTATTTAAATAAGTGAATAAGTAAACAAATAAATAAGAAAATTATTAAATAAATGTATAAGTAAATAAACAAATATGTAAATAAATAAGCAAATAAATAAGTATATAAATACGTAGATAAATAGATAACAAAATAAACAAGTAAATAAATAATTAAATAGACAAATAGGCCTACGTAAGTAAATAAATAAATAAGTAAATAAATAATTAAATACATAAATATGTAGGTAAATACACATGTAAGTAAATAAACAAATAAGTAAATGAATAAATATGTAGAGAAGTAAATAAATAAGCAAATAAATAAGTAAATATATAAGAAAATAAATAAATACATTTGTAAATCTGTAAAAATGTATAATACAGCCATCACAAGTACATGGGGCTTCATGATCACGATGTCGCAAAGCCCCTAAATAAATCAACATCCCATTTTTCGGGGGCCGGAGGCATTTCTTTTCCCTGTCTTTTATTGTCCTTATTCTTTTCTTTTAATCTCGCGAAGTATGTAAGTTAGATTTAAGTCAGTTAGAAGTAGTTGTATTTTTATTATTATCATCTGGATAATTACGGGAAAATGAGCCAGACATTTCGCCCCAAAAACAATCGCCTCCACCACCATGTATTTTTGCTTTCCTTTATACTGAAAATTTGCCCGTAAGTATGTGTCTGAATACTTTTAGATGATTGAATAACAAAAGAACCAACTTAGTGTAATGTTTTCACGTCCGTCAATCTCGGTATTAAGCCTCCAAACATAACACTCTTTCGTTTCAAGTATCTTCCTCTTTAAAAAGCCGCGGCAATCCCAGTGCGTTGGTGCTGCACCTAGCGTTGAATTAATGCATATATCTTGTACGCCTGTGAGTGTCGAATGGGCAGGCAGTTTAAAGCAACCAGGAGGGGTGCGATCCAGCCGGCAGTGGTTACTACATTTACATGGCGAACTCAAATCGAGTTAAATACGCCTGTTTTTGGTACAATGCCCAGTTACATGAGCAGTTTCAGTTCGTGAGTTCAGTACGGTGTAATTTATGGTGACCAACCTGCAGTTATGTTGGCTAACTCGTATTAAACAGTCAAACATAAAGGACCCGTAATTATGCTACTTTTTTTTTTACGGGTTGCTTGTAAATATGAAAAATAGATGCGCCGGAGATTTTGTTGTTGTTTGTTCTTAACAAGTTTATGTTCAGTTTAATAATGATAAAATGTTATTGGTTTTACGTCCCTTTTAACTACTGAAGCTTAAAGCTTTTAGAGACGCCGGGCTGCCGGAATGTTGCCCCGAATGAAATCTGTAACGTGTCACAATTTACGTACGGATACACCAGACATTAAAGGTAAAACAGACAAAAATACATTAACGCTAAAAACACGTGCAAACAAACTACGCTTATCAACCATGACAGGAAAACAAAAAGTTATGGGCAGAAAGTAAAACAAGCGATTTGAGAGTCGGGCGACAGACGAGAGTAGGCCTAAATTAGTTTAAAAATGTAACTCAAGAGCGCGCAGAATCACTTTCAATACTATTCGCGTTTATATGTTCTTGAACATTTGTGAAACCTAGTGATAATTTTGTTGCGTCGTGTTGAAATAATGGATAGGCCTAAGAAAGTGGTTAAATCATTAACTAGTGATCAAAAAATGAAAATTCTTGAAGAAATAGCCAGAAATCCCCACCTTAAGCGCGTGGAAGTTGGTATTATTATTATTATTATTATTATTATTATTATTATTATTATTTTATATTTCTGTACACGCGCGAGCATGTGTAACCTCAAAAAAACTTTGGTTATATCCAATCGTTCACGCCAAAGAATACGCACTTCTTTTTCTCAGAATATCAAGAAAAATATGTGTTTAAGCCGAAAACAATTATACAAAACTAAATATTTCAACTACAGTACAGGTACTTGAATTAAGAGTACGGTACCGGTATAGTAAATTTTTCTCTTGTTTTCATTGCTCTCGTTTCTCTATGCTGTGTAAACTAGTTCTGTAATTCAATAATCGTGTAGGTTGTTTAAAATTGTATATTCGATTGTACGTACTTCCAATTAACGCGTTTTTTACTTTTCCTTTACTGAAACAAATTAATGAGGTTCAATTATCATTTTTCATTAGTATTTTTTCCCGCTTTTTCTGTTCAAATTTTTCAGTCCCATGATAACGTGCTATCGAGGTTCCACTGTATATTTTTTATTGTGCACAAAAGTCTACCAGGGATTTCACTCTCTTTTTACAGGTGGTCACTTGGTAACCGTCACAGGGTTGTTCGCACAATTCACAAACACAGTTATTTCCAGGGTCATGAAAACACTTCGTCTTGCATACCTTGGGGTGGTATCCATGCACAGCCATTGAGGTCACCAGGTGTCGTAGCTCCTGATTCGTGTTGGCCTAGGATCTATTTATCATGGCTTCTGTTGTGTAAAAGTCCAGCCATATCTCCCTCTTTTCTCTTTCAAGGAGCAGTTTATTCGAGCTGGCGGTGAATGGGAGCCTCATACGTAGGTCCTCTATAAAGAAGGGTTCTATAGCGAGTTCGTAAACTAGCCTCGACTTTGTGTGTTTCGAAACACCTAGGGTGGCTTTCAAGAATCGTGATTTGACTGCTTCCAAAGTTGTTATATCTTTTAGACTTATATTTTCCCATATGATATCTATTCCGTAAATTGTGATTGGAATTATTTTTGCGTTGAACAAGGCCATAGCAGTTTGCAATGATAATCTGGATGTTTGATGTCGAAAATTGCTTTTGTGGCAGATGCTGCTCGGGATTTCACATGTATTCTGAATGATCTGGCAGTGGTTTGCAGAGTTACTCCCAGCTATTTGAAGCTGTTGACTCTCAGTGGACATTTCAGTCCTAGATATTGAGCCCGCTCAGGCTCATGCATCAAATACCGTATTTACTCGAATACGACCCGCCCCCGAATAAGACCCGCCCCCGAATAAGACCCGCCCCCGAATAAGACCCGCCCCCTGATTTTGAAGAACAAAATTAAAATAAAAAAAAATTACTGAAAATTATGTACAATTGTAACTAAATAAACAGAATAGCATTTATCCAAAATAGTTTCCAACAGTTTTGACGTCGTCCTAAAATAACACACATCAAACGATTAAAAATACAAATAAAAGTACACAAACACTTCATTCATCGTCATCAGAAGTACCAACTTCGGAACTTTTATCACCATCCCACTAAATGTCGTCATCACTGCCATCCATAGCATTCGAAATACTACATTTCTTGAAGCTCTTCCGTATGAGATCTCCCGAGATACGATTCCATGCCGTCAAAATGCACGAACATAGCAGCTGAACTTCCGGGCGCTGAATACGACCAGTTGGAGTCAGTGTGTGCTTATCGGCCGCCATCTGCTCCGTATACAGCTGTTTCAAGGCTGCTTTGAACGGGCGGTTCACGCAGCATAGACGTCATCCCGCTCAATCACGAATACATGACTCGTGAATATCATATTTCCTACCGGGCACGATTTCCCATAACTTCAGCTACCCTCACAACTTTCAGCTTCTCACTCACATTAAACGACCGCAAACGCTTCGTACAACTCATGTTTACACTCGGAAAACGTGCGCGAGACCGTATGACGCCGCCTGCTTACGGTAAAACAAAGCGATAGCCGGAAGAAGGCTAGCACCATCTAGCGGATACTCGCAACACCCGATATCGCGCTTGGCGGGCAATTTAAATCTTTAAAATCAGGATGACTCAAATAAGACCCGCACCCCAATTTTTCACGTCCGATTTTGTTTAAAAATGTGCGGGTGGTATTCGAGTATATACGGTATTTCTTTGAGAGCAGATTGACTTTACATGCTCAGTTCTACAGAACTCACCCTGAAGCTTCTTCATGAACAATTCATTAACTTGACTATGGAGAGGACAGCTTATTTTCCTCCTAGAGATATATTACTCTCTATTTTTACACCACATATCTCGGGAGCTTGAAATATTTAATTCTGCTTAATTTGGCAATTTCTACGCCTTTTGGGAATGGCAAATATATTTTTGGTAAAGGTAGTTTTTCACTGCAGACATGCGGAGGCTTATGAAAGTAGTCACTGCTTTGACTAGACTACTTCCTTGGAATCAGGAAGCCGTGCCATGCACGCATCACACCGTTTTGATAGTCCGCTGAAGCTGGACGCTTGTGTCGATTGTCCGTCTGATAGACGAAGGCCATTATAGGCATCCGAAGACCCCACATTTGGGAAGACATTTATCTACAGCCATCGAGCTGAATTGAACAGTTTCAATAACGCACAGTATTACTTGAGGCTCAGTAAAGCCAGTGCTACGTTTATGTGAATATCATCATCATCTTGCACAGTTTCCACCCACTGGCCGGGTCTGTTTGGAACACAAGCCTCTCCAACGTCTTCTGTCTTCCCACCATCTCTCAGCCTCCACCCTTGTCCAGTCTTCTCCTCTCTTCTTCACGCTTTCTTCCACCCCCTTCAGCCACCTGTCTCTCGGTCTTCCCCTCGGTCTCTTTCCTTCCCACTTCGGCTCTGGTGAAGCTACGATAGGCCCAGCAAGCCAGTAGTGGATAAAACCAAATGCTTTCAAAAATGGAACGAGCCTTATGTGAATATAAAAATTTTAATTGTGTGAAAACTTCGAATTTTTCACCAACCACGAGGACCGTCTGTAGTCAGACGAGGGTAACATTCTTTTTCTAAACAGTGAAATATTAAGTTAACGACAACGTCGTGTAGCCCAGTGTGTGCTACGGTACAATTGCGGTACGATAAACCTATTCATCGCTTATACGCAACAGTGATTACCCAGATTGTGTGTGATTTAAACCTTGTAAAATCAGTGTTTGATATACCATGTGCTGGTAAAATATAATCTGTGGCAGGAAAAGCAGAGTATTTGAACAACCTGCAAATATTAGAGCCAGTGAGCATTTCATTACATTTTACACTAGAATCAGTGAATATTTTTCCAATCACGATGATTAACATTATGCACCACGTGCTGGTATTTCTACAACCATACTGTAAGAAGATGATGGAGGAGTAATATACCATGTGAGGGTAACTCCAACGGAATACGCCAACACCATGGAATTGTCCAGCCAACACTACTACGTACCAACCAGGTACAGTTTACCAGTTGATGACCACGAGGACAGGCTAAAATCCATAGCCTTGCCCAGTATTTTAATGCTTGGAACCTTGAAGGCATTAAACCCCTTCCAATGGGAGTTCTGGAAGGTGAACTACCACATCTTGTAACCGTGAGTCATGTAAACATTGTAAGAAGTTTGTCCAGGTCGTAGTAGTAGTGATTGCATTGTAACTTTTAGCTGAAACGCAACGATATTTGACCACTTAGGTAGGAAATGTGTGTACTTTATTTCTTTAGTACTGGGACAATATTTCAGTGAGACACCCCAAGTCCGTGTATTTTACGGCAGGTGTAATATTCATGTATTTCAGAGAGTTTTTAAGTCAGAGTAAAGGACGTCTTCAACTACAAGAGATGTAGATCTTGTGAAAGTAGGGGGACAGCCCATAGTTAGGTCCCTTCTTTAATTTCAGAGCTTATTCACGTATCATTTTTCGGCCGACCAATGCCGTAACATTTTTGTACCATTTATTTGTCATTTTCGTGAGTACATTTTACCACGTGTAGTTCGAGAGGAACGAACTCCTATACTGTTAGATGGATGAACTAACAATCTCGTATCATTTAAAACGTCACAGCAGATGTGAGATGTTTAATTTTTGTGTTGTGGAAAATGCCAAACCACACTTCTCAAATCCTACATGTACATAGAACGAGTGACATATCTTCAGATCAGTGCAGTCAGAATGCACGAGTGTTATCTCTTAACATTACTACTCTTTGAACATTATGCAACGTTATATCTTTTTAAAGGGAATGTAATCCCAGGAAACATTATTAGGGAGTGATGAGACATTGTTAGGATAATCTATAGAGCACTACAGGACTTTATTTCGTGCTCCTACAGGTTATAAAATGATCATTTCTAAAGCACTACTCTTTGCTATGCTGAAATGAGCTGCACGCGACGCAGATAGGCTTGCTTGCGCCCAGCTGAGAAACAAAAGTGAGACGATATTGAATGACTACCTTTTGTGTGCTGCATTATGTCACTAACCTAGGAAATTTGAAGGTTACAGGTATTAATAACCATGCTATGAGAGCAGCTTAGGGAGCTGTCATCACCTGTTATTGTTATGAAGTAGTGGAACGCACGCCGATGCGAATTCCTTAAATGTTTTAGCCGACGACTTTGATCGCCTGGCGCGTTGTAGTAAGGTTTAAAATATCATGTTAATTGACCCAGCTTTGTATGAATTAGGCTAGCCAGTGTAATTGTTGTGTCCGTGAACACATTATTTGGTATTTGGCAGAACGGAATGAATGTTCGCCTTACCCTTCGTTTATTCCGGCGTTCTGGAGCTATGTTCAGACGACCGACGTACCGTGCGCAGTTGGTGTAAGACGTGCTAACCTGTGTTATTGTCTGACTTGTTGAAGTCAAGGTATGCTTGCGTTAATTATTCATGTACCACGCGCCTAGTTTGCTTTGCTATTCTTTTCATGTAACTCGGATTTCGCTGGGGTCGTTAACGTCAAAATAGGGATGACTCATGATTGTATTTAGATTAGCGGATTAGCCGATTTCGACCTTCGAAAATGATTAGGGGTCTTACTTGAATAAATCATTCACGAATCTAACTTAAGACTGGATCTATTTTTATTCCTAGCTTTGTTGTTTGGATGTATTTCCTTGGGGCGTCTATGACTGTATCCGTGCCCAATGACCCAGATCCCCTGGATCAAGCCTCTCGTGCTGAGCTAGTCCACAAAGAAATGCACCCGATCCTCAGGAGCGTGGGTTCGAAGAACGGGGTCTTTCGAAGTGCCATCTTTTTGGCGGATGGTGCTGTACCCTTTTATAACTTAAGACCTGTTGAATCCCTCGAGGAACACTGGATCGTAGGATCTGAAACTGCCCGGCTGAAAACACCCCCCAGATCCCACCAACAGGAGAAGGAAGTACAAAGGAGCATATCAACAAACCTAAATTGTGCAAAGACAAACCAAAATGCAAACAAGGAAAAGTAGCTCAGGTCAAAACGTGACACGAGACGCAAACGAGATACATCTAATCTCAGAGAGTAGTGAGAAAATTTAAGGAAAGAAAAGGAAACACATTGATCTTCCTGGCACAATTTATGTAGTTATTATGAATTATGACTCTCGGATTGAACTGCTGTAAAATAAAATATTTATTCAGTAAAAATGTTACTGAAAGAATCCCTCGCCTGAATATAATACAATAATGTACACGTATATACATATATAATGTTTCTTAATGAAACAAGGTCCAATGGCAACATTCACCATCACAACACCATCTTATTTGGTTAAATTGTACAAAAAGGAATCGCCACTGAGAACGCAGTTGAGCCAAGAGAAGGAGCTCAGTTAAGTATAAATATGTCCGCACCGTGTCAAACGAAAATGCAAAATTTGAAAAAGATTACCGAGAAATGGCTGTACTTAAAGAGATCTCTCGAAAATCGCCACAGGTGTAATTAAATTTCATAGATATGAAATTTGAAGTAGAGATAAAGTTGAATCACAGTAAATATCCTAGAGATACTATCTCCAATTGATTTGAAAACAAAATGTCACAGACGTCACTCGATGACGTATTCTAACAAGACGAACATTAAGTACAACAAGAACCACCATTAAACTCCAACCAATCCTTTTTAAAGGATAAAACATGATGAAACATTTCACAAACTTTAGTTACACATCAACCACCACTTGTCAGTCACACAGTATTTCTATCGACTTCATTTTATAAGTTTCACAATCATAATCACTCACAGTGATCCAAAAAACCTTCTACAGCTTAACAGTATATCACGTGGTTCCAATAGTCCACGAGCTCAATTTCACAATCAATTTCACTTCACTAATAACATTAATATTACAGTTACCCTCTCTCCAGGGGCCATAAATATGGAGGGCCCAAGCCCAGGGTTATGGGCGAAGCCCCAACGGTATCGGCGGCGGAGAGGATGGACTTCGGTACGGCGTCAATGGCGGAAGAGGGAATTCTGTAGCGTCTGTACTCCAGAGGAGTGGCTACAAAAGGCGTCTGTTATCCAGTGGATCGGCCTAGAACAATACCTGGCAGTAGGTCATAAAATGCCTTTGAGTGTGGCGAACTCATCGTACTAATAGCCTATCAAATGAGTGAGTGTGAATTGAGGCCTCGGAAAGGGCTAGGGCGTCCCCTGCAGGCGACGCGCAGTTCTCAGGGGTCTGGGGGAACTGTGAGAAGTAGGCTACCAGACACCACAAACATCGCCTTCATAAACGTGATGAGCTTAAATGGCAAGACAGAAGAATTGGTGGACTATATGGAAAAGAAGGAAATAGCAATGATGGGAGTCAGTGAAGCGAAATGGAAGGGAAAAGGATGAGAAAGAAGTCAAGAAAGGGAAGGGATATAGAATATATTGGAGTGGAGGAAATAAGGCAATGAATGGTGTTGCAATAATATTGAGAGAAGACTTAGTGCAGTATGTTGAGAAAGTAGACCAAATTAATGACAGAATGATGAAAATTAGACTAGGACTTGAGAGTGGAACAAAGGATTTTATACAGATTTACGCACCCCAGAAAGGGAAGGTAGATGAATGTTTAGAGGATTTCTTAGAAGAACTGGAAAAGTGTATAGAAGACAAAGAGGTTATAATAATGGGGGATATGAATGCACATGTGGGAACAGATAGGCAGGGAAAAGAAGAGATAATTGGCCCATTTAGCTATGGAAATCAGGATGAAGAAGGAGAAATGTTAATAGATTTCTGTAGAAGGAATGGATTAATTGTTGGAAATACATGGTTTAGGAAAAAGAACTCCCAAAAAATAACTAGGTATGGATGGGGAGACAGAAAGACAAAAACAATGATCGATCTTATCCTAGTGGAAAAGGATAAACGTAGGCAACTGGTAGATGTGACAGCTATGCCAAGAGGAGATTTTGAAGGAGACCATAAAGTGGTGATAGCCAAATTAAGGCTTGGGAAAATCACAAAGCTTGCGGAGAAAAGGGTAAGAAAAATAAAGGTGTGGAAGCTAAAAGAGAGAGAGGCAATGGAAAAGTTCCAAGAAGACTTGAAAAAGGAAATTCCCAAAGACGAAGCAAAAAGTGTCGAACAGGAATGGGCATGTTTTAGAAATTGTTTTGCGAAGTGTGCAGTAAACACTTGTGGAAGACTATCAGGGAAGAAAAAGGAAAGGGAGACTCCTTGGTGGAACAACAGGGTAAAGGAAGCTGTTAAAGAAAAACAAATGGCATGGAGGAAGTGGATAGGCAGTAAAAATGCAGAGAAATGGCAAAAATATAGAGAAGCAAAGAAGGCATGCCAAAAAATTGTACAAGAAGAAAAAAGGAAAAGTTGGGAAGGTTTCACGGAAACTTTGAAGGAGGATATCCAAGGAAGTAAGAAGGTTCTATATGGATTGGTGAAAAACAGTGTAAAAGGTAGGGAAAACACAAAATTTGTAAAATCTGAAGCAGGACAGATATTGTATCAAAGAGATGATATATTAAAAAGATGGGAAGAATACTTTTCAAAGCTACTAAATGTTAAATACATTGAACTGGAAGATGAAAAAGAGCAAGAAGAAACAATGGAAGAAGAAGAAGAACAAGAAAAGGAGATCACTATGCTAGAAATAGAGGAAGCCATACAGAAGATGAAGAGCGGTAAAGCAGCAGGAGAGGATGAGGTGTCCGCGGAAATGATAAAAGCAGCGGGACCAATAGGTGTACAGTGGTTGTATGGATTATTTAGAATAATTTGGAAGAAGAAAGAGATTCCAGAAGAATGGGGAAAGGGATTAATTATCCCGATTTTTAAGAAAGGTGACAAAAAGGAATGCAATAACTACAGAGGGATCACTCTTATCGCTCATGTAGCTCTTTGAGAGAGTTCTGGAAGGCAGACTGAGGAGGAAGATAGAAGGAGAGATGGAAGAAGAACAGTATGGTTTTAGGAAAGACAGATCAACATTTGACCTAATCTTTGCATTAAGGCAAATGATGGAGAAAAGATGGGAATTTGGAAAAGACATGGTGATGACATTTATTGATATTGAGAAAGCGTACGACAGTGTGCCTCGACAGGTGGTTTGGAATGTATTAAGGAAAAGGAAAGTTAACGGAGCTGATGTCCAAATGTTAAAAGCTATGTACAAATATTGTGTGAGTAGCGTGACGACCAGTATAGGAGAAACAGAATGGTTTAAAGTGGAAACAGGTCTCCGACAGGGAAGTGAATTGTCCCCCTTACTATTCATCATAGTCATGGATGAAATTCACAAGAATGTTAAACAGAGATTGGGACAAGAGGCAACAACGGACATGCTGTTTGCAGATGATATAGTGATATGGGGCGAGGATGAAAAGGAAGTACAAAAACAACTAGATGTATGGAATCAAGAAATAGAGAAATTTGGGATGAAAGTAAGCACAGAGAAGAGCAAGACAATGGTAATGTCAAGAGGAAGGAAGGAAGGAAGAGGAAAGATAGAATTGAATGGGAAAATTCTAGAAGTGGTTAAAAGTTTCAAGTACTTGGGAAGTGTGATCACAGAAGATGGAAGGATAACTGAGGAAATTGGAAAGAGAATACAACAAGCGAACAGTTTTTACCAGAGCATAAGGGGTATTCTGTGGAACCGAGATGTCCCAAAGAAATGTAAAAATGTATTATATTCAACCTACTACAGACCCATACTAACATATGCAGCTGGAGCGTGGACTACTACAAAAAGAGAGGAGAGTAGAATACAAGCCGCGGAGATGAAATTCCTAAGAGGTATAGAGGGCAAGACCAGAAGAGATAGAGTTAGAAATGAAGAGATTAGAAAAAGGACAGGAATCTTGAAGCTGCAGGACAGGATAGAAACAACAAAGTTAAAGTGGTATGGACATATGATGAGAATGGGAGAGGAGAGAGTACCAAAGAAAACTTTCTGTGAAAAGATGACAGGGAAGAGACCACGAGGAAGGCCCCGAAAGAGATGGGCAGATACAGTGTGGGAGTGTGTAGAGAAGAGAGGAGGAAAAGCTGAAGAAGTACTAAAAACAGGAGAGGAGTGGTGGAGAGACAGGAAACGTTGGAGGTCCTTAATTCACAACCCGACCCAGGAAGCTGGAAACGGGAAATGAAGATGATGATGATTAATGAGAGAAATCTTTTATATCAGTATTTTTCAAGGATCAAATTCCTTAATGACTTAGCATTAATACAATTTCGAAAAACACCAAGGTTTAAACATACATCCTTCAGTTCGGAATCAAATAATCTTTTAGAGTAAATGTCAATCAAAAACCCATCACGAAACCATGATGCTGAAGTATATTATAACGTCAAACGATTTAAATGTGAAGGAAAAATTTACTTGCAGGGAATTACAGTAACACGACCATAACGGTGCAAAAAATTTGATAAAATAATCATAATACTAAAACGCAAATCTTCTTCCTATATGGTGGTCTTCCCAATGATTGAAAATTTCAGAAAATTACGACGAACGGAAAAACTGACGCAGAAGCAAGAAAGAAATACTAAATCCCAACAAGACATGGATAAACTAGTTCGTCAAACGAACTCAAAAAGAAAAAATCTGAGGTCAAGAAAGACAATGATTTATCTGATTTAAAACCCCATCATCAAATAAACTAATTGGCAACTGGATACAACAAATGAAAATGCTCGACTTCTACCAAAGATTATCAGATTTATACCTGAATTTCAGATGATGGAGGGGCGTCATTCGGAACAAAATATCCCGAGTCCGTCTTCCAGAAGAATCCTGGCCTTGAGTGTAGTGACTCCACATCCTGGCGTCGAACCCAGATTCACGTCTCCCTATGACCACACCCCGGGTGGAACTATGCATCAGATCCGGTATATTCTAGAAGTTCCCACACGAATGTTGTAGACATCATTCTTCATTGACAATCTTGCCAGACAACTCACCCCTCCGCCAGCTACGGACGTCACTCGACCTCGAGTCTACCCACAGTCACATGGTCCGATCAAGGCAAGAGAGGGCGATGGCCCCTGCGTTACGTCACATCAGATGTTGTAAACACAGCCCGCTCTGGTACACAAAATAACACCGCGCCATGTAGCGCTCTCTCAGACATCCATAATCGGAAATACAAAAACGGTCACAGTACCCAAAATACCTCCTCTAACGGGCTCAATATATCCTGTCCTCCACAGCTTCTCGACCTCCGTTGTGGAATGTCATCCGTACGTTTTCTTTCTGTGTTAATTTCCATTTTGTTTTCCTGCGCCCACTTCTCAAATTGTTTTGTGGCTCTTTGTAGGTTATCGCTGGAGTTCGATCCAATGACCATGTCGTCTGCATATATGTAGATTTTGACATCTTCCGTCTCTTGTCTAATCATCTGCACAACGTCGTATGTGGGGACATTGAAGAGCAGGGGGCTTAATGGGTACCCCAGTAGTACGCCGTTTGTTTTCGATGTGGTTACACCATCTGTGATCTCTGTCTCTCCTTCAGCGGCTTCGATGGTGTAGTTGGTAGCATGCTGAGCTTCTATGACCAAGATTGCATAAAAAATCCCTTTCTTCGGAGGGGAAGTGGTCCCATGTCATAGATTTATGGCATGAAATAGAACCTTCCACTAACTACACTTGTGTGAAGCCCAAATTTGTAGGTTAGAATTGATATCACTCTATTAGGCTGAGAGATGGTGGGAAGACAGAAGACGTTGGAGAGGCTTGTGTTCCAAACAGACCTGGCCAGTGGCTGGAAACTGTGCAAGATGATGATGAGTTCCAACATTCAGCGCCAGGTGCTGACTGCGATGTCATTTAGTAGCCACGTCCGCAGCTAGGTGTAGTGGACGGTAGCATTCAGTAGCAAAAGTAGGAACTACTTGAAAGAAAAAATAATCGTCCGCAGTCCTTACTTGAATTAAAACAGATAACACACACTAATACAGCCATCACAATTAACACCGGATATCAGACAGATTCTACACACACCCAAAGTACATGGGGCTACATGACCGCATTGTTGCAGCCCCTAAACTGAGGAACCAACCAACCCTACCGTACTCCCCAGGAACTTCATCTTACTGGCCTGAATTTTACTTTCTTCTCTCTTGGTCTGTAGGCCTATGTTAGGACCCTTCTGCTGATGTGTATTGGCAGCAAATAAACATGGTTTGTTGCTAACTTCACATAACGATTGAAAACACACAATCTACATATATAATTTTCCCAAAAGAAAAATATGTTATTGTCCGTTGAGCTAAATGGACAATACAAAATTATATATTCAATGCCAAGATAAGGTTATAATTGCTTTGGAGTGGAGCTTTGACTCCCGTAGTGCACTGGCTTTGCTTGTGACGTGGGTACACATGTATCAAATACGTCTTGCAATGGCCTTCCCAGTGTGTGTTAGCCAGCGTCTTGGTGAGGTGTACTTTTACCAACTGAAGAGCCCAATGGTACACCGGGGCGAAACGCTGGCATTTTGTTGAGTTATGCCAGAACATTTAGCACAATTTGTGTTTAAATACATAATCTACAGTCTCAAACTGAGACGATATACCGGCCGTGCTGGCCGAGGGCACTAACACGCTGGCATCAGGAGAGCGTGGGTTCGTAGTTTCCCATTTTCACCACCAGGCAAATGCAGGGATGGTTGCTTTCAACAGGTCCACGGCCGATTTCCTTCCGAAATCCCTTCCCAGACCCGTCCTGAAAAGAAAATACATGGCCATTGGCTGCATTAATAAACATTATAATAATCATAATGTTCGTCATTAGCATAATATTATTATAACAATTAAAAGCTATTTATTCTTCAGAAATGGGTTGGATACCACGGGATCCCAGCTGAGTCCGGCATTGCTTCCACTTTCTTGTGCCGGGCTCCTCTCCGTCTTCTTTCCTGTCAACCTCCCTTGGTCAACTCTTGTTCTCTTCCAACCCCAAAGGTATTAGGGTATCCGAGGCCTTAGTCTTTCACTTTCCCGCCTTAATTGGCCCTCGTCTCATCTTTCCTTATGCCCTCATTCTGCGAGGGGTCAGCGTTCTTTTTCTTTTCATGTTATCTTCTGCCTTCTGCTCAAGGCCATCAAGGAGGTAGGGTGTGTGTAGCCCCACCACTTCTGATGCACTCTGGATATTGCTACACCCTCAGGGGCTGGTGATTCCGAGGGATTCCTGAGCTGGGTCCGTTTCTTCCCCTATTTCCTATCTGCCTTTCATGGCTCTCCTTCCTTCCAAGTCCCTCCATCCACATTCTTCAAGGGTTGAGGGCATTTCTTTTCTTCCTGTCCTTTATTTGCCTTATCCTTTATTTGTTTACCATTTCTTCTAGTATTAGTTATAGTTTTCATTCTCATCTTTCAATATCACCTTAGCAATTAGGGGCCGATAACCTAGATGTTAGACCCCTTAAAACATCAATTATCATCATTATCATAAGAGTAACCTACTGAGATTGGATACCATTCTTACATAATCTGAAAAGTTTTCAATATCAACTGCTTTTATAGCTCCTAAAACTACAAGTGATTTGAGACTATACATACAGGGTCTTTCATATAAAATAAGAGCGCCAAGCGGTGGCTTTGTTACCCGCTGCTGCGGTCACCTTGGCCGAGCTTTTGGAGCGCCAAGGCCCCCTGCTTTAAGCGTGTGTTCAATCCTGTATGATGCAGCGGCCTTGCTAGCGTGTGTACAATGCTGAAATCTTACTTTAGTTGGTTATTGTTGATGAAACCGAAACCCCTATAGTATTGAAAGCGCGCGCATAGTACATACGATGGCTGTTTTTTTTTTTTTTTTTTTCCAAGTTCCGATGGACTGTATAAAAATAACAGATTGACATTACCAAACTTGGCCTTGCAATAAGCGTGCAGTTGCTCAGTCGCCAGTCTAAACCTCAAGTGCTAACATGGTGAGACAGTCATCATTGCAACATCGTATTTTTTTTTATGTAAAACTTATTTTAAGTACGAGTCGGCTCGGCGGGTACGTGATGCATTTGTTCAGCAATTTCCTGATGAAGTGCCACCTTCACTAGCACAGATTCACGCAATTGCAAATAAGTTTGACACTACTGGCTCGGTGCCCAATAAAAAACATGCCCGCACACGAACAGTTTTAACAGAGGATGAGCTAGATGACATTGGCGAGAATCTTGAACGGTCTCAGAATAAATCACTCACAAAATTAGCACAAGTAGGGGTTTCGGTTTCATCAACCATAACTAACTAACTAAAGTAAGATTTCAGCATTGTACACATGCTTAAAGCAGGGGGCCTTGGCGCTCCAAAAGCTCGGCCAAGGTGACCGCAGCAGCGGTTAACAAAGCCGCCAATTGGCGCTCTTATTTTATATGAAAGACCCTGTACATGAGGCAAGTCGTTGGAGCTGTTTGTAGACATTGTCAGATCTTTCAATACAGCAGAGTACTCGCAGGGCTTATAGCAATAGTCAGGGAGTTATAACCCCACCCTGTTGAATTTTTAGCCTCTTTTAATTTATGAAAAAATAGGCTTATGAGATCACCTTTTGTCCGTGCCTAGGTGTGTGTGTCCCCCCTAATAAAATGTAAATGGCTGGAGCGATTTCAATGAAACTTGGTAAGTTCATAGCACTATTTCGGACGACCCCGTCCGTGCCCTTCAAATTTTGTTACGGCTCACCAATCCGACATGGCGGTTGTGCGAAATATTTCACCAGCATTCAATATCTCCGAAACTTGTTTGTTGTTTGAGTCTTCAGTCTTTTGACTGGTTTGATGCAGCTCCCTGTCCTGAGCTAATAGTTTCATCTCTACATAGCTACCACACCCTACATCCGAGGCAATCTGTTTAACATATTCTAACCTTGGTCTACCCCTACAGTTCTTGTCCTCGACCCTTCCTTCCATAACTAAGCTTGCTATTCCTGGGTGTCTTAGTATGTGTCCTACCAACCTATCTCTTCTATTCATTAGCAGTCGCCAGAAACATCTCTCCTCTCCCACTCGCCTTAATACCTCTTCGTTTGTAACCCTATCTACCCATCTGATCTTCATCATTCTCCTGTAACACCACATTTCAAATGCTTCAATTCTCCTCTTTTCTGCTGCACCAATAGTCCAAGTTTCACTTCCATAGAGCGCCACGCTCCAGACAAAGGCTTTCAAAAATGACTTCCTAATACCTAAATCTATATTCGATGTCAACAGATTCCTTTTTTGTAGGAAGGCTTTCCTTGCCTGAGCCAACCTACTTTTTATATCCTCTTTGCTTCGTCCATCACTGGTTATTCTGCTTCCTAAGTAACAGAAGTCTCCAACTTCCTTCAGCTTTTCACCTGCCAATTTGATCTCCATAGAAGTTTCTGATTTATTTCGGCTGCATTGGCCAGTATTTTTGTTTTACATTTATTAATTTTCATCATGTATTCATTCTGTAAGACGGAGTCCATACCATTCAAAAACTGATTCAAATCCTCAGGCGTGTCGGCCAAGATGACGATGTCATCAGCAAATCTCAGAGTTGAAATTATTTCTCCTTGAATCTTCACTCCCACTTTAAATTTTTCTCCAATTTCCTTCATTGCTTGTTCAATGTAAAGATTGAAAAGTATATGTGATAAGTTGCAGCCTTGCCTTACACCTTTCTGAATACCAGCTTCTCTCTCATGTCCTTCAGCTCGAATGACTGCTGTCTGATTTCTGTATAGATTGTATATCACCCTCCTATCCCTGTACTTTATTCCAATAGATTTCAAAATGTCAAACAATTTAGTCCAATCAACGTTATCAAAAGCCTTTTCTAAGTCTACAAATGCCATGAACGTTCTCTTACCTTTCCTTATTCTACCTTCCAAAATCAGCCTAAGACTTAGTACAGCTTCCCTTGTTCCTACATTTCTCCTGAAACCAAACTGGTCTTCACCCAACTCCGTTTCTATCTGGCTTTCAATCCCCTTGTAAATTATTCTAGACAGGATCTTTGAAGCATGAGTAATCAAGCTGATTGTACGGTAATCTTCACATCTGTCAGCTCCCACTTTCTTTGGTATAGGGATGATAACATTCCTCTTGAAATCAGGGCGTACCTCACCTGTCTCATAAATCCTACACACCAAGTGAAATAACCTGATCAGACCTTCATCTCCTATGCAGCGTAGCAACTCAATCGGTATATCATCTATGCCTGGTGCTTTGTTCCTGCCTAAGTCCTCTAATGCTCTGTCAAATTCTGATCTCAATATTAAATCTCCTTTTGCATCCTCATCAATTTCCTCCTCCCTTTCCATTACATGATTCTCAATCTCCTTTCCCTTATACAAGCACTCTATGTAAGCTTTCCATCTCTCAACCTTTTCTTCCCTATCTGTTAGAGGCTTTCCATTTGTGTCCTTAATATTACAGCACTTAGTCTTCTTTTCCCCAAAAGTATTCTTAATCCTTCGATAAGCTGTGTCTACTTTTCCTAATTTCAGACAATTTTCTATACCTGCACATTTCTCTTTCAACCATTCTTCTTTCGCTTCCTTGCACTTCTTGTTAACCTCATTTCTCAGACGTCTGTATTCTGCTTTCCCCTTTTCATCTCTTAGATTCTTGTGTTTCCGCCTTTCATCCATCAATTCTAGTATATCCTGAGTGATCCACGGTTTTCTACCTATTCTTTCTTTCCTACCAATGTTTTCTTCTGCGGATTTTGTTATTTTATTCTTCAAAAGTGCCCATTCGTCTGCAATTGAAGTCCGTTTAGGATTTTTCATTAGTCCTTCCGTTATACTCTTCTTGAATCTTTCGTTTACATCCTTTACTTTCAGTCCGTCTATTGCCCACCTTTTTGGCTTTTGACTTTTCTTCAGTTTCTTCAACTTTAATCTGCATTTCATTACAACCAGATTGTGGTCAGGGTTTATGTCAGCACCAGGATATGTTTTACAATCCAAAATCTGGTTTCGAAACCTCTGCTTGACCATAATGAAGTCGATTTGGTAACGCCCTGTATCTCCTGGTCTCATCCATGTGTATATTCTTCTATTGTGGTTATTGAATAAGGTGTTAGCTATGACCAACTCATGTTCGGTGCAGAATTCCATCAGCCTGCTTCCTCGGTCATTCCTTTCACCTAATCCGAAATCTCCTACTATCTTCCCTTCTCTCCCTTTTCCTACCACAGCATTCCAATCTCCCATTACTATAACATTTTCATCACCTTTGATATACCTCAGAATGTCATCTATTTCTTCGTAGACCTTTTCAACATCCTCATCATCAGCTTGACTGGTAGGCATGTAGACTTGTACCACTGTGGTGCACGTAGGTTTAGTATTGATTTTTGCTACAATAATCCGTTCACTGTATTGCTCATAATATTCCACCCGCTGTCCAAGTTTCCTACTCAATATTAGACCAACCCCTGCTTGGCCATTGTTTGATTTAGTGCTAATGACCCTATAGTCTCCTGACCAAACATCCTGTTCTTCCTGCCAGCGCATTTCACTAATCCCAACCAAATCCAACCTCAACCTATTCATTTCCCGTTCTAAGTTTTCTAACTTTCCACTTCCTAGCAGACTTCTAACATTCCACGCTCCGATCCGTAGAATGTCAGATTTCCTCTTTGTCACTTCTGTGATGTTAACCCCCTCTCGAGTAGTCCCCACCCGGAGATCCGAACGGGGGACTACTTTACCTCCGGATTGAAATTTTACAAGGGAGGAGGCCATCATCACATGTAATTATGCATAGAGAGGTGCATATCCTCGGGAATAGCATTACGGCTGTAGTTTCCCGTTGCTTTCAGCCGTGCAGCAGGGCGCAGTGTAGCCATTAGTTGGCTTATATTATCAATATCTTAACCGTCCATAAGACTAGTAAAGAATTGATTTATTCTGAAAGGCTGCTACTCCCTTTCAGAATAAGTAAAGAGCAATTCTACTAACAAAAATGCTAACCTTCTACTGTACTAACAATTAAATACCAAAATTCTACTAACGAAAACAATACTGAAGTTCCACCAACAACAAATACTACCACTAAAACATTCTGTCACCAGGCACACTCACATGCGCCCTCACACATCACAGTCTACTGAAACAATGAACTATAACTAATAAACAATGCAACTGCTACCAGACACACTCACACACCACAGTCTAATAGAACAATGACATATATCTAATAGACAAACTAACTACCTACTTACAACTACAACTAACTACACACTTACTGTACTGTAATTTGAATTGACAATATTTACAAAATTTAAAATGATAATCTGGTAGCAAAAATATCTACCCCGTCCAGGATTCTTTAACATGCCATAAATCTATGACATGGGACCGCCGGCTTTACTTCCCCTCCGAAGGAAGGCACACTGAGGGATTTTTAACGCTTCGGCCGGGTTTGAACCCTATCTTGGGCACAGAAGCTCAGCATGCTACAGATTACGCCACCGAAGCCGCCGAACCAGATATTTTACTGCAAATCACGTTTGAAAATTATTACGTAACTGCATGAAAATCCACAGCCTGCTTCCAGTCGACCGGGTCAGGGAATGGAATGAATTAAGCCCCCATCTAGCGGCGAGGATATGAACTGTACCAGCCTGTCGCACTCCCTTGGGGAAATGATTAAATGAATGACAAATGAAACTATTACCGATATTACCCTGGAATTTTGTACGGTGATAAAGGGAACTACTAGAACATTGCGGCCAAAAGCAGGGGCGCAACCAGGCGTGGCCTTTTGGGGCTTAAGCCCCCCCCCCAAAAAAAACCTGGGAACACTTTAATAATATTGAGGATATCTTTCAAGAAAATTGATTGAATAACGGGCTCCAGAATGTTTAGTGTTGGAACATTGGAACATTTTGCGATTTTCTACTGGTTTAAAATAGAATTATGTTAGGCCTATATTTATGCAACACTCAAGTGATAATAATATATACCGTATTGTAAACACAACACTATCGGATATTTCCGGCCATTGTCGTAACTATGCTCGGAGCAAGATGCGCGTGCGACAGCGGTGAAAATTTCTCTCCCCAAGGTATTGTGCTGTGCTCTGTGTCAGGTGTCAAGTCAGTAGTGGTGTTTGTAAAAGTTGATTCGTTGATAGTTGTTGTGTTTGTATTTTCTATTGGCTATTGGTGTTCGTAGTGTGTCCAATTGGACTAGTAGTAATGGGAAACAAAAGAAAGTCAAACATGCAAAACTACTTTAAATCTTTAAAAATCAATAAATATGATGTGGTTAGTGTTATTGAATGTGGCAATCCTTCAACGAGTAAGGAACTGTTAACAAGGACTGCAAGCATAGCAAAACAGCCAAGTTGTTCGACAGAGGAAGGCTCAGAGGCAAATGTGAACAGGCCTAAGGCCGTTGTAAGTAAACATAAGATGGATTTGGACATTGGTTTATTTAAAAACAAAGTGTTGACGGACAATGAAAAGTTCCAAGTTTTGAGTGACAAATGGGTTCCGCAGAGCAACTTTAATTCTTCTTTTAGATCGCATGGAAACCAACAACGAAAATTTTCGTTTTCATGGCTAAAGAAAAATACCTGGCTTTTGTATTCTGGAATTGAAGACTCTGCATACTGTGTCCATTGTATGCTTTTTTCAAAAAAAGAACTAGGTGAGAGTAACGCTCAACATACTGGACAACTTTTTGAAGAAGGTTTTTGTAACTGGAAAAAACACTAGAAAAGTTTGAAAAACATGCAAACTCGCAGTATCATAAAGACTCGTGTGTAAGCGCAGCTAACTTGAAAAGAGTTATGGACTGCCGAATGAAACCGATTGACAAATCTCTTGATAAAGGAAGAGACGTCCAAGCCCAAAATAATGTGAAAAGTATAATTCCAATAATAGAAACTATAATTTTATGTGGCAGACAAAATATCGCCCTTAGGAGCCATAGAGATTATGGTCAGTTTCAAATTGACACCAAACCATTTGAAAATGAGGGGAACTTAGAGCTTTGCTCAGAGCTAGAATTGAAGCAGGTGACAACAATTTGAAAGATCACTTTAGGTCATATGGCAAAAATGTTGGAATTTTCTAAATCAAGTCGTCGATGCTTGTAACCAAATAATAACTGAATTTCTTACAGCCGTGTAATTTTTATAAGAATGACATAATTGAAAGTGGAGGAAACAACAAAGGCCTGCTTATGGCAGAGTTCGAACTGTGGCACAAGAGCTTCAAGACCCACGCTAATATCCTTAAAAACGCAATCGATGTGTTGAATCTATGTGACAGGGACTTGTTTCCTAATATCCACACATTGTTGAGAATTTTGTGTACCATCCCTGTGACTAAAAGCACTGCTGAGAGGTCATTTTCTACTCTACGTCTGCTGAAAACATATCTTAGGAATACCATGGGTGCAGACTGGACTAGCAGCACTGAATATTCACCGGGAAATTGAAGTCACCAGTACAGAGGTAGTTTCTGTTTTGAAAAAATCTGCTAGGTGCCTGGATTTTGTTCTGTGAAATTTGAGTGTCCACTTTATTCAAACAACGTTAATGTTAATTCATTATACATGATTTGTATTCAACTATTTGTTTAATCTTGCATTCGTCCTGTGTAATTAAGTTCAACTTGAAATTCTAGAAATTTTTTAAGATTTTTTATTATAATGTTAGTTATTAAGGAAAATTAAAATAACTTATATATTTTCACGTACAGTACATAAAATACTTGTTACAATCCATAACACTATGGTATACAATTACATCTCGTAAATTTTAAAATGTAATTTTTAGTTCCAATTAAATTTGCATATTCAAAATCAAAATGTTATTATTAATTTTCTAAAACCTAGACTAGTTCTTGGTATAAACAACTCAAAACTTAGTAAATGATTGCAGATAATTGATGTTACACATCAATGTGACGATCCTGGTAGCTGGATATATAGTTATGATAATAGTGAGTAGAGCAATCCAGTCGTTATCACTCTGATCGTGATCAAATGTTAATTCTTGATAAAAATCATGCAGTTCCTTTTTATTACTTGTATAACCTTAGCTCAATGGTACTGTAACTAAAATTTGTATAAAACTAATGCACATTTTGTTTAAATAATCTCCAGTCCAATAGCATCTTTTGTATTGGTTTTAACAGAGCATTCTACAGTATGTTTGATCTTATAGAATATACATATTTACATACAAGACTAATAATGGACACATTCTCTTTTCATAGCTGAAATCATGTTATTGAGGGAAGTCCCCTCCAAACCAAAAGTCTGGGTGCGCCCCTGACTACACGTACACAGTAATCTTCATGTAACAGTGCATAACTCTAAGACCTACATATATAAAAATCCAACATGGCGACAATCCACAATATTTAGTCGGTTCTCAATATGTACGAATCTATTATTATTATTCTTCTTCTTGATTGGTCACATTGGACCACTTGAGTCGTTCCACAATCGCTTCTTCTTTGAAGGTACTACTGCTTGGTTCTTGCGCTCTTTCCAATACTTTTTAATTGTTTCAGATCGGGATTTTCTCAACTCATCTGAAATCTCCATAGGCTTTCTATGTGTCATTTCTGCAGAAAATTTGTGAGTTTTAAGAATGGTGTTAATTTTATTTTTCCTCGGCATCTGTTATCTTGAGTCCAACTGCTTTGAGATTTTCCTCCAGTTTTCTTTCCTAGATTTCTCATCACCAGTTGGCGTACAATTCTGTTTTCTGGAAGCCGTAAGATGTGAAAAAAGTTATGAAATTCATTTCTTCTTCATTGTGCTGGTGATTGGATCAATCATTTGGGAGAATACTCCAGACTCCCTCAACCTGGCTCAACCTGGTACTTTTTATTTATGCACGTTCTAATGATTCTTCTTTCCATTTCTACTGTAAAATAAACAGAAGTATTGACTAAGTGGAACAAAATTGATGATTCTTTTAGAATATTTCCGTTGTGAGTCAATATTGTTCATTGCACAGGTACGGGAAGTATTGTGGCTGCTGTGGAGTGCTGTGCTGGGAGAGAAGCCTTCAAGATCGGCAAACCAAGTCCCTACATCTGTGATGCCATCATCAAGAGACACATGGTGGACCCAAAAAGAACACTCATGATTGGTGATAGGTAAGTACATTGTGTACATTACCTATTTCATGTAAACAAAACCCACAAAGAAGAGCTGCTTCATGCATCTAACATGTACCCGCCAATGGGGTGAGTGCAGCGGAAAATACTGTCAAGTACAGGGTGGCGCACGAAATGTCATACATCAAAAATGATTTATAAAATGTGTAAATTTGGGCTCACAACAATGTCCTTTCGTGAACAGAAACCTTATTTCATGCGTGATTCGACAGACAGCAGCACTTGTCGCGCATGCGTACCGGCTTCCAGGTATACAACATGGTGGACAAAGGGAGGTTGACGCGCGAACAGAAGGTGAAAACAGTGTTGTTTTATTGCGAAACAGAGAGTGTAATTTGGACTCAATAAAAGTTTTGTGTACATTTCCGTACCCGGTGGGCTCCCAGCCGGCAGACTGTGTATAGACTGGCCAGCCAATTTAAAACAGAAGGTAATATACTGGAGAAAACGGACCCGTCTCAAGCCAGTCCGCTCACCGGAGAATATTGCTGCTGTGAGAGCGGCTGTGGCTCGGAGCCACTCCAAATCCAGCAGAACTGCCTGTGTCCAGCTCGGCATCTCTTGTGGGTCAGTTCAGAGAATACTGCAGTCTGAGCTTGACCAAAATGACAACAGGTCATAAACTTGACAAGCAACGGCGAGTACAGTTTGCTGCGTGGGCTATTGAAGAAGGTGATCCCGTACTGCACAACACATGGTTCAGTGATGAGGCAGACCTTTATCTCAACGGTGCTGTGAGCAAACAGAATGTCCGGTTTTGGGCGAAAGAGCGGCCTGCTATTGAGCACGAGGTTGAGAGTCATGGTGTAAAAATGTGTGTATGGGCTGCAATTTCCAGTCATGGAATTATTGGGCCAATCTTTTTCAATGACACAGTCAACAGTGCGCGTTACGTAGGCATGTTGCAAAACAGTTTCCTTCCAGTACTCTTTGCATCACGACTACCAATAGAGACACAATGGTTCATGCAAGATGGAGCTCGTCCGCACACAGCAAATATTGTTCAGGACTTCCTGCATGGACATTTCGGGCCCCATGTGATGTCCCATCGATATCCCGAACGTATTCAGAGCGGTTCAATCTGGCCACCACATAGCCCCGATCTTAATCCCTGTGACTTCCTCCTGTGGGGATATTTGAAGGAGACAATCTACCGCCAGAAACCAGAAAATGTATTGCAATTGCAAGCGGCCATTGTGACTTTCTTCCGAGGATTGAGTGAGGACATGTGTCGTAGAGTGGTCACAAACATGCAGGTTCGTCTCGAAGCTGTTGTACGCCGAGAAGGTGGTCATATTGAACATGTCCGGCATACCGACTAATCATGCACATTTCAGTGAATGTTTTAATACCAAATTTTATTACATAATGTTGTATATTAAATATTCTACAAACAATTTCCAGTGTATGCCATTTCGTGGACCACCCTGTATGTACTGAATTGCATAGACATAACATTTCTCTATGCCCAGTCGCGAACTTAAAACAGGGGAGGCAAAGGGAGTAGTACCATCGAAAGGGCCAAGAACGGTGTTGATTTTGTAACATTACGGTAACTATTTGCATCTCCGTAGTTTTCCGTGCCCGTTGCATGAACGAGTGAAGGCTAGGACAGCTGAAATCTTGTCAAACTGGCAGAGCGCTGCGTAACATTGGGATTATTTCGCATTTCCATTCACAAACTCTAAGCCGCGTGCGGTACATCTCTTACGACGAGTAAGTGGGGGTGTATAGCGTCTCTTCTCACGTGTTCTATTTGTACATATACTTGTGATAAATGAAATTGTAAAAATCAGTGAGTTTGCAAACGGGATCAGTGAACCCACTCCACTATCACCCTGTGGTAATGCCAACAGTAAGTGACAATGTGTAGAAGCGGCTTTGGTGGCGTACTAAGCAGCATGCTGAACTGCTGTGCCCAAGACCCGGCCGAAGTCGTCAGATTTTTTAAGAGCGTTAAAATCCTTCAGTATGCCTTCCTTCGGAGGAAGTAAAGCCGGTGGTCCCATGTCATAGATTTATGGCATGTAAAAGATCCTTCCACAGACCAAACTTGTGTGAAGCTAAATTTATAGG
This sequence comes from Meconema thalassinum, assembly GCA_946902985.2. NCBI lineage: Eukaryota > Metazoa > Arthropoda > Insecta > Orthoptera > Tettigoniidae > Meconema > Meconema thalassinum. Next base: position 11,884,533 of record OX336390.1, on the reverse strand, counting down.
TTGAATTTCATTGGAACGCTCTATCAAAGTTCCAACGTTCACCACTAGGTATCATTGACATCTGGTGGTGAAAGTTGGAACTACTTGAAATTGAAACAGAACTTGTAGCTCACCCTATGGAAGTCTGATAGAAGCAGCTACAGACTCTGGCGAGCCGAACATGTCCTCGGACACTCCCGACACTAAAAGCCATACGATAAATAAATAAATAAATGCAAACCATAAACAGACACCCTGCGTTGACTCCAGTTTTACCTTATAACTTTCAACTAATCATCATCTTCCCGTTACCAAAAATTAGAAAGAAAAGCCACATGGTAGAGAAATGGAGGGCATTGGAATCGACAGCAATGAACATAAGATGTATGGACTCGCTCCTCGGTCTGTGCCAAGTCAAGAGATGTTTACTGGCATGATTTGTGGCTTCTTCACTGCTTTGTATAAGTAATTTGTAGGGATGCCTCCTACTTTTCATGACATTTGTCCTTGTGGTTTTGAAGCCATCCCATAAGAAACAGCAGACATAGAAATTAAACTGAGGGTATAATTTGGAATAAATAAAACTCAAAATGTTGAGACTGTGTTGTACCCGTATCCAGTGAGATATCTGCCAGATGGAGCGCAGCAACTTGTAGTCCCTGGCTAGACACTACTGGCAAACAAATCATTGTGCTATAGGACTAACTACGGGTTGGTTGGGAATTCAAATAAAATGGAGAGTGAGAAACCCTTTCAAACACTTGGGGATTGGGTAGCATGTGTGGCCCAATAAGTCCTATCTCCACTATAGCACAATATCTCCCTAATTAACTGCAAATTATAACTCCAAATTTCTATGTAACATTAGAATCACATAATCACTAGGGATTGGAAAAATTCGCGATCGCGAATTTCGCGAATTATTAAATGAAGTAATACACAGATGGTAATGTGTTTTAATAACCCTAAAAATGGCGAAAAAAATGGTTTTTGAAGTCGCGAAATTTCGCGAATTATGCATGAATTTTGCATGAAAACGCGAATTTTAGCTTATTTCGTTTTTTTCTTTACAGTGCACTTCCGATAATTTGCGGCATTAATGCACGAATTTCCGCGAAATATTGAAAACTGCGAACTATCTACAGTAATGTTTTTAAGTGTAGCAAAGAGAAAACTATTGGTTAAAAATATCGAAATGTATTTTATGAACACGCAAAGAAATAAATATAATACTTTATAACATAGTATTGTAAGACACACTATGTGGATTTTACCAATATTAAAAACTAAGAAAAATGACTGTCATCACTTTTTTTTTTCTTAGATGGTTTATTTTTTCTAATTTTAGATTGTACAATTCTGAAGATAACAATATATGAGAACGAAAATTCATCTTGATTTTCTATATAAGAGATAAGTGTGACTATAGACACACTAGCTTCACTGTGGGAACTTTCGGGATTTCCGTTGCATCACTTACGCATTCTATATGTACTGGATCTCGGTTTACCTCACTGACAGTCGAATTCCATACAATATCCTCATCTCCGAAACCATGATTGTCTTTATCGAAGTCTACAACTGGATGTCACTTTCTTCTGCATCTTGACATTCATCCAGGTTTAGCCCTAATGTCATCGTAGTGAGACCACCTTCATCATCATCTTGTACAGTTTCCAGCCCCAGGCTGGGTCTGTTTGGAACATAAGCCTCGCCACTTAGTCCTTTCTTCCCACCACCTCTCCGCTGTCACTCTGGTCCAGTCCTCGCCTCTCTTCTTGACACATTCCTCCACTCCTTTCAGCCATCTATCCCTTGGTCTTCCCCTTGGTCGTTTCTTCTGCATCTGCATCTCATGTATCCTCTTGGGAATCTTCTTCTCATCCATTCTCTTTGTGTCCATACCACCTCAGTCTTGATGTCTCAATCCTACCTTGCAAGGGCTCCTCTTTCACCATTTCCCTGACCTTTTCATTCCTCACCCTGTCTCTTCTTGTTACTCCGATCCTACTTCGCAGGAACTTCATTTCACCTGCCTGTATTCTGCTTATGTCTCTTTTCTTCATTGTCCATGTTTCTGAAGCATAGGTCAGTATCGGGATATAGTAGCTTCTGTATAACACTTCCTTGCCTTTTTGTGGGACATCTTTATTCCACACTAAGCTCCTAATGCTTCTCAGAAATGCTTCTTCCTGTCTGCCACGTTCCGTAATCTCTTTGTCATTTCTCCCATTTTCCTCCACTATACTTCCCAAGTACTTGAGACTTTCCACCTTCTTCAGCTGTCCACCTCCAAGTGTTATCCCACTCATTGGTCTGTCCTTTTTCCTGGTCGTGGCTCAGCGGTCTAGCTGTATGCCTCTCACCAAGGCGGTCCGGGTTCGATTCCCGGTCAATGCATGTGAGATTTTCGAAGTGAAATGCCATGTCCTGTGGTTCGGATTCCACGTAAAAAGGAGGTCCCGTGGCTCATAATCATAAGATTCACGGTCACGTAAAACTACAATCTTCCTTCCTTCCTTCTTTTTCCTGGTCGTTAACAGGATCTCACATTTACTGATGTTGAACTTCCATCCGTACTCTCCCACTGTTTCTTCCCAAGCCTTCATTGCTCCTGAATTTCCTCCTCCTTGTTTCCCCAGACCATGAGATCATCTGCAAACACCATTGCTTTCATCTTATCTTCTCCTATCTTTCCTGCTATCCGTGTCATTACCTCGTCCATAACCACAATAAAGAGAAGGGGTGACAGCGCACTACCCTGTTTCAGGCCACTCATTTGTCTGAACCAGTCTGTTCTTTCCCCTCCAACTTTCACACAACTCACACTTCCACAATACATCTCCTTCACTCTGCCTACAGTCTCTTTTTCCACTCCCATGTTTTCGATTGCTTTCCAAACCTTCTCCCTACACACACTATCATAGGCCTTTTCGATGTCCAGGAAGGCCATCAACAGATCCTCTCCAAATTCGTAGTGGTGTTCCTGGAGCTGTCTCACTGAAAATATGAGATCCACTGTTGATCTCCCAGGTCTGAATCCATACTGCTCCTCTCTCAATTCTCTCTCCACTTTGGCTCGTATTCTACTTTCTAATATCTTTTCATATATCTTGGCACAGTGAGGTATGAGTGTGACTCCCCTGTAATTTCTGCACTCCTTTCTGCTTCCTTTCTTAAATATTGGGTCAATTAATACTTTCTTCCAATCTTCTGGGGTCTTTTTCTCCTTCCATATCACCCTCATCACACGGTACAGCCACTGTTTCCCAACCTCCCCTGCTGCCTTCACCATTTCAACACTCACTTCATCCATACCTGGTGCCCTTCCTCCTTTCATCTTGTCTATAGCCATTTCCAGTTCTCTCCAAGTCAGGTCCTTTTCCATTCCTGTGTTGTCTTCTCCATCTTCCAATACATTGTCTTCCTCCCGAAGACCATTTGGATTCAGCAAATCCTCAAAGACCACCTTGCCTGTTTAAAATATCGTTGTCACAGAAGCCGACAAACGCTTGTTTTTGTGCAAGTGTAGTAGCGGTTATCTTCTCCCATGACTTTACTGCATGGAGAGCATCCAACAAACACGGAAAGATTGGAAACTTAACGGTAGATAGCGGGCCTCACTTTCTGCATACAGCGATCTCTAACAATCTGGGAAGTCATCCTAGTAAGTTACAGTACTTAGTTATTGAGGTTTTAAGGACCGGAACAGCAAGGTCATCTGCCCCTTCATCCTAGTATCTACTCGACGCGTGGCGTCATATAGTCCGCCTTTCAGACATGAATATCTAGAAGGCAAGTATCCAGATCAAAACGTGCCACTGTTTCCTGAACCAGTATTAGCCAGGTGGTCTTCTTTGTTTCATTCTGTAGTGTGCCTGTCAGAGTACTTGAAAGATATTTTGCAATTTATGAGTGAAGTAGTAGGGACTGATAGCTCTGGTGTTGATTTTCACAACGTTTCACATGACAAAATACTTGAGTTTCAAAGAATTTGGCACAGACATCGCTGACCTCATCCCCTTATTAGAAGGCCACATCCAACTGTTCACCTTCTAGATGGACATCTACAGACAATTCAGCAAGCCCTTAAACTTGCTGTTTCTGGAAAGTACGGTACCAACATTAAGGAGCAGTTGGAGGGTTGTGGAAATGTGTTAAAAAGAGGGAAAACTCATTCAGTTTTAGTAAATGCTGTGTCCCATGCTCTTGGAAAATGAATCAGCTTGAGATCCGTTGACCCTGGGAACAGGATTTACAAATGTGTGCGTTTGATCCCGCAGAAATTCATTGGCACAATGAACATAAATGAGGACACTGCAAAGAAAATTAAGAAGTTGCCGTTCTGTGGAACACTCGAAGAAAGTGAGGTGTTAAGAGGATACAAAGAACTGCAAACTTTAATCAAGAAGCAGATGCATGACCGGACCAAGACAGACATTGTTGGAGTTTTGCAAGGAATGACATTTGTATTTCCAAAGTTCTCAGAACCTCTGTTGAAAACCACTTGGATCCCCTGTTCAAACGCTGTGAACTTTTGTTTTTCAGTTTACACTAGCACGTTAAGTGATATGCGTCACAGTTTGTCACAAGAGAATTTGGATCTCTTCACTGAAGTATACTTTGAAGGATGACTGAAATGTGTTGTGTTAGCAGGTTATCCATGATATTTAAAAAATCCCGCCTAAAATTTATGATTTTGAAACTACCGAAAAGTGCACTTGAAACCACCGAATTTGCCACTTTAAAATACCGCTTTCTTTTCTCTGAAATCACCGAAAAATTCAAATCCCTAATAATCACGTATCTGTTTGATTTATTAAATAAAGAAAAAAAACAATTTACAATTAAAAAATTAAATCACACTTTCAAATTAAAATACCGGTAATAATAATAATACTAATGATCATAATAATTAAAATGAGTATCTAATCTAACTATAATCATAAATCGAAAGATTAATCGTAACTCAAAGCAAACTATGCCCTAGTTTAAGGAGTAAAAATAAAAATGGATTTTAAAATTACCTAACTTGAAAATAAAATTAGAGATGGCCTTTCGCTATTATAGTTACAATATTGAACTCTATACAAGTCTTCTTTAACCTGATTAATCCCTATTTCTATAATATTCGGTCTATAATTAATCATCATCAGGTGTTCGCTCCAGCAAGTTGGGTGCGGTAGTGCAAAAGCCCGCACCAATTTATTTTACCCATCCATAGCTTTTCTTCGGATGTATTACATCTCTCTTCTCTACATCCTTTGAAACTTGTTTCACCCATAAGTCTCGAGGTCTTTTGCCAGGAACTCATCTTCTTCATCATCTTGTACAGTTTCCAGCCCCAGGTTGGGTCTGTTTGGAACATAAGCCTCGCCACTCCCACCAACTCTCCGTTGTCACTCTGGTCCAGTCCTCGCCTCTCTTCTTGACACATTCCTCCACTCCTTTCAGCCATCTATCTCTTGGTCTTCCCTTCTGCATCTGCATCTCGTGTATCCTCTTGGGAATCCTCTTCTCATACATTCTCTGTAAGTGTCCATACCACCTCAGTCTTGATGTCTCAATCCTACCTTGCAAGGGCTCCTCTTTTACTATTTCCCTGACCTTTTCATTCCTCACCCTGTCTCTTCTTGTTACTCCGATCCTACTTCGCAGGAACTTCATTTCACCTGCCTTATGTCTCTTTTCTTCATTATCCACGTTTTGCCAGGATCTACTCTTTCAAAATAAGCTCTAGGAGTTCTTTCTGGAACCATTCTTTTCATATGGCCATACCACCGTAGTCTGTAGAGTTCCATTAATTCCAAAAGGCTTCTTTCCAATCCAAGCTCGGATATTAATATTCCTTATTTTATCCTTCCTTGTCTTTTGTAATGAACCGTTTTTCTTTTCCACCTGTAGTCTTCCCTTTTTTCTCTTTTCTTTGCCGTGTCAATTATCGGAATTGTTCTCTTTTCTTCTTGGTTATTACTGGTCAGAATAGCCGAGCAGATCAGTGGACATTTCTATAATTGCTGATCAAGGTTCGTTATAGTGAGTTCTTGCTATGCCGAATCGTGATTAGTGACACCTCTTACCTTTTTATCTTCTTTTTTCGTCACCTCTGACAACCCCTTGTTACTCTCTAGGCAGTCTTCTGTTTTTTATCTCCCTGGTAGGACCTTTTGGTTCGTGCACCCGCTCTCGTTTTCGAGATGCCTTGCTTTTCTATTCCGTTTTTTCCCGTTCGTTCAGGGCTATTTGAGCTACCGTTCGCTTCTTTGGCGGTAGACTCACTTTTCCCGACTCTTTGTCTAGCCCTTTTAATCTTTATTTTTCACAATGTAATTTTACTCTTTACGAATATACTTTCCCAAATGTGTTCCCCCCTTTATCGTTACTCCCTATCGATCATTACATTTACGTTTCGGTCCTTTCGCCCGTTGTTTTACCTAATATCACATGTTTGTCGTCCACTTAACCTCATTCATAGCATGTAATGCTTCCTCGTCATTCCTTGATGTTATCTCTTTGGTCAATACATTACCTCTTCTTTGCCTATGTGTTGAGTATGTGTACCTTATTTAGTCTTTATTTTTTAGGCTAAGCTAAGCTAGGCCCATAATGAATAGCGCATTCGAATAGAACTTGCATTCACATGGCAGTGAATGTACGTTCAATCCATCGCCTCTGATACCTTCATAACCTTAGTCCGGTTTAATGCGCCCAGCGCTAGACTAATTGGTACACACTTCCACTGCGACTCCATCTTGCGAAAGGCCAGACGGCACAGTAAGCAGGAACAGAGGAACTTCATTTCATCAGCTGTTTGCTGGTCCTGTCAGTGTTGCTGCTTCAAGTCCGTATGTTAGAATTGGAAAGGGCACTGTGAAAATTGGAAGTCAGAGTTTGGAAATTGTGGACACGTTCAAATACCTAGGAAGTGAATTGATGCAAACTGGTAGGTTGGACATGGAGATTGGCAGGAGGGTACAGCAGAGCAATGCATTCTATCAAAGTGTAAGAAAACTTGTTTGGGATGAGGAAGTACCAAGGGAAAGCAAGGAGGTAATGTATAAAATGTACTATGTACCCATATTAACTTATGCAGCTGAGTCTTGGACCCTGACAAGCAGGCAAGAGAGTAGAATCCAAGCCAGTGAAATGAAATTCCTAAGAAGTATGATAGGAAAGACAGAGTGAGGAATGAAGATGTTAGGAAGGAAGTTGGGATGGGAAAACTAAATGAGAGAATTGAGAAGAATAAACTAAGGTGGTTTGGACATGTAAAGAGGATGGAGGAAAATAGAATACCAAGACAGATGCTGGAGGCCAAGTTCAAGGGTAAGAGAGCAAGGGGAAGACCTAGAACAAGGTGGATCGATTCAGTGAAGAACAGCGTAAGAAAAAGAAATCTGGACTGGGACAAGATCGTGGAAGAAGAATGGTGGAAGGAAAGAGGAAAGTGGAGAAGTGCCATAAATACCCCGACCCGGCAGGAGCTGGATAAGGGGAAATGATGATGATGATGATGATGATGTTAGAATTGGTACAAAATAGGTTTTGTATACGGTAATCTTAGAGGCTAGTGGGAATGTTGGATCCCAAAGTAGTGAACGCAGAGTGATAAAATTTTGAAGCTTCTTGTAGTCTGGTGTTGATTTCTCGCTTCATGGTGTTAGAAGATTGACTCTTCCAGCATTGCTACTAATTACCAAGCCAACTGACTTGGATTTGCTAATCTTTAGTCTCATTTTTTCAAGTTCTTCCTGCCACAGACTAATTTGGCCTGCACTTCCGTTTCTCCCCCCAGGGGCTCACATCTAGTGGGGCGTTGGTTGGCGACTACGGGACCCCAGCCGAGTCCGGCATTGCTTCCACTTACTTGTGCCGGGCTCCTCTCCGTCTTCTTTCCTGTCGACCTCCCTTGGTCAACTCTTGTTCTCTTCCTACCCCGAAGGTATTAGCTTATCCGAGGCCTAGGGAGTCTTTCACTTTCCCGCCTTAATTGGCCCATGTCTCATCTTTCCTGATACCCTCCTTCTGTGAGGGGTCAGCCTTCTTTTTCTTTTCCTTTTACCTCCTGCCTTGTGCTCAAGGCCCTTAAGGAGGCAGGGTGTGCACTTCAGGTGCACCCTCGATAATGCTACACCCTCAGGGGCTCACGGCTGGTGAGTTCGGGAGTTGGCGACCCCGAGGGATTCCTGAGCTGGGTCCGTTTTCCCCTTTTGTCCCTTACCTTTGGGGCGGACCTTCTCCTCTCTCCCCTCTCCTCTCCTCTTTTCATTATATTTACTTTTCTCTTTATGATTCCCGCACTGTTTTTGTTACTTGGTTCACCGTGTATCTAAATTCCCTTCTAGCGATTTTTTAAGGCATTTTTAATCTACGTTGCTTTTTATATGTTTTTTCGATCTAAATTACATCTCGCGATTGTTTTCAACCTCAAGTGCATTTTGTAAAGATTGACAATCTAAATTGCTTTTTAGTAAGTCTTTCAATATGGAGGAGGGACCTTTGTGAGTATTTTGAATTTCAATTGTATTTTGTAAGTATTTTCAACCAAAACCGCATTTCACACGAATTTTGAATCTAAATTGCATTTTGTTTGGTGGGCATTTTGCACATATTTTGATTCTCAATTGCATTTTGTGGGTATTTTGGATCTAAATTACATTTTGTCAAGTATTTTCAATCTAAATTGCTTTTTGTAAGTATTGTCAATCCACACGAGTCCTTTGAATCTACCGTACATTTTGTAAGCATTTTCAATTTTAATTGCATTTTGTACGTATTTTGAATCTAGCCTACGTTTTGTGGGTCTTTTTCAATCTATTCTTTTTGTGCATCTTTTCGTTCTAAATTCCCTTTTGTAAGACCATATTGTGCGTTGTTTCCATCTGAGTTTCTTTTTGTACGTATTTTCCATCTCAGATAATTTTGTTCTGGTTTCCATTTCATTATCATTTTCGCTATCACCCAGATCATTAGGGGTGATAACCTAGATGTTAGGCCTCTTGAAACAACAATTATCATCATCAACTTCAGTTTCTGTCTCTCCCCATACCATAATATCATCAGCAAAGACATAAGCATTCCTTGTTTAAGCCCTTCTTTTGACAGCTTTTATAACTTCATCCATTACAACAATGAAGAGAAGCGGTGACTCCACACTTCGTGGCAAAACAGCGCCATCTTGCACACAGCTCATCGTTCTTTCACACGAGATATAATCTCTTCTGGTACTCCCTAGACATTCCCAGATATGTCTGCGTGGTATATAGTCATACGCCTTTTCAATGTCCAGGAATTATTTTTCTCCCAGTACTTTACAAGGAGGGTCCTGGTAGCAAAAATGAGATCTAAATCCATGTTGTTCATCTTCAAGGATAGGTTCCACTAGTTTCCTTAATCTTTTCTCAAGAACAGACTCGTACAGTTTTAACCCATGAGCTAGAAGGGTTTATACCCCTGTAATTAGTGCATTTCTTGCGGTCTCCTTTCTTGAACAATGGTACGATGACTCCCATCTTCCAGTCATGTGGTATTTCATTGTCTTCCCATATTTTGTATAGCCATTATTTGCCAAAGTTTCCACTTCCAACCAGGTGAGTTTTCCTGCAGCTTGGCTTGTGGGATTTGGAGGGTTAACATCCAATGGAATTGCACTGTCTTCAGAGTTCGGTAAAGCATCAAAATCTCCTGAATTCTTCACTTCTGGTTACCTCTGCATTTGGTAGCTCTATGGAGTTGATAGGTTCACATTCATTTCTCTTGTTCCTCACGATGCTGTAAAGAAGCTTCTTATTGACTTCTTCCAATATTTTATTTGCAAGATCTTCATTGCATTTCTGTTTTGCAGATTGAACAGTTTCCTTGAATTTCTACCTTTTTTCCCTATCTGAAAGCTTGGACTGGATTTCACTTGGATTTCCATGTTGTCTTGCTCGATATAAAGCTCTTCTTGCTGCATTCCTTTCTTTGATAGCAATCTCCACCTCATCGTTGCACCATGCAGTTATTAATAATAATTAAAATATTTACGTCTCCACAACCGACTCCACAATTATATATACAAATTCTGAATCCTGCCACTAAACTTTGGTCAATATCATTTCTATTGTCATAAATAAGTACTGATCCGTGCAATGAAGCCTAGATCACGATCATGTCCGCTCAAGTGCTTTCTCACAAAATTAAAATACTACTACTAATAATAATAAAATCCGTTCTATTTAAAATATCCATTGACATTGCTTCAAACTAGCTGTGATATTAAAGAGCCATCAGTCATACAAATCTGAGCATAGATCGATAACACAACACAAACAGCTGATCACAGTTATCAACCTGTCTAACCTTTTTGTAATGCCGCTTAATGGACAAGGCGAGACAAGCTCGAGGATGGACGGTGACCTCGTACGCAGAGACTGCAAAAGGAAATAGGTTACCTAATGTTTGCGTTCGCTGAGAGAAAGGAAATTAATTTCAAAGAAAATATATAATCACGAAATAACATAATACAAAGGTATCAAAGCAAATCACGCCCAATTACATTTAGGTATGAGATTAAGCAAGGCGCCAAACAATAACATTAGATCTAAATTACTAGACAAACAAGGTGCACAACGTAAATGAAACCCCATTGCAATATTAACTTATACACACAGTAGGGCCCTGTGGGTGGGGGGTTTAGAATACACCCACGGTATCCCCTGCCTGTCGTAAGAGGCGACTAAAAGGGGCGACCTTGGCTATACTTTAAGGACTCCGCGTTGTTTTGTGAATTGGACCCCCAGTGGGTGGGAGGAAGCGAATACATCCACGGTAATCCCTGCCAGTCGTAAAAGGCGACTAAAAGGGCTTCTCAGAACAGTCCCCTTTTGAGGGTTTGACAGCCAGCTCTCAAAGGCATACATCCGTGGGGTATAACTCTCATTAGGTTATATCGCACTTCTTTCCGTTAACGCTTTCAGGGTCTGGCAACCAAAATTACCTTATGTGCGTGCTGTTAGGGGATGGGCCACTTACGCTTGCGACTACGCTCAAAAGCCTGTTCCGGACTTGGCCGCGCCGACTGGTGGGTGTGCCATGTACCCGTGCAGTAGTATCCGCCTGACTACGCAGGTCCCCGCACAGCCGAATGTCTGAGCTGTAAAATCCAGTATATGCCAAGGGGTACATGCCGATACGGCATTGTAAAACATCGGACCCCCGGGCAATGCCTTCCAAGCTAGGCGGGCCTTGCCCTGGCTGGGTAGCGCCTACTGTGACGGCCCGTGATCGGATGTCGGTGGCATTCGGGGAGGATGATCTGGCCATGGGTTCAAAAAGAAAAATCCCCAAACAGGGTGGTCCTACACCCAAGTCTTTAACATTTGATTCCCTACGGGGATCAACCCCCTGGGAACAATCTGTGCTTGAAAATCTGGGTGCTAACACCCCCAAGTTTCTGGTAGCTATCAGAACAGATGGGGGTGATTTCAAGCTGGTAAAGAGTATTTTGTTTTCTCGCCACATAGAAGGTGTCTATGGTGAGCTTGAGAAAGTACAAAAGATGAGGAACGGTAGCTTGTTGCTCAAGACTAGGACTGGTGAGCAAGTTGAACAACTTTTGCAATGTGACCACTTTGGCGAAATTCCCGTCAAAGTGGAAAAGCACACGTCCCTGAATCTGGTCCGAGGAGTTTTTTTCCACCGGGACCTGATTCTGAACACTGACGAGGAGCTCAAGGAGGATATGCAGCACCGTCACGTGACTGACGTCCGGCGCATTACGCGCAAGGTCAATGGTCAAATCGTGGATACTGGTGCTTTCATTATTTCCTTTGAGCTTTCGGTGCTCCCGGAGCAAGTCAAGGTTACAAGTTACCGTTGTGACGTACGGCCTTATATCCCTCCACCAATGAGGTGTTATAAGTGCCAGAAGTTCGGGCACATGTTATCCCGATGCTCGAGCCCCGAAATCTGCGGAACATGCGGTAAGGTACCACACGAAGCGGAAGAGTGAACAACACCTTATCAGTGCACTAATTGCCCTGGATTTCATTCTCCTCGGGACAGGAATTGCCCTGTCTTCCTGAGTGAGAAGAAAATCCAGGAGATCAAAACCCTGGATGGTCTCACCTACCAGGAGGCCCGCAAGAAGTACCATACCACGATTTCGCCTACTCCAACGATTGATTATAGAGCCATAATACCAAATTTGGTCCCGGCTCCCTCATCTTTTGTACCAGTTGTGAAACCTGCAACTGAGTTTCCTGTTCCGAAACCAGTACCTATGATTATAACGGAAAGCACGAAGGCTGTGCGAGCGAAGGCTGCTCCGCCCGCACAGCAGGGGAGGAAGTTGAAGACTTACTCCCCACTTAAACGGTCGGCGAAAGCTGCGCCGAAGCCGGCGGAGGCGGCATCGTCGACCAGGGTCAGGAATTCGGCTCCTGACCCGTCTATATATCTTAAAGAGGCGGGTAAGAAGGGACCCTGCACTACGCATTCCCTTTCTCCAAAAAAGGGGAAGCCATTCGCGCCACCACCTGTGGATGCTTCTGCGCCTGGGGACGTTTCGGTCCCCAGATCTGCGCGCTCCCCACGGAGATCCCCCGCCGCCGAACTGCGTCTAGGAAATCTTCCACCGAGTCGATTCACTCCATGACCTCGCCTGAGGACATGGAGATAATAGTCGACGTAGTGGCTGATGATCCTCCAGAGTCTAAGTTGTAGCTTGCTGCTCCAACTTATTCCCTAGTTTATAAGTCCACACAATGGCACTGTTACAGTGGAATTGTAACAGTTATGACAGGCATTTGACAGAGCTCCGTCAGCTTATTGCCCAATACGCAGCGAGTATAGTCTGCCTACAGGAAACAAACCTCAGACCTGATCACGAGACTGTTCTGAGAGGTTTCCGACTATACTCTAAAGAGCGACAAGACGCCGCCCGGGCTTCCGGGGGCGTTTGTACCTTCGTTCGCTCTGACTGCTATAGTGAGGAGTTTCCACTCGCCACTCCTCTGGAAGCTATTGCAGTTCGCGTGTCCTTGCCTGCTATGATAACTGTTTGTAACGTGTACCTTCCACCGACCCAGCCCCTTGATATTAATGACATCTTTGATCTCGTTGATCAACTTCCAGTCCCTTTCCTACTCGTCGGTGATTTCAACTCTCATCACCCCCAATGGGGATCACCATCTTCCTGCCCCAGAGGAAGGGACGTGGAGGGCTTAATTCAAGGGTTGGATTTATCTCTATTAAATACAGGGGAAGCTACACATTTTAGCTTAGCGCACGGCACGTACTCACACATTGACTTGAGTGTGTGTAGCCGTGCGCTGGTCCCCCTATTTGGTTGGTATGTACACGATGACCTCTGTGACAGTGACCATTTCCCGATCGTTCTTACCCTTCTGAACCAGACGCCCGTGGAGTTCCCCAGTCGTTGGGTTCTTAAGCGGGCAAATTGACCCTCGTTTCAAGAACGAGCTGTGTTCGTTGATCTTGGTTGCCGGAGCATCGATGACGAGGTACAGCACATCACCGATGTGCTTCTTGCTGCTTCCGAAGAGTCCATTCCATCCTTTTCTGGGACTCCTCGTCGCAAACTCGTCCCTTGGTGGACAGAGGATATTGCAGTGGCAATAAGAGACCGTCGTCGAGCTCATAAGCACTACCGTCGGCGTCCAACCATGGCCAATTTGGTGGTGTTTAAGAAATTTCGTGCCAAGGCACAGATTCTTATTCGCCAGAGTAAGAAACAATCCTGGGAACGGTATGTGTCTTCTATTACGGCACATACCCCCTCCTCTCAAGTGTGGACTAAACTACGACGCATTTCGGGAATTCAGACATCTTCTACTGTACCAGGAATTCCCATTGATAATGAATTGGTTACAGATTCTTATCGCGTTGCAAACCATCTCGCCTCGTATTTTGCGGATATATCCGGTTCCGATAACTATGACCCTGCCCTCGTGGCCCTGAAGCGCGCAGCGGAACGTTTCCAGCTTAGTTTTGCTTCCCGCGCTTCGGAGGAGAACAATGTGCCCTTTACGGAGTGGGAACTCCGTGGAGCGCTGGCGCTCTGCAGGGACACGTCTCCCGGCCCGGATAATATTCACAACCAGATGCTTAAGCACCTTAACGATGAGAGCATTCGTTATTTGCTCAGGGTGTTTAACTGAATCTGGTTGGAAGGTGTGTTTCCAGCGCAATGGCAGGAAGGTATCATAATACCTATCCTGAAGCCCGAAAAGGATCCCAATTTGACAGGGAGTTACAGACCTATTTGTCTCACAAACGGTCTGTGGGTCCTGGAGAAACGGGGACTCCTGTCTGAATACCAGTGTGGTTTCAGGGCATCTTGGTGTACCAACGACCATCTGGTACGCCTGGAGACCGCCATACAGGACGCTTTTCTCCGGAGACAGCACCTAGTCGCTGTTTTCTTTGACCTCGAGAAGGCCTATGACACCACTTGGTGTTACGGCATCCTCTCTACCCTGCATCAATGGAAATTCCGAGGTAACTTGCCGGTTTTTATTGCAAATTTTCTGTCCCTTCGCCTGTTCCGTGTCCGAATAGGGGGGACATATTCGCAATATCATATACAGGAAAACGGAGTCCCACAGGGATCGGTGCTTAGCGTAACATTATTTGCGATTGCCATAAACGGTATAGTCGCTGCTGCTGGTCCAGCAGTGGTACCGTCGCTATATGTAGACAACTTCGCTCTACATTATAGTGCGCAAAATATGGCGGTCGCTGAACGACAGCTACAACAAGCTATTCGGAGAGTGGAACGCTGGACACTAGAGCATGGCTTTCGATTCTCAACCGCTAAGTCCTCGGTTGTCCATTTCTGCCGAAAGCGCACTCTCCATCCTGACCCTGAGCTTTATCTGGGCAATGTAGCTTTGCCTGTTGTTGCTGCGTACCGGTTCCTTGGGCTCCTTTTCGATCAGAAATTGACGTGGGAGCCACACGTGCGGTGTTTGAAAACTGCCTGTGCTAAGAAACTCAACATGTTGCGGTATCTTAGCGGCACCTCATGGGGGGCGGACCGTGCGGTGCTCCTACGCTTTTATAAGGCTCTGATTTTATCTCGATTAGATTATGGCAGTGTAGCATATGGTTCGGCCCGTAAGTCAGTGCTTGTTAAACTGGACAGTGTCCACCGCGGCGGTGTGAGGCTGGCGACGGGTGCCTTTCGGACGAGCCCAGTCGTCAGCTTGCTCGCCGAGGCTGGCGTACCTCCTTTATACCTGAGGCGCCAACAAGTACTGCTGACCTATGCTGCAACTATTCGACAGATGCCCCTTCATCCAAGGTATCCATGTTTGTTTTCCAATCCCAATCGCCGGCTGTATGCTGTGCTCGCCCGAGCCACTCGGGGATTTGCTTGGATGACTTATACCGTCAGTTCCGATTTCCTTCTGTCTCCTGTATCGTCCGAGTACCTAGCAAGGCCCCACCGTGGATGGTCTCTCGCCCTGATATCATCCTGGATCTGCACACCGGCCCCAAGTCGGACACTGACTCCTCCGTCCATCGGAGGCTGTTCCAGTCCGTGGTGAGCCGGTATCCGGGATCAGGGCTTCTATTCACGGACGGTTCGAGGGTAAACGAGAAAGTAGGCAGTGCATTTATGGTTGAGGATCGTCTGTTTCTCTTTTCTCTTCCCGATGCCTGTGGCGTGGCCATCTTAAGAGGCTCTGCGGTACACGTTATCAGACGATCACCAGCACTTTCTTGTGTGTACTGACTCTCTGAGTGCGCTGCAAGCGATCGATGTGTGTTTCCCGAAGCACCCGTTGGTCCAGCGTGTGCACGACCTGCTCGTCAGTTCGCGTAACTCTGGGGCCGGGGTGTCCTTTGTGTGGCTTCCTTGCCACATGGGTATTGCGGGAAACGAGCTTGCTGATCAGACGGCGAGAGAGGCAGTCGCACTGCCCTCGCTACCGTATAGGGTGCCTGCTAGTGATGTGCGCTCTCAGTTGAGTGCCACGCCTCCACCCAACAAACTGAGAGGCATCAAGGAGACAACGAAGGTGTGGAAATCTTCCTTCCGATCTCTCCGGAAGGAAGCTGTGGTACTCTGTCGACTCCGGATCGGCCATGGGATTGCTACGCACTCCCACTTGCTAAAGAGAGAAGACCCCCTGTGTGTCCTTGCAGCGCCCACCTAACCGTGGCACACCTTCTCTTGGAGTGTGTGGATCTGGCCGATCTGCGCAGGACTCTTAAACTGCCTAATACCCTCTCCCTTATTCTCCGTGATGACGGACCGTCAGCTGACCTCGTCATCCGGTTCATGAGGGAGAGTGGTTACTTTTTTAAGTTTTAATGTGTAGTTACGACTGTTAATTCAGGTTAAGTCTGTTTTATGTTTTTTATTGTGTTCATCTATTTTATTGTTCACTACGCCTTATTTGTTTTATCCTTTTTTACCATCCGCCTTTTATTTATTTTTTATTCAAATAAGGCATAATTTTTGGGGCTCACTGTCTGTTTTATGAACACCATTTTTGTTTCATCCATGGCAGCGAGTTGTTTTTATCTACATCCTTTCATTTCACGCCATTTCATTTCATTTGGGGCCGATAACCTCGATGTTAGGCCCCTTAAAACAACAATTATCATCATCACACAGTAGTTACAAGTTCCTCCTCGAGTGAAACGATCACAGGCGAAAATACAGAATGACGTACATAAAGGTTTAATAGAAAAATATCCAACCGAACAAGGTTAAGTGACCTCCCTAAGCTAACACACAACTATGAATGGTACAATCAAAGGCGGATGATCGCTGCTTTCCAAACTAAAGTAGTGACATCGCCAAGCAAGGGTAAAATTCTGACAACACGAGGTTGGACAATGAAACTGAATATCAATAAGTTCCTAACATAACCCCACGATGATACAAAAGAATTAAATGAACAAACTAAAGAAACAGCCGGCAGGCCTAAATATTAAACAGGACTGAACGCCCCCACGAGGCAATAATCCCCCACTCCTTATGTTACGTGAAAGAACCATTTGAAATTTTCATTGGGAGGAGAACTAGAATTATAATTATGAAATAACAAGTATCATAAAAAAAATACATGTGACGAGGGTCACATTTATACCCCAAGAGGTTTAATTGACTTCCTGGGCAGCGCACGTGATCCCATTTTACGTTATAAACACAAGGCCAAAACAAAGACCACATAGTCCAAATGACGCACCAGTTACATGAAAAGAAGACAAACGCAAAGCGAAATTGAACTAGGGCATATTGCCCTGAAAATACACTACATTAAAAGCAGCATAGCTGCCTGGTTAGACCAGTTCACACAAAGGTTCATCAGGAAGTCTGTCTCCATTTTTCCACACATCTCTCATAAATTTTGCACTCAAAATAAGCCTCCAACAAAGCGACCGGTTGTGCACGCTTAAATTGCATTGTCGACCGCTTGACCTTGCAAGGCAACAGCGACATTACTGCAACTGGTTCTGATAACATTTCACAGGAAATCTTGTCAGATACGTGAGCTACAATATTTCAAAATTAAATTCCGGTGACTTTACGTACTCCCTGTAGTTACCCCACCCAATCTAATTGTGCAAAAAGCGTGCTGACCAAATGAAAAGTATAAATTGATAGTTAATCATAATGTATAAATCAAACCAAACCCTGTGGCACCACGGCCCACAAAGGTTCGTGGCCGCTGCCCAGCCATTGGGCCTGTGGTCAGCGCATCAGGTTCCTTCGGCCCGTGACCTCACTGTCACATAGCTACTCGATGGTCCTATCGAGCCTCAGCCCTCGTGTCTGTTTCTAAAATCCAAGACAGAGCCAAGAATGAATTCCGGAGCCTCCAGGTGATAAGGAGACCTGGAGCCCCAACAACAACTTAATACAGGCCTTATCACATTTGCGTTGGCAATATTTCATGTCATGTGAGGGTTTAATTATCCCGATTTTTAAGAAAGGCGACAAAAAGGAATGTAATAACTACAGAGGGATCACTCTTATTGCTCATGTAGCTAAGATCTTTGAGAGAGTATTGGAAGGCAGACTGTGGAGGAAGATAGAAGGAGAGATGGAAGAAGAACAGTATGGTTTTAGGAAAGACAGATCAACATTTGACCTAATCTTTACATTAAGGCAAATGATGGAGAAAAGATGGGAATTTGGAAAAGACAAGGTGATGACATTTATTGATATTGAGAAAGCATATGACAGTGTGCCTAGACAGGTGGTTTGGGATGTATTAAGAAAAAGAAGAGTTATCAGAGCAGAAGTCCAAATGTTAAAAGCTATGTACAAAAATTGTGTCAGTAGCGTGAAGACCACTATAGGAGAAACAGAATGGTTTAACGTGGAAACGGGTCTCCGACAGGGAAGTGTATTGTCCCCATTATTATTCATCATAGTCATGGATGAAATCCACAAGAATGTCAAACAGAGATTGGGACAAGAAGCAACAAAGGCCATGCTGTTTGCAGATGATAAAGTTATATGGGGTGAGGATGTACAAAAACAACTAGATGTATGGAACCAAGGGATAGAGAAATTTGGGATGAAAGTAAGCACAGAGAAGAGCAAGACAATGGTAATGTCAAGAGGAAGGAAGAATGGAAGAGGAAAGATAGAATTGAATGGCAAAATTCTAGAAGTCGTTAAAAGTTTCAAGTATTTGGGAAGTGTGATCACAGAAGATGGAAAGATAACTGAGGATATTGGAAAGAGAATACAACAAGCGAACAGTTTTTACCAGACTGTAAGGGGTATTGTGTGGAACTGAGATGTCCCAAAGAAATGCAAAAAAGTATTATATTCAACCTACTACAGACCCATACTAACATACGCAGCTGGAGCGTGGACTACTACAAAAAGAGAGGAGAGTAGAATACAAGCCGCAGAGATGAAATTCCTAAGAGGTATAGAGGGCAAGACCAGAAGAGATAGAGTTAGAAATGAAGAGATTAGAGAAAGGACAGGAATATTGAAGCTGCAGGACAGGATAGAAACAACAAAGTTAAAGTGGTATGGACATATGATGAGAATGGGAGAGGAGAGAGTACCAAAGAAAACTTTCTGTGAAAAGATGACAGGGAAGAGACCACGAGGAAGGCCCCGAAAGAGATGGGCAGATACAGTGTGGGAGTGTGTAGAGAAGAGAGGAGGAAAACCTGAAGATGTATTAAAATCAGGAGAGGAGTGGTGGAGAGACAGGCAACGATGGAGGTCCTTAATTCACAACCCGACCCAGGAAGCTGGAAACGGGAAATGAAGATGATGATGATGAGGCCTTACAGGGGTGAGCCTGTACACATCGCCTCACCGGTGATTTGAGCAGAAAACTACAGTCCACGTGCAAGTAGTGTGTGTCGGGGAAGTACGCGTTACATAGTTACCAACAGAACAGCATTATACGGGGTGATTCTTTCGCTGGAGCGCGGCCGGCTGCCAACTGAGCTTGCACCGCGGAAACCGTAACAAAGTACATTAATTAATGGTAAATTTACCAGCAAATCGTGATTAAACAACTTACCAATACACGCGAGAGTGTCCTCGTTCAGGTGACAGACAGGCGGGTTGTACCGTGTAAATAAATGAGCGTTTACACGTTGTAATTCCCTTCTGTTGTGAGGGATATCTGCTGCCGTATATTGTTCTCCAGCTCCACTAGAGTACGGGTAATTGATCTGTACACTGTGTGTTTAAAATTACCCCACAATTGAACAACAAACGGGCTTAGGTCCGTGCTTCGATTAATTAAAGTAAACACGCAGGGGGGTGCAGGAGTAGCTACATAATGTAACGATGTTACTGTATGTCAGCTGAAGGAGAACATTTTTAGTATCTTCTGTGAAAAGATAAGTTCTAAACTTTAACTCGTGACATGAGGTCATCCAGATTCCCAAGAAAAATCTGTGCTTCTTTAATTAAATCTTGCAGCTCTTGTTTATGTTACCTTCTTATCTGTGCGCTGACACTACACACCCTCGTTGATGAAAGTGTAGTGACTTAATGACTCTAATGACCCTGGTTAGCTCGCCTCCGCCTCGCGCAACCCTGTGGCTCGAGCTCGGTTGGCTGGCGGTAGTCGCACGCGCCCAGCAATCGGCCGCCGGCCCCGCTCCAGCAAAAGAATCTCACTGTATTTGCCAATGACTGTACTTGAGCAGTAGCGAGCGACCATCGGACCGCATGGGGCAGGTGTCAACACAGCTACTGTAGTAACTTGCCTCCAGGCTTCCATTAGGAACATCTGGCCTGTTGAGTGCTCACAACTAGTTCAGTGACAAAAAGTGTCAAGTGGAGTGCTAATATTTCTTGAATTATGGGAACTGTATTCTAGCCACCAATGCTGCATCTCATTGGGCATACCCTGAAACACTCTTAACCCTTAGCACTCACGCGGTGGGAGAGCCCCGACAACGAAAATATCTCGCATATATTCTTTGTCGGGTCAGACCCGACATCGATTTGTTCCGCCTATAACTTCGCTGTCGAGGTACACCCAACAAAATATCAGCAATACTGCGCTTCTCCCATCTTCTGGCGATACTGGCGATACTATGCACTACCGTTACACTATATTCTCTTTGGAAACAAGCCGTATGGGGAGGTATTTTGAAGGCCATGCAAGTTTGAAATGAACTGTTGCGTAGCAACATGGCTACGTTAGAAGATCACGGGAAGCAAATAGCAGGATATTTGGATGAAAGCACTGATATCTATACATCCTCTTCATATCCTCTCTACCAAGTCATAAATTCGAATTTGCGATGAATGACCCGGATTATGTACACAATACCGTTCCGATCCGGGCCAGAGATCGCGAATTCAATTATTCCACTTAGTACTTGGGAGGGGAACCGAACTCTGACATTCAAGGGCGCTACGGATGACTTTTCGCATATCCGAAGTAAGAAATGTTTTCATACAATTTATATCGACGCAATGCCGTACAGATCCTGGTTGTATGTAGCAAATTCGAATTTATGACTTAGTACCTGGTAGGAGAATCGAACTCTCGACCCTCAAGGGCGATACGGGTTACTTTTCGCATATCCGATATAAGAAACGTCACACAATTTATATAAATGCCCATTCTGGGTCATTCATCGCAAATTCGAATTTATTACTTGGTACCTGTGAGAGGAATCGAACCCTCGACCCTGAAGGGCGTTAGGTGTGACTTTTCGCTCAGCCAATACAAGAAACGTCTCCATACTATTTTTATGAACACAATACCGTAACTTGCAGCGTTTCACGCCGCAAATTCGAATTTATGACTTAGTACCTGGGAGGGGAATCGAACCCTCGACCCTGAAGGGCGTTAGGTGTGACTTTTCGCTCAGCCAATACAAGAAACGTCTCCATACTATATTTATGAACACAATACCGTAACTTTCCGCGTTAAGCGCTGCAAATTCGAATTTATGACTTAGTACCTGGGAGGGGAATCGAACCCTTGTCCATCGAGGGCGTTAGGTGTGGGTGCAAAACTAATAGTATATTTGTGATCAGCACCCTCGATTTTAGTTGATGTAAGAAAATCACATTTCGAGAAAAAATATCCGTACCAGCTAAACTTCATATGTGCCTCCGGTTCAGAAGGTTATGCAATTACCGCTAATTACAGGTACATCCAGAGTGTAAAATACAGAACACTGTGCCTGATATGTTGTATTGTATCGTATTATATTACATTAACCTATTAAATTCACATCGCAAACATACATGTGGTCTGATGACCTGCCACAAGCATAGCTGAAGAGGAAATACTGTTCACAAATAATGGAGTGCTATGTTCCAGGGGCAACACGGACATCCTGCTTGGAACTCGC
Source organism: Meconema thalassinum (assembly GCA_946902985.2). NCBI lineage: Eukaryota > Metazoa > Arthropoda > Insecta > Orthoptera > Tettigoniidae > Meconema > Meconema thalassinum. The sequence continues at coordinate 11,862,729 of OX336390.1, read as the reverse complement.
TGCGGGTTCAAGACACTGCTAGTCCTGACCGGCGTCACATCCCAAGGTGATTTGGAGGATTGGAAGAAATCTGAACAGAAAGACGTTCGTGGTTGTGTTCCTGATTACTACCTGGGCTCGTTAGGTGATCTCCTGGACCTTATATCGTAATCCCTCTAGGTTCTCAAATTGTAATCTCTCCAGCTCTAGAATCTTCTCCTTGTGATGTACAAATGTTGTAATCTTTCTGACTAGTGGCAATAGGACATTGAAGAAGTCAACTATGGTTCTTTAACTGTCTAGGTTGCCAAGCTGCATCATGTTTGCATTTTAAAGATTGGTTGTATTATGGGGTATTGCACAGATAGCAGCTCTGCAGATGAAAAAGATAATAGACATTTTATCCCATAGTTTCATTTTATGATTGTGTTAATTGAATCTTGACCACATGGCAACCCTGCCCCTGTCCTGTTCATCCGAATGAGAGTGGATTGTGTAAGAATGGTGTCTTCTCCTTGTGTATACTTCAGACTGTTGGCAGCTGACTTGAGAATTGCAGTTTAGGTTGGGCATTTTATTCATGTCCGCTGCTGTTGTCGATGCAGAGGCGATCTGACAAGATGGATGGAAATTCTCCCATGCGATGGTAATGCACCAAGACTGCACACCCAGGGACTCGACGCTCACGATACAGGCGTGGAGAACAAATGGAGGAGTCTTTAACCCCCTTAGCATGTATGGCGCAACGGTGCGCCCACTAGCCTGCTACGTTCACAGCGTCAAATTTGAATCGCTTGCTACGTGGACTTCATAATAGTTATTTATTTGGTCGTAAGATGCCAGGAAGAGGCAACTTTTGGCTACACTTCGAGCTACTTATTAATGCCAGGAGGTTTCGCATATCCTCAGTCATTTTTTTTATTTTTCAGATCTCTGCACACGTGTTCCCGCTTTTGCGGACCGTGAGTTTGCTTGTAAACATGGCAGGTCGTGTCACAGTTATTGATGACAAAGAAATAGCTAATTTGCTCGATAATAGTGCCAACGAAAGTGATTCAGAGTGTGACAGCGATATAGAGGATGAGTTCATATAACTTCCAGTGAAGATAGTGATGCTATCGATGTAATTAGTGATAGAACGCTAAGAAATACGAACACATTGGGCGACTGTGATATTGTCCCAGTATTGACGTGCCGCTGACCAGGGATAATCAGGTTATTGAAAGTTTATAATATTATGTTATATGATGTTGTTATTGAGTGTATTTTTTGAAAACTTGAGCCAGTGGGTTTGGAAATTATGGCGAAATGCATATGATACCGCACTTACCATTGGGAGCAGGCTAGAAATAATGCACGTTGTGGGTGCAGCGCAGAGTTTCACAATATCACGCTTGAGGGGTTAATCTAGGATCCCAAAGACCAGGATAACAGCATCTCAGGTGTGCCTACGACTACGATCGTTTTGGTCTAACCATCAGTGCTCAGAAAACTAAGATACTAAAAAGATCTTACATGAATTATTATTTATACACCTACTCTCCCGGGAACAGTTATAAATGCATTACATGATAAGCCCCCTTTTTTCCCCCCGATGTCAATGAACTACGACCTATATCCGTTTTACGTCTCGGCATGATGGGTGAAAATCTCTGACTGGACTATTAATTATATAATCATGGAGATGCATGTGCAACGAATTCTTGTCAGAGTAATTTAAGAATGGCCAGGAGCATGAAACACAAATCCCCTTTCCGTTGAATCTCAACTTGACTGTGTATTTTGCAGAACGAAAAGTTCACAGGCAAATGAATAAAAGCCGAGTTCCACTTCCAGGGAAACTCCAAACACAACCACTCTTCTCTGAAGTCTTAACTCAACATGACTCGACAGTTTGCTGCTGGCTGTATCTGGGGTGATAGGCTCGCCCGCTAGCTAGGCTGTAACTGGGGTGATAGGCTTGCCCTAGTTAGCTAGTAACCTGTTACCTCAGTAATTGAATGGAGATTGTTGGAAGAAATGAAAACGTAACAACACTTAGTGGGCGATGTATTGAAGATAGAGATATGCTCTCCCGGACTTTTTTTGTAGAACGTTTCATGCTGAACAATGATTGTTTCACTCATAGTATATTGATATTTTTAACGGTTTGCCCAGCATAAGCTTCAAAAGCGCACAGGCACCAGGTTTTCTTTTCTCGACTTTTCATTGAAATTGTTACTGCCCTGCTTCTTTTGATCATAAATACATTATTTTCTACAGAAACCTTCTTCGAGATCTCCTTTACAGAATGGTGAAAACCTGATCAAAATCCATCCAGTGGTCTCGAGATTACCCGTGACATCCAAGAATCGGGGATTTTGTTTTATACTAAGTAGAGATTTTTTAATGTTTTTATTTGTGTATTCACATTGGCTTGAGAGATCTTACCAGGGATAACGTCAGTATTGGTGAAGCCTCTCGCCGGGCAGGTCCCGGTTCAATTCACTACTGTGACGTGAGATTGGGGCATCTTGGACATCAGCTCTGGGTGCAGATTCTGTCTAATGACCTGTGTTATTGTGTTGTTATGTGAACTTGTAAACGGTCTTTGTAGCCTCAGTCTAAATCTATTATTACTTACTTACTCCTTGGTGCTACAGCCCTTGTAGGGCCAAAAGTTTGGTGCTTTTCAGTTGGTCTACACGAATATACCCAAAAGAGCTGGGTTATGCCCTAATCCTGAAAGAAAATACACGAGCTTAATAAATACGCTTGGATGACCAGTTTCGATCGTCAAGCGATCATCATCAGATCCATTACACTTAGGCTATAAAATCTACGGGTGAAAATACTTACAATATTTATACTTACATAGTTGCAGTATTGGTAATACAACTCGTCAGTATTTGTGGGTTGTGGACTATGTGATGTTTTGGTGAGATACTGGAAGTGGAGTGCCTGTTTGGAGTGAATATGTGCAGTTCACTTCTGGACTGCCCAAGACCCTTAACCAGACAAGTAGAATTGACCATTCACAACAACCACATATTCACTCCAAACGGGCAAATTGCGGAGGTCAATCACCACTTCCAGTATCTCACCAAAACATCACATAGACACAACTAACAAATACCGACGACTTGTATTACCAATACTGCAACTAAGTAAGTGTAAATATTGTAAGTATTTTCAACCGTATTTTCAGACATAGATTTAATTGCCTAAGGGCCGGTTTCACCAGTTCCGCGTAACGAACTAAGGGTGGTTTAAACTATCCTCAAGGATGTGGCCCGTTGCACCAGACCATAAGCAATGGCTTAAAGTAGGTTTAGATTAAGTGGCCGTGCTCGGTGGTTTAAGACATAAGGATGGTTTAAGCCATTCACTCATACGCCAAAATGGCGGCCGGCCACATTGTGTCTGATCCATATCTCAGTGGGTTCGAGGTGTTGTTATATAATGTAGGGAATGAAATAATAAAAAAATCTTATTAAATGGTTTATAATGACGGCACAATACACTGAAGAGATATTTTCTTCCATGTGATCATTTGCTAAGCAGTAGTATCTATACCTGTTGATAAAGCATATTGTCATCTTTGGTTGAGTGAATAACATTACTGGCTCCTGCCCGGAGTGCCGGGGTTCGAATACCAGCGGGGAGGAATATTTATGCTTGACTTTTATTGTTTTTATTGTTTTATAATTACTCAGTCCTTATGATATAAAGCCTACATAGTGTGCATTTTGCGATGCAAATTAAATATATACGTATAACATTTTTTCAACGTGCTGCCACAGGGATTTCCTTCACGTTCCTAAAATCGGGGTAGCTTGTACTACAGACATCATAGCTTTTGACAACGTAAAATGAAATACTCTTTTTTATATTGGCAGTACCGCAATGTACATTTTTGGTTGTTAAACTAAATATTAGCCCAGGGACGGATGCAGAAATCCTTAGCCAATGACGAACTAGCCTATTGAGGATGTTTGCAATACAACCTGCTGTGTCATTCGTATACATACTGTATTAGAAAATACGCACTATATGTGCTTAATGCTATAATGTATGCGTATTTATAAAACGAGATATAATGAAAATCAAGTAAGAAAACATAACCTTCGCAAGATGCGACCATCTCAATGTGGGGTGTAGTCAATAATATGTTCAGAAAGTAGGCTACCGTAATGATAAGGAAAATACACTGCATTATATTTCAACAACGGTTTTCCCAGCGTCTACTACAGCTGATGCTCACGTCTCGCAAACACAGTAGGCAATTCTTTCTACAACTAATACCGGTAATGTATTTTATGGTCGCCAACCCAAAAGTAGAATAGCTGTAGTCGTGGAAAATTATTGCGACGGCTAGAAATAAATGATAACCGTGACCAACATGACAAACAAAATCAATCTCGGAGGATCAATACTGCCGAAATTATTTCATATTATATGTATGATGTGAATACAATAATAGCGTTCAAATAGCTCCCTAGATACTTAAGTTGTCATTCTTTCCTTATATTGCATATGATCGTTATGCAAGTAAATCTGCACGGCTGTGGTTATGTTGGCATAACGGTAAGACTACGTGTTCTTTGTTGCAGGGACGCAACGAAGATCTTTGACTCCCACCGTAAACTCAGTTCACCGAAGTGAAGTACGAGACGGGCTGGTGCAACACCCAGCCTTAAGCCGTCGTATTTAAGATCGCTTAACCGTAAACCACCCTTAGCAAAGGAGGGATTAAGCGACCTTGTGGTGCAACTGGCCTTAAGTGTAATGGATTTGATGATGATCGCTTGACGATCGAAACTGGTCATCCTAGTGTATTTATTAATCTCATGTAATTTTTTTTCAGGATTAGGAAATAACCCAACTTATTTGGGTAGAATCGTGTTTACTGAGGGAACACTGAAAAATGGCTTCAATCACCATAATGCCTTGTAGGCCCTTGGCCTCCCGGACAATCTCCACCCATTCTTGCCTTCTGACTCCAACCTCCACATTGTCTTCCCCTCACACCCTGTTCTCTGTCATGTCCCAACTACTCTCTTATGTTCATATTATTTCTGATTCACCAGAATCATCCTCTTTTACTGGTCCATACACTTTCCCATCTCCTTAGCAATTCCTCATCACTAGGGCTCGGATCGATATGCTCGATAAAATCTCCAGATATGCTCGAAAACCATGTGTTTTATGCTCGATAGATATGCTCGGAAAAAATAACACCATTATATGCGGTTAAATATGCGGAATATGCTCGAGAAACACCGTTAAAAACTATACAAAGGAAAGTGAAACGAAAAATACCAATAACATACCTTTATATACGAGCTTTATTTTCTAATTGTATGTATGATGCACTGCGATATACTCGCATTCAAGTTTTTCAAGTAGGTATACAAGTATAAGAGAAGTTTTCTTATAAAAGTTATAGATTAAAAGTTCATTTACAAAATGTTCAGAATTTGGCGAGTCAATCAAGTAGATCTGCATTGGTCTGTACAACAAGATTTTTTTTTATATGTTTTCAGTTTTGAATGATTTTCTTACATCAGTCAATAAAAGTTTCAATGACGAGAACGACCTCACTAAAGGTTAAAAACCTGCGGTTCTATTATTCGCACCAGATAGGCTTTTCAATAATTATTTCTGTTTTCGAACCATAAGGATGGTTAGGGAATTCGAAGAAAAGCAAAGTATTTAGACGCAAACCACAAGAATATGCATTTATATGTTTCTATTCTGAAAACCGCTGTTTTATGCATTTATATGCTCAATAAATTTCAATTCTGTAGGTCCCAGCCTGGGGCTGGAAACTGTACAAGATGATGATGATGATGAGGTCCCAGAGAGGTGAAAATACCACCGAAAGGCTTCTTTTAATATTCAGGAAAAAAATATGCAATTATGCTTGAATCCGAGCTCTACTCATCACCTTGTGCCATAGTCCAGGTCTCACTACCGTGTGATATTCAGCCGGCTTCAGATTTCTACTAAGGCGTCTTGCTTACAGCAAAGTAACTCCTATTTCCATCTGCTATCCTTGCATGTATTTCTTCTCTCATATCATTGTTTTCAGCTAGCATTGACCCGAAATATTTAAAATTTTTACAGCGTTTATAATCTTTTTCATTCAGTTTCACATTTTTCTGTAATTCATTATGTTTTCTCCTAGATGTTAGCATATACTTCGTTTTTGACTGATTAATCATCAATCCAATCTCTGCAACAGGTTACATTTATTTAAATCTTTTATTCTGTATTATTTTTCCTCAGCTGTACCACACAAACACCCCCCACGGACTCACATCTAGTGGGACGTGGGTTGGCGACCACAGGATCGCAGCTGAGTCCGGCATTGCTTTCACTTACTTGTGCCGGGCTCCTCTCCATCTTCTTTCCTGTCAACCTCCCTTGGTCAACTCTTGTTCTTTTCCGACCCCGACGGTATTAGGGTATCCGAGGCCTAGGGAGTCTTTCACTTTCCCACCTTAATTGGCCCTTGTCTCATATTTCCTGGCCCCTCCTTCTTCGAGGGGTCAGACCTCTTGTTTTCTTTTCATTATATATCCTTTTCTCTTTAAGATTCCGGCACTGTTTTTGTTAATTGGCTCCCCGTGTATCTAAATTCCCTTTTGCGATTCTTTTTGCATCTACACTCCATTTTGTACGTATTCCCAATCTCATTTGCATTTTGTAAGTATTTTGAATATCGGTTGCGTATTGTAAGTATTTCGACTCTGCATTGTATTTTCTACGTATTTTGAACCTAACCTACATTTTGTGCATATTTTTCAATCTATTCCCATGTGAGTATTTTCGTTCTAAATTCCCTTTTGTAAGTATTACCGCTCTCCATTTTGTGAGTCGTTCCAATCTGAGTTCTTTTTTGTAAGTATTTTCCGTCTCGCTTAATTTTCTTTCTGGTTTCCATTTCATTGTCATTTTTGCTATCACCCAGATCATTAGGGGCCGATAACCTAGATGTTAGGCCCCTTCTTCTTCTTCTTTTATTCATGGGGCCTCTCGTTTCCAAGTTCCTGTTTAGTGTCGACCTCCAAGATCTTTTGCTACCATGTGTTTCCTTCATTCCCACCTGGATATCTCTGCTCCCTTCACAAAGCTGCAGATCAATCTTATTGGGTCCTCTAGGATTTTCCCTCTTTCTTCACCCGGTAGCCCCAGTGTGGAGATTCCGATTCTTCCCAGCGCCTCACATTCAAAAAGTATGTGTTCAGCTGATTCTTCTGCTTCATTGCATTTCCTACATATATTGTCTCGTATTACTCCAATTCTATGTAGGTGTTTTTTAAGATGGCAGTGTCCTGTCAATAGTCCCACAACCCATCTTATATTTCCTCTGCTAAGTTGTAGAAGTTGTTTAGTGTGCTTCTTGTTTGGTCCTTTTATCAGTTCCTTTGCAAGTCTGCAACCTGGAGTCCAGTTTTCTATTTGCTTCTTTTGTACCCATTTACCTATTACATGTCGGGCTTGTCTGTAAGAGATCCCACATACAGGTTCTGGGCCTACAAAATGTATCTCTGCTCCTTTTCTGGCCAGTTCATCTGCCCTTTCATTACCTTCTATACCTGCATGCCCTGGTACCCATATTATTTTAACGGTGTTGTACTCTAAGAGCTTCAGGAGAACTGAGTGGCAGTACCGTACTATTTTAGATGTTATCCGGACAGCCTCTAGTGCCTTAATGGCTGCTTGGCTATCCGTAAAAATGAAAATGTTCTTATCTTTATATTTCATTTTCAGGTTTTCTTCAAGACACGTGGTGATAGCTAACACCTCCGCTTGAAAGACAGTAGTGTGTCTGCCCAGGCTCATTTGAATTGATCTCTCAGGTCTTTCCCCGTTGATCCCTCCTCCTGTACCACTTACAGTTTTTGAGCCATCAGTCCACCACACTATATCCTCTCTATCGGTCTTCCACTTGTTGATATCCCAGTCTTCCTTTTTTATTATTTGGGTCTCAAATGGTTTCTCAAAGTTATACTTTGGTATCATGTAATCAGAAGGCATGTGTAGTACTTCCCCTGTTATAACTCTGTTAATTTTAGTGTCCTAGAATGGGCCTTTGTGCTTTCCAGCATTCTGTTTGTTCCAGTCTATATGAACTCATTCTAGCCTGCCCCTCTATAAAGTTGCTTAGAGATGGGAGATCCAGTAATGTATTCAAGGCTTCTGTCGGCGCAGTTTTCATAGCTCCAGTTATAGCAACACATGCCATTCTCTGCAGACTATTTAATCTGCTGCCGACATTTCCTTGTTTTGCTTTCTCCCACCAAATGATTGAAGCATAGGTTATCAGTGGTCTAATGATCATTGTGTATATCCACATTACCACAGACGGATTTAGACCCCATGTTGTCCCAACAGCTCTCTTACACGCATAGAGGAAGTTCTTGGCCCGGGTTATGTTCCTTTCTATATGCGGATTCCAGGTTAGCTTTTTATCTAGCACTACTCCAAGATATAGTACCTGTTCTTCCATATAGATTTCTTGCCCAAAGAGCTTCAGTGTTCTCTTTCCCTCTAATTTTTTCTTTCTTGTAAAAGGGACCAGAGTTATCTTATTCGGGTTAATGGAAAGTTGTTCTTCCCGACACCAGTTCTCTACAAGGTTAAGTGATCTCTGCATGAGGTCCAGTATGACACTCATCACCTCACCTCGTACTACAATCACTAGGTCGTCTGCATATCCTTGTGTATACATACCCTCTTCGTTGAGCTTGGCTATGATTTTGTCCACTACAAGGTTCCACAGCAGAGGAGATAACACTCCTCCCTGAGCACAGCCTCGAGTGGCCCTAACCGTTAGCGTCTCGTCAAACAGGGTTGCTTTTATCCTTCTTCCGTCCAGCATAGATTTAATCCATTTTACGACGGTTTTGCTGACCTTGCTCTCTTCTACTGCTTTGATCATAGAGTCATAGGTTGTATTACTGAAGGCCCCTTCTATGTCTAGAAATGCCGCCAGTGCTATTTCTTTATATTCTAGGCTTTCCTCTATTTTGCAAACCAATTGATGGAGTGCTGCTTCAGTGGATCTGCCTGGTCTATATGCAAACTGATTTTCATGTATCATTAAGTTCAGTTGCACAGTTCTTCGGATTTATTTATCCATAATTTTCTCCATTGCTTTTAGCATGAAGGAATTTAAGCATAATGGTCTGTAGGCTTTGGCTTGAGCATAATTCGCCCTACCAGGCTTCGGTATAAATACCGCTTTAGCCTCAGACCATGATTTCGGCACGTACCCTAGGGCTAGACTAGCTCTGAATAGGTTTGTCAAGGCCTCAACAAGTATCTCCCGTCCTTCCTGAAGGAGTATCGGAAGTATCTCATCTGACCCCGGAGCCTTTATGGGTTGAAACGTGTTGATTGCCCATCTCACTTGATTGGGTTTTACTAGTCTTTTGGCACAGTTCCAGTCTGCTCTTCAAGCTTTGGCCTCGGTTCCAATCTCTTCTTCCTCTGTCATCTCCTCAGCCTCAGGAAAATGACACGCCATCAACATCTCTAGCGTGTCCCTCCCTCCCTGAGTAAATGTTCCATCGGATCTTTCCAGTGTTCCTACTTGGTTTATGTGAGTTGCTTTGAGAACCTTCTGAAGCCTTGCTGCTTCAGTGTGCGTTTCCACTTTCTCACAGATCAGTCTCCAAGATTTTCTCTTTGCTCTCCGTATTTCTAGGTTATACTCAGTGAGTTTCCTATGATATATATTCCACATATCATTTCTAGATGATATTTTATATAAAGCCCTAACCTCTTTTTTCAATTTGGCTGGGTTGTTGTTCCACCACCTGACGTTTTTGGTGTTGTTCTTTTCTCTGAGAGGACAGTTGTCATGGTATGAGTCTATAATGGCATCTTCTAAAAGTTCCACTGCCTCATCCAATTCTCTCTGTCCCCTCACATCAGTTTGGATCTTCTGCACCGCCTGCCCCAGAACTTCTCTGTATCCATCCCAGTTAGTTCTTTTGGGGTCCCTGTACATGTCGATTCTACTTTGTCTCGCATCTATTGCACATTGGATATGCTGGTGGTTTGCCAGTGATGGTTCCTCCAGCACCTTCCAATCTTTAATGAAATTTGCAATATGTGTAGTGCTCATTGTAATGTCTATTACCTCCCTACGATTCTTATTTATGAATGTAGGCTTATTTCCTAGGTTTAGTATCATGATCTCAGTTCTCATGATAAACTCTAGTAAAGACTCACCTCTTGCATTGCAGTTCGTACTGCCCCATGCCGTGTAGTGTGAATTTGCATCCGCTCCCAGGACTAGATGTTCTCTTTTCCTCTTTGCGTTGCAAATTAAGTTCTCAACTTCTTCTGTTGGAGGCAGATTAGTTGAGTCATATGGGAAGTACGCAGAGCCTATAATTATTTCTCTAGGTCCTTCCCAATTTCCAAGTTTTACCTTGGCCACAGTCAAATCCCGTGAACAGTGCTCCTGCATTAGAAGACATTGTAGTTTCCTACTCACAAGAAGGCACGTTCTGGGTATTTCCGATATTGTATCGTACATTAGCTTACCTCCAGATTCTGCCAGTCCTGCTACTTTGCCCTTGACTACCCATGGCTCCTGAATTAGGGCCACGTCAATAGCCTCGGACTTGAACTTTCTGGCGAAATTGGCCACAGCTACTTTTTTATGTTGAAGGTTGGCCTGAAGTACTTTCAGTACCATCCTTGCCAACATTGGGTTTCGTTTTTCCTTTGATGACCTGAAACCTGATTTGCCCAAGTCCGAGTTTAGCCTTCAGGCTTCTCTTCTTGAGCTCTTCAAAGTCTCGTTCACTAAGGGCCATAACGACTGTCCTTCCTGGTTCATCAGTTGTTGATGCATTTAGCACTCTCCAATCTTTCGTCAGAATTTTGGTGTCGTGCTGGTGTATTCTGACAAGAACGTCTTCCACTTTAATCTTGTCAAAAGGAGGTGGAAACTTGGTGATGACCTTGATAGTGTTCAACACCTTCTTAGCGTCCGCCACCTCTAAATTCTCCCCTTTCCAGGGGTTACAATTGGATACTGTCTGCTCCAGCCTTTAGTTTCTGGATTGGCACAGATCAGTACCATTGCTCCATTTTCCAGCCTTGGTGACTCGAGGAAGCCTGGCAGACACCCATCTGACAGCGGCTTCATCTGCGCTATCAAGACGGTTGACAGTTCCGTCATATCCTCCTCCTTGAGCTTGCCATCTGGAAAGGTCTTAGGTATTATTACGACCTTGGATGAGGTCAGTCGTTCCGAAAAGGACATGACTGTTTCCTCCTTCTGTTTCTTGGAGAGTGGTTTTACAGCCGAACTTGGTGGCGTGCTGTCCTCCGACCTTGGTCTTTTGGACCTTGTCGGTGGCATAGCATTTTGCCGATCTCTGTTCTTAGGCTTCTTCTCCACCCAAGTTCCAGCCGCTATCTTGGCTTCTTTTCTCGCTTTCTTCTTTTCTTTGTAATATGCATTTGTGCGAGGTTTATTTTCTATGTGCATCCTGTTGATCTTTGATGCAGATATCTTCAGGTCTTTCTCGGTGGAATCTCCTGTGCTACTTGGTCCTGCAGTCTGCTCTACTGTAGCTTCTGTTGCCTTTTCCAATGCGTGTTTGGATTTAGAGACAGCCTGTCCTACTGGGACTTCTGTCTCCATTTTTTCATCTCCGGTCTGCACATGGATCTGCTCTGCTGGAGCTTCCATGGCTTCCTTTGATGTGGGGTTTGTAGTTGGTTCTTTTTGATTGTCCATACTTCATATTATAATAAGGTTTTTGCCCCTTCTAGGGTCCTGAGCGACGTTCTCACCATCCGTGATGAGGCATAAAGCCACACATTGTCCTCCCGCAACTCAGGCTCTCCGTAGCAGTAACCACGCCCCTCAGTCGTCCATCCAGCAATCCGCCCCTGGCCCGAACCATCAAGCCAGGTTTGTACCGCCTTCAGTAGGCCTACTCGCGTGGTAACCACTTGGCATTACCATGACTGAGTTCACAGCCGTGGCTTCCCCCCTAGATTGGGTTCGCCCCATTCCCAACCCGCAGCTCGTCCAGGCTACGTAGGGCAAAGTGATGTGTTGGTTCCAGCTCATCGCAGTGAGCCTTCACCTCAATCACCAGCACCCACTGTTTCATCCATGCGGAGGGATCATGGATGCCTCTCTAGCAGGTATGGTCGAGGCCTCCACTTCCAAGCCTTGGCTTGGGCTAGTAACCGTGGGGGTATTATTACGCCCCCCTCCCACAGGGGGTGGGTGGTGTTTTAGCTTCCTCCTTCTTGTATAATGCCTGGTTACCATTCATGGCTCCACACAGTATCTCAAGAAAGGAGCTACTAGTCCCCCTCACCACGCAGAGGATCTTCACCTGTATTGAGTAACCTAGATTATCCCAATAGAAATGTAGAAACACCAAGAGGAGGTGTTAGGCCCCTTAAAACAACAATTATCATCATCATCAACCACACAAACACAAAACTTGTGTACATTGAAACACTCACCAAGCAGAGATTCAGAACAGCTCAAAGAGGGCGGATGATATACGCTTAATGACAAAATTCCCTGCCATCTTTAAATTAGTGGCATTTGCGAAGTGGAGATTACAAGAAGAAGCCCACCGGAGCCCATCTTTAGGACGCCATTGATACAATTGGCCGATTGTGATGATGATTTGCAGTGACCAAAGTAGATCGCCACGTGCAACTAGGCTATCTCCAGACGTACCAGCTGACCAACAGCCGTGCTTGAAATGGTTTCCTGTCATTTATTCCAGCTAAATGCTGGGACGGTAAATTTAAATAGGCTGCGGTCGCCTCCTTGCCTTGATGAATTTTATTTGTCGGCTCATCTTGGAGCATTTGGGAAGGCGCGACCACTTCCAGAGGGAACATGAAATAGAAAATTAAAATAGGTCTAGGAGAGAAAGTGTCCGGTCAGCAGCTACGATGGCCTTGTTGCTTCCTCTAAAAATATGGGTTGTCCAAGAGGGGGCAGATAAGTAGGTGGCTTGCGTCGTGTTCAGCTCCACATTCACAAGAGGTGTCCGCATCCGCTGGTAGGTTGGTCTTGCATCGAGGGACCTCCACACAGGATAAGGTGGGTCGGCGCCAGGAGCCAATTCTTCCTTTGGTGACATGTCTGTGTTCTCTCCACCAGCAGAGTCCTAGCAAGGATCTGAGGCGAGACCTTGCTGCGTGGTGACCAAATAGTGGATGTCGATGGTCATTCTCCTGCTTTGTTCTCTCGGCGTCCGCAGCAGTGGCCCTCCAGATGTTGGGTTGGGCTATTCTAGTTTGTGCACTGGTGAAAGAGACTAGCCCAGTTTTTAATGAAAATCACAATAAATAAATTAGCACAAGAAATATGATAATTATATGAAAAGGAGGGGTGCTACTAATTGCAAATTTTGAGGTGATCAACACTGCTTGCAAAAAACATACGAGACTTGCACAGCCAGTGGACCAACATTGGGCCACCAATAAAAAGAGTCATAATGTTAGTAATTGAGGTCCGTATTGACTAACTATAAATTAGAAAGAAAATAAAGGGATTCTGCTTTCCAATACTTGTATTGAACCTACTCACAGGTACATGTTTCGAAGGTTAACTCCTCCTTCCTCAGCCTGTACATAAAAATAACAAAGATAAGAACATACGTTGCACGAATAAAGATTTGTGAAATAAATAATATGAAGTTCAATTGTTTCCGTTTCTCCTTGGAAGATATTCCAATTGGATATCCAGGCCTGGGTGCAATAAAAAGCCACTGAGTAAGGCCGGTGTTGTGAGTCGCTATTTGGACATAGAATTTCTTAAAGAAATTTCAGTAATTCACCAAATTGCTGAAGCTAATGGTTTCAATAGAAAATATGTTAACAGTATTATTAACAAAATCAAGAACAAACCCGCTTCCAGATTAGCAAAAGAGGATAAAGAACCTTCCACTTATGCAATGTTCACCTTTGTGAATCAATCCACGTACAATGTTACTAGTGTACTCAAAAAATATAAAGTAAAAGTAGCTTCAGAACCAACAACACTAATCACAATAAATTTTTTAACTCTCATATTCTCAATAAAACAAACAAATATAATAATTCTGGCATTTACAGAATCAAATGTAATGATTGTGACACGGATTACGTGGGACAAACAGGACGAGGGTTCAACACCAGATTTTTGGAACATGTTAATGCGTCTATACATAATAAATTTTCAGCGATAGGCAACCATATGGTAGAAACCGGTAACAAATTCACAACCGTAGAGAACGATTTAGTTAGAAAACAAAGGCACACTCATGAATATTCTGGAACAAATAGAGATTGACAAAGCACAGAGATTTAACCCTTCCCACAATCTTAATGAAATAGTTTTTGAAACCAGTATTTTATACAGAACACTAATAGACGCATTATATAGCAATAGATAAATTGTTCAGCTGTATTCCACCATTCATACCATTTATTTTCCAAATTCGATAATGATTATATATCTCTTTTCTCGCATTCATCCACCCCAAAACAACAGCCATCGGCACTTCATAAACATTCCACATTTATTTTTTCCTTAATTTTTATTCCCGTCCTCTATTTCCTTTCCCCTTCTCACCTAGTATGTCTTTGCACAAGCAAAGGAGTGATATTTGTTTGAGACACGTTTCTTGATCTGCTGTTGTTCACGCCCAAACACACTACATACAGCGGGACATGGCACTACTACAGGGATTATGTTGATTTCTTTGCCATGATGTTCTCCAAGGGCAGCATAGAGACTAGTTCGAAAAACGATGACGCAACCAAATAGCGACTCACAACACCGGCCTTACTCAGTGGCTTTTTAATGCACCCAGGCCTGGATATCCAATTGGAAGATCTTCCAAGGACAAACGGAAACAATTGAACTTCATATTATTTATTTCACAAATCTTGATTCATGCAACATATGTTCTTATCTTTGTTATTTTTATGTACAGGCTGAGGAAGATGGAGTTTTACCTTCGAAACATGTACCTGTGAGTAGGTTCAATACAAGTATTGGAAAGGCAGATCCCTTTATTTTCTTTCTAATTAATAAAAAAGAGTATTATAGATACACAAGAGGCAGAAGTCTGCTATGTCACAAATAAGATTAAAATTTGAAGAAATGTTTTTGCTAGAGCACGACAGTAGCAAATCTATAGTTTGTGTGTCAAGTGGGTGGTCTTTAACAAAGTTCAACCATAAAGTAGTGTGCATTTAAGTGGCAATAATTTGGCGTGCTTAGAATAGATGTGTAGCAAATGAGTGTGCACTATTGGGCTCCCCAGTATTCAGTTCACAAAACTGAGATACTTGAATAGAATGAGAATGAGCTTGCAATCTTCGCTGATAGTAAAATTTAACATACAATAAAAGGTGTTGAAAGCTCCAACGCATTTCAAGTTAAGCTAGAGAAGTGGTTACATAAAATACCACTAAAGTGAGTTCATGCAGAGTTATGAAGATATTATAAGTTGACAAAAGAGGGAAAGCCTTTCAAAAGTTACCAAAAATAAATAAATACAAAGCTTATCTAATAATACCGGTAATTCATTAACTGGGGTTGAAAAGGGCAGGAAGGAATATGAGGATATTTTTTTCACTATAAGAATCTTGTTTATTAGTTGAGAATGTAATAAAAGTTTTTAGAAATGAGATGTCGCTTTTAAATATTTTCACAGTTCGAGTGTTGTTTTATCTCAGTGTTATTGAAATCTTGGTAACACCAGTTAAATCCCTCGAAGAGCTATAGAATGTCAGTTATTACAGTCAAATGGGGCAAGGCTGAAACCCCACGTTGTGGTTAAAGATTTTAGCCATTAGCATGTTAAGTGATGTGATAAGAAAGATCCCACGTAAGAGTTGATTAATCAACTTTAATGTTGCATCAAAAATGAGCATGAAGTAAAATTCCTACGTAGGAGGCAACTTGGACATAAACCACTTAACAATTGCATTCTCGGCCGGCAGAGAAGGAAATGGCGAATAGTTGAAAAGTTCCATATGTGGTTAAAAAGAGTGCCCCATTGGATAAATGTAAAATACGCTAAAGGGCAGTACTTATCTTATGCATCATAGAATATTAAGAAGAGGTTGGTTGCCTGCACCAACACACAATTTCATGGCGAGAGAAGAATGGTATGGTGTAGCCCCTCCAAGTAGAAGTCCCCAGCCCAGGCAGGATCACGAGTCATTTGAAGGAAGCTCAAATCCAAGGTGAGTGGCAAGAAGACAGGCGGGAGGGAGGCAGGGAGTTTGATAAATATGATAGAAAATAACTAGCACTCGATACAAGAAATTTCTTCATTCTTCAAGGGGCTTATTCAGCAGGAGTAGATGTGCATTATCTGGCGGGAGCAAATGTAAGGCTATTTAGCAACATCTGTTGTCAGGTGAGCAAAGTTCCAGCGTTGAGTGTGTGGTATTGAATTAGTTCATCATGTTGAGAACAGAGGGAAGCACTAGCGGTTTTGAACACCAAAGCAGGAAACCTAAGGAATAAATTCACTGTAATCCCTATATAATTATATAAAAATGAAAGTTTGTCTGTTTTTTCTGAATTTCTACAGAAATTTGCATTATTAACGCGTTTCAGACTGTTTTTGGACAGATGCGTGCGAAAATAAAATTTTTGTATGTCTATGGACAACTTTGTTCCCTTATAACTCAAGAACGGCTGGGTAGATCAACGTAAAATTTGATAAGGATAGGTCATACAAGATCCACCCACTCGTACCTAATGAGGAGGGAAGACCCCTGACTTTGTACCAGTGGAGCCATTTTAACCGAGTGTGTGGATCTTGCTGACTTACGAAGAAACCTTGGTTTGCAGATGACACTCAAACTAATATTAGCCGATGATGCGGTGGCTGCTGATCTCATCTGCCGCTTTAGGGGTCAACCTCTAAATTTTAAATTCAATTCCTACGTTCTATAATTTAATCAGTGTTAAGAGGGGCAGATGACCTCGTAGTTCAGCCCCTTAAAACAACAATAACTAACTGGTACAGATAACCATCAGAGGCACGACACCAATCATTGATGCAACTCTTCCCTGTATCGCTCATAAAATACAAGCTGAAATAGACGTAGAAGGACGAGACAAAGCTTATTTTCAACCCCTCAATGTGAGAAGCAATAGGTCCTAAAACCGATAGTTTCGGTGATTTTCCCAGAAAACTAATTTCATGTAATAAACTAGTACAGTACAATCTTGCTTCAAAAAACACAACTGGATGCCGATGGTTAAAAGAAATCAGAGAGGACTTAAAAGAAATTGGCCAACAACAGAAGATGCTACCAATAAGCACTTAAAAATATGACTTTTCATTTTCCACTCATAAAAATGAAAATTTCAACAAGAATATTTTGCCCAGAAAGGGCAAGACGATCAATACGCATGAAGAAGTACTGGGAGGACCGCAAGGCTCGTACAGTTCCTACAAGTGGACAAACTAATGGTTGGTTAACGTGATCCTTTGTGGTCTCAAAAGGCAAAGAAGGAGAAGGAATGCAAGCCCATTAACATGGTAACAGTGTCTCAAGTACTTCTGTGAAAGGCAATGCCACTCCATTTATTACATTTCTGATGGCAAAAGGCTATAAGGTTATCACGAAACCAACTTAGGATGTAAATTTCATCAATACGTATAATGCGCTTAAGGGGTACCCTAGAAGTTGCAGCTGCTGAAACAACAGTTGCCCACACTGGATTGGCTTGCGCATAGCTGGGAAGAAACCAATAGGACGACTGAGACAGCGTTGGCTTGACACCCTACATGACGATCTAAAACTTGCCCGACTTCATCCTAACATGGCACACAATCGTGTAATATGGCGACAGACAACCAAATGGGGCAAATGCTGAAGAAAAAAGAAGATATGCCGTATGAAAGGTCTTTTATAGCTCTATACAGCAAGATTATTTTCATTACTTCCTGTAACGAAAAAGTATTTTCTTTCCAATTAATTACAAAAGTTGTAAATAGTAGGCTAAAACACTGAATTTGCATTCCCCACAAGCTTGTAGCATCAGCGAGGCATCATAATTTTGCAGTACGAGCTCAAAAACTAGTATTTTTCTTGCCTTTATGCATACTTTATTTGTTTTTCTTTTCTGTTTTAGTTTTTTTTTATCCAATGTGTGTTGCTTTTCGTGTATGTGAAGGAGATCTTTCATAAATATAGCTTAAGATTGGATTTGTTACTAATCTTCTAATTTTTTTGGTCAAATTTTGCCATCTCATAGATCCTGGTTTCGTTTGGTGTATGGTTTTCACCTCCAGATTTGGTCTTCTGGGTGATATGGCGTCTGAAGAGGGTTAGTTTGTCTCGTGGCCACAAGGTGTCTCTGCACTTGTCATTGATATAACTCTTCACCGTACTTCTCATAAAAGTGTGGCTATAGGGCAAAACATTTCAAAATACATATTCAAATAGGCAAATAAAGAATTATTGTAGATGGACGACCAAAGCTTATTTTCATCCCCTCAGTGGGAGAGACAAAGCTCGGGTGTCCGAAAACTACATTTTAAGGCGCTAAATTAAACAGTGTCTGTGATATTCCCAGGAAACTAAATTCCCTGCGGTAAACTGATGAAGGAATGATTGCAACAGTTGCTCTATCGCTAATGTCTGGCTATTAATACCGAAGATCAGGTACTTCTCCTATTACAGAATAAATACGAAGCGCTAGGAGAAAGAAAACATAAGAAAAGAGCCTCTGTTGGTGGTTTAAAGAGAAACAAGAAATAAGATTAGAATGTCCCAATGCAGGAAAAAAATTATGTCATCCAGTATATTAGAAGAATACCACATATGACGAGGTTGATTTTGCCACGCACAGTCGCTTGAGTCATCATCATCTTGCACAGTTTCCAGCCACTGGCCAGGTCTGTTTGGAACACAAGCCTCTCCAACGTCTTCTGTCTTCCCACCATCTCTCAGCCTCCACCCTTGACCAGTCTTCTCCTCTCTTCTTCACGCTTTCTTCCACCCCCTTCAGCCACCTGTCTCTCTGTCTTCCTCTCGGTCTCTTTCCTTCCCACTTCGTCTCGTGTACTCTCCTGGGTATCCTCTTCTCCTCCATTCGTTTTACATGTCCATACCATCTAAGTCTAGATTTCTCTATACCATCCTGTAATGGTTCCTCCTTCATTAATTCTCTGGTCCTCTCATTTCTTATTCTGTCCATCTTTGTAGCTCCAATACTGCTTCTCAAGAACCTCATCTCACTTCTCCCTTCCTTTCATAACCCAGGTCTCCGAGGCATACGTCAGGATGGGGACATAGTACGTCCAATATATAAGATCTTTTTGCTGTTCTGAGGGACATCCTTGCTCCATAACATGCTTCTCACACTCCTCCGAAATGCTTCTGGCTGCCTCCCCCGCTCATTTATTTCTCTATAGTTTCTTCCATTATCTTGTATCAGGCTTCCCAGATACTTGAAACTCTCCACTTTCTTCAGCTGTTCCCCACCAATTGTTATTCCCGTTGTGGTTCTTTCCTTCTTCCTTGTTGTGATCACCATCTCACTCTTATTTATGCTAAATTTCATCCCATATCCTTGTATTATTCCTTCCCACACGTCCAACTGTTCCTGTACCTCCTCCTCCTTGTTTCCCCAAATCATCTGCAAACACCATTGCTTTCATCTTTCCTTCCCCAATTACTTGTGCCACTCGGGTCATTATGTCATCCATCACCACAATGAAAAGTAACGGTGACAGTGCACTTCCTTGTTTCAGGCCGTTTCTCTGTTCCAACCAGTCTGATCTCTCTCCTCCCACTTTCACACAGCTCACACTTCCCTTGTACATCTCCTTTATCCTCTTTATAGTCCATTTCTCTACTTCTCTATCCTCCAGGAACTTTCATACTTTGTTTCTGCATACACTGTCATATGCTTTCTCAATGACCAGGAAGGCCATTAGTAGATCTGTTCCATACTCATAGTGCTATTGCACAGTCGCTTGAGTAATGTGTAAATTGTATTTTAAAAACTAAGCTAATGTCGGTTGGAATGTGCTTTTGCGACCGACTAGTTGTGGCGAGTTCCGCCAGCGCATTGCACAGTTCCAAAGCACTGTCACAGGTAATGGGTGGGATTTTGCTCATCTTTTGGTGAACGGCTGTCACAATGATGTTCTTACTAAGCCGAATCTCTTCATAAACTATTTGATTTGGCATCCATGGTTCTGCTCAGGTTCATGCTGTGTGATCTTCCGGGGTGAGGGGAAGGGCCTGGTATTCCTGTCTATTCCAATACTGCTAACATAGGGCTGTCGCTCAAACCACTGTGGTGTTGCGAGTGAGTGAGTCACCGACCAATTTATTTGTTTCTGTTACTACGCACGGACCGAGAACCCAGCACGTCTCCTCATCGTCCACGATCCTCATTCCTCTCAGATTCACGGGGCTTGGACCCGAGCAGTACTTACCTTTGGCGTAAAGCACAACGTGTTTCATATCAAGTGATTTTTTAATGTCGCGAATTGTGTCATAGACTATGGTGTATTTTGAGGAAATATTTTAATCATGTTAAATCCAAGAAAGTGAATTCTCTCTGAAAACACTTCACTGAGTGAAGATGGTATATTGGTCTTCATCTACACAAAAGAAATCTGTTAGACATCAAGTATAGATTTAGGTACTGTATTAGAAAGTAATGTTTGAAAGTTTTTATCAGGAGCGTTGGACTGTTGGAGCAGCAGAAAAGAGAACAATGGAAGTGTTTGAAATATGGTGTTACAGGAGAATGATGATCAGATGGGTAGATAGAGTAACAAATGATGGGGTATTAAGACGAGGGGGAGAGGAGAGACCTTTCTGGCGACTGTTAATGAAGAGAAGAGAGAGGTGAGGAAGGCACCCAGTAATCGCAAACATAGTTATGGAAGGAAGGATCGAGGACAAGAACTGTAATGGTACACCAAGGTTAGAATTTGTTAAGGGGACCGGTACAGTAAACTACCTTCAAAATTTCGATTTTTCAATGTACAGCCCCACTCTTCTAGCTCATTTTGGTGAAAGAATTATTTAAAAATCTGCAATAGTTTAGGAGTTATGATTAAATACCACGGGAAGGCTGATGAGTCTCTACAGGGGTCAGAAAACTTTGATTTTCTCAAAACCATATTTTTCAAATCCGTTTTACTCCTAAATTATGCACTGTATTACTACAATGATACTTTTCTCTAATGTTCAAAGTGTTAGAGATTACAAAACTGACCCAACTCATGTTTCTAGGATTGACAATTAGGCTATTGGGATAAACAATTATTTACATTTCAAAAATTGACCAAAATATGCAATTTTTAAGTAACACATAATTAAAAATACTAATTTTGAACATATAATTCTGGAAGTGGTCAGATTTATAGCTGTTACTTTTAACAGTACATTTAAAAAAACGGAACACTAATATAAATGGTCCAGCTATGAATAAATAATAATAATGTTATTGGTTTTACGTCCCTTTTAACTACACTGGCTTTTAGAGACGCCGGGGTGCCGGAATTTTGCCCCGAAGGGGATCTTTAACATGCCAGTAAATCTACTGACACGGCTCCCTCGCATTTGCGCACCCTCGTCAAATGCCATCTGACTGCGCCAGGTTTCGAACCTGCAACCTTGGGCTCAGCAAGCAAGAACGTTACCCCTGAGCCACGCAGTCAGGCTATGAATAAAACGCTGGGCACTGACGCGCAAACAGCCGCCAGTTTGAATAATTAATTAGCGAGTTTGATAATGCTAAAATCAATTCTGAGATATGTGCTTACTAGTAAATATATAGGATGCTGTATTTAGAAAGTTTCATTTCTGTTCATATATTAGGAGCTGAGATAACAATTATTTAAAATGTCAACATTTGAAGTTGCTTTACTGTACCGGTCCCCTTAAACAGATTGCCTAGGATGTAAGTTGTGGTATATGGAGCGCTGTATCAAACCAGTCAAAAGCCTGGAGAAATAACTAAAATCTAGCCCATGGCCGACTGGATGCGAGCTCCCCACAACCGGCCTAGACAATGAGACCTTTTACATGAAATCTTGTTAGTTACTCGACTGCTCACACAGCGCTGTTCACCAAGCACTGCAAGACGAAGACTTAGCTCTGCTTAGTGTAAAACAAAGTCCCCGGTTCTTGGATATCACGGGTAATCTCGAGAACCACTGGATGGATTTTGATGCGGCTTTCACCATTCTGTACAGGTAATATCGAGGAAGATTTGTGTAGAAAATAATTTATTTATGATCAAAGGGAGCCAAGCAGTAATGATTTCAGATTTCATTGAATAGGTCGAAACAAGAACCTGGCGTCCGTGCACTTTTTAAGCTTACGCTGGGCAAACCGTTAAAAATATCAATATACTATGAGCGTAAGAATTGTTCAGCATGAAAAATTCTGCAAAAAAGTCCGCGAGAGCATATCTCTATCTTCGATACATCGCCCACTATACGTGTTTTTAGTTTGGACGGCGGTGTCTCATGCCCCTCGCCATTCTTAAATTACGTCTGACAGGAATGCCTTGCACATTCATAACTGTTCACGGGCGAAGCCGGGCCGGGTTGCTAGTGACACTATATATTATCATAATTCCCGCAATATCAAAATGCAAATTATAACACAAAATAAAATAGCGTGCTAATAAATCGAAGAAAAGTTAGACATACCTTGCACCTCGTTACAGTTGAATTCGATGAGAATCACTCAGTTTTCATTAAAGTTTATGCATTTTCCTGCTGAGCGGTTTGTATAGGAGGCGTTTGGAAGCAACCAGTATTTCAGTTTCAGTTTGCGCGATATTATCCAAAATTGGCGATACAAATTTCTCTCCAATAATGATGGCAAGTCCGATTGGACCGGTCTCGTCGCAAATTGGACACTGTAGAAGTGGACTCTTAGACAAAACAGGAACTAGTTCCGAACATATAACATCTAGTACATTTCTCCCAGGAACACATGGCGCAGCTTTTTCAACGAAGAGCTGAATTACAGATAGTATTGACACAAAAGCAGGTTTAGGGTAACGCAGATGTCCTAAATCTTGTGTTTTGATAAGGCTCATGAGTGGAGAGGAGAGAGTTAGAGATCTGCGAAATGCAGTCCAAACATTCCGTACATGAAATTCTTTCTTCCACTGCGCGTACAATGTAGCCACCGACGTTAGCCAGACTTGCCGTTTTCATTGTCGGAAAAGGTATTGCTGAAAATGAAATTTAACTGAGTTAGTATGATTTAGGTGAATTACACAACTTACTAGTAATTATTGTTATGTGCAGAACTCAAATCATTAGTCCACTTTATAAAAGATAATGTAACATACCAGGCTCCTTTAACAGATCTTGTAGAATATTCAGAATACTTTGAGGAATGACAGGTCTATTCCCTGAAGCTGGTGCATTTCCAAGAATCATGATCTGAACTGGGTTATCTGTGATGCTAGATGCAGAGTCCTCTACATTGCTGGAAGTTGATGTACTCAGAATTCCAGTTTTCAAAATCTTCTGCAAACTGAAACTCACTGATCTTGAGTCCAGCATGTCATTTGACCCAGACATACGGCGCAATGTACTGAAGAGTGATTCAACAGTATCGCTAGAGAATGTTCGAGTCAGAACATAATGATACCCATTTTTTAGAAGATACCTTATGCACTGCACAGTTGATTCCGTGGTTAATTTTATAGCTTCGTAAGTCTCAGAAGTCAGGAAGTCCTTTCTAGCAGCGTTACTAGCAGCTTTCAAAGTTTCAAGGTAAGAAACAAAATATTCCTCTAGCCAGTTAAGGCGACTGTCATTTAATGAGAAAAATGCCCTTTATCTGGATTTCTAGACTGAATATGATGATATGTGTTGCTTACGTCATGCATAGCGAACCATTTATTAACGTTTTTCATAAAAAGTATGGTTGCTTCTGCGTCCATGAATTTGTACGCTTCCGGGTGCATGCCTACATTTTCTTTCAGTGTACTAATGGCACCAATAACTTCTGATGAGAACACTTCCTTGGCACGCCGAACATTCATTTTTTCAAAGTTAGTGGGTTCAATGTGTTTTTTAGTGAGGTGTCTCACAGGTTTGACGATCTCATCCTTTTGCATTTTGTATAGTAAAGACAAGTATTTCCCTGAAATTATTCCAGTACCATCAGTCATCTCTCGTTCCAGAAACTGCGTTCTAATGTTTTTTAGAATGTGACACTGATCAAAACTAAGGAATAACTTCCTAGACTCGTCGTATGGGTGATTAACCATTGGTTGCAAATTCCCTCCCCCTAAATGCCTCATCATTGTGGTGTTAGTTTTGTGATTATCAGAGACAATTCTTATAATTATGAAACCGCATTGTTCAACCTCGAGAATAACGTCCAGCACGAGTTTATGTAAGTCCCGTCCTGACAGCTGCTTCGTGAAAAAGAAGGCACACGGTATCTGATAATTTGTCGAAAGGCCTCTTAGCACAAAACACAACACTCGATTGGCTGCTACTTGTTCCCGGCTGTAATTTTCATCCTCTCTTTCCTTTTGATGAGACGGTGCTGTAATTGTGTCCTTGTACCCGAAGAAGCAGTCGAGTTTCCTATCATAAATAATCTTAGGATTTATTGCAGCCTCATCTACAACCAGGGATGAGAAACGTTCAGGAGTATTCAGTTTGTTTGCCTCTAATATAAGCCTGTCTTTAATCAATGTAGTAACACCTGTCGCACAATCACTAGAACCGGAATATCTACATAGAGTCCTCTTTGAGGGTAATTTCAGAAAGCCCCTTTTCCTTATATGGGAATAACCCTTCGGTGAGATATATTGAAAAATAATACACTCCCTAATTGTATCTAAACTCCAACTCGGTCTGCGTTTACTGTACAAAAGTAGCTGCTCTAAAATGAACTTCCCTCGAATTTCTCCTTCAGTCGCATCTTGCTTCAAGTGCTCAATTTCTTTGTGAAATAAATCATCTTTGAATTGGTTAAGTGTAACTTTTCTTTCCATTAATTCCTCCTGTTTTTTCTGCAGAGAATTGTTCAGCCGTGTTACTTTCACTCACAACCGATTAATCGTTTTCATCATTTCCTTGATCTCGTAGGCATCAGTCTGCGTGCTCGAGTGTCCTATATTCACAGACTGAGTGTAAGGCAAGGGCGAACTGGGAATTTCCACAGCTGGAGTTTCCTCATCATGTACAATACTCTTCAGTTTTTTGGGTGAGGGTAATTTGAACTTGACAATGCTCCTTCGGGGTCTCTTTATAACAGGTAACTTATAGACTGGATAATTAGCAAACACCGACGGCACAGCAGTTTTCTTTAGCCTTCTGGACTTGCCTACATGTGAATAATCATCTTCCTTAAAATGAAGACTACATACAACAGACGAAGGAGAGTTCGTGTTCGGAACAAACTTATCGCGAGAAATCAACCTAAGCCATTCATCACACCTATCTGTGTCACACGGGAACTCATGAAATGAAAGCACACCTCCGCTTTTCTTCCTATTTGAAGTGCAAAATGGCACACAACAGTATGACATGCTGGATTTGAGCAGCGGCGTTCAAACCATAGTTCATAATTTATCCCAGCATTTTACAACTTCATAAGCGAACACTCCAAACAACGTAGGAATTCAGTATATTAATACCGACTACTTACAATAATTGAAACTGAAACAAAACGTTGTTGTTCTACACGTAACACTGTGAGAAGAACGTACTGTACTGCTTTTTCCTTATCGCGCCTATAATGGGAGGGGAGTGCGCTCTACCGGCAACGAGTAGAAACTTTCCAATTACATGTTATACATGGGTTCTGACTGGGAATGTCAAGGCCGGTATAGAGCGCAGCTCGATTCAGTCGGCCGTGTCTAGCCGTGTCTGTCGCCGAGTTTCTCCTGAAGATGAGCCCAAAGAACATTAGCTGGAGTTGGAGCGACGTGATGTTCCATTGTTTGGTCTTCGTCTCGGTCACCTTCGATGCTGGGATGATGTGCTCTTCATAGAGAACGCGCACACTGAGTTTTGTAATACGGGCAAGTCCATGAACTGGAGAGTTGCTACGGAAGTGTTCACAGCAGTAACTGCATTGCACTGCTGGAATGTGTTACGCACTTCTAGTATCTGGGGTTGACGTTCCAGACTCACGGAAACGTCTTCACAATTAACATTAAGGACAGAACAAACGCGGCTACAAAGGCCATGAGTGACATTGACATACATCTCCGAATACTGTCATTAAAGACAGCGATGAGACTTTTCTCGCTGAAGATCACTCCTGTTGTTGCATATGGTTTGGAAAGTATTTTGCATCACCTTTAGTATAAGCACCTCGTAGAGTTGGAGAAGGTGAACGCTACCTACCTGAAAAGGGTACTGTGCCTTTTGAAATTCACTCTTTCTCGGCTGGTGTATGAACTCGCGAAAGATCTTCCTTTTGTTGAAGACCTCAGATTGCAGCTGCTCCTGCCATCTACATCGGCTTATGAGACACTAATGCAGGAAATTAAGTTAAAGAGAGGAAGTATAGGCTATGGTAGGAATTTTATGTCGCGGATGCGATGACATCGCGGGATTGTTCGAAGGGTTTCTATGAGATGAGACACTTGTTATCCAAATTCTCGGTGCATGGATTCCACTTCAAAGTGTGTGCAAACAAAATCTACCATCGACCAGATTGCAGGTGCGTGTGTGCCCTCTGCGGCAAAGCGTGTGGCAGATATCATGTAATGCGGTGTGATCAGAGGAAATTATCTCTGTCACAGTTTTGTACTAGTGATCAAGTAATTAATTAATTAATTAATTTAAAAACGCACAATGTGCAAGATTATTGTGACAGACACGTGTGAGCGCACCTGGTGGCAGACTCGTGCGAGCGCGTGGCGCGCTGGCTGCAATTGTGAGTTGGGCCGGCAAGCTGGCAGTGGATGAATCGAGAAGGCGACGATACGACAGAGAAGAGATTTAGGATTCGGTGAAAAGGCAGTGTTGAGATTTGGAGTGTAGTAGTGTCAGAAAGACTAGAGCTCGACGTTCCCAGTTTAAATATTAATGAACACTACTTTAATATTTAGTAGTGTAAGGTTTGCTAAATAAAGAAGTACGGTAGTGTATTTGTATATGCCTGACCGGTTATTTCAAGAACCGTAACGTAACAACTGGTGTCAGATGTGGGGTCAGGCTATAGAGTAAATACATAGTGAAAGTCTTGAGGTACCGCATTTTAGAGTGTGAAATGACGACCAGGAAAGTTAAACTTTCAGCACTGAAGGTTTCGGAGTTACGTCAGGAACTGGAAGAAAGGGAAGTTGATTCTACGGGAATAAAATCTGTGCTGCAAGCGAGGTTAAGACAGGTACTGGT
Source organism: Meconema thalassinum (assembly GCA_946902985.2). NCBI lineage: Eukaryota > Metazoa > Arthropoda > Insecta > Orthoptera > Tettigoniidae > Meconema > Meconema thalassinum. The sequence goes on along the minus strand of OX336390.1, from coordinate 11,835,376 downwards.
GGACACAGGTGAGGATCCAGAAACATTTCTTTTCGAGATTACTGGTGGGACTGAGGGTTTGTGTCAGGTATTAGAAAACATGGAAAAGAAAATACGAACAGAAAATTCAGAACTATATAAAAATTTGGAAAAGAAAATAGCGGGAAACTCAGAGAATTTGGAAAGGAAGTTAATGGAAAATACTGCCAACCTCGAGAGGAAACTTCAAGAAGTAACGCTCACTACCGAAACCAAACTGAGGGAAGAATTTCAAGAATCCCTGCGGAAGTTTGAGGACGAGCTTGCGAGCGGTGTGCTTCCAAATAAAGACAAGCAGGAAAACGAAATCATTACCGCTGGTGGACCATCGGAAGGTAAGGAGCGTATACCTGTTTCCGCGTTTGGTCGGACTGACCTGCCGACTTTCGATGGGAAGTCTGCGTGGGAAGAATACCTCACCTTGTTCGAGACCGCGGCCATGATTAATGGATGGTCGGATGCCACGAAGGCTTCATTGATGAGTTTGTCGCTGCGCGGGGAGGCCCTACGAGTCCTGCAGGCTGTTCCCTTGTCGGAAAGGCAGAACTACAACATTCTTGTACAGAAACTTGAAATGCGGTTCGGTCATCGTCACATGGAACAGCTGTATCGCTCCCAGTTGAGAAACCGTTGTCAGAGACCCAACGAGAACCTACAGGAGTTCGAAGCAGACATAGTACGTCTCGTTAGGAGCGCCTATCCAACAGTGCCCAGCGATGTGTATGAGAGTCTTGCTACCGAGAAGTTTCTCGATGGGCTCCGCGAGATTGAGACGCAGCGGGCTGTGAAACTGGTGCGTCCGCAAACATTGAATGATGCCTTGACTCTGGCTCTTGAGTTTGAGGCTGTCGAACAATCCGTGCGCGGCCAGGCTCGCATTCGAGCTCTGGAGAGAGACAAGGAGGTCCAGCCAGTGCCTTCCATAGAAGAAATCGTGGAGAAAGTACTTCAAGCCTTGCAGTCCAAGAAGAAACGGACGAGGTGCTGGGGCTGCGGGGAGATGGGGCATTTCAGAGATCGATGCCCTAAGTTTATGAACGGGAAGCACCAGCCACAGGAAAACTAAACAGGGTTGACAGAAAGGGGCGACTGTCAACCAGTGGCAACACCAGAAATGCCCCCACTTCTATCGTCGCGTATCTGGGTTGTCAAGCCAAATCTATTTTTATTAGTGGCCATGTGGACGGAGAGCCCAGAGACCTACTGCTGGATACAGGGGCCACAATGACAATAATCAGACCAGGCATCGTGAGACGAACAGTAACAACCACGAGATGGACACTGCGAACGGCTACGGGGGAACCAGCCAACGTTCACGGGGAGGTAGACGTCAACTTCGTCATCGGTGATACCCAGTTTCGCCATCGTGTCTTGGTCGCTGAAGTGGAGGAGGACGTCATTCTCGGGATGGATATCATGACTGAGTATAAATTTAGACTGGACCTGGAGAGTGGGATTTTGAGAGTCGGAAACGAGGAGGTAGTGCTGCAGAGGAGGAACGCCTCATCGGTACGGGTGATCGCAGCGGTAGATGTTGTACTACCTGGGCTTAGTGAAGTGATGGTAGAAGGAAAGCCGGATGGTGGAGTTCCTCATGGCTGTGTCGTCATGGTAGGGCCTAGGTTTGCTGACGATGAACCTGAACGTGGAATACTGGTAGCCAGAGCTTTGGTCCGTGCAGGGGAGAAAATCCCTGTGCGAGTAATGAACCTTAATGATCGCTCGATAATCGTTCGGAAAGGAACCAGTTTGGGAAGCTGTTCGTCTGTGTCCTCCGTCGTACGCCAAGTACAAACAGCTACTTCCTCATCCGATACATCTTCGGTGTGGCTCGACGGTCTTATCGAGGCAGCGTGTCAAGAGCTTAATCCTGGGCAGAGCCGAGAAGTGAGGGAACTTCTTCGACGTCATAAGGATGCCTTCCAGGACGGGACCAGTAACGGAAGGACGAACGTGGTTCAACATCGCATCGATACGGGTGACTCAAGACCAATTCGCCAGACTCCCAGAAGATTACCACTAGCCAAGCGAGAGGAAGCAGAGCAGATAATAAATGATATGGCTCGCAATGGGGTGATTGAACCTTCAAGCAGCCCATGGGCTTCGCCAGTGGTCCTGGTGAAGAAGAAAGATGGATCTACACGGTTTTGTGTAGACTACCGTCAACTTAACAATGTGACGAAAAAGGACAGTTACCCACTACCACGCATCGATGACACCCTAGACACCTTGGGTGGGAGCACGATCTTCTCCACGTTGGATCTCAAGAGTGGATACTGGCAGGTAGGATTGGACCCCAGGGACAAGGAGAAGACCGCTTTTACGATTGGTTCTGGGCTTTGGGACTTCACAGTTATGCCATTCGGACTCTGTAATGCCCCTGCGACCTTTGAACGACTGATGGATCGCGTTTTAAAAGGGCTGTCTTGGGAAACATGCTTGGTCTACCTGGATGACATCATCGTTCTGGGAAGAACTTTTGAAGATCACCTGAGAAATCTCGACCAGGTGTTCTTACGTCTTAAGCAAGCCAACCTTAAGCTTAACTCCAAGAAGTGCTTCCTGTTTCGGAAACAAGTTAACTACCTCGGCCATGTTGTTTCCGGAGAGGGAGTCACCGCGGATCCGGAAAAGATTAACACGGTGAAGGAATGGCCAGTACCGAAAGATAAGCAAGAAGTCAGGAGTTACCTCGGACTGTGCACCTATTACCGTCGATTCGTGCCAGGATATGCTAACATTGCTAAGCCTCTGACCAGACTTACCGAGGAAAGTCGGAGTTTTGTGTGGGACGCGACCTGTCAACAAGCCTTCGAACAACTGAAGGAGGTATTGACCAATGCTCCTATCCTGAGTTACCCACAACCGGAAGGACTATTCGTTTTGGACACCGATGCTAGCAATGTGGGAGTAGGTGGCGTGCTTTCCCAAATGCAAGGTAGGCAAGAAAAGGTGATTGCTTACTTCAGCAAGGTTCTTTCTAAGCCGGAGAGGAACTACTGCGTAACTAGAAGGGAATTGCTCGCTGTAGTGAAGTCAGTGGAGCATTTCCACAAATATCTCTATGGGAGGAAGTTCCTTCTACGGACTGATCATGCAGCGCTTACGTGGCTACTGAGCTTCAAGAACCCGGAGGGACAGGTAGCCAGGTGGATTGAAAGGATCGAGCAGTACGACTTCGACACTGAACACAGGGCTGGCCTTAAGCACCGAAATGCTGATGCTCTGTCAAGGAGACCATGCGCACAAGACTGCAAGCACTGCAATCGGATTGACGAAAAAGTTGCAGCAGTGAGAAGAAGCACTGTGATCGACGACCACTGGAAGGATGAGGAAATCCGTAAGGATCAAGAAAATGACCCGGACTTAAAACACCTACTGCGGTGGAAGACGTCTGAGCAACGACCGACTTGGGAAGAGGTAGCACCCTACACACGCACTGTGAAAGCCTACTGGGCTCAATGGAATTCCGTGATTTTGGAAAACGGGGTGCTAAAGAGAATACTGGGGAGAGAGGACGGGGCTCAGGAGAGGCTACAGGGTATTGTTCCACGAAACAGAGTGCCCGAGGTACTACAGTTGCTGCATGATGGAACCTCTGGGGGGCACCTTGGAGTTCGAAAAACCATGGAGAAAGTTCGAGAGCGGTTTTATTGGGCTAATTACTCAGATGACGTACGTGAATGGTGTAGGAAGTGCGTGGTTTGTGCCACTGCGAACGGGCCACAGAAGAAGGGAAGAGCAGCGATGAGACAGTACAACGTTGGTGCCCCGTTTGAACGGATCGCCATCGATGTAGCGGGCCCTTTCCCTACGACTGAGAGTGGGAATAAATACATCTTGGTGGCAATAGATTACTTCAGCAAGTGGGTAGAGGCATATGCGTTGCCCAACCAAGAAGCTGTGGTGGTTGCCGAGACGCTAATAAAGGAGCTGGTGAGCCGATTTGGTGTACCCTTGGAACTGCATTCCGATCAGGGGCGAAATTTCGAGTCGTCGGTGTTCCAGGAGATGTGCCAGATTCTCGGAATCCGGAAAACGAGAACGACTGCCCTGCACCCACAGTCCGATGGAATGGTGGAGCGCATGAACAGGACAGTAGAGAAATACCTGTCGAAAATTGTCTCCGACCACCAGCGGGACTGGGACAAGTTTCTCCACTTGATTCTACTGGCATATCGCTCTTCTATCCATGAGACTACAGGCCAAACACCAGCTAATGTGCTGTTTGGCCGAGAACTGCGGTTGCCGTGTGACCTGGCGTTCGGTTGCAAACCTGAGGATAATGTCGTTGGGGAGGACTACATCTCCGGCCTTCGTCGAAGGATGGATGACATTCACGACCGCGTTCGCACAAACATTCAGAATGCGAGCGACAGGATGAAGGAGCGATACGACGTAAGAGCCGAATCAGGCGGGTACCAAGCAGGAGATCTAGTCTGGCTTTTCGACCCTAAACGACGGCGAGGGTTCTCTCCAAAGCTGCAACGCTCCTGGGACGGACCATATGAGGTACTGAAGAGGATTAACGACGTCGTCTACCGTATCAGGAGGAGACCGAATGGCAAACCCCGAGTGGTCCACTTCAATCGGCTGGCATCGTTCCTGGGCGACAACCATGACGAGGAGCACGGGCAACTCGCCCGTATATGTCGAGTCCCGGAGTCGGAACGATCGTTCGAAGAATTCATGTCCCAATGTGGTACTGACCGCAATGTTTGTTATGGCGTCAGTACTGAGATTCGGCAGGATTTATTCCAAACCTCCAGTGAGTATGCCTTGGCTCACTCTGTGGCTAAGGACCTGAGGATGAGCCGAGGAATCGCCCAAGTATTCCGGCGGAAGTATGGTGGGATTGAAGAGCTGCAGCGTCAAGAGCCTCGTGTCGGAAACGTGTTGTATTTACCCAGGAACGAGCGATCGCTATTCTATCTAGTGACGAAAGAACTTTCCCATCAGAAACCGACCTATCGTGCCGTCTGGGATAGTCTACTTGCGATGCGAGAGCTCCTACTGCAGCGGAACATATCCAGATTAGCTGTGCCCAAGTTGGGCTGTGGGCAGGATGGATTGGACTGGAGGATCGTAAGAAGCATGCTAGAAGAAGTCTTTCGGCGCACAGGGATTGAAATTCTGGCATGCTGCTGGTCCCAAAGACGAGGTGTCTGCTCCGGGACGGAACAATCTTAAGGAGGGGACAGTGTGACAGACACGTGTGAGCGCACCTGGTGGTAGACTCGTGCGAGCGCGTGGCGCGCTGGCTGCAATTGTGAGTTGGGCCGGCAAGCTGGCAGTGGATGAATCGAGAAGGCGACGATACGACAGAGAAGAGATTTAGGATTCGGTGAAAAGGCAGTGTTGAGATTTGGAGTGTAGTAGTGTCAGAAAGACTAGAGCTCGACGTTCCCAGTTTAAATATTAATGAACACTACTTTAATATTTAGTAGTGTAAGGTTTGCTAAATAAAGAAGTACGGTAGTGTATTTGTATATGCCTGACCGGTTATTTCAAGAACCGTAACGTAACATTATTAAACGGTTATTCTGTGCAGAACCTAGTTAATGGAATTGTCCTTCCCGCATGGGTAGATTATAGAATGAGGAATAACCCACCCACCAAGGGAAGATGATTAAGAGAAGGAAGTAGATTTGGGATTGGAAAAGAAGGATAGAAAAATAGGAGGAGAGTCCCACAAAATTAATAAGTTGAGATTTAAATACCCTTAGAAGCAGTTGCCAATGGAAATTAACTCTCGGATACCTAAAGTAGGTACGAGCTTGGTCGAGGCTAACGGGAACCGCAGCTAGGACTTGGGCGGTTTGCAAGAGAGAGGCTTTAGTATATTTCCTCCCAAGCATGTATAAAAGTACTATGGGGAAGGGTGATGGTCTGGCAAGACTGAGAGGAACAAATTTACTGTATGTCTTCTCAAAGAAATTAGGTTTTACAACGTAATTCAAAGAATGCCAATGATTTAACTCAGGTTTGGTATTTTCAATTTCCAAAATTATGGAGTTCCTGTAAGGGCGACCAAGTGTCTCTAAGAAGGAATATGATAAAAGATTATGCCTTATTGGGTAATCTTGGTAAATGAACCAATGGTTGCATTGGACAATGGCTAAGCTTTTACTCAGCGAGGAGCCGGCTAAAAGTTTAGACAAAAGGAAACACTTATCTTTTAGAAAACTGACCATAAGTTTTCGGAGAGAGTCTCCACAAGCAGGTAGTTGGCTTAGCGAACTTTACTTGCCTTACTGGCCAATTAGAATTAGCTATTAACGCTAAGAAGAACTTTAGTGAGGTGAAAATTAAGAGTTCTTGCTCAAATGCAACAAATGGTGAAAGCTCTATTAATGATTTTAATATCATTGAGTGAGGAGAGTCAAGGAAGACAGGATTTTGCCTAAACTTTATATTCGAAAATGAAAAAGCGAAGGGAAAAGATTTGTTTATTTTACAATTAGAAAAAGTTTGAGGAAATTAACAATTATGCAATATAATTTTAATAAACATAGTTCATTTGAACTTTTTAACAAATAGGGTCGCAGACCTCGCAACATTAAACGGTTGCTCCAGGCAATTGACAATTTACAAGGTTTCAAACCTTACATTTTTCTAAAATCTTTATAAGATTTAAACAAATGAGCAATGAAATAATTAAAGCTTGAACGTGAATTGGAGTACAAAAAGTGCACCTTAAGAAATTCAGGAGAGAATGTTCTAGAGAAAGTGACAACTTTGAAAATAAAAATAATAACAACATGAAAAATAAGATAGAAGTTCCTACAACTTCTTATATTTATACAGAATTAATATATGAGAATTATACAAAGGAGGACAGGTCACTTACTGTGAAACCTGAAGAAAGTGAAAGGGAAAGTTCTAGACTTCCCAAGTTTGAGCAGGAATCACTCGCCAAATGGGACAGTTTCCATTTCGTGAAACCTGAACATGACTCGCTCAAGAGTTTAGAGAATTGTTTTCCCTGATTATGGGAAAGGAACAACGTGAATTTAAAACTTGTATCACACAAGCAATTATGCAGAATTTAATTAATGTTAAACTAGCAAAGTTGGAAGGGCACCTCGTGAGTGACACCTTATAGAAAAGTTTCAATTTTATTAATAATGGTTGTTAGTAGAAGGTTGAGGAAAGATCATTGGGATATAGGATCAATGTTCATGGCCGTATTTAATATAACCGGACGATCGCGACGCGGTAGAAACGTGGAGCAAGCACTGTTTATCACTGTAGTCTATGAAGATGGATGCAAAGTTCACTATAGAAACACTGAAGTTTATGAGAAAAAAAGTTATTGCAATTATGGAAATAACTGATTGCACTATATAGGTTAAAGTCTATTTCTTGAAAAAGTTGTAATTTACAATTAAATGCGCCATAGAATGTTCTAGAGGTTCCAGCGGTGGAGGAAAGTTAGCTATTGCAAAAATTTATAAGGAAGATTCCTCATTTTAACTAGCATTTTCACAAGTGCGTGAACAATACTTGACGGCAAGACTCGTAGATAGAGAACAAGATCTCGAAGGTTCCAGAACGACCTTAGCAGAAAATGGGGTTGAGAAAATCCAACGGAGGAACTAGCTTTATAATTATAGACAGCGGGTATTAGATAATATCCCACGTAGCGAGAGGATTTCTCGTTTGAATAGCTTAAGAAAAGCTCTTTTTTAGTAAGGTTGGCTTATACAAGCAAAAGCTCAACCTTGCAAATCCCACGAAGAATGATTATTGCCCCAAAGTAAATAATTTCACACTGCCTATAAATTATAATTAAAATCACTTGGAAGTTAAAACCATGAAGATGAGGTTTAAACTTTTTAAAAATGGTACTTATCTTGATTTCATGTTGAAGTCGAAGTTTCCGTTGATGATTACTTAGCCAACATGGCGTAAAAGAGGGTGAGCCTCTTGGTTTGAGGAGGCAAGCTCGAGCGGAGCTTTGACTGAACGAGTCAACTGCAGACGGAGAAGTGAGTGCAGCTCAACGGAGCACGGAGGGACCAAGAAAGAGGGGAAGGAGTGGGGGGTAGGAGACAAAAGGAGAACATATAAACATTGCCAACTTGAAAATAAAACATTTATCTTCTCTAGCTGAGCCGGTCTTCTAAGAGTTGATCACAGTTGATACTAGCGCAGCATGGTGAGTAAGGAAGTGGACGTAGTCCTCTTGCTCCAAGAGAAAATAGCTGACGATGGTAACAAGATCTGGTAGCCAAATGGATAAGTAAGTCCTCTTGCACGATGAGGAATTGAGTAGCTTCAGAGGTTCGCTACTAGACGACGCTGGGTGGGTCACAGAAGTTATATATCTGAAACATACTTATGAAGACATAAGAGATTTGCCCAACAAGGAGAAAACAGAAGATCACTGTTGGTGTTTGGCAAAGAGGAAGGAAGAAATGAACATGCAAAGAGCAATAAAAATTATATCTCAGGTACCGTGTATTCAAAGAATACACCATACTGGGGGGAAAAAACACCAACAGAGAGCAAATAAACAGTTACACATTTATTGGAAGAGGAGCGATCAAAGACAAGGGTCTTGTAATCGAACCGTTAATGGTCAAGACTCTGACCACCCTGACTCTCCCATCTCTTCCAGGGTAACACTTGGTCACTCTACCGGAAGTCCAGACTAGAGGGGGAGAAACATCCCTAACCAAGACCAAGTCCCCCACTTTAATGTCGGGACTGGAAAGAAACCACTTCTGCCTCCGTTGCAAGGAAGTTAAATATTCCAAGTTCCATCTCTTCCAAAAAGAATTACGGAGGGCTTCAAGTTTACGCCAAACAATAGGTAGATTAAAATCCCTGTAAGAATTAGGAAGAGGAGGAGGGGCAGAAAGAGAAGTGCCGATAAGGAAGTGACCAGGGGTGAGTGGAAGTAGGTCATCAGGGTCATTGGAAAGCGGAGTTAAAGGGCGAGAGTTAACAACACCTTCAATCAGAACAGACAGTGAATTGAATTCTTCGTAAGTCAGAATTCGATTACCTAAGACTTTTCTTAAATGACGTTTAGTGAGCTTTACGCAAGATTCCCACCTACCACCATGATGCGGAGCGTAAGGAGGTATGAAGCGCCATTTGAAACCTTTTGAATAAGAAAAATTAGAGATTTGTTCCATGGCAGGAGAGGAAGTGAGAGCTTTCTTCCACAGGGAAGCTGCGCCCTGAAAGGTGGAAGCGTTATCAGAGAACATCTCAGAAGGAACACCACGCCTAGCGGTGAAACGAGAGACAGCTGATAAAAAATAAGAAGTAGAAGCATTCGTTACTAGTTCCAAGTGGATTGCGCCGGTAACCATGCAAACAAAGAGAGAAACATAAAGCTTACCAAACAATTTGCGTTTAGCTTCAGGAGAGTTTCGTTGATATTGGAACGGACCCATATAGTCCACGCCAGTTAAAGCAAATGGGCGTATAGGAGAAGAACGAAAAGAGGGCAGATCGCTCATTAATTGAGTGTTGATTTTAGGTTTCGCTTTGAAACAAGGAATGCACTTATGAATTACAGAAGAAACTTCATGAATTCCATTTATAATCCAGTACTTTTCCCTTAAGAGGCAAAGCAGAGTACGTGTACCAACATGAAGATTACGGTAATGAAAGTCACGTATAATTAAGGAAGTTACGTGATGTTTGGACGGCAAAATAACGGGATGCTTTTTGTCCTCAGAGAGTAAAGATTGCGAGAGCCTTCCACCTACCCTGAGTAACCCATGGTCATCAAGAAACGGGGCTAAAGCACGGAAACGGCTGGATTTGGGAAGATCTCTTTTAGAAGAAAGCAATGACAATTCAGAAGAAAAGGCTTCTTGCTGTGTCAGTTGTAAAACCTTAACGGTAGCGAGATTCAATTCATGATTGGTAAGGTGTGGTTTAGGGAGAAGAGGTTGGTCAACCACAAGATATTTCCATCTAAGGAGATAGGCAACAATCCGTAGTAATTTATGAAAAGAAGAATAGCGGGACAACAAAGGATGAGATGCGTTGGAAACAAGACACGAAGCAATGGGTAGAGGTACTTTAGCGTCAGGCAAGTTGGAGTTTGTAGCTGGGGGTTTAGAAGGCCATGAGGAAGATTCGTCGATTAGCCACGAGGGCCCATGCCAGTACAATTGGGAAGCTGCCAATTGAGAGGGTAAACAACCACGAGAGATAATATCAGCTGGATTATCCGCACTGGGAACATGCCTCCATTGACATCCAGAAGAAAGAGTTTGAATTTTGGAAACCCTGTTTGCAACGAAAGTTTGCCAGTGAGAGGGGTTCTTGGCGATCCAAGAAAGGGCGATCATGGAATCGCTCCAGAGATAGATTTGCGAGAATTCGACCTTTAATACTTCCCGTAATTTCTTGACAAGTTCTGCAGCCATTAGTGCAGCGCACAGTTCGAGCCTAGGCAAAGTGATAGTTTTAAGAGGAGCGACCTTCGATTTGGCACAAACAAGGTTGGAAACTGGAGATCCATAGAGTGAATCGTAATAAACTAAATATGCACAGCAACCATAAGCTTTTTCGGAACTGTCCGCGAACACATGAAGGAAAAAAGATGCATTAGAATGAGAGCTGATTAAATTCCTGGGAATTTCAATAAGGGAAAGATCCAGCAAATTGCTGCGAAACGAGAGCCAACGATTAAGAAAAGAAAGAGGGACAGTATCATTCCATTCACATTTAAGCGACCACAGCTCTTGCATGAAGAGTTTGGCTATAACGATAACTGGGGCAAGGAATTGAAGTGGATCAAAAATTTTTGCAATTTCAGAGAGGATTTGTCTTTTTGTATTAGGAAGCTCTTCTGCGAGCGTAACTTTGTAGATAAGAGTGTCAGTGCTAGTGCACCAATGAACTCCTAGAGTTTTTATAGATTCGGAGTTTCCACAAATTTCGACAGAAGAGGGATCTACGTCTTCGATGGGAAATTGGGCGAGAAACTCAGGGGAGTTGGAGTTCCACTTATGAAGTGGGAAACCTCCATTCCTTAGTAATGCTTGAAGTTCTAAAGATACAAAAGAAGCTTCCTCCAAGGAGGGGAAGGATTGCAAATAATCGTCAACATAAAATGACGTAGTTAGTGCTTCAGAGGCTTTGGGGTTAAATAAATGACCATCTTGAGAGGCTAGCAAGTGTAGGGATCGGATAGCAAGGAAAGCAGAGGGTTTTAAGCCATAAGTAACCGTTTTCAAGCGAAATACCTTAATGGGCTTACTGGTTTCATCACGCCACAAGATTCTTTGAAGATCTCGTTGTTCTGGTTGAATTAACACTTGACGGTACATCTGTTTTATGTCGGCTATGATAGCTATGGGAAATAATCGAAAATTTAAGAGTATAGCAGATAAATCTGATTGAATAGCAGGACCAGAATAAAGAGTGTCGTTAAGGCTGTTGCCATTAACGTCAGGTGATGAACCATTGAAAACAACTCGGATTTTATTTTTTACAAGAGGGTTTTTCCACACAGGATGATGATTTAAATAAACCGTTTCAATTGGGGGGTGCAATTCATCATTAGATTTGTTAACAACTTCCATATGATCTAAGCTTTCATACTCATCCATGAACTCAGTGTACTGCTTTTTGACAATGGGTTCCTTTTTGAATTTGCTCTCGATAGCAAAGAGGGCTTTTCGAGCTTTAGGCTGAGAGTTAATAAGTTTGGGGGGATTGTGTAATCTTGGCATTTGAACAACAAACCGGCCATCAGAAGAACGAGTGGTGGTGTTCAAAAAAAGTTGCTCACAGAATTCATTTTCTGAAGAGGTTACATTAGGAGAATCGACATTTTCAAGCCTCCAGAACTGTTCCAGGTCAGTATTGGAGAAGTAACATTGCGATGCGGGTTGAGGAGAATAATGGGGAAGTTGCCCTGTGACGATCCATCCAAAATTAGTGTCTCTGGCGACCACGTTTGAGGATAACTTACGAACCTGTTTACGTAGGCAATTCCAGAAAACATTGGCACTAAAGAGTATGTCAATAGGGTTTTGCATATTAAAACAAGGATCGGCTAGCCTTAAATGCGAGGGAATGTTTAACCCTGAAATATCCACAGAGTGACTTGGAGTGTCTTCTCCGATGCTATTAAGAATTAGACAATTAAGTTTAAGAAAGTTGTTTCTATGACAAGTATCTCTTATAGTTAGCTTTGAGAATTGTAAAGCTTGCGATTTTGAGCTGTTGATGCCCGACACGTTGATAGAAGTGGGGTTTACAGGTAGGCCTAGTTTTCTAATCAAGGAATTGGACACAAAATCATGAGTTGCCGCTGAGTCTAGAAGACCGCGTGCACGGACCCAGTTGCCAAAGTTATCCTGAACGTCAATTTGGACAGTAGACAACAATACTTGCGCGCTGCGAATGGACTTAGCATTTTGAATATAAGATGAAGCATTAGAATTGTTAGCACTATCATTTTTCGGCGAAGTAGATGCTGTCGATGACCTTGCCTGATCATGACGATGTAGCAAAGTATGATGAGCCTTTTCACAATGGTAACAAAGTCTTGTGGACTTACAGTTAGAAGCAGAATGCGTGGGCGCTAGGCAGTTGAAACAATGTTTGTTTTGAGCGACTAATTTTCGTCTGTCATCGACTGACATTTCTTTAAAAGATTTGCAAAGGTATAGGGCATGGGGATCTTTACAAAGTATGCACTTTACAGGTTCGTTTAAACTTTTGCGAGGTTCACTTTGCGTGTTTAAAACAATAGAGCTAGCGACACGACGTTCACTAGACCTAGTTGGGTAACCAATGGAGTTTGATTTGAATTTGGATGAGCTGGACCCGGGTTTTTGGGTATTAGACGCTGAGCGTTCGCTTTTGGGTTTGATGGACATTAATTCGAATTTGGAACTAGGAGATGAAGGTTCACTTTGATTAGCTAGAGCGGTTAAAAGTTGGCATCTAGCGTTTATGAAAGTGACTAAATGCTCGTAAGAGTAGTCGTCTTCTTTAAAAAGTTCAATTTCCCAAGCTTTGAGGGTAGCAGCATCAACTTTAGAGACTACTAAATGTATTAGGAAAGTATCCCAATGTTCAGTAGGTTGATCTAATTGGGACAAAGCTTTAACGTGGAGTTGGGTAGTGTCAATTAAAGTACGCAAACTAGTGACGTCATTGTGCTGTGACGCAGGTAGGTTAAATAGAGCCTTAATATGGCGTTGAATACGTAAACGTGAATTTCCATATCTTTCTTTTAATAAGTTAAAGGCAATGGGGTAATTTTCGGCACGCAGAGGAAGTGCTTCAACTAACTGCAAAGCTTGACCTCGAAGGATAGATCTCAAGTAATGAAACTTGTAAATGACTTGAATGTCTTCATTGTCATGAACAAGGGAGCAAAATAATTCATAGAAAGAATCCCAAGTGGATTCATCTCCAGAAAAATGGGGTAAATCAATTTTCGGTAAAGTAGGTTTGGGCTTGTGAGTGCCCTCACGGAAAGAAGTTTGGGGTTCGTGAAGGGAACCAAGAACAGAAGCGTCCTTTTTCTGCTCATCTTCGAGTTGGCGTATTATTTTGAAAGCAGAACCTATGCCTTCGTAATATAAGTTTTCTACTTCGACACGATCTTCTGTTTGATTGAGCATGCAAGTTTCAATTTCAGTTTGAATGTTACAGTAGTTTTCATAAGAACGTTCAAAATCCTTTACACGATGTTTCAACAAATCTAATTGCGCGTCTGAGGGATCTAATTCTTTTATGTACCTTCTGAATCGGGTAATTTGCCCTTTATAGGATGCTCGTTTAGAAGTAAGTTTTTCATCCTTATCCTTATCAGTGGGAGCCATATTAAAGAAGGTAAATGAAAATGTAACTCACGAAACTGTGGAACCTTGGAAATGCTGTCAAGCTGGCAGCAGCGAATGAGTAGAAAGAATGGGACACACCAAAGGAGACAGGAGCGGCCTCTTTCCCGTTCACAGGCTTTGCACGATGTGGTTATAGCTGAAATATTCAACACAGATATTAGAAATATGCAAAGTATTGTCAAATGACACTATTTTGAAAAGAGAACAGAAAAAATGGGCTCTCCCGGGTTTCTGGTACCAATTTTTGGGTAGATTATAGAATGAGGAATAACTCACCCACCAAGGGAAGATGATTAAGAGAAGGAAGTAGATTTGGGATTGGAAAAGAAGGATAGAAAAATAGGAGGAGAGTCCCACAAAATTAATAAGTTGAGATTTAAATACCCTTAGAAGCAGTTGCCAATGGAAATTAACTCTCGGATACCTAAAGTAGGTACGAGCTTGGTCGAGGCTAACGGGAACCGCAGCTAGGACTTGGGCGGTTTGCAAGAGAGAGGCTTTAGTATATTTCCTCCCAAGCATGTATAAAAGTACTATGGGGAAGGGTGATGGTCTGGCAAGACTGAGAGGAACAAATTTACTGTATGTCTTCTCAAAGAAATTAGGTTTTACAACGTAATTCAAAGAATGCCAATGATTTAACTCAGGTTTGGTATTTTCAATTTCCAAAATTATGGAGTTCCTGTAAGGGCGACCAAGTGTCTCTAAGAAGGAATATGATAAAAGATTATGCCTTATTGGGTAATCTTGGTAAATGAACCAATGGTTGCATTGGACAATGGCTAAGCTTTTACTCAGCGAGGAGCCGGCTAAAAGTTTAGACAAAAGGAAACACTTATCTTTTAGAAAACTGACCATAAGTTTTCGGAGAGAGTCTCCACAAGCAGGTAGTTGGCTTAGCGAACTTTACTTGCCTTACTGGCCAATTAGAATTAGCTATTAACGCTAAGAAGAACTTTAGTGAGGTGAAAATTAAGAGTTCTTGCTCAAATGCAACAAATGGTGAAAGCTCTATTAATGATTTTAATATCATTGAGTGAGGAGAGTCAAGGAAGACAGGATTTTGCCTAAACTTTATATTCGAAAATGAAAAAGCGAAGGGAAAAGATTTGTTTATTTTACAATTAGAAAAAGTTTGAGGAAATTAACAATTATGCAATATAATTTTAATAAACATAGTTCATTTGAACTTTTTAACAAATAGGGTCGCAGACCTCTCAACATTAAACGGTTGCTCCAGGCAATTGACAATTTACAAGGTTTCAAACCTTACATTTTTCTAAAATCTTTATAAGATTTAAACAAATGAGCAATGAAATAATTAAAGCTTGAACGTGAATTGGAGTACAAAAAGTGCACCTTAAGAAATTCAGGAGAGAATGTTCTAGAGAAAGTGACAACTTTGAAAATAAAAATAATAACAACATGAAAAATAAGATAGAAGTTCCTACAACTTCTTATATTTATACAGAATTAATATATGAGAATTATACAAAGGAGGACAGGTCACTTACTGTGAAACCTGAAGAAAGTGAAAGGGAAAGTTCTAGACTTCCCAAGTTTTAGCAGGAATCACTCGCCAAATGGGACAGTTTCCATTTCGTGAAACCTGAACATGACTCGCTCAAGAGTTTAGAGAATTGTTTTCCCTGATTATGGGAAAGGAACAACGTGAATTTAAAACTTGTATCACACAAGCAATTATGCAGAATTTAATTAATGTTAAACTAGCAAAGTTGGAAGGGCACCTCGTGAGTGACACCTTATAGAAAAGTTTCAATTTTATTAATAATGGTTGTTAGTAGAAGGTTGAGGAAAGATCATTGGGATATAGGATCAATGTTCATGGCCGTATTTAATATAACCGGACGATCGCGACGCGGTAGAAACGTGGAGCAAGCACTGTTTATCACTGTAGTCTATGAAGATGGATGCAAAGTTCACTATAGAAACACTGAAGTTTATGAGAAAAAAAGTTATTGCAATTATGGAAATAACTGATTGCACTATATAGGTTAAAG
This sequence comes from Meconema thalassinum, assembly GCA_946902985.2. Lineage (NCBI taxonomy): Eukaryota > Metazoa > Arthropoda > Insecta > Orthoptera > Tettigoniidae > Meconema > Meconema thalassinum. The sequence goes on along the minus strand of OX336390.1, from coordinate 11,819,499 downwards.
TCTATTTCTTGAAAAAGTTGTAATTTACAATTAAATGCGCCATAGAATGTTCTAGAGGTTCCAGCGGTGGAGGAAAGTTAGCTATTGCAAAAATTTATAAGGAAGATTCCTCATTTTAACTAGCATTTTCACAAGTGCGTGAACAATACTTGACGGCAAGACTCGTAGATAGAGAACAAGATCTCGAAGGTTCCAGAACGACCTTAGCAGAAAATGGGGTTGAGAAAATCCAACGGAGGAACTAGCTTTATAATTATAGACAGCGGGTATTAGATAATATACCACGTAGCGAGAGGATTTCTCGTTTGAATAGCTTAAGAAAAGCTCTTTTTTAGTAAGGTTGGCTTATACAAGCAAAAGCTCAACCTTGCAAATCCCACGAAGAATGATTATTGCCCCAAAGTAAATAATTTCACACTGCCTATAAATTATAATTAAAATCACTTGGAAGTTAAAACCATGAAGATGAGGTTAAAACTTTTTAAAAATGGTACTTATCTTGATTTCATGTTGAAGTCGAAGTTTCCGTTGATGATTACTTAGCCAACATGGCGTAAAAGAGGGTGAGCCTCTTGGTTTGAGGAGGCAAGCTCGAGCGGAGCTTTGACTGAACGAGTCAACTGCAGACGGAGAAGTGAGTGCATCTCAACGGAGCACGGAGGGACCAAGAAAGAGGGGAAGGAGTGGGGGGTAGGAGACAAAAGGAGAACATATAAACATTGCCAACTTGAAAATAAAACATTTATCTTCTCTTGCTGAGCCGGTCTTCTAAGAGTTGATCACAGTTGATACTAGCGCAGCATGTGAGTAAGGAAGTGGACGTAGTCCTCTTGCTCCAAGAGAAAATAGCTGACGATGGTAACAAGATCTGGTAGCCAAATGGATAAGTAAGTCCTCTTGCACGATGAGGAATTGAGTAGCTTCAGAGGTTCGCTACTAGACGACGCTGGGTGGGTCACAGAAGTTATATATCTGAAACATACTTATGAAGACATAAGAGATTTGCCCAACAAGGAGAAAACAGAAGATCACTGTTGGTGTTTGGCAAAGAGGAAGGAAGAAATGAACATGCAAAGAGCAATAAAAATTATATCTCAGGTACCGTGTATTCAAAGAATACACCACCGCACAACTCGGTGCGTGATAATTAAGTACAATTTTTTCGGGCTTGTAGGCCGTGGTCCAGACAGGATATCTCCCGACCATTAGCTTAGCCAGGGGTTTGTTACTGGGGGTTAGAAACCCCCCTTTTTCTTTTGTTTTTTCTACGAAGAATGAAGCAGGAAGTAATAATAAAAAATAGGCTAAAATAACATTTTAAATGAAATAATTATATGATACTTCCTAATGACAATCTAACTCTATGTACGGGTTTAGAAGGGGTAGATGACCTGGCTGTTCCGCCCCTTAAGACTCAAATAACTAACTTTGTACTGTTGTCGCCTTTCAGCCCGGCTCCCCACACGTATTCATGACAAAGTATAACTCAGTCATCCCAGGGTTGTCAATCTAGCTTTTCACCACTAAATATAGATTATTTCAAACTGAGCCTAGCGCCAAATAATTTAAAAACTCACCTAGCGGGACAATTATGTGATTTTCTTTTCTTAGCGGGAGAAAAATTGTTAAAATTAGCCTAATCTAGATTTAATTAAAAATAAAATGTTTCAGTAAATATCTAGAAAATTCTATGGATCCATTGACATTAATTTGGATGATTGATTGTTGTTTTACGGGGTGAAACAGCGAGGTCATCTGCCACTACTAATTTGGAGATCGTTGTTAACTTCCTTAATGTGAGATTGTAGAGTTTCTTCATATTACAGATATCCAGTAATACCCCGAATTACGGTTATCCTGCAGCTATTATAACCCCTCCCATTGGTCTATCTTGACTACGCTACTGCTCCCGACGTCTCACCGAAAACTGCATCCGGCATTTTCAAGGGTTCCGCTCCTTTCCTTGGTCAGCAGTGGAATGAGGAAGAGGCTTGGAATAATGGGTAACGGTTTGTAGTGGGGTATTGTTGCTTGAATATGACTGTTGGTTGGGTGCAGTGCCGGATTAAGACTCACAGTGGCCCTAGGCAATTGTTAATTTGAGGCCCCTTTTTCCCCTCTTTTCACCCCCTCCCCCCTTCATACAAAAGTCATTCATAACTTTGAAAGAGATTTTATTTACAAATTTATAATGAATGCAATTTAGATCACATGTACATTTTCAGAAAAAAAATATCTGCATTTTATTTCGCAGAAAGTTTCAATAACATCATCGAAGTTGATTTTCCTTAAAATGTCTGATTCTATGCAGAGGAGATCTAACATGTCCAGTCGTTCTTGTCGCATACTGTAGTTGCTCTTCGAGGCGCTTTAATTCGTTTCAACTGTGACAGAACGTTCCGCAGTACAATTCGAATTCGGGTTCATGATAATTTTGTGGGATTCAATTTAAACTTCTATGCGTGCAACTACCCAACTAGTAAATCATTTCAAGCTGAACAGATTGATTTACAAACGTGTGCTGCCTTGTATAAAACTTTAGACGAAACGTTAGGCAAGTTTCGTGATAAGTTCGATATTTTCGAGGAAAAAGCTAAGAAATTGTTACCTGATGTATCGTATTCTAAAAAATCGTCGCGTAGAAGAAAAAAACAACCGAACGATGAATGCGCTCCTCAAGTCGAATTTTCGCCTCGTGAGAGTTTCAGAATCACAGGTTTTCTCGAAATCATCGATAAACTCAACGTCGAAATTTAAAAAGGGCAAATGTTTATATGGACGTTTCCAAGAAATTTGCATTTTTGAATAATTTTTTTATGAGCGATGAAGAACTCTGTGAAGCGGTCAACAATTTGGTTCACTTTTATGACAAAGATTTGGAAGAATTTTCAGCTGAACTGAAACATTTTCATTCTTATATAAACAACAGATACACCGCTGCCAAAAAATCTCATAGTCAGTTGTACGAGATTTTAATGAAAGACCAATTGGCCAATGTATTTCCGAATGTAGAAATAGCTCTCCGAATTTCTTTAACTTTAATGATAACGCTTTTTTTTGGGTGGGATTTTTTCATTTTTTGGGGGCCCTTTTGAGCCGGGGGCCCCAGGCAATTGCCTATTGTGCCTTATGGTTAATCCAGCACTGGTTGGGTGGATCTTGGCTTTCCACTGCTGACCAAGGAAAGGAGCGGAACCCTTGAAAATGACGGGCGCAGTTTCCGGTGAAACGTCGGGAGATATCCTGTCTGGACCACGGCCTACGAGCCCGAAAAACTGTAATATGTATCTTAGATAGGGGGTAGTGGCAATTATCACCATAAGGGACACATTTCCTAAACACTTCTCTTCTTATAATCATTCTCTTACCTCTTTAAAACATAACATTTTATTTATTTCACACCCAATAATCACATCTCCAACACCTTAGATCATAAATCCAATAGATGGCTGATGACGTCACGTTGTTGAAACCAATATCTCGATCAGCTGTTTGGAACACTGAAATACTACACGTGATGATAGAATTGGGTTATTTAAAGTGAGTTCTGTTCATTACTAAGCCAGAATGGTGTATTACTGTGTCGCGTATGGATGTAAGGAGACGTTTAAAAAAGGATCGGGCATTTCTTTCCATACGTATGTTAATTCATTGCTAAATAACCCTAAAATTCTTGACTTAATTACTTGCATTTCTTTAGCCTACGTTTCCTCTGAACTTCGAAACATAAAAGAAAAATAATTAAACATGGAAATTATTATAATTTACCCTATCCCTTACTCCACTGCACAGGCCTGTATTTATGCTAGAAGGTATCAAGTATTTACATGTCCATAGGCTGGACGTTTTTCTTGGTGTTTTGTTGAGACTGCTAGTAAATGCATCTCTGAACATAAAAGAAATACTTTATGTCCCTATGCTGGATTAATGTAGTGTGGACTACACAATGCAGTCGTCAATCATGTTCAGTGTCAAATTGTAGGTTATTCTACAGATGTGACGGTGTAGTCTTCGATAATAGATATTAAACATAAGTTATGGACAGTGCGTTTGGTTGAGGACATTTTGAGATTCTTCTAGGATAGGCTACATTGCATCCCTAAATTAGTCAATTCTTCGTAGAATTTCAAAAAACTGGGTTATTTTTGCGAAGGTTTCTATGATTCTTGGAAAATGGAATTTAAAAGGAAACAGTTCATTGATTATAATATTTTCCTACGTAGCAAATGTAATGTATAGTTGTTAAAAACCAACGCTTACTAAATCTATAAACTACCTTCTTTCCATTTGCCCATGTTGTTTTGTTCACTTTCATAAAATACTTAAGTGGATAGGTAACGCTGAATGAGAGCCCATCGTACGATAAAATGTTCTTACGTGCCGGTACTGAAATTAGCCGAAATACATTTTCTAATGATGAAAAATAATTTGGGAAATGATTTAGTAAGCTAATAGATTGAACTTGTTTGGAGCTTTAGGGCGTACAATCAAAAATGACCAGCAAGACAAACACAATTCTGTTCAAAAATCAGTAGGCCTAATTCATAGTTGGATTTGTTATTACGTATTTACAAGAGGGCATCCTGGATGTATGAGTATTACGGAACACGACAACCACTTTTTACACAAACACAATTCTGTTCAAAAATCAGTAGGCCTAATTGAGTGTTGGATTTGTTATTAATTATTTACAAGATGGGATCCTGGATGTATGGGTATAACGGAGCACGACAGCCACTTTTAAGACCAAATATGTTACATTCTTAAGCTTTGCTACCTTCCGGTACGTAAAGAAACATGCGATGCTTTTCCCAATGCCGTATAAATTACGAAAATGTGCGTTTAAACCCTCATTAAAATCATGTCCCCACCTACTCCTATCACCTTCCATTACGAGGTCCTCTGTTTACCCTTTAATCAGCTGATCGAGATGTTGGTTTCACGTCACAGTACAGGCGCAGTGTGGCAATGCGCTCTCTATTGTATTTATGCTCGAAGTCTAACACATAATTTATAAGCAATCTTCCAGCATGGCTTCCTACAATCTCCATAGATTTTCTAAACAGATACTCTAACAAATATTTATACAGCATGGAATAAAAAAATAATCAAAGATTTATATATATAAAAAAACAGCATCAAAATAGAAACAAGAAGTTCCGTGAAGAACTATACAGCCTACTTTTCATGCCAATGATTATTCTACAGTAAATGAACCTATCTAGAATAATGACGAAATTAAGTTGGTAATATCGAAATATCTAATTAGTTCAAAATATACCTGGTAGGCTATAATGTAGCCTAATAGAGCACTACAGTTGGCAGCCCTGGCGACTGAATATATTCTTAGTTCAATCTCTTAAGGTACAGAATACACAATTTGGTTGAAGTCCAATGGACGTTACATGCAGTTAGACGCTGGATCTATCAGCACGCGTAAAAGCATGTTGCCAACAATACCACGCGTGTGCTGGTCAGAAATAATCTGAAATATTATGATATCGTGTTGTGCCAATTTTGGATGAAATCCATTTGTTATATAGAAGTTACATGTATTTTAAAATTGGACATATCAGCAGGCATAGAATCATGTTGGCAGCACTGCCTTGTATTAATTACTCCAAATTAATCTAGAATGTCAGGTACTATACGTGTGCAAAGTATAGAGCTGTTGGCTTGCATACTTTCTGATATATTGATATTAGTGTAAAAAAAATATAGACAGTATTTATTAACAGTTGGCAGCCCTGATTGCTCTTAACAATACTTATAGTCATATCTGTTATGGTACATACATAGCACATACGAAATTTGGTTGAAATCCAACTGATAGTATAGAAGTTACATGTATTTAAAAATTGGTCGTATCAGCAGGCTTATAATCATGTTGGTAGAACTGACGTATACAAGTTACTCGAAATTAATCTAAAATGTCAGAATATACGTGTGCATAGTTTAAAGCTGTTGGCTTGCATACTTTCTGATATATTGGCATTTGGATAAAAAAAAATAAAGAGAGCAATTATTAACAGTTGGCAGCCCTGGTGGCTCTTAAGAATACGCTCAGTCATATCTGTTTATAAACAAATATTACATACAAAATTTGGTTGAAATCCAATTGATAGTGTAGAAGTTATATGCATTTAAACATTGGACCTATCAGAAGGCTTAAAATTATTTTGGCAACACTGTCATGGTTGGCCTCCAGGAAATTAAACTAAAATACTATTATCTACATGTGTGCCAATTTTGGAATAGCTCCCATGCATACCTTGCAAGATATCCAACATGAAGCTCAAATTTCTAGTGCGTTTTTTCAGCAGTTGGTAGCACTGACATCATTTTCAAATATGGACGTGAGATATTCCGGTGCACATCTTTACTCATACTAAATTTGGTTTTGATTACTGCAGCCGTTTAGGAGTTGATAGGGGGGGGGGGGAACACACACACACAGCCAGACAGACAGAAGGACAGACAGACAGACACACATTTTCCCGGATCGATCTCATAAGTTTACTTTTTCCTCATTTTTGCAAAATGTGAAAAGTAGGCTAATAAAAATCAGATGTGTCACTCTATGGTTCATGGCCCCCTCCCACCTCACTACTAGATCATTACAAGGAATACCACGGCTCAAGGCTCAATACTCCTTGCAATGATCCATCAGCAAAAAGGTAGCCATGCTATAACCTTAACCTATAATCTAAGAGATTGAACAGTGACAATTGACCACTGTAACCACATGTTACAAAACTTGTTCTTATGAACGCCGGCCGTGAAAACCTAAGCTGTTATATCAGTCGCCTCTACGGGGAGGTAAATACCAACCTGGTTCGCCGCTTCGAGAGGCTACGGAAGAAGAAAGCCCAGCAACTTTCTTCGCTAACGTTCCTCCTACGGTGCAGGGACACGGACACGATTCCTAAGTTTATTAGGATGAAGAGGAATTTCGGCTCAGCACATGCTCACCGTATATACGACAGAGCTGAGCGCTCAATGCTGCGAGAACAGATACATGCTACACACAGGTACTACGACTGACCGGGACCTCATATCAGTGCATCTCCGACTCATGTCTACGCTCTCAAACTAGGATTGGGACAACATCGACCACATCACGCACTATTCTATGCGCTCCACCTTCGACCAGTTGACGAATCGCCAGAAAAAGAAATTTGAGCTATGTCAGGACCTCAAAACTATAACTGCAACCACATCTGCACCGGACTCGTCTCGCACTGTAGTAAACCTGACTAACCGTCGTCTATCGCCAGGGGAAACTTCACTTTTGGCGAAAGGTCAGAATTTCTCTGTCACACCTCCTTCTGTGCCTGTAGAAGATATTATAAGCAACATCGAGGCTGCCATACACCGTTTACCCAGAGACCAAGCCGAGGAAGTCCGCTCAGAGGCCTCACGCATCCTTCGTAAAGCTTCAGCGCCCAGCAGTAACCTCACACCTCAAGAGAAGAATGCCTTTAAAACCCTTAACAGGGATAGAAGCATCATCATTCTACCTGCAGATAAGGGCAACGCCACGGTAGTCATGTCATCGGAAGACTACGACACTAAGATCCTGTCGCTACTGGAACCCCAGACATACCGAAAACTCACGAGAGACCCCACAACACGGATACTTAGAGAGACCAACAGGTTAATCAAGGCCTCTTCACTACCAGACCACGTGAAGAAGGATACATGCAGGAGTGAAGCTCTACCTCCCAGGCTGTACGGTCTACCCATAATTCACAAAACTGATATACCACTGTGACCTATCGTGAGTGCTATCGGCTCTCCAAACTACAGCATCGCCAAGCATCTCTCCATCATTCTACAACCGCACATCGGTAACACTGAGACTTACGCTAGGGATTCAGGCCATTTTATTGAGAAATTATAGAACATACGTCTAGAACCTGAAGACCGCCTAGTCAGCTTTGACGTAGTATCCCTCTTAACGAAGGTGCCTGTGAAAGAATCCATAAACCAGATTGCCGAGCTCTTCACGGCAGACATCACTGACTTGTTTCGCCACTGCCTCACCGCGAGCTATTTCCTATGGCGCGAGAACTTCTACGAGCAAATAGAGGGGGTTGCCATGGGTAGCCCACTAAGCCCTGTGATTGCGAACTTCTACATGGAAAAGTTCGAACAGTTGGCGATCGAGACTGCACCCCTCAAACCGAAAGTATGGCTACGTTATGTTGACGATACCTTCGTAGTCTGGAGCCACGGAGAGGAAGAGCTGGAATGTTTCCTGTACCACCTCAACAGCCTCAACACCAGCATAAAATGTACAATGGAGAAGGAGAAAGATAACTGACTGGCCTTCCTTGACGTGCTAATCACCAGAACTAATGACATGCGCTTGGGGCACACCGTATATCGGAAACCCACACACACCGACCGGTATCTACACAAGACATCTAATCACCACCCCCGACAGAAACACGGAGTTATTAAAACATTGGTAGACCGTGCTAGGAGAATCTGTGAGCCATCCAACCTCAACCAAGAGCTGCAACATATGAAGAGGGCCCTGTGCTCCAACGGATACAGCAATAAGGAGATTGAGCGAGCCTCTCATCCAAGGCGCCGGAGCACGAGGAAAGAATCTGAGGAAACTCCGGTGGCCACCGCATTCCTGCCGTACGTGAAGGTGACGGACAGGATAGACAAATTACTCAAGACCTATGGGATGAAGACGGTTTATAAACCCACCGCCAAAATCCGGGTCTTGCTGCGATCCGCTAAAGAAATGCGCCACCCATACTCCACTGCAGGTGTCTACAGAATCTCGTGATCCTTGTACATAGGAACGACGAAGAGGAACGTGACCACCAGACTCAAGGAACATAACAGACACAGCCGCCTGGGTCAAACTGAGAAATCATCAGTCGCTGAGCATTCTCTCTTGCCCGGTCACGATGTACAGTACGGGGACACGGAGATAGTCTTCACGACCACTCACTACCACGCCAGGCTGCAACGGGAAGCCATAGAAATATTCAAACACCCCGACAATTTCAATCAAAAGGAAGAAATTGTACGTGTGCGTAATACATGGATCCCGGCTCTTAGGAACAACAAGGCCAAGATATCACGCACACGTCAACTTGAAGAACCTTCCCGCTACAGCCGGCAGTCGCCCAGGGAACACCTGACCCACACAAGTTCGGTCGCCGAAGCCGGAGCACGCACCGCACCCCGTAACATGTACGCGAGACCAGACGATCTAGCTGGATTGCGCAGAGAACGCTCGGCTCACCATGCTAAATAGATGATCCAACTGCCTTCCAGCCGTTAATTCATCGCCAAGAGCCACCCAACCAACAGTCATATTAAAGCAACAATACCCCACTATGAACCGTTACCCATTATTTCAAGCCTCTTCCTCATTCCACTGCTGACCTAGGAAAGGAGTGGAACCCTTGAAAATGCCGGACGCAGTTCCCGGTGAAACGTCGGGAGATATCCTGTCCGGACCACGGCCTACAAGCCCGAAAAACTTGTACTTAATTATGAACGCCGGCCGTGAAAGCCTAAGCTGTTATATCAGTGCTTCCCGCATGGGGCGCACACGCATTCCTCGTTCGGCGAGTGGTGCGTCTTCGTGGAGCATAGCTTGGGGTGAAATCCTTGAAGAGCTAGTCTGGTCGTTGTGTGTCTTCATTCGTAGTTGGCTTCTTTCCACTTGTCGGTGGTCGTCGCATCAGTGCTGTAAAAGTCCAGCCAAATTTCTGTTTTCTTTCTATGACGTTCGAGAAAAAGATAAGTAATGCTTATTTCAATTGCATTATATTGTGTTCTAATAAAATATGTATTATTCAGGCGCGGATCTAGAGTTTGGCTTTGGGGGGGGGGGGGGGGGTCACAGAATCGAAATTGTTAAGAAAAATGGTATCACTAACAACGCAATCACAAAATAACGAAACGTACAAAACCAGACCAATTTTTTGCAAGCTACATGGATAGAAATTTGATGCGTTTAGTGCACCAAAAATATTCGTACAAATTGCAACGGCGTGTTTTGCGACTTTTACACCGAGCTTCGAGGAAAGTGTCAAGGTACGTTACAGTTTCGGCAAGATTTGTTGGTGCGAAAAAAGCCCCAAATTCCTATCCGTGCATTGCTGCACATTCATCGTGACATCACTATAAACATCGATTCGGTAATCACAAGGTTTGCTAAACAAAATAGACGAGTTGATTTTGTTACATAAATAATCGTCTTTATATAACAGGTATGAAGTTGTAAATATGTACAGTTGTAACAGAACATAATAACAGTAAAGATATTTTCAGTATTGAATAAAATGAAAAATCTGTTTTTCAGTTAAAATTCGTTAAGTTTTATTTGTCTGGTTATTGTGTTTTCGTTTTTGGAGTTTGCAAAATAAATTTGATCTCCATTTGGGGGGGGGGGGGGGTCATGACCCCCGTGATCCCCCCCCCCCCTTGAATCCTAGCCTGGTATTATTGTTGTTGTTTTAAGGGGCCTAACATCTAGGCTATCGGCCTGTATTATTGCACCTTAGTGTATCTCCCAGTAGCACTCTCTAAGCTCTCGACCTAAGAGCGTCCGGTTTGTCCTATGTAGAATTTGCTAATTCCTATGCATCAGAGAGCTTGTGTCTGTTTGTAGATGGAGTTCACCTTTGTTTTGTTTCTTGTTCTGAACTTTGTATGAATTGTACGCGATCGGATGAGAAGAATAGGTGACCAAGGGAGATGACAGAAAAAGTGAGAGAGGAATCTGGCTGAATGAAATGCCACTATTTGTCAATATTTTCTGGGGAAATTGGTAACATATGTTTGTAAAAGTGTCTGTACATCCATGCGGTTAGCCTTAATGCAACAAGGAGCACATCTGACAACGCAGCCATGTAGGCGCGCGTATTTCAGACGCTCGCAATGCCAGTGAGGTGAGTCATTATAATGAGGAGAGGGGAAGGCAGTGATGTAATGTTGGATAACACGTGGGCTAGGCATGGTAAGTGCGCGCTTTCATATCGATTCATAAAACAAGCTCTTTACGAGATCATTACAAGCTACGATGGATGATTTTTCTTCAAGTTCCGATCGGTCGCAGTGTGTCTAGTATGACCGTCGATCGCGTCTCGTCCCACGTGTCAGTTCTGAGCACGTAAACATGCTTGGAACAATGGAGTCTCCCGCTAAGTGCGAACAAAACTCCTTTTCGGCCCCAGACCACAGTAGCCATACACTTTATGATGGAGAAGGTTCGCTCGCATTTCTTTGGTGAATGAGAATCGCATCCACTGTTTGGATTGCTCTTTGGCTCTTCATTTGTGTAATGGAACCCTGTCTCGTCCCCTGTGGCAATTTTGTTAAAACAATCGTCTGCTTCATCATGGAGAAACATTCGCTGTGTTTTGTGATGGTCGGACAGGATCTTAGGAAATCACCTCGCTCGGTGTTAATGGTACTGAAGTCTCTCACTCTCGATGGTATAGAGCAGTCATCGGGCAAAATGCGGGCCTTGAGCTAGTCTAATCCGGCCCGCGACTTGGTTTCCAATTATACTACCTACAATTACCCATAGGTCACATTTCCTCTTCTGTGTACCTAAAAGTGAAAAAATATTTCAATCACATTGTATTTATGCGTTTTGTGTAATATCTTTTTGTGCGAAAAATCTCCACGACGAATTTGAATGAAGACTTCAGGACTTCAAAGTTATTGAACAGGGCTTGGACGTTTTCAGCATGCCATTTAATGTTGACTGTGAAACAGTAAAATCAGAGTTGCAGCTAGAACTGATTGAGTTACAATGTAACAACGAATTAAAGCAACAATTCCTCAACGTTTCGAAAGTTGAGTTCTACAAGGCCTTACCGAAATCAATCTTTCCAAACTTGAAATCTCATGCACAAAGGATTACTGTCATGTTCGCATCTTACTATATCTGTGAACAGATGTTTTCTACAATGAAGCTTCGCAAAAATAGCGTCAGAAATAGATTGACAGACCACCATTTAGCTGCGTTACTAAGAATCAGATGATCCCAGTTTCAATCGGATTATGAAAAACGTTTAGAAGCACAGTCACAGTTTCACTTGTCACATACTCCTTCCTCTTCTAACAAATAATGAAGGTGTGTTCTTTTTTCCTAAGTTTTCTACCGTTTGTAGCCTATTAGTTTTCTGTGTTCGCTTGCGGTGGTACCACATGCGCATGCGCGTAACTGCATTGTTCACGAGAAGCGTGCCACAAAGTGTTCTGTGTGCTTTCGCTCGCGGAGCTAAAATCCGTTACACTAGTACAACGTAGATTTCGGCGTATGGACTGTTACCAACTGATGATGTTCCCACTTACGTAGCAATCAAGAAATGGGATTTCTTGAATCGTGAGTTCCCAGATCGCTGGATTGGTAGTCCATCAATTCCTTGGCCCCCTTGAACTACCGACATTACGCCACTTGATTTTTTCCTGTGGGGGTTTATCAAGAATCAAGTGTATTAGACAGCAGTTCGTGATCTACCAGATCTGCGTCATCGCATTCATGCAGCTATTGCAAATGTTACGCCTACAATGCTGCAGAACACTTGGAGAGAAGTGGAATACAGATTAGATGTCTGTAGCGGCACTAATGGTGCGCATATCGAGATGTATTAGGTATGTAAAAACACATTTTGAGTTACCCTATTCGTAGAAACAAACCGCCAATGAATATCCCCACTACTTCTCAAGTTATTAAATTTTATATTATTGTACCTTCAACTCGGACACCTTGTATAGTCTGCATTGCACCCCTCAGCACGCACTTCGTACTTGGCGGGAGTCCATTATTCTAGGCATGTTTACGTGCTCACTGCGCGCGCAGAACCGACACGTGTGACGGAACGCGATCGATGGGCATGAAGAGCCACTGCGCAAGGGGTCATCGGAGTTTCACTGTGGTTTTAATATGGCGACCGATCGGACCTTGGAATAAAAGAAAACACCCCTCGTCATGAGTTACCTTTCACCCGGTAGATGTGTTTTCCAGCATCTGCGGAATGGAACTACTCGTTTAGACAGCGAACTTTTGTATCGTCAGGAATTAGTCGCCATTAGCATTTGTTCACGTGAACTTGAACAAAACGAAACACGTGTTCAGTGTCTGACTCACATTCTGGGGGTTTGAACACGATATTAGCGTTGAGACGTCGCCACTTTGGACTCTGCGTGGGGGATTTCCCAATATTGTATGTTTATCCCTTCCAATGGGGTCGGGGATGAGATGTGATGAAATTCCCCGTGGCTGATGGTTTCTACGGCCGGATGTCCTTCATGACACCAACCTCACGAGAGGAGTTAATGACAGATGAAATGAATGAAACTGAGCAAGTTTAGTTCCAACTTTGGCTACCAGACGCCACTGACACCCAGTGGCGAACGTTGGAACTTGATAGAGCGTTTCTAACCAAATAACCTACAGATTTATCTACACACTACCAATTGTAGTGGTAGGTTCTTTTATATGCCATAAATCTATGAGGACGGGGTCTACTCAGCCTCGGGAGGTGCAAATGAGTAGAAGGGGTTCGATTCCCACCTCAGCCATCCTCGAAGTGGTTTTCCGTGGTTTCCCACTTCGTCTTCCGGCAAATGCCAGGATGGTCCCTACTGTAAGGCCACGGCCGCCTCCTTCCCTCTTCCTTGCCTATCCATCCCAATCTTCCCTTCCCATCCCTGTTCACTTTGCAGGTGAGGCCGCCTGGGCGAAGTGCTGATCACATCTCCCCAGTTGTATCCAATCCGACCAAGTGTTCCCAGCTCTAGGACACAGCCTGGAAAAGCGGTAGTGGTGAGTTCCCTCGCGGGAACCGTGGGAACCACCAACCTGGAGGATAAAATTGACTACCAATTGTAGTGGTAGGTTCTTTTTCATGCCATAAATCTATGACTTGGGACCGCCGGCTTTACTTCCCCTCCGAAGGATGGCATACAGAAGGATTTAAACGCTCTTAAACATCCAACGACTTCGGCCGGGTTTGAACTCGCGATCTTGGGCATAGCAGTTCAGCATGCTACCGACTACGCCACCGAAGCCGATCTGCGAGCGATTTCCCAATATAAATTCTAGAAAAAAAGCTGATGTGGTGCGTTCTTGGAAGGCCATAGCTAATTACACTCATGATCCGCAGCAAGCTTACAATCGGTTGTGGTTTGCTCGTCATGGTGTCAGACCTGTTTGTTCAAGGCTATCAGGCCACGGACAGTCATTCTCATACAATTTCCGCGGCTTCGGTTGCGTAGTTGGTAGCCCAAGATCGCGGGTTCAAACACGGCCAAATTCGTCGGATATTTAAGAGCGTTAAAAATCCCTCAGTATGCCTTCCTTCGGAGGGGAAGTAAAGCCGGCGGTCCCATGTCATAGATTTATGGCATGTTAAAGAACCTTCCACTAACTACACTTGTCTGAAGTCAAAATTTGTAGGTTTCATTGATAACGCTCTATTAGTTCCAACGTTCGTCGCCAGGTGCTGACTGCGATGCCATCTAGTAGCCAAGTCCATAAGCTAGGTGTCGTGGACGGTAGCATTTGGTAGCGAAAGTAGGAACTACTTGAAATTATCGTCTGCAGTCCTTACTTGAATTAAAAATAGATAACACACACTAATACAGCCATCACAATTAACACAGGTTATCAGACAGATGCTTGCCACGGTGGGTGAGTGGTCATCGCGTCGGACTACCAACCCCAAGCGTACAGTTTCGCTCCTGGCCGTGGTAAGTGATTTTTTTGAAAGGCGACAAAAATCACGGCACGCATGTCATACGATTTTGGCATGTTAGAGAATCCATTTGAATTCAGTGGGCCGTGTTCATAATGGCAAAATTAATCTCGGGTTTTCCGCCAACACAAAGTTCCTAATTTCTCTACTAGAAAGCGCTATAGTGTCAACGACCTTAGATATCTAACCTCCTTGACTTTCATAGCGCTCCAAAGAGCTACAAAATTTGACATACAAGCTGCCCTCTGGGCGCAAATAACAAAGCTTGCATCCAGCACCCGAGGCCATACGATATTATTATTAATTCGAACCCACAGACAAAAGAAAAACATTTAACATACTTTTGAATGTGACGGATCTCTAGCGACATCGTGGCCATGTAGCCCCGTGTACTTAGGTGTGTATGGCCTTAAATTTGGTAACATCCTGGCATTTAGTTGGAGTAGGAAACCACGGAAATAACACTTCCAAGATGGCAGAGCCGGGAATCTATCCCGGGCGTGCGCGTTGACAGCTATGTTACGAGGCGGAGAGTTCTTGAAACCACCAGGGATCCAGTTGCACACTAGGCGGGCTTGCTGGTTGCCTAACTCCAGGCATTTCTGTTCAAACGGTAGACTACTTACACACACTGTGCGCGATGTCCCAGACACAGCGAGGACTGGGGAATATTTTTGTGTCTTTAATTTTGACAAAATCAAGATGCGCCGTGAAAAGTCTTCCTCACACCTGCCATTAAAAAAAAAAAAAAAAAACTAACCCCCTGGCACTACAGCCCTTGAAGGGCCTAGGCCTACCAAGCGACCGCTGCCCAGCCAATTGGCCTGCAGATTTTGGGGGTGACGCGTGGTCAGGGCGTCGGGTTCCCTCGGCCGTTAATCTTGGTTTTCGTGACCGGGGCACTGTCTCACTGTCAGACAGCTACCCAATTGTCCTCACGAGGCTGAGTGCACCCCGTTCCAAACCTCACGTCAGTTTTAAAATCCCTGACGGAGCCGGGGATCGAACCCGGCACCTGCCATTCCGAAGCCACATAATGTTCCATATGAAAACTGCCCAAGATAGCGGATTCAAGCCCAGCCGAAGTCGTCGGATTTTTAAGAGCGTTAAAAATCCCTCAGTACGCCTTCCTTCAGAAGTGAAGTAAAGCCGGCGGGCCCATGTCATAGATTTATGGCATGTAAAAGAACATTCCACTAACTAAACTTGTGTGAAGCAAAATTTGTAGGTTAGGTTTGATTAATGCTCTTAATTTCCAACATTCGTCACCAGGCGCTGTTTGCTATGGCATCTGGTAGTAGCCGAGTTCACAGCTAGGTGTCGTAGACGGTAGCACTTGGTAGCAAAAGTAGGAACTACTTGAACAAATTAATCGTCTGCCGTCCTTACTTGAAATAAAAACAGATAACACACACTAATACAGCCATCACAATTAACACCGCTTATCACACAGATTCTACACACACCCAAAGTACACGGGGCTACAAGACCGCGTTGTCGCCGCCCCTAATCTAAGGAACCAACCAACCAGTTTTACGTGATCATTAGCCACTTGACCTCATTTTTCCCGTGGAGTCCGAGCCACTAGATATGGTCGCATGCATGACCGCTCCTCTATTACGTCCCTTGTTCAGCCTTCCCTATAGAACGGAGCCTCGCAGGGCCGTGTGCCGTCTCCTCTCGTCGACTAGCATTTGTAGATTACACAAGGGCGAGTCGGGAAGCCCTAAATGCTGTCATTGCATTTATTACAATCGGAGATGGCAAGACATAGTTGTTGAGATCACATTACGAAGTAGTGTAGCTATCCCGTGAACAAGGTTAAGTATAGAACATCGAATTTTCCAAGTGGAAGAAGAAGTCTTACAGTTAATGTGTTCGTACGTTTCAGCGCCGTGTGATATTTAGTCTATTTTCATTTATGAAAAAGTAGGCTTATAAGATCACCTTTTGTCCGTGTGTGCGTATGTGTGTTTGTTTGTCTGTCCCCGCATAATGACTTCTAAACGGCTGGAGCGATTTCAATGAAACTCGGTAAGGTCATAGCACCATTTTGAGCGACCCCGACCGTGCCCTTCAAATTTTATTACGTCTCACTAATCCAACATGGCGGCTGTGTGAAATATTTCACCGGCATTCTACTGTATATCTCCGAAACTGTTAGCGGTATCACGCTGAAATGTTGTACGGTGATAAAGGGCACTACTAGAAGTTCATTCCTGAGACTTTCGGAAAACTGTCAACTACAAAACCAACATGGCGGCCAAGCGAAGTTGAACCTTTAAATAGACTTTTCTCGCGATTTAACCATCCAAACGCAATGAAACTTGGTGCCGCGAATGTTTATACACATTGTAATGTACTGACATCTAATTTAGTTTAATTGCTTACATAACCTCAACATGGCGGTTGTGCGAAATTGTATTTTTTTGTGTGTGTCGTAATCATGCGATCGAAGTGAAAGTTTGAATAATGAACCTACGCAACAATTTTCATCTAATAGTGCATAACTCTATGGCCTATCCATATAACAATCCAACAGGGCAACCATCCGAAATATTTAGACGGTTCTCAATATCTACGAATCTATGACAGTAATCAAACTGACATTTTGTATGTTGATAGAGGCAATTAAGAAAACTAATATGTATGAAAATAGTCTTTCACCGAACTACTTGTTACTTGTGCGGGACCCTGAAGCAAAAGGTATACAGAAATAATCCACGTACTCTGGAAGCTCTCGAGAACGAAACATCAGTGGGGATGATTCACAGCGAGTGGACCAAAACTTCCTATGTTGGTGCAATGTGTGTTTAGAAACTGAAGGACAGCATTTGCAGCGCAACTACTCTGAAATTCAAATAAGTAATGATGAAGACCAAGTGGATGGCATTCATGACAGTCTCAACGTTGGAAATGACTGGATTGGCAAGGTGACATTATTTAAATACCTAGGATGGGACATTGGTAGTGATATCCGATACAGAATTGAACAAGCTAGAATTTCCTTTAAAAAGTGAGAAAAGTGTTAATAAGCCGAGACCTGTCCATTGGACTATGGACACGACTCCTCAGATGTTCCGTTTTCAGCATTCTACTCTACGGCGTCGAAGCATGGGCAATAACTTAAACCATAACTGTGCAAGAAGCTACAAACATTTGAAATTTGGACGTACCGAGGGATGCTGAAGATACCTTGGACAGCCAAAATTACCAATGTAGAAGTTTTGCAGCGTATGATCAAAAAACCTGAAATTCTCAATACCATCAAGAGAAGAAAGCTAGAATACTTTGGTCATATGATGCGAAACAGTAAATACCAACTCCTTCAATTAATACTCCAAGGGAAAATTAATGGAAGACTTGGTCCGGGGGGAAGAAAGATTTCTTGGCTCGACAACAGCGTAAGCCAGTGGTTTGGGGCGACAAGACTCGAACTGTTCAGAAGAGCTATGGGCAAGAAACATATCATGCTACTGATCGCCAACGTCCTGAGAGGACACGACACTTGGAGAAGAAGAAGAATGATGATTATTAAATGCACTTAAAAGTGTAAATGTGTTAACCTAGTTGGGCACTACGCTGCTGCTAGCGCCAATGCTCCGGCCGCGACGCGGCGCATGCGAGGCTCCGTTATATAGGGTTCGCTGTCACTGTATGTGCAGACATTCCTCTTTAGTAAGGGACGTAATAAAGAGGATTTGTTGGATTACCACAGCCTTTTGCGGATGTAATTAAACTTGGTGTCCTCGAACCTCGTCCCCTTTTGAAACAGTCACCGCACGCCACTGAAGTCTAATAGGCAATGAGCAGGTCTGGTCCAATAGCAGACCAAGGCGGATCAGGAACTAAGACGTCAATGGCCTGGCTAGCCAGAAGTGACCTCGGAGTGAAAGTGAAGCTCACATCCTTTCTTCACGCCACTGCGCACGGAATATAATAATAACGAACATCAATGAACAGGATGCGTGTCCCCATTGGTCGGTTCCAGCCTATATTGTCTATACAGGGTGATTCATAATTCCTATTACACACTTCTGAGTGGGTCTCGAATCAAAATGTGATCTACTTAGTCCTCTCTACAACCCCCAGAAGTTTGTAACAGGAATTATGAATCACACTGTATAAAACGCTAAGGTGTACAGGGTATATTTCCTAAACCAGAGGGAGTTAGCAGGTGTGGTTTGTGCCAAAATCTTCCAAATCGTCTCAATAGTACAGGAAAAATGTTGCATTTCTGAAAGGTTACCGGACATATATTTGTTTGTATAATAGAGTGCGTCTAAACAAATGAACAAGATGATAGCCCCTCCCAGAGCAGTGTAGCTTCGAGCCCTACTTTATGCACACCGACAATGATGTTGAAATGCGAGATTTTTCGCACGGGTCCTCTAATATATTTTATTCGTTAATTGGTTGTTTCATTTTGGGGTTTGGACATTATTATTGTTACTATTTACAAGGAAACTATTGCTCGTTGGATGCGGACAACTCGTCAATCATCCAGGATACTTAAGTTTGTGGCGGCTGGAAGAGACATCTATAATATTCAATGCGAATGATAAATATTCTTTGGTATTCTTTCAGCCTATCAGAGTGTAATGCTGAAATCGGAACTTAAAAATCTCCGTTGGTTTGCGAGATATGAAGATCCTAAGTTTTAGCGTGACGTCACTGCCGCCTGTCTCCGTGTGTTCCTCTGTCTTGGAATGGCCATCATGTCGACCTGCGCGAGTCCAAGCTCTGTGGTCCTGGATGGCGGACGATGAGAGATGTGGGCGGTTCCCGGTCCGTGCATGGTAACAGAACCAAATACATTCGCGACACCACACTGGATTAGGCAACGGCCCTATGTTAACAATATTGGAATAGACATAAATTCCAGATAACACAGCGGGCTGTTGACAGACGCCTCACCCCGGAAGTTCATAGAGCTGAGACGCGTCGTTGTTGTTTGAGTCTTTAGTCTTTTGACTGGTTTGATGCAGCTCTCCAAGCTCTCCCTGTCCAGAGCTAATCGTTTCATCTCTAGATAGCTACCACACCCTACATCCGAAGCAATCTGTTCAACATATTCTAACCTTGGTTTACCCCTACAGTTCTTGTCCTCGACCCTTCCTTCCATAACTAAGTGTGCTATTTCTGGGTGTCTTAGTATGTGTCCTACCAACCTATCTCTTCTCTTCATTATCAGTCGCCACAAACATCTCTCCTCTCCCACTAGTCTTAATACCTCATCGTTTGTAACCCTATCTGCCCATCTGATCTTCGTCATTCTCCTGTAACCAGGGCCGGCAAGAGACCGGTGTAGGGGGTGCTACAGCACCGGGGCCCGCCCGTGCCCAATGATGTAATGTAAATGTTTGTGGTTGGTACAGAATTCTAGGCCTACCTCATCCACTTCCATCCGGGAAACTGGAAATGTGTGTGGCTATTAAATTAACTTGATTTTTTATTTATACCATACAAATCACAAAACTAACTTAAGTTGCAAGCTTACTGTTTGAAAAATTGATGTTGGCAAAGCTGCACAAGAATCTATGAAGCGAATGCGCGAGGATTTCCGCACCGAGGAAGAGCTTTCCCCGCACTGTGCTGCGTGAATAATGCTTTGTCATCCACTGTCAGTCGCTTGTCTAATCCAATAGTAATACGTTGTGTTAGTGATTCGCCACGGTTAGTTAGTTATTGTTTTAAGGGGCGGAACTACGAGGTCAGTTTTAATGCTGTCGATGTGTAATATTGTTCCATTAAAATTAGGTTACAATTTAGAATGCGTATTGTGTGTTTTTATGAGTTGCAATTACAAACACAAATCTGGGGCTCAAAAAAGGAAGGAAAGAGAAGACAGGGAGTTGAAGGAATGAGCATCGAAGAAAGGCCAGCTATCGCTTGGACAGTTTTTAAAATGTCCTTCATCATCGCCAGTTATAACAAAAGGTAACATTACTAATAGGCCCACCGATAGTAATAGTTATAAAGTAGCCTATATGTTTTACCTAGCCTACAAATGAACAACAACAAAATGAAATCGAATCAAACAAGGAAGAACCAGTTCCCATCACTGAAACAGGGACTCCTAGTCCTATTCAGTCTATGTCGCCTACGAATATTGAATCTATCAAAGGCCACAAACCGCCTTTACCTTTAGGCCTACCAGACAAATACACACATCAAAAAAAGTTTTGCATCACCTCGGTTCCCAGATCTCCGGCATATAGACGTTGACTGTGTATATTGTATCCAAGATACAGCCCCTTTGACTGTTCATAGATGTCACTAAAACTGCTCAAAGATGTAAACTACCATGCATGAGCAGGGCCTATTAGACGGAGGGGGTACGACAGCCGATCAGTTCCAGTCATTCCACCAGGACGAAGGTACGCTGCTCATGTTGTCTGTAGTTCTACCATGCCTAGAAGGTCAATACCGCAGTTCGATCGCGTCCGCATTGTTACTTTGTGTCAAGAAGGGCTCTCAACAAGGGAAGTTTCCAGGCGTCTCAGAGTGAACCAAAGCGATGTTGTTCGGACATGGAGGAGGTACAGAGATACAGGAACTGTCGATGACAGGCCTCGCTCAGGCCGCCCAAGGGCTACTACTGTAGTGGATGACCGCTACTTACGGATTGCCGCTCGGAGGAACCCTGAAAGCAATGCCACCATGTTGAATAATGCGTTTCGTTCAGCCACAAGACGTCGTGTTTCAACTCAAACTGTGCGCAATAGGCTGCATGATGCGCAACTTCACTCCCGACGTCCATGGCGAGGTCCAGCTTTGCAACCCCGACACCATGCAGCGCGGTACAGATGGGCCCAACAACATGCTGAATGGACCCCACGGAATTGGCATCACGTTCTCTTCACCGATGAGTGTCGCATATGCCTTCAACCAGACAATCGTCGGAGACGTGTTTGGAGGCACCCTGGTCAGGCTGAACGTCTTAGACACACTGTCCAGCGAGTGCAGCAAGGTGGTGGTTCCCTGATGTTTTGGGGTGGCATTATGTGGGGCCGACGTACGCCACTGGTGGTCATGGAAGGCTCCGAAACGGCTTTACGATACCTGAATGACATCCTCCGACCCATAGTGCAACCATATCGGCAGAATATTGGAGAGGCATTTGTCTTCATGGACGACAATTCTCGACCTCATCGTGCACATCTTGTGAATGCGTTCCTTCAAGATAACGACATCGCTCGACTACAGTGGCCAGCATGTTCGCCAGACATGAACCCTATCGAACATGCCTGGGATATGTTGAAAAGGGCTGTTTATGGACGTCTTGACCCACCAACCACTCTGAGAGATTTACGCCGAATTGTCGTTGAGGAGTGGGACAATTTGGACCAACAGTGTCTTGATGAACTTGTGGATAGTATGCCACGACGAATACAGGCATGCATCAATGCAAGAGGACGTGCTACTGGGTATTAGAGGTAGTGGTGTGTACTGCAATCTGGACCACAAATGCTGAAAGTCTAGCTGTATGATGGTACAACATGCAATGTGTGGGTCTCATGAGCAATAAAACGAGCTGAAATGTTGTTTGTGTTGATCTCTATTCCCTTTGTATTTAAAGGTTCCGGAACTCTTGGAACCGAGGTGATGCAAAACTTTTTTTGATGTGTGTATGTTGATGGAGGTGACCCTGCTTTCGATAGCAGCCGAGACATGAATGAACATTTCCTGTGGATTCGGTAGGCTATTCCGTTCCAGAGTCGGTCTTCCAAAAGAAACTTACAGATGGTAAACTGATTACTCGTGATTGGCTTGTTTGGAGCAAGGTTCAGAAAGCGTTTTACGTTGCCCCAGCCAAAACGATCTTCGTTCGCCCTTTCTGAAGGATATTCTGCGGAAAAACGCTGGAAAATATTCTTCAATAAAGTGCCAGAACATGAGAGTAGTTCCAGTCATAAAAGCTGCTATGCTGAGTGGAAGTCAGAGATGATCAAATCAAAAAATTATAAATGGCTAACGGACTTAATCTTTCACTCCATTCAACAAGTGGCGTGATCTTTTAAAGCGACTTCTTAATGCCACTTTATTCCTAGCTGAAAGAGGACTTGCTTTTCGGGGTAGTATTGATAAAATCGGAAACCCCTCAAATTGCAAATTTTTGGGAATTTTAGAACAGCTGGCCAATTATGATTGAGTTTTGAATGAACATTTAAATAGAGTCGGCTCGTTTCAAGAAAAGGGAGAATGAATGCAAGTGAATTATCTGTCTCATGATATTCAAAATGAGTTTATTACTCTTCGAGCTGCCCAAGTTACGAAGAAAATTTTAGAAGAAAGGGAAATGGCAAAGAACTATGCCATTACAGTTGATGCAACACCAGATTCTGCACATGTTGAACAGACTGCGTTTCTTAAACTCAGCCTTACCAAGTCGAAGAAAGGCTACTTTGCTTTACCGACTGTACCAAAAAGAGTGGAGAAGCCATTGCAGAGCTTATTTTAGATAAGCTAAAGGAGTTTGATAGCCCATTAAAAGACTGTTGGGGTCAAGACTACGACAATGGGAGTAACATAAAAATAGCGTACAAAGGAGCTCAGGCAAGAATTCTGTCTGCTAACAGTGAAGCAGTTTACTCTGCTAGCACTTGTCATTCCTTGAATCTGTGTGGAGAACAAGCAGTGGAGAGCTGTGTGGCTGCAGTAACAATCTTTGGAGCTGTTCAAAAGTTGTTTAACATATTTAGCTCCAGCCCCCAAAGATGGGAAATTTTGAAAGGAAAGATACCAAGTTCCCTTCACTCGATGTCGAAGACTCGCTGGTCTGCTAGAGTAGACAGCGTTAAACCAGTCGCAGCTCACCTTCCAGGGATAGAAGAACTGGATGCATTGACTGAACTGAGCCTAACTTCTGAATGTCATCGAGACCTTGAGGGATTGAAAAGAATATTTCAAAACCTTCAACTGCTCTCGTCTCTTTTCTTCCTGTTCAAGTTGTTGGGGCCATCCTATAATTTTAGCCACTACTTCAGCTTTACTATATATACGGTTCCACCCTTCTAAACGAATAATATATATATACCATATTATGGTATATAATGAACAATAAATATATACCGGTATTATAGCCTATATATGATGTATTCTTACCTTACACCAAATAGACGCAAGAAGAAGGCAGCTGAAGTAGTGGCTAAAAATATAGGATGGCCCCAACAACTTGAAGAGGAAGAAAAGAGACGAAAGAAAAGAAAGAGGCAAGCTGATGAAGAGGATAACAGGCATGAATACAGTAGTGAAGCAAAAACTAATTTCTGAAATGATGTGTTCAAAGTAATTCCGGACAGTATCATAGGGGACATGACAGTGCGGTTTCGATCAGTACAATCTCTTTGTAGCGGGTTTTCCGTTTTGTAGCAATGCAATGAAAAAAAGGAAGCTTGTAGTTTAACGTGACCGTTAATCTCGCGATCATAAGCCACGGGACCTCCGTTTTACGTGGAATCCGAACCACAGGACATGGCATTTCACATCGAAAATCTCACATGCATTGACCGGGAATCGAACCCGGTCCGCCTTGGTGAGAGGCCTACAGCTTGACCGCTGAGCCACCACGCCCCGCAATGCAATGAAATGGCAGAAGAATTAATTTCGGAAAAATCAGTTGAGCTTGTAAGGCGCTATTTTAATGACATAGGAAACGACCTTTCTGATGAATTACCAAACCTGAAATTAATTTACAAAGCTAACTTTGGTAGCAAAACTCTTACGCTCTTGGACCTTCTCAATAAAGTTCAAACTTTAAAATTGGAAACCCTATTTACCAATCTTAATGTAGCATTGAGAATAATTGTTACCATCCCCGCAACTGTTTCTTTCTCGGTTCTCAATCGCGTAAAAATCGTTTTCCGCTGGACAATGTGCCAAAATAGACTTTCAAGCTTGGATGTTTTGGCCGTTGAAACGGAACTTGTGAAGTCTACCAATTTGGACAATATCATAGACGATTTTTCCCAGAAAAAGGCCAGAAAGGGAGTCTTAGCCTAAGTAACTGTTTGTATTGTAGGATTGTTTTGTACATGTACATATACTGTGAGCCATTAAAGATGTAAGTTTATGGTGAATTTAGTGTTTTAATGTTTTATTTCTAACCTTTCAGTTCAGTTTACAAATAAGGTGATGAAAACTTTAACAATCGATTTTAAAAACAAATTGATTGGATTTTTAAGTTTTAAAAAATTAGTTATATAAACTGCATTGTTTTAAAAGTGAATGGGTTACTGTTTATTTGGGAGTGAGAATTATTTAAACGAAGTGGAGTGCTTACATGACTTGACATTAAAATTTACAAAGATATGGTTTAAAATCGGTAATGCAGTTTATGGAGTTACAAGTATATGGGTATGTAAATACATGGCTGTGATTAGTGAATTTGGGTTGCAATAAATGGATAAATGTCAGGGACCCTTAATACCCCCAGCACTGGGGCCCGCGGCCGCTCGCTCAGGCCCTGCCTGTAACACCACATTTCAAACTCTTCAATTCTCCTCTTCTCTGCTGCACCGATAGTCCAAGTTTCACTTCCATAGAGCGCCACGCTCCAGACAAAGACTTTCAAAATTGACTTCCTAATACCTAAATCTATAGGCTATTCGATGTCAACAGAAACGCTTTCCTAGCCTCAGCTAACCTACTTTTTATATCGTCTTTGCTTTGCTTCCTAATTAACAGAAGTCTCCTACTTCCTTCAGCTTTTCCCCTGCCCATTTGATGTCCATAGAGGTTTCCGATTTATTTCGGCTGCATTCCAATATTTTTGTTTTACATTTATTGATTTTCGTCATGAATTCTTTCCTCAAGACGGAGTCCATAGCATTCAAAAACTAATTCAAATCCAAGATGACGATGTCATCGGCTAATCTCAGAGTTGAAATTATTTCTCCTTGAATCTTCACTCCCGAGCAATAGAAAATGAGCCACCGCCAGCTGTCATTTCACACCGACTGGTGCAAGTGCGATCAATGGGAAGTGATGCCCACCGCTAATCAAAGTTTCTGCTGAAAAGGTAGTGCAACCATAAATGTTTGATGTGTATGTGTTTGATGTGAAGTCTTCTCGAGTGTTGTGCTAAATTACAGCGTGTTAAATACCGCACATTGTCTCTAAATAAATAAAAATAAATAAATCCCGTGTGTGAGGGAAGGACTGTCTATGAAACCTCTTCCTACTGGGCTTTCCCTAGCCTATCGCTACAGCTCTGCGCGGATGCGGATTTCCGCAACAATTTTCGCCACGCGGATATACTTGCATGGCTGTGTGGATAGCGGATAAGCTGCGGATAATGTTTGGAGAGAATTTGCGGGTAGTTTTCAGAATACAATCCGAACTGGTTTAATATCATTATCAGGACATACGATGTCATATTTTTCCATTATGTATTTTTCATGACAAATGTAAGATGATGATTTAAGCTAATCTCATTCAAATTATGTCATTAAGCATAATCAACACTCCGAACAGGAAAGGGTTGCAATTTCGGCTGTGTAACATTCATTCTAAACATATCACACGACATACAAAGCCTGAGCGAACGACTTTCTCCTCAAATGTCTAAATATGTTGCTTTAGTAATTTATGCTTTATCTAATAAAAATATTATTGGAATGCCGGCAGATTCGGATATCAAACGTGGAATGCGTAAAGTAGTTGTGTGGATGCGGATAACAGTCATTCGGATGCGGATAACGGTTTCTTATCCTCGCAGGGCTCTAGCTATCGCCAGTTTGTGTGTCGGGCCAATTCATGGACTCCTTTAAGAAGAAAGATGATCATCCTGTGTCGGCTACTGTAAGCAATCCAAGAACAAGGAAGAGGTTTATGTGTAAGATTCCAGGCTGGCACAACTAGTGAGCCTAGTGACAAACAGTGGTATTATTATTATTATTATCGTGTAAGATATAGGCTTATGGCATCACCTTTTGTGTGTGTCTTCGTGTAACCTTGCTTTTCAAATGTTAATGGGTGTCAACAATCCATCATGGTGGTCACACGAAATATTTCATCGGTACAGAAAATGTCCAAATCTATAACCGCAATCTTCCTGTAAATTTGAACGGCGATAGAAGATTAAGAAGTGACTATTTTTTTTATATATGTGACTTTGAAAACATTCTTTTCGTTCCTTATCGTTTTAACCTCCAGGGTTGGCTTTTCCCACGGACTAAGTGAGAGATCCCACCTCTACCGCCACTGAGGGCAGTGTCCCGGAGCTTGAGACTGTGAGTTGGAGCTGGACATCCCTGTGGCACTCGGGCGTATATGCGTGTGGCTCTTCCCACCAGCGGTCAGGGCTGTCCCTGCCAACATGTACGGTACTCGCTACCTCCCATTGAGTTATATGATAGATTCGCCACATGATTTCGGAGCCTTGCAGTTCAATCTGGCGGCTGATTTTCCGCACGTTGTCCTCTTATAGTACAACAAAATTTTAAGATATCCCCCAGGGGCTCATATCTAGTGGGACGTGGATTGGCGACCACGGCACCCCAGCCGAGTCCGGCATTGCTTCCACTTACTTCTGCCGGGCTCCTGTCCGTCTTCTTTCCTGTCATCCTCCCTTGGTCAACTCTTCCGAGTCCTAGGAGTCTTTCACTTTCCCACCTTAATTGGCCCTTGTCTCTTCTTTCCTGATCCCTCCTTCTTCTTCTCTTGTTTTCTTTTCATTATATTTCCTTTTCTCTTTAAGAGTATTTTGAATTTCAATTGCATTTTGTAAGCATTTTGAATTTCAATTGCACTTTGTGAGTATTTTGGATCTGAAATGGGCGTTTTCAATCTAAATTGCATTGTATATTTTCAATTTCAACTGCATTTTGTAAGTATTTTGAACTTAAATTGCATTTTGTACGTATTTTCAATCTCATTTGCATTTTGTAAGTATTTTGAATTTCAATTGTATTTCGACTCTGTACGTATTTTGAACGCAACCTACATTATGTGCGTAATTTTCACTCTATTCCTTTTGTGAATATTTTCCTTCTAAAGAACCTTTGGTAAGTAGTATCACTCTCCCTTAATTTTCGTTCTGGTTTCCATTTCATTGTCATTTTCGCTCTCACCCAGACCATTAGGGGCCGATAACCTCGATGTTAGGCCCCTTAAAACAACAATTATCATCACAAAGTTTCAAGATAGGTTTCGACCTGTCTCACGTGATCCTTCCCTTGTGAGTACAGAAAGATGTAATTTCTTTCTTTTTGGCATTTCGTCTGCAATAAAGGAGAATAACCCTGTGGATTTGGCAATTTGAGATTTACGAATCAGAAATAGCATGTTTGCTTGTAACTGAAGTGTCAAGTCTGACTGTTAAGTTCCAAACCCTTATCGCTCATTAAATACAATAACTCTTTTACTTATATATACGGCTCATATTGTTGTTGATTCATTTAGGGGCATTGCGGCATCGTGGTCATGTAGCCCGTGTAGTTGGGTGAGTGTTGAATATATCTGATAAACCTGTGCTATTGTGATGGCTGTATTAGTGTATTTGTAATACTGATGAGGATTGGGAAGGAAGTGGCTGTGGCCTTAATTTAGGATCCATCCCGGCATTCACCTGGAGTAGGAGTGGGAAAACTACGGAAAACCACTTCCAGAATGCCTGAGGTGGGAATCGAACGCGCGTAAATTGCAATTATGCAGCGCGTTTTCCTACAGCAACAGTATCTGAAAATCGCAAACTTAGTGCATAGTTGCCCCATAATTGCTTCATCATTTTGCATGGATTTCAGAGGCAGTAAAACGAAGCAATGTGTACTCAAATCGTATAATTTCATAAATTAACAGTGGCGAATTGCATTCTAATTCCATACATATTATTTTTTGGAGCAAGTGTGCGATTTGCAAATACTGATGCTCTAACATGTTGCAATTGTGAGTTGTCGTCTAAACCCTTTAAACGTTAATTATTTTACAGGTTTTTCTTCCGCATTCTAATTTTATAGACATCGGTCATTTCGCATTGTTTTCAGAAACAGTAAATCGATGGATTGAGTAGGCCTATTCTAATCGTATAACCGGTGAATGTTACGTCGTCTAAAACCTTAGAACTGTTAAACATTATTTCTTTTACAGGTTTTCTACTATAATTTCCCACGGGTTTCAGAATCAGTAAATCAATGGATTGAGTCCTCAAATCGTATAACCGGTGAGTGTGACTGCTAAGCTTTCAGTCAATGGACTCAGCACACACATGATTTGAACTCATTCGTCTGAACAATGGATTTATGGAAATCCAGGTTTGTTAATATGTTGCGATACAGGTTTTTATTGAGCACTCTGATTTCATAAATTTCGATTTTTGTAAGAAGTGTGCTATTTGCAAATACTGTTACTGTAACATGCTGCAATTATGAATTGTAGTCTAAAACCTTAAAACTATTATCATCATCATCATCATATATATGATTTCAGTAGTATAGAATACTCCTACGGCACTCACAAGCGACCGATCGTGACGAATGAACTGTCACGAGTATTTAATGGGCGATATTTCTAAAGCAGTGGATTGATTCAACTGTTCAGTTGACTTCAGAAATTCTCTTTAGACATACAAATACGCTGGCGATTTTGGTTTAGAAAGCAAACTAAAAACACCAGCACAGATTGATTTAGTGCTTAGAAAAGAGAACAAACAGAACTGGACGATTCAAGTGACGGCGACATTCGTCATCGCTTAAAGTGTAAACCGAGAGTACTGGCGCAAGGGTATTTTTCACCCGAGGATTAAATATTGCTCTATATTTTCGTTTTGGTCAGCCCTTACTGTACCTTCCTTCCTAGCCTTTGACTTCACCCTGCAAAAGAAACATGTCCACAGCTTTTCGAACACTCAAGTCATTTCTATATTATTTACGGTCGGGTCAGATTTACCCAAGGCGCCAGTCCTCGCGTGACAATGTTCGGCTTACGTTAGTCGGGACAATCTGTAAAATATAAGGGGGAAAATCCACCTATTGTGGTGCAGCACAATCACACAGCTCACGTTCTCGTTGATCCATGTTTAGGGTCTAGGGACACACTGGTCATCAGCTCCCTTGTTAAAAAAAATGAAATGACAGGCAAGGCCAATGATACTGTTACGATAATTATTGTCGTTTTTCTGCGTGTTAAATTTCAAAAATATAAATAAACCTCAATTATATTGGGAGTAGTTGATAGGAAGACACCAGGAGTAACAGAACCTCTCGCAGCACGCGACACACTTCCTGCCTCCGACAGCCCCAAGCCCTTCATGGGGAGACAAATAGTGGACTTTCCCGTGGATGTTACAAGGTACGTGAAACAGTCAACAGATACCCATGTAACGGCATGACGTAGCATGTAATGTAATGTCGAGCCCAAGGCGGGGATAAAACACTCATGAGGAAGAAGTGTTGCGGAGTGGAGACTTGAATGCTGGAGGAAGCGAGCGAGCGGCCTTCACTTGGCACGAGAGTTGAGCAGCAGACAGTCGACCAGGAGCTCTCAGCTGGACCGCAGGTAGGCCTGACTACACACTACATTACTTCAATCACTATCGCAATAATGTGTCAATAAATGAAAAGGCTAATTGATTATGATATATATTATTTCAGTAGTATAGATCCCTCCTGTGGCGCCCACGAGCGACCGATCGTCAAAAATGAGCACTCAAATGAAAGAGAATATACTGTACATTACCAGTGATGCATTTCACTCTAATTTCATAAATATCTATAATTTCTTTATAAAATTTGGCTTTTAAAAAACTGTACAAAGCGTGCGATTTGCAGATTCTGTTGCTGCAGGAAGATACGCTCCATAATTGCTGTCCACTTCACATTTTGGCCGCTGTGACGCCTGTTTCATGTCATTTTAACATTCTGAGGTCTTTCCTTTATCATTTTGCATAGATTTCAGAAACCGTAATTTAAAGGAATGAGTACTCAAATCGTATAATGTCATAAATATCGAATAACTGGTGAGTGTTACGACTAAGCTGTCAGTCAATGGACTCAGCACACGAATGACATTACCAGTGACGAATTGCATTCTAATTTCATAAATATCAATTTTTGTAAGAAGTGTGCGATTTGCAAATACTGTTGCTGTAGGAAAATACGCGTCATCATTGCTGTTCAGTTCGCATTTTGGCCTTAGGGTTGAAATAACAACATAACAACCTTTCTCCTTAAGTCTCTCATTATAAACCAACTGGGGAAAGTGAGATTTCTCGCACGGGTCTGCTAGTATACTGTAATTCCTGTCTGTTGTATCATAGTAGCCTATCTGCTGCTGAAACTATGGGAGTCGTTTCATTCACGACTAGCAGTAGTGCCCGGCTTCACCCGGTGGATTTATGTGCTTCATGGATGATAATGAATACTAGGCTACTACAGAACTGGAGCGCTCAAGGATAAGGATCGGAAAGCACCAACGCTTATTGCAGCTGATAACCTACACCATCGCCCTTATACAGAGGCATGATGATGACTGTTTTAAGGGGCCTAAGGAATCTTTTTGTACTGATTACTCCCCGTGATTGCAATTTATAAGCTCGCAATTCTGCACCAGAACACTGGTAGGGGCGACGTGATGCAGCCCGCATTGCCAGGCAACAATAGACTTAGGTATTATTGAAGCTGTTCGGGAGCGCTTGTTCTTTCGACTTACTGAACAAAAATCAATCTTTAAGGTTACCTGAGAGGTGTAGCCTAATGCTACATAGCCTAAACTATTCCTCTTGAATCAGGCTATCATATACACAAATATTTTTTCGAATCCGACTGTTAGTTCCAGAGATTAGCGCGTTTAAACACACAAACAAACAAACTACTCAGCTTTATTATATTAGTATAGATATGTCCTGCGCTGCTGCTCGCAATATTCTCTTGTTTTTTATGTTTTTTTTTTGGCATTCGTTCTTTAAGATCATGCAGCCAGCTCCAATTTATTGTTATGTATCTCGTTTATGTTCAACAGTTTGTCAACTGGTATTGCGGCAGAGTTTTACGTGATACCGGTATTATGGCGTTTGAAGTCATTAGCCTTAGTAAAGGACAGTTTGATGCTTTTCAGTCGGTAAACACGATTGTGATGGGTTATTCCCTAATATTCATGAGATTAACAAATACACTTGGATATTTATTTATTTTCCGTGTCCGAATCAAATTAGATTTTGCCAGTAAGTAGCAACAGTTATAGCATTAGCATTTGCAGCCAAACGATCGTCTTTTGAACATATGTCCTCCATCAAGGGGCAGATCAGCAGGTGTTCTGGATCTTGTAACATGCCGCAGTCACAAAAGTCATCATTGTTGACGAGCATGTTCCATTTCTTGTGATTTTTCTTGCAGCGTGAAACCCCCGTCCTCAGCCTGTTCAATAATTTCCAAATTCCATATGGCAAGTTGTGACCAGGTGCCATTTTTTCTGATAGAGGAATAGTTAGGTCTGTGATCTCTGTCTTCCATATCTTCACACGGGCAGCTTCTTGTGAGCCTTCGAGGGCTGTTACCCTCCTCAAAAAGCTGTTTCTGGACTTAAGTCTCTGTTGTTGGCCGAAAAGTGGATGCCTTGAATCGGTTTCTTGTCGTTTCTTCTCAGATGCTGCTGCTACCATTCTTCGGACATGAGGTGGAGAAATTCCTATAAGAGGGTAGATCTTCTGAAGTGGTGTTGGTCTAAGTTGGAAGTCTCATTCAGAGCTATATCCACCTCTTTGGAATGTGGAGAAGAAAGCCAAACTGGTGCTGCATATTCAGCAGCTGAGAAGCTCAGTCCAAGGGCTGAAGTTCTGAGAGTGGTGGGGTGAGCACCCCATGTCCTTCCTGTTAGGCATCTTAGTATGGTATTTCGTGCAGATACTTTACTTTTGGTGTTCAAGCAATGTTGCTTGAAAGACAAGAGTTCGATCGAGGGTGACACCAAGATATTTTGGTGTAAAACAATGAAGGATTGTTTCACCTTGCCACTTAAAGTTCAGTGTCCTCTTTGCTTCTTTATTTCGCAAGTGGAAAGCACAAACTTGTGTTTTTGCTGGATTTGGCTTCAAATTATTTCTGTGATAGTATCGACCAAGTTCTTCCAAAGCACAGGACCAGTTTCGATCGTCAAGCGAACATCATCAGATCCATTACTCTCAGGTCCTAAAATGTTTGTCAGAAAGTATGTGTGAAAATATTTACAATATATACACTTATTTAGTTGCGGTATTAGTTGTGGTCTATGTGATGTTTTGTTAAAATACTGAAAGTGGTGATTATTTGCTCACACCAGGA
Source organism: Meconema thalassinum (assembly GCA_946902985.2). NCBI lineage: Eukaryota > Metazoa > Arthropoda > Insecta > Orthoptera > Tettigoniidae > Meconema > Meconema thalassinum. Next base: position 11,786,495 of record OX336390.1, on the reverse strand, counting down.
CACCATCAGATAAGTAGCCTGTACAATAGAACCTGCCCCCCAGGGGCTCACAACTAGTGGGACGTGGGCTGGTGACCACGGGTCCCCAGCTGAGTCCGGCATTGCTTCCACTTACTTGTGCCGGGCTCCTCTCCGTCTTCTTTCCTGTCGACCTCACTTGGTCAACTCTCGTTCTCTTCTGACCCAGACGGTATTAGGGTATCCGAGGCCTAGGGAGTCTCTTCCTTTCCCGCCTTAATTGGCCCTTGACTCATCTTTTATGACACCCTCCTTCTGCGAGGGGTCAGCCTTCTGTTTTATTTCATGTTATCTCCTGCCTTGTGCTCGATGCCCTCAAGGAGGCAGGGTGTGTGTAGCCCCACCACTTCTGGTGCACTCTGGATTGTGCTACACCCTCAAGGGCTCACCGCTGGTGAGTTCGGGAGTTGGCGACCCCGAGGGATTCCTGACCTGGGTCCGGTTTCCCCCTTTTGTCCCTTACCTGTGGGGGGATCCTCTCCTCTTTCACTTTCCTATCTGCCTTTCATGGCTCTCCTTCCTTCCAAGTCCCTCAATCCGCATTTTTCGAGGGTCGAGGGCATTTCTTTTCCTCCAGTCCTTTATTTGCCTTATTCTCCTTTAGTTTTCCATTTCTTCTTCTAGTATGTAGGTTGGTAGTTAGTTTTAGTTTGCATTTCGTTTTCATCTTCACGATCACCCAAACCATCAGGGGCCGATAACCTAGATGTTAGGCCCCTTAAAACAACATTTATCATCATCATCAATAGAACCTGAATTGACTATTTAACTACAGTTATTTATTTAGCGTATGGCTTCACAGATACAATATGTAATTTTCCACAGAATAAATAGTAGGGTCACCTCCGTAGCGTAGCGGTCAGCACGGTTAGCTGCCACCCCGGAGGTCCTGGGTTCGATTCCCGGCTCTGCCACGAAATTTGAAAAGGGGTATGAGGACTGGAACGGGGTCTACTCAGCCTCGGGTGGCCCAAATGAGTAGAGGGGGTTCGATTCCCACCTCAGCCATCCTCGAAGTGGTTTTCCGTGGTTTCCCACTTCGTCTTCGGGCAAATGCCGGGATGGTACTGTACCCGATATCCGGATAGTAGGCTGTCAGATATCCGCCCCCTCAATCGGATTGCCAATAATCAATCGCACCGGCACAGCTACATCAATGAAAATGGCACTGACAGATACTGTCGAGATTAGAGCAAAATAGTTAACAAGAAATTATTGTGGAACACACCAAAATATACGGGGGTTCATACTTACCTTTACTTACCTCTTAAATTTATCTCGGGGACTGGGTTGTCAACTGGATCACTTAAAAGTATGCCCTCACAATAACCTCCACCATGATATTTAAAATGAACCAGAACGAAGACGAGAAACTTTAAACTGCACAATAATTTATTTCACATAAAGAATGATTTTAACAAAAATAAACAACAAAATCCACGTGGCAATCAGAAGCCATCGTCCGTATAATCATGTCCTCCTGTAGGACTTGTATACTCTACATACAATGTTTCAGCTTTCTCAAGCTCAAAGTAACGTAAAAATAATAATGCACTTGGAATGGAAACGGGATTTGGGACGAGACACATATATCAATTGTTTTGCGTGTTTATATACTTCACATTTTATTTATAGCCACAAGGCTATTATGGATACGTCCTTGGCCTCTGTCATACAGTTGTCCGGGCCAGCTGCAATGCACCTGCATCGTCAAAGCGGACTCACCCCGTTCGTTCAACCCTAGCATAAGCGAGTTACCTCAGAGCTTGGCTCTCCTTTTCAAAACACGTAAATGTTCACATCTCAACTGAAATATTATCACGCAAATGTTTTAAATGCTCCATTCAAACACCAGTGGACTACTCCAACAATCCCAAATCATGTTTAATTGTTCAAACCACTTGTTTAATTAGCGTTGTTTAGAGTATAAAAACAAAACTCTTAATGTTAATAACAAAAGTTCATTAATTATTTATAACAATAATAAAATTGTTTATAACAATGTCAAATGACAATTGAAAATTTTATACACGCCTCTGTTAATCACTATCATTTCAAATTATTATCAAATATATTTACAAAATTATTTACAATATTAATATTGTTTATATTATTTATACAAGAAATACATTAAACCACACGTTTATTCCGGTTGATAATTACTTAAATCGTGTTGATATAATCGACCAATGAAGGTTAGTTATATTTAACTGTCAAATTCAGGTTTAATAAGGTTTAATAATTATTATTATTATTTGTGACGGTAACCTCCATTCAAAATCTTTATCTCAAATTATTTAACACTCTTGTTAATTTTAACAGTATTTCAAAGAACCAGAACAATACATTCAGCGGCAAAATACTTCGCTCAAAACGCACAAAATTGCACAAAAATTGGCCCAAAATTCATCATATATCTTCATATATATGGCATAAAAATCTTCCAAACTACATACAAAAATCCTCCACTTATACATTCATCAACTTCATTAATTACTGTGGGAACCTCCTTCATAATTCAAGGGCATTATTCATCAGCGACTTTTACATGTCCACTGAACTAACGATTATACATCCATTGTTCCTCTTTAAAAATTCTTATATTCATCAATTGTATTAATGACTGTTATTATTTAACCTTCGTGGGTTTCATTCATGAATCGATATGAAGTAAAAATTTGCCAATCACAAATACATTTAATAGCAAATACGATTAGACACTCCTCCCTGGTCTATCAAAATTGAGATTAATATCTTCAAAGTATCGCAGTATAAAAATACTATCTTCAATCAAAGTTCATCTAAACCGTATGAATAGTCGAATAGAATACAATTGGACTGTGGAATGCAAACATTATTGTTCCAATCTATAATTGAGAAAAACTCCTATCAAATGTTCATTACTATAGTGTATTCAATAAATCGTAATCAAAGTTCATATTTCATAAAATTGTCTATAATGCAATGATAAATGTCTATGTTGCAATCATGTTCATAAGACGACTAGTATTTCAAAGATCGTCGATATCGTAATAGATTTTAACGCTCTAAAATCATTTAATCATTCTTCTTTCTTGAGGATGACAGAAAATTTGTCAAAGTAATTTACTGAATAGAATTACTTTAATAAAATGACACGCTGTCTGAATTCAAATCTGCCATAGAAAATCGTTAACTTTACAGTCAAATCGTGACTACAAAAATATGCAAATTACTGAAAGAATCTACATCATCAGTCTCAACTGATCCAAAATTAATTTAACTATGCCAATGACATAACAATGTCTCAACAAATCGAAGAAAAAGGCATAAATCATCGAAGTGTACTGAGTACAGACATGTTAATCAAGAAAATGGGGCACAAAAAAATATGGGACAGAAAATATGGGAAGAATGGTTGCTCAGATATCGCTACAAGACTCAAATAATACAAGAAACGTTCACGACTACCTTATCTGTTGATTGAAGTTCTAGAGGAAAGTTTTCAAAGAAAACTGCTGTTGGTTCCATTTCACCAGCGTGAAGATGTGCTCCGACCTCGAACCTGGAATCAGCGTCCTCGGAGAAGCGAACTGCTTCCTTCTCCGGAAATTGCACTGCTCCGTGGATACGAAAACATCCTTCTGGCAAAACTCTTCTTTGTGAGCCGGGTCCATCCTAGCCTCTCTTGAAGTTCCGGTCGTAAATCGCCATGAAGTTTATTGTAGTTATTTCCGCAGAAATATTCATAATCGTGGAGTATGAAAATATTTCCACTGTCATCTGGTATAATTCAGCGATGGATTCACGATGCATGAGTGTAGTTGGATGTTCATTACATGCTCGCTTTTGTAGAAAGACGATTAACGAAGTTCCATGCTGTTATTTCACTCCAACGATATATGTCCCAATTGCATTAAAGCCTTAGCCTTCCATCTCAACTACTGTTATAATCATTGAAAGCACTGCAAGATTATAATGTTCCATAGTAGACTGTATCGTTGTATTACCAAACGTATTCTCCAATATCACTGTTGCAATCCACGTGTCAGCCGTAGTGTATAATGTGGAATTTTAAAAGTGTTTCTCATGTGGCGAAAAAATCACTTTTGTTGGCAGCCTTAAAGTGCCAATATCTTTCGAAGTATAACTGTGAAATTGTTCAAATCTTTTACACACCTCAATGTTGTACTGCCCAATTGAATTATAATAAAGGCTGAAGTTAACTCTTGATATCTTATCTGGTGGAAACGTTAATGTGAGCGTTTCAACTTCACCTAGTTTCGAGCAGCGTAAAATGGAACTGCTCCGTGTTCGTTCGATGCGCCGGGCTTTAACCACACGCTAAAGACAACTTGCTTCACTTGTTGTTTGAGTCTTCAGTCTTTTGACTGGTTTGATGCAGCTCTCCATGCCTCCCTGTCCTGAGCTAATCGTTTCATCTCTACATAGCTACCACACCCTACATCCGAGGCTATCTGTTTAACATATTCTAACCTTGGTCTACCCCTACAGTTCTTATCCTCGACCCTTCCTTCCATAACTAAGCTTGCTATTCCTGGGTGTCTTAGTATGTGTCCTACCAACCTATCTCTTCTCTTCATTAGCAGTCGCCAGAAACATCTCTCCTCTCCCACTCGTCTTAATACCTCTTTGTTTGTAACCCTATCTACCCATCTGGTCTTCATCATTCTCCTGTAACACCACATTTCAAATGCTTCAATTCTCCTCTTTTCTGCTACACCAATAGTCCAAGTTTCACTTCCATAGAGCGCCACGCTCCAGACAAAGGCTTTCAAAAATGACTTCCTAATACCTAAATCTATATTCGATGTCAGCAGATTCCTTTTTTGTAGAAATGCTTTCTTTGCCTGAGCCAAACTACTTTTTATATCCTCTTTGCTTCGTCCATCACTGGTTATTCTGCTTCCTAAGTAACAGAAGTCTCCTACTTCCTTCAGCTTTTCACCTGCCAATTTGATCTCCATAGAGGTTTCTGATTTATTTCGGCTGCATTCCAGTATTTTTGTTTTACATTTATTAATTTTCATCATGAATTCTTTCCGTAAGATGGAGTCCATACCATTCAAAAACTCATTCAAATCCTCAGGCTTGTCGGCCAAGATGACTATGTCATCAGCAAATCTCAGAGTTGAAATTATTTCTCCTTGAATCTTCACTCCCACTTTACATTTTTCTCTAATTTCCTTCATTGCTTGTTCAATGTAAAGATTGAAAAGTATGGGTGATAAGTTGCAGCCTTGCCTTACACCTTTTTGAATACCAGCTTCTCTCTCATGTCCTTCAACTCGAATGACTGCTGTCTGGTTTCTGTATAGATTGTATATCACCCTCCTATCCCTGTACTTTATTCCAATCGATTTCAAAATGTCAAACAATTTAGTCCAATCAACGTTATCAAAAGCCTTTTCTAAGTCTACAAAAGCCATGAACGTTCTCTTATCTTTCCTTATTCTACCTTCCAAAATCAGCCTAAGACTTAGTACAGCTTCCCTTGTTCCTACATTTCTCCTGAAACCAAACTGGTCTTCACCCAACTCCGTTTCTATCTGGCTTTCAATCCTCTTGTAAATTATTCTAGACAGGATCTTTGAAGCATGAGTAATCAAGCTGATTGTACGGTAATCTTCACATCTGTCAGCTCCCACTTTCTTTGGTATAGGGATGATTACATTCTTCTTGAAATCAGGGAGTACCTCACCTGTCTCATAAATCCTACACACCAAGTGAAATAACCTGATCAGACCTTCATCTCCTATGCAGCGTAGCAACTCAATCGGTATATCATCTATGTCTGGTGCTTTGTTCCTGCTTAAGTCCTCTAATGCTCTATCAAATTCTGATCTCAATATTAAATGTCCTTTCGCATCCTCATCAATTTCCTCCTCCCTTTCCATTACATGATTCTCAATCTCCTTTCCCTGATACAAACTCTCTATGTAAGCTTTCCATCTCTCAACCTTTTCTTCCCTATCTGTTAGAGGCTTTCCATTTGTGTCCTTAATATTACAGCACTTAGTCTTCTTTTCCCCAAAAGTATTCTTAATCCTTCGATAAGCCGTGTCTACTTTTCCCAATTTCAGACAATTTTCTATACCTGCACATTTCTCTTTCAACCATTCTTCTTTCGCTTCCTTGCACTTCTTGTTAACCTCATTTCTCAGACGTCTGTATTCTGCTTTCCCCTTTTCATCTCTTAGATTCTTGTGTTTCCGCCTTTCATCCATCAATTCTAGTATATCCTGAGTGATCCACGGTTTTCTACCTATTCTTTCTTTCCTACCAATGTTTTCTTCTGCGGATTTTGTTATTTCATTCTTCAAAAGTGCCCATTCGTCTGCAATTGAAGTTTGTTTAGGGATTTTCATTAGTCCTTCCTTTATACTCTTCTTGAATCTTTCGTTTACATCCTTCTCTTTCAGTCTGTCTATTGCCCACCTTTTTGGCTTTTGACTTTTCTTCAGTTTCTTCAACTTTAATCTGCATTTCATTACAACCAGATTGTGGTCAGAGTTTATGTCAGCACCAGGATATGTTTTACAATCCAAAATCTGGTTTCGAAACCTCTGCTTGACCATAATGAAGTCGATTTGGTAACGCCCTGTATCTCCTGGTCTCATCCATGTGTATATTCTTCTATTGTGGTTATTGAATAAGGTGTTAGCTATGACCAACTCATGCTCGGTGCAGAATTCTACCAGTCTGCTTCCTCGATCATTCCTTTCACCTAATCCGAAATCTCCTACTATCTTCCCTTCTCTCCCATTTCCTACCACAGCATTCCAATCCCCCATTACTATAACATTTTCATCACCCTTGATATACCTCAGAATTTCGTCTATTTCTTCGTAGACCTTTTCAATATCCTCATCATCAGCTTGACTGGTAGGCATATAGACTTGTACCACTGTGGTGCAGGTAGGTTTAGTATTGATTTTTGCTACAATAATCCGTTCACTATATTGCTCATAATATTCCACCCGCTGTCCAAGTTTCCTACTCAATATGAGGCCAACCCCTGCTTGGCCATTGTTTGATTTACTGCTAATGACCCTATAGTCTCCTGACCAAAAGTCCTGTTCTTCCTGCCAGCGCATTTCACTAATCCCAACCAAATCCAACCTCAACCTATCCATTTCCCTTTCTACGTTTTCTAACCTTCCACTTCCTAGCAGACTTCTAACATTCCACGCTCCGATCCGTAGAATGTCAGATTTCCTCTTTGTCACTGCTGTGATGTTAACCCCCTCTCGAGTAGTCCCCACCCGGAGATCCGAACGGGGGACTAGTTTACCTCCGGATTGAAATTTTACAAGGGAGGAGGCCATCATCACATGTAATTATGCATAGAGAGGTGCATATCCTCGGGAATAGCATACGGCTGTAGTTTCCCGTTGCTTTCAGCCGTGCAGCAGGACGCAGTGTAGCCATTATTTGGCTTATATTATCAATATCTTAACCGTCTATAAGACTAGTAAAGAATTGATTTATTCTGAAAGGCTGCTACTCCCTTTCAGAATAAGTAAAGAGCAATTCTACTAACAAAAATACTAACCTTCTACCGTACTAACAATTAAATACCAAAATTCTACTAACGAAAAAAATACTTAAGTTCCACCAACAACAAATACTACCACTAAAACAGTCTGTCACCAGGCACACTCACATGCACCCTCACACACCACAGTCTACTGAAACAATGAACTATAACTAATAAACAATGCAACTGCTACCAGACACACACACACACACACACATACACACCACAGACTAATAGAACAATGAAATATCTAATAGACAAACTAACTACCTACTTACAACTAAAACTAACTAGCATACTTACATGGAGTGTAAAATGAGTAAAAGCAACGTATATTGCTCAGTTTACGGCTGTAAGTCGATGCATAAAAGAGGGCTGCGGATATAAGTTTTCATCACTTTCCCTGACGTATGATAAAAATTATCTTCAATAAAGGTATATCTCCTAATAAAATTAAATGACTAAAGCTCTTAGCTTTCTCAAATAAAGTAAGAATTGTCAATTCATATTACATGTAACTAATTTCTTTGAAAATGATTTAATTAGTTAAATAATTTAGTAGGATTTATTTATCATTTGTTTTGAGATAGCGTGTGTTTTATGAGCGGATGTTTTGGTATGAATGATTGTTCACTGTTAAGAGTAAATGTGGAACCGTATTGGTCATGAACAATTACGGGGTGCAAATGAAAGAGTGTATAAAAATTTTCAGGATGGTTGTTTAATAAACAGAGTAGTTGTATGCATTTTTGTAAGATCTAAATGTTAATTTTACGTGTTATTTTAAATGCACACACCAGCAGTCTCAATGTGGGCTGGCTAGAATGATTCACTGTTATAGTTGGAGAGCGATGACATAATATAAGCAGGTGGACACTCACCGCCTTATGTATAAATTGTATAAACCAGTTCCGAGTGTAGCGTGGTGCTAATATTTCATTGATGAAACAAGGCCACTGCACGTGCGTTCTACAAACGCAAGCTAGTGAATGAAACCATGTGTTAGGAATGCCACGAATGTAAGAGCCTTCATTAAACGGTTTTATTTTTACGCAATGTAGACCTAAAACAAGCCAAGATTTTATGTTAATAATTTTTATACGCAGCATTGTAGTAAGATGTAGAGTTGAAAGGAAGTGTGAATGATTGCGTGTTTTTATTTTAATTTCTATTGTTAAATTAGTTTATAGTTATTTTGTTTATATTGGATTGCTTCACTTATTCACTCGAAAATGACTATATGACCTCTGAAATATATATGCGGTATCAGCGGTATGATCCGTATGAGTTCTGAGTATGAGTTCTGAGTTCTGAGTTCTGAGTATGAGTTCTGAGTTCTGAGCTTATGAGTTCTGAGAGCTCCTCTCTTCTGTGCACGACCTTTTATCAACTTCTTAAGGGGCGTATCCATCCCTTCCATAGCCTGTTGCTGCGTCATTGCTAGAAGTTTTAACTTTGGCTATACTTGACGGATTTTCAAATTTCAAAAACTCAAAATTAATTTCTTCAAAATTCCAAATCAATGCCATAACTGAAAATAGTTTTCCACAATTCTGCATGCCAAAAGTAATCAAATATCGTAGTTTCAGCAATCTCCGTCTTCCTTCCAAACTATCGTTCATTGGTTCGAGTCTCTCCTCCAATAGCGTAACTTCTTCCTTAGCACAATACCTTGTTTCCTGCGACTGCGTCGTAAATCTCCGATCTTTCTCGAACAAAATCATGACGTCACCAAGAATCTCAGCTCAATCAGCCTACTTGCATGAAATCTACGTCATCCGTGCCTACGTCATGAATATCCACGTCACAACTATGACATCCATAACTTTATTCATTTATGCTAATACAGCCATCGTGGTCTCAATATAATTCAATTTACGGGGGCAGTACCTACTGTACGGCCACATCCGCCTCCTTCCCTCTTCCTAGCCTATCCATCCCAATCTCCATCCTCTCCCCTCCCTCATGAGGCCCCTGTTCGCTTTGCAGGTGAGGCCGCCTGGGCGAAGTGCTGATCACACCTCTCCAGTTGTATCCATCCCGACCAGATGTTCCCAGCTCCAGGAGACTGCCCATAGAGGCGGTAGTGGTGGGTTCCCTCGCTGCGTCCGTGGGAACCACCAACCTAGAGGGTAAATTGACTAAATAAAAAAAATAGTAGGCCTATACACAATAGCATATCCTTGCAAACATCTCTTTTGAATTTCCCCTTTTTCAACAACTGACAAAGTATTCCAAGTTATGCTATTAATTTGGTTTTAAACATTTTAAAGCAACAAAACAAACGTATATTGCTTAAATTTAGAGCGACTTCAGTGGCGTAGTCGGTAGCGTGCTGAGCTTCTATGCCCAAGATAGCGGGTTCAAACCCGGCCGAAGCCGTCGGATTTTTAAGAGCGTTAAAAATCCCTCAGTGTGGCTTCCTTCGGAGGGGAAGTAAAGCCGGCGGTCCCATGCCATAGATTTATGGCATGTTAAAGAACCTTCCACTAATTACACCTGTGTGAAGCTAAATTGTATAGGTTAAAAATGTAAACAACGCTCTTAGGTTCCTACGTTCGTTGCCAAGAGCCAACTGCGGTGGCGTATAGTAGCTAAGTTCTGAACTAGGCCTAGTAGTCGTTGACGGTGGCGTTTGGCGGCAAAAGTAGGAACTATTTGAAAAATTTAATTAAAAAACAGATACACACACTAATACAGCCATCACAATTAACACCGGTTATCAGACAGATTCTACACACACCCAAAATACACGGGGCTACATGAACGCGTTGTCGCAGCCCCTAAACTAAGGATCCAACCAACCAGCTTAAATTTAGGGCTATATTTAGAGATCATTAATTCACACACGGGAGCTCCAATATGTATATCCTCCAACTTGAAGTTTTGGCGACTTGCTACTTTAAAAAGCCAAACAAAAAAAGCTATTTAAATTGATAAGTTCTGACGGCGTTTTACTAGCGGTTCTTTGTTTATGTTCCATGTTCATTATTTAGCCCAGGCATTTTAGTCTAAAAATCGTCAAAACCTAGAAAAAATCATGTAAAGCTAATTTTCTCAGAATTTGATAATTTGACCCTGGGGAACAACATACTAAAATTCTCCAAGCTTTCGATGCCGGCTTCCTTGTTTTCCAGGCCTGGAAACCTGGAATTTCAGGATATTCCTGAAGCGCCCACAAAAACCGAATAGTTTATCCAAAATTGACAAAGTATGGTATCAAATGAAAGAGGAAAACATGCAGGTTCTAAAAAACGTAAGAAAAGCAACATTCGGTCACTTCCGATCGATAAAAAACAAAAAAGCGTGAAATTCAATTTTCTAAATTTTGTTTTCAATCAACGTGGTTTTAAGTGATCAAAACATGGGGTTAAAGGAAAATAAGCTGAACAGAACGAAAGAGCATGATTTATATTTCCAGAAATGTATTTTGTTTGTTCGTACGTCTAATAATGCACCAGCTACAGCCCGAATAAGTTGAACGCCACGTTGAGTTGGTTACGCGACGCCCATGTAAGAATCATAAAACGACTCAAGATTTGCTAAATGAATAACAAAGACCGACAAAATACACACTCACATGTACAGTTGATAACATGCGTTTTAATGAACATTTGGTTTGTGGTTTTAACAGCGACAATTATAAAAAACAAAAATACATTTGTGAAATTTAATAAAATATTTGGTGCAATATTGTACATGTAAGGTCGACTAATGTCCTACGTCGGTGTCAATGTCTGGCACGGCCCCCTCCTGGAAAATAAAAAGAAAATTAATAGCTCTTTTTCTTGAAATCGTTCGAATGATTACAATGACAGAAATATGTATAAAAATATATAAATAAGTCCCAGGCTTATAGACACATAAAAGCATGTTGAAACTTGAAATCTATAAACTAAATGTTACAGCAGCAGCTGATATATTTAGTTGCCGTGGTACTGCTTTCCGAGGTAAAGTAGGGGCTGGTGTAGACATCATCTACCCATGTTGTGAAACGTCCAGTGTCCGGTCTGCGTGCGCACATTAACGTCACTGTTATCAAAGGAATATTGAACAAATTCTTTGTTCGGCTCTGCTTCGCCAAGCTGTTCTTCGCCTGTGTCATTTTCACTCGTGAAAGCTATTACGGTATTCTCGTAATAAAGAACTTCGTTGTAGGACACGGAGAAACCCATGTATGAAGAAGATCTACAAGCTGCCGCGACCCGTAGTGTCGGTGGACATACATGCCAACTGCCAACGAGATAGGAGATAAAAAGGTCTTCGGACGACAAGCTGAAATAATTTCCTGCCCAATGGCTTTTTTCTTGGCGGATTTGCCAGTTGCGCCCTCTAACTTGGTCGTGATGATCCGATCAAGAAACTGCGCTAGAGTATTCGGTAGAACGTCGGCATCTAACGACTGCTTTTCTGCGGACGGATATTCCTCCTTATTATATACACGTGTCCGAATTTCTGCTTTTATAATTTGAGCGACCTTTTCTACGATTCGCCGACGTTCATCGGCCTCGGACTTCCCACGTTCCTCGTACCATTTGTCGTGCAAGATGTTTTCTGCCGTTTCTTTCATATTTACAATGCAGTTTCGACCTGGCAGCTCGGTGATGAAGATTCGCTGTCCATAGTGGCTAAGTAGTTTTTCTTTGAGATACTTTTGCGCGTATGGGCCACATTCTATTTCTTTACTTACTTTCTCAAGGTAGTCATGAAGATCACCAAGCGCGAAATGGCAATCTTCATTGGTCTCCAAGAACGTACAGAGCTTTTCAAAGGCGTCGTGTTTTTCGGGGTCCGCAGGACGGCCACGGCCAGTCTTGACGCTGCTACCATCACCCTCCAAAACGCCTCCAGATACAAATCGGAGATGACATTCTCGATGATATTTGACCTATATTATCTCGCAGTTCCGCCCCTTAGAACAACAATAACTAACTATCTCCTATCTTGTTGGCAGTTGGCATGTATGTCCACCGACACTACGGGTCGCGGCAGCTTGTAGATCTTCTTCATACATGGGTCTCTCCGTGTCCTATAACGAGGTTCTTTGTTACGAGAATACCGTAATAGCTTTCACGAAAGTGAAAATGACACAGGCGAAGAACAGCTTGGCGAAGCAGAGCCGAACAAAGAATTTGTTCAATATTCCTTTGATAACAGTGACGTTAATGTGCGCACGCAGACCGGACACTGGACGTTTCACAACATGGGTAGATGATGTCTACACCAGCCCCTACTTTACCTCGGAAAGCAGTACCACGGCGACTAAATATATCAGCTGCTGCTGTAACATTTAGTTTATAGATTTCAAGTTTCAACATGCTTTTATGTGTCTATTAGGACTTATGTATACATTTTTATACATATTTCTGTCATTGTAATCATTCGAACGATTTCACGAAAAAGAGCTATTAATTTTCTTTTTATTTTCCAGGAGGGGGCCGTGCCAGACATTGACACCGACGTAGGACATTAGTCGACCTTACATGTACAATATTGCACCAAATATTTTTTTTAAATTTCACAAATGTATTTTTGTTTTTTATAATTGTCGCTGTTAAAACCACAAACCAAATGTTCATTAAAACGCATGTTATCAACTGTACATGTGAGTGTGTATTTTGTCGGTCTTTGTTATTCATTTAGCAAATCTTGAGTCGTTTTATGATTATTACATGGGCGTCGCGTAACCAACTCAACGTGGCGTTCAACTTGTTCTGGCTGTAGCTCGTGCATTATTAGACATACCAACAAACAAAACACACTTCTGGAAAGCTAAAAAAAATACCCTTTCGTTCTGTTTAGCTTATTTTCCTTTAATCCCATGTTTTGGTCACTTAAAACCGCGTTGATTGAAAACAAATATTAAAAATTGAATTTCGCGTTTTTTTTGTTTTTTTTTATCGACTGGAAGTGACTGAATGTTGCTTTTCTTACGTTTTTTAGAACCTGCATGTTCTCTTCTTTCATTTGATACCATACTTTGTCAATTTTGGATAAACGATTCGGTTTTTACGGGTGCTCCAGGAATATCCTGGAATTCCAGGTTTCTCGGCCTGGAAAACAAGGAAGCCGGCATCGGAAGCTTGGAGAATTTTAGTATGTTGTTCCCCAGAGTCAAATTGTCAAATTCTCAGAAAATTAGCTTTACATGATTTTTTTCAACCTTAAATCCTAAAATGCCTGGGCTAATTGTACTGTATCTTGACCGGGAGGCGAGATTGCAATTTCTAGTTCACTTTTAGCATTGGAGAGCGATACGGCTTCCTGATTGGCTATTCTGACGAAACACGACTGCAGCAAAGGATGTGATTAGTCAGCGTAGATATAGGGTGGAATCTATCAGCGATGTCGTTCCATTATGTTTAGGTTTATTTGCTATGCACTCATAACGAAAAGAAACCTCATACTTCAATAAATGCAATAGCAAACACTTAGGAAGTGTTGACCAGGGACAGCCATGGTAATGACAAATCGCGTATTTTGTTGTTGTATTGTTCAATTCTCAACATGTTGTTAAAATCGAGTCTATTTGTAAGATATTCATTCGTATATACAATGACACATTTTTCATAGAACTGTGTTGTTAGAATAATAAACTCTATACAGCCATAGGTCCATAAAGTGTCCCCTATTTGTAGACTCACCCAAATGGTAGGCTACAAGGGGGTGTTAATCGATGAGAAACATTCTGGTAACGATTCTTCTTGATTTAAGAAGATATGGAAACACTTATGGCCTGAGAACAATGATCATGCAACTATATCAAGGTGCATTACAATTTATACGGGTACCAAGAAATTACGAAGTTAAAACAGCGGGAGTTCTATATGTTTTTTCAAACCTGGAACGACATCGCTGTTAGGTTCCACCCTATATCTACGCTGACCAATCACATCCTTTGCTGCAGACGTGTTTCGTCAGAATAACCAATCAGGAAGCTGTGTCCTTCTTCAATGCTAAAAGTGAACTAGAAATTGCAATGTCGCGACTGGGAGAGATATGTCCGGTCGCCTGTTCGCTGTAGCTTGCTTAGCACCACCCAGGGTCACGTGTAAGGTACTACGGGCGTGATCAACAATGGACCCCCATTCAACTACAATCACATACTCACTCAAAACAAGCAAGTTTGGAGGTCAATCACCACTTGCATTATTTTAACAAATCATCACATAGACCACAACTAACTAATATTATCTCAACTAATACCGCAACTAAATAAGTGTATAAGTTATATTGTTAAATATTTTCACCCATACTTTCTGACATAAATTTTAGGGCCTAAGTGTAATGGATCTGATGATGATCACCTGACGATCGAAACTGGTCATGTTTTTTTTTTTTGGGGGGGAGGGGGGAGGGATCGTGTTCACCGACTGTAAAAGCATCAAACTTTCGTGATACCGGTATTTTATGAAATGCACACAATTAAAGTGAACACTGGAACACTCGTTATGTTCGACACATACGCTCAGTAACTGTTGGTCTGTTCCCAGACTGAGAATCAACACAAAAACTTGTTTCCACTCTAAATTAGACGCCCGCAGTTCGTGGAGCTGCTTACCATTGGACAGCTGCCGGTCAGATATGTCATTAGTAGGGACCGGCCTTTCTGAAAATCCATATGCGCTATGCAAAAGCATATTTTGACGGTTATTGCATTTATTGCATATTCTGAACATAACAGCATATTTTAGCTTACACAGTTGAAGTTAAGTATAATTTAAAACCAAATAGGTTTCACCTGCGTGTTGGTCATCCCTTGTAAGCAACTGTCTGAGAAACAGATAACGAGATAACAGTACTCGTACTTCACGCAATGCTGCCTGGCTATTTGAAGAAGGGAATGGGGTGGGATATTCCTTTCACCATCTCGACAGCCAGTAGCCCGGGGTTAGTTTTCAGTTACCGGTAATGTGTTACTTTATTCTTAATCTGCATGTCATCATCTTGTACAGTTTCCAGCCCCAGGCTGGGTCTGTTTGGAACATAAGCCTCGCCACTTAGTCCTTTCTTCCCACCACCTCTCCGCTGTCACTCTGGTCCAGTCCTCGCCTCTCTTCTTGACACATTCCTCCACTCCTTTCAGCCATCTATCTCTTGGCCTTCCCCTTGGTCATTTCTTCTGCATCTGCATCTCATGTATCTTCTTGGGAATCTTCTTCTCTTCCATTCTCTTAAAGTGTCCATACCATCTCAGTCTTGATGCCTCAATCCTACCTTGCAAGGGCTCCTCTTTCACTATTTCCCTGACCTTTTCATTCCTCACCCTGTCTCTTCTTGTTACTCCGATCCTTGCTAATGAGAAGATATTAGAGAGTAGAATACGAGCCAAAGAGGAGAGAGAATTGAAAGAGGAGCAGTATGGATTCAGACCTGGGAGATCAACAGTGGATCTCATATTTTCAGTGAGACAGCTCCAGGAACACCACTACGAATTTGGAGAGGATCTGTTGATGGCCTTCCTGGACATCGAAAAGGCCTATGATAGTGTGTGTAGGGAGAAGGTTTGGAAAGCAATGGAAAACATGGGAGTGGAAAAAGGGACTGTAGGCAAAGTGAAGGAGATGTATTGTGGAAGTGTGAGTTGTGTGAAAGTTGGAGGGGAAAGAACAGACTGGTTCAGACAAATGAGTGGCCTGAAACAGGGTAGTGCGCTGTCACCCCTTCTCTTTATTGTGGTTATGGACGAGGTAATGACACGGATAGCAGGAAAGATAGGAGAAGATAAGATGAAAGCAATGGTGTTTGCAGATGATATCATGGTGTGGGGAAACAAGGAGGAGGAAATTCAGGAGCAACTGAAGGCTTGGGAAGAAACAATGGGAGAGTACGGATGGAAGTAAGCATATCCTTAACTCAAAATGATTAAAGTATTTATTAAGTCAGTGGGTGTCAGGTAATAGTAATTATGGTGTTTTCGTTTATTGTCAAGTGTGATCGAAGGAAGTGAAGTGTGAAAAGAAATTAAACTTAAACAACATGTAAAACCGACTGCACATATTACAGCAAAGAAGAGTGAATACGATTGGCTTATTGTTGAATTTTTAAAGCTTATTTTCTACATTTTTAGTGGATAATTGCTTGTATATTTTGATCGTTCTTAATGCATGAATGTCCGGTCCGTAGTAATGACGTGTACACGTTCGATTTGGAATGAATTCATCAGTGAAGAACTAACAATTCTGTAGAACATACGCGAGGCGGATACTCTGTACACATTCGAACGGTTGTGTCCTGATTGCGGCCATTCCAGATTGCGTTCACCTCATTAGCAGTACAGATTGCTGTCACTTTCATTTTAGGGAAGAGCTATAAACAATCCAGCGTCCAGATTGCGATCACTTTTCTTGAGAGATCGGCCCTTGGTGCTTGGTTCTTCCGGACTGACTCATACCTTCCGTAAGTTTTGTGGATAACAAGGGGAAACTGATATTTAACTATCTAACCAAAGAATACAGTTCAGTGTTCAGCTGAGCACACCCCATAAAACTTCGCTTAAAAAAATCAAGTCCTCTCCCAATCTGACGGCACTTCGTAAAGCTATGTTTATAACATTTTCAGTTTCAGAATAGAAACGTTTCAGGATCGGAATCAACAACCTTCACTTTCAACAAAATTGTTTAAAGGGAAATTTTATACTTACAGGGTATACTTTTTAATTTCTGCCCCTCCTCTCCCATTTGAGGCGCGAGATATCTATTTTTATAATAGGTGAAAAACATTATTTTCATTACCTCAAATATTTCGTCTCGTAAAAGTAATTTGTGCTGCGTTAGATTCTAAATCCCCTTTGTAATCAATGTTTGTCCGCGCCCCTCCTACACACAAAATCAAACATTTAAAGTTTTAGGTTTATTAACATTCCAAATTTGAAATCTGTGACTTTTGATAAGTCAAAATCAATAAGTTCACTGTACATACTACTCAAAATATAAGATGGTATTTTTGAAGGAAGCTTTCCCCCTACCTTGCCCTCAATGATGTGGTCAAGGTAGGGTACTCCTGCTAGTGCGTAGGGACCCAAGAAAAGTGATCGCAATCTGGACGCTGGAATGTTTATAGTTCTTCACTAAAATGAAAGTGACAGCAATCTGGACTGCTAATGAGGTGAACGCAATCTGGAATGACCGCAATCAGGAAGACACCATTCGAACCCGTCTTCCTGCTTCAACAACACCTGTTGATATTTCCTTGCGCCAGCGACATCAAGTGCATTGTGTCAGAAAGTTTCGAGCTTACATGATAAAGGAAAGATCTTGGAAATAACCGCTATTCCAAGGCTAGATAATTAAGTAGCGCAATATCGCAAGTGACTTCCGTCTGGCGCCATAAAACAGAAGAAGTGTATTTTGACGAGGTAAACGTCTTGTCATTGTGACCAAGGTTGTTACTAACACGGTAGCTGTTGAGTTTAAGCGAATCTCTTTATTTAATTCATAATTCGTTTAAATTGAGAAGTTCCAATCGGTAGCGAAAAGATCGGATGACTTCACCACTTCAATAACGCTCACCTTCTTCTCCCCCAAGGGGCCCACAACTTGGGGGACGTGGGTTGGCGACCACGGGACCCCAGCTGAGTCCGGCATTGCTTCCACTCACTTGTCCCGGGCTTCTCTCTGTCTTCTTTCCTGTCGACCTCTCTTGGTCAACTCTTGTTCTCATCCGACCCCGAGGGTATTAGGATATCCGAGGCCTAGGGAGTCTTTCACTTTCCCGCCTTAATTGGCCCTTGTTCGTTGGAAGTGTGGCCGAAAACTAAAAAAATAAGGGACGGAAGACTCACCCGATATATTTAAACGGTTCTCAATATCTACGAAATTGTGTGTGTTTATAGAGGCAATTAACATAAGTAGGATATATGAAAATAGGCTATTTAGTTCTTTCCGGAACAACTTTTTTCTTCTGAGAGAATGGTAAATGAAGAGTTGTAAATTAACGCGGACCTCGCCACACCTGTGCGGCCGCCCTAAAACCTAGGCTGTCGTCGTTTCTTAATATAATGACATGAAGTAGCTTGTAACTTCTTCCTCTCTTCACATCTGTTAACATTCCAAACCTTCTTCTCCCTCTTCCTCTGTTTCCTTCTAATTTTCCTTTCACGATTCTTTTCAAAATTTTGTCTGTGAAATTTGAAGTGCTCTAAAAAATAAAGTAAATAAGATATCAAAATTTTGTTCCACAGATATCTTTAAACTATTCTGAAGATGTTATGTGCTAAATTTAGTAACATAGAATTAGATGGTTTTCTAGAAAAGGTACATTTCAAGGGTAGATGTTTCAGAAAATTCATATATTTCTAGAATAAAAACGATTTAAGTAATCATCACAAAAATTAATACACATATGCCCAAAACCCAGCTAACTAAGTATATTAAATTCTACAACATTATTTTTAAAACTCTGGGAGTTACATCAATTATTTTACTGAAGTGCAATTTTGCATACGTCCCCCCTTAAGGTAGAGAATACAATATTTGGTTAAAGTCCAATGGATAGCATGGACGTTACATGCAGTTAGATATTGGATCTATCAGCGCGCGTAAAATCATCATGGCAATAATGTCATGCATGTGTTAGTACAGAAGTGACATGTATTGTAAAATTGGTCCTATCAGCAGGCTTAGAGTCATGTTGGCAGCACTCACGTACAGTATATTAGTTTCTCAAAATTAATCTAGAATGTCAGGTAGTATATGGGAAGGTGGGCCACAGTGAGACAAGCTTATTTAATCTTTTTTTTGAAAGAGGAACATTTTTTAATATTTATTAGAGGTTGGCTCTCCTGGTAGGAGACATTTTGATCCTGTTTACTCTTTGAAAGAAGCATGTTATGTAGGAGATAAACATCATCTTCGTTTTTGAGGTAAGAAAAGTAAAATTTTCTTCCTTTTTATTTTTTATTTTTTATAGTTATGTGTATCATTAATGAATATGATATGGTCGAAATATCACTAAATAATTATTGGAATTGTCAGCTTGTTCAGTATTCTAGGTGAGATAGTAGACATAATTGTTTTTACATGTCGCAAGTGGGCCACAGTGAGACACAGTAGGTTGGGCTACAGTGAGACAGTGAGAAATATATACGGAGTTACCCCAAAGCTGAGGAGAGGGCAGAGTCAACTTCTAGGAGAGAAAAGAGAAGATCTTTCATTCCAACTCACACCCTAGAAAGAAAAACAACTTGCTTTTAAGTCTACAAATAAAAATTTAAAAAATCTTAAGAGCTGCAAGAAGAGTTTGTTCAGTCAAAGGAACTTGAAATTCAAGAAGGTAGCCCTAGCTACAGACATTTCCATGGATGATGATTCTTCTAATTCAGACAGCTCATCAGATAATGAAGAAATCGAGCTCCTAACATTTCATCAACTTTCTCGCAAACCTAAGGAAGGCGACTTCGTTCTGGTTGAGTTTTCAGGGAAAGACTCAAGATTTTGCATCGGGGAAGTGAAACGAGATTTAGATGATGAAAATTATTAAGTAAAATTCCTAAGAAAAGTGCAAAAATGATAGGCAGTTCTTTTTTTTTTACCCAGAGGTTGCAGATATTGCTTGAGTCCCCGCGAAAGGCAACAGATCACTGTGGCCGGTTTCCTGTGCATATGGCAAAACAAATAGACAAAAGTCATATCTCAAATTTTCTGTAAATTTTGGGAATCTGAATGTGCTGTAGTGTTTTCTGGCATTAATTATTTGTTTTAGTGTTTATCTATGTATTTAACCAGTGAAAATAAATTCTTTTCATTGTGTCTCAATGTGGACCATCATCTGTCTCAGTGCGGTCCACGGGTGGGCTACAGTGAGACGGCTGCAACATGTTCACAATTTATTATTTTTACAGAAACGTGTGAATGTTTTGGAAATTCTAAGGGTATGAAATTGATGAGCAACAATCAACTTATATTTCAGTATACAAAGACATTCTCATATATCGAAAAATAAGACAGTATACTAAAATATATTTTTTCTGTCTCACTGTGGCCCACCTTCCCCTACGTGTGCAAATTTTAAAGCTGTTTGCTTACATACTTTCTGATATATTAATATTAAGGTAAAAAATAGAGACAGCATTTATTAACAGTTGGCAGCCCTGGTTGCTCTTAAGAATAAGCATAGTCATATCCATTATGGTACCCATAGCACATACGAAATTTGGTTGAAATCCAATTGATAGCATAGAAGTTACATGCATTAAAAATTGGTCGTATCAGCAGGCTTAGAATCATGTTGGTAGCACTGACGTACATAAGTTACTCCAAATTAATCTGGAATGTCAGGTACAATACACGTGCATAGTTTAAATGTGTCGGCTTGCATACTTTCTGATATATTGGTATTTGGATAAGAAAATGAAGAGAGAGAGCATTTATTAACAGTTGGCAGCCCTGGTGATTTTTAAGAATACGCTCAGTCATATCTGTCTATGTGCACATAGTACATAAGAAATTTGGTTGAAATCCAATTTATAGTGTAGAAGTTAAATGCCTTTAAAAATTGGACCTATCGGCAGGCTTAGAATAATTTGGCAACACTGTCATGTATGGCGTCCTGGAAATTAAACTGAAATATACCGGGTGAGTTAGCCGTGGTCGTTACGGCATGACTGTTGGCAGTCGCTCACATCCGGGAGGCGAGGAGGTTCGAATCCCCCCGCCGGCAACCTTGAAGATGGTCTTCTGTGATTTCCCATCTTCCTTCCAGGCAAATGCCGGGGTTGGTCCCTAACTATAGGCCACAGCCGCTACCTTCCAACTCCTTGTCCTTACCTTCCCACTTTTCTCCCCAACGGTACTTGTAGCTCACCCATTGGGTGTCCGTCTCGAAGCAGCTACAAAACTGGCGAGCCGAACATGTCCTCGGACACTCCCGGCACTAAAAGCCATACGCTAAGAAAAAAAACTGAAATATGATTATCTATATGTGTGCCAATTTTGGAACAGCTCCCATGCATACCTTTCAAGATATCCAACATGGAGCTCAAATTTCAATTGCGGTTTTTCAGCAGTTGGTAGCACTGACATCATTTTCAAATATGGGCTTGAGATATTCAGGTATAGATCTTTACACATACCAAATTTGGATTCGATTGCTGTAGCCGTTTAGGAGTTAATAGGGGGGGGGGGGGGCACAGACACAGACAGACAGACAGACATTTGCCCGGATCGATCTCATAAGTCTACTTTTTCCTCATTTTTGCAAAATGTGAAAAGTAGGCTAAAAATCCTTTGCAAAGGGTCGTACAAATGAAAGCATTTGCAAGTTGCTTGTGCCGATATGATATGTCAGCTAGATCTAGTTTTAATGTTGTGTATTTCTTTATGTGATGCTTTTTTAATACATATGTGTATTATTTATTACAACATTAAACAACCTTGATTAAAAAAAACAATGTTTTGGGACTTGTGTTCCGTTTTTCCATTCTTGAAATCTGGCAACCCTGTAAATGTATGTCGGAAGTGAAGAAGAAAAGAGTGATACATTCTGAGGGTAGGGAAATAATTAGGAAAGTGATTGAGGGATGTGATAGAGAAGCTCGGAACAAGTGTATAAAACTTCCACTGAGTCAGGCAACTACAAGAGCTGCCGATTATACAGGGATTTCTGAAACAACAATCAACAGAATTCGCAAACAGGTGCAAGATTTAAATGTAGGCGTAAGTGGTGAAAAGTGTATTCTAACGATCCCAGGGAAACATCGGAAAACAAGACCTGCACACACTGTAGTGAATGTGGATGATTTTGATAGGTGTGAGATTCGAAGAATTATACATGACATTTACGTTTTTGAGAAGCGTGTGCTTCTGCCTGTTGTTCGGGAAAAGATACATTTTCCATGGGGACGAAGTTCGCTTTGCAAATTAATTTCAGAGCTCTGGTATTGTCGTTCGCGCAGAGTTGACTCATTGCATTGGTGGACGAACAGTAGTATGTGACCCATCCAAGATGTTTTCCTCTTCTGTATCATCTTCATGAAACAATCACGTGATCGTGAGCCACGGGAACTCTATTTAACATGGAATCCGAGCCACAGACGTGACATTTCACGTCGAAAATCTTACATTCATATCTCACGAGGACTGGCGCATGGCTATTTTGACCCGAGGCTTGAATATTGCTCTATATTTTCGTTTTGGTCAGCCCTTAGTGTACCTCCCTTCCTAGCCTTGAACTTCACCCTGCAAAAGAAACATGTCCATAGCTTTTGGAACACTCTAGTTATTTCTATATTATTTACGGTCAGATTTACCCATGGCGCCAGTCCTCGCGTGACAATTTTCTGTAAACAATAAGGGGGAAAATCCACCTATTTTTGGTGCAGCACAATCACTTAGCTCACGTTCTTGTTGATCCATGTTTATTGTCTAGGGGCACCTTGGAAATCAGCTCCTTTGTTCAAAAAATAAAATAAAATAGATGACTGCTTTCCCACCACTATCAAGGACAATTATACTGTTACGATAATTACTGCTGCATTTTAAATTTGAAAAAACCTCGCTTTACATTGGGAATAGTTCACAGGAAGACACCAGCTGAAAAATTACTTCATTAAAATCCGTACGACTACGACAAAAAAGGGTGACACACTATGGGTCAAAATGACCCGGCGCGAATCCTCGTTTATATTTTTTTCACAACAGTTCTCAAGGGTTAAATTAATGAATATGGAATTCCCTATTTTTGAGAAAAGGAAAACCAGTTTCAATTTGATAAATGTTTTTTTCTCTGAATATGGTCTTCCCTGAATTCTCAGTCACCTTCCGCAGATGCTCTGTCCACGAATAAACTCACAGAGAAAGAACATTCTTTTTATAACCTGAATAATTGTTACTCATTTTAAAATTGGAATATTGTGGGCAATAATGATGAGTGAAGTATGCTTGATGTTATCATGAATCACTCCAGATACGAATCGACTGACTGGAGAACACTTTAACATGGATTCTAAAAATACAACATTGGAGAAGGTTCCTTAGTTTAGGGGCTGCGACTACGCGATCATGTAGCCCTGTGTACTTCGGTGTGTGTAGTATATGACTGATAAAGTTTGTTATTGTGGTGTCTGTGTTAGTGTGTGCAGTTGTACTTGAGCTGAAGATTGGAATAGGGGAGGCCGGGACCTAAGTTAGGATCCATCAAAGCATTTGCCTGGAATATATAGCACACCCAGAAACATAACATACCGATTAAGGTGACACAGCTTATTTCTAAAACATTTTCTTCTCTTTGAATTCCAACCAAGTAAAAGAGAAGAAAGCTATTTGCGATCATAGTCCGAGTGAAATCCTGATTACATGGAATCTGAAACATCAGATACATTAACCAAGAATCGACCCCGGTCCGCTGTGGTGAGAGGCAAGCAATGGTGCAATGGCAACGTACAAGTTTTGCCCTGAAAGAGGTTTATTCTGTTATCTGTTACTAGCAACCTGCCCCGGCTTCGTCCGGGAACAGTTATGAATGCATTACGTGATAAGCGATGTCAATGAAGTACGAACTATATCCGTTTTACGTCTCGGCATGATGGGTTAAAATCACTAACTAGACTATTCATTATATTATCATGGAGATGCATGTGCAACAAATTATTGTCAGACGTAATTTAAGAATGGCGAGGTGCATGAAACACAAATCCCCCTTCCGTCCAATGTTAACTTGACTGTGTATTTTGCGGAACGAAACGTTCACAGGCGAAATGAAGAAAAGCCGAGTTGCACTTCCAGGGAAATTTCAAACACAACCACTCTTCTCTGAAGACTCAACACGATTCGACAGTTTGCTACTGGCTGTAACTGGGGTGATAGGCTCTCCCCTAGCTAGCTCGTAAATTGTCACCTCAGTAATTGAATGGAGATTGTTGGAAGAAATGAAAACGTAAAACACTTATATTGGACGATGTATTGAAGATAGAGATATGCTCTCGCGGACTTTTTTTTGTAGAACTTTTCATGCTGAACAATTCTTACATTCATAGTATATTGATATTTTTAACGGTTTGTCCAGCGTAAGCTTAAAAAGCGCATGGACGCCAGTTTTTTCCCCCGACTTTTTCACTGAAATCGTTACTGCTTGATCATAAATAAATTATTATCTACTGAAACCTTCCTGGAGATATATAAGTACTTTACAGAATGGTGAATAGCCTATCGCATCAAAATCCATCAAGTGGTTCTCGAGATTACCCGTGACATCCACGAATCGAGGCCTTTGATTTATAGCCTACTAAGCAGAGATTACTGTTATTGCTTTCATTTTAAAACATGTTTTGACAACAGTACAACGCTGTACCCCTCCAGCTGGTCGCCAAATGACTGCATGTTGATAGCACCCACTTTCGCCAAGCGATAACCCTGTGTTTGAATCCAGGCGGTCCAAAAGTACACATGATGATGATGATGAAATTATTGTTTTAAGGGGCCTAACATCTAGGTTATCGGCCCCTAATGGTTTGGGTGATCGTGAAGATGAAAATGAAATGTAAACCATAACTAAAACTAACTACTAACTTATATACTAGAAGAAGAAATAGAAAACAAAAGGAGAATAATGCAAATAAAGGACAGAAGTAAAAGAAAGGCCCTCAACCCTCGAAGAATGCGGATTGAGGAACTTGGAAGGAAGGAGAGCCATGAAAGGCAGATAGGAACGTGAAAGAGGAGAGGGTCCGCCCCAGAGGGAATGGATAAAAAGGGGAAAATCGGACCCAGCTCAGGAATCCCTCGGGGTCGCCAACTCCCGAACTCACCAGCCATGAGCCCCTGAGGGTGTAGCATTATCTAGGGTGCACCAGAAGTGGTGGGGCTACACACACCCTGCCTCCTTGAGGGCCTTGAGCAGAAGACAGGAGATACTGTGAGCCCCTGAGGGTTGAGCACTATCCAGGGTGCACCAGAAGTGGTGGGGCTACACACACCCTGCCTCCTTGAGGGCCTTGAGCAGAAGACAGGAGATACTGTGAGCCCCTGAGGGTTGAGCACTATCCAGGGCGCACCAGAAGTGGTGGGGCTACACACACCCTGCCTCCTTGAGGGCCTTGAGCAGAAGACAGGAGATACTGTGAGCCCCTGAGGGTGTAGCACTATCCAGGGCGCACCAGAAGTGGTGGGGCTACACACACCCTGCCTCCTTGAGGGCCTTGAGCAGAAGACAGGAGTTAACAGGAAAAGAAAAAGAAGGCTGACCCCTCGCAGAACGAGTGTATCAGGAATGATGAGACAAGGGTCAATTAAGGCGGGAATGGAAGAGACTCCCTAGGCCTCGGATACCCTAATACCGTCAGGGTCGGAAGAGAACAAGATTTAACCAAGAGAGGTCGACAAGAAAGAAGACGGAGAGGAGCCCAGCACAAGTAAGTGGAAGCAATGCCGGACTCAGCTGGGGCCCCGTGGTCGCCAACCCACGTCCCACTAGATGTGAGACCCTGGGGGACAAAAGTACACACTCGGTATTGAGGACGTATCCTTGACGTATATTGTTCAAGAAGGCCACTTGGGTGCGGTGGGCCTTCCTCACTCTCACTACGGTACAAGAGAGTTGGCCTGAATATCACCTCATGGTGTCCGAGTTCGATTCCTGGCTCTGCCAAGAAATTGAATTCTGATCTGAGGACTGGAACGGAGTACACTCAGCCATGTTGGAAGTGGTTTTCCATGGTTTTCCCACTTCTACTCCAGGCAAATGCGGGAACGGTTCCTAAGTTAAGGCCACACCCACCTCCTTCCCAATCCTCATCTTAATTACAATTACACACACTAATACAGCCAACGCAATTACACAGGTTATCAGACAAATTCTACATGCAAACACATACACACAAGTACACGTGGTTACATGACCACGATGTTGCAAAGCCCTTAACTCAATCAACAACACAATAAATACTCAACCATCGTTTGTCCACCTCGTGGCGGAGTGTCTTTCACCCGAGAGCTCCGACTTCGATTACTAGAAAGCAATTATCTTCTTACGCTCGTGAGGATGACTGAGGGGAGGCTTCTACTTGCCTTGCATGATCAATGGAATTGGAAATGAGGAAAGGAATCCCTCGCCAACTCACTAAGCATGAGCACCGTGCAAGGTGGGCTACACACACCCTGCCCTTTTAGAGCCTCGAGGTGACAAGGACACACTCTCTCTTCCAAATAGCTCCAGCAAACATTAAGATTGATATTGTTTATTGTTTAGTGTGCCTATTGAGTTAATTGTGGGTGAGTTTTAACGGTTGTATTTTGTTTACTATTTTACGTGGTCTGATGTTGGTCACCCATCCAGGGTTTGACCTCCTCCGAGACCGCTTATCTGTTCCGTGACGAACTAAAGAGCCTGCTTTTCTTAAAATGTAAGATTCATGCCAATCTATATAGACCTATCTAGAATAATAACGAAATCAAGTTGGTAATACTGACATTTCTAAGTACTGCAGTTTGAAATATACCTGAAATAGTGTAGTAACTTACTACAGTTGGCAGCCCTGGTGACTCTGAATATATTCTTAGTTCCACATACAAAATTGGGGTGAAGTCTAATAGATAGTATGTTTGATATTGGATTTATCAGTGCGCGTAAAATCACGTTGGGAACAATGTCATGATGTGATGCTCAGAATTAATCTGAAATATTACGATCTATTATAGTGCCAATTTTGGATAAAATCCATTTCTTAGTTACATGTATTAAAAATTGAAATTATCAGAGTGCTTAGAATCAAGTTGGCAGCACTGGGGGTAAATTAGTTACTCTAAACCAGGGGTTCCCAACCTGGGGGGCGCGCCCCCTAGGGGGGCGTGGGGCTTTATCAATGGGGGCGTGAAGTGATTTCCGAATTAAGTTTTTCTAACTCGAATATTACAATTTTTTAAAATTAACATTTTTAGAATCTCTGCAGGTGATCGTCGCACCAAGTCAATCGTTCAAAAGCACTGGTAATTGCCAACTGTCGGCACAAACCTCTGCGGAGGCGCGAGGTTGGAGGTGAAATGAGGAATTTGCTGAGTTGTAAGGAGCAAAATTATGCCAATTTCATCGTCTCGTTGGAATATCTTTGTGATTTCTTTGAAGCTGTGAACAGTTTGAACTTAAATTTTCAAAGACATATTTATGAGAGTCAGGATTTTTAACGCTGAGTGTCATAGAAACAAAGCAGCGCTGTTGTCTTGATGTTGCAAGTGATCTCCGCTGTGTTCTGTCAAATATCAAACCGAACATACCGAATCTTACCAAGAGAAAACAGTGTCAACTCTCTCACTGACATTTGAGGACTAATTTAAGGATTTGTTGTAAAAGTGTGTTATTTGTATTGTGCTAAAATGAAGTAAGTATTCCATTATGTAGTGTTATTAGGTTAGGCCTATATCCTCCGCATCAAGCGATGAGTGGTGGGGAGGAAGGGGTGAGGGGGAGGGGCGATGAATTTCCGTATCTGAAAAGGGGGGCGTCAGCTGACAAAGGTTGGGAAACACTGCTCTAAACTAATCTAGAATGTCAGGTAGCCTACTATGTGTGTGCAAAGAGTAATAGTAAGAGTAAAGTATTGTTCGCTATGCCCAATCAAAGAGCGCATTTGAACTTGGGTTTGCGGTCTGTCGCGGCGGGAAGCGATACCTGACCCAGGCGGTCCAGTTGTATTACCCAAAGTTGCATCAACCCTGGCACACAGAACGCGGTCTACAGTCAACCAATAGTCTTGGTCGCGACGACGAGCGATCCGGTTGTCCGTCTGATCGCTGCGCCGCCTTCGATTGTGATGAGCGACCAAACTGAAGACTGTGCGTAAATACGCGTATTTGTTCGACAGTTCACGCGAAATGTTTTAAAGGAGGTTGAAGCATAGAATGAGACAGCTCAAGAACTCTAATTTGTGTAACCTTTTATTTATCTTCGATATATGAAAATTCATTATGTGCTTTTCAAAATGTGCAAATCGCAGCAGAAGTTGCATAACGATCGAAATCTGGCAACAACAACAACAACAAAAAAAGGGGGGGTTAAAACTTAAAACAGGCAACGTAAGCCAAAAATGCAAAATACAAACTGGCTCTACTGTCCTCAAATGCACGGAAACTTATTTATCTCAATCTGATTCTTTAGAATATCCAGCCTGATATAAAAGGCATTTATCCTAACTTCCAGGCTCTGCAGTCAACATGTTTCATAACTTGACAAAAATGGCTAGTCTTTGCCTTGTTTCAATTGGTTTTCACCAGCTCGTTGTGCACTTTCCAATGCTCAATTGTATTAAATCGTGCAATTCCTCGAAACATACGAAAATACTCTAAATACTCACGTGACTCCAGTTCGATATATGAGCGGTGGTATTCTCCTAATTGCTCTCTCTCTCTTCTTATTGCTGTCATGCACCCAATATTGTCTTTCCTTCTCTGTGTTTTGCAAAGCAAACAGGAGAAGGAGTTGTACTCATACTTAATAATAATATGAAACAATACTTAATATGAAAACACACTACATATTCTCTAGAAGGAAGCGACCACTCACACCTATGTGACGTCCCCATATCGCAGACCGCTGGATCGCTTTCTCTGTGGCCGAGCCTTCATCCTCCCAGAATCTCTTCATGAATGCACTGTGCTGTGTGGAGGTTTCTCCTCGAGATTTACTTGTCGTTTATTTC
Source organism: Meconema thalassinum (assembly GCA_946902985.2). NCBI lineage: Eukaryota > Metazoa > Arthropoda > Insecta > Orthoptera > Tettigoniidae > Meconema > Meconema thalassinum. The sequence continues at coordinate 11,757,312 of OX336390.1, read as the reverse complement.
TTGCAGGTCCCAGTTAGTTTCTTGTAGCCAGTTTATTTTGATCTGCTCTGAGTTGATTATTTTAAATACTCCTTTGGTTAGTCAGTCGCTGTCCATTCTATGGATATGGCCATAGAATGAACCTGTCAGTTAAGGAATAGGGGTCCGCTGTCCTCTTAATCTGCATTCCATTTTCTCTCGTGGGACCATACATTTTCCGGAAAATTTTCCCTTCTTGATTTTCAATTTAAAATATTTCGCACAGTCGCCATGTTCGATTGGTGAGACGGAATAAAATTTGACTAGCTGACCCGCGTGAAAAATCTCGCATGTTCACAAACCTCACTTTCCCCTATAGGTTTATAATGAGAGACTTAAGGAGAAAGGTTGTTATATTTTTATTACAACCAAATGATTATAGAACACTATTTACATTTCAGTTAGAATTCCAAGTTCTACGTTCCCTAACTTAAGAAGACAATTAATGAAAATTAGATCATCATAACACTCACCGGTTATTCGATATTTATGAAATTATACGATTTGAGTACTCATTCCTTTGATTTACTGTTTCTGAAATCCATGCTAAATGATAAAGGAAATACCTTAGAATGTTAAAATTACATGAAACAGGCGTCACAGTGGCCAAAATGTGAAGTACACAGAAATTATGGATCGTATTTTCTTACAGCAACAGTATCTGCAAATCGCACACTTCGTACATTTTTTAAAAGTAATTTTTAAAGAAATTATAGATATTTATGAAATTAGAGTGCAATTTGTCACTGCTAATGTCTATACTCTTTCATTTGAATGCTCATTTGTCGTGATCGGTCGCTTGTGAGCGCCGCAGGAGGGATCTATACTACTGAAATAATATATATGAAGGGCACGGTCGGGGTGGACCAAAATAGTACTATGACCTCACCGAGTGTCATTGAAATTGCTCTAGCCGATTAGAACTTATTAGGGACACACACACACACACACACACACACACACGGACAAAAGGTGATCTCATAAGCCTATTTTTTCATTGCTGAAAATAGGCTAAAATGGGTTATCTCTTCAGTTTGTGTTGTCCTCAAGTGAACATACTGTATTTTGTATTTGCGGCATAGAAGCCAAAATAAAGTAAAGGAAAGCACTTGAGGCACAGTTCAGTAATGGTCTCTCTCAATAAGAAGAGAAATTTCATAGATTCTGCAGGAAGAGCCCACACATATATTTCAGATTTTGGGGAATGAAGTTTCGGAACATTTGCAGAATTAGGACACAAACTTCAGAGTCACTATTTCACTGACTGAAACATTACGCATTCATGACTGTACAAGTTCAATACGGAGGACACAACACGCTCTGCGCTGGGAATGCAGAAGGCCTTGAACACGGTGATCGGTCTGTTTATCAAAGCCAGCTGATGAGTTACGACTGGCGTTCTCGTGCCAGTGAGATCATTTGTACGCTCGTGTTGTGCTGATGGGAAAATTACTTGCTCCCGTGACTACTTCCGGAGAAAACAACTCAGTGTTGCCAAGCACTGTTGGACCGAAAGAAGAATGGATTCCAGAAATATACACAGATATTGTTTCACTAGCCCTACAATAGAGACATACGTAAAATGTACGTGTATGAATAATTTAACTGCTTAGATTTCCCTATCTATCTGTCCCCACTCTACCATCTTCCAGCAGTGCTTCTACTGGTCTATGGTGGTGATGTCAATGCTTTTGTTATTAATGACAATCAGCTCTAGAGGCATAATCATGGGGCAAAGAATTGCCTGGAAACTATCCTTGAATTTAACAACATATTGGTTTCTCCATGGCAATAACAAAGAGGTGGGGAATTTGAAGTAGATATGTCACATCACTTCAGAGGGGTTATAAAAACAACCTCATAACAACCAGAGACAGTATAAGAGGCTGGAGAGATTACGTACTGCTATTTACGTCAGAGTAAACGACTTCTGTATTTGTTGTATTTAAGATGGAACTTAGCTTATTAAACCTTAAAGACCACAGAGGATTCAGTGTATATAAATAGTGTTACATACGAAATACAGTATGTATATATTTCAACCATTTAAGTAATTGGTGCCTTAACAGAAGGTTCGTAATGTACGTAAATTTAACGTATTAGGCTATTAGTATTAAGCATCAATTGAATAATGTTAGTATTGTAGGGTTAAATGAACGAAAATCAACATGAAATGTAATCAAAATAGATTGACATGTTTCCAGGCACGTGACGCTATGATGTTTCACAAACGTTGAGGTAATTTGATTGACGAAGTCTCTAGGATGTTGCACCACCAGGCAATTATCGTCGAACACAAACAGTTGTATGCAACTCGCTCATAATAGTAATTAATACACTCGCTTCGCTTGTTTTAAAAACATACTCGTGTCTTAATTATTGCCATTATAGGCTAGTTGCATAATGTACTATTATCGTAAGATGATTAGCACATTAGAATCTACACATCATCACAAGAAGAACGATACCAAACAATGTATAATTTACATTTCTATTCAATTAATACCAGATTAATTTAAACACAAAATTCATGAACTCTATTTTCTTCTTCTGTTGTTTGTGGTCCAATAGGATAATTTATACTTTGTTTGGTGTAATGTTTCTTGTAGAATGGATATCCAGGTGTCACATACGGGCGGTCCTAATCCCCTGTGCTTGTGAGGGAGTAGATCTTATACCTTGTATTCCCGGCGAGGTCACATGGCGTGATAGATGTTGTCAAACTGCGGTGCTATCTCTAGTCAGCTTTCTGTCGGAACTCGGCTCAAATATTGTATTTCTCCTGGATCAGGAGAATAAATGTGTGTCTGTTTCTCATGGATTGCCGTCAAAACTACTGCAGCGAATGACATGAACATTTGTAAGTAGAAGACACCCTTAAAATAAAACTAGGGGTAAGGGGTTAAGTGGAAGCCTTAAATCCGGCCATCACTTGACATGAAGCCGCGGGCTCAGAGATGAATACTGCTCGGGTCCAAGTTCTATGGATTTGCGGGGTGAGGGGAAAGAGCAGGGAAGGGTCAGGCGAGAAGAGAAGGGTCTGTCAACAGCCCACCGTGATATGTGGTATTCCTTTCTATTCCAATACTGCTAACATAGGGCCATTGCTCAAACCACTGTGGTGTTAGGAATGAACGAGTGAGTCACCGACCAATGTTCTGTACTATGCACGGACCGAGAAACCTCATCACTCGTCAACACCACTACTCATAGTCCCCGATGCGCATTCCTCTCAGGTCACGCAGCTTAGACCCGAGCAGTACACGCAACTTGCACGGAGACGGCTGGATATCACTCAGCACTTCCGGGATGTGTCCATCGCCAGGACCTGGGGTATTGCAATTTACCGCTCTAATAGCGATTTTAGAGTGATCTCGATTTTTCTGTCATAGAATTTTGGGCCTGGGAGTTGCCCTTTCATTCCATGAACCCGTCGAGGATAGTTGTTTGGTATAGAGCCGATGTGGAAACATTAATAGGAATTGAATGTTATTATGAAACTTGCAAGTGTTTTGTCACTGGCGGTACGTATAATGGCCTCTATCAAACGAGCGCGATGTTTCAGGTTACTCAACTGGGAAGTTTCCTCGTGTTAATGACGCGGAAGAAATCCTATGTTTCCCAGCTCATTATAACTGTGTATAACTGATCTGCAGTTACATCGTCCTCATTATCAGTGACACTCCCTGGTGGTGGCAACACTGCGGTGGTCTGTATTCTTTACCCCCACGGAGATAGCGACACAGAACTGGGTGTAGCCTGTTCTTTACTCCTTGGAGATAGCGACACAGAACTGGATATAGCTTGTTCATTACTCCTTGGAGATAGCGACACAGAACTGGGTGTAGCCTGTTCATTACTCCTTGGAGATAGCGACACAGAACTGGATTTAGCCTGTTCATTACTCCTTGGAGATAGCGACACAGAACTGGATATAGCTTGTTCATTACTCCTTGGAGATAGCGACACAGAACTGGATGTAGCCTGTTCATTACTCCTTGGAGATAGCGACACAGAACTGGGTGTAGCCTGTTCATTACTCCTTGGAGATAGCGACACAGAACTGGATATAGCTTGTTCATTACTCCTTGGAGATAGCGACACAGAACTGAATGTAGCTTGTTCATTACTCCTTGGAGATAGCGACACAGAACTGGATGTAGCCTGTTCATTACTCCCTGGAGATAGCGACACAGAACTGGATGTAGCTTGTTCATTACTCCCTGGAGATAGCGACACAGAACTGGATGTAGCCTGTTCATTACTCCTTGGAGATAGCGACACAGAACTGGATTTAGCTTGTTCATTACTCCCTGGAGATAGCGACACAGAACTGAATGTAGCTTGTTCATTACTCCCTGGAGATAGCGACACAGAACTGGATGTAGCCTGTTCTTTACTCCTTGGAGATAGCGACACAGAACTGAATGTAGCTTGTTCATTACTCCTTGGAGATAGCGACACAGAACTGGATGTTAGTCTGTTCTTTGCTCCCTGGAGATAGCGACACAGAACTGAATGTAGCCTGTTCTTTACTCCCTGGAGATAGCGACACAGAACTGGATGTAGCTTGTTCATTACTCCCTGGAGATAGCGACACAGAACTGGATGTAGCCTGTTCATTACTCCTTGGAGATAGCGACACAGAACTGGATTTAGTTTGTTCACTACTCCCTGGAGATAGCGACACAGAACTGGATGTAGCCTGTTCTTTACTCCTTGGAGATAGCGACACAGAACAGGATGTAGCCTATTCTTTACTCCCTGGAGCACGTGGTGTCCGTTATTCAGCGAGGTTTTCTATTTGGTTATGAAGTTAGGGACTATTGTTGCCAACCTTGTATATTCATTGAATTTTAGGGACTTCCCGTATGTTTTTTGGTCCTTGGTAAAATAAATGCATCATGATGGATCCAGTTTTATTCAGGGTGGACAATAAGTAGAGAAGCAACTTGTGTAACTTTATTATTAGATTTCAATTAGGTATATTATTACATTTGTGTATGTAGCTAGTTTAGGGTTGAATCACTTCAAGGTTCATTGTAATATGACTTGATGAGATGGATGGAGGGAGAGGTGTGTGAACTTTGGAGGTTATGGTACTACAATGTTAGGAATAGCAGCATAGTTCACATTTTATTAGGTGATGATGAATATAATTGTTCATTTAAGGGGCCTAACATCTAGGTTGGCCGGCCCCGTGTTGTTGGGGGTAGCGCGCCTGCCTCTCACCGGGAGGGCCCGGGTTCGATTCCTGGCTCCGTCAGGGATTTTAGAAACTGACGTGGAGGCTGGAACGGGGAGCACTCAGCCTTGTGAGGACAATATTGAATAGCTGTCTGACAGTGAGGCAGCGCCCTGGTCACGAAAACCAACACAAACGGCCGATGGGACCCGGCGCGCAGACCACGCATCACCCCAATATCTGCAGGCCAAATTGCTGGGCAGCGGTCGCTTGGTAAGCCTAGGCCCTTCATGGGCAGAAGTGCCATCTAGGTTATCGGCCACTAACGGTTTGGGTGATAGTGAAACATGAGATGTGAATGAAATCATTAACTAATACTAACTACATACTAGAAGTGGAAATGGTAAACAAATGAAGGATAATGCAAATGAAGGAAAGGAAGAAAAGAAAAGCCCTCAACGCCTCGAAGAATGAGGATTGAGGGACTTGGAAGGAAGGAGAGACATGAAAGGCGGATATGAAAGGGGAAAGAGGAGAGGACCCGACCCAAAGTCAGTGGAAAAAGGGTGAAAAACGACCCAGCTCAGGAATCCCGCGGGATCGCCATCTCCCGAAATCACCAGCCGTGAGCCCCTGAGGATGTATCAGTATCCAAGGTGCACCATAAGGCTACACACACCCTGCCTCCTTGAGGGCCTTGAGCAGAAGGCAGTAGATAACAGGAAAAGAAAAAGAAGGCTGACCCCTCGCTGAATGAGGGTATCAGTAAAGATGAGACAAGGGCCAATAATGGCGGGAAGGAAGAGACTCTCTAGGCCTCGGACACCCTAATATTGTCGGGGTTGGAAGAGCACAAGAGTTGACCAAGAGAGGTCGACAGGGAAGAAGACGGAGAGGAGCCCGGCACAAGTAAGTGGAAGCAATGCCAGACTCAGCTGGGATCCTGTGGTCGCCAACCCACGTCCCACTAGATGTGAGCCCCTGGGGGAGGGATTCTTTTTATTGGGGGGGAAAATGACTTGCTGTATCACCCCTTAAAACCTCAATAACCATCTAACACATTTTATTATTAAGTAAAGTTGGGACTTGACTCCACTGTACTCCCACTTAAAAAAATAGCAAATAGAAGCGCGACTGATCCATCTAAATTAGCAATGCTACCAACATTGTGGAGCAAAGCTAGTGAACACAACTTAATTTCCGCAGGCGCGTTGCCTCCTAACATTACAGATTCTGTGATTTTTCGTAGATAAGAAGTGTTAGACAGAAGCTACTGACCCATGCTTCAGAAAGAGGAGCCCTTGCAAGGTAGGATTGAGACGTCAAGACTGAGGTGGTATGGACACTTAAAGAGAATGGATGAGAAGAGGATACATGAGATGCAGATGCAGAAGAAACGACCAAGGGGATGACCAAGAGATAGATGGAGGAATGTGTCAAGAAGAGAGGCGAGGCTTATGTTCCAAACAGGCCTGGAAACTGTACAACATGATGATGACTCGTAAATACACAAATCCGTTGTTTAATACAATCAATAATGATTTAATAATAATAATAATAATAATAATTATAATAATAATATCGTATGGCCTCGGATGCCGGGTGCAAGCTTTGTTATTTGACACCCAGAGGGCAGCTTGCATGTGTAATTTTGTTGTTCCTTGGAGCGCTATGAAAGTGAAAGAGGTTAGATATCTAAGCTCCTTGATAGTATAGCGCTTTCTAGTAGAGAAAGGAGGAACTCTTTTGTGTTAGCGAAAAATCACGAAATTAATTTTGCCATTATGAACACGGCCTACTGAATTCAAATGGGTTCTTTAACATGCCAACAACGTATAGCATGCGTGCCGTGATTTTTGTCGCCGTTCAAAAATCACTTACAACGGCCAGGAGCGAACCTGCGAGCTTAGGGTTGGTAGTCCAACACGATGACCACTCACCCACCGTGGCAAAGAATCAATAATAATCTTCACAGCTCACAATAAACCAACGCATCACATCCAGGGTTGTTTGTTTGGAATACTGAAGTCAAGGACATAACCCTCGAGTCGTAGGAGTTATCTTTGTGACCGCGCCCCAATCAGCATAGGCTGTGTGAGCTGTTGTATTGGTATTACTGCTCGAGTCTAAGCTGCGTCAACCTGAGAGGAATGTGCATCGCGGACTATGAGAAATGGTGTTGACGAGTGATGAGGTTTCTCGGTCCGTGCATAGTACCGAACCAAATATATTGGTCGGTGACTCACTGACTTATTCGTAACACCACACTGGTTTCAGAGAAGACCCTATGTTAGCAGTATTGCAATAGACGAGAATGTCAGGTAACACGGCGGGCTGTCGACAGGCTTCTCAATTCTCGCCTGCTCCTACCCTGCCTCTGCCCTTCATCCCGCAAGTTCACACAGCTTGGAACCGAGCAGTACTCTTTCACCAATTGATTGCCGGCGGTCGAGATGGGAACTATTCCTTGTTAACTTGTGTCACACGTCAGCCTGCTTCGTTGACAGGTACAGTTACGCTAGTAGGATATGACTCACTTCCGGTAGCCTCAGTTATCGCTTGACTGTCCGTGGTGGCATGAGCTCCTGTGACGCGCAATGCTGCTTGTCTTATGTGCAGAATGAACTCTTGTCATCGCTGTGTTCCCCGCTTCGTCCCGCGGGGCAGCTGCTACAATCAACAACAAACACTGGTGCAGCCAGGCTCAGCGGCGGCAATCAAACCTTAAATGGGTAATAAGCTGCATATGCGGGTTAGAGCACAAGACATGGGAAGGCATTTACCATCAGAACAAGTCAAGCGTGCAGTAACCCTCTTGCAGGAAGGGCGCACTCAGCGTTACGTGGCAGAGCAGCTTAGTGTCTCAGGTGATGGCAGCAATATCAAGAGCTACACACTGTCAAACGACGACATGGTTCAGAGGGAAAACGGAAAACAACGCCAGCTGAGGACCGATTTCTTCGTTTACAGGCCCTCCGAAATCGACGCAGTACAGCCAGGAACCTACGAGGTGAGCTAATTAATGCACATGGGACCAGGGCCGGATTTACCCAAAGTTACGCTATAGGCACCTCTCCATTGAGCGCCCCTCCTCACTTGAGCACAACCCCCCCCCCCCCCCCCATTTTTATGATAAGGCATAGCCACTCGCATGCGGTGCCTTAAGGTTCGAAAAAAGGAATAAACAGATAATATATAGCTGACAGCATAATTTTATGCTTGAATTTTCACGCAGGGAAAACATAGTCAATTCAATCAATTCAATAAAAAAAACAGCTTGGAGTAAAACTACATGAAGCAGTTTAACTTTTATGCAACCAAAACACTTTATGAATACCCTTTCCAAAAATAATATCCAGCCTTAATTCATACAACAAAAATGAAGAGTAGCTTCACAAATAAAAACATAATTTACTGCTGTAACTGAATGAACTGCGGTAGCACGAACTATATTTTAAAACAATAGTAGAGCACACACTAATTTTAAAACGCATGAAGAGCAGTGGTACGAACGACATTTTAAATTGAACAAAGCGCCACTAAAATACAAATAACGCCAACTGAATATCTTCCTGCAATATCTTTTAGAGAAATTAAAGTGCAGATTAAAAACATGAATGAAGACATAACGGGGCCTGCCTCAAGCACAACGAGAACTACTTCAAAAGTTTCCTTCTTGCCTTTTTTTCGGCAAATTCATTAATTATGGCACCGCAGTTCAAGTTTATCGTCATATCTTTTTCAATCGCTAGGAGTGCAATAGAGTTTAACCTTTCTTCTTTAATGACTGACCACAAATAGTTCTTGACGCGATTCAGTACCGAAAATGATCTTTCTCCAGAACAATTGGTCACGGGAATGGTGAGAAGTATCCGTAAAGCAATGTTTACGTTCGGGTACATATCGTGTAAATCTTTTTCATGAAGGAAAGGGCTGAGCTCAGAGGCTGACCTACCTTTAAAATCTGCAAATTTTTAATGTTCCTTTAAATGAATGCACTCGTCAGCTAGTGCACTTTGTAAGTCATCCACATACATTTCTGAGAGATCGTCAGCGAATTTTTTTTATCATTGGTCCATCTAGGTCTAACAGGTTTTCTAGAAAATAAAATCTCTTATAGAGGACTTTGTAAGCCTCACTTCGCCTCTTAAGCTCAGCACTTAGTACATCCAGAATTACATAAAATACATTGACGCGAACATTTTCTGAGCCCTCTGACGGTACATATTCTCCTTGCTTTGTCTCATCATTCCTAGTCTTTCGTTCCGGTCTTCTCTTTAGGTCGTAGGAATATTGAGCAATACTGCTTAATTCTTTGGCTTCTTTCTCATAGACATCGACATTATCTCTTAAACTTTGCACAAATTCCGCTAACGAAGCGTAACATTCTACCACAGTGCTCAAATTAGTGCTAACTTTTTGGAGCTTCTGGCTGACAGAATTAAATCTTTTTAGAATGGTACTCCAAAAAACAACTAGGAAAGCAGTTTATAATTGTAGGATATTGCTTAAGATGCCTTTGGCTTCACTTCGAGTGTTTGCCTTTTGATTTCTGTCTTCGTGAATACTCTCAAGAGCTGCCACGACGCCACACCAGCCTTCCCTCAGAGCGTGACAAGCGTCATATCATGCTGACCACCGAGTCACTGACGGGCTTGCGCGCGATCAAGTTCTTTAAAATTTTCCATCGGTAGGTCGAAGCAGTAAAAAAGTTGTACAGTTCTTCAGCTGTTAAAAAAAATACCCTACAGATTCTGAACAAGATTCAGCGGCATGAGTTCCAACCAAATTTAGTGAATGGGGTGAGCATGGTGCATAGAGAGCTAAGGGATTCAAGGCTTGCAACCCGGAATATTCGGCGGATAAATTACTTGCGTTATCGTAAGATTGGCCTCGAATATCCTACACTTTCAAATCTAGATCTTCCAACTAAGCCTTTGCTGCATCAAAAAGCTGCTCTGAATTGTGCCCGATGCTCGCCATAAATCCTAGAAACCTTTATTTTGGTTCACCATTGGCTGTAACATTTTTTTTTGTCCGCTGAGGCAAATTTGAAATTTTTGTTGCTTTCTCCCCGTAAGGTGTCATTTGAATTAAATGTAGGCCTAGAATTTTCATTCTCTTTTTCATCAATTATGGCTTGTTGGAGCTGAAAAGGAAAATCCCGTATTAATTAGAGCACTTCAAACATAGTAAATTTAAAAAGAACAACTTTTCATATACTCTGCAGGCACGGAACGGTTTCGAGGCCAGTCTGAGTTTTTACGTATGTCACATTGTGCAACAGTGTATCAAGGAATCGCCTATTGGGAAAGGCCTACTTTGCGTAAAGTAATTCGTGGACGGTAGCTTACCTCAAGTTGCTGAACTCCATCGCAGTCAATGTCGTGAACCACAGAGCAAGAATTGTTATTGTTATCCGAAATTGTCGATGGAGGTGTAGGATTCACACGCGCACTAAACATCTCATTTATTTTCCGACATTTTGATAGTGTAACCTCGGCTTTCTTATCTTCTTCAGCTTTGCGGACACGGTTTTGGTAACCAGACAACTTTTTGCTGCCCATAGTTTAAAACATTTACTTGCAGATCACATCACAACACAACAAAACAACACAACGCATGCTCGAACTCGCACACAGCACAGGCAAGAGGGGTGGGGCGTGGGGCACTTCGATGCTACTACAATGCAAGCAAACCCAGCTACCGCAACAACAGCGCGCGCAGCACAGCTCCGCTTGCCCGCCTCCCCGTCCCTCTCACACTTGTCGGGACGTAAGGGCGTCGAGCGGCCTAACGAAGAGCGAAGTGGAAGGGCATGCGACAAAGATACGATATTATTTCTAAATGTCTCTGCTCATTTCTCAATATTTATTTTAGCATATATACTCCTATAATCCTAACTTAGCACATTTAAAGCCGTAGCAAAGAAGGCGCCTCCAGTAAAGATCATTGCCGATTGCCTAACCGAAGAGGCGCCTTGCGGCGCCCCTTGGACTGCGGCGCCCCTAGGCACGTGCCTATTTTGCCTTACGGTAAATCCGGCCCTGCATGGGACTGTCGTCAGTACACAGACAGTCCGTAATAGACTAAGGGAGGGTCAGCTCAATTCCCGGAGACCACTTATCACCGAAGATGCCGTCTGCAGTTTGCACAACAGCATGTCAACTGGCAGCTCCGACACTGGACGACAGTATTCTTTGCCAATGAATCCAGATTTCAGGTTTCTAGGTCAGACGGTCGTATTCGAGTCTGACGACGTCAAGGCGAACGACAGTTGCCTTGCAACGTTGAGGAAACAGTCGTTTATAGTGCCGGATCAGTGATGGTTTGGGGAGGACTTTCTTTCAACCATAAATGTGACCTCGTAGTCATTCAGGTGCGATTGACAGCTGGGAGAACCATGTACTTCCCATCGCAGACAACATTGGGCAACATTTCACATTAATGCATGATGGAGCCACTGCACATTTTGATAGGGCCACCACGGACATCTTTGCAGCTGCTGGACTTCAAGTAATACACTGGCCGCAAGAATCCCCGACCTCGGCATCTATGGGATCAACTTGGTAGGTGTATCCAGAATCACCCACAGCAACCCCGCACACTCCAGGAGCTGACAGAAGCTTTACTGGAAGAGTGGGGAGCCATCCGGAGGTTTATCAGAAGCATCCCACGCCGGTGTGCTGCTGTGATACGAGCCAGAGATGGGAACACACAGTACTGAAAAGTGTTATGTGTAAGTTTCAGTTTGTTTTCAGTTGCATTCAAGTGCCGTGATTTTCGGTTTTGGACCACTGTTTCTGTTTGGTACAATCAAGCGTAACCGCGTGGGTATTTTTTGTTCATTTTTAGTTTCTGTACAAATAAAGGAAATGTTTAGGATCTGTATAATCTACGTCTGCAAAATGAAGGCACACACATTATTACAGACCACCAGAAGTTTGATGCGTATTTTTTGAAAGCAGTGTATGTTCGTGATAACTCACGTTTTTGAGTTCACTTTCATTGCATAAGTTGGCAGTCATAGTCGCCAAAACCTTCCTAGATCCTTCGATCACTTATATTCTTCCATGTACAGTCAGTTGTTGCATCTTGGTGGCGTTGGAATAGGCTATACTGCGTGCGCGCGGCATTATTACGCAAACACTACGTCATCACCTTCTCATCTACGAAACGTATAACCAGGTAAAGAGTGGTGGCGACACACGTGCATAAAGAGGAGCCTGCCGTGGTTGTTATTGTTTTATTTCCGGTTCTAATCTTCAGCCGATGAATATTTATGAGATCTAATATTAGCTGAGCAAGGAAGGCCAAGTCCTCGTAGACCTTGACCCGAAGAAAGAAAGGGGGGCAGCGGAAGGAAATGCACGTTGCTGCCCGCGCCAATAGCGGCGGAGGAGAGGGGGGAGGGCCCGGTACCTAAAAAATCCATTGCTGTGGCTAAAGGGACTTCAAAATGTCTTTAAATCCTTAAATGGAACTTTAATTATGTGTTCTCGCTAAAAGCCTCTAGAGCAATAGTTCTCAACCCTTTTTTTAGCCTATTTTCATTTACGAAAAAAGAAATAGGCTTACGAGATCACCTTTTGTTTGTCCGCGCGTGTGTGTGTATATGTGTGTGTCCCCCCTTAATAACTTCTAAACGGCTGGAGCGTTTTCAATGAATCTCGGTGAGGTCAGAGCATCATTTCGGCCGACCCCGACCATGCCCTTCAAATTTTATTACGTGTCACCAATCCAACATGGTGCCTGTGCGAAATATTTCACGAGCATTCTATATCTCCGAAACTATCACTGATATCACCCTGAAATTGTGTACGGTGATAAAGGGCACTACAAGAAGTTCACATATGAGACTCGAAAGCCTGTTAACTACAAAACGAAAATGGCGGCCAACCGAATTTGAAACCTTTAAATAGACTTTTCTCGCGATTTAACCATCTGAGCGCAGTGAAATATGGTACAGTAAATATTTATACATATTGTAATACACTGGTATCTAATTTAGTCCAATTGTTTACATAGCCTCAAGATGGCGGCTGTGCGAAATGTTAAAATTAATTTTTATTTCTTGTGTATTAGTCATGCGATCGAAGTGAAAGTTTGAACATGACGAATAGAATGCATTAGTGTTATCACTGACCGGGTTCATGCGCACCCCGCTCTTGCCCAGCGTTAGCGGCGCAGACCCCCAACGCTACATAGTCAGCTGTTCCAAAATGGAATACGGTGCGTCCTACGTAAACCTGTTCACGAAGGCCGCAGTTACGCCGATTACAACAAATTGTTGGTTTAGACTTATGAATAATACTGTCAAAAGATTATTAATATTCTCAGTCCCAATGTAGAAATATCTTTTAAAATCCTCCGTTATCGCACATGGATCCGACAGCTCCACGGTTCGTTTTAGCTTTAATATCAAGCCAACAGTTCAAGTTATGATCTTATCGTCTTGAGACATCTTACACTATACCTTAGTAAGCATTTTCCTGGAGTTGTGAAATGACGAGCCTAAAAAAGAACTCCACGCGTGTAACTTTTGTCAGATGTCATGTGGGATTGATAGTACCAGCGTGGCCAATGATGTAACATTCTGTCAATGAGTTGCAGGTGTGCTGTTATAGCGGTTATTTGGTTTGGTTCGCTGCCTTAGTGAATATCAGTAAAGAGATTACGGCTTACTAAAACTTAAGGAAGTATCTGAAGTGTGTCGCCTTGTGGTGAAAGATAACGAATCGCTAGTCAATAACTTAAAAAAAAATGGTGACTCTGATACTGAGGAAAAAGTTGGAACAAGATCCGGAGACTCGGATACTGACCATGATATTGATCATGAGGAAGGTAACGAAAATGAAGAATTGGATGGCAGTTTATTTTATTGGCAGATAGGACATTATTATTATTGCTTACCACGGTGGGTGAGTGGTTATCGTGTTGGGCTGCCAACCTCAAGCTTGCAGGTTCGCTCTTGGCCGTGGTAATTGATTTTTGAGAGGGGACAAAAATCCTGATACGCATGTCATACGATGTTGGCATGTTAAAGAACCCATTCGAACTCAGTAGGCTCTGTCAAGTGTGGGGGCTGGAACAGTGGTTTCCCACTTCTACTCCAGGCAAATGCTGGAACGAATCGTAACTTAATGCCACGGCCGCTTCCTTTCCCATCCTTAGCTGAATGGTTTCCTACTGGGCGCCTTCGTGACTTTACATCAGTGGGTAGATATTTCGATAAATTTGGGAAAATGTGAGGTAGGCCAACTGATCCTGGTTTTAGTTTCCACTTCACACGAGGAAGTTCCACGTTCTCACAATTCACTACGAAACAGTCCACCTTTATAATTAAATCTTCCGAAAAATGCACGTCACATATTCTACATTTGATCGACAATCGCTTATCTTTCCAAGCGTTAAAAATCCCTCAGCATGCCTTCCTTTGGAGGGGAAGTAACACCGGTGGACTCATGCTATAGATTTATGGCATGTAGAAGAACCTACCACTGCAATTGGTAGTGTGTAGCCAAAATTTTAGATGACGTCGCAGTTCCGCCTCTTAACCCTTCATAGGGCAGACAATTTTTAAGAAAAAAAATATTTCATTTATATTTATAAAGTTTCATTTTAACTCCAATTTTGATTTAAGTTATTATAATATTAATTTAATTATATTCATTTTAGTTATTCTTCAATATTAATAATTTTATTTATAAACTTTTTTAGAAATTATTTTCATTCATTTTTATAAATTTTAATTTCATAATACTATAATCTGATTTTTTTTCTTATTTTATATTGTAATTTAATTTTTGTATTGAACCACACGTGGGTCACGTGGGACTGACATTTCTGTATTGTTTTTTGTTTATTTGTAATATTTTTAAATTTTTAGTTAAAATGTAATCCACTGCGATAGTTCAAGGAGTCATAAAAATATTTTTTTGCTTTTCATAAAATTTATTGTAATTACTAAGGCTCGGATTCGAGCATATGTGTATATTTTTTCCTTAATAGTACACATTGAAAGAAGCCTTTCGGTGGTATTTTCACCTCTCTGGGACCAACAGAATTGAAATTTATCGAGCATATAAATGCATAAAACCGCGGTTTTCAGAATAGAAGCATATAACTGGATATTCTTGTGGTTTTCGTCTAAATAGTTTGTTTTTCTTCGAATTCCCCCCTGAATTCGGGACTTGACTATCCTTAAGGTTCGAAAACAGAAATAATTATTGAAAAGCCTATCTGGTACTGTCCCCGTTTACCCGGATAGTAGGCTGTCAGATATCCGCCCCCTCAATCGGATTGCCAACAATCAATCGCACCGGCTCAGCTACATCAATGAAAATGGCACTGACAGATACTATCGAGATATGAGCACAGAAGTTAACAGGAAATCATTGTGGAACACACCAAAATAGACGGGGGTTCATACTTACCGTTACTTACCTCTTAAAAATTATCTCGGGGATTGAGTTGACAACAGGATCACCAAAGTCTGTTCGCACAATAACCTCCACCATGACATTTAAAAATGAACCAGAACGAAGACGAGAACTTTGAACTGTACAAAAGCTTTATTTCAAATAAAGGGTATGATTTTAATAATACAACAAAATAAACGTGGCTATCAGTAGCCCATGTCAATCTGACTACGTCCTCCTGTAGGACTTGCAAAGTTATCATACAACATGATATAGAACATATTAGCTCCCACGAGCTCCAAATAACGTAATATTCATAACACAATTGGATTGGAAAAGGACGTCAGGACGAGACATATATAGAGCATTTGGTTTCCTTTAATAAACATGACACTTGTATTTATAGGCGCAAGGCCAGAGTGGACGACCTCACCCGCTGATAACCAGTTGTTGGGACAGCTGCGAGCTACCCTTCAACATGTCGCACACTTGTCAAATGGGCTCCCCTTCTCATGCCACATTACGTAAGAATCCAGCTCTCAAAGCTTTAAATGTCTGCAAGACAACTCAAATATATATTTACGCAATTCTTTCAAATACTTTACTCACATCCTACTGGATTATTATGACAATCCTTAAACTTGTTAAGTTCTCATCCAAATGTTTAATAAGCTCTTAAATGTTTATAACAAAATCACATAAATTATTTATAACAATTAGAAATTGTTTATAATATTATCGAAGATAATAACAAAAATTTTAAACACGCCTTTAACATCACTTTCGTTCCACATTATTGTCAAAGATATTTACAGCAATTATTTACAATATTAACATTTAAATTATTTAAATTATTAATTTTAAGAAATACATTAACCACATGTTCATCCGGTTGGTAATTTCATAATCGTGTGAATATAATCGACCAATGAAGGTTAGTTATACATATTTATGTCACAATCTGGTTTAATAAAGGTTTTAATAATTATTTGTGACGGTAATCTTCATTCAAAATCTTATCTCAAATTCTTTCAAAACTCTTGTTAATTATAACAGTAAATTCACTTGATTAATTTTCAACGAACTCCAGCGGAAAATACTTCGCTAACAAACTAATGCACAAACTGCATTAAAATTTAGGCCCAAAATTCATCATATATTAATCTATATGGCATCAAAAACTTCCACAGAACTTACAAAAACCTCCACTAATAAATTCTTTATCATTAATTCCTGTGGGAACCTCCTTCATATTCAAGGGCATTATACATCAGCGACTTTCAACACGTGCGCTGCACTAGCGATTATACATTCATAGTTCCACTTAAAAATTCTTATAATCATTAATTGTTTCAAAACTGTTGTCATTTAACCTTCGTGGATTTCATTCATGAATCGAAATGAAGTCAAAATTTGCCAATCACAAACAAATTTAATAGTGAATACGCTTATATACGCCTGTCTGGTCTATCAAAATTTAAGATTAACATCTTCAAAGAATTGTAGTATAAAAATACTATCATCAAATAAAGTGCGACTAAACTGTAAAATAGTCGAATAGAATCCAATCAGACTGGGGAATGCAAACATCATTATATAAATCTCTAATTGAGAAAAACTCCTAACAAAAGTTCACGAATTTAATGCATTCAATAATTCATTATTAAAGTTCATCTTTCACAAAAGTGTCTATGATGCAATGGTCGTTCATAACTGACGATAAATGTCTGTGTTGCAATCAGTTCAAATAACGACTAGTATTTCCAAGATCGTCGACAACGTAATGGATTTTAACGCTCTAAAATCATTTAAATGTTCTTCCTTCTTGATGATGACAGAAAATTGGTCAAAGTAATTAAACTGGGGTAGAATTACTTTAATAAAGTGACACGCTGTCTGAATTTAAATCTGCCATAAAAATCATTAACTTACAGTCAAATCATGACTACAAAATTAAGCAAATTACTGAAAATTTAAATGTCAGTCTCAACTGATCCAAAATCATTTAACTATGCCCATGACATAACAATGTCTTAATAAATCGTCGAAAAAGGCATAACTCATCAAGATGTACTGAGAATAGGAATCTCAAACAAGAAAATAGGGCAAAATACATGAAGATAAAAATATGGGAAAAATAGTTGCTCAAACATTGCTAAGACACTCAAATACAATAAACGTTCACGACTACCTTATCTGCCGATTGACGTTCCAGAGGAAAATTCCCCAAAGAAGACTGCTGATGGATCCATTTCACCAAGTTAAAGCTGAGCTCCATCCTCGAAACAGGAAATAGCACCCTCGGAGAATCGAACTGCTTCCTTCTCCGGAAATCGCACTGCTCCTCGAAGACGAAAAGACATCCTTCCGGCAATAATCTTCTTTGTGAGTCGGGATAACCCTGACCTCTCTTGAAAAAATCCCTGAAGTTCCAGCAGACAATCGCCATGAAGTTTTTGTAGAAATTTCCGAAGAAATATTCATATTCAATGAGTATGTAATAGATTCCATTGCTGTTGGATAGTATTCAGCCTTTAATCACGAAACATGGGTGTAGATGTTTGTTCACCACATGTTCGCTTGTGTGGAATAGCAATTAGCGAAGTTCCTTGTTGCTATCTTACTCCGTTGAAATATGTCCCAATCGCATTAAGTCCTTTAGCCTTCCATTTTCTCTTCGGTTGTAGTAATAGAAGAACAAACTGCCATATTAAATTGCTCCATTATACTGTAGCGTTGCGTAACAAAAGCAATCAGAAGTCTCCCTATTTCACTAGCCGTGTCAGCCGTGGCGTAGGATCTGGCGATACAATAGTGCTTCTCAGGTGGCGAGATAATCACTTTTGTCAGTCGTGTAAAACTGCCAATATCTTCTAAAATAATTACTCGAAATTGTTCAGCTTTTCTATATTACTTCATGTAGCACTGCACAATAGTATTAGCTTATCGACGACCGCTAACTGTTCACAGCTAATCTTGTAGATGCGTTCTAAGGTCCGTTTTAACTTCACCTAGTTTTACTTGAATCTCGTATAATGCAGTGGCTTCACCACGCGTTATAAAGACGACTCTTTCTACTCGTTTCACTCGATGTCTCACCAAAATGACTGTATAAGAAAAGAACTTTCACAATTAGACTTCGATGATCTGAGAATGAGATCTGAGAATGATCGGAGAATGAGACTCCTCTCTTCTGCGCAAGGCCTTTTATGAACTTCCTAAGGGGCGTATCCATCCCTTCCATAGCGTGATACTGCGTCATCGCTAAAAGTTCCAACTTCGTTAATACATGACGGATTTTCAAAATTCAAAAACTGAAAATAAATTTCACCAAAATTCAAAATCAATGCCTCTACTGCAAATGGATTTCCACAATTCTGCATTCCAAAAAGCATTAAAAATCCCATAGTTTCAGCAATCTCCGTCTTCCTTTAAACTATCGTTCATTGGTTCAAGCCTCCCCTCCAATGGCATAATTTCTTCCTCAGCAGAATTCCACGTTTCCTGCGACTGCGTCGTACATCTCGGAACATTCTCGAATAAATGCTGACGTCACTGAGAATCTCAGCTCAAGTAGCCTGCTGGCATCACGTTTGCGTCATCCGTGCTTACGTCATGACTACCCACGTCATAACTATGACAGCCATAACTTTCATTATAATTTCCAATATAGCCACCGTGGTCTCTATATAATTCAATTACGGGGGCAGTACGAATAATAGAATCGCAGGTTTTTAACCTTTAGTGAGGTCGTTCTCGTCATTGAAACTTTTATTGATTGATTTAAGAAAATCATTCAAAACTGAAAACATAGAAAACATTCTTGTTGTACAGACCAATGCAGATCTACTTCATTGACTCGCCTAATTCCGATCATTTTGTAAATGAACTCTTAAACTGTAACTTTTATAAGAAAACGTCTCTTATATATACTTGAAAAACTTGAATGCGAGTATATTGCAGTGTATCATAAATATAATTAGAAAATAAAGCTCGTATATAAAGGTATGTTTTTTTTTGGTTTCAATTTCCTTTCTATAGTTTTTAAGGGTGTTTTCATGTTCTGCATATTTAACAGCAAATAATGGTTTTTTCGAGCATATCTATCGAGCATAAAACACATGGTTTTCGAGCATATCTGCAGATTTTATCGAGCATATCGATCCGAGCCCTAATAATTACGCTGAAAGATTGAATCCTTGATAATATAATGTCTCCTTATGATTGGTGGGTAATATCCTATAACAACAATAACAACTAACTACACACATCAAAAAAAGTTTTGCATCACCTCGGTTCCAAGAGTTCCGGAACCTTTAAATACAAAGGGAATAGAGATCAACACAAACAACATTTCAGCTCGTTTTATTGCTCATGAGACCCACACATTGCATGTTGTACCATCATACAGCTAGACTTTCAGCATTTGTGGTCCAGATTGCAGTACACACCACTACCTCTAATACCCAGTAGCACGTCCTCTTGCATTGATGCATGCCTGTATTCGTCGTGGCATACTATCCACAAGTTCATCAAGACACTGTTGGTCCAAATTGTCCCACTCCTCAACGACAATTCGGCGTAAATCTCTCAGAGTGGTTGGTGGGTCAAGACGTCCATAAACAGCCCTTTTCAACATATCCCAGGCATGTTCGATAGGGTTCATGTCTGGCGAACATGCTGGCCACTGTAGTCGAGCGATGTCGTTATCTTGAAGGAACGCATTCACAAGATGTGCACGATGAGGTCGAGAATTGTCGTCCATGAAGACAAATGCCTCTCCAATATTCTGCCGATATGGTTGCACTATGGGTCGGAGGATGTCATTCAGGTATCGTAAAGCCGTTTCGGAGCCTTCCATGACCACCAGTGGCGTACGTCGGCCCCACATAATGCCACCCCAAAACATCAGGGAACCACCACCTTGCTGCACTCGCTGGACAGTGTGTCTAAGACGTTCAGCCTGACCAGGGTGCCTCCAAACACGTCTCCGACGATTGTCTGGTTGAAGGCATATGCGACACTCATCGGTGAAGAGAACGTGATGCCAATTCTGTGGGGTCCATTCAGCATGTTGTTGGGCCCATCTGTACCGCGCTGCATGGTGTCGGGGTTGCAAAGCTGGACCTCGCCATGGACGTCGGGAGTGAAGTTGCGCATCATGCAGCCTATTGCGCACAGTTTGAGTTGAAACACGACGTCCTGTGGCTGAACGAAACGCATTATTCAACATGGTGGCATTGCTGTCAGGGTTCCTCCGAGCGGCAATCCGTAAGTAGCGGTCATCCACTACAGTAGTAGCCCTTGGGCGGCCTGAGCGAGGCCTGTCATCGACAGTTCCTGTATCTCTGTACCTCCTCCATGTCCGAACAACATCGCTTTGGTTCACTCTGAGACGCCTGGAAACTTCCCTTGTTGAGAGCCCTTCTTGACACAAAGTAACAATGCGGACGCGATCGAACTGCGGTATTGACCTTCTAGGCATGGTAGAACTACAGACAACATGAGCAGCGTACCTTCGTCCTGGTGGAATGACTGGAACTGATCGGCTGTCGTACCCCCTTCGTCTAATAGGCCCTGCTCATGCATGGTTGTTTACATCTTTGAGCAGTTTTAGTGACATCTATGAACAGTCAAAGGGACTGTATCTTTGATACAATATACACAGTCAACGTCTATATGCCGGAGATCTGGGAACCGAGGTGATGCAAAACTTTTTTTGATGTGTGTACATTCTAGGTTATATTTCGCTGGTTAAAAACGCTTTATCAAGTTTCAACGTTCGCCGCTAGGTGTCCCTGACAGTGGCATCTGGTAGCCAAACTTGAAACTACTTGAAATTGAACTTGTTGGGGCGTTCAAATGAAATGCCCTGCTATGGCCAATGCCTGCAATTCAAATACAACAATAAACGTAGATTGAATAGCTAAGTGTAATGGATCCGATGATGATCGCTCGATGATCGAAACTGCTCATCCAAGTGTATTTATTAATCTCATGTAATTGTAGGGGACCTCCCACCACAATCGGGTTCACTGACTGAAAAACATTACATTTCGATTACTAAGGCAAGACTGAACAAGTAGTTCCGTGAAGAACTATACAGCCTATTTTCATATATATTACTTATGTTAATAGCCTCTATCAACATACAAAAATTCTGATTTATTGCTGTGAAAGATTCGTACAACTTGAGAATCGTCTAAATATTTCTGATGGTCTCCATGTTGGATTTTGATATATGTAGTCCATAGTGTTACGGCATATAGTCTACTATTTGATGACGATTTTTGCGTAGGTTCATTATTCAAACGTTCACTTAATTTTAAAATTGCGCACAGCCGTCATCCTTAGGTTATGTGAACAATTGAACTAAATTAGATGCCAAAATCGCGATAAAAGTCTATTTAGAAGGTTCAACTTCCCTTGGTCGTGATGTTAATTTTGTATTTTACAGGTTTTTGAAAGTCTCTTAGGTGAAGGTCTCGTAGTGCCCTTTATCACCGTACAAAATGTCAGGGTGATATCATTAATAGTTTTGGAGATATAGAATGCCGGTGAAATATTTCACATAGCCGCCATGTTGGATTGGTGAGACGTAAAAAAAATGTAAGGGCATGGTCAGGGTCAGCCGAAAGAGTAATTTGGCATTACAGAGCTTCATTGAAATCGCTCCAGCCGTTTAGAAGTTATTAGGGACACACACACACACACACACACACACACGCGCGGACAAAAGGTGATCTCATAAGCCTATTTTTTCAGAAATGAAAATAGGCTAAATATCAGGAAGTTTCATTTAACCTACTATATTATACATCTCTAGATGCGGTTGGGATCGAGCCTGAGGCTGAGGTCACGTGATGCAGGTGAAGCGAAAGTCAGCTCACTAACAAATGTGTCAAGTGCTAGGTAAACCAACTCGTGATGTAACGCGATGAGTTGTCAGAGCGGTCTGGATGGATTACTTTCCCTAGGTGCTAGTTCCATCTGCAGTCTCAAGTTGTACACGGGTGTGGCAACCTAACCACATCAGTGTTCGCCGCTAATTCATGATGACGACAATAATTGTTTTTTCAAGGGGTTATCGGCCGCTAATGGTTTAAGTGATAGTGAAAGATGTGATGAGGATCACAACTTTAACTAAAACTAACAGACTTACATCATACTAGGAGAAGAAATGGTAAACAAATAAAGGACAGGAAGATAAGAAATGCCATCAACCCTCGAAGAATGAGGATTGAGGGATTTGGAAGGAAGGAGAGCCATGAAAGGCAGTTTGTAAAGGGGGAAAGCGGAGAGGGCCCTCCCCAAAGTCAGTGGAAAAAACGGACCCAGCTCAGGAATCCCTCACCAGCCGTGAGCCCCTGAGGGTGTAGCACAATCCAGGGTGCACCTTAAGTGGTGGGGCTACGGACACCCTGCCCCCTTTTAAGGGCCTTGAGCAGAAGGCAGGAGATAACATGAAAAGAAAAAGAAGGCTGACCCCTCGCAGAATGAGGGTATCAGGAAAGATGAGACAAGGACCAATTAAGGTGGGAAAGGAAGAGACTCCCTAGGCCTCGGATACTTTAATACCGTCGGGGTCGGAAGAGAACAAGAGTTGACAAAGAGAGGTCTACAGGAAAGAAGACAGAGAGGAGCCCGGCGTAAGTAATTGGAAGCAATGCCGGACTCAGCTGGGGTCCCGTGGGGGAAGGGGGTGGGGAGGGCGCTAATTGAGGTAACGTGGTTGGGAATTAATTAAATCAATGATTTCCAGTCGAATATATTCTGTGAAATAATTGCTTTTATTTAAATAATTATGTATGTCGTACACCACTCGTACAAAATAAGGCGGGAATGGAAGAGACTCACTAGGCCTCGGATACTCTAATACTGTCCGAGTCGGAAGAGAACTAGAGTTGACCAAGATAGGTCGGCAAAGAAGACAGATATGCGCCCGGCACAAGTAAGTGTACTCAGCTGGGGTCGACAGATTTAATTTAGTCCCCACCTCTTTTCTTTCTTAGGGATTGGCTTTTTAATATTTTAA
The DNA here is from genome assembly GCA_946902985.2 of Meconema thalassinum. NCBI lineage: Eukaryota > Metazoa > Arthropoda > Insecta > Orthoptera > Tettigoniidae > Meconema > Meconema thalassinum. The sequence continues at coordinate 11,733,653 of OX336390.1, read as the reverse complement.
TGTTTAATTGTTTAATAAAAAAATAAATAAGATACAAGCGCTTTAACGTTAAATGCGTAGATTCGTGTGATGTTGGTTCGTAAAAGATCTCTGGTAGCACATTTGCTGAATGTCCCACAAGGTAGTTAGACTCGGACGAAAATAAAACCTTCCAGTCTAATAATAATAATAATATTAATAATATCGTATGGCCTCGGGTGCCGGGTGCAAGCTTAGTTATTTGACACCTAGACGGTAGCTTGCATGTCGAATTTTGTTGTTCCCTGGAGCGCTATGGAAGTCAAGGAGGTTAGATATACAAGGTCCTTGACACTAAAGCCCTTTCTAGTAGGGAAAGGAGGAACTTTGTTTTGGTGGAAAATCCCGAGATTAATTTTGCCATTATGAACACGGCCCACTGAATTCAAATGGGTTCTTTAACATGCCAACAGCGTATGACATGCGTGTCGTAATTTTTGTCGCCTCTCAAAAATTCATTTACCATGGACAGGAGCGAACCTGCAAGCTTGAGGTTAGTAGTCCGACACGATAACCACTCACCCACCGTGGGTAAGTTTAATGCATTGAATCTTAATGAAGAAGTTGGTTCTATTCAGCTTAACCAACTGTTTTGCAATTAGTTTAAATGTTTTATCAACGGTGTCACCTTTTGTTGTAATTCATTCATTTAGGGTACTGTAGACTGGGGCTAATATTTGATAACCTGTGTCACTGTCATTACGTTCAATGAAAGACGACTTGGTCACAGAGTGTTCACAAATGGTTCATGTTCACAGTGACCTGAATTACACCATCCACACCAACTGCGGGTTGCGCCTCGGTACACTCGATACTTTGTATCAATTTAAAGTGTTCTCTCTGGACTAGGGCCACCGCGCACCTCGACTGGCCCACTAAATCACCCGATCTTAACCCCATAGAAAGTATGTGGGACTATTCGGAACAGGGGGTCCTCGCAATGTGGTGGCTCTAGGGGAACTGTGTTCGTCGCCGAGGGGTGCAACTTTGTCCCCAAAGGGTGACTAATATTTTCTCCAGTGGATTATATTTACTGTATTAAACAGAATTTGATTGACTCAATTTACCTGATTCCCCCCTGGGGCTCACAGCTTCTTCCTTAGGGATTCTGTGGGATACCTGAGCTGGGTCCGTGCCCCGAATCTTGGGTGATCCTACAGAGAAACAAATATAAATCAGTGTTGGCAACAAAACATTACCTCTATATATTATCAATGGACAAAACATATTTTGCTGCTAACGGGAGGTCAAATTGTCGCTAAATCCCTAAGCAAGAATACAACTATTTTGTCGTCATTTTATTGGTAACACTGGCGTGAAGCTCGTGGTGTAGTGGCTAGCATTTTCGGCTGTCGTCCCGGAGTTTCGGGTTCGATTCCCGACTTCGCCTGGTCAGAGGGATGGAACGGGCTACATTCAGTGTCGTGGGTCAATTCTTATCTCAGGGATCCTGGGAGTAGTTTTCCGTGGTTTACCACTTGCTACACCAGGCAAATACCACGATTTTTCCTAACTTAGTCCACGGCCGTCTCCTTCCCAATCTTCACCTGAATTACAAATACACACACTACTACAGACATCACAATAACACGGGTTATCAGACAGCCACACCCAAGCAGGCCACACGGAGCTAAATGATGTCCATGCACCTCAGATGAATCAAAACATAACCCGAACGATTGATGAGACATTCTCAATAGGCCAGGCTGACTCTCTTTGAGAAATTCTGGAAACCAATAATTTCCTGCTGTTCTCCTTAAAGGAAAATCGCGTCTCTTCGCACCACAGTGCACGCGTGCAGTCAGCTCCTATCCGCTTTGGCCCATTGAGGACGTGCAGCCAACGCAATGTACTACAGTAGTTTGTTCATTCAAATGGGAGGGAGATGTAGCACAGTTAGCCTATACCGCGTCCTCCAGGGCGACAATGCGCATTGGCCACCTAACTCCGCTGACCTTAATCTCGTCTATGGGTTATTCAAAATTACCTGATAATAAAGTTTAATTTCACATTGTTAACTTACGTAGTTTATTTCCAATTACCAAAACATAAATGCACTTAACCTCAATATTTATTTACTGTGTTTACAAAGGTTCAATGTGGCTCCCTGCAGATATCCCACCTGTACGACAGTTCATCCCAGATACGCGTGAGCATGTCCGCATCCACCTGAGTTACCGCTACGTTGATACGTTAACGAAGCTCATGGAGGGATGTAGGCTACACGGTATCTTACTGTAACCCCACAGAGAAAAATCCAGTGGCGTTAAGTCAGGAGATCGTGGTGGCCAAGCTATTTTCATACCACATCCCATTCTAGCGGGAGTGGAGTGGGATAGGAAAATAGTGACCTCGTGGTGGTAAGGATGAGGTGCTCCATCTTGTTGGAAAATAAAATAAAAATAGATTTCACTTCATACGCGCAGTGACAGCGAGTTTTCCCGTTTTCCCGCCAGACGAGCAAGGAGAGTGCACGCAGCGAACTCTACCGACTAGGCCTAAAACTTGATGATACGGCATTTGGTTTGACAAACATCTGAATTAATTGCGGGCAATAGTTTCGAATTTATTTATTTCATTTAGCGTATGGCACATTGAAACATTAAATTATCACATACATGAAATTTGACACAAATTCCAGCTATTAAAGTACAACTATCTACATAAATCTGTATAAAAATATTCGATTTCATTTTGTAGTACCGGTACTTGACATTTCGAGTCATTTATGCCTTCTATGGTTCTTAGCAGGAAAGCCCTGAGAAGGGCTGTTTGTATTCACGTTTTGTGTCATCAAGCAATATTTTGAGCCAGGAGATCGCTGGGATTGTCTGGCTGCCTAAACTCCTTAGTGCAAATGTTTCCCACGGAGTGACAGTTCTTTAGCACCACCCAGGGGACGCAAGGAATGCTACGGACGCAAACAGTCTTTGAAATTATTCATTGATACATTCAGGTAACTAATTTAGAATAACCCTGTATAATGTCAGTACCAGTCCCTGCCAGGAGGATGAACGATCGTAACGGATGGCTCAACACTGGGAAAGAATACAGTTAGGCTCATAAGGAGGAAGTGCATCCATCCTGTCTTCCAAACAGATCGAGCACATGCGATATTTCTCTTTAGAGCGCCATTTTGCTCCATCAGAAGGAATTTGTAACGCCTCAAATGCAAGTAGGTTGAAAGTAAACGTTTACGTAAACTTTTCAAACTAAGATAGCTCTGCTACCACAATCCCACATACAGTGTGACGTCACATTCGTATTTTCTACGGACCACTTTACTATGAACACGTGCGCTTTTGAGAGCAATACGCTGCATTGCAGCATATTATCTACACTACTCAGATCGCTACGCTTTCTCTACAATAATCGCATTAGCTTCTGTTTCTATTATGGTTCAATTAGCCAGCTTGACCAGACTGTCTGCTTGCAGTCATATTTCACCACGGTCTCATTAAACCTCTTCAGGTAATCTTCAGTAGACTATTTTGTTTTGAAACACCTTATTGTTAGTGTCATATCTTTGGGGGCAATGAAGCCCTGCATTGTGATTTTCATTTGTTTCTTTGTTATCTTTTTTAAAACTGATGAAGAAAAAACTGTCATGGTATCCAGAGCAATTAATAAATTGTCCTTTTGAATTAATTGTACTGTAGAAGATAAAATAAGAATCTGCCATACGCCGGTGAAAGCACATCACAAGGAGAATAATAGGTACTGTAGGATCCTGTCAAGCAACAGGAGTGGCGCAGTCAGTGGTAATCTATAATAGTACATTATGCAACGAGCCTATAATGGCTATAATTAGGACACGAGTATCTTTATAAAACGAGCGTATGCGAGTTTTATAATTTCCATACGAGTGTCTTAATTACCATTATAGGCGAGTTGCATACGACTGTTTATGTTCGACTATAATTATTATAACTATTTTATGTTCGAACATAAATATTCATAAATATCTGTCGAGATTTCGCCAGTTTTATGTACTGAACAGAGCGCATGGGACGCAGAGAATACCTTGTATTTGACCATGGCCTTCTCGATTACTCTACTATGACACTAGGCCAGGAAGTGAAATTTACAATAGAAGGCGTGGAACTCAGCGCATCTAATTATCTAATTGGTCAAACAACTGTTTCTTGAGCTCTGATTGGTGGGAGAAACTGTATCATAATGAAAAATAGTGTTATAATGAGTCTCATTATGATACAGTTTTCAGATAAATAATAGTCAGGGTCGAACATAAAATAAATTAGAGTATTTTAAGCACTTCTCATCAAATGTATTTTCTTTATTCTTTATTTATTTGAACAAGTGTGCTTTCTCTTAACGCAGCTTCTCTAAGAGGAAACCTCATGAATGGATAAATATTATTCTTCACGTCAAGTGTCTACATATACATGTCTTTACTTCTATTAAAATGGACTGACTATTTATACTGTGTCAACGAATGGGAAAATTCCTCTCACTGGTCATTCACGTTTGCTTCAGGCACAGGACATTTCTTGAGACATCATTCACCTGAGGCAAGATGGGAACCAATGCAGCGTTGATCGTCGCGATGCTCTTCAGCGTAGCTGCTGCATTTCCGGTGAGTTCTTTCTTGTAACTTAGTGGATCTTATTAACACAGTAACATTCAGTGTATTTTGATGAAGATAAGATAAACTAATAGGCTACTGTAAACCCCTCAAGTCGGATATCCCTATGTATTCAATTTCAGTTGGACCGGCTTATCTTGGACAGCTTTTTATCCTGTATCTTGATCACGCCTTTATCTCTATATTGCATAAAGAGAGGAGGATTGTAATTCAGTGGGGATGGATTCAAAGAACCAAAAATATCCCGTTCAATCTCAAGCAATTTCTTTTCATCTGGTCGCACAATTGTGTGGACAGATATTTTATTTTTTATTTCTTAGTTGGGATCGCTTTTGGGTTCCAGACCGGCCTGCATCGATTGTGTGGGTCAGGTCTACTGGCTACACGGAACTCCAATACGAAGCTCCTTTTGTATTCCAGGAAGTTGAGAGATCTGTCTCTTGGGGAAAATTTCACTTTTGAGATGCGACATTTATTAATTGACTGAGCTAACGCGTCAAAAACACATACAATTAAATATAGATTGTTACGTAGTGTTATTATTATTGTTTATTGCTCTAAATTGACCCTTAGTTTTATTGCGATTTATCTCTACAAACTATAGACTACATATATCCATATCTGCAAATAAATAAATAAATAAATAAATAAATAAATAAATAAATAATAAAATTAAATAATTAGATTGACAGATCAAACAAAACAAGACGTATTTCAAAGCATGGTGATGTTCGGCAGTATCCGGAGCTACTCGGGTATTCTCGCTCAGCTTTGTTGCAGTCTAATTAGTATTTATGCTCGAAGGTTGCAGTTATTACCCATTTAAGATTTGACTAGCGGACCCGCGCATGTTCATAAACCACACTTTCCCCAATAGGTTTATAATGAGACACTTAAGGAGAAAGGTTATGTTTTTATTTCAACCAAATGATTATAGAACACTATTTACATTTCAGGATAAAGGAAAGACCTCAGGATGTTAATATGACATGAAACAGACGGCACAGCGGCCCGTGGAGAGCAATTATGGAGCGTATTTTCCTACAGTAATGGTGTTTGCAAATCTCACACTTCGTACATTTTTTAAAGTATTTTTTTAAAGAAATTATAGATATTTATAAAATAATAGTGCAATGAGTCACTGCTAATGTCTATTCTCTTTCATTTGAATGCTCATTTGTCACGATCGGTCGCTTGTGAACGCCGCAGGAGGGATCTATACTACTGAAATAATATATATGATTGCCGCTGAGCCTGGCTGCGCCACCGTTTGTTGATTATTGTGGCAGGATCCCCGCGGGGTAAAGAGAAGGACACAGTGCAGTCTGCACATAAGTCAAGCAGCATTGCGCGCGCTACTTGTCTTAGAAGAGCAGATAAGTATCGAAGGAGCTCATGTCACCACGGACAGCTACTGGAGCTGAGTCATATCCTACTCGCGTAACTGTACCTGTCAACGAAGCAGAGTGACATGTGACACAAGTGAACAGAGAATAGTTCCCATCTCGACCGCCGGCAATCAATTCTCTTCCTAGCTTCACCAGCCGCTACGCTCTAGGAATCTGGTCGTTGTGCAACGCTACAACTTTATCACTGGCCGCTACCGCCATTCCCTTCTCCAGTCAAAGTAAGGCTGTCTTGCTCGAGATTGGTAAATGTTGGCAACGGAATCTGGAGTTGATGAGCACCAAAATATCAAGTTTTAGTTGTGTATCACTAACTGAGATAAGGGCGCCCCTGGCGGTCATTCCTGGTGTAACGAGAAAGGCGAAGTGAACAGCTTTCTCTGCCATCACTGACCTGACTGAACCAGGAACACATCTGACATTACAATACACACCAGATATCACAATTCTATGTCACATTACTTTGCATTGAGCCGATGAGCGCTTATTTGATCTTCCTTTTCTGTCACAATTTTAGGATACAATTTACTGCTTTGCGAACTTCTCCATAAATCTAATACATGAACAATATTAATATTCATAACCAATCAAAGCAAGCGGTAGAAATTGGTGAAGATTTGGAAACGTTGCTGGAGGAAATTTCTGATATACAACGTTAAAGAGTGTCCTACATTCTTTGGCATCAGTAAAAGTTCAGAATTGAAATAATGAACTAACATTTCCATGTTATTAAGTAATTTTCTCTAAGGGAGAATGAGCCCCGACGTCAGGTTTACACGAGAACCAGGTTGGTTGGTTCCTCAGTTTAGGGGCTGCAACAACGCGGTCATGTAGATCAATGAATATCACACTAGTGAGAAGCAACTTGCCTACTGATTTTTAGGTAATGATTTTATTTTGGGCCAATTACCAGGTATGGAAATGATGCCCGAACAAAAATAAATGATTCGTCTGAAAATAAAAAAGGTAGGATTTTGAATTTTCATTTAGATTAATAAACATCCAAAACCTAAAGACATTTTAACCCCATCAGGACCACATGATAAGTTAAAATTTATGACTTCTACATTTTTTTAAATGCGAAGGAATAAACTCAGCACTGAAAAGGTTAATGCGACCCATTGTGATGAAGACCCATTGAAGGGTAGAAAACATGTTTGTTTCATTATCATATCATCCTATATATTATTTCAGTAGTATAGATCCCCCCTGCGGCGACCGATCGTGACAAATGAGCATTCAAATGAAAGAGAATAGACATTAGCAGTGACGAATAATGCACTCCAATTTCAAAAATATCTATAATTTCTTTAAAGAATGACTCTAAAAAAAATATGAGTGTGCGATTTGCAGATACTGTTGCTGTAGGAAAATACGCTCCATAATTGCTGTCTACTTCACATTTTGGCCGCTATGATGCCTGTTCCAAGTCATTTTAACATTCTGAGGTATTTCCTTTATCATTTTGCATGGATTTCAGAAACAGTAAATGTGGGGAAAGTGTGGTTGATGAACATGCGAAATTTCTCACACGAGTCCGCTAGGCAAACATTAAAGTATGTAAACAAAAGTTTGGTGCTTTTCAGTCGGTCAACACGAATGTACCCAAAAGAGTTGGGTAATACCCTAATCCTGAAATTAATAAACACACTAGGATGACCAGTTTCGATCGTCAAGCGATCATCACCAGGTCCATTACACTTAGGCTATAAAATCTATGTTTGAAAGTACAGATGAAAATATGTACAATATGTACAATTATTTAGTTGCAGTATTAGTAATGCAACTTGTCGCTGTATGCTAGTTGTAGTATATATGATATTGGTTGAAATGCTAAAATGGTGATAGAAATCCCGAGTTTGTCTGTTTGGAGTGACTAGATGGTTGTAAAAAGTCAACTATGGTTGTACTGTAATAGTACAGGCTTCTACTTATCTGAATGGATGTCTTCCTCGCTGGTGCTACGAGCAGTTTCAACTTCACTCTTACACCAGTTGCGGTCGACTGAATTGGAATGTTATCTACTGAACTGGTTTTTTCCCTCCTCCCGCTCCGTTTTCATATGTGCTGTCTGAGATCAGTGCATGTGTATTTGTGGGATGTTGCCAAGTCTAGCTAAGATGTATGCTATTGGATTCAGGAAGGTCTTCAACTATTAAAGACCGTGGATCAGTCCTCGCCAGCGTAGACTATTAGCCATTCATACTAAGCGCTGCCAGTCTTTGAGGACGTCCCGGCACCTTTAATACTGTCGCGAATGCCGGCCTTGGTTTATTGAAGAAGAAAGTACATCGTACTCCTGATCCAGACAACATTTACCTATTCAAATCCTCTATTCCCCCCCCCCCCTTTTTAAATTAAAGTATGTATTACCAGGTGTCTGTTTGTAAACGTAATTAAATACGTCTATTTAACACATGGTTAATGTTTCTGATGGAAATGTGACGTGTTTCAGCAACAAGTGTCTATCGGCAAGGGTGGAGTGGTGTCTGCCTCGTTCGGCGGCTACCACGCAAGCGCGGGGCTGGGTGGTGTGGCCGGTGAGGGTGGCTCCACGGGCGGGCTCTTCGCACGCGCAGGTCTCCCTGACGGAACAGGGGCGGGCGCTGGACTTGGAGGGGCGGCAGGAGATGGCGCCACAGGTGGACTGTACGCTGGAGCTAAGGTGGCAGGCGGTCCTCAGGCCAGCGCTGGACTCGGAGGAGTGGTAGGAGGTGCTGGAGGAACTGAAGGGGTGCTCCACGCTGGGGCGGCCGTGCCAGGAGCAGTGGCGGCAGACCTCCCGCCAGCAGTGGGGACAGGTTTCGTCACCAAGGCAGGCGGCTCCATTCATGTCGTCAAGAAACCCACTACTCTCTTCGATGACATCTTCAACGTAAGTTCACCTCATTTATTTAACGTGCGAGGACTGGCGCGTGGCTATTGTTGACCCGAGGCTTTAATAATGCCTTTATTTTTGGTTTGGTCAGCCCTCATTTCCTTTCGCTTACTGTACCTTCCATCTTAGCCTTGAACTTCACCCTGCAAAAGAGATATGTCCATAGCTTTTGGAACACTCTAGTTATTTCTATATTATTTACGGTCGGGTCAGATTTACCCAAGGCGCCAGTGCTCGCGTGACAATTTTTGGATTTCGTTAGTCGGGACAATCTATAAAAATAAGGGGTTGAATCCAACTATTTTGGTGCAGCACAATCACATAGCTCACGTTCTTGTTGATCCACGTTTAGGGTCATCAGCACCTTTGTAAAAAAAATCGAGATGACTGCTTTTCGCCACTATCAAGACCAATTCTACTGTTACGAAAATTTTGGTCACTTTTCTGCATGTTTAATTTGAAAAATACAAATAAACCCTCATTTTATATTGGGAATAGTTCATAGGAAGACACCAGGTGAAAAATTACTTCATTAAAATCCGTACGACTACGACAAAAAGGGATGACACACTACGGGTCAAAATGACCCGGCGCGAGTCCTCGTGTTATATATTGTCACGCCAGTTGTCAAGGATTAATATTTAAAACATTTATTTTCATGATCTTCTTTCAGCATCTTTAGCGTTAAAAAGACAATGCTAAATGACATTATTCCTAGCGTTTCCTGACGAAACTTGCAGTTGAATGCGATCTAGGTGTGTCTATAACAAACTCGTTTAGTATTCACATTGTGAAACGCCAAAACAATACTCACTCACTCACTTAGAAGGCTTCTATGGGACACGAAGATCCCGCGCCGGTGTCAGAAATTGCCTCCACTGAACTCTGTTTTGGGCGAGTTCTTGCCAGTTGTCCAGATACAGATGTCTACAAAGTTTGGAAATTTCATTTTTCCAGGAACTTCGTGGTCTTCCTACTGGCCTTTTTCCTCTTGGTTCTTCTTTAAAGATTTGTAAGACCATTCTATCATCTCCCATCCTCAGTACATGACCAGCCCATTGGAGTCTTCTGGAGTTAATGATGTGCTTGCTGTGATAGTGAGTGTATGTCTTTATTTGATCTTTCTTTCCAGCTTCGATATAAGGAGTAAAAAACTGGTCACAAAATGTTCCCAAACACTATATTCTCGTAAACCTGCAACTGGTGTTCTTCCTGTTTTGTTAAACTCCATGATTCTGCACCATAAGTTAGAACTGGCCTAATGATGGTATTGTATATTTTCAGTTTTGTGTTTCTCGTCAAAAATTTGGGTCCCAATAAAAACTGCAGAGTGTAGTCACTTTGTTAGCATTCTGTATTCTAACTATAATTTCCGCCCAAAGAATACCATGATTATTATTTCTTCATTCACTTAGTCAGTGCTTGATTTGTAAAATATGAGGTTCCGGTACTGTGGACTACCGGGAGGCGGATGGGGGCTTTATGGAGTATTGAAATATAGAGTTATAAAAACGATATTTTTACGCTTTTCTGAACACCTTTAAAATTAAACAGTGGACAAAATAGCAATCTAATTTTGATTGCAAGTTTAAATTAAATTGAGACAGCTGTAACAACATTTTTCTTACCATAGCCGTTGGCCTATATTAAATGTTAATGTTGGCCAACTAGGCCACCATTCAAACAATGCACATTATTTCAATGTATCTTTTTTACGTAGTTAAAAAAAATACATTCGGTTTGAAGATAGACGCATGCTCACCAACAATCACTGATTTCTTGTTTTATGATTTTGTCTTTACAGTTTTCTGAAATAAATATTTATTATAAGAGGTACTGTACTTAAACATGTTTTACCTCAGAGTTTATAAAATTGTTCAAAGTTTAGAAAAGTTCTCGTCGTATGAGCCTCCTTGCTATCAGCATCCAGAGCGGAGTGCCGTCCCCGAAGCAGCCAAGATTCCACGTACTTTGATGTACAGTCGGGCCAGTGCTGGATTACCCACTAGGCCCAGGCCTAGGGCCCCCAATTATCTGGGGCCCCAAAGCAATTTCTAATTTAGTTCAATTTTATTCCGAAGATTTAGACATTTTTATCCAGAACTGAGACAGTTTCAGCTTTATATTAAATTGCAATATCCTTTAAGAACTGAGTTCACTCGTTCTGAACTTTACAAAATTCTTATTCGAGACAAGCTTGAGTCTGTTTTCCCGAACGTTGAAATTGCTTTTCGCATTTTCCTGACCCTCGTGATAACGAATTGTTCTGCGGAGCGCTCGTTTTCAAAAATGAAACGGATCAAAAGTGCGCTAAGAAGTATCATGTTACAGGAACGATTAGACATGCTAAGTTTGATGTATATCGAGTCAGATGTTCTGCGGGAATTTGATTTCTATGACATTGTAGAAGATTTCATTGACCAAAAAAACAGAAAAAAAAATTGATTACATTTTACAGAAGTAAAAAATAGTATGATTTGTTAAATTGTTCATCAAATCATCTGAAATGTTTTCAAATAACAATGATCGTTTCAATTGAAATGTATGTATATAATAATTCATCTTGAGACAAAAACTCTTGTATATACTTTATTAAATGTACAGGCCCTAAAAAATAAAAAATATTTGAAAAAAATAAAGGGGTCCCAAAAATCTGAGGGACTTGGGCCTCATTTTACCTTAATCCGGCACTGAGTCGGTCCAAAGACCATGTTGACCTTGACTTACAACTAACGTTCCACAGTTCTAAAAATTATGTTATATATTCGACTTTTTACCCCGATCAGAGGTTTCGGTACGGCGTACCGTCACAAATCTAGCCCTGCACTTATTTAATCATTTATTCACTCACTCATCTGTCTCATTATCTGTTTAACATATTTATATATATAATTAATTAATTACTCTGTTATTTATTTGCTGGAGTGGAGATTAGCGCCTAGATGTTAGTTACTAAGGTATAATGTACGCTAATGTTTCAGATCCCGACATCTGTGCTGAAGGCCGTCAACCAATATCTCAATAATAAGGCAGGCAAGTAGTCGGCCATCCTGAATATAGCTTCGCTTCCTGCTTATGTTGTATTTAATTGTAAATATATAATGTAATAAACAGCTCCTTCTCCTGTTGTAACGCTTACTGCTTGGTGTTGGGTTACTTGTTGCTGTAGTTTGTCGATGTCGAAATTGTTGTACCCCTAGGGTACGCTACCCCATCCCTTAAGGAAAGTCTATAAAATTCCAAAACTATAAACTTCTGATATAAAATCATTATAAAATACCACCTACAAATTACATGAAGAACATAAGTACCACATTCAGGAAGTAAGGTAGCCCCGTGCCAAAGGCAACGATCTAAAATAGGTGCACGACTCGGAAGGAATGTAAGAATTCGCCGAGCGTGCACACCAAAGTTATAAAAACCCTAAAGGTCAAGTACCGTGGATCATCTATCACTCAGTCCTCACTCAGTGCACCGACGTGTTGAACCTCTTCTGTCTACAGACCGGGTAAGTGTCTTAGCGATCTACACACTATCCATTACACTACACACTCCCCTCCCCCTGTGCTTGGACTGTATTTATTTTTATTAACTACTAGTTTGAACTGCTTGCTCTATTAAGTGTATCTCCAAATAGAGATACACATTAAAATCCTAAATAATAGAAGCCACTGGTCTCACTCTTTTATTTATTTAGTCTGTAAGTTCCTACCCTAATAGATTCCACTTTAGGTAGGACTTAGAAATAGCCTTATTGCATAATTGCTTAATCGTTGCTCTTGTTCAGCTGAGCGTCCTTGATACGCGCTGACCACAGCTAACTCTCTACTCACTCGCGTGCTTACGGCTCTCTATAGACCGCGTGGCGCAGTCATCGCGCTCTGTCTTATAACTTAATAGCTCTTACAGACTACCCCTTTACCTAGAACTACCCCGTCAAATAGTACATTGGGGAGTTATCCTGGCAGATCGCACGATCGATCTACCTTCCTAAAACAATCCTCACCTCTTACAGTTTTCGCCAAGCTCAAACCCCATTTTAAACTAATTTCATCCCCTAGTTTTAGTATTTGTACTGGCATCCCTCACAGATACCATACAAAATGTTAATATTATATGTCAGAAAACTGTATCATAACGAAACACAAAATGAATCGGCCGGAGCTGAAAAGCATTCAGTCAGTTTTCACTACTCTTTAGGAGACAGATAAGAAGAGAACTTAACAAACACACTATATTAGTCATCTATGTTGTGAAGCAACTATTCAGGTTATATTTATGATAGCGGAATATCAATTTTAATTTATTAATCATATTTTTTAAATCAATTTTGGAATCGTGACTTAATGCCTTTCAGCTCTGTGCTCAGTTTAGTGCGGCATGAAGCCATCCTGAGTAAATATTCCAGATGCTATTTTACTGTAAAATGGATTTGTAACCTAAAAACCAGCTAAACCCTGTACAAATATAACTTACAAAGCATTGCAACACGCGCGAATCTTGCAGTGCGGCCAACATTAAGTGCGGAATACAGCGTATGGCTCTTAGTGCCGGGAGTGTCCGAGGACTTGTTCGGCTCGCCAGTTTTGCAGCTGCTTCGAGGCGGACACCCAATGGGTGAGCTACAAGTACCGTCGCGTGTGGAGTGTTGTCTGGGGAGGGAACTGAAAGGCATTGACTTAATGATTTTCTCCTCTGATCGCATTACATATAGCAGTGGTTTCTAGCTTAAATAGAAGGCTGACTTAATTATTTCTGTTCCAAGGCCCTTGGGTCAATACTTCTTCTTCTTCGTTTTCAATTCCCTTATGCCTTCAAGCGTCCGGGTAGCCTCGTTTGAGCCATTTCTGCGCATTCTCTTCATTTCCACAACAGTTTTGTCCCAATCTCTCAATCCTATTATCCCATTCTACCTCGTCCAGCTCCTCCCTCAACTCGCATTTCTTTCTTCTTCCATTCTCGTAACATGTCCGTGCCATCTCAACTGACGTTCCTCAAGTTCTTCACCCATTGCTTTTTGTCTTAATTCCTCTCTCATTCTCTCATTTCAAACTCGATCTCTTCTTGTCTTTCCTACTGCTCTCCTCAGAAACTTCATTTCTGTGGCAGTAATCCTACTTAGATGTTTATTTTGTAATGCCAAACTCTTCATACCATACAGCGTAATCGGTGCCATGATTGCATTATAGATCTGCTTTTTGGTCTTAACACTTATCTCCTTCTTCCCTACTATTGTGGTATTCATCTGATAATAAGCTGATACTGCTTTATTAGTTCTATAAAGTACCTCGGGTTCAATTTTTCCATTATTATTATTATTGATTTAAGCCCACTACGGAGCGCTTATGACTAGTTCTTCGATGCTCTTTTCCGTTCCCAATATCTCTTGAGCCCTGCTGATAATTTCTCCTTTCTCTCCTGCGAAAGGGGCTCCCGACATTTAGGGACTCTATGGGGTGGGGGCCAAGATTCTATCATAGCACAAAATTTAGAAAGATCTTCTACATCAAGGTCAGCAATTCCAGCCGAATCCAAGTCCTTTAGTACTTCATTAAGCCACAGGCTTCCAGTCTTGTAGCTTTTAACCAAGGAGAAGATCTTCTTGGTAAGCCTGTTGCTGTTCATTCGTTGTAGGTGCCCGTAGAACTTTAGCCTCCTACGTCGCATACTGGTATTGGGTGATTCTAACTGTCGATACAGGTCAGAATTAGATTTCAAATGGTAGGTTCCATCTGGCAGCAATCTCGGGCCATGGATTTTCCTGAGGATACGTCTTTCGGCTTTCTCCAGTTCATCCATGGTGCCTTTTCTGTTCATCAAGAGGGGCTCTGCGGCATACAGAAACTGTGGTCTGACAGCAGTTCTGTAGTGACAGATCTTAGCATTGCTCGAAATGCACTACTTAACATGGTTCCTAGATATTCAAAAGTTTCTACCTTCTCAAGAGGCTTTCCATTACAGCGGATATTGAGCTCTTCTTCCTGTTTACGGTATTCTGATTTGAAACCCTCATTACTTTACTTTTCATTCACTATCATTCCCTTCATTCTCAATTCGTAATACTGTTTGCTGAAGTCTTTCTGGTGTGTCTGCTACCAATACTATAAGGTGCGTTCAAAAAGTAACGAGCCGGAGCCTGGAATGCGCAAACCGGTGTCTACATCGGCTAATCGTGGCGTCTGTAACGAGGTGTGGTTCCGACCAGGGCGTGGAAGGTCACAGCCCGTCGCTAGAGGGCACGCGTGCACGTCACGTGACGATACAAATGGAGCAGCAGCATGCATCAATCGTCCAACGCTGCCAGTCGCATTGCAAACAGTGACATGGAGGCGTCAACCGAAGAGCAAAGATGTGACAGCGGAAGGAGTAGGGGGAACGGACATTCATCGCCGAATGTCACACGTGTACGGCGAACACTGCATGTCCCTTGCAAGGGTCAAGGCGTGGCACAAGCGCTTCAGGGAAGGACGGGTGTCCTTAGCCGATGATGCCCGGTCTGGGGCACCCCCCTGCATTACCGATGACAACGTCCAGCTGGTTGATGCACTCATTATTCAGGACCGCCGAGTGACAGTGAACGCCATAGCCGCCGTGGTCGCTCCACGACAATGCACGACCTCATACGGCCAACACAGTCGCGGCACTCCTGCAGAAATTCAAATCGGAGGTTCTCGGCCACCTTCCATACAGTCCAGACCTCTCTCCCTGTGATTACGCCATGTTTGGTCCCTTGAAAAGGTCTCTGCGGGGCCAACGATTCCAGCTGTACGTGCGGAACTGGTTCACATCGCAGCCCAGGGAATTTTATGAGACAGCCATTCACCGCCTCGTGTCACAGTGGGACAAGTGCTTCAACAGCCAGGGCCATACTTCTAACATACAGGTACTGGTTTCTGTAATTATGCCTCCGGCTCGTTACTTTTTGAATGCACCTTATATATCATATGCATAGAGCAGTACTTGCATATAAACCAGGAGTCAATACTTCAGAATTCTATTGTTTAAAAATGACAATTTTTGACTTGATTTTCAGCTCCGACCGATTCAGTTGATGGGTTATTGCTTAATCATGAAGAGAAATTACATGAGATTGATAAATACTCTGTTTGATGGAAATTAGGGACAATCATGTTGACCGGCTGGAAACCATCAAACTTCGTTTATCCTTCGGAGGGGAAGTAAAGCCGGTGGTCCCATGTCATAGATTTATGGCATGTTAAAGAACCTCCCACTAATTACACCTGTGTGAAGCTAATTTATGTTAGGTTAAACATTTGACAAATGCTCTTAGGTTCCAACGTTCGTCGCCCGGAGCAGACTGCAGTGGCGTCTGGTAACAAGGTTCTGAACTAGTAGTCGCTGACAGTGGCGTTTGGCGGAAAAAGTAGGAACTACATGGATAACTTAAATGTCGGCAGTCCTTATTGAAATGAAAACAGATAACACACACTAATACAGCCATCAAAATTAACACCGGTTATCAGACAGATTCTACACACACCCAAAGTACACGGGGCTACATGACCGCGTTGTCGCAGCCCCTAAACTGAGGAACCAACCAAACTTCGTTTACAAGTAGGTAACCTTGTCGATTCTCTCAATAGCTCTAAGTAACTAAAACTGCTCTACGGATCTCATTTGAAAAAAAAAAAGCGCAATACACGACCAACATCGAAGCAGCACCCAAATGAATGACAGTAGACGGAGAATGGATCAAAGAAGTGGAGAAATTTAAGGGGGGACGTTCATGAAATACACACACAATAAAAAGATGCACCAAACCCACAAATTTGAAGATACGACAATAAAATTATGTACTGTGCTTTACATTAAATTACCGCATTTACTGTAATTTTCTGAAATCATGTATGTAACTTTTTTCATGGAATTTAAAATTTTATTATTTTCAAAAACTATTGAACAGATTTTTACAAAATTTTCTCTCTTTAATCTCTTAGCATATAGCAAGCTTCCTACAGGAGTTTTTTTAAATTTATAAAATAAAATGAATTTTAATAATTTTTAAATTTTATTTCTGCAAGAATAATGAAAGATTAATTCAAAATTGCAAAGACTATATCCCATATCTCAGCTTGAACTCAGAATTTTAAAACTTGCTCTCGTGGCAACATTCATTGTGCTTATAGAAATCAAAGTACAACATTTCATAATACTAGCCTTCTTAGATTCTGAGAAAAAGGTACATATAAACATTCAAAAATATAATTTTCAGGAAAAGCAATTTTAAGTTGAACATAACATTTTATCTTATGTTACGCACTCGTAAGACCTCTGAACTGTACTCAAGGTCTTCTTTCCCTTCAAAACTTCTCTTCTGGCTTCTAATGTTCTGCCTTCTTTCCTTTATGAAGTCTTCAACTGACTTTTCAACCGCAAAGAGGCGTTGCAAATCTATTTTCCTCAAGATTTCTTGAGTGAAAGCTCCTATCTTGAAGGTCATTCTCTCTAATACCTTCATCCTCCCTAACTGCATCATAAGTTACAATTCTGACAACTGTAGCAGATGAGAATGTGGTCTTAGGGCACCAGTTTCCATATGAGTGAATTGAGACACTCATTTGGATTCTGCGTTTTGCTATGAACACACTTTTTGAGAAGGTCAGGATCGGCCAGAAACCTGTAAGTGAGCTTGACAACATCCAGGATACAATATGGGAACCTCTCCTTGTGAATATAGGGGGAGTTTTCCCGCTGAGCTTGTGGAATTTTTGCACCAGCTGATGATGATGAATGGGATGTTCAACAGTTGACATAACGTGGAAATATGTAGCACATACAGCACTTTTCATGTCACTTACACTGGATAGGTTCTCTCTGATAGTCTTGCCATAATGCACTTAAAGAGTGCATCTTCCTCCATTCAGGAGATTCTGCAAACGCTGCTTATCCATTTTTCTGTGCACTACGTGGCCGTGGCATTATTGAATGATGAACAAATGAAATACTTTCGCAAATCGCCGTCAGTAGCACAAGGCAAAACAAGAATGGTTTCTTTATAGGCTAAACCAAATAGCTGATTGATTGTTATGGTTTCTAAGATACGGCACAGGGTCGCTGGTGATCTGTAAAAACCAGAGAGTATATATCACGGCCTCCTAGATGTATCCCGCGCAATTTTGCTTCAATGTAATCCACGGAATCGTTGTTGACCGTGCTAGTATCTAAGAGTTACTTCAAAACGAGGGCGTGGTAGGAAGGTCGCGCTACACATTTAATTATTTTTCAGGCACTTCGGATGCAATTTTATCACTGAAACTTTGGGAACTTACTGTAAATGAGTTCTATTAATAAATAAGAATTAAATTGAAAATTGGTATTTTCAGTCCATTTCATGAACATCCCCCCTTAAGTACTTGGGAGAATGGATAGAAAACAACCTGTCAGAAAAAGAGGCAATGCAATCTAGAATTAACAATTTAAACGTGGCATGCAAATTAACCTGGATCAGTTACAACAAGAAGACCATCTCTATCAATACAAAACTGAGAGACAACGAGACAGTGATTCGTCCGGAAGCTGAATAGTTGTGTCTGACAAAGAAAAGAATGATGAAAAAGGTGGAGCTAATAGAGAGAAAGATTCTTAGGAGGATACTTGGACCTAAAAGAACAGAAGATGGATCGTATAGAAAAACAAGTAGTTCCGTAAAGAACGATACAGCCTATTTTCATATATCCTACTAATGCTAATTGCCTCTATCAACATACTAAATTTCTGTTTTATTGCTGTAATAGATTCGTAGATATTGAGAACCGTCTAAATATTTCGGATGGTAACTTCAATCACATGATTAGGACACAAGAAGTAAAAACGAGATTTTAAAATTTCGCACAGCCGCCATCTTGTGGTTATGGAAACAATTGAAATAATAATAATAATAATGTTATTGGTTTTACGTCCCTTTTAACTACACTGGCTTTTAGAGACGCCGGGGTGCCGGAATTTTGCCCCGAAGGGGATCTTTAACGTGCCAGTAAATCTACTGACACGGCTCCCTCGCATTTGCGCACCCTCAAATGCCAGCTGACTGCGCCAGGTTTCGAACCTGCAACCTTGGGATCAGCAAGCGAGAACGTTACCCCTGAGCCACGCAGCCAGACACAATTGAAATAAACTAGCTGCCAGTGGATTAACATTTGAATAAGGATTTACTGTACCAAGTTTCACTGCACTTGGATGGTTAAATTGCGAGAAACGACCATGTGAATATTTATACTTCGCGTGGCCACCATGTTGGATTTGTGATCACCAGGTTATTGAAAGTCCTATAGGTGAACTTATGTTCATAACCCCTATGAATAAAAAAAATAGTTTGATTGCTTTAGTAGATTCGTAGATATTGATAACAGTCTAAATATTCCGGATGGTCGCCATGTTGGATTGTTATATGTATAGGCCATAGAGTCACGCACCTTTAAAGGAAAATTATTGCGTAGGTTCATTATTCAAACTTTCACTTCGATCGCCTGATTTCGACACAAGGAATGAAAACTTAATTTAAAAATTCGCATAGCCGCCATCTTGAGGTTATGTAAAGAATTGAACTAAATTACATACCAGAGCATTACAATGTGTATAAACATTAGCTGTACCAAGTTTCATTGTGTTTGGATCGTTAAATCGCGAGAAAAGTCTATTTAAAACTTTAAACTTCGCTTGGCCGCCATGTTCGTTTTGTAGTTAACCGGTTTTTAAAGTCTCATTGATGGACTTCCAGTAGTGCCCTTTACCTCCGTGCAAAATTTCATGGTGATACCTCTAATAGTTTTAGATATATAGAATGCCGGTGGAATATTTCGCACAGCCGCCATATTGAGGTTATGTAAACAATTGAACGAAGTTAGATGTCGGTGCATTACAATGTATATAAACATATAGTGTACCAAGTTTCATTGCGTTTGATTGATTAAATTGCGAGAAACGTCTATTTAAAATTCGCAACTTCACTTGGCCGCCATGTTGGTTTTGTAGTTACGAGGTTTTCAAAGGTCACATAAGTGAATTTCTAGTAGCTCCCTTTATCACAATTCAAAATTCCAGGGTGATGTCGGTAATAGTTTCGGAGATATTGAATGCTGGTGAAATATTTCGCACAGCCGCCATGTTGGATTGGTGAGACGTAACAAAATTTGAAGGGCACGGTCGGGGTCGCCCGGAATAGTGCTATGAACTTACCGAGTTTCATTGAAATCGGTCCAGGCGTTTAGAACTTATTAGGGGGGATACACACACACTCCTCACACACACACACACACACACACGCACACACACACGGACAAAAGGTGATCTCATAAGCCAATTTTTTAAAAATTGAAAATAGGCTAAAGAAGGGAACCAAGAATTATACCTCAGATTGGGTAAAATCTCAGACACCATTCGGAAAAGAAGGGCCATGTTCTTTGGACATATATACAGGTAGATTAACCAACCGGATAATAAAATTCTTTGCGACCAGGAAAACCACAGCTCGTTGGTATCAGGAGGTGAAGAAGGACCTAGAAGAAATGGCAACATCTGAAGCTGAAATCACAACATGTAAGCATAAAAAGCCAAATTAAGAATTTCACGGTTCTTAAGAGTCATCCTACATCACGGATCCAGGCCCCATGGACTGAAGAAAGGAGGGGAATGCAGAGTGATAGAATGAAGGAGTATTGGGCAAAAACAAAGATCCAGAAGCTGAAATCATATTAACGTGGTCCACAGTCGGCCTAAATGACAGGAGAAGAAGAAGAAGAGAAAGCTCTAAGCAAAATGCACAGGATGGTAAGATGTTTAGATGTACCCATTCTCAAAATTCACCATACGTAGATATGTGGTACATCATTTTCAAAGACAAGGGAAACAGGAAAATAATAGACATTAGGATAGCCATGGATAAAACTTCCATGATCAGTTTCCTTGACGGGTGGTGGATTACAGTGCGATCTCTTATCTTTTGTGGAATAGGTTGAAGTACCTGAACTTGATGGCAGTTTTGGTGTGTGCGGCGACATGGTATTTCAGACGACCCAACCGTGAGTGGTGAATGCTTCCCTCAGTTCCCGTCAGTGGTTCAGGAAATCTTGCCACCGATGGGGAAAGCATCAGTGAGAGATATGAGTTCCTATCTCTGCCGTCGGATGTTGACGCCGTAAAAAAAGTTTAAAAAATGCACTTACAATTTTCAAAAATGACTCTAATAAATGACCTAAAAATGCACTATAACATGGAGAAAATGATCTTATAATAAATAAACTCGCCAATATTTCAAAAATGAAATCTTAAGCTCAAACTAAAAAGTCAATCAAAATAGATTTCTAGCACTTAACAAAAGGTTTATGTTCACTTTAGTCTGAGTTGCACTGCACTACGAATGTCATTCTGATGTTGTCAAAATGTAAATGATCTGCGGTTATCAGCCAACAAGATTTTATATCTCGAAAAGCTGCGTTCAACATCAACTGATGTGATCGGTGCGTACTTGAAGTGAGGAAGGTTATTTGCTGCTAATCCTCCTCAATCCCATCCATGCAGTAGACTTCACCAGAAAGAATGTCTGAGATTTTGCATAATGTTTTATACCCGGTGTTTTTGTCCAGCACTTTTTTCAGTTTTGATGCAATACCCGCAGCATTTTCGCCACGATTGTTGCTAGGACTAGTTTGTACCTGGTTGATGAAGGACATGGATCAATATTTCAATACTTTAAATTATCTTGTATCAGCTACCAGCTCCTTCTTAACTCTGAGACACGTAACTCCCTCATATAACATGACTAAATTGAAAAAAAGAAGACTTTAAAAGGCCGATTTCTCTAAAATAAGAACAAAAAAGTCTATAAACTTAAAAAAAATGCTCTTAAAATGAAAAATTAGCAAAAATGCAAAAAATGCAAAATAAAAATGTCATATTTGTAGATGGGGTGGCCCGTCTGGAGTTTCTTTGGTTTAGGCAGCTCAGTAAAAAGATAACATGTCATCAACTTCCGGGCCCTAGTCTGATAACTAAGGTTCGGAATATTAGGAAATGCCATATTTTTTTTCTTGACTACATTTTCATTAAAAACGGTAAATTAGCAGGAGTTCAATGTTCCTGATCCATTTTAGGTGGATTTTATAGAACGTATAAATGCATATTTGGGTCGTTTTCATAGTTATTGTCATATTTCTATCAATAGTAATATTTTAGTGGTAGGTGGTGATACCACTGGCCGCTGGAAGGTTTCTGTGTATTAGCGGCACTAAAAATTTCAAAGCTTGCCAATTGTTGCAGACTACCAGAAAATATTTAACTGTAGACTAGCTAAAGTTTGTAATACTTTTAACTTACGACATTTCCTTTCTCTTTTAAAGGAAATGTGATTTGTGTCGCAGTTTTTAACGCGAGAAAAGGTGACGAATATGCTGCTCTCCGCGAGTCTCTTGAAACAATCTGCGGTACAAATTTGAGAGAAACATCTTTATCGTAGGCGTAATCATCAAATAAGCGTAGATTTTAACAATGTTTTTAGGGTTGAATGTAGAATTAATAATAAAAACAAGAAGTTCCGTAACGAACTAAAGAGCCTACTTTTCTTAAAATTAAGATTCATGCCAATGATTAATCTACAGTATATGAACCTATCTAGAATAATGACGAAATTAAGTTGGTAATATCGAAATGTTTAATTACTTAGAAATATACCAGGTATAATGTAGCCTAATAGAGCACTACATTTCGTAACCCTGGTGACTGAATATATTCTTAGTTCCATCTCTTAAGGTACAGAATACAGAATTTGGTTGTAGTCCAATGGACGTTATATGCAGTTAGACATTGGATCTAGCAGCACGCGTAAAAGCATGTTGGCAACAATGTAATGTGTGTGCTGGTCAGATATAATCTGAAATATTATGATATCTTGTTGTGCCAATTTTGGATGAAATCCATTTGTTAGTATAGAAGTTACATGTATTTTATAATTGGATATATCAGCAGGCATAGAATCATGTTGGCAGCACTGACTTATATGAATTACTCCAAATTAATCTAAAATGTCAGGTACTATACGTGTGCATAGTTTAAAGCTGTCGGCTTGCATACTTTCTGATAGTGTATATTGGTAATTGAAAAGAAAAAAGAGAGAGCAATTATTAACAGTTGGCAGCCCTGGTGACTCTTAAGAATACTCTCAGTAATATGTGTTTATGTACACATATTACATACAAAATTTGGTTGAAATCCAATTGATAGTGTAGAAGTTATATGCATTTAAAATTGGACTTATTAGAAGGCTTAAAATTATTTTGGCAACAGTGTCATATATGGCCTCCTGGAAATTAAACTGAAATAGTATTATCTACATGTGTGCCAATTTTGGAATAGCTCCCATGCATACCTTCCAAGATATCCAACATGGAGCACAAATTTCTAGTGCGTTTTATTCAGCAGTTTGTAGCACTGACATCATTTTCAAGTATGGGCTTGAGATATTCCGGTATACATCTTTACTCATACTAAATTTGGTCGATTGCTGCAACCGTTTAGGAGTAGATAGGGGGGGGTGGGACACACACGCAGCCAGACAGACAGACAGACACACATTTTTCCGGATCGATCTCATAAGTCTAATTTTTCCTCATTTTCGCAAAATGTGAAAAGTAGGCTAATAACATTTCACTACATTATTAACACTTGTTTTTAGGAAGCATATAACAATATATTAGGCGATATTGTAGCTCTTTTGGATTATATTCCAGTATTTTTAGGGCATATTTGCCTGCATATTTCTTGTTTCTTTAGGTCCTAAACATCGGATAACCGAGCTGTGGAATACAGGGTGTCACAAAATTGCACGGCACAAGATCCAGGACACATTCCTCACACATAGACGAAGAAATTATGTTATATGAACATGGGTCCGGAAACGCTTTGTTTCCAACTCATTAATCATGGGAAACACACAAGAACAGAACGTACCAGCAAACCACACGCAACTCTTGCTCACAGGAGATGTTCAATATGGCCTCCGTGCGCATTGATACATTCATCAACCCACCGTCGGTCGTAGTGAATCTCGGATGCACTGATGTATCCCTGGAGGATTACGTATGGCGTCGTAGCCTTCCATAATACGGGCACGGAGACTCTGAACATCTTGTACAGCGGTTCGATACACAAGAGCTTTCAAATGTCCTTACAAATAAAAGTCCCATGATTTTAGGTCCGGAGAGCGTGGAGGCCAGGCAATTGGTCCACCTCTACCTATCCATCTGTCACCAGATCTGTTATTTAGAAGCCGTCGGACATAAACACTAAAATGAGGAGGTGCTCCATCGTCACACAGCTAAAGACGCATCTGCTAAGTCGCACAGCAACGGGGCCATGTAAAACAAAACACTGGCGGTGCACCTACGATAATGACAACGTAACCAGACCTAACCAAGAGTGCATGTTCCCCACGATTCTAACGTTCTGTTCTTATGTGATTCCCATGCTTAATGAGTTGGAGACAATGAGGTATAACATGGAAACAAAGCGTTTCCGGACCCATGTTCATATAACATAATTCCTTCGTCTACGTGTGAGGAATGTGTCCTGCATTTTGTGCCGTGCAATTTTGTTACACCCTGTATATTGCAGGTGAATCAGCTGCCCTTAATAATATTGTTTTATGCAGCCCAACTAACGCGTGTCCTGCAAGCGATACTGAACACTGTTGTGTGTCCCTCGCATTAGTCTGTAGCCACACGGAGGGAAAATAATACCGTAGTAGTAGCGCTCGGATTTTTAGGTGCTAAAACTCAGGAAAATATGTATTTCTATCCTACTTTTCACATTTTGCAACATGTACTTCCGTAAAGAACTATACAGCCTATTTTCATATATCCTACTTATGTTAACTGCCACTATCAACATACAAAATATCAGTCTGATTGATGTAATGCATTCGTAGATATTGAGAACCAACTAAAAATTTCGGATGGTCGCCATGTTCGATTTTATATATGTAGGTCCTAGAGTTATGTACTGTTACATGAAGATTATTGTGTACGTGTAGCATTCAAACTACAATCGTATGATTAGGACACAAGAAGTAAAAACGAGAATTTAAAATTTTGCACAGCTGCCATCTTGTGGTTATGGAAACAATTGAAATAAATTAGATGCCAGTGGATTAACATTCGTATAAGGATTTACTCTTTCAAGTTTCACTGCACTCGGATGGTTAAATTGCGAGAAACGTCCATGTGAATATCTATTCTTCGCGTCGCCGCCATGTTGGATTTGTGATCACCAGGTTATTTAAAATCCTATAGGTGAACTTAAGTTCATAGCCCTTATGAACATAAAAAAATCAGTTTGATTGCTATAATAGATTCGTAGATATTCAGAGCCGTCTAAATATTTCGGATGGTCGCCATGTTGGATTGTTAAATGTATAGGCCATAGAGTCATGTACCATTAAAGGAAAATTATTGCATAGGTTCATTATTCAAACTTTCACTTCGATCGCATGATTACGACAGAAGAAATAAAAACTTAATTTTGAAATTCGCACAGCCGCCATCTTGAGGTTATGTAAACAATTGAACTAAATTAGATACCAGTGAATTACAATGTGTATAAACATTTCCTGTACCAGATTTCATTGCGTTTGGAACATTAAATCGCGAGAAAAGTCTATTTAAAATTTTCAAATTCGCTCGGCCGCCATGTTCGTTTTGTAGTTAACTGGTTTTTGAAAGTCTTAAGATGAACTTCCAGTAGTGCCCTTTATCTCCGTACAAAATTTCAGGGTGATGCCGCTAATAGTTTCCGAGATATAGAATGCCGGTGAAATATTTCGCACATCCGCCATCTTGTGGTTATGCAAACAATTCAACGAAGTTAGATGTCGGTGCATTACAATGTGTATAAACATATACTGTATCAAGTTTTATTGCGTTTGGTTGGTTAAATCGCGAGAAACGTCTATTTAAATGTCGCAAATTCGCGAGGCCGCCATGTTGGTTTTGTAGTTGTTAGTTTTTCAAACGTCACATAGGTGAACTTCTAGTAGTTCCCTTTATCACCGTAAGAAATTCCAGGGTGATATCGGGAATAGTTTCGGAGATATTGAATGCTGGTGACATATTTCGCACAGCCGACATGTTGGATTGGTGAGACGTAACAAAATTTGAAGGGCACGGACGAGCTCGCCCTGAATAGTGCTATGAACTTACCGAGTTTGATATCTCTCCAGCCGTTTAAAAGTTATTAGGGGACACACACACACACACACACTCCTCACACGCACACGCACACACACACACACACACACACACACACACACACACGCGCACGCACACACAGACACACGGACAAAAGGTGATCTCATAAGCCTATTTTTTTTTTCAAAATTGAAAATAGGCTAAAAATGAGGAAAAAGTAGACTTATGAGATCGATCAGGGCAAATGTGTATCTGTCTGTGTGCGTGTCCCCCCTATCAACTTAAACGGCTGCAGCAATCGAAGCCAAATTTGGAATGAGTAAATATCTATACCTGAATATCTCAAAGCCATATTTGAAAATGATGTCAGTGCTACCAACTGCTGAAAAACCGCAATTGAAATTTGAGCTCCATGTTGGATATTTTGGAAGGTGTGCATCGGAGCTATTCCAAAATTGACACACATATAGATAATAATATTTCAGTTTGGTTTCCAGAAGGCCATGCATGACAGTGTTGCCAAAATGATTCTAAGCTTGCTGATAGGTCGAATTTTTAAATGTATATAACGTCTACACTATCAATTGGATTTCAAACAAATTTCGTATATACTATGCGTACATAAACAGATATGACTGAGAGTAATCTTAAGAGCCACTAGGGTTGCGAACTGTTAATAAATGCTCTGTATTTTTTTTAAATCCAAATACCAATATATTAGAAAGCATGCAAGCCGACAGCTTTAAACTATGCACACGTATAGTACCTGACATTCTAGATTAATTTGGAGTAACTAATATACGTCAGTGCTACCAACATGATTCTATGCCTGCTGATAAGATCAATTATTAAATAAATGAACTTCTATACTATCAATTGGATTTCAACCAAATTTCGTATGTGCTATGTGTACCATAACAGAATGACAGTGCGTATTCTTAAGAGCAACCAGGGCTGCCAACTGTTAATAAATGCTGTCTCTATTTCCAACTAATTAGAAATTTCGGTATTACCAACTTAATTTCGTCATTATTCTAGATAGGTCCACATAGATTAATCTTTGGCATGAATCTTAAATTTTAAGAAAAGTAGGCTCTTTAGTTCGTCACGGAACTTCTTGTTTATGAATTAGGCCTAAATATTTCTGAAATATGTGACAAAAAAGTAAAAATAATTAATTATAATTTAGTTTATTAATGTGAATATAAACAATAAGCAGAACTCACGAATGCTATGTCTCACAGACTGCTGAAGCATTACAAAACACAACGAGATACATCTTCAGGTTGTCCATCACAAATGACCGACGATTATCGCGAAACTCTTATTCTGAAGGCGCGAAACTGTGGCAATATGTTTCTTGCCCTTGAGGTGTGGTGTAACTTGAGATCGCTTTCCCACATGGTTGGCAGAACAGAACGCCCCCACCAGAAGTTAAATTATCCGAAAATTCTGCAACATACTGCTGCAGACGATAACTTGTAGTTGCTTTTACTTTAGGCATCTCCGGCTTCCACAGTGAGTGGCACGGGGCGACAAGTTAAGAATAACACAGTTTCAAGCTGACATACGCTCTGCATGAAGATTAGATACACATAAACTCTGACCATAATCTGGTTGTTATGAAATGTAGACTTAATTTTAAGAAATTGAGGGAAGTCGAAAGCTAAAATGGTGGGCAATAGACAGACTAAACAAGAATGACGCGAAGAAACGATTCAAGACGAGTATAAAGGAAGTACTAATGAAAAACCCTGAACAAACTGCAATTGCAGAGGAAAGGACATTTTTGAAGAATGAAATAACAAAATCCGTAGAAGAGAACATTGGTAGGAAAGAAAGAATAGGTAGAAAACCGTGGATCACTCAGAATATACTAGAATTAATGGATGAAAGACGGAAGCACAAGAATGAAAGAGGTGAAAGGAGAAAAGCAGAATACAGACGTCTGTGAAATGAGGTTATCAAGAAGTGCAAGGAAGCAAAAGAAAAATGGTTGAAAAAGAAATGTGCAGGTATAAAAAATTGAGTGAAAATTAGGAAAAGTAGACACAGCTTATCGAAGGTTTAAGAGTAATTTTGGGCAAAGGAAGACTAAGTGCTGTAATATTGAGGAATCAGATGGAAAGCCTCTAACAGATAGGGAAGAAAAGGTTGAGAGAGTGTTTGTATAGGGGAAAGGAGATTCAGAATCATGTAATGGAAAGGGAGGAGGAAATTGATGAGGATGCAAAAGGAGATTTAATATTGAGATCAGAATTTGATAGAGCTTTGGAAGACTTAAGCAGGAACAAAGCACCAGGCATAGATGATATATCGATTGAGTTGCTACGCTGCATAGGAGATGAAGGTCTGATCAGGTTATTTCACTTGGTGTGTAGGATTTATGAGACAGGTCAGGTACCCTCTGATTTCAAGAAGAATGTTATCATCCCTATACCAAAGAAAGTAGGAGCTGACAGATGTGAATATTACAGTACAATCAGCTTGATTTCTCAGGCTTCAAAGATCCTGTCTAGAATAATTTACAAGAGGTTGGAAAGACAGATAGAAACAGAGTTGGGTGAAGACCAGTTTGGTGTCATGAGAAACGCAGGAACAAGGGAAGCTGTACTAAGTCTTAGGCTGATTTTGGAAGCTAAAATAAGGAAGGAACGTTGATGGCATTTGTAGACATAGAAAATGCTTTTGATAACGTTGATTGGAGTAAGTTGTTTCACATTTTGATAACGATTGGAATAAAGTACAGGGATAGGAGGGTGATCTACAATCTATACAGAAACCAGACAGGAGTCATTCGAGTGGAAGGACATGAGAGAGAAGTTGGTATTCAGAAAGGTGTAAGGCAAGGCTGCAACTTATCACCCATACTTTTCAATCTATACATTGGACAAGCAATGAAGGAAATTGGAGAAAAATTCAAAGTACTGTTGAGGGGTGTAAATCCTACCTTTCTTACGTACAGTAGCTTACGTAATTCGTACAGCACAACGCCATTGCCAGCGCTCACCGCGATCCATTCGAAAAGGACACACGAGGGGATATAACTATGACGTTCTCGAAAGGAATGTACAACTTGCCACATACCGTGCGTGGTAGAGACAGGTCTATGAAGTGTCTTTCTCGCATGCTCCAACGCGCCTACTTTCTACTGCATGAATATGAGAAAACATGCAATTGGTCAAAAAGTAGACATGTGCCCTTTTCCAAATCTGATTTTGTAAGCTAGTTGGGCCTTCTGTAACTTAGCCTGGTGAAATCAGTGACACATTATGCAGCTCGTGAGAGAAGGAGCAAACACATTGGAGAACAGTTTCTGTTCTTGTGACTGACAATGATTTTGTGTTGAGATATATATTTAGTCCACTTTTCACATTTTGCAACAATGAGGAAAAAGTAGACTTATGAGATCGATCTGGGCAACTGTGTGTCTGTCTGTGTGTGTGTGTGTGTGTGTGTGTGTGTGTGTGTGTGTGTCCCCACCATCACCACCACCATCAACTCCTAAACGGCTGCAGCTATCGAAACCAAATTTGGTATGAATAAAGAGCTATGCCTGAATATCGCAAGGCCATATTTGAAAATGACGTCAGTGCTATAAACTGGTGAAAAAAATCACAATTGAAAATTGAGGTCTATGTTGGATATCTCGGAAAATATGCATGGGAATTGATCCACAATTGACACACTTATAGATAACATTACATCAGACTAATTTACAGGACCCCATACATGAGAGTGTTGCCAACATGATTCTATGCCTGCTGATAGGTCCAATCTATTGGATTTGGTATGTGATTTACGCACCGGAACAGATATGAATTTGCACATTTTTAGTGTCACCGGGCTGCCAACTGTTGAAAATTGTACTCTATACATTTCTATCCTAATCTCAATATATCAGAAAGTATGCAGGCTAACAGTTCTAAACTTTGCATACAAATAGTACCTGCAAATGTAGGTTAATTTTCAGTAACCGATATACGACAGTGCTGCCAACATGATTTTACGCGTGCTGATAGATTAAATGTTGAATCACATGTAACTTCCATACTAATAAATGATGTTCTTCCAAAATTGGCACTTGTATAGACCTTAATATCTCAATTTGAGTTTGAGCATCCAATTTATGGCAGTGTCGCCAACCTGATTTTACGGATGCTGATAAATTCAATATTTAAATACACGTAACGTGCATAGGCTATCTATTCTGAATGTGAATTGTGGACGTTAAGAGATGGAACTAAGAATATATAATATTTAGAGTCTCCAGGTCTACCAACTGTTGATATATGGTCTCTATAATTTGAAGAAAAGTAGGTTCATTAGTTGGTCACGGAACTACTTGTTTTTCTAGTGCAATCCTACTCGGTGACACAGTATCGTATATCAAATATTTAGACTAATGGATCTGGTTAGGGAAACCAGTATTGCCAATGTACACATCACCAAGACGCTGGCAAAACGAACCTCAGGACGTGATATTTCTCACATGCAGAATCCAACCCTGTCCGCCTTGGTGAGATGAAAG
Organism: Meconema thalassinum; assembly: GCA_946902985.2. Classification (NCBI taxonomy): domain Eukaryota; kingdom Metazoa; phylum Arthropoda; class Insecta; order Orthoptera; family Tettigoniidae; genus Meconema; species Meconema thalassinum. The sequence goes on along the minus strand of OX336390.1, from coordinate 11,703,019 downwards.
CAGGTTCATGAACTTGTATAACATCCATAAGGTTACATTTGCTTCCATCCTAATTTCTGGTTGTTGTTGATTCTTTAGGGCCTTTGCGACATCGAGTACCTGCGTCACTGCGATGTCTGTGTGTACTTGTAATCGAGGTAGGATTTGAGAAGGAAGCGGCCGTCGCCTTACGTTAGGTACCATCCCGGCATTTCCCTGGACTAAAAATGGATAACCACTTCCAGGATGGCTGAGGCGGGAATCGAACCCTGGCCTCCGCGGTTACAGCCTTATTATTCCCGTTTTCCAACGGAAGTCTTGGGGGGGTTACGGCCGGATGCCCTTCCTGACGCCAACCTTATGAGAGGAGTTAATGAGAGATGAAATTAATGATGGTGAATGAAAGTGGGCAAGGATGTGGAAGGAAGCGGCCGTGGCGTGTCAGAAGGTACCGTCCTAGCATTTGCCTGGAGATGAAAATGGAAAACCACGGAAAACTATTTCAAGGACGGCCGATGGAGGGGCTCGAACCCCCGTCTACCGAGTCAGCAGAGCGCTGCGCTGCGCTTTAGCCAGCGTAGCCACCACTGTCGGTTCGGTGACAACCAAGAATGCTAGGCCGAGTGCAGGTCTTTCTAGTTGACGCCCGTGGGCGACCTGCGCGTCGTAATGAGGATGAAGACGTTACATACACCAAGTCCCCGAGTCACGGGAATCAACCCCAGGAGATTAAAATCCCTGATAGCCCCACCGGGAATCAAACCCGGGACACTTCGGGCCAAAGCCTAGCACGCTAACCATTTAGTCACGGAGCCGGACTCCAGCCACTATGAGGCGTAACAAAATGAGTGGATATAAGGTCCAATGTTCTCTGAGGAAAATGTAGTACAATGGTCGGCGCGGCGGGACCCTCAGCCACGTGCTCTGCTTCCCACTTCTACTGTTTTCTATTTTATTTTCTAATCCAGTGTATTTATTTTAGTGCAAGTTATTAGAAGAATAATACTTCTGTCTTCAAGCAAATGTCGGGATGGCTCCTAACTGAAGGCCACGGGCGTCTCCTTCCCAATCCTCACCTGAATTACAAATACACACACTACTACGAACACCACAATAACACAAGTTATCTACAATTTTTCTAATCCTTGCAAGTCATTCCTTCATTTAGCATGGATATATTGGTTGGTTCCTTAGTTTAAGGGCTGCGACAGCTTGGTCATGTAGCCCCGTGTACTTTGGGTGTGTGTAGAATCTGTCTGCTGGCTGTATTAGTGTGTGTTATCTGTTTCTAATTCAAGTAAGGACTGTAGACGATAATTTCAAGTACTGTAGTTCCTACTTTCGCTACCAAACGCCAGCGTCAAAGACAACTAGTTCTGAACTTGATTAGTAGATGCCAGCGCTGTCGGCTCCTGGCGATAAACGTTGGAACCTAAGAGCGTTAAATTAGAAAGAAAATAAAGGGATCTGCCTTTCCAATACTTATATTGAACCTACTCACAGGTACATGTTTCGAAGGTAAAACTCCTTCTTCCTCAGCCTGTACATAAAAATAACAAATATAAATTGCCTTTATAAGATCAAATCTTTATTCATGTAACGTATGTTCTTATAAAGGTAATTTATCTTTGTTATTTTTATGTACAGGCTGAGGAAGAAGGAGTTTTACCTTCGAAACATGTACCTGTGAGTAGGTTCAATATAAGAATTGGAAAGGCAGATCCCTTTATTTCCTTTCTAATTTATAGTTAGTCAATACGGACCTCAATTACTGACATTATGAACTAAGAGCGTTAGTCAAATCTAACCTATAATTTAAGTGTAGTTAGTGGAAGGTTCTCTAACATGCCATAAATCTATGACATGGGACCGCCGGCTTTACTTCCCCTCCGAAGGAAGGCATACTGAGGGATTTTAACGCTCTCAAGTACACGGGGATAAATTACCCTGATGTCCAAGCTCTTCAAACGAATCAACAACAACATAACGGTGATTCTTATCTGTTTTCCTTGGTGCAGAGAACGGGGAATGTGACAGCTCAGAGGGGTTCAAGTCCGTGGGACATCAGATAAAAGTGTGAAATCATTACGTTTATTCTGTGGCATGACCAACAGCTGTTGACCCGGAAACTTGCCGTCATCACTGACTCATGCAATGTCAGTGAGATTGATCATTTCCGGATCAATAGTCCAGTGGGACACACACACATGCCCCGCTCTCGGTTAATTTTGCTAATCCTTGCAAGTCATTCCTTCATTTAGCATGGATATTATTTTGGTCGGTTGGTTCCTTAGTTTAGTGGCTCCAACAACGTGGCCATGTAGCCCCGTGTACTTTGGGTGTGTGTAGAATCTGTCTGATGACTGTAACCCATCTGTTTTTAATTCAAGTAAGGATTGCAGACGAAAATTTCAAGTACTGTAGTTCCTACTTTCGCTACCAAACGCCACCGTCAACGACAACTAGTTCTGAACTTGGTTACTAGATGCCAACGCAGTCTTCTCCTGGCGATGAACGTTGGAACCTAAGAGAGTCAGTCAAATCTAACCTATATTTTAAGTATAATTAGTGGGAGGTTCTATTTCATTTCTATGACATGGGACCACCGGCTTTACTTCCCCTCTGAAGGAAGGCATACTGAGGGATTTTAACGCTCTTAAAAATCCGACGACTTCGGCCGGGTTTGAACCGGCGATCGTGGGCATAGAAGCCGCTGGATATTATTTTGTACTGTGGGTCTGGAATTAGCGCGGACACCTGGTTACTATGGCAACATGTGAAGCGTGGGCGGACACCAGTCAAAGACTAATAAAAACTGATGCTTGTACTTGTTCTGTCTCCGCTCCAAAATGTTAGCTTGCCACGGCGGGCGAGTGGTTAGCGTGTCGGTCTACTAACCCCAAGCTTGCAGGTTTGCTCCTGGCCGTGGTGAGTGATTTTTGAAAGGCGGCAAAAATACGATACGCATGTCATACGATGTTGGCATGTCAAATAACTCATTTGAATTCAGTAGGCCGTGTTCATAATGGCAAAATTAATCTCGGCAGTAGCGGCTTCTATGCCCAAGATAGCGGGTTCAAACCCGGCCGAAGCCGTCGGATTTTTTAAGAGTGTTAAAAATCCCTCAGTATGCCTTCCTTCGGAGGGAAAGTAAATCCGGTGGGCCGATGTCATAGATTTATGCCACGAAAAGAACTTTTCACTAATAACACTTGTGTGAAGCTAAAATTTGTAGATTAGTTTGATAACGCTATATTAGTTCCAACGTTCGCCGCCAGGTGCTGACTGCGATGGCATTTAGTAGCCACGTCTGCAGCTAGGGAGCAAAAGTAGGAACTACTTGATTACAGATAAAACACACTAATACAGCCATCACAATAACACCGGTTATCAGACAGATTCTACACACGCCCAAAGTACACGGGGCAGCATGTCCGCGTTGTCGCAGCCCATAAACTGAGGAACCAACCAACTAACTTCTGACTGTGATGTGGCGATTGCTGTGGAATATCGTGGTTACGCACACACGAGAATCTAAAGGATTCCAGTGAGTATTATCGCAACAAAGCGAGATTATTGAGTCTTCTAGCAAACAATCAGCATCGTAATGCAAACCTTGGCTTCCTATGACCTCGTAGTTCTGCCCCTTAAAACGGCAATAGCTAACTAAGTACGAGCTGTTTTTGCTCTGCCAAAATACATTTCGTAATGATTAATATGCTTCCTCCTACGCTGTTTATAGCCCATCCACCTTCCCCTGCTTAGATGACACGTCATATATATTATTTCAGTAGTATAGTTCCCTCCTGCGGCGCTCACAAGAGACCAATCGTGACAAATGAGCATTCAAATGAAAGAGAATAGACATTAGCAGTGACGAATTGCATTCTAATTTCATAAATATCTATAATTTCTTTAAAAAATTCCTTTAAAAAGATGTACGAAGTGTGCGATTTGCAAATACTGTTGCTGTTGGAAAATACGCTCCATAATTGCTTCCACTTAACATTTTGGCCGCTGTGACGCCTGTTTCATGTCATTTTAACATAATTTCCTTTATCATTTTGCATGGATTTCAGAAACAGTAAATCAAAGGAATGAATGTTCAAATCATAAATATGGTTGGTTGGTTGGTCTGCGACAACGCGGTCATGTAGCCCCGTGTACTTTGGGTGTGTGTAGAATCTGTCTGATAACCGGTGTTAATTGTGATGGCTGTATTAGTGTGTGTACCTGATTTTTAATTCAAGTAAGGACTGCAACTTTGAATTTTTCAAATAGTTCCTACTTTTGCCGCCAAACACTACCGTCAACGACTACTAGGCCTAGTTCAGAACTTAGGTACTAGACGCCACCGCTCTTGGCAACGAACTTAGGAACTTGTAAACATTCTTAACCTATACAATTTAGCTTCACACAGGTGTAATTAGTGGAAGGATCTATGACATGGGACTGCCGGCTTTACTTCCCTTCCGAAGTTAAAAATCCGAGGCTCAGCCGGGTTTGAACCCGCTATCTTGGGCATAGAAGCTCAGCATGCTACCATCATAAATATGAATAACTGGTGAGTGATTGCCTTCTTAAGTTAGGGAACGTAGAACTTGGAATTCTAACTGAAATGTAAAGAGTGTTCTATAATCATTTGGTTGAAATAGAAACATAACAACATTATAAACCTTTTGGGGAAAGTGTGGTTTATGAACATGTGAGATTTCTCGCACGGGTCAGCTTGTATAATAAAATTCCAATTGTGTCCGCCATTATCCGGATGAATTATGGGTCAAATACCATGTTGCCAACCCCGCGCATATGGTACTAATCAATAATCTTTATCCAGACCAATAATTACTAGGTAGCGCGGCCCGAGCCTACTCACGCATGAATAATCTTTATCCAGGACAATCGTTCCGTTCCTAGTTCACATACGTCTATAATTTATTTGCTGTGTACCTCTCAGACAGGCTGAGGGTAATTTCATGTGATAGGGTTGGTAACCTGTCCGGATTATGCAACAGCGGCATGTCATACCCTTTGTGGCTAGAGACAGAATAGCCTGTGCCTTCCTGGGGTTAAAATACTCTAATGCAGTGTTTCCCTAATGGTTGCGATATACAGTAACTCTAACCCCACCACCACCACGTAGTAGTTTGTTAGGGTTAGACTGTTGGAGTTAAAGATCAAATAATAAAAAGTGTGTCCAGTTGTTTATTATTTTATTTTTATTTTTAGCGTATGGCTTTTAGTGCCGGGAGTGTCCGAGGACATGTTCGTCTCGCCAGTTTTGTAGCTTCTTCGAGACGGACACCCAATGGGTGAGCTACAAGTACCGTTGGGGAGGAAAGTTTGGATGGAAGGTCGAGGAGTTGGAAGGTAGCGGCTGTGGCCTATAGTTAGGGACCAACCCCGGCATTTGCCTGGAAGGAAGATGGGAAACCACAGAAGACTATCTTCAAGGTTGCCGGCGGGAGGATTCGAACCTCCTCGCCTCCCGGATGTGAGCGACTGCCAGCAGTCATGCCGTAACGACCACGGCTAACTCACCCGGTAATGAAAACTATAACTAATACTAACTACAAGAAGAAATGGTAAACAAATAAAGGACAGGAAGAAAACAAATGCCCTCAAGAATGAGGATTGAGGGACTTGGAAGGAAGGAGAGCCATGAAAGGCCGATAGGAAAGGGAAAGAGGAGAGCGCCCGCCCCAAAGTCAGAGGAGAAAGGGGAGAAAACGGACCCACCTCAGGAATCCCTCGGGGTCGCCAACTCCCAAACTCACCAGTCGTGACTCTTTGAGGGTGTAGCACTATCCAGGGTGCACCAGAAGTGGTGGGGCTACACACACCCTGCCTCCTTGAGGGCCTTGAGCAGAAGGCAGGAGATACTGTGAGCCCCTGAGGGTGTAGCACTATCCAGGGTGCACCAGAAGTGGTGGGGCTACACACACCCTGCCTCCTTGAGGGCCTTGTGCAGAAGGCAGGAGATAACATGAAAAGAAAAAGAAGTCTGACCCCTCGCAGAATGAGGGTTCTGGAAAGATGTGAGAAGGGACAATTAAGGAGGGAAAGGAAGAGACTCCCTAGGCCTCGGATACCCTAATACCGTCGGGGTCGGAAGAGAACAAGAGTTGACCAAGGGAGGTCGACAGGAAAGAAGTCGGAGAGGACCCCGGCACAAGTAAGTTGAAGCAATGCCGGAGTCAGCTGGGGTCCCGTGGTCGCCAATCCACGTGAGCCCCTGCCGGAACGTAAACAAGAAATTTGAAGAGCAATAAAAACGGTCTAAACGCCATCAAAGCTCGCCACGTACAAGTTCACACATTTACTAATTTATATCAGGCTCTAGGAAGTCTCGTCCAATCTCGTGTTGCCAAGGCAACACTGAACATTACAACAAACAATTTGTAGCCTAGTTTTATTTGAGGGATGTCCAAGCCATTTCCTCAGAAGTTTTGACGCCGACAAACAAGCAACTGACGAGTTTTGAGCCCAAGATGTTGATGTTGAGAGCTTTTAGTTAATCTCGCGATCTCGTCACGTGATATTTCACTTGGAAAATCTAACATGCGGGGATATAAAAAGTAGGTTGGCTCAGGCAAGGAAAGCATTTCTACAAAAAAGGAATCTGTTGACATCGAATATAGATTTAGGTATTAGGAAGTCATTTTTAAAAGCCTTTTGGGTAGATTATTGGATAAGGAATAACCCACCCACCAAGGGAAGATGATTAAAAAAAGGGAAGTAGGTTTTGGATTGGAGAAAAAGGATAGAAAAATAGGAGGAGAGTCCCACAAAAGTTGTAAATTTAACTTTAAATACCTTTAGAGGCAGTTGCCACTGAAAATTAACTCTCTGATACCTAAAGTAGGTACGAGCTTGGTCTAAGCTAACGGGAACCGCAGCTGGGACTTGGGCGATTTGCAAGAGAGAGGCTTTAGTGTATTTCCTCCCAAGCATGTATAAGACTACTATGGGGAAAGGCGATGGTCTGGCAAAACTAAGAGTAACAAATTTATTGTAAGGTTTTTCAAAGAAATTCGTTTTGCGAAATAATTCGAAGAATGCCAATAATTTAAATCAAGTTTGGTATTTCCAATTTTCGAAATTATATAGTTCCTGAGAAAAGCGACCCAGTGCTTCCAGGAAGGATAGTGATGAAAAATTATACCTGGGAAAGTAATTTTGGTAAGTGAACCAATGGTTGCATTTGGAAATGGCTAAGCCTTTACTCAGCGAGAGGCCGGCTAAAAGCTTAGACAAAGAAGAAACACTTATCTTTTGGAAAATTAACCATAAGTTTTCGGAGAGGATCTCCACAAGCAGGTAGCTGGCGTAGCGAGCTTTACTTGCCTTACTGGCCAATTAGAATTAGCTATTAAAGCTAAGAGAAACTTTAACAAGGTTGCCACTGAGAGCTCTTGCTCAAATGCAACAAGTGGTGAAATCCCTATCAATAGATTTAATGGCATCGAGTAGGGAGAGCCAAGGAGGACAGGATCTTGCTTATCCGTTGTATTAGAAAAATGAAAAAGCAAAAGAAACTCTTAATTTATTTAACAAATTAGAGGAAGTTGATATCTTTAACAATTAAATATGTTTCAATCTTATTAACAATTTGGGGTCGCAGACCTCCGACAACATTTAGAAATTGCTCCAGGCAAATAACAATTCTTAAGGTTTTAAACCTGGTACTAAAATCTTTGTAAGATTTTAAAAAGGCAAATGAAACGATTAAAGTTTAGACATTTACAAGAGTACAAGGAGTGTACTATAAGAAATTTCTGAGAGAATATTCTAGAGAGAGTAACAACTTCGAAAATAACAATAAGAAAAACATGAAGAATAAGATAGAAGTTCCTACAACTTCTTATATTTATACAGAATTAATTTTGGTTATTATGCAAATAAGGGCAGGTCACTGACTGTGAAACCTGAAGAGATAATCAAAAGGAAGGTTCTCGACCTCCTATGTTTTAACTGGGAATCACGAGCCAAATGGGGTAGTTTCCATTTCGTGAGACCTAGAAATAACTCACTCAAGAGTTGAAAGAATTGTTTTCCCTGATCAGAAGGGAGAAACAATGTAAGTTTGAAACGTGCGCTGGACACGTAATTATACAGAAATTAATTAATTACACATGAGAAAAAATGGGAGGGCACATCTATGGATTGACACCTCGTTGAAACAGACCTAAATTTAAAAGTTTATTACAGATTGTTAGTAAGAGGTTTAGGAAAGAGAAATAGGGATTGAGGAAAAATGTTCATGGCCTTATTTATATGTAAACGGACGATCGCGACGCGGTAGAAAGTTGAACAAGCACTGGTTTTCACTATAGTTCGTTGAAATATATGAAAAGTTCACTATAGAAACACGAAAGTTTTTGGCAAAGAAAGTTATTTTGATTTGAAAAAAACTGACTGGTTGCACTAGATGAACGAAAGTCTATTGCTGGAGAAAATGGTGGATTACAGTTAAATGCGCCAAGAACATCCAACGGTGGAAGAAAATTCGCTATTGAGCTTTAATTCAGAAGTGAGATTCTTCAATTTTAAATAGCATTCTCACAAGTAAGTGAAAATTTCATAACGGCAGGACTTGTAGATGAAATACAGAATCTGGAAGGTTCCAGAACGACCTTAGTAGAAAAATGGGGTTAAGAAAATCCAACGGAGGAACTAGCTTGGTGAATTATAGACAGCGGGTATTAGATAATATCCCACGTAGTGAGAGGATTTCTCATTGGAATAGCTTAAGAAAAGCTCTTTTCTAGTAAGGTTGGCTTGTACGAACAAAAGCTCAACATGGCAAATCCCACGAAGAATGATTTTTGCCCCAAAATAAATAATCTCACACTGTCTATAAAAGTATCGTTGAAGCACGTGAAAGTTAAAACCATGAAGATGAGGTTAAAACTTTAAGATGGTACTTATCTTGATTTCATGTTGAAAGTGAAGTTCCTTTTGACGATAACTACTTTGTCAACATGGCGTAGAAGAGAGTATGCCTCTTGGTTTGAGGAGGCTGGCTCGAGAGGAGCCTTAACTGATCGAGTCAACTGCCGACTGAGAAGTGAGACTTGCTCAACGGAGCACGGAGGGTCCAAGGAAGGGGAAAAGAGTGGGGGATAGGAGACAAAAGGAGAATATATAAACATTGCCAAGTTTATAACAAAACATTATTTTCTCTTGATGAGCTGGTCTTCAAAGAGTTGATAACAGGCGATACTAGCGCAGCATGGTGAGTAAAAAAGTAGACAGAGTCCTCTTGCTCAAGGAGAAAATAGCTGGCGATGGTAACAGGATCTGGTGGCCAAATGGATACGTAAGTCCTCTTGCACCAGAAAAAGTTGAAGAGCTTCAGAAATTCGCTGCTAGATGACGCTAGGTGAGTCACAGAGTATATATATCTAGAACAGACTCATAAAAGATATAAGCGACCTGAACACCTAAGAGAAAACAGAATATCACTGTTGGTGTTTGACAAAGAGGAAGGAAAGAACATGCAAAAGCATTGAAAATTATAATCTCTCGTACCGTGTATTCCAAGAATACACCATACTGGGAGGGGAAAAACACCAACAGAGAACAAATAAGCAGTTAGACATTTAAGGGAAGAGGAGCGATCAAAGACAGGGGTCTTGTAATCGGACCGTTAGTGGTCAAGACTCTGACCACCCTGACTCTCCCATCTCTTCCAGGATAACACTCGGTCACTCTACCAGAGATCCAGACTAGAGGGGGAGAAACATCCCTAACCAAGACCAAGTCTCCCACTTTAATGTCGGGACTGGAAAGAAACCACTTCTGTCTCCGTTGCAAGGAAGTTAAATATTCCAAGTTCCACCTCTTCCAAAAGGAATTACGGAGGGCTTCAAGTTTACGCCAAGTGATAGGTAGATTGGAATCCCTGTAAGAATTGGGAAGAGGAGGAGGGGCAGAAAGAGAAGTGCTGATAAGGAAGTGACCAGGGGTGAGTGGAAGTAGGTCATCAGGGTCATTGGAAAGCGGAGTTAAAGGGCGAGAATTAACAACACCTTCAATCAGAACAGACAGTGAATTGAATTCTTCATAAGTCAGAATTCGATTACTTAAGACTTTTCTTAAATGACGTTTAGTGAGCTTTACGCAAGAATCCCACCTGCCACCGTGATGAGGAGCGTAGGGAGGTATGAAGCGCCATTTGAAACCTTTTGAATAAGAAAAATTAGAAATTTGTTCCATGGCAGGAGAGGAAGTGAGAGCTTTCTTCCACAGGGAAGCTGCGCCCTGAAAGGTGGAAGCGTTATCAGAGAACATCTCAGAAGGAACACCACGCCTAGCGGTGAAGCGAGAGACAGCTGATAAAAAGTAAGAAGTAGAAGCATTCGTTACTAGTTCCAAGTGGATTGCGCCAGTAACCATGCAAACAAAGAGAGAAACATAAAGCTTACCAAACAATTTGCGTTTAGCTTCTGGGGAATTTCGTTGATATTGGAACGGACCCATATAGTCCACACCAGTTAGAGCTAATGGGCGTATAGGAGAAGAGCGAAAAGAGGGCAGATCGCTCATTAATTGAGTTTTGATTTTAGGTTTCGCTTTGAAACAAGGAATGCACTTGTGAATTACAGAAGAAACTTCATGAATTCCATTTAAAATCCAGTACTTTTCCCTTAAGAGGCAAAGCAGAGTGCGTGTACCAACATGAAGATTACGACAATGAAAGTCACGTATAATTAAGGAAGTTACGTGATGTTTGGAAGGCAAAATAACGGGATGCTTTTTGTCCTCAGAGAGTAAAGATTGCGAGAGCCTTCCACCTACCCTGAGTAACCCATGGTCATCAAGGAACGGGGCTAAAGCACGAAGACGGCTGGATTTGGGAAGATCCCTTTTAGAAGAAAGCAAAGACAATTCAGAAGAAAAGGCTTCTTGCTGTGTTAGTTGTAAAACCTTAATGGTAGCGAGATTCAATTCATGATTGGTAAGGTGTGGTTTAGGGAGAAGAGGTTGGTCAACCACAAGATATTTCCATCTAAGGAGATAGGCGACAATTCGTATTAATTTATGAAAAGAAGAATAGCGGGACAACAAAGGATGAGAAGCGTTGGAAACAAGACAAGAAGCAATGGGTAGAGGTACTTTAGCGTCAGGCAAGTTGGAGTTTGTAGCTGGGGGTTTAGAAGGCCATGAAGAAGAGTCTTCGATTAGCCACGAGGGCCCATGCCAGTACAATTGGGAAGCTGCCAATTGAGAGGGTAAACAACCACGAGAGATAATATCGGCTGGATTATCCGCACTGGGCACATGCCTCCATTGACATCCAGAAGAAAGAGTTTGAATTTTGGAAACCCTGTTTGCAACAAAAGTTTGCCAGTGAGAGGGGTTCTTGGCGATCCAAGAAAGGGTGATCATGGAATCGCTCCAGAGATAGATTTGCAAGAATTCGACCTTTAATACTTCCCGTAGTTTTTTAACAAGTTCTGCAGCCATGAGTGCAGCGCACAGTTCGAGCCTAGGCAAAGTGATAGTTTTAAGAGGAGCGACCTTTGATTTGGCACAAACAAGGTTGGAAACTGGAGATCCATAGAGTGAATCGTGATGATCTAAATATGCACAGCAACCATAAGCTTTTTCGGAACTGTCCGCGAACACATGAAGGAAAAAGGATGCATTAGAATGAGAGCTGATTAAATTCCTAGGAATTTCAAAAAGGGAAAGATCCAGCAAATTGCTGCGAAACGAGAGCCAACGATTAAGAAAAGAAAGAGGGACAGTGTCATCCCATTCACATTTAAGCGACCACAGCTCTTGCATGAAGAGTTTGGCTATAACGATAACTGGGGCAAGGAATTGAAGTGGATCAAAAATTTTTGCAATCTCAGAGAGAATTTGTCTTTTTGTATTAGGAAGCTCTTCTGCGAGCGAAACTTTATGGATAAGAGTGTCAGTGCTAGTGCACCAGTGAACTCCTAGAGTTTTTATAGATTCGGAGTTTCCACAAATGTCGACAGAAAAAGGATCTACGTCTTCGATGGGAAACTGAGCAAGAAACTCAGGGGAGTTGGAGTTCCACTTATGAAGTGGGAAACCTCCATTCCTTAACAATGCCTGAAGTTCTAATGACACAAAAGAAGCTTCCTCCAAAGAGGGGAAGGACTGCAAATAATCGTCAACATAGAATGACGTAGTTAGTACTTCAGAGGCTTTGGAATTAAATAAATGACCATCTTGTGAGGCTAGCAAGTGTAGGGATCGGATAGCAAGGAAAGCAGAGGGTTCTAAGCCATAAGTAACCGTTTTCAAGCGAAATACCTTAATGGGCTTACTGATTTCATCACGCCACAAGATTCTTTGAAGATCTCGTTGTTCTGGTTGAATTAACACTTGACGGTACATCTGTTTTATGTCGGCTATAACAGCTATGGGAAATAACCGAAAGTTTAAAAGTATAGCGGATAGATCTGACTGAATAGCAGGACCAGAATAAAGAGTGTCGTTAAGGCTGTTGCCATTAACGTCGGGCGATGAACCATTGAAAACAACTCGGATTTTATCTTTTACAAGAGGGTTCTTCCACACGGGATGATGATTTAAATAAACCGTTTCAATTGGGGGGTGCGATTCATCATCAGATTTGTTAACAACTTCCATATGATCCAAGCTTTCATACTCATCCATGAAATCAGTGTACTGCTGTTTGACAAGGGGTTCTTTTTTGAATTTGCTCTCGATAGCAAAGAGAGCTTTGCGAGCTTTAGGCTGAGAGTTGATAAGTTTGGGAGGATTGTGTAATCTTGGCATTTGAACAACGAACCGGCCATCAGAAGAACGAGTGGTGGTGTTCAAAAAAAGTTGCTCACAGAATTCATTTTCTGAAGAGGGTACATTAGGAGAATCAACATTTTCAAGCCTCCAGAACTGTTCTAGGTCAGTATTGGAGAAGTAACATTGCGATGCGGGTTGAGGAGAATAATGGGGAAGTTGCCCTGTGACGATCCATCCAAAATTAGTGTCTCTGGCGACCACGTTTGAGGATAACTTACGAACCTGTTTACGTAGGCAATTCCAGAAAACATTGGCACTAAAGAGTATGTCAATAGGGTTCTGCATATTGAAAAAAGGATCGGCTAGCCTTAAATGCGAGGGAATGTTTAACCCTGAAATATCCACAGAGTGACTTGGAGTGTCTTCTCCAATGCTATTGAGAATTAGACAATTAAGTTTAAAGAAGTTGTTTCTATGACAAATATCTCTTATGGTTAGTTTTGAGAATTGTAAAGCTTGCGATTTTGAGCTGTTGATGCCCGACACATTGATAGAAGTGGGGTTTACGGGTAGGCCTAGTTTTCTAATCAAGGAATTAGACACAAAATCATGAGTTGCCGCTGAATCTAGAAGACCGCGTGCACGGACCCAGTTGCCAAAGTTATCCTGAACTTCAATTTGGACAGTAGACAACAATACTTGAGCACTGCGAATGGACTTGGCATTCTGAATATACGATGACGCTTTAGAACTGTTAGCACTATCATTTTTCGGAGAAGTAGATGCCGTCGATGACCTTGCCTGATCATGACGATGTAGCAAAGTATGGTGAGCCTTTTCACAATGGTAGCAAAGTCTTGTGGACTTGCAATTAGAAGCAGAATGCGTGGGCGCTAGGCAGTTGAAACAATGTTTGTTTTGAGCGACTAATTTTCGTCTGTCGTCGACTGACATTTCTTTAAAAGATTTGCAGAGGTATAGGGCATGGGGATCTTTACAAATTATGCACTTTACAGGTTCGTTTAAACTTTTGCGAGGTTCGCTTTGCGTGTTTAAAACAATAGAGCTAGCAACACGACGTTCACTAGACCTAGTTGGGTAACCAGTGGAGTTTGATTTGAATTTGGATGAGCTGGACCCGGGTTTTTGGGTATTGGACGCTGAGCGTTCACTTTTGGGTTTGATGGACATTAATTCGAATTTGGAACTAGGAGATGAAGGTTCACTTTGATTAGCTAGAGCGGTTAAAAGTTGGCATCTAGCGTTTATGAAAGTAACTAAATGCTCGTAAGTGTAGCCGTCTTCTTTAGAAAGTTCAATTTCCCAAGCTTTGAGGGTAGCAGCATCAACTTAAGAAACCACTAAATGTATTAGGAAAGTATCCCAATAATTAGTTAGTTGATCTAATTGGGACAAAGCCTTAACGTGAAGTTGTGTAGTGTCAACTAGAGTACGTAAACTAGTGACGTCATTGTGCTGTGACGCAGGTAGATTGAATAGAGCCTTTATATGGCGCTGAATACGTAACCGTAAATTTCCATATCTTTCCTTTAATAAGTTAAAGGCAATGGGGTAATTTTCGGCACACAGAGGAAGTGCTTCGACCAACTGCAAAGCTTGACCTCGGAGAATAGATCTCAAATAATGAAACTTGTAAATGACTTGAATGTCTTCATTGTCATGAACAAGGGAGCAAAATAATTCATAGAAAGAATCCCAAGCAGATTCATCTCCAGAAAAATGGGGTAAATCAATTTTCGGTAAAGTTGGTTTGGGCTTGTGAGTACCCTCACGGAAAGAAGTTTGTGGTTCGTGAAGGGAACCAAGAACAGAAGCGTCCTTTTTCTGCTCCTCTTCGAGTTGGCGTATTATTTTGAAAGCAGAACCTATGCCTTCGTAATATTGGTTTTCTACTTCTACTCGATCTTCTGTTTGATTGAGCATGCAAGTTTCTATTTCCGTTTGAATGTTGCAGTAGTTTTCATAAGAACGTTCAAAATCCCTTACACGATGTTTCAACAAATCTAATTGCGCGTCTGAGGGATCCAATTCTTTTATGTACTTTCTGAATCGGGTAATTTGCCCTTTATAGGATGCTCGTTTAGAAGCAAGTTTTTCATCTTTATCCTTATCAGTAGGAGCCATGTTAAAGAAGGTAGATTGAAATGTAACTCACGAAACTGTGGAACCTTGGAAATGCTGTCAAGCTGGCAGCAGCAAATAAGTAGAAAGAACGGGACACACCAAAGGAGACAGGAGCAGCCTCTTTCCCCTTCACAGGCTTTGCATGATGTAGTTATAGCTGAAAAATTCAAAGCAGATATTAATAATTTGCAAAGTATTGTCAAATGAAACTTTTTTTTTAAGAAAAAATGGAAAATGGACTCTCCCGGGTTTCTGGGACCAATTTTTGGGTAGATTATTGGATAAGGAATAACCCACCCACCAAGGGAAGATTAAAAAAAGGGAAGTAGGTTTTGGATTGGAGAAAAAGGATAGAAAAATAGGAGGAGAGTCCCACAAAAGTTGTAAATTTAACTTTAAATACCTTTAGAGGCAGTTGCCACTGAAAATTAACTCTCTGATACCTAAAGTAGGTGCGAGCTTGGTCTAAGCTAACGGGAACCGCAGCTGGGACTTGGGCGATTTGCAAGAGAGAGGCTTTAGTGTATTTCCTCCCAAGCATGTATAAGACTACTATGGGGAAAGGCGATGGTCTGGCAAAACTAAGAGTAACAAATTTATTGTAAGGTTTTTCAAAGAAATTCGTTTTGCGAAATAATTCGAAGAATGCCAATAATTTAAATCAAGTTTGGTATTTCCAATTTTCGAAATTATAGAGTTCCTGAGAAAAGCGACCCAGTGCTTCCAGGAAGGATAGTGATGAAAAATTATACCTGGGAAAATAATTTTGGTAAGTGAACCAATGGTTGCATTTGGAAATGGCTAAGCCTTTACTCAGCGAGAGGCCGGCTAAAAGCTTAGACAAAGAAGAAACACTTATCTTTTGGAAAATTAACCATAAGTTTTCGGAGAGGATCTCCACAAGCAGGTAGCTGGCGTAGCGAGCTTTACTTGCCTTACTGGCCAATTAGAATTAGCTATTAAAGCTAAGAGAAACTTTAACAAGGTTGCCACTGAGAGCTCTTGCTCAAATGCAACAAGTGGTGAAATCCCTATCAATAGATTTAATGGCATCGAGTAGGGAGAGCCAAGGAGGACAGGATCTTGCTTATCCGTTGTATTAGAAAAATGAAAAAGCAAAAGAAACTCTTAATTTATTTAACAAATTAGAGGAAGTTGATACCTTTAACAATTAAATATGTTTTAATCGTATTAACAATTTGGGGTCGCAGACCTCCGACAACATTTAGAAATTGCTCCAGGTAAATAACAATTCTTAAGGTTTTAAACCTGGTGCTAAAATCTTTGTAAGATTTTAAAAAGGCAAATGAAATGATTAAAGTTTAGACATTTACAAGAGTACAAGGAGCGTACTATAAGAAATTTCTGAGAGAATATTCTAGAGAGAGTAACAACTTCGAAAATAATAATAAGAAAAACATGAAGAATAAGATAGAAGTTCCTACAACTTCTTATATTTATACAGAATTAATTTTGGTTATTATGCAAATAAGGGCAGGTCACTGACTGTGAAACCTGAAGAGATAATCAAAAGGAAGGTTCTCGACCTCCTATGTTTTAACTGGGAATCACAAGCCAAATGGGGTAGTTTCCATTTCGTGAGACCTAGAAATAACTCACTCAAGAGTTGAAAGAATTGTTTTCCCTGATCAGAAGGGAGAAACAATGTAAGTTTGAAACGTGCGCTGGACACGTAATTATACAGAAATTAATTAATTACACATGAGAAAAAATGGGAGGGCACATCTATGGATTGACACCTCGTTGAAACAGACCTAAATTTAAAAGTTTATTACAGATTGTTAGTAAGAGGTTTAGGAAAGAGAAATAGGGATTGAGGAAAAATGTTCATGGCCTTATTTATATGTAAACGGACGATCGCGACGCGGTAGAAAGTTGAACAAGCACTGGTTTTCACTATAGTTCGTTGAAATATATGAAAAGTTCACTATAGAAACACGAAAGTTTTTGGCAAAGAAAGTTATTTTGATTTGAAAAAAACTGACTGGTTGCACTAGATGAACGAAAGTCTATTGCTGGAGAAAATGGTGGATTACAGTTAAATGCGCCAAGAACATCCAACGGTGGAAGAAAATTCGCTATTGAGCTTTAATTCAGAAGTGAGATTCTTCAATTTTAAATAGCATTCTCACAAGTAAGTGAAAATTTCATAACGGCAGGACTTGTAGATGAAATACAGAATCTGGAAGGTTCCAGAAAGACCTTAGTAGAAAAATGGGGTTAAGAAAATCCAACGGAGGAACTAGCTTGGTGAATTATAGACAGCGGGTATTAGATAATATCCCACGTAGTGAGAGGATTTCTCATTGGAATAGCTTAAGAAAAGCTCTTTTCTAGTAAGGTTGGCTTGTACGAACAAAAGCTCAACATGGCAAATCCCACGAAGAATGATTTTTGCCCCAAAATAAATAATCTCACACTGTCTATAAAAGTATCGTTGAAGCACGTGAAAGTTAAAACCATGAAGATGAGGTTAAAACTTTAAGATGGTACTTATCTTGATTTCATGTTGAAAGTGAAGTTCCTTTTGACGATAACTACTTTGTCAACATGGCGTAGAAGAGAGTATGCCTCTTGGTTTGAGGAGGCTGGCTCGAGAGGAGCCTTAACTGATCGAGTCAACTGCCGACTGAGAAGTGAGACTTGCTCAACGGAGCACGGAGGGTCCAAGGAAGGGGAAAAGAGTGGGGGATAGGAGACAAAAGGAGAATATATAAACATTGCCAAGTTTATAACAAAACATTATTTTCTCTTGATGAGCTGGTCTTCAAAGAGTTGATAACAGGCGATACTAGCGCAGCATGGTGAGTAAAAAAGTAGACAGAGTCCTCTTGCTCAAGGAGAAAATAGCTGGCGATGGTAACAGGATCTGGTGGCCAAATGGATACGTAAGTCCTCTTGCACCAGAAAAAGTTGAAGAGCTTCAGAGATTCGCTGCTAGATGACGCTAGGTGAGTCACAGAGTATATATATCTAGAACAGACTCATAAAAGATATAAGCGACCTGAACACCTAAGAGAAAACAGAATATCACTGTTGGTGTTTGACAAAGAGGAAGGAAAGAACATGCAAAAGCATTGAAAATTATAATCTCTCGTACCGTGTATTCCAAGAATACACCACCTTTGTCTGGAGCGTGGCGCTCTATGGAAGTGAAACTTGGACATTTGGTGCAGCAGAAAAGAGGAGAATTGAAGCGTTTGAAATGTGGTGTTACAGGAGAATGATGAAGATCAGATGGGTAGATAGGGTTACAAACGAAGAGGTATTAAGACGAGTGGGAGAGGAGAGATGTTTCTGGCGACTGCTGATGAAGAGAAGAGATAGGTTGGTAAGACACTCTCTAAGACACCCAGGAATAAAAAGCTTAGTTATGGAAAGAAGAGTCGAGGACAAGAACTGTTGGGGTAGACCAAGTTTAGAATATGTTACACAAATTACCTCGGATGTCAGGTGTGGTAGCTATCTAGAGATGAAACGATTTAGTCAGTACAAGGAGGTATGAAGCGCTGCATCAAACCAGTTAAAAGACTGAAGACTCAAACTATAAACAACAATATTGACACGGAATTTAACCTGGTGTACCTTGGTGAGAAGCAAGCAGTTAGACCACCCCTAATCTTGAGAGAGAAAGCTCAAGGACAAACGATGGCTACAGAATGTTGGTGCATGCGATTCCCGGCTCTGCTAAGATATTTTATACTGGTGTAAGGGGTCGTGATAAGAGGTCAGCCACTTTCATTGAGAACTGGCAAGTATGGGGATGGTAAGAGTTCTAGATCCCCACCACTCGCGCCGCGCGCATGTGATTGGTGGACGGCTCCCGCGCTCAACCACAGGCGGGCTTTTTAAATGATTATTTATTGGTTATAAACTCTTAACCTAACAAGATGGTGGGCTGTATCTAACCTAACCTCATTCACGAGGTGTGATTAAAAACTACCCATGCGGTGAATGATCATATCTCACCAACCAATGGTCATATTTGAGCATATGAGGTATGATAAGACTTGGGGTGATGTTCCCTTTCCAATTGACCACTCGTTATACTTTTTTTTTATTTGAAAAGTTTTGTTAAAAAGGCGATATTTTGAAAACTACTCATGAAAGAACGTTGTGCAATGAATCAAACGAAAGGTCTCTATGTCCTTTATCTTTAGAATAAAACTTTATGTTTTTCACATTTTCTTTTAAAGTCCAATTTTGTAAGTGGGCTATATTTCGGAAACTAAGAATTTTACAAAAAAGTTTGTTTCACGTAAATGAAAGCTCTTTGCCCCCTCTATCCACAAAACAAGTTTCAGGACTCTAGAACAAAACCTGTGTAGTAGTGAAGCTGTGGGGCATCTACTCTTAGTCGCGTGCGTGCTTGAATACATATGGCTATGTTGGAGTAAGGTTATGTTGGATGAAGGACTAGGGTCGAGCGGCAGCCGTCCACCAATCACATGCGCGTGGCGGGAGTGGTGGAGGGTCTAGAACTCTTACCATCCTCCCCCTACTCTGGCAATAGACCACATGGATTCTAATCCACCCAAAACCTACCTTAATTACAAATACACACACTAGTACAGACTTCACAATAGCACAGGTTATCAGACAAATTCAGTCGCCTCCGTGGTGTAGTGGTCCAGCGTGCACACTGGAGGTCCGAGGTTCAATTCACGGCTCTGTCACGAAATTTGAAAAGTGGTATGAGGACTGGAACCGGGTCTACTCAGCCTCGGGTGGTCCAAATGAGTAGAGGGGGTTCGATTACCACCTCAGCCATCCTCGAAGTGGTTTTCCGTGGTTTCCCACTTCGCCTTTCGGGCAAATGCCAGGATGGTGCCTACCGTCAGGCCACGGCCGCCTCCTTCCCTCGTCTTTGTCTATCCCTCCCATTCTTCAAGAGGCCCCATGTTCGCTTTGCAGGTGAGGCCGCCTGGGCGAGGTGCTAGTCCCAGCTCCCCAGTTGTATCCCCCGATTCGATGTCAAGCTCCAGGACACTGCCCGTAGAGGCGGTAATGGTGGGATCCCTCGCTGAGTCCGTGGGAAAAGCCTACCTAGAGGGTTAACTGAAAGAAAGAAAAAAAAGACGTAAGGGCTGCTGGAATGGGGTCGTGAGGCAAAATTGATAAGAGGTGGGTGTGATACCTCTTCATTGAGAACTGCTTGCGACGGTGGGTGAGTGGTTAACGTGTCGGTCTACTAACCACAAGCTTGCAGGTTCAAGAGGCGGCAAAAATTGCGACACCATGTCATACGATGTTGGCATGTCAAAGAACCCATTTCAATACAGTAGGCCGTGTTCATATTGGCAAAATTAATCTCGGGGGTTTCCGCCAACACTAAGTTCCTCATTTCTCTACTACAAAGCGCTATAGTGTTCAAGGAGCTTAGATTTCCAACCTCCTTGACTTTCATGGTGCATCAAGGAACAACAAAATTCGACATGCAAGCTACCCTTTGGGTGTCAAATAACAAAGCTTGCACCCGACACCCGAGGCCATACTACTACTACTACTACTACTACTACTACTACTACTCGGTGCTATAGTCCATGTAGGACCTTGGCCTATCCAACAATCGTTGCCCAACCCTGACGATCTTCTGTACGTTTCCTCCATCTTCTTACTCCCATCTTGCGTAAGTCGTCCTCCACGTCACCCAACCATCGTTTCCTAGGTCTTCCTTTGCATCTTCTTCCCTCTGGATTTCCTCTATAGGTCTCTTTAACCACTCTATCACCTGCCATTCTCTCCATGTCCCAGCCATCTTAGCCTATTACTCTTTATTCCGAAACTATATCAGGATGACCAAATACTTCCTCCAATTCTTTGTTTTCCCGTATTCTCCATCTTCCTGCCTCATTCACTGCTCCATAAATCTTCCTCAGTATTTTCCTTTCCCATCTTCTCAAAAGCTCCTCTTCTGTCACAGTCATAGTCCATGTTTCCGAGCCGTACATTACCACTGGTCTTATAAATGTTCGGTACACTGTCACCTTTGATCTTCTACTGAGGATGCGCGCTTTGAGGATTTTTATCAGTGCCCAATAAGCTCTATTACCGGCTGCAATTCTTGCTTTTATTTCTTCTCTTGTGCAATTATCTACAGTAACCAGTACTCCCAAATACTTGAAACTTTCACACCTCTCAAAATTCACCCCATTTAGGTTTATAAATAAATGTATATATTTATCTTTCTCCACAGTATTTCTCCTAGATAATAATAGATATTGAGTTTTGTTGTAGTTCACTCGTAATCCTACTTCTTCTGATTCTTTTTCTAACCGTCCCAACCCTTCTTCAAGATCTTTCAGTCTTCGTGACAGCATACCTACATAATCAGCATACGCTAGATTTTTGCTCATACGGTTTAACAGCGTGCCTCCTGGATTGCTGATATCTATCTTCCTCATTACTCATAAGGCCATAGGATAGTCAAATTATTGAGAACTGGCAATAGGCCCCTTGGATTCTAATCTACTTGTGTTGTGTTTTAGCGTCAGGACAAGCAGGTGTCCGGAAGACATTCAACTTCCGAGTGAATGGAAAGGCCGCTGGGGGCGCTGCTGGGGGATGCGCAAGTTCTCCTGATGGCTGTGTGGTCGTCAAGGAGAAGGTCGTACATACCGGCGACACGGGGGCCAGACTGCAGGCTGACTTCCACCTGGACGCTCGGTCAGGATGTGATGGGCCTCATGGATGTGTGGCTGTCAAGGAGACACCTGCAGCGCCTATCGCATCCTCATCTTCATCCTCATCTTCATCTTCATCCTCGGTGGCGTCATCGTCCGCGTACGCCCCGGGCTCTTCAGCGGGTCAAGTGGGAGTAAACAAGAACTACGACGCCGCGTTCAGTGTGAGTAGTTCTACAGACACCACAATACCACAGGGTATCAGAAATTCCAGAAGATTTAAATGCCATAGATGTTAAGGTTGAGTGCTGCTGACTGGTTGGTTCTTAAGTTTAGGGGCTGCGACAACGCGGTCATGTAGCCCCGTGTACTTTGGGTGTGTGTAGAATCTGTCTGATAACCGGTGTTAATTGTGATGGCTGTATTCAAGTAAGGACTGCAACTTTGAATTTTTCAAATAGTTCCTACTTTTGCCGCCAAACACCACCGTCAACGACTACAAGGCCTAGTTCAGAACTTAGCTACCAGACCTCACCGCAGTGGGCTCTTGGCAACGAACGTAGGCACCTAAGAGCGTTGTTTACATTCTTAACCTATACAATTTAGCTTCACACAGGTGTAATTAGTGGAAGGTTCTTTAACATGCCATAAATGTATGACATGGGACCGCCGGCTTTACTTCCCCTCCGAAGGAAGGCATACTGAGGGATTTTTAACGCTCTTAAAAAATCCGACGACTTTGGCCGGATTTGAACCCTCGATCTTGGGCAGCTGATTGGGAAGTGAAGTGTCACTGTGCCCCAACATTTTCATTGGCGCCAGGATTACTCTCAGTAGTGGTCTTTTGGCGGTTGTACACCCTCCTCGCAAGATGGTGACCACGTGATATCTCTTGAACGAATTATTGGAGGAAGTCGTATCGGATGTCAAATTACCCGGGGTAACGCCCCTCCCCCACCCCTTTTTGAATTTATTATTTATTTTTCCAAATTAGGACAAAGGGCCTAACTACAAATTTTTGAAAATTTTGATTTATTGACTTTTATTTAATATGTAATGTGTTAATTATATAAATTTTTATTTACCATTTATTTTTTATTTTTGAAATTTTGACAAAGGGCATAGCTACATTTTTGTTGATATTTCCTGAACCCATGGTCGGATTTAGATGTGTGATGTGTTGTAGGACTCGGGCTGATGCCCCCTTCCCTATAAACAACTTATTTCCACCCCAAAATAAAAACTACCCCTACCCGGGGGTGAAATAGTGTTTTTGTACGTATGTACGCTCACGGTTTTTGTAAAAGGACGGGCGTTTTAAATGATTATTTATGGATGAGTTATGGATGGCGTGCTTTTAAAATAAAGATGGTGAGTATAGCTTAACCTAGCCCATCCTAGTTAAGCTGTTCTAGTCCAATATACGTAACCAAAACATAATTGAGGACATACCAAAGGGCCTAAGTGCAAAACACGGTGGGTAGATGTGTCTTAGAGTAGGGGTAGGGGCTATTGCATACACCAAAGTACAAGGGACACACACAACTCCCTCATGATGTTCTTAATGGAGGATGATGCAAGCCTGCGATGTGTGATTCAAAAGGGGGGCGTCACCCCGAGTAATTTGACACCTGACACGACTTCCTCCAGTAATTTGTTCGAAAGATATCCCGTGAGGAGGGTGTAGAACAGCCCAAAAAACACTACTACTCTCTTCTTCACGTTAATCAACTACTTCCACTCTACAAATAGTCTATTATTAACATGAGAAGACAAGTCGTGTCCACCAGGCTGTGCAATAGTGTGGTGGCAAGGGAATGCAAGTGCTATGAAACCGTTTTATTAGTACATTATACCTGAGTATGTTTATAAAACGAGCGAGATGACGTTGATAATGAATTACATTTTATTCACCAAACTTCTGTAACAAAGAAATACTGGAAACTGGGCCCTTAATTGCAGTAAGCATATGCTAAAATTTAAGTAGGGGCCTTCGGTGGCGTAGTTGGTAGCATGCTCACCTCGCGGGTTCAAACCCGACCGAAGTCGTCGGATTTTTTAAGAGCGTTAAAATTCCCTAGTATGCCTTCCTTCGGAGGGGAAGTAAAGCCGGTCCCATGTCATAGATGTATGGCATGATAAAGAACCTTCCACTAACTACACTTGTGTGAAGCTAAATTATAGGTTATATTTGACTAACGCTCTTAAGTTCCAACGATCGTCGCCAGGAGCCGACTATGGTGTCACCTAGAAACAAAGTTCAGAATTAGTAGGTCGTTGATGGTGGCGTTTGGTAGCAAAAGTTGGAACTACTTGAAAATCGAATGTCTGCAGTCCTTAGCCTACTTGAATTAAAAACAGGTAACACACACTAATACAGCCATCACAATAATTATCGCCGGTTTCAGACAGATTCTACACACACCCAAAATACAGGGGGCTACATGACCACGTTGTCGCAGCCCCTAAACTAAGGAACCAATCAACCAAAATTGAGAATGTTCAATCAGAATGATTACTTCAGTTTTAGAAAGAACCACAGATATTTTTGTGCTGAAGAAAACCTTTAGAGAATTTGTGCTTACGTTCTAGAAATTCGCGAAATGGCGTTGACAGTGAATTACATTTTATTCGCCAAACTTCTGTAACAAGAAAAACAGGAAGTTGGGCTCTTAATTTCAATAAACATAACATTTAATTAGCAGTCAATATATTTATATTAAAAGCCAATAATTGATTATACTTTTCAATGTTTACATTGAACAAGCAATGAAGGAAATTGTAGACAAATTTCAAGTGGGAGTGAAGATTCAATGAGAAATCATTTCAACTCTGAGATTTGCTGACATCGTCATCTTGGCTGACACGCCAGAGGATTTGAATGCGTTTTTGAATGGTATGGACACCGTCTTGAGGAAAATTAATAAATGTAAAACAAAACTATTGGAATGCAGCCGATATAAATCAGAAACCTCTATTGACATCAAATTGGCAGGTGAAAAGCTAAAGGAAGTAGGAGACTTCTGTTACTTAGGAAGCAAAATAACCAGTGATGGACGAATCAAAGAGGATATAAAAAGTAGTTTAGCTCAGGCAAGGAAAGCATTTTTACAGAAAAGAAATCTGTTGACATCGAATCTAGATTTAGGGGTTAGGAAGTCATTTTTGAAGGCCTTTGTCTGGAGCGTGGCGCTCTATGGCAGTGAAACTTGGACTATTGGAGCATCAGAAAAGAGGAGAATTGAAGCATTTGAAATGTGGTATTACAGGAGAATGATGAAGTTCAGATGGGTAGATAGGGTTACAAACGAAGAGGTATTAAGACGAGTGGGAGAGGAGAGATGTTTCTGGCGGCTGCTAATGAAGAGAAGAGATAGGTTGGTAGGACACATACTAAGACACACAGGAATAGCAAGCTTAGTTATGGAAGGAAGGGTCGAGGACAAGAACTGTAGGGGTAGACCAAGGTTAAACAGATTGCCTCGGATGTAGGGTGTGGTAGCTATGTAGAGATGAAACGATTAGCTCAGGACAGGGAGGCTTGGAGGGCTGCATCAAACCAGTCAAAAGACTGAAGACTCAAACAACAACAACAACAACAACAACAGTTGCTTATAACATGGGCTGTGGCCTATCTGGAATTAGCGTGGACAACTACAGTAGTTACCATGGCAACAAGTAACAACTTTGACAACTTTTCTCGTGAGCTAAAACATATATTTGATGGTCTGCAGGCAGCCTGAATATCAGGGGCTTATGACCCCTTAAAACGACGATTAGGCTAATTCGCACTTGTTGTGTTCCAGGCTAGGGCTCGTTGCCGATTGGGACGTCATTGCAGTCGATCTCGAGCGATTCGTTTCAATTACCGGAAGTTGGAATAATCTTCACGAAGCAGTCATCGTTAGACGGGACAGCAAAATGGAGTGAAATGCTTTATTCGTGGTTACACCGTGTGATATTTAGGGGCAGATGACCTCATAGTTCCGCCCCTGAAGGACACCACGTACTGTTGCTTGATGTAAAAATCGTTTTTTGATTTTGGCGCCATAAAATTCTTCATTCTTTTCTGAATCCAAATATTATATAGTTTGTTGGGGGTTTGATGTCTACAAGTAACTTAAATTCGTTTTCTAAAATTAGCGTCCCATGCTCTGAATAATACACTTTTAATTTTGCCAGGTGTTTTCCGTTAATACTTATTTTTCATGTTTAGTTACCAATAACTAGGAAACTATTTAAGATAGAGGGCTAATTTTTTTACATTAACTTGCCTAATGGAGTACTTGAATGTTGACCTATTTTCACTTCCAAAACATAGTAGGCATGAATTGCATTCTGTCCCAATAATAATGAAACAAAGTGGTTACTCATCTGCCATGATCCATTCCAAGTATGTGAACAAAATTTGAGAATATTTGATTGAAAAACAACTGAGAAATGTGTACCTGAAGCAACTTTTACAACATTATTTTGAAAATGTATCTGTCCAAATTTGTATTCATTTCAGACATCCTATAAAAGCAAAGTAGCACTACATGGTCAAAAAGAGCTCAGAATATACCGCTTCTTATATGTGACAAGAATCATAGCTATTCCTTTAGCATAAACCCAGAAAATACTTAGTAAAGTAATGCCTCAAAAATAGACTTTTTCATCGTGTAAGAGTACGTGGTGACCTTAAAACCTCAATAACTAACAACGTGTGACAGAATAAGAACTGAGTGTCGCTTATTCTCTTTGTATTGGAGCATGCAGAGCGCCCGCTACGCTCCTACCGGCAATGAGTGGTACTCGGAGCGACCAAGGTGGGACCGTGCATTAACTCTGTTGTTTGCCATTGATTGATTAAAACAGCTGATAAGTGAAATTCCCTACGAATATGTCTTTTCCTCATTGTGTGAACACTGATAAGGGTCATCATGTACACTTTCCAGTCGGTCGCACAATCACTAGGACATGAGAAACAAGTAGCTCCGTGACGAAATAAAGAGCCTACTTTTCTTTAATTTTAAGATTCTTGCCAATCTGTATAGACCTATCTAGAATAATGACGAAATCAAGTCGGTAATAAGTACTACAGTTTGAAATACACCTGAAATAGTGAAGCCTAATAGAGTAACTTACTACAGTTGGCAGCCCTGGCGACTCTGAATATATTATTAGTTCCATCTCTTAAGGTATAGAATGCACATACAACATTTAGTTGAAGTCTAATGGATAGTATGGACGTTACATGCTGTTCGATATTGGATTTATCAGTGCGCGTAAAATTATGTTGGGAACAATGTCATGTATGTGTTGCTCAGAATTAAACGGAAATATTACGATCTAATATAGTGCCAATTTTGGATAAAATCCATTTGTTAGTATAGAAGATACATGGAATCAAAATTTGAAACTATCAGAAACCTTAGAATCATGTTGGCGGCACTGAGGTATATTAGTTACTCCAAATTAATCTAGAATGTCAGGTACTATACGTGTGCAAAGTTTAGAGCTGATGGCTTGCATACTTTCTGATATATTGATATTAATGTTGAAACATAGAGAGAGCATTTATCAACAGTTGGCAGCCCTGGCGGCTCATTTGAATACGTACAGTCATATCTGTTGTAGTACTCATAGTACATAAGGAATTTGGTTGAAATTCAATTGATAGTATAAAAGTTACATGCATTTATATTATGAACCTAGAATCATGTTGGCAACACTGGCATGTATGAACTTCTGAAAATTAATCTGGAATGTTATCGTCTATGTGTGTGCCAATTTTGGAAGAGTTCGCGTCCATAACTTCTCAGATATCCAACATTGAGCTAAAATTTCAATTGTGATTTTTCAGCAGTTGGTAGCACTGACGTCAATTTCAAATATGGCCGTGAGATATTCAGGTGTAGATCTTTACTCTTACCAACTTTGGTTTCTATAGCTGCAGCCGTTTAGGAGTTGATAGGGGGGGACACACACACACAGCCAGACAGACAGAAGGACAGACCGACACACATTTTCCCGGATCGATCTCATAAGTCTACTTTGTCCAAAATGAGAAAAGTAGGCAAAAAAACTGAACAAAATTACATGTGATTATATATACACATCCAGCGTTATTCATCTAAGAGGGCCACTCTACGGAACCATTTAAGATATCGTCAATCTGTTTTCAAATTCTTTAATCATATTGAGGGGCTGATACAACACGGTCCATTTTGCTCCAGCACATACGTATTTCCCGAGAAACCGGTAGCAACTTTTTTTTTAATGAACCTATAAGTATTTCGCCCTCTAAAACAACTAAGAATCAAGTGACAAGTTCAGTGATGTGTTTATTTTGCAAATCCGACGATTACTTTTTGAGATATTAAAGGTTTCCAAATATGTCGGCGTTGGACAGATAGATTTCCCAACCGATGCAATGTGGAGTGCATGATTCTCTTGCGTGTTGACAAACTCAAATACCGAATGTATTCTATTCATAGCTTACTGTGATGTGTACATTTCAAAGATCCAGTCTCTTATGTACGTGAGATAAGTTTTGTAGATCTCCGGCCAGTTGTCTAGTTGGAGAAGAGTGAACTTATCGACACTCGTTTATTAATTGACTATATGCTTGAGAATCTACTAGTTTGGTCCTCTCAAGTTCCACTCGCGCTGTAGGTTATGTTATACTCACAAAGAATTGAAGACGTTGAGAATATGTTTGTTTATTGATTACACCTTAAGTACTTTTATAGTACACTTTACATGAAGCCTAGTTATTACGAGTCTGTCTAATATAGAGACAGCTCCCTTAGCAGCGACAACCTGTTCTGGTTGAAAGTTATGAAGAGAGAATGTCTCCTAGTCGATGCATCTCGTACAAGTTACTTGTTGTGAAGAGATCGAGAATGAGCTCTGCATCAGTATATAATATTAGATTTCTCTGGTGGGAGAAATGCTTGACACAAACAGAGATTCACCAACAGCGTATATCTCTAGAGGTAAGAGGGGGTGGCAGCCAATCAGACCATAAGCTTTGGGGCGGGGGTTGGCCTCACCTTACTGCTGTTGTTCATATTGCTACAAACTCCTATTCTAGGAAATATTATGAGAAAGGACCAGAATATGTGTGCCTTTCGAAAGTATGGAGACAGTCTGGGAAGTTAAGAATGTCTTTACTGTGACCAACTCTCAGTTTAGTTCTTCCAAGAAATATCTAATAGAAATATGTCCACTTAAAGTGCTACTGTTCACAATAGTATGGTTTTAGTTTGTACATGTTCTGCCCGTGGGCTTGGAGTGAGCTGTTGTAACATTCTGACTTCCTGAAGAAAATATAATCTGTCTCTCATGGACAATAGAAATGATAATAATAATAATTATTATTATCATTTAAAAACCAAAATTTGCGTTTGATACGTCTTGGTCATGGCTAGTAAGGGGTGTACAGGGTGGCGGACATGACTCGTGTGCCTTAGTCCCTCTCCACCTCGTCCTGAATTCTGGCAGAAATATCTGGAAACACCTCAACGAAGAGGACAAATAATTACTCGGTGTATTAGTAGCTACACCTTTAGTTGGTGGAGGGAGATCGTCATTTCTCAGTCTTGCGACATTGTACAGTACATATGAAATAAATAATTCTGTTCTTTTTACAAGTTGCAACACTTTTAGATGGGCTTTTTGTTATTGGAGAGCAGAGACCATTTGTAGGTTTAGTGTAGAGCTTGTCTTATATACACCCTCTGTCTGAAAAGTTTGGTGAAGGGTCTATATTACGAACGGATTGTTGGCTTACCTGAAACAGCTGTTACTATCCTTCGAAGTAATCCCCGTGGATGGTTATGCACTTCTTAGAACGGCTGTGCAAGTCCTGGCATAGTCTTCCTGAGAGATAGCGTTCAGTTGGGTCGTCACATTACGTTGGATGTCCGAAATGTCCGAAAACCTCTGGCCCTTGAGGACTTTTCGGCGACCCTGGACCCCGATACTCCACACATTGACGCTTGCCTTCGGGGTCATACCTCAGGCACCAGGTCTCGTCACCCGTGACGATGGTTTTCAGGACCACGGAACATTCACCCTTCTCACTGCAACCCGTCGAACAAGTGTCCACGTTAGGTTGCATAAATTCACCCTTCTCACTGCCGCCCGTCTATCAGGGGTGCAAGGCAGGTTGCATAAATTCATGCTTCTACCTTGCTTTCAATTTAGAGTTTTGACGACCCAAACTGAAGGCTATTCCTAAAGAAGACTATGCCAGGAGTTTCCAGGACTTGTTCAGTCGTTCTCAGAAGTGCTTGACCATCCACGGGGATTACTTCGAAGGATAGTAACTGCTGTTTCAGGTAAACCAACAATCCGTTCGTAATATAACCTAGCCCATTCAGCGAACTTTTCAGACAGATGGTGTATTTGGATCTGATAATGTTTGTTGGACAAGCGAAACATGTGACCCTGTAGTTTGCTCCCGCTTCTATAGTTCATAACAAATATATAGGCTACGGTACATTTTCAATAACTTTCTTTTTCAATATCAACTGGCAATAAGGCAACACTGTAAAAGCTCTCCATATTTGAGAAATGATGATGTGTTGACATCGGTATTCAAACCATATTTGCAGGAAAATAAATAATAATAATAATAGTAGTAGTAATAATAATAATGATAATACTAATAATAGTCTAATAATATTTTTTTTTTTGTCGTGTGGCCTCCTGAGAGGCCGAGTGCAGGTCTTTCTAGTCGACGCCCGTGGGCGACCTGCGCGTCTGGATGAGAGATGGAATGGATGAAGATGAATGAAACTGGGCAAGGATGTGGAAGGAAGCGGCCGTGGCCTGTCAGAAGGTACCGTCCCAGCATTTGCCTGGTGTTGAAAATGGGGAAACCACGGAAAACCATTTCAAGGACGGCCAACGGTGGGGCTCGAACCCACGCGTCTACCGAGTCAGCAGAGAGCTTGGCCCCATGGCCTAACGCAGCGCTTTAGCCAACGTAGCCACTACTGTCGGTATAATAATAATAATAATAATAATAATAATAATAGAGGCAATTTGAAGACAGTGTGACTCGATTATGCTCTGGTTACCCCTTCCTCGTCTCGGGTATTCCCCTCTTCAATTTCTTTGTACCATATAATTTTTACCTTCTGAGTTTAACGTCCCTTTTAACCGCTGCAGCTTAGGAGATGCCCTGAAAGGACTCTAATGTCACATGACTGCGCAATCTTGGGATCAGCAGGCCAACACCATCTGGTAATAAAATCCTTGCTACTCACAAATTCTGAACGTTGAGATCAATCTTCCTGGCACGTCTGTTGGAAAACATATTTTTAGCTGGTGTGTCGCGCAGTTGGGGACTCGATTCTGACATCGAATTCTGGCACAGTTGGTAGATAATTAGAGCCAACGATCGCACAACTCTTCCCAGACATTCAATTCAACCAAATTATAGGGTAGCCTATCTGAAGTGCTGCCACAGCACCTCGAGACTTGCCGCTAACATTGTTAAACACGTTCGTCTTTCCAACACAGGGTGATTACAAACTTCTAAGGGTAGTAGAGGGGACTAAGTAGATCACATTTTGATTAGGAATCCATGTCCGGACATGTATCGTTTCGATACCAAATCAGTTTGACTCGATTGCACATCTCCCACTTCACTACAGACACGTGTGCACTACAAGAGTTGTTCCACGTGGCGACCCTGCTGTTCATTACAGCATGTTGTCATACTCACGTCCCACGTGATCTGGTGTGAGTTCAATTATGTGCACTGCCGCCAGAACGCGCGCAACAAGATCTTCTTCCGACTCGACAGGAGTCTCATACACAAGGTTCTTCATGTGGCCCCACAGGAAAAAATCGAGAGGAGTTAAATCTGGCAATCGCGGTGGCCATGAAATTGGACTACCTCGACCTGTCAACGCGGACTCACTGTCACTACAACACGATATCATTGGACTGCGGTCTCGTCCTGTAGACTACTGCGCCCTGACTCCATCACAACTGCTATCAAAGAGGACTCACTGTCACTACGGTTTATAAACAGAAGACATAACTGCTTACTTTATGACATCAGGGGACTGCATAGGTTGCCCTCAGCCAATGTTAATTGTTTTCCGTGAAGCGGGCGATGTAAAATGAAAGTGATCTTCAAACCCATTTGGTATCAAAACGATAAATATCCGGACAAGGGTTCCTATTCAATCTGCGATCTACGTAGTCCCCTCTATAACACCCAGAAGTTTGTAATATGAAGTATGGATCACCCTGTATAGTTTGAATGTAGGTCATGGAAACCTGCGCTCTTCCTTTATGAGTGGCACAAACTGAGCTGAGTCAGTGCAAACTTTATCCGCAGATGTCAACAGTGCATACAAACCGACAATACTTGTAGCAACCTCTGGTAGAAAGGAAACCCGCATGTTGAACAATTCACCGATCACGAGCGAGAGGCAGCTGGGCTAGAGAAGGCTCGACCGCCGGCTAACGACCTGTGAAATCCTCGGTGCACTTGCCAAAAATTGCCGTGTATGTAACATTTAAACCTTACATTGTCACGAAGTAAGGCGCACCCACGTGCTTGGTAGATGAGCCATTCTTCATGAATGAATCAGTGTTATTGTGAACGATATCTCGATGTATTATTAATGAGGATTGGTATCGTGTGTACCTCAAGGCGAGATGGCTAACTGTTCTTGGAATTTGCGAGTCGTTAGAATAATGACATCAGAACGGCTTAAAGAATGTTCATCGCTGAGCGTCTTCGCTATGGTATACTGGTGTGGCTTTCGAGTCTGATCCAGTTCCAAACATCAGCAGTTTGAATTTGTATCTGTGTCCTCAAGGGTGAACAACGCTACGTGCTTCTAACCACAATCAACGCTTGAGAAATGGCGTGAAAAATATGACACGAGGACTCGCGCCGGGTCATTTTGACCCATAGTGTTGTAACGTTTTTTTTTATATAAATACTTATTATCCGGGAGGGCGCCAGCTCATAAACCAAATGCTTACGAACAGACTATAAGTTAGAGCACATCAAATCTCTCTAGTCTCAGGTCGTGGCATGAAAACAAATCACCAACCAGGAACAATCGAAACAAAAGGGAAAAAAAAATCAATAAAATACTGAGATTAATCTAAAATGTATAAATAATTGGAATACAGTATAAACTTGTGCTTAGGGGCAGATGACCTCGTAGTTCCGCCCCTTAAAACAACAATAACTAACTAACTAAACTTGTGCTAGGTCACGTATAAGCTCACCGATGTAGGTAACATTTCGTTGGTTTCATAGTATCTCCTAACTATGGGATTTCCATAAGAAGCTGCTGTATACAGTGCTTTCATATACTGGCTGCGTTTATCAGAAACGTATACATTATCTATCAGAAAGGAATGTGTGTAACATGAGGAATATTTCATCGAGTAGCGATTCAATTAGATTTTCTTTTACATCTTTCCCATCTCCAAGTATGATCTTCCCTTTTCTCTTGTTATCAAATGTCCCTGAATAAATAAATATAGTAGCTCTCTTTGCTTTACTTGGCGATCCAATTCTTTAGTTCTCCAAATCACCGCTAGTTTCAAAGCCGCATCAGCCATCTTGCACATCTTAATAGCTTCTCCCGCTATCTTGAACGTTCCGTATATAAAGTCTGTTCATGGAGTCTGTTATAATACCTTCTCTATAGTTTCATTACTCTGTGCTAGCAAGTCAGAGTGCTGTAAACAAGATACTACTACAAGCACATTTATGGATCTTCTTAGACAAGCTACCCTTACGTATTTTTCCAACAACTCATCTCATTTGCACAAGTTCATATTTAAACGGCCCCAATCATGGTTTCTGGACTCATTGCAGTGTGTCACTCCATTTTTGTCGTAGTCGTACTGATTTTAATGAAGTTATGTTACACCTGGTGTCTTCCTATGAAATATTCCCAATATAACGCGAGGTTTATCTATATTTTTCAATTATAACATGCAGAAAAAGGACAATGATTTTCGTAAGAATGGTAGTGGTGGCAGAGCTACCTGGAATAGCACACGCCCAGGAAGGATCAGTTTTACAGGTGTTAACGGATTGGACCAGTATTAAGGATACGCGATGAGAACCAATAACGACATTCATTTCGTTGTGATATGACGCATTACTGATTAACAGTTGTCGAGAGCACAACCCTTCCTTCCTTCTCGGATGTATGCTGACGATGTTAACAATTTTTACGTCAGCAATAGTCACCTGTTGATTATCACTTTTTTTGTTTGTTATTAGATTCTTTACTCACATGGTGTTGCCAGTAGATCATCTTGAATTTTCGACTGATTTTTGATAATATTTATTTACGTTTTTGATCGAAAATTCTTCCAATTTTAACGACGGTTTACTTGCCTTCACACTTACAGTATCTACATTAATATGTTTTTCATAACACTAATAGAATTCAACATAGTATTTTAAAGTAGTTTGCCTAATTGCACATCATTTCATATATTTACAAGTTTTTCATTAATTTAAATTAACACTATTTGTAAATGAATCCATTTTTAGCCTATTTTCATTTATGAAAAATTAGGCTTCTGAGATCACCTTTTGTCCGTGTGTCTGTCTGTGTGTGTGTGTGTGTGTGTGTGTGTGCGTAGGTGTGTGATTGGTGTGTGTGTTCCCCCCTAATAAATTCTAAATGGCCAGGGCGATTTCAATGAAACTCGGTAAGTTCATAGCACTATTTTGGACGACTCCGAACGTGCCCTTCAAATTTTGTTACGTCTCACCAATCCAACATAGCGGCTGTGCGAAATATTTCACTAGCATTCAATATCTCCGAAACTATTAGCGGTATCATCCTGAAATTTTGTACGAAGATAAAGGGCACTACTGGAAGTTCATCTACAAGACTTTCAAAAAGCCGGTTAACTACAAAACGAATATGGCGGCCAAGCGAAGTTGAACATTTTAGGTTGACCTTTCTCGCGATTTAATTATCCAAACGCAATGAAACTTAGTACAGGAAATGTTATACACCTGGTATCTAATTTAGTTCAATTGTTTACATAACCTCAAGATGGCGGCTGTGCGAATTTTAAAATTAAGTTTTTATTTCTTGTGTCGTAATCATGCGATCGAAGTGAAAGTTTGAATAATGAACCAACGAAATAATTTTCCTTTAATGGTACATGACTCGATGGGCTATACATATAACAATCCAACATGGTGACCATCCGAAATATTTAAATGGATCTCAATATCTACGAATCTATTACAGCAATCAAGTTGAATTTTTTAATGTTCATAGGGGCTATGAACCTAAGTTCACCTTTAGGACTTTCAATAACCTGGTGATCACAAACCCAACATGGCGGCGGTGCGAAGTATAAATATTCACATGGTCGTTTCTCGCAATTTAACCATCCGAGTGCACTGACACTTGGTACAGTAAATTCTTATACAAATGTTAATCCACTGGCATCTATTTTTTTCTTTTAATTATTTCTATAACCACAAGATGGCAGCTGTGCGAAATTTTAAAATCTCATTTTTACTTCTTGTGTCCTAATTATGCGATTGAAATTTGAATACTACACGTACACAATATTCTTCATATAACAGTACATAACTCTAAGACCTACATATATAAAAATCCAACATGGCGACCATCCGAAATATTTAGTTGGTTCTCAATATCTACGAATCTATTACAGCAATCAAACCGAAATTTTGTATGTTGATAGTGGCAATTAACATAAGTAGGATATATGAAAATAGGCTGTATAGTTCTTCAGGGAACTACTTGTCTTTAAGGTGTAATATTTTTCACGCTGAGGATGGAATCCTTGATATTCCGAAACATTAAACAACTTCTCTTAGTGTTGATCAGGCGGATTGTCAATTTAACACTTGTATGGTTTTGTTTCGTTTCAGATTCCAATTGCAGCTCTCAAATCCGTGAACCAGTTTCTCAATAATCTCGGTTAGGTCCTGTTGGCTTATCAGCGGTGCTGATCCATCCAGCCTTGGGCTTCTCTGCAGACAAGCTAGGAGCGTCTTCTGCTTCATGCACCTGCAGTAGAGGGGCATATGACCTCGTAGTTCCGCCCCTTAAAAGAGCAATAACTAACTAACACCTGCACTACTGAACGTTGTGAAACATTTGGCCTGAAATGCTGCTAATCTCAAACACGTGGAAATGTATATTTAGTTGCGCATTGTCAAGGAACTGAAGAATAATAAAGATATGCTTTTATTTATCGATGTATTTCATTTACACCCCAGACTGGTTCACGTTCAGGAGTGTGGTTTACCCCATGTTTCTCCCACACTTCTTCCAGATAAATGCTGGGATTGTACCTCACTAGGGCTCGGATGTTTAAAACCTAGGAATAGCCCGAATATGCATGCAAATGTGACCTTAAAAATGACGAAATATCATCTAAAAATGACTGATTTTAAATATGGCCGTTGCTTAATTATAAATCCAAGCAACAATCCCTTCGACATTAAATTGTTAACTAAAATATTTATTCCTATGTTCATATTAATTTTGTGAACATAAATGTTTAAGTGGTTATTGACGGTCTATTTCTCTAAAGGCAAGGCAAGTCTTAACCACTAACAGAGGGAAGATGATGTAAGAAAAAGAAAAAAAGCTTAGGAATGAAAACAAGATTAGGCAACAGGGGAGCAAATCCAATAAAAGATTTTATTGATAAAATAACAAGCAAAAAACACTGTATTTAACCAACAGCAAAATTGCTGATAATAGCGTGAAAGGTTAGGGGAAAACCAGGCTAAAGAACCCAAGGTGGGAACACAAACACTAGCCTTAACAATAAATGAAGTTAACATTAATTTATAAATATAATTTGTTGTTCTAAGATAGGTTAATTAAGGCAAGAAAAATGCTTGAAGCATTATTAATAAAATTAACAAGAAGAACACAGTCTTGCTCGCGCATAAAGCAACCAAGAGTGTATATAAACAAACTGCAAATGCAAATTTATGCAATAATGACAAGAAAGGTTGATGATTGATAAGCTGGCAAGTAGTCACCAAGTGCACTATCCCTTCCAGACAAGAAATAGAGTACTCTATAGGGACTCAGGTCACTGGTAAACAAGAGGCTTGAACAATTAAGTCAACAAAGCTACGGGGAGATATTTCAAAAGGCATTCGAAAAGCTGCAAAAAATGAAACCAGTAACGAATAGACTAACCTACCCACCGAGGATGGACCTCGAAGCAAGGGATAGATTAACCATGAAAAGGAAAAAGGCAGGAGGCTCCCTTGGCCACTTAGTTACTACGCCTAAAGGCGATAAATGTATACAAAGTGATTACAGTAACTCCACATTCACAACTCATTCGTTGTAGTTAAGATGCCCTATAAGTAGAGAGCATAAATAGCTTAGATTAAGAACGTGGTAAGAATAGTACAAATAAATTTGTGCAATGTGCCTAACCACGTACACACGTTATAAACTTATAACACTTATAACTTAAAATAGGCTACAAAATAAAAAACGATGTCAACTTTGCTCGTCAAATCCAGCGTCGGATCTGTCTCAGCAACAAGTTGCCATGTGCTCGTCTGACCTTCGGCTCGACCTTCTACCTTCAGCGCTGCGCACTTTGAGTGAAAGACCCTGTAGAAGTTACCTGTGTAACTTTCAAAGACCTGTTGACTACAAAATGAACATGGCGGCCCAACGAAGTAAACTCTTCTCGTGATTTAACCATCCAAACGCAATGAAACTTTTGTAGGAAATGTTTATACCAGTGTAATGCACTGGCATCTAGGTTAGTTCAATTGTTTACATAACCTCAAGGTGGCGGCTGTGCGAAATATTTCACCGGTATTCTATATCTCCGAAACTATTGCTGATATCACCGTGAAATTTTGTACGGTGATAAAGGGCACTGCTAGAAGATCACCAATGATACTTTCAAAACCATGTTAACTACAAAACGAACATGGCGGCCAAGCGATGTTGAATTATTTAAATAGACCTTTCTCGCGATGTAACCATTTAAACGCAGTGAAACTTGTTACAGTAAATTTTTATACACAATGAAATACATTGGCATCTAATTTAGTTCAATTGTTTACATAACCTCGACATGGTGGCTGTGGGAAATTTTAAAATTAAGTCTTTACTGTATTTCTTGTGTATTAATCATGCGATCGAAGTGAACGTTTGAATAATGAACCTACGCAATGATGGTCATCTAATAGTACATAACTTTATGGCCTATATACATAAAAATTCAGCATGGCGACCTTCCGAAAAATTAGACGGTTCTCAATTAATCTATGACAGCAATCAAACTGAAATTGTGTATGTTGATAGAACCTATGAACATACGTTCACCTATGGGACTTTCAATAACCTGATGGGCACAAATTCAAGATGGCGGCAACGCGAAATATAAATATTAAAAGGACGTTTCTGGCGATTTAACCATCCGAGGGCAGTGAAACTTTACGGTAAAAGCTTATCCAAATTTTTGTCCAATGGCATCTAATTTACTTCAATTGTTTTCGTAACCACAAGATGGCAGATTTGCGAAATTTTAAAATCTCGATTTTATTTCTTGTGTCCTAATCATGCGACTGAAGTTTGAATACTACAACTACACAATAATCTTCTTGTATTAGTATATAACTCTAAGACCTACATAATTATATTTAAATCCAACATGGCGACCATCCGAAATATTTAGACGGTTCTCGATATCTACGAATCTATTACAGCAATCAAACTGAAATGTGTATGTTGATAGAGGCAATTAACATAAGTAGGATATATGAAAATAGGCTAATTAGTTCTTCACGGAACTACTTGTTTCTTTTACCGTTGAGGGCCCTTGATCTTGTAACATTTTTAAATAGTCCTTTAACTATGGTGACAAAACTGTAATGGTTCAATTAAAACAAACATGATAAGAATAAATAATATACACTGTGGTGTGACCTTACCTGTGATAGTATAATATAATAAGTGTTGTTCAGCGCCAGATTCCTATTTAAGACAGTGAATCGAAATTTATGAATTAACCTCGGCTATCAGCAGTAGAGTGAGACCTAATTATCCCTGGTCGTGGTGAGACAAAGTCATCTAACCAATCCAGTATTTAATCAAGGAGTATGATTGCCTTAAAGTACTAACTACAATGAGAGAAATAGGCATTACGTTGAAGAGAATGAATTTATTAAATGCAAAAACAAAATATTAGTAAAACAGAATAGTGATAGTCACACAATTGAATTTAAAATTACTCAATGCGGCAATTAATTTAAAAGAAAATAAATATTAATGAATTGATCTATCTTGAAGTTACATATTACAGAGACGTCGGATATTTAATTGTTTGCTCACCCATTTGAAGATTCGTCATATTTAAGTAATGACCGATGATCTCGATGTTACGTCGCATATGTTTAAAAAAATTATGTGATATCTCAATTACTATGAAATATCCTCATTGTTCGCTTCTGCGAATGTTTTTTGTTGGCTATGTTTCCCTTACGGTGTGAAACACACGTTCAATTTTTCTGCCTCATTATTTTTATTTTCGTTAATTGCAGTCTGAACGCGGTGTTCTGATTTGTTTAGTATTGGTGTTTCAGTTTAATTGCTTTTCTGTAATATTCATGTCAACTCACCTTTTTTCTGTAGTGTCTTTCTAGACGCACCATACCGTCACATTTTCTCACGAGGTACTGAGCTCTCCCCAGCGGTAACGCTCGCAATGTGCATGGGGCTGTGCTTTGATTGGCTGCTCTTTCACCCCTCCTTCATACTGGAAGGTTCGGCGCGCTGACGTCACTACCGCTATATAACCTTAGGTCTACCGGCCTACAGTGTCCACTCTTCTCCACTGATCACCACTGCTCGCTACGTACCTGCTGGGGTTATTGCCCTCTCGGGGTACCTCTTGCAGCCGGAGGCCCTTCTCCGCCGTCAAAATCTCTCTTCTGGACCTGGCTGCCTGCCCGGGCAGTCTAAACTCATCGGCCTTCACTTCAGCCAAATCTTCAACACGGATCTACTCTGCAAGTCTTGATTATAAGGACATAACTTCACCAGCCGAGGGAGTTACTACCAAGAGACTCTCTATGCTGGTCGCTTTTTATAAGGAGAATCTACCATCATCAACTCTAGTTCCGAACCCGGAACCCTGGAGTATGCCTGACTGACCTCGCACAAGCCCCGAGCGGGCGCACTAAATTACCGCCAGCTACTGATGTCCTCCGGCAGCCGGCCTACCTTCGGAAGATGTTTAAGGAGATCTGATACTTCCTGTATCACACATCAGAAGAGGTGGTAACCCTTTCACTTCATACACTCTGCCCGGATTCTTTCCGTAATAAGAGTACTTTGTTTTAATTCTACTCTGGAATGAATTTAAATTATTATTGTAGGTTATTTTATTATGCTCTTTTTATTCAGTAATTTTGTATTTAATCCTTTATAGGGAGCTACAGCTTGCAAGCAATTTACGTTTCCTGGAGAAACGAGTAATTTTTAATTGTTA
The DNA here is from genome assembly GCA_946902985.2 of Meconema thalassinum. NCBI lineage: Eukaryota > Metazoa > Arthropoda > Insecta > Orthoptera > Tettigoniidae > Meconema > Meconema thalassinum. Next base: position 11,662,979 of record OX336390.1, on the reverse strand, counting down.
CTGTTTCTTATTGTCATTTTAAGGCAATTTCTTTGAAAGTATCCATTCCTTGCAATATTTGCTTTATAATAAATAAATATCATTAAAATCTAAGTTTTAACATTTTGGTCTCTTCCCGCACTGTCCTTCGTTATCACCTCTTGTGCCTGAAACCTCATTCTATCGAAATCCCCTAAGATGTACCACATCCATTAAGGTACACCTTTTCCACTCATTAAGTACGTTGCCATCTGTAGAAAGACTCTTGATCAGGGATATAACCCATTATGTACTAATATAGATATCGGCCGTACATCATTCAGTGTCGACTCTGTGTGCTCAGTCCATTAGGACCCAGAAAGCAAGGTTACAACTTCCTTCTTTTATCGAGAGCTGGTGATGAATGAATGTCTTGTCGAGGGTGCAGGTACTAATAACTTCCTTGTCACGTGGTCTTCGATTGTCTCCCACCCCAGTAAGCTTCCCTCTCTTCAGTGTTCATTCACTCACGAGGGCTAATTGCATCACAACTTGTAATATCTTGACGCGTACGTACAGTAGAAAATGGCGTGTAAGTTGCACCATGCGTGAAATATTTGTTCCATTCCTTCTCGAAGGAACTTGATGGTCGAACTCGTGATGGTTACTTATGACAATGACGCTGTTTGCCGTGGTGAAATAACTACTACGACGTTCTGTTTGTGACGCATAGGGTTAGTCCATATCGCCAGTCTTGTTGCAATATATAATACTTCGTCTCTTTACAAATAAATGTTAATAAAAATCTTTCTAACTATAATAATAAAAACCGCTTACAATTATCTGATATAAAAATCATCTCATGGATGTACTAATTAATAATAATAATAACATGATAATAAATGAATAACCCTATAAATATAATAGGTATGGGATCGAATCGTTACAATCGCCCCTAAGATAAATAATTTAAATGACATTTCACATTATTTCTCTTACCACATCCAACATAAAAAAAACTATAAATATCATAACCCCCAAAAAGACAACATACAATATACTCTTCATCAATACACAAAAATATACAAGAAATATATTCTTCACAAAAATTCACATTTTAACTTTCATTCATCTCATTCTTCCAAATGTTCATAATGTTCATTCTTCTTTATATTTATGCTGTAAAAAAATATACATATAAAATGCCCTTCACTTTTAATTTTGACATATATGTCAACGCTGCACTCGTTTATAATGGTGGTGATTGTATGCTTGACATACAATTTTGTTTTCTTATCTAGTGAACGTGGTTTTCGTCAGTCTGGTGTAGAATTACATTGTTGTATTTCCAGCTGATTAACACATTAAAATTATCACAGCACACGATATGCAAACAACACAATATTCCTTCCGTCTCTTTAAAGGGATTACTCAAATGCAGTAAAATTTCAATAATTGCAGAAAAAAATATAACTTAGCAAGATACCTAAGGCAATTCCAATTTCAGTGCATGTCATACATGTAAATATTTCCCCAAATACATAATGACATCGAAATACCTCAAAGCAGTTATTAAACATTTCACTTATATATCCAAGTTACTACTCACCTGCCTTCGTGGCTTAATTCTTTCTTAGGCCACGGCCGCCTCCTTTCAAATTAATACTTCCTAAGTCTCCACGACTTCTTAACTTCTCATAAAACCATAATTCCTCTTCACTACTTCTCGAAAACAATAACTTGAATTTTCAAAATCACAAATAACATAAAATCTGACTTCTTGTTCACTTTATTAAATTTAACTTAGCCTCAAGATATAACTTTACTGTATCATCATTCCTTACTTACCATAACAAAATGATTAAGACGAGGGCAAAATACTACTCAATACCTGAATTACGTATATCACTAAACTATTTCACAAAAACACATGACAAACTCCTCAGAATAAATATTTCGTTCCACAAAATATTAATGCTCTTATACTTTAAATTTAGTCTATACATGATTTGACTTATTGCTGAATACCTAAAAAAAACATAGTTAAAAAAAACTTATTGTGACATTTCTCGTCAACACTTCCTTAATTGCTTCGATCGCCTGGACTATAGCTCATACTCGCTATACCAGAATCTCTCAAAACTCATCGTGACATCACACGTCACATACAAAAAAAAACTCCCCTATTCGTGGTATAATCCCACATCTTCTTACAGTTACAGGTCACCTCTTACTGACCAATAACATCCTAAATTTCAGCTAAAAATATCTTACATGCTTCGACTAATTCCTTGGAATAATAACATCACACTTAGCTTTCCTAATTATTGTCTTCCTAAAATAATGACAGTGTTCCAGTTGATAGTCAATAACACCGACACTCCTAATTGGCAAATATTTTCCCATAATCACTTCATAAAGCAAGTCCTGAGTCATAACACAGTTCAGACACTCTCTGCTCTACCAAATTAAATGCGTAAATTACACCTGCCTTTAATTGAAACTTCATTATTACCCCTTAGGTATACTTACCTTACAAAATTACTCTTTTCTTCAAAATATTAAACTTATCTTTACTAACTCCGTATGACAAAAATAAAACTTAAATTTCTCGTCTACTAAAAAAATGATTTACCTTTAAAATCCTCAAAACTTCGAATTATAACAAATTCCTTTCAATATTATTAAATATTATGCCAACCATCTAATTATTATTATTATTATTTTTACTTTTACCTGTGTGTAGGACAACAATCTACCACATAATTAATTCGTTCTTAATCATCAGTAGCTTTTTTACTAAAAGTGGTTTAGCTCGATAACAAGCCTTGTAATATCTTTAAAACGTGCGTAACTGTAACTAAAACTTGGACCATGTTACCTTTGTAATCTCTTATTACCTTGTGTGCATACAACCATATATACTAAAAAAAAACTCCCAACATTAACTTCACGTAGTCCCTTAGACACCATAAAAAACTCATTGCTCAACGGAATATACCTCGCTGACCTACTTCATCCTCCAAAAACTTCTTAAAACTTCATTTGGCATCTTACCAAAAACTTCCTCAAAAAAACAACTTCATTTGGCATCTTACCAAAACTTAAAACCGCATTGCTCAACGGCATTACCTTCGTTGGCCTACTACTTCAAACTCACGACCATTTACGTGAAAACACACATACACACACATATATCTGTCACTAAGTACCAGATGCCCTAATCATGTTACGACTTCCTCATTTCAACCCGATGTTGGTTAATTCATACAACGCATTACCATTAACTATTCTAAACCATTTCTAAATTTCTCAAAATATATCCACTGATAACCTCGCTGTCCTCAACTGAAACTTCTTTATTAAATCAATACTTACTTCTTCAACTCATAATTTTTATTACGACTGTACTACATCATCTTATCTTCTCTCATTTTAGAATTAAATCTTCATTACCATTATATTCTTAATAATGGTTGCCATAATAATTATTACTTTCTTTCGATTACTTACCCTTGTAATAACCTTCCTACTTTTTTAAAATTTAATCCTCACTTCCTCCAACTTACCTGCAGTTTAAGGACCCACATCAACTTACCTGAATTGCTAAATAGCATCACAACCTCCATCTTCCAAATTAAATGACTTTAGACAAACTAAATCAATAAGCGTAGGCACTACGCGCCCCTTACCATCCTAACTTCACGACTGAATTAAAATTACACTCAGCAGGTTTCTTATCTACCTCTTTTAAATCATATTAAACTTCATTACTTAATATTTAAGTCATACGGAAGAGTAACTATCGGTAATACAAATTTATATCACTACGTTCTCTGGCATTTCACAGTTCTTACCACATTCATCTTCAATTCTATCTCTTTCTAGGATTTCACTTTCCTCTTTTCTTATAACATTAATTTCTACCTCTTTCGGACTACACTCATCAATAGTAACATTATACTTCGGCTTTCCCCCTCTCTCTTCCCCAAGTCTGGCTAATTCAGTACGCCACTGCACATCATATGCTTTCTTTCTCTCTTTCATTCTGATTTCTTTTTCCTCTAACAACTTAATTCTCTTCTCTTTCATTTTACTTCTAAAATATCTACCTACATGTCTTCTCTTCACTTCGCTACTACTATCACTTAATTTTCTCTTTAGCCGTTGCCTATTGCTTCTGCTCTTATTTATCTCCCTCCTCCTCTTCATTTGTTTACTAATCATGTCCTCCTGACTATGATTTAACGAACGCTTCTCTGCCTCTAATAATTTCACATTAATTTCCGCTACACCATCATTAAATTCTTCCCTAGTCAGCATATCCTCTTCATCTAAGATTTTCTGCATCTTAATTTCTTGAGTGCCTAGTACTTTCTTTATCTTACCTACTTCTATCCCTATCTTTTCTCTCATCTTCTCCACTTCTTTTTCACTACATTCTATAGTCTCTTCTATAGCTGTCCTGCTTTCGTCTATCATCTCCGCTGATTGCTGTTCCTTACCTAAGCTACTTTCATCTATGTCTAGCATCTCTACCAACTCTACTATGTTTTCTCCTACTATATCCGCTAACTGCTGTTCATCACCCATAATTTCTTTTACTGCTATCCTGCTTTCATCTAAAATCTCCTTCAACTCTACTATGGTTTCTCCTACTATCTCCTCTGACGCTAATCTATTTTCACCTAAAATCTCCTCTATCTCCAATCTGCTTTCACCTAACATTTCCCCTGACTCCAATCTGCTTTCAATTACAGTCTCCTTACAGGCTGTCTTCACTGATTCTACTGCAGTATCCCCTAAAGTCTCTACCACCTGCCTAGTTTCCACTTCTACCAATTTGCTAAAACTTTCACCTTGATTTGCTATTTTATCTTCAATCACAGTTACTATTCTTTCCTGAATCCTACTTTCTACTGCTTCTAATTTCTTATCTACTGTCTTAATAATATCTTTAGCTTTCATTTCTACCTCCTCCTTAATTTCACCTCTGATTTCCTGTTTCACCCCCTACAGCATATCATACCTCATACTCAACCCTTCATTTACTTTAATCACACTGTCTAGTTTTACATTATTCTCTTCCAGTTTCTGATTTATTTTTCTACTATTCTCTTCCAATTTTTCATTAAGAAAGGCCTCCGTACTTCGCTTATTTTCATTAAACTTCTCATTCATATTTTGATTTAGCCTAACCATATCTTTATCTAATTTCTCAAATTTATCATTGAATTCCTTCCTACTTTCCCTACTATTTTTATTCATCTGCCTTATGAGCGCAGTTAATATATCTTCCGGAATCACTATAGACTTATCTTTCTCCTGACCACCACTAGTCTCAGGATGTACCTCTGTATTCGTCTCGATATTTTCCTCTGAATTAGTGTCAGGGTTAACCTCAGGATTATTTTCAGAATTACTCTCAGGATTATTCTCAAGATTTACCTCCGACATCTTGGTATTATTCTCTACGCTCTCAACATCGCTACCGCTATCAACCTCCTTATAATTAACTTTCTTGACTGCATCCCTACTTCTCAACTGCCTCTGTTCCTCCTCCGACATCTCGAAGTACACCGTATAACAATTGCCCTTCCAAAATGTCACTTCACTTCACTGTCCCCCAAAAGCACTGACAATTTGCACTGAAATTATACACTTCTCTCCTAAATACCGAATGGTTTTCGTGCCCGACGTTGTAGCGCCAAATGTAACATTTTTAAATTAGTCCTTTATTAGTGCTCTTTAACTATGGTGACAAAACTGTAATGGTTCAATTAAAACAAACATGATAAGAATAAATAATATACACTGTGGTGTGACCTTACCTGTGATAGTATAATATAATAAGTGTTGTTGAGCGCCAGATTCCTATTTAAGACAGTGAATCGAAATTTGTGAATTAACCTCGGCTATCAGCAGTAGAGTGAGGCCTAATTATCCCTGGTCGTGGTGAGACAAAGTCATCTAACCAATCCAGTATTTAATCAAGGAGTATGATTGCCTTAAAGTACTAACTACAATGAAAGAAATAGGCATTACGTTGAAGAGAATGAATTTATTAAATGCAAAAACAAAATATTAGTAAAACAGAATAGTGATAGTCACACAATTGAATTTAAAATTACTCAATGCGGCAATTAATTTAAAATAAAATAAACATTAATGAATTGAATCTATCTTGAAGTTACATATTACAGAGACGTCGGATATTTAATTGTTTGCTCACCCATTTGAAGATTCGTCATATTTAAGTAATGACCGATGATCTCGATGTTACGTCGCATATGTTAAAAAAAATGATGTGATATCTCAATTACTATGAAATATCCTCATTAAGTACGTTGCCATCTGTAGAAAGACTCTTGATCAGGGATATAACCCATTATGTACTAATATAGATATCGGCCGTACATCATTCAGTGTCGACTCTGTATGCTCAGTCCATTAGGACCCAGAAAGCAAGGTTACAACTTCCTTCTTTTATCGAGAGCTGGTGATGAATGAATGTCTTGTCGAGGGTGCAGGTACTAATAACTTCCTTGTCACGTGGTCTTCGATTGTCTCCCACCCCAGTAAGCTTCCCTCTCTTCAGTGTTCATTCACTCACGAGGGCTAATTGCATCACAACTTGTAATATCTTGACGCGTACGTACAGTAGAAAATGGCGTGTAAGTTGCACCATGCGTGAAATATTTGTTCCATTCCTTCTCGAAGGAACTTGATGGTCGAACTCGTGATGGTTACTTATGGCAATGACGCTGTTTGCCGTGGTGAAATAACTACTACGACGTTCTGTTTGTGACGCATAGGGTTAGTCCATATCGCCAGTCTTGTTGCAATATATAATACTTCGTCTCTTTACAAATAAATGTTAATAAAAATCTTTCTAACTATAATAATAAAAACCGCTTACAATTATCTGATATAAAAATCATCTCATGGATGTACTAATTAATAATAATAATAATAACATGATAATAAATGAATAACCCTTTAAATATAATAGGTATGGGATCGAATCGTTACAATCTTTTTGACACGGATATGTTTTTGGTCTATGGAGAGTTAAGCTAAAATATGCGTGATACAAAATGTGTTGCTTTCTACCGCGCACCTTGGCGCGCGCAGATACTACCCGCATCTCATTGCTGCCTCTGTCACGTGACCCTTACAAAGGACTAGCAGCCGGGCCAGGTGACCTCCGTCACTCACCGCTTTGTCCTGGCTTGTGACAGGCAGAGCCTGGCGGGTGTATGTATTTGTAAATTGAAGATATGATTTGGAAGCAGGCGGCCGTGGCCTTATGCTAGGAACCATCCTGAAATTAGCCTCCAGTAGATGTGCTGAGAAATCACGGAAACCCACTTCCAGGATGTCTGAGGTGGGAATCGAACCCTCATCTTGTCAGGTTTACCTCTCGAGGCTGAGTGTACCCTGTTCCAGCCCTTAGACTAGAATTAATATTTCTTGGCAGAGTCGAGGGGCGATAGCACGGGGTGATCTGTCTGAGTTCCTGACAGGAGTGCAATTTATTAAACAACTCTTAATTCTAAACAGAGTGATGCTTGGGTGTCAACAGAATTAGGCTATATGAGCCAACAACGCACACGCAGTTGTGGTGGATTATACAGGGTGTGACAAAAATGTACGTCACGAAATCCAGGACACATTCCTCACACGTAGACGAAGAAATTATGCTATGTGAACATGGGTCCGGAAACGCGTTGTTCCCATGTTACACCTCATTGTCTCCAACTCATTAATCATGGGAAACACACAAGAACAGAACGTACCAGCAAACCACATGCAACTCTTGCTCACAGGAAATGTTCAATATGGCCTCCGTGCGCATTGATACATTCATCAACCCACCGTCGGTCGTAGTGAATCTCGGATGAGCTGATGTATCCCTGGAGGATTGCGCATGGTTTCGTAGCCTTCCATAATACGGGCACGGAGACTCTGAACATCTTGTACAGCGGTTCGATACACAAGAGCTTTCAAATGCCCTCATAAATAAAATTCCAGTGAATTTAGGTCCGGAGAGCGTGGAGGCCAGGCAATTGGTCCACCTCTACCTATCCATCTGTCACCAGATCTGTTATTTAGAAGCCGTCGGACATAAACACTAAAATGAGGAGGTGCTCCATCGTGCATGAAGTACATGTTTTGTCGCACCGCTTAAGGCACATCTGGTAAGTCGCATGGCAACAGGGTCATGTAAAACAAAACACTGGCGGTGCACCTAAAATAATGACAACGTAACCAGACGTAACCAAGAGTGCCTGTTCCCCACGATTCTAACGTTCTGTTCTTGTGTGTTTCCCATGACTAATGAGTTGGAGACAATGGGGTGTAACATGAAAACAAAGCGTTTCTGGACCCATGTTCATATAACATAATTTCTTCGTCTACGTGTGAGGAATGTGTCCAGCATTTTGTGCCGTGCAATTTTGTTACATCCCTGTATAATGGTAGGGCGCCAGTTCATAAGCCGATACCTTGTGAACGAATCAAGAAATAGTACACGGTAGAGCACTTCAAAACTCCCTTTCCCGTGGTGTGGTGTAATTCTATTGCCAACCAGGATCATTAGCTAGAGGCAAGATACTATACTATACCGTATTAGCCTACTTTCGAGTTTTGCAAAAAATGAAAGTAGACTTATGAGATCTACACAGGGCCAAAAAATAAGTGTCTGTGTGTGAGTCTGTGTGTGTGTGTGTGTGTGTGTGTGTGTGAGTGTGTACTCGGAATGTCTGTCCCCTCCTATCAATTCGAACACGGTGAAACCGAATTGAATGAAATTTGATACAGAGGTAGAACTAGCAAATGGCACCTCAGTGCCTTGTTTTATATCGCCGCCATCTTGACGGAACCGTAATGGCGGCCACCCAAATGTTCAAAGCTTAAATCAAATTACGATTAACCTAATCATCCGATCTCTACTAAATTTTGCAACGACATATATTTATATGGCGAGCGTCTTTTGACGAAACTACAAGGTCACCAGCCCAATAGTTTGCAGATGGCGGCCATGTATGTGTGAAAATCGATTCCCCCTATCAATTCAAACACGGTGAAACCGAATTGAACGAAATTTGGTACAGAGGTAGCACTAGCAAAGGACACCTCAGTGTCATATTTTATATCGCCGCCATCTTGACGAAAACGTAATGTCGGCCACCCAAAAGTTAAAAGCTTAAATTAAATTACGACCAATGTAATCATATGATCTCCACCAAATTTTGCAACATTATACCCTTATGTATGAAGAATCCCTTGACCAAACTAGAAGGTCATCAGACCAATACCTTGTGGATGGCGGCCATGTTTGTGTGAAAATCGATTCCCCCTATCTATTCAAACATGGTAAAACCAAATTGAACAACATTTGGTACAGAGGTAGCACTAGCAAAGGGCACCTCAGTGTCATTTCTTATATTGCCGCCATCTTGACGGAAACGGACAGGCGGCCACCCAAATGTTAAAAGCTTAAATCAAATTACGACCAATCTAATCATTTGATCTCTACCAAATTTTGCAACATCATACCTTTTTGTGGGAAGCATCTTTTGACTGAACTACAAGGTCATCAGCCCAATAGCTTGCAGATAGCGGCCATGTAGGTGTGCAAATCGATTCCCCATATCAATTCAAACACGGTGAAACAGAATTGAATCTTTTTTTTATTTTTTTTTACAGAGGTAGCACTACCAAAGGGCACTTCATATTCATGTTTAATATCCGTATAGCATGTATTTCAAGAAGCTACTACAACCAACATTCAATTATACTCCTTGAAAAGGACTAAGAGTTATAACAATACCCATGCTATTAGGAGAAAGTAGGCTATATGTTCTTTACTGAACATCTTGTTTTATTATTAACTTACACAAAAGGTGAAATCATTCAACATACGGTGGGTCTGGGTTTCAAAATAATCTAGCTGACTATAGTTCCTACATGAATTAGATAACGCTTTCAATTGATAGCAGCAACTTGGGATGAAGGCTCTGGCAAAGGCAAACACCCTTTCTGGATGTTACTTGATTCTCATCGCTTCTGCATTTAGCATTCCTCTTTGAATCCTATTCCTTACATCTTTTTGGCAACTCATATTAAATCTTATAATCTTAACTTTTCCTCGCAAAGATCTTACGGTATATATTTTCTTCAGTAAAACCAAAACAATCAGAATACCTTCCTATTTCAAGACGATCTATATCCTGCAGTTCGCCAAATCTCCACCACAAAAGTTCCAAAACAGCAGCCATCTTGCATGTTGCCTATATAAAGTCTTAGACTTACTGAATTGAGCTTATATGGGATTAATTGAAAGTGAGTGATCTAGAAACTCTTGAGAAAGTGAAGGCCTCTTTCCTCAAGAGAACGCTTGGTGTCTCGAAATTCACTCGTTCAAGACTCGTATATATACAGGGTCTGCATATTTGCTTGGCAAGGACATTCTCGCTCCGCCAGTGATAGCTCAGTTCCCGGCTGCCGCGTGCGCGTTTGTACGGCAGAATACGGCGCTTAAAATCAGTATCATGTATTTTTACTCACCTTGTTTACAGTAGATGCTGAAAATGTTCCCCATCCGCTGCCAAACATAACCGGCATCTCCTTATGAAGTTTCCGGTTACTCCGGTTAGTTTAGCTTCAGTAAGGAAATAACGACCTTTACGTCTATTTTTATTGTTTACTGAACCTGTACATTTGAATCTCATAGCCAGTTGATTTATTGTCCGATTTATAGGAATGGATCTCCCTGGAAATGTCATTCGAAGCTTTTGTCTTGTTCTAGCGCACGTTATGAACGGCACGTATTGTGCAGACCTTCACTCGACCTTGGCCGCCGATCCCCGGCGCGTGGTCTCCAGCCGTATTGCCCGGGTATTCCCTCGCTCTCTGTAGACGTGTGAGCTCCGAGCTAATTGGGTGTTTCATTCTTTCAGTGTTTTATAAAGCTACTGTGTACCGTTTTATTGTGATTGTGTGTAGTGCTGTAATGCCTTATATGAAATATTCGTTACGTGAACGTGTATATCTGCACAATACGTACATAAAGTGCAGGAAATCGTGCGCTAGAACAAGACAAACGTTTCGAATGACATGTCTAGGGAGACCCATTCCTATAAATCGGACAATAAATCAACTGGCTAAGAGATTCAAATGTACAGGTTCAGTAAACAATAAAAATAGACGTAAAGGTCGTTATTTCCTTACTGAAGCTAAACTAACCGGAGTAACCGGAAACTTCATAAGGAGATGCCGGTTATTTTTGGCAGGGGATGGGGAACATTTTCAGCATCTACTGTAAACATGGTGAGTAAAAATACATGATACTGATTTTAAGCGCCGTATTCTGTCGTACAAACGCGCGCGCGGCAGCCGGCAACTGACCCTTCACTGGCGGAGCGCGTGAGCGAGAATGTCCTTGCCAAGCAAATATGCAGACCCTGTACCATCAAAGGAAGACAATCTGATACAAGAGATCAGAAATAGAATGTTTCTGCCATCAACGACCGCTTTCCAAGACACTACAAGCAGACGAGAACAAAAAAGAGCAGACGTATGGTGGGAATTTTACAGCTCTGACGCGATGACGAATAGGCACTAATTACGAGTTGAGACATGTTGTCACCAGGTTTGCATCATGCGGTCTGCACCAATAAGATATTTTATGAACCTTGTGATTCGTGTGTGTGTGACCTGTGTGGTGTTCGGTGTGGCAGATACCGGTACCATTTGCAATTTTGCAAAAATAAATAAAAATCATTGTGTGATTACGCTTAACAAATATAATGCACATTGTGTGCAAGGAAATGACAACTATGGAACCGAAAAGAAGCTTTTCATCTTTAAGATGGATAAAAATATTTCAAGGAACACTGTGAGCGAGTAACGATTTAATACTAATGTGATGTCAATAAAGAACTATCAGGGGATGACTACCTAATAAAAGTCATAAGAAATACTATGCTTTCGCCATCCACGACTGCCTCTCAGAACGCGGTGAATAATCGAGAACACAAAAAGAATGATACTTGGTACGAGTTTTATGCTACTGATGCGATAACGATCAGAGATTGGACACGATCAAATTTTGACCGGAAGCATGTATTTACGAGGTTTTCGTCGCATGGCCTCCGTAATCCAATCTGTTCTAATAAGAAATAAGAACCCTTGTGATTTATGTGTGTGTGTGAGATGTGACAGATATTACATGCAGTTTTGTAAGACAGGATCAAAGACCTTGTGTGACTACGCTAAACAGACTTAATCACATTGTGCGTACTTTTTACTCTTCATTCTACGTTCTTTTCTTGCATGGCCATTGGCTGCGATCAATAATATATATATAAAGTCTTTTGCGCATCCATTATGATACCTTAACTATAGTTTCTTTACTCCATGCGTACTAATCAGAATGCAGATACTAAGATACCAATACAAGTACATGTATGGATCTTCTTATGAATGCTACAATCACCTGTCATTCTCTTAGTACATCGTATTTGCACAAGTTCATATTTATAACTCTGAGATTTGTCGATGACATAGTCATCTTGGCCGACACGCCTGAGGATTTGAATGAGTTTTTGAATCGTATCGACTCCGTCTAGAGAAAAGAATTCATGATGAAAATTAATAAATGTAAAACAAAAATACTGGAATGCAGCCGAAATAAATCATAAACCTGTATGGACATCAAATTGGCAGGTGAAAAGCTGAAGGAAGTAGGAGACTTCTGTTACTTAGGAAGAAATATAACCAGTGATGGACGAAGCAAAGAGGATATAAAAAGTAGGTTGGCTCAGGCAAGGAAAGCATTTCTACAAAAAAAGGAATCTGTTGACATCGAATATAGATTTATGTATTAGGAAGTCATTTTGAAAGCCTTTGTCTGGAGCGTGGCGCTCTATGGAAGTGAAACTTGGACTATTGGAGCATCAGAAAAGAGGAGAATTGAAGCGTTTGAAATGTGGTGTTACAGGAGAATGATGAAGATCAGATGGGTAGATAGGGTTACAAACGAAGAGGTATTAAGACGAGTGGGAGAGGAGAGATGTTTCTGGCGACTGCTAATGAAGAGAAGACATAGGTTGGTAGGACACATATTAAGACACCCAGGAATAGGATGCTCAGTTATGGAAGGAAAGGTCGAGGACAAAAACTGTAGGGGTAGACCAAGGATAGAATATGTTAAACAGATTGCCTCGGATGTACGGTAGCTATGTAGCTATGTAGAGATGAAACGATTAGCTCAGGGCAGGGAGGCATGGAGGGCTGCATCAAAGCAGTCAAAAGACTGAAGACTCAAACAACAACATATTTACACAGTTTGACTCTCGATTTCTAAATATGTTTCAGCAGGGCTACTGTAGTTGCTTTTTGTGATAATTGCCGACAACCCAATTCACAATCATGTGTTATGTTATGCTCTACTGATCTATTTACTGGGACTGTGCCGGGTCTTTAATGAGCAATGTAAATGTGCGGCCTCAATATCTGACATCATAACCATATTTCTCAACACTTGATTACAGCAACTCGAGCTGCAAGTTGGCAGTGGCATATTCTACATTTAGTATGAAGGAATGTTATCAGATTCAGTAAAACCTGCCTAAACCGGACCCTGTATATACCGGAAACCTGGACAAGCGGAAAAACGTGACAGTCAGTCTGAAAGACTAGACTTTGTATCATTTTAAATGCTACAAATGCTGAAAAATGCTAGAAAGACTGGAGGCTTCGAGTGAACTCTTGACATGTTAGAAAATTGTCTGCATAATACTTATCTTGCTTTATAATACTTTACCTTGTTTCAAATTACTCGCGAACGGCAAGTTCAAACCAAGGGCAAAGCAAGGTCAAGCGCGCGGGATGCCGTCACGCTCACCAGAGCGCGCGGCGACGTGCCCCTTCCATCCAGTCTAAAAATACTTATAGTGGGCGATGTATTGAAGATAGAGATATGCTCTCGGGGACTTTTTTGTAGAACTTTTCATGCTGACCAATTCTTACGCTCGTAGTATATTGATAATTTTAACGGTTTGCCCAGCGTAAGCTTAAGAAGCGCACGGACGCCAAGTTTGTTTTCGACTTTTTCACTGAAATCGTTACTGCTTGGCTTCCTTTCATCATACATAAATTATTTGCTACAGAATCTTTCCTCGAGATATCCTTTACTGGTGAAAACCGCATCAAAATCCATCCAGTGGTTCTCGAGATTACCCGTGACATCCAAGAATCGGGGATTTTTGTCTTATACTAACGAAGTAGAGAATGTCGGGATACACATGCACCAAGCGGTACTATGACGTCACACAACTCAGTGCATCTGGGTACATTTCGTCCCGTCACCGTAACGTAACGCCAGACCCCAGCGTAACGACGAAGTCGACAAGATCACTTAAAATGAGAAAACAAAATTCGGAACGGAGGTATTTCCTACGTAAAATGACACTGTAAACCGGAATACTGTCTAACGTGGAAATGGAAAGAAATTCCGGAACTGTAGGCGTAAATAACCTGACTAACACGGATTATCTTATCCATAATACAAAGATATGTACTGTACTAAATTTTGAGTGCCACTGTATTCACACCAAAGTTCTAGGGCACATTAACGACCGAAGACATTCAAAGTGCTGCCGAAAACAGCAGGTGCTAAGTCACGGAAGAAATGGACGACGATAATCGGCGACAATACAATATTTCTTTGCAGTGTATTTTGTCTTATTAACATTCAACCCTTTGTAAAACGGAAACCTGTGAAAAAGGAAAAATAAATCCGGAACGATTGCTTTCGCTTTAGGCAGGTTCCACAGCAGCACGGATCTGGTGAGATGCTTCCCCCCATTATAGCCCCTCTGTATATCGTACGATTTGTCATACATGGGGAAACTTGACAAAAACACCCTTCTTCTTCTTCTTCTTTTCGCGGATGGGTCACTTAGGACCACGCGGAATCAATCAATCCTTGCTCAATAGCTCTTCATAATGCATGGATTGTTGTCGTTTCTGTTCCTCCGACCATGCACGTCGTGTTGGTTTCTTCTGTTGTTTGAGTCTTCGGTCTTTTTACTGGTTTGATGCAGCCCTCCATGCCTCCCTGTCCTGAGCTAATCCTTTCATCTCTACATAGCTAATACACAGTAATTTTCGTCCAAACAATCGTCTAACCAAGTAGCGACCAATGGTTTCGTCCAGACCCGAGGCAATCTGTTTAACATATTCTATCCTTGGTCTACCTCTTCAGTTCTTGTCCTCAACCGTTCCTTGCATAACTAAGCTTTCTATTCCTGGGTGTCTTAGTATGTATCCTACTAACCTATCTCTTCTCCTCATTAGCATTCGCCAGAAACATCTCTCCTCTCCCACTCGTCTTAATACCTCTTCGTTTGTAACCCTATCTACCCATCTGACCTTCATCATTCTCCTGTAACACCACATTTCAAACGCTTCAATTCTCCTCTTTTCTGCTGCACCAATAGTCCAAGTTTCACTTCCATAGAGCGCCACGCTCCAGACAAAGGCTTTCAAAAATGACTTCCTAGTGCCTACAGATTCCTTTTTTTGTAGAAATGCTTTCCTTGCCTGAGCCAACCTACTTTTTATATCCTCTTTGCTTCGTCCATCACTGGTTACGTTGCTTCCTAAGTAACAGAAGTCTCCTACTTCCTTCAGCTTTTCACCTGCCAATTTGATCTCCATAGAGGTTTCTGATTTATTTCGGCTGCATTCCAGTATTTTTGTTTTACATTTATTAATTTTCATCATGTATTCTTCTTATCTTCCTCAAATCCCCTTGTGTGAACAATATTCCTGATTACATTTCTATTCATCAGATCTGGTGATCCCATCTCCACTAGGTCCCTCTCCACTGTTTGTACCACTTTGGTCTTGTGCGTTTGATCTGCAGAAATTTGTGGATTCGAAAGTAAGTCTCGTATGATTCATTCTTTCCAAATGGCACAAAAATTGAATTCGTCTCATTCTCATGGTATCAGTAAGTTTAGAAATTTTCCTATATATTTCAGAGTTGGGTCTGGGATAGTGTATGCCATTTTTAATTCTAGGCCCTAAGATCTTTCACATATTTTTTCTTTCCATAATGTCTAATTTTTCCTTTAATGTTTTAAGTTGTAAATTGAGCTTTTCTGAAGCATAAAGAGCTTCCGGTTTAATCACTGTTAAGTAATGGCGAGTTTTACTATTCCATGACAAGCATTGCTTGTTATAAACATTTTTTGGGTATTGAAAAGCAACCTCATGTTCATCGTTTGGAATTTTTATGCTTTCTATGTTTTCATCTTTTTAAATCACTTATCCTTCCAGCTCGGTTTCACCCACGGACTCTGCGAGGGATCATTCCTCTACCATCGTAAGGACTGTGTTAGAGAGATGAACACTCTTTGCCAGCAGATACAACTGGGGATGGTGACAGGTGACCGCTAACTTAGCTCTAATGAAGGAAAGTTCAGGGAAGGGAGTTTGGAAGGAAGTCAGCAGTGCATGGACCTGTTCAAAGGAACCGTCCCGGTATTTGTCTGGGGTGAACATGGGAAACCACGAAAAATCTTTTCTGAACGTGAACAAGCGATTCAATAAGACTATAAAGGAAGGACTAATGATAACCCTAAACAAACTTCAATTGCAAACGAATGGGCACTTTTGAAGTATGAAATAACACAATCCGCTGATGAAAACATTGGTAGGAAAGAAAGAATACGTAGAAAACCTTGGATCACGCAGCATATACTAGAATTAATGGACGAAAGGCGGAAGCACAAGAATGTAAAAGATGAAAAGGGGAAAGCAAAATACAGACGTCTGAGAAATGAGGTTAACAAGAAGTGCAAGGAAGCGGAAGAAGAATGGTTGAAATGTATAGAAAATTGTCTGAAATTAGGAAAGTAGATAAGCTTATCGAAGGATTAAGAATAGGCTACTTTTGGGGAAAGGAAGACTAAGTGCTGTAATATTAAGGACACAAATGGAAAGCCTCTACCAGATAGGGAAGAAAAGGTAGAGAGATGGAAAGCTTACATAGAGTGCTTGTATAAGGAAAAGGAGATTGAGAATCATGTAATGGAAAGGGAGGAGGAAATTGATGAGGATGCAAAAGGAGATTTAATATTGAGATCAGAATTTGACAGAGCATTGGAGGACTTAAGCAGGAACAAAGCACCAGGCATAGATGATATACCGATTGAGTTGCTACGCTGCATAGGAGATGAAAGTCTGATCAGGTTATTTCACTTGGTGTGTAGGATTTATGATACAGGTGAGGTACCCTCTGATTTCAAGAAGAATGTTATCATCCCTATGCCAAAGAAAGTAGGAGCTGACAGATGTGAAGATTACCGTACAATCAGCTTGATTACTCATGCTTCAAATATCCTGTCTAGAATAATTTACAAGAGGATGGAAAGACAGATAGAAATAGAGTTGGGTGA
Organism: Meconema thalassinum; assembly: GCA_946902985.2. NCBI lineage: Eukaryota > Metazoa > Arthropoda > Insecta > Orthoptera > Tettigoniidae > Meconema > Meconema thalassinum. The sequence goes on along the minus strand of OX336390.1, from coordinate 11,645,547 downwards.
AGACCAGTTTGGCGTCAGGAGAAATGTAGGAACAAGGGAAGCTGTACTAAGTCTTAGGCTGATTTTGTAAGGTAGGGTAAGGAAGAGTTGCACCTCCGTTGTGTAGTGGTCAGCGTGCTTAGCAGTCACCGCGGAGGTCCGAGGTTCGATTCCCATCGCCATCTTCGAAGTGGCTTTACGTGGTTTCCCACTTCGTCTCGAGACAAATGCCGGGATGGTACCTACCGTAAGGCCACGGCCGCCTCCTTCCCTCTTCCCTGACTATCCCTCCCAATCTCCCCCTCCCTCATAAGGCCCCTGTTCGCTTTGCAGGTGCTGGTCCCATCTCCCCAGTTGTATCACCTGACTCGATGTTTCAAGCCCCAGAACACTGCCCTGGAGGCGGTAAAGGTGGGTTCCCTCGCTGAGTCCGAGGGAAAGGTCAACCCGCGAGGGTAAAACGACTTAAAAAAAAGAATTATGAAAGATAAGAGAACGTTCGTGGCATTAGTAGACTGTGAAAAGTCTTTTGATAACGTTGATTGGTATAAGTTGTTTGACAGTTTGAAAACGATTGGAATAAAGTACAGGGATAGGAGGGTGATCTACAATCTATATAGAAACCAGACAGCAGTCATTCGAGCTGAAGGACATGAGAGAGAAGCTGGTATTCAGAAAGGTGTAAGGCAAGGCTGCAACTTCGGATTGTATTCTAAAAACTATCCGCAAATTTTCCCCAATCATTATCCGCTATCCGCAGAGCCATGCAAACTCTATCCGCTTGGCAAAGAAATTTGCGGATATCCGCGCAGTGCATTATCTATTAGTTTTAACAATGGCCGAAGCTTGTCAACACTGTTGTAGGAGGCTGAGACGTGTGGCAGTCAGTTCCGCTAATTGTGTCATCCGAGTCGATAAGAAGGCGGTGGTGGACCCATGGCCCGGCCCGGACTATGTGACGCATAGCTGAGCTGGCGTATATAAAGCGCTCCGTCTGAAGTCCTCGCATCAAACACGCAGTGGAATTCGCATTCGCCGTGTCGCAGATAACAGGTGAGGGAATTATCATATTTCATCACAATACTCTATTGGAAAAGTTGCATGCAGTATCTTGAAAAAAGAAAAAGAAAATCAAACATTGGAGATTTTTAGTTTTACAATAATATTTCTAGACGGCCCCTTGGTGTTGGGATAGCGTGCCTGCCTCTCACCTGGAGGCTCCGTGTTCGATTCCCGGTTCCATCAGGGATTTTAGAAACGGACGTGAGGGCTAGAATGGGCTGCACTCAGTCTCGTGAAGGCAATTGAGTAGCTTCTGACAATGAGGTCACGGAGACCAAGATTAACGGCCGAGGGGACCCGACGCGCTGACCTTGCAGGCCAAATGGCGGTAGCCCAAGGCTCTTCATGGGCTCTGCCGCCAGGGGGTATGGTTTGGTTTAATAATATTCTGTGGAAAAGATTGTCAACCAATCACAGCTCTTTATTGTCACATTTTCACCGTTTTAAGTTTGGCGCAGCTAAGTGCATTTGTTTTCACTTTTTATATAAATCCATCAAAACAGTGACCCTATACAGCTTCTTTGTCCTAATTACACTCGAATTGTTCAATAATGCAGTTGCTATAGCAAAGAATTTCAATTAGAAAATAAATTTAACAGTAGCCTATTGGCTATTCCATGCTGCGGCCGTAGTCTTAAATTAGTTACCATCCCAGCATTTGCCTGGAGTAGAAGTGGGAAACCACGGAAAACCACTACCAGGATATCTGAGGAGGGAATCGAACCCACTTCTCAGTTTTGCCTCACAAGGCTGAGTGTACTCGGTCCAGCCTTCAGACCAGAATTAACATTTCTTGGCAGAGCCGGGAATCGAACCCGGACCTTCGGGGCGACAGCCACTACACCTAGTTTGTTTGTGTTTTTATTTTGGTCTTTGAGAATTTCCTATTGCTTCAGTTTGGTCTTAAGGTGTTCACCAAACATTCCTGTGTTTTAATTCCTACTGCCCCTTGCTTCGTGCAGTATGTTTGGCGCGCAAGGAGCCCCCACGGTCATGGTTTGGTATTTTTATGTAAATTTCATACATACAGGGTGATTCACAATTTCTATTATAAACTTCTGGGGGTTATAGAGGGGACTACGTAGATCGCATTTTGATTAGGAACCCTTGTCTGGACATTTATCGTTTCGATACCAAATGGGTTTGAAGATCACTTTCATTTTACATCGCCCACTTCACAGAACGCACATAACATTGGCTGAGGGAAACCTCTGCAGTCCCCTGATGCCATACAGTACTGCACGTATGTCTTCTGTTTATAAACCGTAGTGACAGTGAGTCCGCTTTGATAGCAGTTGTGATCCAGTCATTCAGCAGTACAGGATGGTGGCATACACTTTGCACGTGCAGTCCGCGAACATCTCGAACAACAATTCTGGGAAAGATGGATAGGTCGAGGTTACCCAATTTTGTGGCCTCCACGATCGCCAGATTTAACTCCCTTCGACTTTTTCCTGTGGTGCCACATGAAGAATCTTGTTTATGAGACTCCTGTCGAGTCGGAAGAAGAGCTTGTTGCGCGTTCTGGTGGCAGCGCACACAATAGAACACACACCAGGTCTTGTGGGACGTGTGAATGACAAGACAACATGCCACGTTGTCTAATGGACAGCAGGGTCGCCACGTGGAACAACGCTTGTAGAGCACACGTGTCTGTAGTGAAGTGGAAGATGTGCTTCGAGTCAAACTGATTTGGTATCGAAAAGGTACATGTCCAGACATGAGTTCCCAATAAGAATGTGATCTACTTAGTCCCCTTACAACCCCCAGAAGTTTGTAATAGGAATTATGAATCACCCTGTATAATAATAACGTTTCTCCCCCTGTTACTATTCCCGTTTCACGGCCAGTAGTTTTAAACCCGATTGCTGTTCCTGATGGCAACCTCATCCGAGTTGAAATGAAGATGGTAGCAAAGAGGCGCCCGTGGCATTTGCCTTTAATTATTACAAATGGTAAACTAAACCAAGAATTACTCGACAGTGTGTTCGAAACGCAGTCACTTTCCGAGTGCGACCTGGCGCCTTAGCACTCGTATCTACCCCATCCTCCGTTTTGTATGATTCTGTTGTAGTGGAACACTGGACTGTGGTGCCTTGACATTAACATTTCCTTAGAGGAGTTGTTGTTCCTCCCCTTAAAACACCACCATTTTATAGAACTCTCAATTCATCCCTTGACCCCCCCACGGGGTCCCAGCTGAGTCCGGCACTTACTTTTGCCGGGCTCCTCTCCGTCTTCTTACCTGTCGACCTCACTTGGTCAATTCTTGTTCTTTTCCAACCTTGACGGTATTGGGGGTATCCGAGGCCTAGGGAGTCTCTTCCTTTCCCGCCTTAATTGGCCCTTGTCTCTTCTTTCCTGATACCCTCCTTCTGCGAAGGGTCGGCCTTCTTTTTATTTTCAAGTTATCTCCTGTCTTCTGCTCAAGGCCCTCAAGGAGTTAGGGTGTATGTAGCCCCACCACTTCTGGTGCACCCTGGATAATGCTACACCCTCAAGGGCTCATGGGTGGTGAGTTTGGGAGTTGGCGCTCCCGGGGGAATCCTGAGCTGGGTCCAGTTTTCCCCCTTTTATCCATTACCTCTGGGGCTGACTCTCTCCTCTTTCACTTTCCTATCTGCCTTTCATGGCTCTCCTTCCTTCCAAGTCCCTCAATCCGCATTCTTCGAGGGTTGAGGGCATTTCTTTTCCTCCTGTCCTTTATTTGCCTTATTCTCCTTTCCATTTCTTCTTCTAGTATATAAGTTCGTAGTTAGTTTTAGTTATAGTTGACATTTCATCTTCATGCTCACCCAAACCATTAGGGGCCTATAACCTAGATGTTGGCCCCTTAAAATAACAATTATCATCATCGTCATCATCATCATCATCATCATCATCATCATCATCTCTTTGTTGTTTCATGCTTTGCGTCGATCCTTATCCTGTCAACCATTTCGAATCTTCTCCGTCCTAATCGTCTCCTTCCATTGCATCCATAAGCAAACAATTTCTTCTCAGCCAAATTTGTTCCCTCATCCTGATTACCTTTAATATATTTTTATGGTCCCCAAAAATAAAATTATTTTCTGCTGATATGCTTTCCTTGCTGGAACCAATCTACTTTTTACATCCTCTTTGCTTCGTCCATCACTGGGTATTTTGCTTCGTAAGTGACAGAAGTCTACTTCCTTTAGCATTTTATCTGTCAGTTTGACGTCAATTGGGTTATCTGAGTTTTTTCGGCTGTAATCCATTTGTTTTACATTTGTAGATTCTGGTTGGTTCCTCAGTTTAGGGGCTGCAACATCGCGGTCGTGTAGCCCCATGCACTTTGGGTGTGTGTAGAATCTGTCTGATAACCGATGTTAATTGTGATGGCTGTATTATCTGTTCTTTTAATTCAAGTAACGACTGCAAATATTCGATTTTCAAATACGGTAGATCAAACTTTTGCTACCAAACGCCACCTTCTAAGACCAACTAGTTCTGAACTTTGTTACTACATGCCATCGCAGTCGGCTCCTGGTGACAAACGTTGGAACCTAAGACCGTTAGTCAAATAAAACCTACAATTTAGCTTCACACAAGTGTAATTAGTGGAAGGTTGTTTTACATGCAACAAATCTATGACATGGGACCGCCGGCTTTACTTCCCCTCCGAAGGAAGGCATACTGAGGGATTTTTAACGCTTTTAAAAATCTGACGACTTCGGCTGGGTTTGAACCCGCGACCTTGAGCACAAAAGCTCAGCTAGGGATGTCCTTGGTCAGCAGCGTAGCCTAGCGCGGCAAGTCACAAGGTGAGTGTGTTTGAGCAGCCTGGAATTAGCGACGACAGTAACCTCAGCAACAGTGGAAGTATGCGCGATTGTCCACGGAAAAGACATTTTATATCCACTAGCGAACCCGTGCGAGAAATCACACTTTCCCCAGTTGGTTTATAATGAGAGACTTAAGGAGAAAAGTTGTTTTGTTGTTATTTCAACCAAATGATTATAGAACCTAGACCTACTTAAATTTCAGTTAGAATTCCAAGTTCTACGTTCCCTAACTTAAGAAGGATCATCATAACACTCACCGATTATTCGATATTTATGAAACTATACGATTTGAGTACTCAATCCATCGATTTACTGTTTCTGAAATCCATGCAAAATGACAAAGGAAATACCTCAGAATGTTAAAATGACATGAAACAGGCGTCACAGCGCCCAAAATGTGAAGTGAACAGCAATTATGGAGCGTATTTTTCTACAGAAACAGTATCTGCAATCGCACACTTCGTACATTTTTTAAAGTAATTTTTTTTAAATAAATTATAGATTTTTATGAAATTAGAGTGCAATTCGTCACTGCTAATGTCTATTCTCTATCATTTCAATGCTCATTTGTCACGATCGGTCGCTTGTGAGCGCCGCAGGACGGATCTATACTACTGAAATAATTTATTATGATGATTTTGTATTGGTTCTGCAACATGTTACTAGTCCAGGTTTGATTCCCACCTCAGCCATCATGACAATTCTCGGCATACATTAGTCGAGACGATATATAAAAATGAGGGGGGAAAATCCACCTATTTTCGTGCACCACAGCAATATACCAGAATGCTGCCGCTATGGTTGATCCATTTTAAGGGCTAGGGACAACTTCGTCATCAGGTGACTAAAATACAAAATAATTGCTTTCCCGCCAATTTCCAGCGTAAGCTTAAAAAGCGCACGGACGCTAGTTTTCTTTTTTGACTTTTCCACTGAAATCGTTACTGCTTGGCTTTCTTTGATCATAAATTATGTTCTACAGAAACCTTCCTCTAGATATCTTTTACAGAATGCTGAAAACCGCATCAAAATCCATCCAGTAGTTATCGAGATTACCCGTGACATCCAAGAATCGGGGACTTTGTCTTATACTAACAAGTAGAGATTAGTTCATAGAAGTCCACCAGAGTATTAGCGTAGAGTTCCCAGAAAATAAAATATCACATCGGTCAATCCAAAGGATATTACATCAGCAGAACTTGAAAGTGTATATTCCTCGCCTGATTCATGGGTTGCTGGAAGATGATTCATACAGGCGGCTACAATATATTATGCTCCATCAGTATCGAGTTGACCAGAATTTATTTCTGAACATTTTTGTGATGAGACCTTCAAGTCGGGACATGTAAATCGACATAACTGTACCTATTGGTACACGGAAAACCAGCATGTTGTTGGTAGGCCTGTATTATGTTGAAATTATTCAACATTAACAAAATTATTTAATTAACATAAGTGAAGTGTTAAGTGACTGTTGCGCCACCCAACTCCAAGGGGATGAAATGACCAAACCATTCAATGAGACAGCAACAACAACAGATCAAGCTGTGTGACAATGTAACTGGAACGTACAACACAATAAACATCTGCCAGTACATTTTGAGGAACCCATCTGGTCATCGAGGTCATCTACCCTCTTAACTTGTTGTTTGTTGTTGTTTGAGTCTTCAGTCCCTTGACTGGTTTGATGCAGCTCTCCATGCCTCCCTGTCCTGAGCTAATCGTTTCATCTCTATATAGCTACCACACCCTACATCTGAGGCAATCTGTTTAACAAATTCTAACCTTGGTCTACCCCTACAGTTCTTGTCCTCGACCCTTCCCTCCATAACTAAGCTTGCTATTCCTGGGTGTCTTAATATGTGTCCTACCAACCTATCTCTTCTCTTCATTAGCAGTCGCCAGAAACATCTCTCCTCTCCCACTCGTCTTAATACCTCTTTGTTTGTAACCCTATCTACCCATCTGATCTTCATCATTCTCCTGTAACACCACATTTCAAATGCTTCAATTCTCCTCTTTTCTGCTGCACCAATAGTCCAAGTTTCACTTCCATAGAGTGCCACGCTCCAGACAAAGGCTTTCAAAAATGACTTCCTAATACCTAAATCTATATTCGTTGTCAGCAGATTCCTTTTTTGTAGAAATGCTTTCTTTGCCTGAGCCAACCTACTTTTTATATCCTCTTTGCTTCGTCCATCACTGGTTATTCTGCTTCCTAAGTAACAGAAGTCTCCTACTTCCTTCAGCTTTTCACCTGCCAATTTGATCTCCATAGAGGTTTCTGAAGAAGGGGGAAAAGGGGAGTTCAAACTCCTAGAAAACTGAGTTATTGCAGCCATGAAAGATTCCATACTAAATACTGAGGGGGAGAAGGGTAGGATTGCCTCACCTCATATAGGCTACCGTATCTTTATGTTCCAGTATATCGACAGCACAGAACATGGTGTTGAAGACTCTGGTAGCGCTGTTGGTGATCCTGGAGTTCGTCCACACCTCCCCCACCTGGGTAAGTCATCTTCTGGTTCAGCGCCAGTTGTTTATGTACAATGAGGAATTGCGGAGAAATGGACAGGCGGCCAGCTGGGCCTACACCACACCGATATGGGATCCAAGGATTGAACAAGTAGTTCCCTGAAGAACTACACAGCCTATTTTCGTATACCCTACTTATGTTAATTGCCTCTATCAACAAACAAAATTTCAGTTTGATAGCTGTTAGAGATACGCTTCGGTGGCGTAGTGGATAGCATGCTGAGCTTCTAAGCCCTAGATCGCGGGTTCAAACCTGGCTGAAGTCGTCGGATTTTTAAGAGCGTTAAAAATCCCTCAGTATGCCTTCCGTCGGAGAGGAAGTAAAGCCGGCGGTCCCATGTCATATATTTATAGCATATTAAAGAACCTTCCACTAATTACACCTGTGTGAAGCTAAATTAGAGGTTAAACAACGCTCTTAGGTTCCTACGTTCGGCGCCAGGAGCCGACTGTGGTGGCGTCTAGTAGCCAAGTTCTGAACTAGTAGTCGTTGACGGTGGCATTTGGCGGAAAAAGTAGCAACTACTTGAAATTCAATGTCTGCAATCCATTAAAAACAGATAACACACACTAATACAGACTTCACAATTAACACCGGTTATCAGACAGATTCTACACACACACAAAGTACACGGGGCTACATGACCGTGTTGTCGCAGCCCTTAGACTAAGGAACCAACAACCAAACAACCATAGATTCATAGATATCGAGAACCTCTAATATTTCGGATGGTCCCCATGTTGGTTTTTATATATGAGCGTACCTTACAGTTATGTACTACTAGACCAATATTATTGCGTAGGTTTATTATTCAAACTTCAATCGCATGACACAAGAAATAAAAACGAGATTTTAAAATTTCGCACAGCCGCCATCTTGAGGTTATGAAAACAATTGAAATAAATTACATGCCAGTGGATTAACATTTGTTAAGCATTTATTGTACCAAGTTTCACTGCACTCGGATGGTTAAAAGCGAGAAAAGTCTATTTAAATGTTTCAACTTCGCCTGGCCACCATGTTGGTTTTGTAATCAACCGTTTTTTTAGAGTCACATAAGTGAACTTCTACTAGTGCCCTTTATCTCCGTACAAAATTTCAGGGTGATATCAGTAATAGTTTAGGAGATATATGTTGAAAGCCGGTGAAATATATCTCACAGCCGCCATGTTGGATTGGTGAGACGTAATACAATTTGAAGGGCACGGTCGGTGTCGGACACAATAGTAATTATGACCTTATCGACTTTCATTGAAATCGCTCCAGCCGTTTAGATTTTATTAGGGACACACACACACACGGACGAAAGGCGATCTCATAAGCCTCTCTATACTAATACAGTATATAACAAGAAGTTCCGTGACGAACTAAAGAGCCTACTTTTCTTAAAATTAAAGATTCATGTCAATGATTAATCTCTATGGATCTATCTAGAATAATGACGAAATTAAGTTCGTAATATCGAAATTTCTAATTAGTTCGAAATACTCCATACCTGGCATAATATAGCCTAAGAGAGCATTACAGTTGGCAGCCCTGGTGACTGAATATATTATTAGTTCCATCTCTTAAGGTACAGAATACAGACTTTGGTTGAAGTCCAATGGATAGCATGGACGTTGCATGCAGTTAAACATTGGATTTAACAGCGCGCGTAAAATCATGTTAGCAACAATGTCACGCATGTATTGGTCAGAAATAAACTGAAATAATATGATCTATTGTTGTGCCAATTTTGAATGAAATCCATTAGTTAGTCTAGAAGTTACATGCATTTTAAAATTGCACCTATCAGCAGGCTTAGAATCATGTTGGCAGCACTGACGTATATTAGTTACTCCAAATTAATCTAGAATGCCAGGTACTATATGTGTGCAAAGTTCAGAACTATTGGTTTTCATACTTTCTGATATATTGATATTAGGGTAACAAAAATAGAGACATTATTTATTAACAGTTGGCAGCCCTGGTTGCTCTTAAGAATACGCATAGTCATATCTGTTACGGTACACATAGCACATACGAAATTTGGTTGAATTCCAATTGATAGTATAGAATTTACTTGTATTTAAATGTGGACCTCTCAGCAGGCTTAGAATCATGTTGGTAGCACTGAAGTATGAAAGTTACTCCAAATTAATATAGAACGTCAGTTACGATACGTCTGCATAGTTTAAAGCTGTCGGCTTGCATACTTTCTGATATATTGGTATTTGGATAAAGGAAATTGAGAGCATTTACTAACAGTTAGCAGCCCTGATGGCTCTTAAGAATACGCTCAGTCATATCTGGTTTTGTACACATAGCACATACGAAATTTGGTTGAATTCCAATTGATAGTGTAGACGTTATATGCATTTAAAAATTGGACCTATCAACAGGCGTATAATCATTTTGGCAACACTGCCATGTATGGCCCCCTGAAAAATAAACTGAAATGTTATTATCTATACGTGTGCCAATTTTGAAATAGCTCCCATTCATATATTCCAAGATATCCAACATGGAGCTCAAATTTCAATTGCGATTTTTCAGCAGTTGGTAGCACTGACATCATTTTCAAATACGGCATTGAGATATTCAAGCATAAATCTTTACTCCTACCAAATTTTGTTTCGATTGCTTCTGCTGTTTAGGAGTTGATAGGGGACTCACACACACAGCCAGCCAGACAGACAGACAGAAGGACAGACAGACAGACACACATTTGCACGGATAGATCTCATAAGTCTACTTTTTCCTCATTTTTGCAAAATGTGAAAAGTAGGCTAAAAATGAGATGGTGTGTGTCTGTGTGTCTGTGTTTTACTCAACCATGCAAGAACCACTGGTCCGATTTACATGCAATTTTGCATGGATATAGCTGATTTACCTGGCTGCTTTTGATTTCGATACTTTGCACTATTTAAAGATGGCGACCATTTTAGTGACGTCACTACTCCCTTTGGCTTCAAACTTTCATATTTACATTCCAAATAAAAAGAGAACGCTAAGAAATAAGAAACTTTTGATGGCATATTCGAGGTTTAAAATTTAATTTTCTATCCGAAAGTTCCTCATCATTTTTCTGCATCTCCAACGGTTAGCGAGTGAAACCTAAATTTGTGCTATAGAAAACGGTCTACGCCGAGCGGTGTAGTTGGACAAAATGTTCCATCCTTACTCTCCCTCCGTGCAGCACCTCGCCTATCCCCTGTTTCAACTGTTACCTTCACATTTTAATTTATTTATGACCCGTAGCGAAGCAGCTAGTAATACATACATGGAAATAGACTAAAAGTGGGTCACACAGAAAGCTTATTCTATTTATAGATATGTTCGCATATCCATAGGGCGCCAAATGAATATATTATCATTTATTTATTTTAAGCGAATTCTCCCAATAAATCGAAGACGTTAGGCAACTAACTCAATCAACTTTATTCTGGTTCCAACAGGCTTTCTTTCTTTGGTGTGCAGGCTACTGCTTTTGTTTAGGTTGCTCTGATGTAACTTCCCGTTTGTTTACTCTGTGTCAGAAGGTGTCCTTTTCTGAAATGTCTGCTGAACTTATGTTTGCGTTTTTGAGATCCTTTCGTCAATCGATTTTCTAGGGGAGATGACCAAAGAATTTCATTCGTCTTTTCTTAATATCAATTTCGATAATTATGTAAATGTGCAAGAACATACACTTAATATATTTTGCCATAACAGAGGATTCTACAAATATTCTTGTTCCCAAAGCTCACAAATAAAAATTTAAGAACCAGATCTGTTACAAAATGTGTTAAGAGAACCATGAAAAAGTCTTGAAAAAAACAGCGTGGAATAGAATAATCAATTTCGATGTTTGAGCACTGTTGTGTTGTTTTGATGCTTGTAGCCTGTAACCATCTTGGGTGTATCTTGTTCCTAAGATATTTCTAATGATATCCTCTCTGCATTTTTGATTTCAACTTCATGTTTATTGTTAATTTTTGCTTGCGTAAAGGACTGTTGGATTTATGACTGATTTGTAGTGCCGAATTTTTGTCTGTTTTGACATAGATTGTCTGTTGTAGATGTTTTGGTCTAACCTAAAGCCTTTATGACGTTTCGGAGACGAATTTACCATGAGATATTTTCACGGCCTGTCTGTCGGCTCGATGAATTCTCCGAGGTATCTAAAGTCCGGGACCCTGTCGATTATACCGTATTTTGCTTGCCACGGTCGGTGAGTGGTTGTCGTGTCGAACAACCAACTCCAAGTTTGCAGGTTCGCTCCTAACCGTGGCACGCATGTTATACAATGTTGGCATGTTAAAGAACCCATTTGAATTCAGTAGGCTTTGTTCATAATAGCAAAAGTATTAATCTCGGGATTTTCCGCTAGTACAAAGTTCCCCGTATCTACTAGAAAGCGCTATAGCGTCAAGGAGCTCAGATATCTGACCTCCTTGACCTACATAGCGCTCCAAGGAACTACAAAATTTGACATGTAAGCTGCCCTCTGGGCGTTAATTAACAAAGCTTACACCCGGAAGCCAAGGCAATACGATATTATTATTTTGTATACCGTATTTTGTTTTCCGGCTCGTGATATCTGTCTTTGAACGGAAGAATCTAGTTTTCTCGAACGAATCTGTAATGCCACCATTTCTGCACTTTCTTTAAGTACCGTATCTCGAGCTGTTTGATAGCAGTTAGTATCTTCGGTTAGTATTGCCAGATCATCCGCAAATGCGAGGCATGGTATGTAGAGGTTGTTTTTGGGAAACTCCAGTTGGATTGGCTTCCAAAATTCACATTTCTTGAGTTTCTCCTCCCATTCTACCATAAACTTGTTGAACAAAATAGGTCGCACACCTGTTTGAATGTCGAATCGTTTTGAGATTACCCTCATAAATCTCACCTTCTTCCAGTTAGTGTTTGTTCTATGAGAACTCGGGTTGTAGGACCTAGCCCCTTTTCTTCTAGAATTTGGAATAATGAGGATCTATCGAATCGTAGCCTATTTTGAAGTCAATAAATGTGCATAAGCTACTAGGGGTTTTGTCTAAGAGCTCGCATTTTGAGTATGGTTTTGAGGTAAAGAATGTGTTCTAGAGATGACCTGTTTGCTTTGAATCCTGCTTGATATTCTGCTAATTTGGGTTCTAATTGTATTTTCATCCTTTTCAAGAGACAAGCTGATAGAATGTGACCGATAAGAGAGATCCCTCTATAGTTGTTTACATCCGATTTGTTGCCTTTTTTGTATAGTGGATGGATAAGAGCAGTCTTCCAGTCATCTGGAATTGTTTTGGTTTGCCAAATGTTTAGAATTATTTGTGTAATTTCATTGAGTGAATTTGGGCCTAAATTTTTCAGAAGTTCGGCTACAATTACGTCCTCCCCTGATGCTTGGTTGTTTTTAAGTTTCTTGATGTGTGAATACATTTCTTCTTGTGTTGGTAGTGACGAGATTTCCGGTTGTATTTTTGGGAATCCCTCTTTGGGTTCTGGACAATTTAAAAGCTGTGAAAAATATGTGGCTAATTCTTAGCAATTTCCTTTATCTGTCAAGGCTAATTTAACATCTTGTTTCCGAAAGCAAAGGGTCTGTTATTTGGTTCGCGATTGTCTTGTAGAAATCGTGTGCTTTGTAATTTTGGAAATTGTCTTCAATTGTTTTCAGTTGGTTGCTGATGTATTTCCTTCTAGTTTGCTCCCTAACCCCCGGATGCCGACCCCTTCCCCCCTCCCCCCCCCCCAAAAAAAAAAACCCTCTATATACGCCACTGAGTACTAAGAACCTTCAGTGAAACTATGTAACTTTATAAAACTGTACAAACATTCATGTAACATATTGTTAATTATTAGCCTATTTTCAATTTTGAAAAAATAGGCTTATGAGATCACCTTTTGTCCGTGTGTGTGCGTGTGTGTGTGTGTGTGTGTGTGTGTGTGTGTGTGTGTGTCCAATAAATTATAAACAGCTGGAGCGATTTCAATGAAACTCGGTAAGTTCATAGCACTATTCCAAACGACCCCGACCGTGCCCTTCAAATTTTGTTACGTCTCACCAATCCAACATGGCGGCTGTGCGAAATATTTCACCAGCATTCAATATCTCCGAAACTATTACCGATATCAGCCTGGAATTTTTACGGCGATAAAAGGAATTACTAGAAGTTCACCTATGTGACTTTTGAAAAACTGGTAACTACAAAACCAACATGGCGGCCACGCGAATTTGCGACTTTTAAATAGACGTTTCTCCCGATTTAACCAACCAAACGCAATAAAACTTGGTGCAGTATATGTTTATACACATTGTAATGCACCGATATCTAAATTCCTTCAATTGTTTACATAACCACAAGATGGCGGATATGCGAAATATTTCACTGGCATTCTATATCTCTGAAACTATTAGCGGCATCACCCTGAATTTTGTACGGAGATAAAGGGCACTACTGGACGTTCATCTATAAGACTTTCAAAAACCGGTTAAATACAAAACGAACATGGCGGCCAAGCCAATTTTAAAACTCTAAATAGACCTTTCTCGCGATTTAATGTTCCAAACGCAATGAAATCTGGTACAGGAAATGTTTATACACATTGTAATGCACTGGTATCTAATTTAGTTCAATTGTTTACATAACCCCAAGATGGCGGCTGTGCGAATTTTAAAATTAAGTTTATATTTCTTGTGATTTAGTCATGCGATTTGAAGTGAAAGTTTGAATAATGAACCTACGCAATACTTTTCCTTTAATGGTACATGACTCTATGGCTTATACATTTAACAATCCAACATGGCGACCATCCGAAATATTTAGACGGCTCTGAATATCTACGAATCTATTATAGCAATCAAACTGAATTTTTTAATGTTCATATGGGCTATGAACTTAAGTTCACATATAGGACTTTAAATAACCTGGTGATCACAAATCCAACATGGCGGCGACGCGAAATATACATATTCACATGGACGTTTGTCGCAATTTAACCATCCGAAGTGCAGTGAAACGTGGTACAGTAAATCCTTATACGAATGCTAATCCACTGGCATCTAATTTATTTCAATTGTTTCCATAACCACAAGATGGCAGCTGTGCGAAATTTTAAAATCTCCTTGTTACTTATTGTGTCCTAATCCAGCGATTGAAGTTTGAATGCTACACGTACACAATAATCTTCATGTAACAGTACATAACTCTAGAACCTACAGTAATTTGTAGGGGTTCCGCAGCCTCCACCTCCACACCCTCCACACAAGATGGCGGCAGCCCGATAACTCCCGAACCCATGGTCGGATTTTGACAAATGAGGTGTCATTGAACTCGGGCTAACACTCCCTTTCCAATGGACAATATATTTCCACCCCAAAATAAAACCTACCCCTACTAGGGGGTGAAATAGTATTTTTTTAGAGAATCTCTCTTTCCAATTGCAACATGTGAGAGTTTGAATGCCGATATGGATTTAAACGTTGTTCTACATAAAGTACATGTGTTCGGTGAATAGCCACTATGAATTAACATGCTTGTTTTTGTTTTTTACGCATGCCCACTAATGGCTTTTGTAAGAGGGTGGGAGAGCGGATCCCTATAGATGGGGTATTGTTGACGAGTCATTGTTGGCGGGGGTCATTGTTGCCGGGTCATTGTGGACGAGTCCTTGTGGACAAGTCCTTGTGGACAGGTCCTTGTGGACAAGTCCTTGTGGACAGGTCCTTGTGGACGAGTCCTTGTGGATGAGTCCTTGTTGATGAGTCCCTTTGGACTGATCCCTTTTGGACCGGTTCCTACGGACTGGCTCATGAATTTATTTAAATTATGTCAAAGGGCCTAACTACATTTCGCGTGTGTTGAACTGACGTTGTTCACTAATCCCCGACTACTATAATGGGATAACGATATGAAAGGAAAGTGATGAAATACATGTGAACACGTGCGAGATGTCATTATTAGCATTCTCCTTGTGAAACAAGTCACATTCTGTTTTGGTTCATACGTGAGAAAATGCAAGTTCATGTGTAATATGACCTAAAGCACAGGTGTTCACCTGAGCACGTGCACGATAAGAGCTAACAAGTCACAACCTGTTTTGACAGTGGTGAAGGGGGGAGAGTCAGTGTAAGAGAGAACACAGGTGAAGAGAGAAAGAAATATGTATTGCTCATCTCATGAATCAATAAGGTTAGGGACCTGTATGAGAGGTCGTTGGACTTGGGGTGACATTCTGTTTTTGAATATACTATTTATTTATGTCAAAAGGACCTAACTGCACTTTAGTTAATATCTCGCTAACTAATAATCAGAGAGGGTCAAGTGAGGTGTCATGGGACTCAGGATGGTCAACCCTTTTCCATGACCAACGAATTTACCCAAAAGATCTAAGGTCATTAGCTTTTTAATATCTCATGAATCAATAAGGCTAGAGACCTGTATGAGAAGTCGTTGGACTTGAGGTGACATTCTGTTTTTGAATATATTATTTATTTATGTCAAAAGGGCCTAACTACACTTTTGTTGATATCTCGCTAACTAATAATCAGAGAGGGTCAAGTGAGGTGTCATAGGACTCAGGATGGTCAACCCTTTTCCATGACCAATGAATTTACCCAAAATATCTAAGGTCATTAGCTTTTTAATATCTCATGAATCAATAAGGCTAGGGACCTGTATGAGAGGTCGTTGGACTTGAGGTGACATTCTGTTTTTGAATATATTATTTATTTATATCAAAAGGGCCTAACTGCACTTTTATTAATATCTCGCTAACTAATAATCAGAGAGGGTCAAGTGAGGTGTCATAGGACTCAGGATGGTCAACCCTTTTCCATGATCAACGAATTTACCCAAAAGATTCAAAACAGCAAGGTCATTGACCTATGATTTTATAAACTAATAATCAGAGAGGCTCAAGTGAGGTGTCATGGGACTCAGGATGGTCAACCCTTTTCCATGACCAACGAATTTACCCAAAAGATTCAAAAAACAACAAGGTCATTGACCTAATATTTTATAAACTAATAATCGAATATCAACAAGTGAGGTGTTATAGGACTTAGAATGGTCAACCCTTTCCCATGTCCAATGAATTTACCCAAAATACCCAATACATCAAGGTCATCGACCTGAGATTTTATAAACTAATAATCGGATACGAACATGTGAGATGTTTACCATGTGTGTGATGAAACATAGCTAGGTAGAGAAAGAATTAGTGTAGGCTACATGTATAGTGATTGGCAAGTCTTTTACCATTGAAACCTGTTTTTCAGATCAAACTGCAGTATAGAGAGAGTATAGGTTGTAGGTATGGGTTAATAAATGACGAACAGTGTACACACAAACTCTGATTTATCGATTCAAGAATTAAGAGTAGACTATCTTTAATTGATTGGTTAAAGAGGATAGCTAAAACACAAAAATGCTCAGTGGTTACCGGGACAAAATGGTCGCTACACACACAACAAGCTTTAAATACTTGAGGCTAATAATCTATGCACACACACTCGCTTGTTCTAAACTAAACTGTGTTGCTGTCAGTGCTCAGACAGTAGGCTGATGACAAAAATGCATTGCTATCAGAAATATAATCATTTCCGGTTGTATAATGTTACCAGCTATCCATTTTGTGTTGCAGTGTTAAGCACTTTTAGCTCTTGTACTGGTGGTCTTAACTCGATTTCCAGGTCTGATGCCTAGATCGAGTCAAACTAAGAAACAAGGGCATGGTGGTGTAGTGGTTAAGCTGTTAGCCTTTTCACTAGGGTTCTATTTCAGGTTAATATGCATGTCATAAACATATTAAACAAAACAAAACAGAGATAACGTTCAAAACTGATTACATTTGTGTCTTTCCAAATTATTACTTGGATTACAAATACAAAGGTGAACTGGGTTTGATATACAGTTAATGCTGTCTATCACACACTCGACTGTAAGAAAGCCAAAAGAGCAAAAGGCGTAGGTAGAGCAGTGGTAAAATTGCTATATGTAGAGAACTACCTAGCGGTTTTATGAACTTTCAAAGCTATATCGCATAAACAGTGCAGGATACAATCCAGCAATCAAATTTGTATCTTGTGGAACAGAGAAAATGCACTTTTACCTTGATGGATAGCAAATGAGTGCAGATGAATGACCTATGCATTAGCCTACCATAGGGTTATAACCACGAGGTGGAGGTGTGATTCTATATTTTATTGTTTAGAGACATGGCTTTTTTGTAACCAGTAGATTTAGTATTTTGTAAATATTCATTTTTGTAATTGTAAAATAGTGGAAACATTTTTTTTGTAATAGTAAATGTTAAATGTATAACTAAAAGTTATTTGGGATAAGTGTGCATGTCAAGGATAAATAGCGTGGTTGTATTTGTTTTTCAAAGACAGGTATGGTTGTGTGAATGTATGACTATAGATAGAATGATAGAGAGAGAGAGAGAGAGAGAGAGAGAGAAATTGTGTGTGTGTGTGTGTGTGTGTAGCATTGATTGTTCAACCAAAGCAAACACGGCAAGGTAGGATGGTGGGGGTAATTAATGTATATAGCAAATGGTAAATAGTATACTGTAGTTTTTTTTAACACTTGTGTTTTTTTAAGCAGCGGTAGATAAGTGTTATTTTGTAAAACAGTCTTACCTACAGTAGTAGTATTAGTAGTAATAGTAGTAGTAGTAGGCCTATACGTTTTTGGAAACAAACAGAAAGAGAATGCACTATTGCCATGGCCAAGCACTTCCATTAAAATAATTTCAAGAAAATTTTAATCAGCAAATGTGTGTTTTACAAAACTAAACTTTCAGCATGGACTAAATCATAAACGTGTCGTCTGTGATATGAAAAAAATAGGAAATCCATGTTTCCATATCAACACAATTTAGAAACTTAAAACTGACATTTAAAAAATGTAAATGGGAAATTGACAAATGTGTAAACAACAAAATGGAAAATTCTTGTTTCCGTATCATGAAATCCAAAAACTTTAAACTGACATTTTCAAATCGTGTACATGGAAAATTGACAAATGGCTATGTGTGAAATGTGAAAATGAAAAAAATGAACAAATGGCTATCATTATTTAAAAAAATAAAAAACCGTCGTGTTCTATCGTTAAAGTGTGAATCAAACCACATCTACTTATTTGAATCACCCGAGACTTAGTAGACCTGTTATAGTTCTAATATACTTTTAAAATTTTATGTTAAAGCTCGAATTGAACTCAAGAGCTTTAGAGTGCCAGCTAACTATTATAACCGTTACGTCACAAAGACAACTTTACACTACTCTTAATGAACAATAATAAGAAAAAGAATAATAAATATTGAATTTTTTTTAAGAATGAACATGGTGACACTGTTTCTGTTGCACTGTCTGCTAGCTACTAGCCAGCAGCTGTGGTCTTAGAAAACGATACAGTTGACATTTTGCAATGAAATGTGACATGTTTCAAAGTATAGTATTATGGGTTGCTGTTGAGTAAAAACTAATCCTGTACAAGGAAGCAAGGGTTCGAACCCCTTACCTAACATTACTATTGCCTGAACATGGCTTGACGACAGTGTATTATTATGATACTCGGTACACAAACCATAGATAGAGTGTATTGTTTAAGATCACTGAACATAGGTGGAGATTGTTGATGGTTAACAATGGCATTAATATAGTAGGACGTGGGTATAGCAATTAAGAAAAAACAGACAATACCCATACAATATTTTTATTTATTTAATATAAGTACTTGTACAATAGTTACATTCAAAATACATTTCTTTTTTCTCTATTACTATTTAGTCCTTTTTGATTCTCTTGCATATGAAGGGTAGATAACCTTGTAGTTCAGCCCCTTAAAACAACAACAACAACAACAACACAACCTTTTGCATAGTCTGTGATGTTGACGACTCTTTAGATGTGGAAGATGGATTAAACATAACTTTTACAGCAGGGGTTAAATGTTGCTCAATAAACACTGCACTATTTTGAGTAGCAACATTTTTTTCTTGTACTAGCTTTTTAGCATTGTCATGATTATTTGTTGACACCAACAGTGTTTCATCTGGTACACCACATTGATGATCACTCACACTTAAAACCTTACCATTTCTACTTTTTAGATTGCCTCGACATCTTTTTTGACCTCTCTTTTGAGCATCGCCAAAATATTATTCCTTTTACATTTTGACGATTATAGTTATAAGAGTAGCCTTAATAGAGTACACGTTGTTTACCTTTGTTAGTTGTAGTAAGTTCCATAGTAGCAACTAACCTGTTAGTATGATTTGCTCACTACAAAGGTTATAACTGTTCTGATAATAAAATCATTTAGCTTTGGCTTTTATATTTAATATGTACAGTTTGAAGTTATAGCAAAAGTGAGAGCAAAGTGGTAGCATAGTGGTAGAAAATATAACATGTATTGTTAAGAAATAGTTTAAGCGGTTATGTGGATCCATTACATAATAATTTTAGCACGACGAAGCTCATTTTCTATATCCAATAGTTCTTCCTCATATTCAGTATAACCAGCCTGTTTATAGACATGCAGTTGCTGAAGCCGCCGGATTAGCTTACTTGGATTGTTCCAGTAGACAAATTTAACAAATGATTTTTAGGTGTAAACAAAGCATTACCATTATCATTATTATCTTCATCATCAACATCATCATCATCATCATAAACATTATCATTATCATCATCATCATCATTATTATCATCATTATGATCATTATAATCCTCATCACTATTACTATATAGTCCTTTTTGATCCTTTTGCAATACCAAATTTTGCACAGTCTGTGTTGTCTTTGATAATGTTGGGAGTTTTTCAGACATTGACAACTGTCCTAACACGACTTTCTGAGGAGATGATACATGCTTCTTAACAAACAATGCACTATCTTGAGCTGCATTATCTTTTTCTGGGACAAGTGTTTTAGCATTTTGAAGAGTTTTTTTAAACAGCAACGATGTTTTATCTGGTACACTACATTGATGATCACTCACACTTAAGACATCACTATTTTTACTTTTCAGCTCACCTCGACACTGTTTTGAACGATGTTTTGAACAACGCCAAATAACAGTTCCATTTTTATTAGTTCGTTTTACAATATATGTATATCCTTTATAGAATGCGTATGGCATACCATTGCTATTTGTTGATACTTCCATGTCAATTGTCAAGCATGAACTAATCTCTAGCAAAGTTCACTCGATAATATAAATAATAGTTTAAAGTGAGAGGAAAAGTGGGTGCAAGAGTGGGTGCAAGAGTGGGTGCAAGAGTGGGTGTAAGAGTGGGTGCAAGAGTGGGTGCAAGAGTGGGTGCAAGAGTAGGTGCAAGAGTGGGTGTAAGAGTGGGTGCAGGAGTGGGTGCAAGAGTGGGTGTAAAAGGGAGTGCAAGAGTGGGTGCAAAAGTGGGTGTCGCTTATAGTAGACATGAATTTTACTAGAATGTGATTTGAGTGAATGTAATTTCTAAACCCAAGTAGTGAATAGTCAGTTGGTTTTGATCTATGCAAGCGTAAACATGTCACATAAACTGGTGATGGATACTCATGGCTTTAAGGTCAACGAAAACAAGTACAGTATATATTTAAAGAAGTGGCTATCTTTGATTGCACAACACCCGGGTTATCATATCTTTTTTTCGGACTAGTGTTTTAACATTTGAAGTATTTTTTTAAACAGCAACGTTGTCTTATCTGTCACACTACATTGATGATCACTCACACTTAAGACCTCACTACTTTTACTTTTTAGTTCACTTTGACACTGTTTGAAACGATGTTTTGAACAACGTCAAATAACAGTTCCATTTTATTGGTTCGTTTTGCAATATACGTATAACCTTTATAGTATGCATATGGCTTACCATAACTATTCGTTGATACTTCCATATCAATTTTCAAGTATGAAATAATCTCCAATAAATTTCGCTCGATAATAGAAATAATAGTTTAAAGTGAGTGCAAAGGTGAATGTAAAAGTTGTGACTGTTCCGGTCACAATGTTCCCAAACCCTTATTTGGTTGACTGCAAGAGAAGTCAGGTTAGGGTAATTTGTTCATACCATTTCTTTTCTTGTTCATCATCATCATTTAGGTTGTAGAATTTCATTTTATTTAGTGTATATATATCTTGTGTATCTCGGGGACTCAGTCAGGAATATTTCATTTAATTTGTATGGGAGATGTCAGTATACAAGACAGCGGATTGTGTAGGTAAGCTACAAGATGTTGCAACAGCAGGAAACTCTAGGCCAAATTTAGATTGGGCCGAGAATAACTTCCCTTGTCTTGAAGAAAGCTTTGTGTAAATTGTGTAAGGTTCTGACGTCAGAGAAGAGTTTCGCGCCACGAGTTGTAAGAAATATACATGGGTTCGAGATTATTGGTGTATTTTGTATGGGTTGGAGGGTATCATGACCCTGGCGGAGAAAGACGAAAACATGTGTTTACAAGATGAGAGGTGGGATTTTCGTGTATAGCGGGGCTTCACTTCTATTGTAGCGTCTGATTGGAAAGGTCGCGTTCTCGTAATTTGGCGTAGGCCTATTTGGAGAAACAGTTTTGTTGAAAGCATGGCTTGTGAATGTACTCGAAACGGCTACATATCACAACGATGTTATCTCTGTTAGCACAATTCAAGTTGGGTACGGAAGCACATTCATTTCTCTCGCAGAGATGTGGCTATGTAAACCAGTAAACATCTCTAACCTCAAACCACGTGTGGAAAATCTTAGAAATGCTGGGGAGAACTGATCTATCGAGCATGTCTCGTAGATTATCTGCTAGATCGTCGATGAGTGAGTAACAAACATCTTTATATTCCAACATTCATTTTGGGTCACATGTTTTCGTCATTGCCGAGGAGAGAAGATAGTAAACCATAGTCTGTTCGACGAGAGTCCCCGCCATATGTTTAAAGTTGATATTAATACACATATTTTGAAGGTTATAATTAGTTTTCTTTATAGGGAATTACACCTAATAGTTGAACGCCCAAATGATACCAGTTAGGTTGACCAAATGTGTGTCCAACACTCCACGACCCTGCCATTTCAATTGTGTGGTATATGATGAAGTACTTCCGATCAAAAATAGGAGGATGATTTTGGGAAGTTTTAAATCAGTCGCCCAAGAAGGGCTGGTAAAAAGTTACAACATAGCACCTCAACGTGGGGCAAGAGTAGGGAAACCTAGCAGGTATCATTAGGGCACATATGCACACAGCCGATAGACACCTTAGGAGTATTAGGGTTCACAGTAATTTGTTTTGTTTTAAGGGGTATGTCCACATCAGACAATTTAGAATTAAGGTCAAGGGTTGTGTGTAAATCAAACAGTAAAATGTCAGGTAATCAGGAAACTGGGGGAAGTGGCAGTGAGGAAGATGTGGAAAAGACAGTGGGAACATATGTTACCATTGTTACTACTGAGTCGCAGCTGATCGCTGAAGGTAGTAACTTAAATGTAAATGGGGGGGTTATGAACGATAGTTTGATCCAAATGCTACTGAGTGAAATAAAAGAGATCAAGAAGCAAGGAGAATCTATGAGTAAGGAAATTAAGGAGCAGGTAGGCTCTGTAAATGAGAAGGTAGAGTCAGTGACCAAACAGATAGTAGAAGTGAAGGAATTTGTAAGTAAGGAAATTCAGGAGAGCAACAGGGCCACGAACACAAGGATAGAGAGTCTCAGCAAAGAAATACGGGACCATAAGTCTGTCCTTAATAGTAGAATGGAGAGTATGAACCTGGAATTAAGTGGGAAAATTAGCAAACAGGGAGAGGAAATCAGGGCAGAAATGCAGGGGAATCAGGCTGGGATCACAAGTAGGCTAGAAGGAATGGAAGGCCATCAGAACCAGCAAGATGTGGAAATAACGAAAATTAAGTCAGAGATAGCTAGTTCAAGGGCAGAAGTACAGAATGTAACGGGAAAGTGTGATGAGATATGCAACACTGTAAGTGGGAATAAGAGGGAATATTTAGATAGAGTAGGTGCCGTTGAAAATAAGTTGGGAGAGATTGAGGGTCTGAGAGGGAAGCAGGTGGCATTGACCGAGAAAAACGAAAAGCTGCAGGAAGAGCTGATAAAGGTCAGGAGAGAGTTGAAAGAGCGACCGATGAGTCAAAGGGTTGTGATGCCATCTAGTTTGCTACTCAGGGACCCTGGTCTGCCACAATTTAACTCAAGGCAGTTCAACCCTATGGAGTTTTTAAAAACCATTGAGAAGAAATTCAGCAAGGATCTAGAAGACGGGGTTGTCGAATGGGAAACAGTGTTGGAGATCTTGTCTAACTCATTTCAAGGGGATGTGAAAGCATGGTTCCAAATATACAGGCCTAACATGAATAGTTTAAGGGAATTCAGGGATAAATTCAAAGCTAAGTTCTGGGGGGAGGGGGTACAGTCCAGGGAAAGGGAAAAATTAACTTTTGGGAAATATAAGGAGAGAGAAGGGGTATCCCTGACAGAATATTTTTTGGCACATGTACTTATTTGGAAGAATTTGGATGGGCTGACCTCTGACAGTGATGTGGTTAGGGTCATGTTGAAGCACTTCCCACCTAGAATTCAGGAGGCAGCTTGTATGCAGAAGGTAAGGACGGTAGAAGAGTTGGAAGAGCTTCTTACGAGCTTTGACGTTTTAGGCAAGCAGCACATGGAGAGGCCAGAGGTCAAACAGGAATTTAGGGGCAATAGGGGGAATAATCAGGAGTTTAATAGGGGTAGATTTAATCAGGAGCAAAGAGATTATCAGCAGAGGCAGGAAAACTATCAGAGAGGTGGGGGGCGTCAGGATAATTCACAGCGACAGGAAGGTAACTATCAGAGAGGTGGGGGGCGTCAGGAAGGTGGTAACGAAAGAGTACAGGTGAACCAGAGGAGACAAGAACAAGGTGGTCAAGGAGCTTTAAACTCCGAACGGGCTGTGCAGGGAGGTCAGTCAGGCAGTCCGTAAGAAATGAAGTCAAGCAGTGTGTTATTGTGGGTGAGGAGGATTTTATGCCTATGAGTCGGGAGGATCTGCTAGCTGACCAGCAGGAGTTCTCATGTATCGGGGAGAAGGAGGCTTTTATGTCAACTGTTGAGTTGAGCATACTAGGTAAGAGAGTGCAGGCATTGGTGGATTCGGGGAGTGAGAGAAGTGTCATCAGTAAGGGATTTTATGATACTTTAATCAAGGACGGTGGTAAGTTGGAAGAAATTCCAGTTAAGTCGACATATGTGGTAACTGCTGTTGGTAATAAATCCCAAAGAGTGGGAAAGCAGGTATTGTTGCCCATGAGGTTTGGTAATGAAGTTGACCACAAGACTTGCTTGGTAATTCCTAACCTAATTTATGAAATGATTTTGGGGATAGACTGGCTTAACGAGCATAGTGCTGTTATTGATTTTGACCGGGGTGTCATCAACTTTGTGAGGGGGAATATAAGCCAGGAGATGAGAATGAAATGCAAGAGTGTAGATAAGACAGTAAAGGCATGTGTTACTGAGGTCACTGTAGGGGATATGGCAGAAGGTAAGGCTGACGATGAGGAGGAAGTTGTGGATTTATGTCACATTGCTGTGGAGGGTGATAAGTGTGATCAACTCCAGCAGGCTGTGGATAAGAGTGGTTTAAGTGTTGAGGAGAGGGATAAGTTGTTAGAGGTTTTAGAGCTAAACCAAGAAGTTTTCAGTGACAAGCCAGGGCTAACACATGTCTATACGCATCAGTTCGAAATTGTAGATCATTCTCCATTTTCAGGACCCAAGTACCCGATACCTCACAAATTTGCTGATGCTGTGGAGAAAGAAATAGGCATTATGCTGAATCAGGGTATTATTGAGCCTTCAACTAGTGCATATCTGAATCCCTTAGTTGTGGTTGGGAAGAGTGATGGCTCGGTCAGGTTGTGTATTGATGCCAGGCAGCTCAATTGTAGGATATCTGGGGACCAACAGAGGCCAGAATGTGTTGAGGAACTGGTTCAGAAATTCAATGGTAAGCAATGGTTTTCCACTATGGATCTGAGTGCATCATTTTGGCAGGTACCGTTGAGAGAACAGGACAGGAAGTTGACTGCGTTTAGCTTTAAGAGTGGTTTGTACCAATTCAGGGTCGTTCCTTTCGGAACAAAGACCAGCAGTTCAGCGTTGATTAGGGCCTTAAATCTAGTGTTAGGGAGGGACACACACGAGTTTGTGACAATGTACATAGATGATTTAATTGTTGCATCTTACACATTAAAGGAACACCTGGATCACTTAGACATTGTTTTGGGGAAATTAAGGGACGGGGGATTTACAATTAAACTTAAGAAGTCTCTGTTTTGCACAACATCAATCACATTTTTAGGGCATACTATCACAACACAAGGGGTGTCACCCGAACAGTCACGATTAGACAAGATTCACAACACTGCTACACCACGTAACGCCAAACAATTGAGGTCAATATTAGGGGTTTTCAATTATTTTCGTAGATTCGTAGTTAAATATTCCTGTCTTGTAGAACCGTTTAGGGAATTGCTGAAGCAGGGTACTAAGTGGGTATGGACCCAGGTGCACGATGAGGCTTTTAAGGAGTTGAAGAGAGGCTTTGTAGAGACTGTCATGCTTAGGTATCCTCGTCTGGATTGTCCCTACATTTTGATGACTGATGCGAGCATGCAAGGCATCTCAGGCATTTTGTGTCAGGAGGATAGTGAGGGCAATCTAGGGATTGTCTCATTAGCAAGCAGAGGGCTAAGCATGGCGGAGAAGAGATATACAATTACTGAAATAGAGATGTTAGCAATCGTATACTCTCTAGGGAAGTTTAGGAGTTATGTGTTGGGCAGTAAGTTGCAGATACTGACTGACCATCATGCATTACTTTTTATTGGATCCTGCAAGCTCACTTCGAACAGGATGTCAAGGTGGATATTGGCTATAAGTGAATATAACTTTGAGGTAAGGCATATTAAGGGTACTGAGAACATTGTGGCTGACTTCATGAGTAGAAACATTGGGGGTGATGAGGGTCATCAGGTACTGGAGGTACAGGAAGGTGTTGTTATCTGCGTAACCAAGGTAAGCGAGTGTGATTATGAGATACGCTGCTTAAGGAATCTGCTTGTAGAGCAGGAGAAGGATGAGGTCTTAGGTGATATCTTGACTCAGTTGAGAGGTATGGATGTGGATAGTAGAATTAAGGTTGGAAAGTATTGGTACAAGTTGGAGTGTGGTTTCTTGGCTAGGCTGTGCCATGAAGGTGCCTGGAGAGTGTGTGTGCCAAGCTCATTGCAGGTAACGATGATTTGGTATCATCACAAGGCTTTAGGGCATTTTGGATCAAGCAAGGTTCTTTTTGCTGTTCAGCAGCATTTCATTTGGAAGAACATGGGAAGGCAGATTAGGAAAGTTCTGGCAAGTTGTGACTCGTGTCAACGGTGTAAATGCCCAACGAGGTTTCTTGAGGGACCTCGGCAAATGGTGATCACAGAAAAACCAAGGGATTTACTCTGTGTCGATCTGTATGGTCCATTGGTTAAAGCTCAGTTTGGATATCAGTATATCTTCGTGGTTGTTGACGCATTCAGTAAACTCGTCAAACTGTATCCCCTGAGAAAAGCGACCGGGAAGGGTTGTGTCCTACAGATCACTGATAAGTATGTACCTGAGTTTGGGGTGCCTCTCAGGATACTATCAGACCACGGTAGTCAATTCACCTCAAAGATCTGGAAAACCAAGTTGAGTGAATTGGGTATCAAGCACATATTCTCATCTATTCGATATCCTCAAGGGAATTTGTCCGAACGAGTTATGAGAGAATTAGGGAGAGTATTTCGCACCTATGTGAGCAATCGCCACAATGCGTGGTTCTCCAAGTTAGGAGATATTGAACGATGGTTCAATAGTACGTTCCATGAGAGTGTAAAATGCACTCCCTATGAAATTCAGTATGGTAGGAAGCCTACCAATGAGCTTGCTAGAATGCTAGGTTTGGTCACGGGAGAGGAGATTGGGAAGGATGTTTGTATCCAGCTGGCTAGGGACAACTTAATCAAGGCAGGGAATAAGCGTAGGCGCCAGCAGAAGCGGGTAAAGTTTGATTCTTTTGAAGTAGGCGATCAGGTGCTTCTGAGGGTTCCATATCCGTCTTCAGCTGTAGATAAGGAGATAGGGAAGTTTTTTCATCTATTTCAGGGGCCTTTTAAGGTGGTTAAACGTATTGGTGAGTGTGCCTATAGTTTAACGGACCAGGATGGTAAGTCTGTCAGTACACATAATATTAGGAATCTCCGTAGATATCACTCTGTAAAATAATATGGCATGGACTCTTAGAGAATCAGTCAACATAACGTGATGGCATGACAAAACTCAAGAGATGTGACGAAGAATGCTAACCAGCAAAGTGGCATCGAGTGTTAGATGGATAGATGGTATGATAAGGCCTGTGCAGGCAAATACCATGGCTTGTGAAGCGATAGGGTCTCATGATGAGACGAAGAAAATGAAGTGGTAGACCTAAGACACTTGAGAGAAATCAGTGAGGCTAGGAAATGGACACAATAAGACATTCGAGAGAGTGAGAATGTGTGAAAATTTGACAAGTGTGTATGTATATATGTCTTCCAGGGTTTATTTATGTAATAGTGTAATTCTTTGTGTTTTCAGTGCGTTGCTTGTTTGAGTGTTTGTGATCCACACTTGTTTCACCCGTGTGAATCACATGGGGGCGTATTGTGACTGTTCCGGTCACAATGTTCCCAAACCCTTATTTGGTTGACTGCAAGAGAAGTCAGGTTAGGGTAATTTGTTCATACCATTTCTTTTCTTGTTCATCATCATCATTTAGGTTGTAGAATTTCATTTTATTTAGTGTATATATATCTTGTGTATCTCGGGGACTCAGTCAGGAATATTTCATTTAATTTGTATGGGAGATGTCAGTATACAAGACAGCGGATTGTGTAGGTAAGCTACAAGATGTTGCAACAGCAGGAAACTCTAGGCCAAATTTAGATTGGGCCGAGAATAACTTCCCTTGTCTTGAAGAAAGCTTTGTGTAAATTGTGTAAGGTTCTGACGTCAGAGAAGAGTTTCGCGCCACGAGTTGTAAGAAATATACATGGGTTCGAGATTATTGGTGTATTTTGTATGGGTTGGAGGGTATCATGACCCTGGCGGAGAAAGACGAAAACATGTGTTTACAAGATGAGAGGTGGGATTTTCGTGTATAGCGGGGCTTCACTTCTATTGTAGCGTCTGATTGGAAAGGTCGCGTTCTCGTAATTTGGCGTAGGCCTATTTGGAGAAACAGTTTTGTTGAAAGCATGGCTTGTGAATGTACTCGAAACGGCTACATATCACAACGATGTTATCTCTGTTAGCACAATTCAAGTTGGGTACGGAAGCACATTCATTTCTCTCGCAGAGATGTGGCTATGTAAACCAGTAAACATCTCTAACCTCAAACCACGTGTGGAAAATCTTAGAAATGCTGGGGAGAACTGATCTATCGAGCATGTCTCGTAGATTATCTGCTAGATCGTCGATGAGTGAGTAACAAACATCTTTATATTCCAACATTCATTTTGGGTCACATGTTTTCGTCATTGCCGAGGAGAGAAGATAGTAAACCATAGTCTGTTCGACGAGAGTCCCCGCCATATGTTTAAAGTTGATATTAATACACATATTTTGAAGGTTATAATTAGTTTTCTTTATAGGGAATTACACCTAATAGTTGAACGCCCAAATGATACCAGTTAGGTTGACCAAATGTGTGCCCAACACTCCACGACCCTGCCATTTCAATTGTGTGGTATATGATGAAGTACTTCCGATCAAAAATAGGAGGATGATTTTGGGAAGTTTTAAATCAGTCGCCCAAGAAGGGCTGGTAAAAAGTTACAAAGTGAGTGCAAAAGTGGGTGTAGTTTATAGTAGGCATGATTTTTACTAGAATGTGATTTGAGTAAATGTAATTTCTAAACCCAAGTAGTGAGTAGTCAGTTGGTTTTGATTTATGCAAGCGTAAACATGTCTCATACACTGATGATGGATACTCAAGGCTTCATGGTCAACAAGTATATAGTTAAAGAGGTAACTATTATTGATTGCACAACACTGAATCTATTTTTGAAATGTTGACAAAGGGCCTAAGTGCACTTTTGTTAATATCTCGCGAACCAATAACACTAGGGCATTGTATGAGGTATTGTTGGACTTTTTGCCGAAGACTGCTGGTAAACACCTATGTTCCCACCACCTTTTTAAAGATGGCGGCTAACCCACGAGGGGTGATTAAAAAGTAATCCAACCGGCGCTTGTCGATAAGCAAACCAATAATCAAAGGGGGGTATGACAGAGCTTGAGGCGATAACCCCTTTTGATTGATCCCTGTTGATTTGCCCCTTTAGACTGGTCCCCGTTGACTACTCCCTCTGGACGGGTCCTTTTTAAAGGGAGTCATTTTTGACGGGCCCCTGCTGACGGGTCACTGTGGACGGGTCCCTGTTGATAGGTCCTTTTGACTAATCCCTTTGGACCGGTCCCTTTGGACTGATCCCTATGGGTTGACCCATGCATTTATCCAAATTATGTCAAAAAGGACTAAATAGTAAATACTAAATAGTAATAGAGAAAAAAGAAATGTATTTTGAATGTAACTATTGTACAAGTACTTATATTAAATAAATAAAAATATTGTATGGGTATTGTCTGTTTTTTCTTAATTGCTAAACCCACGTCCTACTATATTAATGCCATTGTTAACCATCAACAATCTCCACCTATGTTCAGTGATCTTAAACAATACACTCTATCTATGGTTTGTGTACCGAGTATCATAATAATACAGTGTCGTCAAGCCATGTTCAGGCAATAGTAATGTTAGGTAAGGGGTTCGAACCCTTGCTTCCTTGTACAGGATTAGTTTTTACTCAACAGCAACCCATAATACTATACTTTGAAACATGTCACATTTCATTGCAAAATGTCAACTGTATCGTTTTCTAAGACCACAGCTGCTGGCTAGTAGCTAGCAGACAGTGCAACAGAAACAGTGTCACCATGTTCATTCTTAAAAAAAATTCAATATTTATTATTCTTTTTCTTATTATTGTTCATTAAGAGTAGTGTAAAGTTGTCTTTGTGACGTAACGGTTATAATAGTTAGCTGGCACTCTAAAGCTCTTGAGTTCAATTCGAGCTTTAACATAAAATTTTAAAAGTATATTAGAACTATAACAGGTCTACTAAGTCTCGGGTGATTCAAATAAGTAGATGTGGTTTGATTCACACTTTAACGATAGAACACGACGGTTTTTTATTTTTTTAAATAATGATAGCCATTTGTTCATTTTTTTCATTTTCACATTTCACACATAGCCATTTGTCAATTTTCCATGTACACGATTTGAAAATGTCAGTTTAAAGTTTTTGGATTTCATGATACGGAAACAAGAATTTTCCATTTTGTTGTTTACACATTTGTCAATTTCCCACTTACATTTTTTAAATGTCAGTTTTAAGTTTCTAAATTGTGTTGATATGGAAACATGGATTTCCTATTTTTTTCATATCACAGACGACACGTTTATGATTTAGTCCATGCTGAAAGTTTAGTTTTGTAAAACACACATTTGCTGATTAAAATTTTCTTGAAATTATTTTAATGGAAGTGCTTGGCCATGGCAATAGTGCATTCTCTTTCTGTTTGTTTCCAAAAACGTATAGGCCTACTACTACTACTATTACTACTAATACTACTACTGTAGGTAAGACTGTTTTACAAAATAACACTTATCTACCGCTGCTTAAAAAAAACACAAGTGTTAAAAAAAACTACAGTATACTATTTACCATTTGCTATATACATTAATTACCCCCACCATCCTACCTTTCCGTGTTTGCTTTGGTTGAACAATCAATGCTACACACACACACACACACTCACAATTTCTCTCTCTCTCTCTCTCTGTATCATTCTATCTATAGTCATACATTCACACAACCATACCTGTCTTTGAAAAACAAATACAACCACGCTATTTATCCTTGACATGCACACTTATCCCAAATAACTTTTAGTTATACATTTAACATTTACTATTACAAAAAAAATGTTTCCACTATTTTACAATTACAAAAATGAATATTTACAAAATACTAAATCTACTGGTTACAAAAAAGCCATGTCTCTAAACAATAAAATATAGAATCACACCTCCACCTCGTGGTTATAACCCTATGGTAGGCTAATGCATAGGTCATTCATCTGCACTCATTTGCTATCCATCAAGGTAAAAGTGCATTTTCTCTGTTCCACAAGATACAAATTTGATTGCTAGATTGTATCCTGCACTGTTTATGCGATATAGCTTTGTCAGTTCATAAAACCGCTAAGTAGTTCTCTACATATAGCAATTTTACCACTGCTCTACCTACGTCTTTTGCTCTTTTGGCTTTCTTACAGTCTAGTGTGTGATAGGCAGCATTAACTGTATATCAAACCCAGTTCACCTTTGTATTTGTAATCCAAGTAATAATTTGGAAAGACACAAATGTAATCAGTTTTGAACGTTATCTCTGTTTTGTTTTGTTTAATATGTTTATGACATGCATATTAACCTGAAATAGAACCCTAGTGAAAAGGCTAACAGCTTAACCACTACACCACCATGCCCTTGTTTCTTAGTTTGACTCGATCTAGGCATCAGACCTGGAAATCGAGTTAAGACCACCAGTACAAGAGCTAAAAGTGCTTAACACTGCAACACAAAATGGATAGCTGGTAACATTATACAACCGGAAATGATTATATTTCTGATAGCAATGCATTTTTTTGTCATCAGCCTACTGTCTGAGCACTGACAGCAACACAGTTTAGTTTAGAACAAGCGAGTGTGTGTGTATAGATTATTAGCCTCAAGTATTTAAAGCTTGTTGTGTGTGTAGCGACCATTTTGTCCCGGTAACCACTGAGCATTTTTGTGTTTTAGCTATCCTCTTTAACCAATCAATTAAAGATAGTCTACTCTTAATTCTTGAATCGATAAATCAGAGTTTGTGTGTACACTGTTCGTCATTTATTAACCCATACCTACAACCTATACTCTCTCTATACTGCAGTTTGATCTGAAAAACAGGTTTCAATGGTAAAAGACTTGTCAATCACTATACATGTAGCCTACACTAATTCTTTCTCTACCTAGCTATGTTTCATCACACACATGGTAAACATCTCACATGTTCGTATCCGATTATTAGTTTATAAAATCTCCGGTCGATGACCTTGATGTATTGGGTATTTTGGGTAAATTCATTGGACATGGGAAAGGGTTGACCATTCTAAGTCCTATAACACCTCACATGTTGATATTCGATTATTAGTTTATAAAATATTAGGTCAATGACCTTGTTGTTTTTTGAATCTTTTGGGTAAATTCGTTGGTCATGGAAAAGGGTTGACCATCCTGAGTCCCATGACACCTCACTTGAGCCTCTCTGATTATTAGTTTATAAAAGCATAGGTCAATGACCTTGCTGTTTTGAATCTTTTGGGTAAATTCGTTGATCATGGAAAAGGGTTGACCATCCTGAGTCCTATGACACCTCACTTGACCCTCTCTGATTATTAGTTAGCGAGATATTAATAAAAGTGCAGTTAGGCCCTTTTGACATAAATAAATAATATATTCAAAAACAGAATGTCACCTCAAGTCCAACGACCTCTCATACTGGTCCCTAGCCTTATTGATTCATGAGATATTAAAAAGCTAATGACCTTAGATATTTTGGGTAAATTCATTGGTCATGGAAAAGGGTTGACCATCCTGAGTCCTATGACACCTCACTTGACCCTCTCTGATTATTAGTTAGCGAGATATCAACAAAAGTGTAGTTAGGCCCTTTTGACATAAATAAATAATATATTCAAAAACAGAATGTCACCTCAAGTCCAACGACTTCTCATACAGGTCTCTAGCCTTATTGATTCATGAGATATTAAAAAGCTAATGACCTTAGATCTTTTGGGTAAATTCGTTGGTCATGGAAAAGGGTTGACCATCCTGAGTCCCATGACACCTCACTTGACCCTCTCTGATTATTAGTTAGCGAGATATTAACAAAAGTGCAGTTAGGTCCTTTTGACATAAATAAATAGTATATTCAAAAACAGAATGTCACCCCAAGTCCAACGACCTCTCATACAGGTCCCTAACCTTATTGATTCATGAGATGAGCAATACATATTTCTTTCTCTCTTCACCTGTGTTCTCTCTTACACTGACTCTCCCCCCTTCACCACTGTCAAAACAGGTTGTGACTTGTTAGCTCTTATCGTGCACGTGCTCAGGTGAACACCTGTGCTTTAGGTCATATTACACATGAACTTGCATTTTCTCACGTATGAACCAAAACAGAATGTGACTTGTTTCACAAGGAGAATGCTAATAATGACATCTCGCACGTGTTCACATGTATTTCATCACTTTCCTTTCATATCGTTATCCCATTATAGTAGTCGGGGATTAGTGAACAACGTCAGTTCAACACACGCGAAATGTAGTTAGGCCCTTTGACATAATTTAAATAAATTCATGAGCCAGTCCGTAGGAACCGGTCCAAAAGGGATCAGTCCAAAGGGACTCATCAACAAGGACTCATCCACAAGGACTCGTCCACAAGGACCTGTCCACAAGGACTTGTCCACAAGGACCTGTCCACAAGGACTTGTCCACAAGGACTCGTCCACAATGACCCGGCAACAATGACCCCCGCCAACAATGACTCGTCAACAATACCCCATCTATAGGGATCCGCTCTCCCACCCTCTTACAAAAGCCATTAGTGGGCATGCGTAAAAAACAAAAACAAGCATGTTTAAATTCATAGTGGCTATTCACCGAACACATGCACTTTATGTAGAACAACGTTTAAATCCATATCAGCATTCAAACTCTCACATGTTGCAATTGGAAAGAGAGATTCTCTAAAAAAAATACAATTTCACCCCCTAGTAGGGGTAGGTTTTATTTTGGGGTGGAAATATATTGTCCATTGGAAAGGGAGTGTTAGCCCGAGTTCAATGACACCTCATTTGTCAAAATCCGACCATGGGTTCGGGAGTTATCGGGCTGCCGCCATCTTGTGTGGAGGGTGTGGAGGTGGAGGCTGCGGAACCCCTACAAATACACTACTACCTACATATATAAAATCCAACATGGCGACCATCCGAAATATTTAGTCGGTTCTCAATATCTACGAATCTATTACAGGAATCAAACTGAAATTTTGTATGTTGATAGTGGCAGTTAACATAAGTAGCATATATGAAAATAGGCTGTATAGTTCTTCACGGAACTACTTTTTTTTATTGGCATTTGTGTTCCAAATCGTAAGTCAATTTTAAGCGAACAAGTTCAAACTGTCTAAAGTCTGTTCGCCGAGTCGAGACAGTAGAAGTAAACACAGTTGTGCGCGTGATTGCAGGACTGCCCGCAAGGGGCGCGTAGAGTTGGGTCTGTTGAACGTACGTTTACATGTGAGGAGGGCGAGTGCGATTTCTATTTTTATGCGGAGTTATTATTTTACTATATTATTAATTGTTAGTTTTTATATTTAATTAGGTAATTAATTAGTTCTCAATTCTTACGATAGGCAACAATTATTTTGGTCGTGTGTACGCGGACTTTATACAGTTGATGTTCCGTCGCAGACTCGGCAGGGGACAATGCGAGTGTTAATACTTCACCAAAGAAGCAGCTTTAGCGGAAAGCGCTCAGTAGATCTCAAAACATAATATGGTGCTAACACGTATAATGTCGAGTTAGAAATGCATCCCACTGCACTAATATCTGCCGTCATTCCACGGGTGTTAGTGAAATTTCTGTGTATCGAATAGTTCGAGAATAAAAAGCTACCAACAGTTTACAGTCGCCCAAGAAAGAGAAGCCAAGGGCAAAGATTGTGGAAAGAATTGATAATAATGCTATAAGAAGAAAGGATCACAAGTTCTTTTTTCGCAATGAGTAAGTAGGATAAATAAGCCGGTTCTGGCACAGGGGCTAATGGGCAAGATGGCCGCCGCGCGCAATCACTCTATGTTATTCTTATGGAGAGGTCATTCAGAGCTGGCACAGGGGCTATTGGGCAAAATGGCCGCCACGGCCTGAGACCGTGGATTACGTCACAGGGAGAGGTCGGCCGTGTAGTTGCCAAATGGAATATTTATTATTATTATTATTATTATTATTAGGTAATTGTTAATTGATCATGTATAATCAAGACCAGCCTTATATTGTCCACTTTTTGGTGTAGTGGCTAGCATTCTTAGAGGTCATTCCTGAGGTTCGAATCCCGGCTCTGCCAAGAAATTTAATTTCTGGTCTCATGAGTGGAACGGGGTACACTCAGCCTTGTGAGGCAAAACTGACAAGAGCTGGCTTTTGATTCATACCTCAACAATTCTGCCTAACCCAACTTCACCTAACCTAACCTAACCTAACCTAACCTAACCTATCCTAACCTAACTTCAAAGTCAAAGCAAATATAAAAGCAAATGTGAAAGCACACATAATAAACTAAGTTATAACCTAACCTAACTTCACCTAACCTAACCTCACCTAACCTGTCCTAACCTAACCTAACGTAACCTACCTAATTTAAAATTGCAAGCGAAAAAAATTTAGCAAAAAGTATGAGAAAAAAGTGAGAGCAAATGTAAGAGCACAAATAATAAACTTAGTTATAACCTAACCACACCTAACCTAACCTAACCTAACCTAACATAACCAAACTTCAAAGTGAGAGCAAAAATGTAAGAGCAAATGAGAGAGCACAAATAATAAACTTAGTTATAACCTAACCTAACCTAACCCACAGAAACCTCATTTAAAGATTTTAGATTTTATGTTTTAACATTTTAGATTTTTGATTTTTTCATTTTACATTTTTTAGATTTTACATTTTACATTTTTGATTTTTTGTATTTTAGATGTTAGTTTTTTTTAGATTTTACATTTTAAATTTAAGATTTTTTGATTTTAGATTTTACTTTTTACATTTTCCGAAAAGAGTAAACTACTAGGTCACATACCTAACCTCACCAAACCTAACTTTGCCAAACCTAACTTAAGCTAATTCAAAGGCTAATGCACATACACAAAGTATATAAGGGTACAAGCAACTATCCTTATGCTAGTTTTATAGGTTACTGTACAATATGATAACTACCCCAACCGTTTTTTTTTTCATTTGTTGTTTACACATATGACAATTTTCCAATTCCCCATTTTCATTTTTTTAAATGTTAGTTTTAAGTTTTTCAATTTCATAACATGGAAACATGGATTTTGCATTATGTTGTTTACACATTTATCAATTTCACAATTTCCCATTTACAGTTCTTAAAATGTCAGTTTAAAGTTTTTCAATTTCATGATATAGAAACATGGATTTTCCAATTTGTTGTTTACACATTTGTCAATTTACCAAATTCCCATTTACAGTTTTTAAAATTTCAGTTTAATGGTTTTTTTTTATTTTGTCAATATGGAAACATGGATTTTCCAATTTGTGTTTTACATGTTCATTTTGCATTAGGAGTGGAGAGAGGTGAGTAGTAATAAAAAATGTACAAGCAGTTTCCATACGGTACAATATTTTTTTATTTAAATACATGTACACTATTTACACATAATACATTTTTATATATATTCCTTATTGTTATAAATTGTACACTTGTTTTTATTTTGTTTTCTATTTTATTTATTTTTGATTATGAATGCCATTTCTTATTTTGTTTTATTTTTATTTTTGTAGTGCTATTGTTTTATTTCCTAAATTGTTTTGTTTTATGTATTTGCTAGTTGCAGGCAGAAGATTTTGATATTCATAACTTAACTCTTTAAGCATGGTTAATGATTGAGTAATGACCATAGGCATGTGTACCTATACCATCAGCATCAATCACTCTTTTATCATCACCAGGACACAAAGCAATTTTGTTTAGTCTTATAGATGATATGTCATGTTGTTTAGAAGCGATAATGTTCATTGGTATTCTTTTTACATTGTTTTTCATGACACAATCCTTATAATCTTGAAAGCTTATACAATTTTTGACAACACCTCTGTTAATACCTTTAATCTTTTTGATTTCTTTACCATTTATGTCTAATGCGTACATTTTAGCTCTAAGTCCAACAAATGCTTTTATAATTTGTCCACAAGCCTCGTCTTTAAATTTCCCCAACGTTTTCTTGTTTGATGTAGAGTAACATATGTGATTAGTAGGATAATCTGATGTGTCCAGGTGTTGTAGGAAATCCAACTTGTCTTGATATACATCTGGGGTGTTAACCAAATATATGAACGAGTCAGTATCCATATACATGAGTTTAAGATTGTTCATGCCATAATAGGGTAGCAGGACATCATAGTGGTGGGAATACATGAGAGTTTTTGAAATATCCAGTATACACATTCCAATATATATAGGCTTATTGAATACAATGTTACGTTTAGACATGTGGAAAGCAGCTAGGTTAGGGCCATAAATTGTTCTGTCGATAAATGTCGGCTTTGCTATTAGCTTTTCTGCCTTTTTGCTGTCAGTCACAAGACGTATGTCTATTCTTTTACGGATATTTTCCATTGTTTTCCCAAAAATGGCATTGTTGAATAATTTGTACAGATTTTTCTCAAAATCATTTTTGGCTTGTTTTCGAAGGTTGTTATTAAAATCAACGTATGCCTTTAACCAAGGTCTTTGTTTAAACTTTAACACACGATGAATTTTTATCAATTTTATTCCATGATCTAAAGCCTGTTTTAATGCCATGTAGTGAACAACATATCGCCTTCGATTTCCAAGATGAGGAATTAGTTTTTTCAGAGACGAATCCTTAGGTTGTGTACACTCTGGTAGGAAAGGTAAATCGTTGTGTAGATCATGAAGGTCAGATGGGTAATCAACATCAACGTCTAGAATGTATCCCACAGGATCGTCTTTCTTTAGTTTTTCTAGATCAACAGTATCTGGAGAAACCCACTGAAATCCACCATAAGGAAGGGAGTGACACATAGCCCACCCGTATTGGTTGTTGGCATCATCATAGGTAATAAACTGCGATGGTTTCTCAGAATCATAGGTTTCCATGTATTTATTGTTAGCTTCAGCATACCGATGAGACACCTGGCATATGCCTCCACGTATTCCAGACTCGATTAAAAGAATCTGATCGTAATCCTGTAGCAATTCCAGTTCAATGCCTGTGTAAAGGAGCATTGCATCGAAACTTAAACCAGGCGAAGTAAAAAAGTGTGCAGCATCCACTCGGTGTGTTTCTAGTGTTTTGTTTCTAAAGGTTTCAAAGCTGTCTGCAAGAAGGAGTACATCTGAAGTTAGGTAGAGGTCACTATATTCCCCTAGAGTTTTAATGTTGAACTGATTCCAGACACTTTTGGCATGTTCATAGTCTTCTTGACTAACATCTTCTTGACTTAATTTGTTAAAGAATGCCTCTTTTGGAGGTAAACACGTTTCACTTAACTTTTCCCATGAGTCAATGTAGTCATAACAAAATACCCCTTTACGAGTCATGAGCATTGCATTTTCTTTTCCAAAGTACTTGTCTGTTTCAGGGTATGATGTTAAGTTGGAAACTAAGTTTTCCAAACTACTCGGCATTAACCGAAACGTATCCACAAATCTAAGCT
Source organism: Meconema thalassinum (assembly GCA_946902985.2). Taxonomy (NCBI): domain Eukaryota; kingdom Metazoa; phylum Arthropoda; class Insecta; order Orthoptera; family Tettigoniidae; genus Meconema; species Meconema thalassinum. The sequence goes on along the minus strand of OX336390.1, from coordinate 11,606,494 downwards.
TAACATTTCCTACATATTTGGTAAAGGAAATGTACTTTTCTTTGGAGTTAGCGATAACATCCACTCTCTCAGTAGTACATCCCAATTGCTTTACAATGAAATTTGCGTCGTAGCCACTCATATTATGTAGAAACACAGGAACGGGGTTTCGTGTTTTACACCTCAAATTACAGTTATTGTGAGCACTTCCACGGTATTCCCCTGTAATATGGCAGTGGTCTCGAACTTTCCAGTCCTCTTTGGTGAATGGTTTATGACACAAATAACAGGTTTCAGAAGATTGGAACTCTGCTTCTTGATGCTCAGTTAAAGCTTTTGAAACATTTAAGCTGTAAAGTCTATCAATTTCATTAGCTATTGAGATCAAACAGTCCATAAACTTTTCTGCAGCGTCAGGTCCACGATAAATAACAGGTTGGCTTGGAAGATTTGTCTTTATGTGTTCCACAGCGGGTGATGGTTTAACGTATATACCAAAGCTCATAGGAACATGACTCTGGTATGGCACTGTATAACTTGCTTCAGGATTGGGCAAACATGTTTGATAGGGTAAGAGTATACTTTCGAAATCTGCATAGATAACGTAAGGTATTCTTAGCATTTTTTCCACGTTTAAAAATTTGACAATGGGGTTTTTAATAGGCATTTCAACCCTAGCAATGTCATGCTGGACACACAAAGCTCTATGTTCTTTCAATTTTTCCATTCCTTGTTGTCCATATTGATTATCAAAGTGAGTAAAACACCGTTTACACGTATATATCTTATGTTCACGGCGGGTAATCTGATGTGCTACTAGTTTATCAAAATCTTTGATAAAGACGTAGTGGTTCTGGCCGGATGATGAACTTAGCAGAAGGAGGTCGCGATGGTCTTGCATCTCTTGATCCACAACCTTTAGAGGGAACAATTTGTTGTCTTGTTCCAATCCAAATACATTAATGGATATATCGTTGGCTTTTTCAAATTTGGGAATGTCAACTAGCGATGTAGGAAACGATATTACAGAAAAATCATACTTGTTGTCCAGGTCCTTGTATTTACTAATGCGATGAGCATTCTTTTTAACCAGTTTTGCTAAAATGGCATACATAAAACACTTTTCATCATTCAAATTTTCAGGATTAATGCAGGCTTTTCTTGCTTGTATAGCTGCTGGTAATGGAATATATGTGCTTCCACGCAAGGGATTGTACTTATTTATTTTCAATCGTACTCCTTCCACTGCTAACAAAGCCCAATTACTGCCTTTTAGCTCAGATTCCTCCATTTCCGTAGTTAACTTTGTAAATTGTGTTTCCAAGAAACTACTTAAGTCCGTTTCCAAAAATAGGGCCTGATTTCGTGTTTTAAATGCACGATCTGTAATTTCATTGGCAGATGTATGAATGAATCTACATTCAGCCACAAGATTAACTTTTATCGACTTGTGCATTGCTAGTTCTTTCTGCATAGCTTGTATTATTTGCTGTTTGGACTCTTTAAGGTATGAATTTAAATCCTTGCACGTATCGCAACGAATGAAATAGGATTTAAGTCGACCTCCAAAAGATGTCTCATATTCAATAAGTCCATTTTTGTCAGGGACCAATGACAGTAGGTAATGTTTTGTAGGCTCTGCTTTTTGTCTTTTAGCTACCGACACAACATTACAACATTCTTCATGACGACGTCCATTGTAGGCATTGTTGAATGTACTACCACAGGTCTTGCACTCATGAAATTCACCACACGATACTTCATGTCGCTTCCTATGATAGTCTCGAAGAAAAGTCTTTCCACACTCTTTACACATATAGCTAGGAATGGCTTCTTCCATTATGATTGTTGATTTCTGCAAACAGCTGCTTACTGCGTATCACAGGGCTAGAGGTTGGTCAGTGAGACGGTCTTTCACGATGTGAACACCGTGAGAGGTAGTAGTCAACTGGTGATATTCTTGTGAAGGGTCCACTAATATACCCCTAGTCTAGACCAACAGCTCTTTACAGCGTATGACAAGGCTGTATACTGGACAGTGAGACGGTCTTTCACGATGTGAACACTGTAACAAGTAGTAGTCAACTGATTATATACTTGCTAAGGGTTCTCTAATATACAATAGTCAAGACCCCACAGCTACTTACTGAGTAGTACAAGGCTGTACAATAGTTGTTTTAACAGTCTTTCACGATGTGGTCACTGTGAATGGTGGTAGTCAACTGATGATATTCTTGATAAGGGTCCTCTAATGTACCCCTGGTTAAGGGTAACAGCTGTTCACTGCTTATGACAAGGCTAAAGACTGGTTACTTCAACGGTCTTTCACAATGTAAACACTGTGACAGGTAGTAGTCAACTGAAAATATTCTTATGGCCTACTCAAGGTTATCAGGTACTTACTGCATATCAAAAGGCTGTACACTCATGTGTGTTAGGCACTTTTTCTTGCTAAGGACCCCAATATTCCCTACACAAGGCTATACATGTTAGTTCTAAACACTTAGTGGTTAATTGTATATTCAATTTTTGTACAAAGCTTATACAAGCACGTTTTTATGAGGTAAAACTTTGTTAAATAGCTGCATGCGACACACAAAGTATGTTGCCGCTATCTAGCGGTGACTATGAGAACTACTTGAACGACCAGCATGCTACCTAGCGCTCCATTTCAACACTCGCTCACTGAACGACCAGCATGCTATCTAGCGGTCGATAGCAATACTCCTCAACTACCAGCCTGCTATCTATCGGTCAATATGACAACTCACTCAACTACCAACATGCTACATGGCTTTTTTGGTCAGTTTTTTGTTGGCTTATGTTGGCTTTTATTGGCTTTTGTTGGCTTTTGTTGGCTTTTGTTGGCTTTTGTATTAGCTCTTTTATATTTGCTCTTGTTTGTTGGGAAAGTATGTTGGTCTTGGAAAGTATGTCAGTCCTTTTTTTATGGCTGTAAAATGCTTACAGCCATGTTTGTAAGCAGCAACAACAACAACACACAATATTCCAAAACAATCCAAAGTACTCTAAGGTTTATCAATGACTCTCAACTCTTACACTTACCTCTATCCCATGCCTAGTCAAAAATAGTGTATTTTTCAAATTTTTCAAAAAATATTTGGAAAGTAGGCTATATCATTAAACTAAAAATCCTAAAAAGACATATGTTAACTCCAACACCTACCTCTATACCATTCTTAGTCCAAAAATAGTGTATTTTTAAATTTTCCAAAAACATATTTCCAAAATGGGTTATATTTCCAAAATTAAAAAGTTTACAAAAATGTTTGTTTGACAGAAATGAATGGCCTTTACCCCCTCTACCACGGTACCAAGTCCCAGGTCTCTAGGACAACAAAAATAAAATTTTGAAAATGGGCTTTATTTCCAAAATTAAGAATTTTACAAACAAGTTTGTCTAACGTAAATCAATGGTCTTTACCCCTTCTATTCCCATACCAAGTCTCAGGTCACTAGGTCAAGAAAATAAAATTTTTAAAAAATGGTCACTATTTTGGAAACTAGGAATTCTACAAAAAAGTTTGTTTAACATAAATGAAAGGTCTCTATCCCCTCTACCGGTAAACCAAGTTACAGGTCTGTAGGACAAAAATGAAAAACGTTCAACTGGGAAAGTAGGCGATTTTTCATAAAACCAAACATTCTAAAAAGTGTTCTATGGGCTTAAAATAATGGCCTCTATGTCCTTTATTTTTTATATAAAACTTTTTTATTTTTTACATTTTTTTGAAAAAAGTTCAATTTTGAAATTTTTATATTTTGGAAACTAGAAAGTTTACAAAAATGTTTGTTTGACGTAAATGACTGCCCCTGACCCCATCTACCACCAAAATAAATTTCAATTCGCTAGGACAAAAAATAACAGTAGTGGAGTGGTGGTGCTTCTAACTCACCCGGCGTTGCTCGGGCGGCGTTCATGTTAATAAGTGGATATCTCGCGAACCCATGATCGGAATTTGACATGCAACATATCAAATTATTCAGGCTGACGCTCTCTCGATCATGGGTTCGCAAAGATATCCACAAATTCAGCGTAGCCGAGCGCCACCGGGTACTTTAGAAGCACCACCACTCCACTACTGTTATTTTTTGTCCTAGCGAATTGAAATTTATTTTGGTGGTAGATGGGGTCAGGGGCAGTCATTTACGTCAAACAAACATTTTTGTAAACTTTCTAGTTTCCAAAATATAAAAATTTCAAAATTGAACTTTTTTCAAAAAAATGTAAAAAATAAAAAAGTTTTATATAAAAAATAAAGGACATAGAGGCCATTATTTTAAGCCCATAGAACACTTTTTAGAATGTTTGGTTTTATGAAAAATCGCCTACTTTCCCAGTTGAACGTTTTTCATTTTTGTCCTACAGACCTGTAACTTGGTTTACCGGTAGAGGGGATAGAGACCTTTCATTTATGTTAAACAAACTTTTTTGTAGAATTCCTAGTTTCCAAAATAGTGACCATTTTTTAAAAATTTTATTTTCTTGACCTAGTGACCTGAGACTTGGTATGGGAATAGAAGGGGTAAAGACCATTGATTTACGTTAGACAAACTTGTTTGTAAAATTCTTAATTTTGGAAATAAAGCCCATTTTCAAAATTTTATTTTTGTTGTCCTAGAGACCTGGGACTTGGTACCGTGGTAGAGGGGGTAAAGGCCATTCATTTCTGTCAAACAAACATTTTTGTAAACTTTTTAATTTTGGAAATATAACCCATTTTGGAAATATGTTTTTGGAAAATTTAAAAATAC